>OZ024734.1:39797897-41066766 GCA_964016875.1 Fallopia convolvulus | reverse complement strand
GCAACGGCGGCTCTGACACATCAGCATCGGTTAGTACCTCAGCTGGAGCTTCAGCAGGAGGCTGAGCGATCAAAGCTGACATGAGACTTCCAGGTTGAACTGGGAGCATGTAGGATGGCGTGTTCTTGCCCTTGTTAAGACAACGATTCCCTGCATCAAGAAAGAGGAGAACAAAAAGATGAATCAAATTAGTTACGTTATGCTTTTGTAACAGTTCTAGATGACTTAAAGAGAATTTTTTCTGTATTTGGGTTTGGAGGTTGATTTAGCATGCTTTGGGTTGTATTTACTCATCCACAAAAAGATCAATGAATTGATCATCTAAGCCCTATAACTTTCTCAGCACGAAAGAGAATTACAAAAAGATGAGTCAAATTAGCTTCATTATGCTCTAGTAACTGTTCAAGATGACTTAAACTTTTAGAAGGTTTGGTCAAGCGAGCCGGAGCTAAGCCATGGGATTAAAAGAAAGAATATTGTTTGCATCAGGTTTTGAGGCTATAATTAATTAATTATCCACAAGAGATGAATAGTTGAATTTTATATGTGCCAAGAAAGAAAAGAACAAAAAGATGATTTTCAGTATGCCAAGAAAGAAAAGAACAAAAAGATGATGAATCCGAATTCTTACCTTTTAAAAAAAAAAGATGATGAATCCAATTAGCTTTATTATATACTTTTGTAACTGAGTAATAGAAATGTGCATGAAGAGACTTACTTCTGTATGTAGCAGCAGTCTGTGGGAAGTCTGTGATAATACCATCAATACCAGCTCCTGCAGCAAATGAATTCATTTCCACATTTATGTCTGAGAAGAAGTCCCAGTCTTGAGACACAAATTCATTTCTGAAAACTTGGGCGTAAACACTCAGGTTAAATGCATGGAATCTGTCCACAACTTTAGTTTGCCCTTTTATGAAGCCATCAGAATCTGGATAGATGGAATTCTTAGAAAGAACCACGGCATCAGCAAAACTCTTGATGTCTGCCACTGTAGAATTTTGTGCATCACGGATTTGTTCATCCAGTTCATACACGAGTTTATAACCTTTTCCCTTGAATGCTTCAAGAACCGAGCTGTTGGTAGACTTTAACATGACTTTTTTGGTTGTATTAGTATAACCAGCAGTGTCTAATGCCTTTTCCACTGCAGCAGTCACACTCATGCCCTGGTTTTGTGCAAGGTAGGCTGCATTCTGAAGCACAAGTGGGAAAAAGAAGAATCAGATGTTATACTCATTGTGGCTGACAAGAAAATTTCCAACCTTGGAAGTTTTTTACAGGATTGACCCAATAAGGGATGCTCCAAGTACTAACAAAGCATAAAAGGATAAATTTTAAAGACCCTCTAGAAGTCTTTGGCAAACAGATCATTCACAGGAAAAAAAGGCTGATGACAATTACAATATCTAGTCAAATCCCAGCATAATTTCTTGCATGACCAACAAAACACTGTTTTATCCCACTTCAACCATTAGAATGTGATCTTTGATTAATGATACTGACCTGCTATATCAAATGTTCTCAGGTAAGAGCTACAGAAGTATAAAATGAAGAATGTAACATTGTTGTCTGACAAGAGAAGTGAAACGCTTAAAATGCAATACACTATCTGATTAATAGCTTCCTACATATTAGTGGTTGACCCATCCTATGAGCCTAACTAAGCAATTAATTAATTGGATATTTTGCTAATGGGAGGGGAAAGCAAAATTAAGGTGAGATATAGAAATCCAAAGACGTTCAATGCAGACTCACCTCAATGCGAATTACAACACCAGAAAGCGTGGTTGAATTTTTTCCGATGCCTAGAAAATCAGTCAGAGATACGAGTTTTCCAGCATTCTTATTATTGGGATTCCGGTACAAAAAGTAGCTTGAATATACATTTGATATTGCAGCTGCATGGAATTGAAATAGATGAGTGCAAGATAGAAAATTTTGGAAGAAAAAATAGTCACAAGAATTAACAATAACATAAAAATGAAAAGCCTGTTACAAAAGTAATAGCATTAACTCAGTACAATATGATCAGTTTTACAGCAGAATAGAGGTCTAAGCAGCAGACTAAGCACTGTAAGGGGTTTATACATGTCTTTTAGATGTAGAGTATGCATGGGAATATCATATTGCCTTTTCTGCCTCTGAATTGTGCATCATATGTAGTTACTTTTTTGTCTTATAATCTCTTATGGATGTTCCTTACAATTTTTTTCAAAAATACAAGTTTGGCAAAGGAGCAACACATTCAACGAGGATATACAACAGTATTTTAATAAGCCATGAGATAAACAAAAGCAACTTTCAAGGACAAATTCATTCAAATAAAAACAGAACTAAACAGGATCCAGTAAAGGTGCATAAAGTACAGAGGCATAAACAGTGGTCAGCTTATACGTGTCTCTAATTGTACTAGTGGAATTTGGATATATGCAGTGCCTCATAGAATGCGTAAGGTCCATAATCTCTATAAAGATCTTTTAATATTTTAGCAGAAGCTGAGAAGTCTTGAATTTTGTTTCTACGAGTTCAACTAAGTTACCTAAAAAAAATTGCTTGTGTTAGGTTATCATAATTACTAACAGGAACCTTCAAAGATGAATTCCTCACTTGTAATTGAATTTTTTATTTAACTTACGTGTTAACCCTTGAATATCCTTCCATGTAAGTTTAAAGGCAAATATTCCTTTCATCTTAAGTGCAGCATTGTTTTCTTGGAGGGTAATGAACCCTGTCTGAGCAATGGTTGTGCTGTCCATGAGATTTATAGAGCTTAAGCAGAAAGGAACCCCATCTTTAGACATTTGAACAGAACAATCAATGTAATCAGCTCCATCCGAAATAGCTTGTGTATATGCTAAATCAGTACAGTCAGGATAGTCTCCACTAGCTCCATTGTGTGAAATGACCAAGGGTGTTTTTGCTGAAAAAGCATAAGAGGTACAAAAATCAATGCTTAATCTTAACTGGATCATCAAATGTTAAGAAATGCAATTCTAAAATAAACGGAACACACCTCCAGAAGCATTTCTGCCTAAGTGAGCAAAGCAATCTGCAATAAGGGAAATTTGTATCATTTAGATAATATAGAAAATAAACTCCAATCAATAAGTTGACTAAAACCATCTAACATCGAAAAAAATAAGGTTGTCTGTCACTGGAAAAAGCACAAGAGCATAACTTACCTATTGCCGCTGATGGAGTTATTGGAAAGTCAGACAAGACACCATCCACAGAGAAGTCTCCATTGTCAATGTAGTTCAGATATTCTGCAACTGGGTTAAAGCTGTAATTGTAGCTAAGGACATTATCATTAGCAAAATCTGCTGCATAGACTTGCAACCCTGCTGCATGAGCATCACGCACAAGGGAAGTATGAGGAAGCAGATAGAGGCTTGAATCAAAAGGCCATATGTATGACTTAGGAACAAGGATTCCAGCTGCAAAACTCTTGATAAAAGTAAGATTCTTCTTCAGAGAACCATATGTCTGATTTGTAGTAGGTTCAGTATCACCCTCTTGCAGAAAGCGGAAAATCAATTTTGTCTGTTTAAGTTTCGGGGCAATGGCTCTCAAAAATCCAATCTCCGGAGATGAGAGGTAGTCAATAGGTATCTTACTCTTGATAACACCAAGTAAAAAGCTTTGCATACTCAACTTATGCTGGCTGTAAAATAAATCATGCTGCAATAATTGTCACCAAGACAAAATATTTTGCCATGTATCAGTGAAAGTGAAGACAAATGTAAAGTAAATTATAAATTGAGAAGCAAGAAGCTTTGTTACAAAAAAAAAAAATCACAATTACCTGAACATTCAACCAAAAGCCTAGAGGATTCAATTGCTGGAATACATCTGTCACTGTCATAATAGGTAAGCTGCCATCGAAATTAGGACTTCGAGAATATATTCCTTGAGTTACTGTAGAGGATCAAACATAAAAATCAACACTTTTAGCAAATCCAAATACAACATGAAGAATAAAGCTTCACAAGTCACATCAAAGAAAAATCGGACGGATGAAAGCAGCCATACTAGGATGAAAATGCAACACTTAGTCCTCAAATGACAACTTGGATCCTTAATAGAGTGGAAATTGTATTGGAAAACAGATATTTAATCATTAGTAGCAATAAGAAAGGATGGTAATCAGGTAATGAAGTTTTGGAAATCGACCCATCATACTAGAGGACATTTGACTTAGCAATGAAAATCAGCTTAGATTGCATTAACTAACTAGGAGGAAACAATGTCAAAAAAATTGAAAGAAAGAGCTACTTCTCCAAAATGGGTACGTGAAAGGAAATTTCTTCAGAAGATCCGAACTAATTTGTTTTTCATATGACTCAGAAAAGGATATAGCCCCTATATCAATTTGGTGCATTTTAACTAAATTCAGTTATTATTGTCACATAGCTGAATTTCGGTTTTCCTTGGGTCTATAGGGCGCATCCTCCTGATCATGGTATGGGTGCCCCCATCTTGACCCCCCCCCCCCAAAGATCCTGCTTGTGCGGGACTATACTGGGCTATGATGCTGATGGTGCATATTACTCAGAAAAGGCAAGTCAGAGATATTGCAGTCTTAAGGCACAAAAAATAACTAAGAAAGTAAGTTACAAGTTACTACACTAAATCCAAGTCTCATGAACCTAGATAACCACGTATAATGATATTCAACAAGCAACAGAAAGGTAAAGAACTTGGCTCTAGAACAAACCATCGTGATTACCACTTACAAGTTACGTTTTGAAGCTGCGCTTGAGAGTAGTCAATGGTGAAGAACCCATTAACTAAAGCTCCATTGACGGAATAGGTACTCTTCTTGAAGTTCTTAAAAAGGCTTATTGTGGAACTGTTATCAAGAGTGAGACCAGGGAAGCAAATACCAACTGCATCTTTTGTCAGCTGTACATCACACCAAAGGACAACATCGGATACACTTGTAGACATGGCTACAGTGTAAGCAAATTGGCTGGAATCTGGAAATAGCCCAGAAAATCCGCCCCGGGCCACTACTTTTGGAGCACTTCCTGCAAAAACAATTCCTCTTTTCAATTTCAGTAAACAAAAATTATTGAATGCAATTCATTTCCGAAACTGAGGACCATTATGCCAAAAGCTCCATACTGAAATACTAAAACCATTATTCGGCGAGAAGTTAGCACTGTCCAATTCCACAAACTACAAAAGAAACACTATAAAGATGAAGAGACACAGTCACAAATTTAGGATGAAAAGATATAATAAGATATGCTTTATTTGCAAGATGCGTTTCAGCTTAGAACTCAGGGAAATGGCCAATCAATGATCATAAAGCCAATTATGTTTCAAACAAATATTCTACCATAATAGAGCTAGAATTGGAAAGAACGTTCCAAATAATAAAAAGCAATATCAATAGCTCAATTCCTAATTTCTCTGACGAAAGCATTAAACTTGGACGCTGGAACCCTTATTAATAGCAAGAGGTCTAGCCGTTAAACATGGAAATTATAACAATTAAACATGGAAATTATAACAAGCACGAGGAAAATTGCCCCTGCCAACTCAATCGGTAATCACAAGTAATAAATGAAACAGAATTAAAAAAACAAAAATCCAGCTCCTGAGCAAAATCCCGAAGCAGAGAATTAGGACTAAGAGTGCTCACCATCCAGTGTGAGCCACTTAGATTTGGATCCCGCAGCTGCGCCAAGAGGAAGGAGCTGAGCAACTAGCAGAGCCGCCACAGCAAAGCGGCACATTGCCGGAATATTCCGCGGAGAAGCCATTCAAGGTGGCCAGTGAATCACCTCCGGCGACGATCCGCGGATGTTTTCAGAGCGGGAAGGTACGGAGATCTCGGTGAAGATGAGCAGGACACCGAGAAATTTCAGCGCCGGGAGCGAGGGAGAGAATGCGAAAGATGATGAAAGTGGAGGTATAGAACACTTGACAGGTTGTGTGAAGTGGGGCACTTCTTTATTTATTTATACTAGTTATACCACGACTATGACTTGGATTAAATATGAACATATTTATTTTAATATAATGATACATAAAAGATAAAAAATTTATAATCATATATTATAATTTTTTATTTTTAGAATCAAATAAATTTCGAAAATTTATAATTTTTATAAATAAAAAGAGAAAATTATTTAAAAAATATAAAGTAATATAAATAAAAGTTAAAATTTTAAAAATAAAATTGGGTCAAAGTCAATGTGATGGCTAAAAAAGATACCACTTTAATATATAGTTTTAAACATATTTTTTAACCAAAATTTAATTTTTAAAAATCTTTTACATCATAAATGGTTAAAAAGACATAGATAATGTAATTTTATCATCTTGTAATTTTTTTAGTTTTTTTTTATCATATTTTGATTTAAGAAAACTTTTATAGAAAACTTTTGATGCACTAATTGTTAGTGCATCAAAAATCATTCCTAGATTAATTTATCTTATTTCTATATTATCCTAAAATAATAACAACATATATAAATTCTCAAAATAAAAAATCCTATGTGGCGAAATCCTAGGTGGCTCTCAAAATAAAAAATCCTATGTGGCGAAATCCTAGGTGGCTTAACGTGAGAACGACACGTAGAAAAATCATAGGTGGCGCAACATGGTGTCCTTATTTCTTGCGTCTTTTATATATATACATAGATTATTTTATTGAAATTGTAAAAATTGGGCGAAAAAAGCGGGGCCCACATTTTCATAATTGCGCGTATGTGGGATTATTGATTGAGACTGGAAGCTCAGTCCCGGTATGATCGGCTGCTAGAATAGCTAGAATTTCCTATTTCTACAAATTATTTTTTTAACAAAATTGGATGGATAAATAGGAAAAATTATATCTTATAATATACCATTAATCTCAATGATTGGGGATCAAGTGAGAATTATTCTTATCATGAGAAATGAGAACAAGTCTCATCCGTTAATTTTGTGAGATTAAGAATCTAGATGGGCCGCTATCAACACTCACACTCATTTATTTTTTTAAGTTAAAAGGGTACTTTTGTCATTTTACTATTCTTTTATTTTTAATTTTACCTTTCAACCTAAATTGCTCCTCTCTCTCATTGCGATGAACAACGACGTGATGAATGACAAGGACTTCGTGCGAGATTAATCTCGATCCCTCTTTCGATCTCAATCTTTCTTTCGATCTCGATCTCCCCTTCATTCGATACATACTCTTACTCCAAATTGAAGGCACAATGAATTTAGGTAAGTGGTTATGAAAAATACTTAAGAAGAGTTTAGTTTTGTGGATAATTTGTTGCTCTCAAATAATTCCTAAAATTGTTGTTGTTTATGCTTTTTTGTTGCTCGAGATCATGGAGAAATGTGTTGTACTCTTGGTTTTGAGATTGGAAACAAAATTTTATAGAAACTAGAATTAAAATTTGTATGCTTATTTGATTGCCCACAAAGTGTTTGATAAAATGTCTCAATGAGCATGTTTTGCTAAAATGTCTTGGAATATTTTCAGTGATGCTTTCGTGTATATGTCTATGCATAGTTATCCATATTGACTAGTAGGAGATTGTTTTAAATCAACAATTAGTACCCTTGTGACCTTTGCTAGGTCGCTTCACTTACAATACGTATTGTTATTTTATATGATCCGCATTGTTATTTTCAGTGAACCTTCTTGTTTAATATTATGAACCACAATGACAATATTTGTGAACCAAATGAAAAACGGTATTTTGCACATTTTTACTAGATCTTTTTTTTTCCTTTTTATTAACATTAGAATTGATAGAGATTACAAAATAAAGATTTGTGTATGTTTTTTGCATTTCAATTTGAAGGATTTGGGTAGAAAAAGTGTTTGATTTATTCAAACTTGTTTGATTGCCCATCAAGTGTTTGATAAAATGCCTAAACCTTTTTCCCCGTAAAAACCTAAAATTTTGCTTGATTGCTTCAATGTTGATGGCTATTAGTTATTTGTTGCACATTCATAGGCTGCTTAAATCAATGACTATTAGTTTTACCTCTCTTTCACTCTTATGTCATTATTTAAAAGTAAAAGAAAAAAGAAGTGATAAGGGAATTTGTTGTTGTATAATTGATGTCTATGACGTCTTTTTGTTCATCTTGGGGACATGAATATTTGACTATGTTGAGCTGGCTTATGTTACATCTATCTCAGCCACAAATGTATAGAATATGTCCAAGATAAGTAAAGAACTTTCTAAACCAGTAAGCTCAAAACAATACCACTCTTAATTGGTTGAATATGTTATTGAATCCAATGTTGGCTGGACAAAATCCAATGTTGTTAAGAGTGATGCACAAGAGGACCTAAAATTTAACGGCTATTTGGTAATGTTGTTTTATTCAACATAATTGAAGATTAGGTGATGTTTTACACGCATATGAGTATAATCTTATATTGTCGTATATTGTTGTTATTTTTCATGAACCGCATTGTGCTTTTCAATGAACCTTATAGTGTAATATTATGAGCCATAATGACATTATTTGTGAACCAAAAGAAAACGATATTTCTTACATTATTTATTGCTAGTTATGTACAGTGTTTCGTGTTACTTCTAAATTAGCTTTTTTTTTTAAATTGTAGGTTGTTCATCAAGTTCTGGTCACACTAACATGTCTCATTCGGATAATAATATTAGTGTTGATAGAGTTTCATTGAAGGGTCTTGATAATGATGTTAGTGTTGATGGGGTTCCATTGGATGATCTTGATGAAGCTAGTGATGCCTACTCTTCACTCAATTGATAATACTATAATCTCAAGTATAAATTAAAATAACACGTTCACAAATATAATTTAATATCATAGTTAGTATTCAATCAACCTACAAGTATAAATTAAAATAACATGTACATTTAACAACGCATGAACCAAACTAAAATGTACTATGAACCATACTATTTAGTAGGATGAACCAGGGCCTTAAATTGCATGAACCGAACTTTAAATGACTTATTCAAACTTTAATACATTGGAATGCGTGGAGTGTATACTACACAATAGTATTAACCTATTCTTAAACAAGCATGAACCAAGCTCTGGTTTCACTGATTGTATTCTCATAATCTGCATCCTCACAATCTGTATCATCATAATCTTCATCTGCTTCTTCTTCACTTTCACATCCTTCAAACTCCAAGCTACCGGTTAGTGGAGTTGAAAGCTTTAGCATTTTCTTTCCACGTGAACTTTGACGTGTGGAGCTAACTTGTTTCTTTCTTTTCAAGCCTTTCGATGTTGTCGTTGTCATATACATAAAACAGAATAATTTACAAGCTTATACATTCGTAAAAATACAAAATATAACACAAATAATATAAAGGTAATGTTAAATGAATTTTCATGAACCTAAGTGTGAATTTTCATGAACCGACCAATATAAGAGCATGAACCGTAATATGAAACTTCAAAATACAACACACATTAGAAGTATTTGTTTACTAAATCTTATGAACCTTATTGGAAAAAATTATGAACCTAATAGCATAAGAACATGAACCATAAACTAATAAGCACATCAAGTACACTATATACAAAAGAATAAAACGAGTGAGCGTTTTGGCCTATATTTGTACATGAAACATGACAATATTGAAAAATGAACCATATCATTACAAACATGAACCACTACGACATGTTTTATGAACCACACATCAAGATGAATGATATATGCTATGAACTTGCAAAAAATCCAGACTTAGTCATGGCAGTGGCTGATACAGTTACGAGTCTGGAAGATTTAGTTATAAGACCCGTAATAATTTGCAATTCATAATTTTCAAACCATTAAATCCACAAATTAGGGTGGACGACATTGCAATACCAACGATTCATTCACTAAATCATCCAGCAACAATGAAAACAAACCACAAGCAAAATTTGACAAAACCCTCACACATACACTCTACCAACAAACAAAGCTAGACATCGTCGGAACCCTAGCACGAGAGCCGATCTGGGCGATTGAACCCTAGCACGAGATTGAGGTCTCAGGAGAGAAAGGTGGAGATATAAAAGAAGGACAAGAGGAGGAGGGGCGAGCTTACCAACTACTGCGACCGGCGACGTCTACCGATCGGCGAGGCTGAGACAAGAAAGGTGGAGATATAAAAGAAGGACAAGAGGAGGAGGGTCGGCGGGTTTTGTAGTGTGTTCGTCAGAGGGTTTCGATCTCAAAAAGGAGAACTAGATCAATAGAAGGCAGAGATGGAGATGAAGAGGAGGGAAAGAAGATCGACGGGAAAGGCGAGGAAGAGGAGGCAAGGCGAGGTCTACCTTGCAACGAAGAAGAACGCAAGGGTCGGGTCTCCCAGATATCGCCCAGATTTGGAGAAGGAGACTGAATTTGTTTTTTGTGGTGCATTTTTGTCCATGAATTAAAAAGTTAGCAAAATTACAATCTATGCCACCACGTTAAATTATCATATTTTTTTTCCCAAACCAATATAGCTTAATCTTCGCCGTCCATTTTTCTAATCCAATAGCTCATGTTTGTTCTCATTTTACATAATAAACTTAAATAACACCAGAATTTGACTCTAATTTCAATTTATATGCCTTTCATTTTTTAGCAACGAACATATAATAAATATGGATATTAGTTTTGGTGTATAAGTGTTATCTCATTTTAATTTTCAATGCAAAAAATAAATATTTAATTAAAGATATTTTGATACAAAAAAAATAGTGGAAGTACAAAAGTACAGTAAAACAAGTTGTTGGGAAAGGTAGAAAAGGTGCAATGTTTAATGTGGTGTGGGGGAAGTAAAAGAATGGGTCAGACTCAGATGGAGCCGGTGGCTGAGCCCATCCAAGAATAAGCGTTGTGGTAAAGCCGGCTGGCTGGCTCGTTATTAAGCCTGTTAATTATAAAAAGTGGAAAAACTAAAACCAGCAAAACAGCGTCATTTAAAACTGTATTTATTGACATCAGAGGACGCGCAAAACGGTCGTCTTTTTGGCAGTGAGACCCATACACGCTGACAACTCTCCTTGCAGGTCCGTTTTAGGTTGTGAAGGAAGGAACTAATTATTTTTATTCTTTATTTTTAAAATTAGGAATTAAAGGGGTTTGGGCTAATCAATCTTCCACTTTCACAAAAATGAGCTTTTTTTAGGGTCTACAGCCGATGGATGGTGATTGGTGGGTAACGCATCCGTACGAACCAAATATTATAAAATAAACTTATTATATGAAATTTTGCTATGAAATTGAAGAATGAATTGAGCTCATCCGATTTGATAATAAATGATCAGCTTGCATGGACAATTAATTCTGGTTATATATGCAGATTTTTAATGTGTATTGAGTTTATCATTTTCTTTTTGGTCAACGTTTTCTAATTTTAAAACAAAAGAACTTGTTCATCACTCAAGTCAAGAGGGAGAAGAATGCAAATTTGGATATTATGATTCGCTGTAAATATGACTAGTTCAAAATTGGCTAGTAGTATGGCTTATTTAAATATATTAATTAGCTAGTAGGAAGAAGCAAATATATTAGTCAATTTCAATAAATGTATGAGCATAGGCTACATTATAGGGCCAATCATTTTGACATTCATTCATTCGGCGGTGCCACGTACGTAGGAATATTTTCTACCAAAAAAAAAACATGTACGTATGAGAGTATTTGGCATATGCTAAATTTCCATGCAAAGTGAAATAATAATAATAAAAAAAAAAACGATACAAAATGTAATTGATAAAGCATTATCTAAATAAGTTTTTCCATTAATAATTTAAAATTTTAAAGCGTGATAAGTAAAAAAAGTCATGCATATCTTGAAACAGCATTTGATCAATGTTGAAAGTAATTATCCAATATCAATTATATATAAGTTATTAAGTTAACTTATATACTCCGTATAATTGATATTGGATAAGTTACAATGTAACCCTTCCATCACCGTTGGAATCGGGTGAGGGTGACGTGTCAGGCACTTAGCATATAAAGTCGAGATCCACCTTCTAACCCAAAAGTGGGTAGGGTTTTTATATGCTAGTGGTGGTTCCAAGAAAACCGGACTCGGACCGAACCTGCTTTGATACCATGTAAGATTCCGGGGACCGATAGAATCGGGTGACATGTCAAAGGATTTTACCACTTAGCATATAAATCCGAGATCCACCTTCTAATCCAAAAGCTTAAGCCATTGGGTGGGGTTTTACTCTTTCTTTATATGTTAGTGCTCCCTTATATTCTCGATGTGGGAAGTATTTTTATTCCAACAAAGGGTTTTTAGCTACAATTAGTCATGAGCAAATTGAGTCTAGGGTTGATCTAGTCTTGTATGACTCCAAAACGTTCCTTAGTGGACTTGGGGATTGTGATCAGCTCCATATGGTTTACGAGTTAATACTTTGCGGAGAGTCTTCTATTCCCTTGGACATAACCAACGCTATTTAGACATAACCAACGCTATTTAGATATATGTGGGTATGAGAAGCAATGATTAGGAAGTTTTTAACTTCCTTGCTAAAATACATATTTGTATTATTTGTTCTACCTTCACAAGAGGAGTGACCACTGAGCAGGGACAATTTCGATTATTAGTAGTAGATGTGTATAAATGTATTTTGCTTAAAAAACTCAAACAGAATTTTAAACACACCACATATTCTGAGTTAGTAGAGCGAACTACCTATAATACTTCCTAGTTAAGCTGTTTTTAAGAAAACACTTCGAACCTAGATGCCCAACTCTTGAAAGCCATATATAATTTATATAAATAGTAGATTTTAGACAGCATATAGACATTACATTAGAACTCTACAATAACAGAGTTTTGGGAGGTCTAAATGCTAGAAAGCGATTCATCAGTTTAGAGATCAGTGACTACAAGTTGTTAGCAAGCTAAGAGAGGGAAGAAATCATCCTACCCATCAGAAAAAAATAAACAGAAACATTCTCCCTCTTAAGAGCTTTTTGGTCATCAGCTACGCCAGACTTTGCAACCCTACAATAGTTACACTGACCTATTTTTCATACCCGAGTTGAGTAACTCAAAACCCCGTTTCATACAGCATCAGCATAGGATCAGAGAGACCGAAATTACATAGATAGCCTGCAAGAAACACATAATCAATCATGAGAGTTCATTATGATAACAGAAATATATCATCTTCATGGAGCCAAAGAACAAGTATGTCTGTCCTTTTTCCAGAACTAGTTATAAAGTGCGTGCCCAAAAATGCAGAGTAAATAAGATACGTACTATGTAGAGTTAGAAAAAGTGTAGATTCTTCCTAGTTTCACAATCTAGGCACAACATATTACAATCACTTAGCAGTAAAGACGCAACTTATCATGCAGACAACTGATCCTGATGAATAATGACATGGGGAATAGTTAAGAACTTAAGATTGGTGAAGCCGGACAGAAATAGAAATATTGCTCCAAAACATCCATGTAATAGTATGATGTGAACTTTATATTGCGGGGATGAACTATATTGTGTTAAAAACCATATCGCTTCCAAATATCTTTATTAGCTGAGAAAGTCTATACTCGAGAATACTCAGACTAACATAATAGATGACAAATCTCAATAAAAGATGACATGTTTAATGGGAAATTTGATAGAACTCACCACTAAACTGATATCATAATTTCTGAACAAGATGGTTGCGAGCCAGCATGTCATATATCCCTGCAACAGGAATGCTTTCACATCCAAGAAGTTCTTGAAGTTTTGCATCACACACAATTACTGAATTTGAAGTATCCTGAAATATGGAACAAAGTATCAGCCATCAAGTGCACCTTCAGCAATGCACTTAACTGTCAGTAAAACAATTAAAAACTAAACAATATCATAAATAGAATCTATGTTTATAAAAACAAGTACTGTATACAACAATGCAAAAATCAAAGCAAAGAATGCCCAGCAGAAAGAGAGTGCAAAATAGTAGATGACAGGAGACATTTTTTTAATTAAAAAAATGCTAGAGAAAGTAATATACCTCCAGACCTTGCGCTTTAACATACTCTGAAAAGCGCTTAAATACCTCAGATTGGGGCATCTCACTGTTACATTCACCGAAAAAACTTGCAAGAGCTTCAGATAATACAACAGGGTTAGATTCAGTATTCTTCCCCTCAGGTTCTTCCTCAATCTTCAGTTTCTTAGTCTGTGGACCTGCCTCCTCTGCAAGGAGCAGAAAGTGAATGCAAAAGTTTCAGATTTAAGAATCTGATGAGTTAAAAGACAATCTTTACTGCTGCTTTCACCTACTTGAAGGATCTAGAGGCAAAATGTGCTTTGAAAGCAACTTGTTCATCTGGAACATGTCAGTAGCGTCAGTCTCAAACAACAACCGCAACTCATCATTACAAATTATGTTTCTTTTGTTGCTTGGATCTTGGAGATTGTTCTTTCTGATGTACACCCACAGCTGCTTGACAATCTGTCAATGAGACATGTGCAACTTTAGCAACGAGTCCTTGCCACATTTGAACATTTCAAATGGCCAACACCTATATTCTCTATATTACACACTTCCATACAGAGAAACAAAGAGATGATAAAGATTTTATCTACCTCAGTCCTTGTCATAGATGGTTGACCAACAATCGTTTGCAGCTCAGGTGAAACACCACAAAGCTTGTTAAGGCCCCCTGCACCTCCTCTTCTCTTGGGTCTGCTTTGAGAACTGCAATATAATTTTGTAAATGCATCACCCAGACAATCAAAATCCTAAGAAAATGTGTAGGAGAATCTCTCATGAAAATGGCATGCTTGTGAAGTTAAATGCTAAACAATTCAGAGTATCTAAATTCCATATATAAAAAACACTTGAACGCTTAAAGAACCACTAAACTCAACTTAATGCAAAGCATATCCACCAAAAGAAGCCTTCTTCATTATCACATCACTAATGTTGAAAATCGCAATCCAGATTCCAGAACCGCTTCACATTGCAAGACAACCCTCAAAACTCCATAGAAACAAAGTCATACGGTACTAGTAAGAAATCTAATAAGTGTAGTACACGAAGTCCACTCATCACTTTAAAACACTTTCATACTTCACGATTTCAGATGCTCATAGAGTCAAAAAACACAATCACCTGACAAATCAAAATCCCTAAAAATACAACAGGACTCAAACCCTAAACCCTAATTGGGTCAAAATTCAGACTCGAAGAAGCATAACAACTCCTAGGTTTCCTCAAAGCCATCCCAAATTGAAGCCCCTAACCCACTCAAAAGCGGCACATACAAATGAACAAGTCAATCCAGCTCAATTCGACAAATTCAAAAATTGAAACAACTGAGAAGAGAGAACGAACCCCTCTTTGGTCTTCGGAACGTCGGGGGCGGCGACATTGGAAGCATGGGGCTTGAGAGGGGGCTGAGAGAAGCTGATCTCGGTGGCGTTGTGGAAGACCGGGCCCTGGGGGTGAGGAAAATGGAGTTGGTACTGAGGATGGGGGTGCGAAGGAGCACCGGCGGAGAAGATGGGGCTCTGATGGACAATCGCCGGGACGGCAGACGGCAGTGGCTGGCGCGGCGGCTGGTGGTAACGGGGGGAGTAGAAGGCGGTGACGCGGGCGCGGATGAAGTCGATTTTGTTGGAGAGATCGAACCCTAGCCTGGACTGGAGGTGCTGAACGACGTCGTTCAAGGAGGTGATGCCTGGACTGAGATGAGTTTCTCGTAAAAGGGAGTCCAGCGACTCCGCTATCTGCTGGTCGGACACCATTTGCGGAGTAATTTTTTTTTAACTGGAACAAAAAAAACGGATCTTGTCTCTCTCAAACGCAAATTTCTCCTCTCTGCTCTGTTCTTTCTTTCTCTCTCCTCTGTATTCGTCTCTGTGAGTCTATCTCTCTCCTCCCTTCTCTTCCTACTTACTTTTACCAGTTGGATAACTTTGTTTTCTTATTTTCTTACTTCGATTGACGAGAATGCCCATGTGAAGCGATAGTTGTAGACTCCTACTTTTAAAAAAAAAAAATGTGAAATTTTGGTCCGTTGGTGGTTTTATTTTGTGAAATCTTCCTATTACCATTAATTCATCATACATAGACTATTTGCATGAATGTATCCTCAAATGAATTCTAGAATATAATTCAGACTTGAGTAATGTGTATGATGATGTTGTCTACAAAGTTAAAAATAAATAATTTAAGAAAATCGAGATAGAAGAAGACTGTCTCGTTGTTATCGATATATTAAAGAAAAATAGATCATGTCCTTGATAGATTGAAATGTTAATCGCTGATACTCTTGTTCTGCTGCAGTCTTTCGAGATAGTTCGATTTCACTATGTGCCTTGTGACTACAACAAAGCGGTCGATTTGATTACGTTTTTACGGTACTCCTACAATATCAATCAAATTTAGACACAATCTTGACTTCGTCGTATCCTCATCCATAAGCATGTCCTAGACTAATTTGCGAGTTGGCCTAATATTTCCTACTAAAAAAATCTTCCTATTACTTTTTTTTTAATTTGGGGAATTTTTGGTCCCTTGGTGGTTTTATTAGATTTTAATATAATTGATTTTATTTGCGTTGTAAATTTTTTTTAAATAAAACCACACCTTCAGTTTTGGTACAATTTATGGGCTATTTCGCAAGCTTTTTTGGGTAGATAAAGCATTAAAACGACGTCGTTTGGGTGATAAAATGTGTGAAATCCAATGTCAAAAGCAAAACGTGTCATATGTCAGGTGGTGTATGCTGCACCACACGATGTGGAACGCGCATAACCGTTGAATCAAAGTTGCGATCGAAGAAGGCTAAGAAAATTCGGTATTTGGATTTGATTTAAATTGTTTGTGGCATGTTTTTGCCCAAAAAAATAAAATTCAATTCAAAATAATATTTTTATTTATCATTATCTATCTATCGACATTTATTTTATAAACGTTTTGTTGATAAAAAATTATATAAATAAGAAATATAAACAAAATACTAAGATATTCTTAGGGGTTAATTTATTTTATGTATTATGAAAAATAATAAAAATAATATATTGGATAAAATAAAAAAAAATTTTTGGTTAAATGTATTCATAAAATAAATATATTATAAGGTATTATCCATGAAAAGTCATCCAATTTAATGGGGGAAACTATATGCCACGGCCTGTTTACTAAGATCATCATAGATTATTAATGCGTGCATTCGCATAGTCATTCCAGGTCCACGCATGGCATTGTGTATTTGTGTGTTACATCCTATGGGTTACAAAATTCATGCATTTTAAGGGTTATCATTAGACTCGTCAATCGGGTCGGGTCGGGCGAGTTCGGGTTCAGCTATTTCGGGTTCAGATAAAATCGGGTTAGGTTTTGTTATTGGTCATGGGTCAATCGGGTCTGGTTGTAGCGGGTCTTTGGTCGGGTCGGGTTGAACAGCGGGTCTAAAATATCATTTTTTATGATTATTAAAATCAATTTTTAATTGTAATATATTACGACAAATCTTTACGCACAAAGTTTTTTTTCCGGGCGCACAAGAAATTTTGCGCATCATAAAGCGTCGCGCTTCATGATGAGCTGCGCAAATGGATACCCAAAAAGGAGTGATCCGGTTTAACGTTTGTCGCTTCATGAAGTAGTACTCTTCACAAATAGTTACGCTTAATGAAGGGTAAAAGTCTACAACAAGAAGCGATTCGTAAAAATTCTCCCCCCCCCATTCTTCTCTGTAAACAAAGTCGGAAGACAGAAATTCGTCGGCGAAAACCCCCAATTCCGATCGTTAAGCTCTTACAAAATGGCCAAAGAAGGTGGTGATAAACCCGGTGGCGGTTCTACTTCAGTTACTGAAACCCTAATAGTACTGCAAGATTAGAATAGTAACATATACTAAAACAATATGAGATTGAATTGAATGTGTATGAGATTGAAATGAATTTGTGGATCCTCAATCGCGTTTGAGTGGCAAAGAAAATGATAATAGAATTTTTCAAGAAATAAAACTAAGTTTTTGATAGAGGAGCTTCATCCTTAATGGCTATATGGAACGAAAACACATTGGAATTGTATGTAAATAGCTTCTTTGGATTGGTTGTAGTGAACATTAGAATGTCATTTTTTATGATGCCATTAAATATGTGTTGTGCACACTAGCCAATCTTAGATCTTTGATGCTCAGCTCAACAATTGCTAAAGATGATAACTACTATGACAGCTGATGACAACTTCCATCATCATAAATGAATGTGGTACAATTGATGACAACTTACATAGTTGATAATTAAAGCATAAGTCTGATTTCTGAATTAACACTTCTTACTGACCAGCATATGTGGAAACCAGGGAATTGACCGCATCCTTAGGTTCATATATGGAAACATAAATACTGGAAGATGAAGAGTTTAGGCACTTTTTCTTTGCTCACTGATTTCAGCATTCGCCATGAGCTATGGAGAATTTAGAGTCATTATTCAGTCATAAGATTATAATAAGTTGGTTGGTTGAAAACCATTCACAATCACAAAAAAATACGATGATCTCCTCATTAAAAACTCAATTGGCTTGCAAGCTATTTCCCAGCAGTTTCAATTGACACTCAAATAGTACACTAGTTAATCTGTGCCAGCAACTAAGAATAATATTGCCATTTCATTCACACCCAAAAAGATAAAAAAGAATGCTCATAATGTCTTACGAAAGCTTAATCAGCACATGTACATTATCAACATGTCTTAACAAACACACCCTTTATGATCAGCTTTAGAAACTAAATGGGATAGATCAAATGCCTAGTGGCATGATCAACACCTATTCTTGGTATTCTATTACATTTGGGATTCATGCTTTCATTTGGCAACAGTAGGAAAGGGCTTAGTATTTTTTTATTTTTTTGTTAATTGTAAATACTTTTTTCATGTAAAGTATTAAACACCAATCTAACATGTTAGTTGTTTGCTTGATCTTTCTTATACTATGTTATTGGTGCCTTTTAATACTGGTGAATAGTTAATATCATTTAATGTGTCTGATATTGAATATAGTAATCAATAGTGTGATTTGAATTTGTATATCATTTTTTGTTCAAATGTCTTAGCAAAATTGAGCTCCTAAGAGCATTGAACAATCATGTTTATCTTACAAAAGGAAAAGAATATTGACATATTGTAATGTGTTTGTAGGTCAAGATGATGGGGGTGTAGGTCGAGCCATCGGGGGTAACGAGGGAGATGTTGGAGGTCGCGCTAGTGGTGGTGGATAGCCGGATGTCCATGGATCGGATTTGGATTTGGAGGGTAGTGGAGGCTCGGATGTAGGAGTGGAGCCGGATGGCGGTGGAGCGTCGGTGGGTCCCACTATCCCACCGACTAGTGTTATGGTTGGCAATTCGAGCGGGAAATCCACTCTGATTGACACGGGAAAGGATTTTGGAAAAGATTGGTGGGGCAAGATGGGTATATCAGTACGTGCATCTGTGCTTTATGATTGGCTCTCTTGTACCGGGATTTGTTTTCTTGCTTATTTATTCAGTTCACCTTTGCAATATCTTTTAGGGAAGTGTTGGTTGATTATTTATGTTGAGTCTTTTCTTTTCCTGGTGGCAATTTCCCCTGGCCTTTCAAACAACATTTTTCTAAATGGATATGATGTTCTTACCTTCCTTCTATGCTGATATGATGCCTTGATATTCTGAAATTAATGCACATCATATTAGTAGTTTCATGTTTTACTTAAATTTAGTCATTGAAGGGTCCATGTGGTAATAGTTAATGTTCTTTATGTTACCGCTGAATATTTTTCCTAAATGATTTAACTTATCAGAAATCTAATGAAATGAAGAAGCTTCTTTATGTTGTTTAGTCAAGTGGAATACAGTGGCCTTCTCTGCTTTGTTGGTTGGTGATCTATGTTCGAGAGTGGTGTTGGTTTTAACATGTTATTTGATACTAGGATTGTTCTATCACTTAAATGAGAAACAATGACATTTAAGTGAATATTGAAATATAATGAAAGAAACAATTTCAACAGGCGTTTTAGGAGAGATGCGCATCCTTTTCTACTCCCGTCTCGATGCCGCCTCCTCAACCGAAAAAGAAGAACACAAGACATGCGAGGTCACGGGGCATATTAGCGGAGCAGCGTGCTCAGGTCGAGCCTCGGCCGAAGAAGGCTAGGACGGGGCCCATAGTAGATACATTGATTTCAGAGCTACAACGCTAGGAGACAAAGCAACATATTGGGGATATACAAACATGTCAGGATATAGGGTCATCCGCCCCAATGGATGTCGATATGACGCCGCAGACAGATCAGATTCTAGCGACCGATGTTATTGACCCTTTAGATGAGCAAACGCTTACCCCCTCCGACTATTTCACAGTCTCCATTGGGCACGGTTGGGGATATTACGAGGGATGTTGATACGACCCCTCGGGTTGAGATGGTTGCTCAAACCGACAATTTGTCCATGAGATCAACACTGCATTGACAGAGCCGACTGTTTTAGATAGTGATATGCACGATGATGAGGAGATATTGAGGGACATTGATTGTACTGTGGCATCTCCTCGCACTACCGATAGTCCAACTCCTCCTCCCGCTACCGGTAGTCCACTTCAGCCGCCACCGCCACCACCATCTAATTTGAGGACGGACCCCGTTCCTGTGGTATAGCACGTACCGCCTAGTAGAGGAGGTTCTGGCAGCTCCTGCTCCGGCTAACGAGATGTGGCAGCCTGGAGGGCCGCGAGTACCAGACCTCCTTCGGTCATACCCGACTCATCTAGCAGAGTCGATATGGAGGTGGACACTTGCATCGTTGGAGGGTCGGAAGGGCGTCGTTATAGAGGATAGATTGGTAAGTGTCTTTTATACCGGTTTATTTTAGCTTAATATTTCATATTTGAATAGTGTTATTGAGAATTTGAATTTTCTTTTTCAGTGGCGCAATATCACGAGGGCTCACTCACGACCGGTAGAGTGGACGTCTATTCAACCACATATGATTGAGGAGCCGGGTACGTAGTGGAGTATTGTAACCGGTCTGGGACGGCTAGCGACCTTGACATACGGAGGATCGGATCACGCAATTGTTACAGCTTTTGTGGAGCGTTGGCATCCTGAGACCAACATCTTCCACTTCCCATGAGGCGAGATCACGATCACCCTCCACGATGTCCATCGGATATTGGGGATACCGATTGATGGAGACGTTGTGGTGAGACAGATTGAGAGGGCCGGGGATTTCCAGAATCGTGTGATGGAGATATTAGGGCTCACTCCTCAACAGTACCGCAAATATAAGACCTCCATACCGAGTAAGGATCTCCAGGCTATCATACTTCAAATGATTGTGGATAGGTGGGACCCACAATACATAGCGTCTGCGTACTTGCTGTGGTTGCTTAGCCAGACTTTGTTTTGTGACAAGAGCGCCAACAAGGCGAGGACTATATATTTACAGTGTATGATGGATCATGGTGTTACCAGCAAATTCGCATGGGGTGCTACGACATTGGCATGCTTATACCGCCATTGGGCATTGCATCTCGCCAGGGGTCAGCGGGATTGGGAGGATGTCTGCTCATTCTGAAGGTATAATAAAATTGTGATTATGTTTTGGTTGATGAACAATTTTCGTTATTTCGGTACTCAATTTAAATAAATTTTATAGGCTTGAATATGGGAGTACTTTAGACATTTTCGTGGGCATTCGGTGCTGAATTTGAACTCTCTGATGGATGACCGAGCGGGTGCCCGAGAAAGGAATGACCACCGATCAGGGCCGAAGAAGCCGCAACGCTTGGAGGATATTCGGAGGGTTATGGACAAGATTCTTGCTGATGAGGTAAAAGTGTTAATAGTTTGACATATTACTTCTTACTCAGTTGTAATGCAAATTATTTTTCCCGTGGACTTGCAGGTTTGTTGGACGCCTTGAAACCGAGACCTGGATTTTGAGACGGAATATCAGATTTCTAGGTATCGAGGAGTTCTGCATTGCTTCGATATTTATGAGCCATACCAGCCCGAGAGATGTCTGCGACAGTACTATCGTGTGCAGACGACTCCCTCAGATGCGATTGAGCCGCGTGTAGTCTCGCGTACAAGGGAGATAAACACCTACAGTCTTTTGTTCTGGAACCAAGACTTGTATTGGAATGAGCGGTATGACCACCTGATTGACCTCGAGCAGCATGCCGTGGCTCGGTATCCTTGGCAGGCGAACCTTGCGTATCTTGACTGGTTCGACGGGGTGACACATCCACATCTAGATCCTAGATCAACCCGTTAGAACCGTCCTCGGGACCCCGCTGCCCATCTTGCAGTTATGGTGGACGTTACTGTGGTATGTTAATTTGTAATACAAAGTTTTGTATGCAATTATATTCGTTTGTACTGTGTTGTATTTAATGAGTTCAATAAATTATGCAGCGGGCGCAACAGGCAGTTGGATACGCACTAGAGGCTTTACAGGGAGTGCCCACGGATTATGCCGCTAGGCCGTACCTGCGGGAGATGTTGAGCATTTTAGCGGCTGGTGTTCCGCCCCTACCTCCACCCGTGAGTAGGCCGTTTAGGGATTCTCAGTACTCTTCCGGAGAAGGCAGCGGGCTTCATCATGCTGGGGAGGGTAGTAGTACAGGGGGTGCTAGAGGTAAGAGCACCGGGGCTAGGGATGGTGATGGAGGTGACGACACCGAGGCTAGGGATGGTGATGGAGGTGACGACACGGGGGATGGGGAGTCGTAGTTTAATTTGGATTGAAGTACTTTTTTGTATATGCCATTATCTACATGATTCTTGTACTCATGTATGCATCAGTTTGTGGTTATATATGGTATTATTTTGATATGGCTTTTGTGAATCATGTATAATTTTAGTGTTTATGCAAGGAGGTTGAAAAGGTCAGCACTGGTTTAACTTCTACATAATATCCATGTTCAATATAAATGGTCAGAAGTTGCATCTTAAAATTTTAATGCCTTCTCCTACTTGAATCAGAGCTACAACAAATGGTAGCTCTCCTTTATAGAACAACAAGGCTGCTTTTAATTGTGTCTAGTTTGCCAAGGATGATTGTCTCCTAGACCTTCATTTTGGATGCATTGACATGATGAGGAGTTGGGAGTGAACTGCTTCCTTTTTGATATGTGTATGAGTTTGAACTTGCTCTTTACTCCCTGTTGTGGAATTCTCTTGCTTATACATGAATTGATAAAGCTTAGTTTGACTTGTTATATTGGTTACAAGGTGTCTATTTTTAACCTTCATGTCATTTTTTAAATGCAGGAGGCTGCAGAGATGAAGGAGAAACTAGTAAAATGTTGCATTTTTAATCATGTTCAATCAGCAAAAGTCTTTTAAAAAGGACCAAGATCATTCATGTTTTGCTGAGATGTGCATTTTGAATCTTTGATATGCATCATTTTTCATGAGGGTAGTTTTTGTCTGAGGATATGTCAATTGAGTAAAGAGGCTTGAATTGGGGAAACTTGGTTTCCATCTTCTGCGAGGTTGAAGTTGGGAAGCCATAATTATTTATGAATATGAAATTGTTCCACTTCAATTTGTAGGAAGTTTGTGTGTCCAAATAAGAGTAACCCATTTGGTAGAGTTCAAGTGTATAATGGATTAATTTAGGATTCAACTAGAAGCTTCCCAGTAGTATATCTGGTATTGTCAAGGCTGCTGGCCTACTGCCAGGATCAATGACTTGAAAAGCATGGCCAACTGCACAACCAACTACCTTGCTCCTCTGGCTAAGGTAATTGCTGAATTCTAGTGTTGTGTTTCCAATTTTATTATTTAGCCACACAAAAGACTGTTGATGGTCCATCAATGAAGGACTGGAGAGGTGGAAGGGCTTCCATTCAACATCAATGAAGGACTGGAGAGGTGGAATGGAAAGTTGATTGGAATGTCATTTCTAGATTTTGAACTCCATAAATTCAGATGATCCTAAATTTGTTTGGGTCTACTTCCAATTCTTTGTACTTTGTAGCTACTGTGGTACATCTGGTCAAGAAGGAGAATGCAAAGGCTCTCGACTCCCAAAATGAGTGTATTATCTCATGTCTGGATAATGCCATGTGTGTAATTGGGACTGTTCATAACCGCCAATATTACCTGACTTGAACACAGGTTCTCATCCAAGTATGCTGGTGCTGGTTGATTTAGTCTATCTCATTGCATCTGTTGCATTCTATTGCATCTGTAGTATGGTTAAGACAATGCAAAGATCAAGTAGCTCTTGATCTTGCTAATAGATTAGTACACTGTTGTCAATGGGGACTGAAATTGTGAAGCGCTGATGTATGCTAGTTTTATTTTTTTCTATGCTTTTTAATTTGCTCAGATGATTTTGATGAGCAGACTCAATAGGAATGCTTATGAGGAGCTTTGTTCTGAGAGAATGTATGATGAGTGGACTCAATAGGTTTAATAGCCAATTTGATTCAGTCCTTTCTCCTTGTTGGATCTCTTTTCTTCCGTAATGAGAATTTTAAGGTGAAACTTTCAAATGCAGGTCTGTGTGGCAAATGTTTTTGTTGCGGCATTGCTTAAAAGGAAAAAATTGATATGTTCAGCGTTCTTCTCTATTATTTGATGTCTGCTTGGTTTGTGAAGCTCCTGGTGGTTCTATTCTACATTGATGAGAATAATTATGTCATTCATTTTATGCTCTTCTTATTGGTTTTTATTTCTTGTAGCTGGTGGAAAAGTAGCAGGGGTTGGTATTGAATATGCTGTTGCTAGTCTTGGAGATGAATTGCTCACATTCTTAAATCTGCTGGTGTTGGTATTGAATATCTGTTGGGGGACTCAAATTCGTCTCAGTTGAGTTTGTGTTTTTTTGCGCATCATGAAGCGACCAATTTCTTACAGATATGAGTGGTTGTTTGAGGTCGCGGGTTCGAAACTGGCCACTTTTTTCCCATTTTGTATGCGCTTCATGATGCTCGATTTTGACAGTAAAATTTCTTATGCAGAAGTGAATCATAGAGGCTTACTGCAGATTACTTGTGTTCTTGCTTCTGCCAAATTCTCACTACAAACCAGTCCTTGTCAGCATGTAAGAACAAGGGCTTTACTCACAAAATAAGCTTAAGATGCTCATAAGCTTATTTTGTGATCTTCAATTTGCAGGTACTTCTTTACCGATGTATTTGACTTCTACAGAAATTTCTTCTTCATGGTATTCAGAAGGAACATTTTTTTTAGTGAATGAGATTAATTATTAGGAATAAATTTTTGTACTGTATAATAGACAGTTATAAGTTATCACATATGGCCTTCTATATGGGCAAAAACTTAAAAAACGTATCTGCTGATTTGTATTAGTTCAACTCTTGTGCACTTGCAACTGAATTGCCATGAAGCTAGTATCATTACGGGTAAAAACAACTGAATTGCAACAAAACATACTAGTCTGATAACGGGAAAAAACAATGAAAACCAGGGATGCTAAAATAACACAAACTCTATTGTAAAAGAGCATAAACACCCTAAAACTAAAACCATCAAATGATCTATTCAATTATAATTGGATTCGTCTCGCTAGCACCTCCATCTTCGTTCTCCATAGGCTCCCGCCTCACTAAGCGGAAATCAGGTTGAGTCGGATTTCCATTCATCTCCTCATCAAAAATTCGTTCTAGCGTCTTGAAATAACCTAAGCGCCCAAGATGCCTGCCAACCTTCTTGATCCCAATTTCATTGCTTTGGATGAGTTCGCGCATAAATAGGCAAATCTCTTGCAAATCCCTCGAATACTCCCTTGAAACCATGGCTAATGTGTTTTTGAACGCCTTTGAGTGTGTTGATAATGAATGAAGAGTTAGTTATGAAGATACAATCTGGTTGAGCGCATAAATAGAGAGTGAGTTCAACATCTGGTGCCATATTTTCCCACCATATAATGTTTTCCAAAATTAATCGTGTAGATTGGGTCGAATCTCATAACTTCCATATCTTGCACAATCAGATATGGATGGAGATATGGCAGCGTTGGCGGTTTATTCTGTTCTGGATTTACGCGCTTCATGAAGCGTAAATTAACGCTTCATAAAGAGTTACGTCTCATGGAGCGTTGCATTTTTATTGGCCCAGATTAGCCCCCACGTGAGTTTTTTGTTTGCACATTGCAGCGCTTCATGACACGACGAATTAGGGTTAATGGTATATTGGTAGGGTTTATTGTTAATACTAGGGTTTTATCTCTACATGGAAATTAGTGTTAAGGGATAGTGTTTTATTTCCATTTTGATCTTATTTAAATGGTAGGGTTAGTGTGAGCTTTTGATCTTTAACTTCAAATTAGGATTGCGATTATTAGTTAGGGTTAAGGAATGTTACATTTAATGCATAGATTTTAGGGTTTTTTCACTTCAATTTAGGGTTCTGTCGTTTTGTTGTTAGTTAAATGGTAGGGTTAAGGTCAAGATTTAGGATTGTAGTTATTTTGGTTGTATATACGATATGGTTATGGTTACTTTGAGGTTTTAATGGGTTAAGGTTTAGTGTGTAGGGTTTATGGTTTAGTGTTGATGATAAACATAAATCATGTTGAAAACATTCCACTTCACCCAATATACTTAACAATTAACCCTAAACCATGTTCATACCAATCATCTAAACTCATTACCCTACACCCTAAATATCTTGACCTAAACCATACCCTAAACCCTAACCCTACCTAACTCTAACCTAAACCCTAAAACATAACCTTACCATAAATTATGAAGTACATGAAAGGATGTCGGATTAGTGTTTAGAAGTTTAGGGATTATTAGTTATGGTATGAAGTACCATATCACCAACCCTCTCCCAAAACCCTAAAACCTCTCCCTAAACTTAATAAAGTACTTGTAAGGATGACAGTTTAGTCTTTAGAAGGTTATTAAACACTAAAACCTACCCATAAACCTTCACCCTACGCTAACCCTAAACCATACCCTAACTATACCCTAACCCTACCCTAAACCCTAAACCCTAACCATTAAATGTAACCTTACAATAAATTATGGACTCTAACCCATATAACATGAAATTTCAAGAACCGGAACCTTTTTTATTTTTCCTGCTTAATTTGAGGCCGGTTCGATTATATAAAAGGTTAACATGAATACTAAGGGTTCACATTTTTAAATATACATAAAATAATATATTATATATCCAGAAAATTATTCTAATTACAATATGTTAGGAACCGGTTATAATTTTTTTTGAACCCTAAAAATAGGTGAACTGGTAGGTTTATTATAATTCCCGACCAAACCGACTCGAAAATGCATTAGTTCAAATCAAAATTATCTCCTATATATATTGATAGCCAAACACTTGGTCCAGGTACATGCGTTTACGGAATTAGTCTACGGTTAGAAACGGGGGACGAGCGAAGGCCACACTCTTTTTTTTATCATGGATTTTTACGCATCATGATGCGTGCCCTTGCACATCATGAAGCGTAACTTTGCGCATCATGAAGCGTCCGTTTGCGCGTCATGAAACGCCATAATCAACACAACTCACCACTAGAAAATCCCTCATGTAGCAACTTCAATACTTTCAATGTTTCTATCAAAAGAAAAATACTTTCAATGTCAATCAATGGCCTTCGAAGCTATAACATTTCACAAAACCTTATTGAAACTTTTTTAAATTTAGTTCCATGTAAAAATAAGTGTCTACAATGCATACCATAATCAAAAGATTCATAACAATATGTATCAAACATTCATAACTCTAACATCCTACATTTGGGCTTAAACCATTAGAAACACGAAGTTTGCGCCCTGTTTCCATCCGTTGTGTAAACGGATGGTCCCACCCCTTCACATTAGGGTCATGATTCCATGTCCAATCTATTGGAGGAGGAGGAAGCGGCGCGCCATCCTTCAACCATACCTACAAAAACAATATCTAACGATAAACAACAACAATTAGAATTCAAGTAAACATAATTAAGTCATCATTAATTATACTTACTTGTATAAAGTGGTTTCTTTGTCCCACAAGAGCTATGGCATAAATCCTTTTCGGAGGGCACCGATTGTCCCCTATACCCATCATAGGTAAGCATGTGTGTGATCCATTCCACGAGACCACGACAATATCACAAGAGCAACCTGATGTAATGTGGCAAATATCAAACCACCAATGGGCATCTCGAGCCAATATGGTCGCATGCACGGGCTCTCCACATACGAAATGCTTTGCAAAAGCTCATCGATAGGTGGCTTGTTCCCTACACGCTCATATATGACTTTGTTCCGCCTCAATTCAGAAGATAGATCCTTCCAAACTCTATGGTATTGTCCCTCTCCATATCCCAATACCTCTGCAAAGGATCTATAACCATAATGACCATCCGACGCTACATCCCTAGCTCTCACAATGTAAGGAAACATGAAAGGGTTAACATTTTCAACACCAAAGTTCACCCCAACCACACCACTTCTTTACATTGAACTTGTGGATTCGTATCTACCATAATTTTCTTTTTGGCCTTATTGGTTGAGCCCTTTGGTCTCCCACACTTCTTTGCCGTCGACGAGGTTTCTTTATTGCTCTCCTTTTCCTTCTCCTCTCTCTCCTTCAAATCATTGTCTTTCTTCTCCTGCTCATACTCACTCATCCTATGCTCAAGCAGAGTACTACTCCTCTTGGTTGAGCCCTTTGTAGAACCCTTTGGCCTTCCCTTTCGCCATGAAACAAGATCTATCGGCTCTAGCAATGAAGAATCTTGGGGTATGAGCATGTCTACAAATGACTCAGATATACCGTGAACCTGATCCTTTGACAATTCTCCTCTCTTAATCTCTTATACATCTCAATCATCAATTCCATTCTAACTTGGTCAATTGAGAGGGATACATTATCTTTTATGGGCATGCGTTGTGGATCAATGCCGTCCCATACCTCTTGATGCCAAAACAAGTGTATCTCACTTGGCATTATGGGCTTCTTGTTGACGATGACATGAGCAATCCTATGAGGAAAAGGAAGACCCATGCGATTTCTCCACAAATAATCATCACACTCAGTCTTCATCTTTCCCTCACTCATCTTTTTGTATAGGCTATACAACATATTCAACAACTTCTTAATGCAGTGTGTTGACACTCTATAAAATAGACGAACAAATATCGCCCTCATTTCCTTAGGGACACCGTCCAACTCTGTTGGTAGCTTCGTACGTGCCATCTCAAGATCTCCCCGCAAACCACCAACTTGGGACACAATCTAATGGTGAATCCTTCCAATCACCGTGTTAAAGCCTCCTCGAGAACTATCAAGTATCTTTTTAAGCACATGGTGCATGCCCTCCACCCTGTAATAAACATAATTTCACTTATTTTTCTTAATATAAATTAATAAATCAAGGTACATATATAGGCCTAAACTTACCGATTCGTTGTTCTCGTCTTAAAGTGAAGACAATGCTCCGTCCATGCTCTTACTATCGAGTGCTTGTAAGGCCCAAGCCATGACTTCTCAACATATGGCATGAGCCTTGGCCAACGCTCTTTCACTTTTAGAAACCTCTCCTCATATTTGGCCTCAATTGATGACATAAATATGCCCCAACATCTATGGGCAAATCTTTCTGCAACCTTGAGGTCTTTTAGAATACCAAGAGCATACGCTTTAATGTTCGCATTCATGTGCACCCAACACAGGTGATGTTTTACTTCATCCCCAAATACAACATCCTTCGCATTCATGATGACCTTCTCTCGATCTGTAACAATCGCATTTGGCATTGTCCCCAATTCTGCAAACAAATGCTTCAAATGTTTCAACACCCATGTATTCTCTAATTAGGGAACATAGAACACAAACTAAAAACACATGTGAAGTTATACTCCACTTAGGGTTGATTTGGATCCATTTCGAAAGAGAGATGAAATATCACTTTGAGAAGATGAAAGAGGGGACAAGTTGAGAAGGTGTAAGTATATTCTTCTAAACCAACACACACACACACACACACACACGTTCTTCACCAGATAATTCAAGTTCCCATTGATCAATGCTTTCTTTACCTAAGGCAATCACTTTCCCTCTGATAGATGCTTTCTATGCTTGAGGCAATCACTTTCCCTCTGATCGATGCTTTCTCTGCCCGAGGTAATCACTTTTCCTCTGATCGATGCTTTTGCTACCTAAGGCCATCACTTTCCTTCTGATTAATCTTTTCTATCCCCAATACCATCATTTTACTTTTCCATCCTATTCTTCTTATATATACACATTTGGTTTATGGAAAGATCTCCCCAACACCATCATTTAGCGTATAAGAAGCGCATTTAACAATTGAGTTAATCACAACTGCACCTCCAACCTTTCCATTCTCACCCGCTCTCGGTCCAAATCCAACTGAAGATCGTAGGCATTATGCTTGTGGAGGAGTGCAACTTGCTGAAGATGCCTAATAGTTGGACAACCAGAAACCTTGTACATGAGGTCTTTAGAATTGGAATCACTAGCATTCCAAATAAATGTTAAGCAACGATCACAGTTATGAGGTAGAATTGAACTATGATTTCACACACATGACTAGTTAGGAAGTATTCCTTCCTCTTCATGTAGAGAGCCTTACGAAACTATTATCCATATTTCTGACCCAAACACTCAACTGTGGTCAACAAAGTTCTTTTAATTTTTTTAATTTGTCAAAATCCATTAAAAGATTTTCTATTATATATGCAAATTTCTAATGAACAAATTGTTAGAATTTCTAGTTAAGGCAAGAAAAAGAGAGTGTACCTTCAATCTTCACATTATTTATAGGAAGACATTTAAGGAAGCATGATGATAATGATTTAACAATTTCAGGAAATGAAGACCTATGTGCAATAGAAAATCTTTGCAATTGAAAAATGAAGTTATGTTCTCTTAAGATTACAAGGAACATCATATATTAGGGTTTTTACAAGGAAGTTTAGCATTACAAGCATATTAAAAGTTAGCATTACAAAAATCATAAATATATCTCATAAAGAAAGACACATAGTATGCGGAAAGTCCAATAAGTAGATGCCTAACAAAATTAATGAGACATCATATTTTCAAAAAATACTTCTTTTTGTTGGTTGAATACTGTCACGATGATATTGTATAAATTTAAAAATAGCAACCTTGATTCACGAGTATCAACATAAATATAATCCTTTTCTAGCCATCATTTTTACTTTGTCCTTATCAACATGATATGCATAAGAGCATTATTCTAAAAAACGGCCTAGGCGGCCGCCTAGGCGCTGGGCGGTGGTCCAACATCCCGATTTTGCCCTGGGCGGCTAGGCGGGCTGGGCGGGTGCCTAGGCGGACTGGGCGGGCTAGGCATGTTGTGCGAGCTAGGCGGGCTGGGTGGTCTTCTATGCGGGTTGGACAACCTTCTTGGTAGCTTGGGCGGACTCTAAGAAGGCTCTAGGCTTGAATTTTATATAGAGACATTATAATAGGATTATTCTTTATTTATATATTCTTACCAATTATAAATAATAATCCTATATAAAAAAAATCATACCAATACGTCTAATCCGTCTAGATTTCGCCTAGGCCCCCCGCCTAACTGTCTAGGCGATAAGCCCCAGCTCACCGTCTAGCCCCCGCCTAGCGTTTTTTATAACACTGCATAAGAGTTTGTAAGTTTAGTTCAAGTATAGTTGAAGGAGAGCACCATAATTGCAATAGTGTTTTCTCAACATGACAAGGAAATTTTTAGATTGCTTATATATATATATATATTTTTAGTATAGCTTTCAAGTGCATTAGCATGAAACCGATATAACAGAACATGTCGGGCGTGTCTGTATTACTATATCCAAAATTGCAAAGTGTAGTGGGTGCTTTGAGTTGTGCATAAATGATCTCTAGAATTATTATATATTCAATTTCTAATACTACAAATTAACGTATAAACTAATAAGCATATGTACTTCTCTGCACACCAGAAATTTTAGGGCAAAATAAAAAATTAATATCCAAATTAAAATCACACATTGGTGAAGGTGTCGAATGAATGTTGCAACTAGGGTTGTAAATGAACCGAGCCGTTCGTGAGAAATTCAGTATTCGGCTCAGTTAAATCTTGTTCGTGTTTGGCTCGATTTGTAAACAAACCGAGCTTGAGTACAATTTTAAGGCTCAAAAGATAAATGAACTGAGCATGAGCACAAGATAGCTCGCCTCGTTTGCTCATGAGTAAACTCGATTTTATGCTCATGAGCAAGCTCGATTATACACTCATAAAAAAATTAGATTACATGTTCATGAATAAACTATACTATACTATATATTATATACAATATAACATTTATGTTAAATTACATAGTTTTGGTGATGTTTCTCAAACCACGTAGTTTAATTTTTAGTTTCATTTGCTTGTATAATTGATCAAGTAAACGAGTTGTTCACGAATTTGTATATCGAAGAAACTAAATGAGAGGTGTTGAGAGGGTATTCTTGACAACAAATAAATTTAAAATCAAGACCCCGCTTAGTATAGGGGAGTCAGGATCGTTCCACGGGAAGCAAGGTTTGTTTATCTATCGACTACTAAAAAAAGAAAACAAAAGCAAGCAAAACACACAAGCAACCTCGTTAACGACGTTGTCAGCCTCGTTAACGAGGTACCGAGAATAAAAAGACCAAAACTAACGACCTAGACAGGTTCGGTACCGAGCCAACGAACTCAGTAACGAATATGATCTTGAGAAAAATCAAATAAAAACAAAGATCTAGGACAAGGGTTACCACAACATAGTCATGCACACAAGATTGTAAGAAGATAGAATATCATGCCTTTAAATGGATAGATGCATCAACTTTCATTGACTTAACAAGTAAATTAATCTACTTTCATAAACTAACTCACTCAATTGCTTGTTTTGGATCTAAAGCTTGAAACTTTCGTATTCAAACAATATCAACCTTCAAGTTCATAACTTTCTCTCTCAATCAAGTCAACAATTCGAATTACCTCAACTTTCATCTCGGTATAAGCACAACAAACAATCTTAACAATAGATAAAAGGCATTCAACACATAATCTTACTCACCAAACATGGACAACTATGCCGGGTTTCTACCCCGACCCTAGATAAAAAGACTACTCACTAATCATGACTAAGAAACTAATAACTTTAATCAAAGAAAACATTGAAAACAAAACACTACTCAAATTAATAAGAAATATCGTCTTACAGAGATTCAGAAGAAACCAAAAACACCAAAATACCGAATAAAAAACACGACTAACGACCCCGGTAACTCTCGTCCACCGAGCTCTTCGATCACGACCCCGATCCGTTTCTCTCTTCCTCGGTTCTTCCTCCTCTCTCTACTCTATCTATCTACGATCGATCTCCCCTTTTCTATGCTAGATAGAAGGGTATTTATACTAAAAAAACTAGAAACTAAAAAAGGCTAAAAGATATAAACTTTCCTAAAAAGATAGAATCTAATTCTAAAAGATAGAAATAAAATATAGAAAGATAACAAGACCTAAAATACATAATATAATGACCCTAAAATCATAAGAAGATACTCTACCGACACGGAAATAAATTCCCGCACAGGATCGGTGAGTCACAAAGTCATCCTCTCGAATTTCTCTCTTGTTGCCTCGTTAACGAGCCCTCACAGCCTCGTTAACGAGCCTGGGTTTGGTTTCTTCTATACTTCTCTTCCAAAAACTCGAACTTCAGCTTCTTCACCTTGTATTCCTCCATCTTTTATCATAGCTCTCCAAATTCAGCTCCAAACAACACAGTTTCCTTGCTAAAACCTACAAAAAGACACAAAATGGAGTAGCTTCCATACTTTTCACAAAATATGCAAAACTATCCAAAAACTCACAAATCTAATTCTAAACTTATCAAAACTAAACCTAATAACCTAAGAAAACCTTTCAAAAATTATACTAAAAACACGAACATAAAAATACCCCATACTCAGACTTGCTTGTCCTCAAGCAATCACTAAACAATAATCAAAACCAAACAACATACTCATCAAATTATAGCCATCATCTAAAAGGCAACTTCAAAACATCTAGAAGAAAAATAGCAAAGGACTATTAACGTCATCACACACATATGTACCTAAAATAGACACAAGAAAATACAATCCAACCTCACAAGGGATAATGTGTTTCTCTCAACTCTCAAGTGCTAAGGCTTATGAATATATCTCTCAACTCATCTTATATACAAAAACTCATAGAAATTGGAACTTATATCACCAAACTCTCCACCTAAGATTTGTCAAAACAAACAAAAATCATCAAGAGAACTTAGGGGGCTCAATGAAAAACTTCATAGAAGCTTCCATTCGGCCGGGTTGTAATGGGGCTTGGTAAAAACAATAGGGCGTGGAAATATTTTGGCTATGTGGTGCTAATAATATCCTGGAATCAAAGACTCCTAAAAACTCACACATAACATCAAAACTCTCATAAAAACATATACCAAACTCACTCTCTCATTACGCACACTTATTTTCACTCACCCATTATTATCCTAGAAAATCTCATAAAACAACTTAAAGAATCTCCGGCTTATCTCATAAACACCATGCACCTCTTACTTCTTCATTTTTTTTTTCATTTTTTTTCTTTTACACTTTTCTTTTCGCTGCCTCGTTAACGAACCCTTCAGGGTCGTTAACGATCTCATCGTGTACTCTTCTTTCTAACGACTTCTTTTTATGCATCTTTTGTACCAAGAGACCTTTCTTTTTCAAAATTAACTCAAGAGACTTCCAATCTACTCTTCCCAACAATCCTTCAATTTCAAACCAAACATAACATCTCTCTCTCTTTTCTTTTCTTTTCAACACTCAACAAAACAATTTCCTCTCCAAATCTAAGTCCTAATCCCCGGATAGGGTCAAGCTTATTTCGGCTAAGGAACAATTTTGTGGAGCTAAGAATAAAAGGCCTCGGGCTCAAGTTGGATGTCAAAAGAAGGATAATGTAAAGTTGGATAAGGAATAATAGGGCTCATAAAAATAAGTTCTCCATCATATGATTTTCATAAGTAATGAATATATAGGTCTCAAGTAATAGATAACCATCAAAATTTCAAGAGATAATATGCATATAGAGAGTAAATCACACAAGAAAAGAAGAGGAATTTCTTTTATGTTCTCCCTATAAGGCCAAAAATTTCTCACAAGGCTAATTTTTGTTGGATTGCATCACTTATGCTAAGAAGGTATATGTGCTCAATTTCATCAAATGCTATTCCTTCCTAAAAACAACTTCAAAATAAGAATCCAGCTACATTCTCAAAGACATGATTGCAAGGAATTAAATGATCATGCTAGCAACTACTATCATAGAACATAAGAAAGGGATATTTATCAATTCCAAGACTCTTTTTAGATATTTTTTCAAAACTTTTTCGATTTTTTTTTCTGAATAATAAAAACTACTTATAACAAAACACAAAAAACAAACAAGACACAAACTACTTAAAACAAAGCACAAAAAACAAACAAGACACAAAGGTTTCTACTTTCTCCCACCCCATACTTAAAATTACAGTGTCCCCACTATAAGAAAAATAAGAAGAAGGAAAGAAATAGAAAAGAAAAACACAAGAAAACAAGAAAAGAGAAAACAAAAACATACAAAGTCTCAGAAGTGAAAAACAAGGAAAACGTCTTCAAGCTGAATCAACGGTTAGGTGGAGGAAAATAGTGCTCAAAGTTCCCCATGAAGTCGTACATGGTCCTCCACCGCTCAGCATCCTCTGTCTCTCTCTGACGATGCCTCTCACCCTCAAATGTCATCCGAGCGGAATAGACAGTCTCCCATCTATCCATCCTCTGATGAATGTGGTCCTGTTGGAGGTTGAGCTGTTGCATTCGTGCAGAAAGATCTTCGGCCCATGGTGGCGGAATGCTCGATCCAGTGTACTCAGGCTGAGGAGGTGGTGGGTAGTGAGGCTGAAAGTGATCATGGTGAAGCACCGGGTGGTATGGCACAAGCCCATAAGAGTAGGGGTCGGTAGGAGCTTGCGGAGGGTCGATAGCTGCCCTCGGCGGGTCGTTAACGACCCTGGGTACCTCGTTAGCAGCAGATGTAGAAGGCTGGAAATGATCATTAACGAGCCTGGTGGGCTCGTCAACGAGGACGTTGGTGCCTAAAACTTCTGTATCAAGTTCCTCTTCCTCGAGGTTGAGCTCCTCTATGCCGCCTTCTGTGTCGGCCTCCTCGGTGTCTTCTCCAACTAGCTCGGTATCCTCATCTTCATCTTCATCTTCATCCATCACATCTTCCTCTCTTTTAAACCGGGACACACACGGCCTAAGTGATAGCTCATCTTCCGGCTTGGGCTCCAATGGGAAAGCATGTCCCGTCCACGCCTCGTACCAATTTGTTACGTATAAAAGCTCCATTTTCAGTAGGGTGGGCGGTACATCTCGGCCATGGACTTTTGTAACGAGCCCCTCCCGGACTCGAGTGAAAATTTCGGCGCTAAGCCAATAGTTTTGGTTGAGCAACTGAGCATGAGCCGGTGTGTAGCGAGTGAGGTCGACTCCAAGGTTTGTGGCCAAAAGACTGACCAAGTTACCACACCAAACTTCCTTGGACTTGGTTGATTTCTCTATGTAGTAGAGCCATTCATACCCCAAATTCAAAGGGCCGGGCTCCTCGAAAAGGATAGTGCGGAGACAAGCAACTTCCGTCCTCGTTGGCCTGTTCAACTCTCGCTTTGGCCAGAATGTAGCGGCTAGGACTCGGAGAATGATCCTGAAGATGGGGTTGATGATGCTTGCCCCAGATAATGCCGCTGTGGAGGATTGGACCTCCCCAGTGATATAGCTCCAAGTCCGAGTTACCCTGTAGTCCTTCAGGTTGTACTCTCTAGAAGGGTTTGGGAGCTCCAGAATTGCATTGAACTCCGCCATGGTGAACTCAGACTCACATTGCCGAGTCGAAACCGGATGCGTCCCGCCGAAGTTTTCGATGGGAAACTTGTCTCTAGAGTAGCCAAGAACTCGGATGTGAGGTCCGAAAAATGTGGTAGATTCTCCTTCTTCAGTAGATGAGATGCACCGAGAATAACGAAGGCCTCCTTGACATCCGTGTAAATCCCCGTGTGTACGGCACTTGACTTCGAGAACCAACGAGTGTTGTGGTCCTTATCTAGAATGGCACGGTATCGATTCACTTGGCCTTGAGTGCTCAAGATCACGTTATCCATGCGAGGTGGAGATGGGGACCTCTGATTCCTCCTCTTCTTCTGAGCTCGGGTAGCGGGTATGCTTGAACTTGCCATTTGATCTACAAAACAATCATGATTTTTACCAAATAAGATTTACTCAAAATAGATAGGCCAGAGACCCCATACTTGGTCTCAAAATAACCTTGGAATTCTTCGTCAACTACCCAATTGGGTCGTCAAAGACTCTGGACTGGTTTAGAATCGGTGATGCTTACGCAGGGTCGTTAACGAGCCTGGGTGGGTCGTTAACGAGCTGTCGAGAGCCAGTTCATAGAATTCCGAGTGTCATCAACTTTAAAAATCAAACCATAAATCAAGTATGCATCCTTTATACTCCTCCACTAGACACACAATCGGGTTTATGCACCCCATACTTGCTCGATTACCCATCCTGAACATGCTAGAATTACCCAAAATTGTCATGCAAAGATTGTTCTTAATACTAGAACAAGAAAAATTCCTGCTTTTCTAATTCGATTGTTGCAATGGAGAATCTAACATGAATAATCTTCCCTAGAACAAGAACAACTAAGCACAACCAAAAATTTTCATGAGCAAAATCCAAACATGCAAATGAATCCTCTCTATGAACACAATCCCGATATGAAATTTCTACCCTAAGAACTATGAATCATGCAAATTAAGGGTTAAGGTTTAGAAATCATACCGGAGAATCGAGAATTTGAAGAACAAGGGATCAAAATTTGGTGGCTAACGAGCGTGGACCTCATCGGTAGGAAAAACGGTGTTTCGGGCTTCGTTAACGACTGGGTCTCCGACGGTCGGTTGAGTGAGAAATTCCGATCGGTGGTGGGGGATCTCCGAGATTTTGGGTAGGATTTTTGAGGGGTTTTGAGTTTAAGGGTTTTAGAGTGAAAATTTTTAGGAGGGGTAGAAGGGTTATATAGGAGAGGGTAGGGATAGGAAGAGGTAAAGGGGCGGCGGCTTGGGGGTAGGTAAAAGATAGATTAAGTTAAAAAGAACTTACCTGCCTGTTTTGCCGAATCGGGTCGTCAAACTGGGTCGTTAACGACCCTGGGTGCGTCGTTAACGAGCCACCGTAGCCTCTTGGAGTGATTTTCGAGCCCTTCTCCTGCATCTTGTTAGCTCAAAATTTTATTCCTAATTTCTATCCTAGAAAACTACTAAAAAGAAAAACTCAAAAGAATACTAAGAAAAAGAATCTAAAAAGAAAAATCTAATCTATACTAAGAGCGGGTTGCCTCCCGGAAGCGCTATGTTTAACGTCGTCAGCCCGACGTACTTCCCTTGTTCAAGGTGGCTTTTCTGTAGCTATGTCAGGGTCTCGAGATACACCATACTTAGCTTTGTAGGCGTTGTTTGCTTGAGTCACTAAGCTAGGACCCTTGTCTTCCATGAGTATGCCCGGTATTCCTACATATGGGTTAGTGAAATCCGGAAACCTAGGCGGTTTGGACTCCTCAATATCATACGTCGTGGGGCATGGTGTAGGAATAAGGTAAGAAGAAGAGTACTCACTTTGATTAGTTCCTTGTATGTGAGACTTGCTAGTGGTCCAAGGAAGCTCGACAGGGTCCTGTGTGTGAATCTCGTCCTCTTTCGAAGTTGGTGGAAGTTCGGTAGTATCAGCTATGTCGCATTCTGGTTGGGTCAACTCGATTTATACGACTGTGGTGGGATCATTTGCGTTTTGGTCCAGGATGAATTCCACACGTTCTTCTCCAATCTCAAACGTAAGAAGTCCTTTCCGCACATCGACCTTGGCACTTGCTGTAGCTAGGAATGGTTTGCCTAGGATAACGGGGACATGAGGATCCTTAGGCATGTCGAGGACGACGAAATCATTTGGTATGAAGAATTTCCCAACTTGAATAGGGTAGTCATCCACGACCCCTGTGGCTTTGACACATGATCCGTCTGCCATAAAGAGGTTCATATCCACAGGCTCTAGCGGTCCCATGTTAGCTTTTAACCAAATGGAAAGAGGCAGCAAACTGGTACTGGCTCCCAGATCACATAAAGCTTTGAATTTGTGGTCGCCTATGCCAATTGTGATAGCAAATCTCCCTGGATCTCCAAGCTTTTCTGGTAAAGCAATGGATCGGACTTCATCCTTCAGCTCAGTGATGGATCTTTTCCTGCTAAGAATATCTTTCAAAAATTTTGTGTAAGCCGGCATTTCGCTTAGGGCCTCAGCGAATGGGATGGAAATATTAATGCCCTGAAGAATCTTAACGAAACGCTTGAACTTACTCTCAGTAGAGTCCATAGATTTCTTAGTTGGAAATGGAAGATATTTCACCATTCTCGGAACCAAGTTAGGCTCGAGAGGTGAGAGTACCGGGTCGACACTGGAGTCGTTAGGTGTCCTCGGCGGGTCGTTACCGACCTTGGTGGGGTCGTTAACTACCCTGGGGTTGAGAGGAAGGCTCGGATTAGAAGACTTACCTGAATTAGGGTCGTTAGATACCCTCGGAGCCTCGTCACCATGGTATACGGGCTCGGTATTTGCCCTCGCTGCCTCGTTACCGAGCTGAATTGTGACGTCCTCTTCCTTCTTGTCCTCAGCTTGGACTCGCTCCGGCAATGTCTTCCCGCTCCTAAGGTGCACCGCTGCTATTTTTCCCCTAGGGTTCTCCTCGGGGCGGCTCGGGAGTTGCCCTTATGGTCTCAGAATCTGGGCAGCGAGGTTCCCTAGTTGGGAATCAACATTCTTCTTCCATATATCGAACTCTCCCTATCTTTTATTTTGTTGGTTCAGGTTGGCTTGAACTTCGTTAACCTTGTTGGTCACTTCGTTATCTTTGTTGGTCACTCCGTTAATGCCTTCTTGTAATCCTTGAACCCATGATGGTGGCTCCTGATGGCCTGGAGGTCGATAGGGTGCAGGTCATCTATCTGGCGGAGGCGCTGCATAGTTTTGATTTGTATTCTGATTGCCCCATGCCTGATAGTTGTTTGACCTATCAAAATAGCTAGACTGGTTCCTGTATGGTCCTCTCATATAATTCATCTCAACAATTGTCTCAGCGGCTCTAACCTGCTCTATGTTAGTGCAAGCAGAAGTACTATGTGCAAAAGAACCACATTCTTGACATGATTGAGATGATTTCAGAAAACTTACCCGCTTCTTCAGACGGTTGACCTCGTCTTGCAGGAATTGATTTTTAACATCCGGATCAACTTCGTCTCGGTTAGGTATGTAGAGACGTTTCTGGGGCTATGGAGTTTGCTGGGTTCCATACATGGCATCATAATTGGACAGCTTATCCAGCAATTCCCATGCAGCCGTTGGGTCCATCTCTATAAAATCGCATGCAGTATGCGTGTTGATGCGGTTCTTGGTCTTTGCGTTGATACCCTAGAAAAAGATTTCTTGCAAAACATATAAAGGTTGCCCATGAGTAGGGCATTGTCTAAGCATCTCTTTAAATCTTTCCCATGTTTCAACAAATGTTTCATTAGGCAGCTGGTGATAGGAGGTGATGCGTTTTCTCAACTCCGTCGTCTCGGCAGGCGGGAAGAATTTTGTAAGAAATTGATCATACAAGTTCTTCCAAGTCCTGATAGACTTAGGAGGTAAGCTCTCCAACCAGCTCAGGGCCTTTCTAGAGAGAGACCACCTAAAAGCTTTTAACAGAACATATTCAAGTGATACACCTTCTGCAGGTATGGTGTCACATAAGTCAATAAAATTCCTAATATGTTCCATAGGGCACTCAGTAGGTTTTCCTTCAAACTGAGTCCGTTTGATCAAGGATATGAATTGAGATTTAATCTCAAAAGATTTCTCTATCTCTGGAAGAACAATTGGAGACTCTGGCACCCTCAGTTCTGGATGCATGTACTGTTTGGCATTTCTCGGATAGGCATTCAGCTCTTCCTGTAGACACGCGTTGTTAGTTCGTTGCCTTTCAGCTTCGGCAGCAACATCGTCTTTCTCGATTTTCATCGCCTCCATCTGATTCCGGAGGACTTCCAACTGACGAGCCATCTCTTCAGGTGTGGCCATGGCTCAGTTCTCTCGGCGTCTACGGTGCAAGGAACGTTCAGGTTCTGAATAATAACCAGCGTTGTCAAGTTCAAGCCTCCGACGTCCTACCGACATATGCTGAGAAAACAGACAAAGAAAACAAAAATTAAAAACAAAAACGGGGTCGGGCTATTCCCAGACTCACAGATAAACAAACAGAACACGTTGCTTCCCCGACAACAACGCCAATTTGTTGATTGGGTATTTTTGACAACAAATAAATTTATAATCAAGACCCCGCTAAGTATAAGGGAGTCAGGATCGTTCCACGGGAAGCAAGGTTTGTTTATCTATCGACTACTAAAAAAATAAAACAAAAGCAAGCAAAACACACAAGCAGCCTCGTTAACGACGTTGTCAGTCTCGTTAACGAGGTACCGAGAACAAAAAGACCAAAACTAAAGACCTAGACAGGTTCGGTACCGAGCCAACAAACTCAGTAACGAATATGATCTTGAGAAAAATCAAATAAAAACAAAGATCTAGGACAAGGGTTACCACAACATAGTCATGCACACAAGCTTGTAAGAAGATAGAATATCATGCCTTTAAATGGATAGATGCATCAACTTTCATTGACTTAACAAGTAAATTAATCTACTTTCATAAACTAACTCACTCAATTGCTTGTTTTGGATCTAAAGCTTGAAACTTTCGTATTCAAACAATATCAACCTTCAAGTTCATAACTTTCTCTCTCAATCAAGTCAACAACTCGAATTACCTCAACTTTCATCTCGGTATAAGCACAACAAACAATCTTAACAATAGATAAAAGGCATTCAACACATAATCTTACTCACCAAACATGCACAACTATGTCGGGTTTCAACCCTGACCCTAGATAAAAAGACTACTCATTAATCATGACTAAGAAACTAATAACTCTAATCAAAGAAAACATTGAAAACAAAACACTATTCAAATTAATAAGAAATATCGTCTTACAGAGATTCAAAAGAAACCAAAAACACCAAAATACCGAATCAAAAACACGACTAACGACCCCGGTAACTCTCGTCCACCGAGCTCTTCGATCACGACCCCGATCCGTTTGTCTCTTCCTCGGCTCTTCCTCCTCTCCCTACTCTATTTATCTACGATCGATCTCCCCTTTTCTATGCTAGATAGAAGGGTATTTATACTAAAAAACTAGAAACTAAAAAAGGCTAAAAGATATAAACTTTCCTAAAAAGATAGAATCTAATTCTAAAAGATAGAAATAAAATCTAGAAAGATAACAAGACCTAAAATACATAATATAATAACCCTAAAATCATAAAAAGATACTCTACCGACACGGAAATAAATTCCCGCACAGGATCGGTGAGTGACAAAGTCATCCTCTCGAATTTCTCTCTCATTAACGAGCCTGGGTTTGGTTTCTTCAATACTTCTCTTCCAAAAACTCGAACTTCAGCTTCTTCACCTTGTATTCCTCCATCTTTTATCATAGCTCTCCAAATTCAGCTCCAAACAACACCTTTTCCTTGCTAAAACCTACAAAAAGACACAAAACGGAGTACCTTCCATACTTTTCACAAAATATGCAAAACTATCCAAAAACTCACAAATCTAACTCTAAACTTATTAAAACTAAACCTAATAACATAAGAAAACCTATCAAAAATTATACTAAACATGAACATCAAGAGGTTCGCGAACAAGCTCGAGTTCGGTGAACATTTAAATGAACGGAACGCAAACAATAAGTTAAGCTCGAACTTGTCTATTTTTAACCGAGTCAAGCTTGAACAACTCAAAGCTTGACTCGGCTCGGTTACAACTCTAGTTGCAACTGAATAGGAAATTTTGGGGAAATCCGAACATATGTTACTTTTAGTGCACACAAATTTCGTCTTCAATGCACTAATTGAACGGTCCTTCCTCTTCCGCTCCGTGTTCAATCTTCTGACCTAAAACTTGCAAAACAATGGACACAGGGGGAGGGGACCCCCTAATCCACCTCCGAAGCCTAAGTCAAAAGAGCGAATTGTCGTTTCGAGCGTCGAGGTACAATGAGAGAACGGTGAATCCCTGAACAGTCGAGCTAAGCGAGTATTAGCCTATTGATGTTCACATTTTTAGTATAGTTTTTGATAGGTTTTCTTTGCTTATTAGGTTTAGTTTTGTTTAGTTTAGGTTTAGTTTTGAGTATTTTTAGTTAGTTTTGCATAATTCTGTGAAAAGGGTGGAATCTACGCTATTTTGTGAATTTTGCAGGTTTTAGCGAGGAAAGGAGCTGAATGGAGTTGATTTTGGAGCATTGCAGCGAGAGACAGAGGAGTGCAAGATTGAAGAAGTCGAAGCTCGAGAGTACAAGAGGAGGTGTTGAAGAAAACAAACCCCAGGCTCGTTAACGAGGCTGTGAGGGGTCGTTAACGAGGCCACAAAGAGAAAGATTTCGAGTAGTATTTTTATTATTCACCGATCCTGAGCGGGAATTTATTTCCGTATCGGTTGAGTATCTTTTTAGAATCTTTTGGGGTTGTTAGAATATGTATTTTAGGGTTTAATATCTTTTTAGATTTTATTTCTATCTTTTAGAGATTGTTTCTATCTTTTTAGGAAAGTTTATATCTTTTAGCCTTTTTAGTTTTTTAGCTTTTTAGTATAAATACCCTTCTATCTAGTATAGAAGGGGGGGGCTTGATTTGGAGAAGTTTTTAGAGAGTTATTTTTAGAAGAGATTTTGAGGACGACCGAAGGAGAGAGAGATCGGATCGGAAGAGGATCACGAGGCTCGGTAGACGACGGTTGCCGAGTGTTCGTTGGTCGTGATTGTCGTTCGGTATTTTTATGTTTTTTTGGTTTCTTCTAAATCTCTGTGAGACAATATATTTTTCTTATTAATTTGAGTTTCGTTTTGTTTCAATGTTTCTTTTTATTGAAGTTTGTCGCTTCTTAGTTATGATTAGTGAGTAGTTTATTTTTCTAGGGTCGGGGTTAAGCCCGGCATAGTCGATCATGTTTGATGAGTAAGATTGTGTGTTGAAGGCCTTTTATCTTTTATTGAGATTGTTTGTTGTGCTTAATTCCAAAACGAAAGTTGAGGTAATTTAGGTTTTTAACTTGATTGAAAGAGAAAGTTAGTAACTTGAAGGTTGATATTGTTTGAAAACGAAAGTTTCAAGCTTTAGATCCGAAACAAGCAATTGAGTGAATTAGGATGCGAAAGTAGGTTAATTTACTTGTTAAGTCAACGAAAGTTGATAACTCTATCTGTTTAAAGGCATGATCTTATCTTCTTACGAATTTTTATGCTTGGCTATGTTGTGGTGTCCCTTGTCCTAAATTTTTGCGTTATTTGAATTATTTCTGGTGAATCTTCGTTGCTGAGTACTTGCCTCGGTACCGAATTTTAAATTAGAATTTAATTAGGTTGTTAGTTAATATTTTTGTGTTCGGTGGCTCGGTAACGATCCTGACAACATCGTTCGAGGCATCTCGTGAGTGTTTTGTTTGATTTTGTTTGATTTTTGTTAGATTGATAGACAAACAACCTTGCTTCCTGTGGAACGATCCTGACTCCACTGTACTCAGCGGGGTCTTGACTTACAAATTTATTTGTTGGTCGAGAAACCCTATCAACAAATTGGCGCCGTTGCCGGGGAAGCAACGTGTTGTTAGTTTATCTTCGGGATCGGGAATAGCCCGACCCCGTTTTTGTTTTTAATCTTTGTTTTCTCAGTGTATGCCGGTAGGACGAAGAAGGCTTCAGTTTGATAACACAGGTTATTACTCAGAACCAGAACGTTCCCTGCACCGTCGACTCCGAGAAAACCGAGCCATGGCCACATCAGAAGAGATGGCTCGAGAGTTAGAGATCCTCCGGACCCAGATGGAGGCACTGAAAGCCGAGAAGGACGGCGCAGACGCAGACAAGGATCGACTGCAAGAAGAGCTAGACGCCTATCCAAGGAATGCCAAGCAATGCATGCATCCGGAACTGAGGGTGCCAGAATCTCCTATTGTGCTTCCTGCGATAGAGAAACCTTTTGAGATCAAGTCTCAATTTATATCCTTAATCAAACGGGCTCAGTTTGAAGGGAAACCTGCTGAGTGCCCTATGGAGCATATTAGAAATTTTCTTGATTTATGTGACACCATAGCTGCTGAAGGTGTCTCGTTAGAATATGTTCTGTTAAAAGCTTTTAGATGGTCACTAATTGGAAAGGCCCTGAACTGGTTAGAGAGCCTACATTCTAAGTCTATCAGGACTTGGAAAGCTTTGTATGATCAATTTCTTTCAAAGTTTTTCCCTCCTGCTAAGACAACGGAGTTAAGGAAACACATCACCTCTTATCACCAGTTGCCTAATGAAACATTTGTTGAAACATGGGAAAGATTCAAAGAGATGCTTAGACAATGCCCTACTCATGGGCAACCTTTATATGTATTGCAAGAAATCTTTTTCCAGGGTATCAACGCGAAGACAAGGAACCGCATCAACACGCATACTGCGTGCGGTTTTATAGAGATGAACCCGACAGACTCCACAAACTCAAACTCAAAAACGGGTAAGTTGACCCCGATGCTATGTACGGAACCCAGCAGACTCCACAAACTCAAAAACGTCTCTATGTGCCCAACCGAGATGAAGTTGACCCCGATGTTAAAAATCAATTCTTACAAGATGAGGTCAATCGTCTGAGGAAACAGGTAAGTTTTCTGAAATCCTCTCAATCATGTGAAGAATGTGGTTCTTCTGCGCATAGTACTTCTGCTTGCACTAACATTGAGCAGGTTAGAACCGCTGAGACAATAGCTGAGATGAATTACATGAGAGGATCCTACAGGAACCAACCTAATTATAATGACAGGTTAAACAACTATCAACCATGGGGCAATCAGAATACAAGTCACAATTACGCAGGGCCCCCACAAGATAGACGACCTGCACCATATCGACCTCCAGGCCATCAGGAGACACCATCATGGGTTCAGGAGATTAACGAAAGCATCAACGAAGTGAACAACAAGGTTGATGACGTTCAAGCCAAGTTGAACCGACAAGATAAAAGATGGGGAGAGTTCGATATTTGGAAGAGGAGCGTTGATTCCCAACTAGGGGACCTTGCTGCACGGATTCCAAGACCACAAGGGCAACTCCCGGGTCGTCCCGAGGAGAACCCTAGAGGCCAAATAGCAGCGGTACACCTCAGAAGTGGGAAGACACTGCCGGAGAAAATTCAAGCTGAAGAGAAGAAGGAAAAGGACCTCGCCAAACGGCTCGTTAACGAGCCAGCGAGAGCACATACCGAGCCTACAAGCCAGGATGACGAGGCTCCGAGGGTATCTAACGACCCTAACCCAGGTAAGTCTACTAATCCGAGCCTTCCTCTCAATCCCAGGGTAGTTAACGACCCCATCAGGGTCGGTAACGACCCGCCGAGGACACCAAACGACCCCAGTGTCGACCCGATACTCTCACCTCTCGAGCCTAACTTGGTTCCGAGAATGGTGAAAACCCTTCCATTTCCAACTAAGAAATCTATGGACTCTACTGAGAGTAAGTTCAAGTGTTTCGTTAAGATTCTTCAGGGCATTAATATTTTCATCCCATTCGCTGAGGCCCTAAGCGAAATGCCGGCTTACACAAAATTTTTGAAAGATATTCTTAGCAGGAAAAGGTCCATTACAGAGCTGCAGGATGAAGTCAAATCAATAGCTCTACCAGAAAAGCTTGGAGATCCCGGGAGGTTTGCAATCACAATCGGCATAGGCAACCACAAGTTCAAAGCTTTATGCGATCTTGGTGCCAGTGCTAGTCTTGTGCCGCTCTCAATCTGGTCTAAAGCCAATATGGGACCACTAGAGCCAGTAGACATGAATCTGTACATGGCAGATGGGTCAAGTGTCAAGGCCACAGGAGTAGTGGACGATTACCCTATTCAAGTCGGAAAATTCTTTATACCGAATGATTTTATCGTCCTTGATATGCCTGAAGACCCTCATGTCCCCATAATTCTCGAGCGACCATTCTTAGCCACAGCAGGAGCAAGAGTAGATGTGCGGAAGGGACTCCTAACTTTTGATATAGGAGAAGAACGGGTGGAATTCAACTTGGATCAAAAAGCCAACGACCCAATTGGGGTAGCACAAATAGAGTTGACTCAACCCGAACTCGACACCACAGTTCCTACCGAGCCACATCTGCCGATCACTGAGTCTCATGTGCACGAGTTCAACCAAGGCCCTACTACAGAGGTTACAGAAAAGTCCAAACCACCTTGGCTTTCGGACTACACCAATAACCCAGGGATATCGAGCTTGCTGATAGAAGAAAAAGTCCCTAATTTAGCAATTCAAGCACACAGAGGCAATAAGGCTACAAGCAGGGTATCTCAAGACCCTAACACGGCCATACATGAACCACCATGAGACTAGCAAGGAAGCTCGTCGGGCTAACGACGTTAAACATAGCGCTTACGGGAGGCAACCCGCTTTTTAGAATAGGTCTAGTTTATTTTATTTTATTTTCTTTTTCTTTTTAGATTATTTCTTAGTTTTATTTTATTTTTCTTTTTAGTTTTAACTAGGATAGAAATTAGATTTTTAAAGCTAACAAGATTTCAGGAGAAAGGGGTCGAAAAATCACTCAAGAAGGCCACGGCGGCTCGTTAACGACCCACCCAGGCTCGTTAACGACCCGGTTTGGAAGACCCGATTCGTCACAATACGGGTCAGGTACGTAATTTTAACCTAGTCTATCTTTTTAACCCTAGCCGCCGCCCTCTTCTACTCTTACCCCTCCTATATAAACCCTTCTACCCATCCCAAAATTCTACCACAATCCCTTCAAAATTCACTCTCAAACCCAAAACACTCTCAATCCCTCTCCCTTCTCTCCCACCGATTCGGAATCCCTTACGCTAACGACCACCGGAGACGGCGTCGTTACCGGAGTTCGGAAGCCATCCACCGACGAGGCCGTGCTTGTTAACTACCCCAATTCCGACCCTTGTTCTTCAATTTCTCGGTTCTCCGATATGATTTCTAAACCCTTGCTTGAAATTGCATGATTGATTATTAATAGGGTCGAAATTTCATATCTTGAATCATGATTCTTAGGGAGGTCGATGAGCATGCTTAAATTTGTTCCTAAAAATTCGTGATTATGCTTAGTTGTTCATGTTTTCGAAAGATTATTCATGTTAGATTAGCTATTGTAATCCTTTAGTTAGGAAAGCATGAATTTTTCTTGTTCTAGATCTAAAAACTTCAATCTTTGCATGTCAAAATTCCGGGAAATTTTTTAGCATGTTCGGGATAGGAAGTTGAGTAAGTATGGGGTGCCTATACCCAAAGGGGGATTTGTGGAAAATAATAGAAGATTGCATGCTTGATTTATGCTGAATTAGAGGTAGATTAAATTTCGGAAAATTCTGGTTTTGCTCTCGGCAGCTCGTTAACGACCCACCCAGGCTCGTTAACGACCCTGCACTTCATCATCGATCGATCCGAGCCCAGAATCGTGAACAACCCAATTGGGTAGTTTACGAATAATTCCGAGGTTGATTTTGATACCAAGTATGGGGTCTCGTACCTATTATTTTTGAGTGGATCTTATCTTGGAAAAATTTCGATTATTTTGTAGGATCCATGGCTAGTTCAAGCAGACCCTCTACCCGAGCCCAAAAGAAGAGGAGGAACCACAGGTCTCCATCTCCACCCCGAGTGGATGATGTGATTTTGAGCAGTCAAAGCCAAGTACGGCGCTACCGGGATTTTTTGGAGAAGGATCATTACACCCGATGGTTCTCGAAGTCTAGCGCCGTCTCTACGGGCATCTACACGGATGTCAAGGACGCCTTCATCATCCTTGGGGCCGCCCACCTGTTGAAGCAAGAGAACTTGCCACATTATCCGGCCCTCACATCCGAGTTCTTGGCCACTTTGGAGACTAACTTCTCGACGAAGACCTCGACGGGACGTATTCAGTTCCGGCTCGGTAACGAGGACCGTGACTTCACCATGGCGGAGTTCAACGCAATCTTGGAGCTCCCAAACCTGTCAAGAGATTATAGTTTGAAGGACTACCGAGTGACCCGCACTTGGAGCTACATCACCGGAGAGGTTCAATCCTCTACCGCGGCGCTATCCAGGGCAAACATAGTCAACCCCATCTTCCGGATTATCTTGAGAGTCCTCGCCACAACATTTTGGCCGAACAAAGAGTTGAACCGGCCTACAAGAACGGAGGTTGCTTGCTTCCGTACCATTCTCTTTGAGGAGCCCGACCCCTTGAATTTGGGGTACGAATGGCTCTACTATGTCGAGAAGTCCACCAAGTCCAAGGAGGTGTGGTGTGGCAATTTGGTTAGCCTCTTGGCTAAGAATCTTGGAGTTGATCTCACCCGCTACACACCGGCCCACGCTCAACTCCTCAACAAAAACTATTGGTATAGTGCCGGGATTTTCGTGCAAGCCGAGGGAGGCTACAAGGTGAAGGTGCAAGATCGACTAGTCATACCTTCCCTCGACATGTACGAGCTACTCTATGTACCAAATTGGTACGAGGTGTGGACGGGACATCCCTATCCATTGGAGCCAAAACCGGAGGACGAGCTCTCGCTTAGGCCTTGTGAAACCCGGTTTGAGCGGGACGACGTGGATGAATATGAAGAAGAAGATGAGCAAGAGGATACCGAGGTAGTAGGCAATGACACTGAGGAAGCCGACACCGAGGGCGGCACTGAGGAGCTTAACTTTGAAGAAGAAGACATGGACACGGAGGTGCTAGGAGGCCACATCTTCGTTGACGAGCCCACCAGGGTCGTTAACGACCACTTCCAGCCACCACCCAACACTGTTAACGAGGCACCCAGCTTCGTTAACGAGGTGCCGAGAGCCCCTGTCGACCCACCACCAGCTCCTGTCGACCCTCATGCTTACGGTCTCATGCCTTACAACCCGGTGATGTATCAAGATCATTTCCAGCCTCACTACCCACCACCTCCTCATCCCGAGTACGCAGGATCGAGTATACCACCACCATGGGCCGAGGATCTTTCTGCACGGATGCAACAACTTCCCCTCCAGACGGATCACATTCATAGGAGGATGGATGGATGGGAAACCGTCTATTCCGCTCGCATGTCGATGGAGGATGAGAGGCAGCGTCAGAGAGAGGCGGATGATGCTGAGCGTTGGAGGACGATGTACGACTTCATGGGGAACTTTGAGCACTACTTTCCTCCACCGAACCGTTGATTCAAGCTCAAGATGAAGTTTCCTTTCCTTGTTTCCACTTTTGTAAGTTTTATGTCTTTCTTTTTCTTTTTTTTTTAATTTTTTGTTTTCTTTTCTATTTCTTTTCCCTCTTCTTCTTATTTTCTTTACAGTGGGGACACTGTAATTTTAAGTATGGGGTGGGGAGAAAGTAGAAAAATTATGTCTTAGGTGTTTATGTGTTCTATGTAGTTGTTCTTTCTTTTAAACCGAAAAAAATCGAAAAATCCAAAAAAATTGAAAAAAAATTGAAAAAATCCAAAAAGAGTTTTAGAATTGATAGATATCCCTTCTTAAGTTCTATGATAGCAATCACTAGCTTAATCATATAATTCCGTGCAAACATGTCTTTGAAAGTATAGCCGAATTCTTAAATTGAAATTATTGTTTGTTTTTAGAAGAGAATAACACTTGATGAAATTGAGCACATATACTTTATAGCATAGATGATGCAATCCAACAAAAATTTACCTTGTGAGTTATTTTTGGCCTTATAGGGAGAACATTTATAAATCCCTCTTCTTTTCTTGTGTGATTTACTCTCTTTATGCATATTATCTCTTGGAATTGTGATGGTTATCTATTTCTTGAGACCCTTATAAGATTTTTAGTTCATTACTTGTGAAAATCATATGACGGAGAACTTATTTTTATAAGCCCTATTATTCCCTATCTACCTTTACATTATTCCTTCTTTTGATAACCAATTCTGGCTTGAAACCTTTTGTTTTTAGCTCCACAAAAATTATTCCCTAGCCGAGATAAGCTTGACCCTATCCGAGAATTAGGACTTAGATTGGAGAGGTAAAGTTTTGTGTTTTGTTAAAAAGAAAAGAGTTTATATTTGCTTGAATTGAAGGGTATTTGTGAAAGGTAGATTGGAAGTCTCTTGTTATTACATGTAAGAAAGGTCTCTTGATAGAAAAAAATGTACACAATAAAGTTTTTGATGGATGTAGTGAATAAAAAGAAAGAGGAATGTATACGCTGGATCGTTAACGACCCTGATGTAGGCTCGTTAACGAGGCAGCGAAGTAAAAAAAAAAGAAGAAATATAAAAAAAGAAGCGAGATGAAAAGTTGAAGTGCATTTGTGTTTATAGATAATATCAAGAGATTCTTTTATTTTGGTTATGAGACTTTCTAGGATGATAAAGGGTGAGTGAAAATGAGTGTGCATAATGAAGAGTGAGTTTGGTATGTTCTATGAAAGTTTTTGGTGAGATGTGAGTTTTTAGGAGTCTTTGATTCCCGGATATTATTAGCACCATATAGCCAAATATTTCCATGCCTTATTTTTTATTACCAAGCCCCATTACAACCCGGCCGAATGGAAACTTCTATGAAGTTTTTCATTGAGCCTAAGTTCTCTTGATGATTCTTTTCTTGTTTTGACAAATCTTGGGTGGAGAGTATTGGTGATATAAGTTCCAATTTCTATGAGTTTTTGTATATAAGATGAGTTGAGAGATTGAATTTATAAGCCCAAACACTTGAGAGTTGAGTGAAACACATTATATGCCTTGAGAGGTTGGATTGTATTATTTTATGTCTATCTAAGTGCATATATGTGTGAGGATGTTAATAGTCTTTTGCTATAATTTTCTTATATGTAAATGTTGCTTTTTAGAAGATGGCTATGTCTTGATGAGCATGATTTGTTTTGGTTTTGGTTAGTGTATTGTTTATTGCTTGAGGACAAGCAAGTCTAAGTATGGGGTATTTTGATGTTCGCATTTTTAGTATAGTTTTAGATAGGTTTTCTTTGCTTATTAGGTTTAGTTTTGTTTAGTTTAGGTTTAGTTTTGAGTATTTTTAGTTAGTTTTGCATAATTCTGTGAAAAGGGTGGAATCTACGCTATTTTGTGAATTTTGCAGGTTTTAGCGAGGAAAGGAGCTGAATGGAGTTGATTTTGGAGCATTGCAGCGAGAGACGGAGGAGTGCAAGATTGAAGAAGTCGAAGCTCGAGAGTACAAGAGGAGGTGTTGAAGAAAACAAACCCCAGGCTCGTTAACGAGGCTGTGAGGGGTCGTTAACGAGGCCACGAAGAGAAAGATTTCGAGTAGTATTTTTATTATTCACCGATCCTGAGCGGGAATTTATTTCCGTATTGGTTAAGTATCTTTTTAGAATCTTTTGGGGTTGTTAGAATATGTATTTTAGGGTTTAATATCTTTTTAGATTTTATTTCTATCTTTTAGAAATTGTTTCTATCTTTTTAGGAAAGTTTATATCTTTTAGCCTTTTTAGTTTTTTAGCTTTTTAGTATAAATACCCTTCTATCTAGCATAGAAAGGGGGGCTTGATTTGGAGAACTTTTTAGAGAGTTATTTTTAGAAGAGATTTTGAGGACGACCGAAGGAGAGAGAGATCGGATCGGAAGAGGATCACGAGGCTCGGTAGACGACGGTTGCCGAGTGTTCGTTGGTCGTGATTGTGGTTCGGTATTTTTATGTTTTTTTGGTTTCTTCTAAATCTCTGTGAGATAATATATTTTTCTTATTAATTTGAGTTTCGTTTTGTTTCAATGTTTCTTTTTATTGAAGTTTGTCGTTTCTTAGTTATGATTAGTGAGTAGTTTATTTTTCTAGGGTCGGGGTTAAGCCCGGCATAGTCGAGCATGTTTGATGAGTAAGATTGTGTGTTGAAGGCCTTTTATCTTTTATTGAGATTGTTTGTTGTGCTTAATACCAAAACGAAAGTTGAGGTAATTTAGGTTTTTAACTTGATTGAAAGAGAAAGTTAGTAACTTGAAGGTTGATATTGTTTGAAAACGAAAGTTTCAAGCTTTAGATCCGAAACAAGAAATTGAGTGAATTAGGATGCGAAAGTAGATTAATTTACTTGTTAAGTCAACGAAAGTTGATAACTCTATCTGTTTAAAGGCATGATCTTATCTTCTTATGAATTTTTATGCTTGGCTATGTTGTGGTGTCCCTTGCCCTAGATTTTTGCTTTATTTGAATTATTTCTGGTGAATCTTCGTTGCTGAGTACTTGCCTCGGTACCGAATTTTAAATTAGAATTTAATTAGGTTGTTAGTTAATATTTTTGTGTTCGGTGGCTGGGTAACGATCTTGACAACGTCGTTAACGAGGCATCTCGTGAGTGTTTTATTTGATTTTGTTTGATTTTTGTTAGATTGATAGACAAACAACCTTGCTTCCTGTGGAATGATCCTGACTCCACTGTACTCAGCGGGGTCTTGACTTACAAATTTATTTGTTGGCCGAGAAACCCTATCAACACCTATTCAAATTTTCTCTATATACCGATATGCACATGTGACTCTCCCCTAGGGCGTGTAATTAGGGGTCGAATTTTTATACTCCTAGGGTTGCTTAGAGCCCAAGCTAGGAATATTCATACCTTCTCCAAGTTTAATTCCATCATATTTGAAGGATAGAATCTTCCACAAAGTTGCACAACTACCATATATTTGATAATATGGAAAATAATAAAAATAATAATAAATGCGCAGTAATTTAAGAAATACCTTTAATAACGAAAATAACTATGGTAACTATGTTTGTTGTACACGCTCACAGTTACATACCAGAAATTTACACAGTAGATGGAAGTTAGATCTTTGATGATTTCAATGACTAATATGACCAGGGAAGTGGTTAACAAGGAAGTGGTTAACGATCGAGTGGCTTCTAAATCAACCTGACTAGGTGGCGATGAGCTTCGATGAACAGGAATCAGGATTTGGTGAACATGTGGCGATGAGGACGACGAACAAGAAATGGGATTCGGCAAACAAGCGACGATGAGGTCTGATAAACAAGAAGGGGGATTTGGCGAGTGGAAGAGGTTCGAGTGGCGGAGGGAGGGAGGGGGTGGGTGGGGGCGGCCGCCCCCACCGGCGATGGAGGAGCGGGAGTTTTTAGAGGGCCGCCCCTGGGATGGGGCGAGGGCGGGGCGGAGAAGGATATAGATGGGACATGGGATGTGGGGGCGGCCTGGTCGCGTGGGCTAAGGGAAGACGTGCGAATTCGCCGGATATTGTGGAGTTAACTGAGAATGTCGTCGGGAACTTGGGAGTTTCGGCTGAAATTTCAATTTGGGGAAGAAAGCTATTATTAAAAAAATAATAATTAGAGATTGAATTGGGCTGTGATTAAATTGGGCTTATTTCAGTTTGGCCTTTTCCTATCTAACATAACCGCCTTTAATTAAAAACAATTAGGAACAATCAACGAATGGACTTTTGTGCTCATTATGATAATCTTTCTGGTTTCTAAATTTTATTTTTAATTTAATCCGGCTTTTCAATTTTAGTGTCTTTTTCATTTTGTTTTCTTTTTAAATTTGAACTATTGTGAATTTGTAATGTAAATTATATTTGTGAATAAGTTATATAGATTTTATAATTATTATTGGTGAATGAATAAATAATGATGGGTAAATTAGTGATGATCAATGCGCCTGCATTAAGATTTAAAACTTGTCGTCTACTTCCAGGAAATGTTCGGAACAATGATGATAAAATTCTAATTGTAAGTTTTTTTTAGAGATTTTATAATTATAATTTATTATGTTTAAAAATTTATTTGTTTAAATTGATAGGTTATTGTTGATCGAGAAAGATATTTGCAAGAATTGACAATGAAGTTATTTTGAATCTTTTTTAAAGTTTACACACTCGTAGATTTCAATTATCGAGAAGCAAATGTAGCTTGATTTGTATTTTTTTTTTATCTTAAACTACCTTGATTTTTTTTATTTTATATATTCGACATATCATATATATATATATATCGATATGTTAAATTAGGCTGATTTTTCTAAGAGCAGTTGTTCAAGGTCTGCCCTCCTTCCGAACTTTTCTGGCTCTGCCACTAGGTTCGACGGCGACAAAGCGGTAAGTACGAGACCGACGACGGCGACGAGTGAAGGCGCTCGGTGACAACTAGCGAGTCAAAGAGTGGAGGGAGGTCTGGTGGGTGACTGTGGTGAGTTCGTGACCGACGAGTGATCCAGAGTGGATGGATGTCTGACGGCGATGAGCAACGTGCATGGGTGACTAGTCGGATTCGGTTTCGGGGAAGAGAAGCAAATATTTGAAATTTGTTTTTTTTTTAATATAGGTCAGTTTAACCGAACTGAATCGATATAAAACCGAACCGAAATTCTGAAAAATTCTTAAACTGAAAACCGAACCGAAAAACATAGGTTTCGATTCGGTTCGGTCTAAAATTTCTGTTCCGACCGACCCATGCTCAGCCCTAATCTGAATGGACTTTGCATGAGCATTGGGGAAATATATAGAACATGCATGTGAAGCCAAAATGGAAAGTGAAGCCTTCAGTGTAGACATTTTCAACATAGTTTCCAATGGGCCATGAGTTGTCCTTGGTTACGGTCCACTCATCTACTGCCAGCGTGGCACCACTTTCCACATCCTGCTTGCAACTTCTCGTAGAATAATTCCCATTTCATCCCACATCGAAAGCCTAAGTTGTAAGAAATCACCTCCCCAATCTACTATATCTATCTACACTTCTACACTACTATAAATGTACGGGTAGCGTACGGTTGTGATTTGTTTAATTTTACCATTTTACTGACTTTCTGCCTTGACTTTAATCGTGCGGCTTGATTTCTCCTTTTCTCTCCCTTCTCTGCCTATTTATGCTCTCGCCTCACAAAGTCTCCACCTCCCGCTTCACGATCTCCACCTCCGTCTTTGTTCTCTCTTCCCTATATTACCTTCTCCTCAATTCGTTTAGGGGTTGGAGAACCAAGGAGAAACGATGGACTCGGGATGATGATTTTTTTGCTGTCGGCACTGTTGATAGAGCATATAGGTATAGGTCTTAGAGCATGTTTTTATTCCCATTTGTGCATGTTTAGCTAGAATTTTGATTTAAAGTGTAGTTTAGGTTTTATTTCGGTTTAGTTCGGAATCTACGCGTTTGTATGCTTAATGATAGGTTGGAAGGTGAAGCATGGTGGATATGAGGCTAAGGACCGAAGCTAGGAGATTAGGGGACTATGGTGGAGTTTGATGAAGCTTAGAGTTATACAAGTGAAGATTGAAAGAGCTAAGGCCCAAGAGCTTGTGTGAGAAGAACGCTTAAATCCGGGGTATGGATTGGCATTGTTGTTTCGACACATCTATCTTGCAATGATTGGTTTGGGCGCTATAGTGTTCGGATGAAGCTGCATTTGGTATGGAAAGCTAAATCGAAGATCTACGATCCATATTTTCACTCCGAGTCCAAATTCCAACTCGAAGGGGGTCAAAACAGCCTCTGAAGTGTCACTAGAGTTGCTGAGGCCGGAGCGCGGGCAAAGTGGCCATAGCGCGATCACGCTTTGGCGCGTGTGTGCAACGCCGACTCAGGCCTTTGTGATATATTATGGGTCGTTTTTAGTAGTATTTTTAGATATTTCTAGATACAATATAAATACTTTCCTTAGGTTTTCTTAGGATTATGTTATGCTCTCTATTGCTTTTGTTTTATGTTATTTTCAATTTAGGGAGACTTTTGGGAGAAAAAACCCTAGTTTCCAACATTGAAGAAAAATTTAACTCTTGTAAGTTTGATTCTTCTTTAATGTCAATTTCTAGATAATTTTCCCATGTCCAACTAGTTAGTTGAAGTTGTATGCATGATCGTTTGTGAGAAATTAAATTATTTATATTTGCCTTGACTAGATTGAATCTCTCCGTGCTTGATTGATTAAATTCACTTAGGATTATAATAGCTTGATCACCTATTCTTCTTCTAGGTTATATTACAACTAGAATAATTAAATAGACAGTGGAATTTGATTATTCGTGGATGAATCCTTTGATTAAACTTATAGACGGTGGAATAAGGTTAATCAAAGGCGGAGAATTTAATCACAAAACTTCATGAATAGACGGTGGAATTCATGATTATTGTTTCTATTGAATGCTTCGAACTTATTTGCATGATCAACTTGACATAGAAGGTTTTCTAGGTTATTTGATTAAAAGGTTGTTAAAGACGATGTATATTAACAACCACCTTAAGCTTGAATTTCATAAATTTACAATAGATTAGTCAAGGAAAATCGAAATAAGAAAGGTCAAGGATCAAAACTCATTTATGCAATGGATACTGATGAGATATTTTTCAGTCGTTTACCTATCAAAGAATCCTAACTTAACCAATCTAAGTAGAATGGTAAGCAAGGGTCGATCCACAGAGACTTGTGTATTTATGCTTTTACTTATGTGCCAAGTAACCAAATAAGGGGGTTTTAAGGATTGAAATTTTAATATAATATGCAAAATCGAAAACTATCTAAGAATGCAAAGTTGATTTTAAATATATATGAGAGAAATATGTTCGACTAGTTGAATCCATCATAGATATGCTTATTGATCATTGATTCTCCTGATTCTCAATTCCCTTAAATAATCTATTGTGGATTATACTCCTACTAAGGATTATGACCCAAACTTCATAAATAGTTGAAAGAACTAACAGTCTAAACAACCCTAATCATTTAACAACCTAAAACAACGTCTAGATTCAATTAAACGACAGCTTTACGAATCAAGTTATCAATAGAAACAAACACTTAGAGCAAACAGACATCTAAGTTATTTGTGGATTTATTCCCTTCTACAATTGAATAGCCCGAACGGGTCTAAACAATTATAGTTGCTACTTTATCTAAGCAACCCCGAACGGCATTAATCAGATTAGTTGTAAATTAACCTAGAAATTCTATTAGGTGATCAATCTAAAAAAACCCTAGAATAATTCTGATTCAATTAAGCACAGGGAATAAAACCTATTCAAGTTGTTAAGAATCAATCAAACCTCACAATATTATGCAATCTATGATTTCAATAACTAGTCAAACAAAAAGAAATTAGCAATGCATAATTGAAATAAAATCAAACTTACAAAGGTTCAAAGGTTCTTCCTTTAGAGAAAACCCTAGCCTCCATAAGTTTGACAAAAGTTATGAGAAAAGATAGACTAACAAGAGTTTAAATATGCCTCCCAAAATAATCCTTCAAAACCCAGAAAGCTCAGAAAGGTCGAGCCCAATTCTCGGCCCAAGACATCTGCGCGTAGAAAGCTCGATTGCTCGGTCTTGCACAATGCGCGGCCGTGCATTTATACCATCCCGCGCAATTAGCCTCGGTTCGGCATTCCAGCGACACTTCAGAGGCTGTTTTGACCCACTTAGAGTAGGAATTTGGACTCGGAGTAAAAATATGAATTGTAGCTCTTCGAATTAGCTTTCCAGTGATAACAAGTTCAGCCTCATCCGAGCACTATAGCTCCCAAAACAAGCATTGCAAGATAGAGGTGTCAAAACAAGAACTCCAATGCATAACCCGAAGTTAAGCGTTCTTTTCACACAAGCTCTTGGGCCTTAGTTCTTGTAATCTTCACTTGAACTTCTTCAATATTCATCCATGTCCACCATAGTCCACTAAGCTCCGTCTCGACCACGCTTGTTTACCTAAAGATCTGCAAAACCGAACAAAACAAGCGCAAAACCCGAATTTCCTAGAAAACCTAAAAACCTAAGAACTAGACTAAACTAAGCTAAAACCATGCAAAATAAACATAAATATGCATCCTAAACACTACCTAAATGCAAGCTATCAGATACAAAACTAGTTGGACACTTTTCTCTATATTTGAATCTTTAATTGTTTTATTTGTTTTGCTTTATTTAGTTAGATTTATACTTGCAATCGTAAAACCCCCTTTAACTTAGTAATATTATTTAAATACATATAATCTGAGTCCCTGTGGGTTCGACCCTTGCTGCCACTTTACTCAGGTTAGGAAGTTAGTATAATTCTTTGACAATGCTTTTACAATGACATAAAAGTGCTCGTCAAATTTGGCGCTGTTGCCACGGACTCGGCTATTTATTTGTGTTTACTTGGTATTACTATTTTTGGTGTTGTGAACCTATCTTACGGTTCATAACACCCGTGCTACTGACCCATGGCTATTTTTGAATGTAGACAACTGCAGGATGAATATTTTCATGAGTATTTTGCTAGACTACAACAAGAGATTCATAAATATGGTACTTTACTGGGTTATTATCCATGTGAGAGAGAATTATGTGAATGCGTCCTAGACGGTTTGAATTCTATGACTCGAGAGCTCGCAAAGTACATGAGCAATTATAGGCTTTGGTGTATGGGACCAGAAGAGTGTTGGGATTTCTTTTACTACATGAGCCATCAATGTATGCAAGTCGAATTATCTCTACCAATTCCCTATCCAATGATGGGAGAGGTTGCATTGGAGTCAAATACCCTTGAGTTAGACACCAAATGCAAGTTGAGGAGGAATCCTCTAGAGTTGAGTTGGGTTATGAGGGTGACTTTAATGTCCAATATGATTTTATTCCTATAATTCAACTTGAAGAGAGCACCAAGGAGTCAAGTTCAATTTCTACTGACATGGAGAAGCCTATAGAACCAAGTGAGTTTAAGGTTGGTACTAGAGAATACTCACAATTCATCTTTGAGGAAAGTGGTGATGATGACAAGTACTTTGACCCATATTGTAAGTATTTTCTGACCTCACCACTTATGTTGAACTTTTTTAAGCATATGCCATGTCAAGAAAATTGGTCTCACAAGTTTGATAAGTTGAAGTGGTTTTAAAATGGCAGAATACATATACAGACACTTGTACTTGTGTCAATTAGTCATTTGGACACCTCACCTTTAGGTTTGTTCTATTGAACACTGGAACTTAACAAATTGGGACCTATTGAACACCTCGTCGCTGACGTGGTCATTTGCGTGCATATCACGTTCTAATAGGCAAGTGAGGAGTGAAATGTGAAAATTTCTTGTAAAAAATAATATAAACTCCCTCTATTGTTTTTTCTAAAGTAATAAATAAAAACACCCCTTATTTATTTATTTATTTATTAATTTCTCCAAGCTTTCTTATCTTCTTCTTCCTCTAGATAGATCCCCAAATGGCCAAATCATTTACAGAAGAAATCAGAAAACAAATGGGAGTTCTCGAAGCATCACCCCGAAGCATCCCCGAAGAATCACCCTGCTTGTCCAGATCTGCCGACGTGCGAGTTTTGTCCATCGCCTCTTGTCCAGATCTGTCGACTTCAGTGGATTTGCCAACGTGCGGGTTTCGTCCAACGCCGCGACGCCGCTTGTCCAGATCTACCGGCTTGAGCAGATCTGTCAACGTGCGGGTTTCATCCACCGCCGCTAACCCAGTCCAAAGGAGGGGGTTTCGATTCATTCAATACTCCGCCGTTAACCCGCCCCAACCTCTTTTCTTCCTTGCTATTTGATCGATCTGTACATTTTTTTTGGTTTGGGATTTTAGTTCAATACTTCGTACTGAATTTGATGGACTGAATTTGTGTTTTGTTTAAACCCTAGGATTTTCTCAATCTGATTTGGGAATGGTCCTCAAATTATTTTTATTTCCAATAATTCAAATTGATAATTAGAGAAAAAGTCCTAAATTAATGCGGAAATGTAAATTCTAATTTTCAGATGGGGATATCATAAATTTTAGATAAAGTAATTAAATTTTAACTATTTTTTAAACATTTAAAAAATATAAATAAAATGTATCCATGTGGCATCCATGTGGCGTCTATGTGGCGTCCATGTGGCATAGGATTTTATCTTATCAATGCGCGTGCAATACATTTAACCAGAATATTAGCGTATAAGTACTCAATAGAACACAAAAGGGTAAATTCAAATGTTCAATATAATAAAACCAAAGGTGAGGCGTCTAAGTGACTATTTTACACAAGTACAAGTGTCTGTATATGTATTCTGCCGTTTTAAAATGGGTTATTCAATTTGAATTTATCTTTGTGCTACTTATCTTCTTGTGAGATGTGTTCACAGACTTTTGACAGGTTGTTAAGGGCATTGACAATGTCTAATCTTGTCAATTCATGCTAAGTGTCAAGCTAATGACGTTAAACAAGCACTTATTGGGAGACAACCCAAGCTTTAACTTTAGTTTTTCTTTGCTTTCTAGATTACGTTCAATTTTCGGGTTGTTTTTGTTTTATTTTTGCTTTGTTTTGGTTCGATTTTGCTCTTAGTTTTAGGTAAAGTCGCGAAATAGTTACATGCGGTCTAAGGAAGCCACCGTTGCGCGTTTAGCGATTAACCACCACCACCACTGCCTGAGGAGTAGATTCTTGAGAGTGCCAACTCTTATGACGAGGTTAGTTTCTTTTTCTCTTAGCTTTTCTTTTACTTTGGGGACAAAGTAAAGTTTCAACATGGGGGAAGGGATTCTTTATTTTGTCATAAGTGCTTAGTTGTAGTTAGTTCATGTAGTTGCATTTACATGTTTATTTTATTGTCATGCATTGATTAAAATCTTGAAAAAATAAAATAAAAATCAGAAAATTTTGAAAAAAAAATACAAAAAATATTGCATTTAGGTTCTTATTTCCCCATTGTTTGATTCCTCTTGTTTTTCTATGCTAAGTATAAGTCCTAACCCATGATTTGCATGATATGCTGAAGTTTATATGATATGAGCATGATCATTGATTATTTACTTTGATTATAGGACTGAGCATGTATTTAGCTTAGGTATTTGATTCATTATGAAGTTTTAGACAAAATATTTGCCTTGTGAGATTTTTGGCCTTTCGTGATCACATTTGTTCTCTACATTCTTGAGTGTATCACCATGATTATCTAGCTTTAGAACTTGCGTTATGACTCTTTTTCAAGGCTGCTTTATATGATTGAATGCATGATATTAAAATGATTGAGACAATGTTTCTTAAAAGCCTATTATTTCCCTTCCTACCTTACAAGATCCATGTTCTTGACACCCCATTTCTTTTAAGCTTTAAGCCTATTTTTGATAGATCCACAAAATTTTCCTAGCCTAATAAGCTTGACCCATCCAGGATTTAGGACTTTAGGTTATGTTTTTGCTTTTGTGTGAGTTATGTATAAGTATGGGGGAGTTGGAAGAAAAGGAGGAAAAGAGGAAATATAACTCTTGGTTGCAAAGTGAAAAAAAATGATATGTTGCAAAAGTAAACAAAAAGTTGAATACAAGTGTTAGTAATCTTCATAAGTGTAAAAGAAAGAGTTGAAGAAGAGGCAAGAAAAAATGGTGAAGAAAGAAACAAAGTGTTTGATTGTGGTTATGGAGTTGGAAAAGAAAGTTTGAAAAAGATGAGATGAAAAGTGTGTTGAAGTTTGGGTTTAGGATTAGTTCTTTATCCCGGATTTAGCACCACAAGCCAAAAAAGATCACTTCTAAATTTCTCTTTACCTTGGCCCCATTACAACCCTTAAAAAGACCTCTTGATTTTTGTTATGTGTTTGATCCCCAGCGGTGGAGATTTACAACTCTGATGCAAGTTTATGGTAGTCTAGTTTTCATGGTTGATTTTGAGTGAAATACATACATTTAAACACTTCAGAGTTTGAGTGCAAACACATTTACCTTGGTGAGTCTAGAATGGATGAATGGTCTTTGCTTTTTGCTTATTATAATACATGCTAGGAAGTCTTGGTCGGGTTTTTGATTATATGTGAAATGCTTGTTTGATTTGAGATGGATGTATGATTGCATTTATGTGGTGTGTTTTGGATTTATGTCTTGCTTGAGGACAAGCAAAGTTCAAGCATGGGGAAATTTCATAGAGCATATATATAGGTCTTAGAGCATGTTTTTATTCCCATTTTGTGCATGTGTAGCTAGAATTTCGCTTTAAAGTGTAGTTTAGGTTTTATTTCAGTTTAGTTCAGAATCTATGTGTTTGTGTGCTTAATGATAGGTTGGAAGGTGAAGCATGGTGGATATGAGGCTAAGGACTGGAGCTAGGAGATTAGGGGACTATGGTGGAGTTTGATGAAGCTTAGAGTGATACAAGTGAAGATTGAAAGAGCTAAGGCCCAAGAGCTTGAGTGAGAAGAACATTTAAATCCGGGATATGCATTGACATTGTTGTTTTGACACCTCTATCTTGAAATGCTTGGTTTGGGCGCTATAGTGGTCGGATGACGTAGAATTTGGTATCACTGGAAAGCTAAATCGAAAAACTACAATTCATATTTTTACTCCGAGTCCAAAATCCAACTCGAAGGGGTCAAAACAGCCTCTGAAATGTCACTAGAGTTGCTGAGGCCGGAGCGCGGGCAAAATGACCACAACGCGACCGCGCTTTGAGGGGGCCAAACCGCGCTTTGGCGCGTGTGTGCGACGCCGACTCGCGCCTTCGTTATATCTTATGGGCCGACTTTAGTAGTATTTTTAGATATTTCTAGATACAATATAAATACTTTCTTTAGGTTTTCTTAGGATTATGTTATGCTATCTATTGCTTTTGTTTTACGTTATTTTCAATTTAGGGAGACTTTTGGGAGAAAAAACCCTAGTTTGCAACATTGAAGAAAAATTTAACTCTTGTAAGTTTGATTCTTCTTTAATGTCAATTTCTAGCTAATTTTCCCATGTCCAACTAGTTAGTTGATGTTGTATGCATGATCGCTTGTGAGATTTGAATTATTTCTATTTGCCTTGACTAGATTGAATCTCTCCGTGCTTGATTGATTAAATTCACTTAGAATTATAATAGCTTGATCACCTATTCTACTTCTAGGTTGAATTGCAACTAGAATAATTAAATAGACGATGGAATTTGATTATTCATGGATGAATCCTTTGATTAAACTTATAGACGGTGGAATAAGGTTAATCAAAGGCGTAGAATTTAGTCACAAATCTTCATGAATAGACGGTGGAATTCATGATTATTGTTTCTATTGAATGCTTTGAACTTATTTGCATGATCAACTTGACATAGAAGGTTTTATAGGTTATTTGATTAAAAGCATGTTAAAGACGGCTTATATTAACAACCACCTTAAGCTTGAATTTCATAAATTCACAATAGATTAGTCAAGGGAAATCGAAATAAGAAAAGTCAAGGATCAAAACTCATTTATGCAATGGATGCGAAAGTAGTTGGACACTTTTCTCTATATTTGAATCTTTAATTGTTTTATTTGTTTTGCTTTATTTAGTTAGATTTATACTTGCAATCATAAACCTCCCTCCTCCCCTTTAACTTAGTAATATTATTTAAATACAAATAATCTGAGTCCATGCAGGTTCGACCCTTGCTTCCACTTTACTCAGGTTAGGAAGTTAGGATAATTCTATGATAATACTTTTACAGCGACATGAAAGTGCTCGTCATATAAAGCAAAGAAAGTAAAGCAGTTAAAGATTCAAATATAGAGAAAAGTGTCCAACTAGTTTCGTATCCATTACATACATGAGTTTTGATCCTTGATCTTTCTTATTTCGATTTCCCTTGACTAATCTATTGTGAATTTATGAAATTCAAGCTTAAGGTTGTAACACCCCGTCTTTACACCGGGCGCTACTCGGTAGTAGACCTTACTAGGTACTACCTAGGCTAGTTTGACAACGAGTTCACTTGGATCTTGCAACTCGGGCACGACGAGAAAACATGAATAAAACATCCAACCGATATTTATAAAACCCAAGTATAGAAAACATGCATGAAACCCAAAACAACATAATTTACAACACTTCCTAGAAACACTTCATTAACATACCACTACCCTTTCTTTATAAAACAACGCATTATTCAAAAGATAGCAAAAAGTATACCACCATTTCTCCCAACCGAACCCATCCTAATGACACAACCTTCAACGATCTGTTCCATCGTTCAACCGAGGTTCCATCATGGGTCCCTTGTCTTTAACTGAAACTAAAAAAAAACAAGTCCCCGAAGGGTCAGCTACCATTCTAATACAAGCTAGAATGCATACGGTACTAGTAAGACGTTTAAAAACCAATCAGTTGACTAACATATACACAAACAAGGTTCACATGATTACAACACATATCAGTTCTAAATTCATACTTCACTTCCCATGGATCATAAACATAGATCTTAAACACAAATCACATATCAAACTTCCATACACATTCATACATACAATTCCAAGCAGAACAATACAACCATTCTCTCACCGTTCCATTCCATGGCGCTTATCAACCCTATGCCGTAGGTGCCGAGGCGCGACCTTCCACCTTTTACAATTCCATCCTTCTAACCTCGGGTCAAGCCTCCTCGGGAGCACTTGCCCAAAACACAGATAACTTTACTTTTGAAGGGGCACGATTTCACTGTCACATAATCATACGTAGCCGTCACTTCAACCCAGAGGACTACGCACATGGCCATGTCGAGAACGGTACCAACATAGAGAAAATATTCGAAAACTTCACATTCAATGAAAGCCCAATGGAATCCTTTTCACACATATCATACACAAGTAAACCTTTTCCATAAATAATCACCTAGGGACTAGTTCCCCAAAACCAATCCTACAAACACCACATGAAGTCTAACAAGTATTGAACATCAACTGAGCAAGTCGTAAACGACTTACCTTGAGGACGAATTTCCAACGCCAAGAAACCACTAATTATCATACAACGCGAAACCCCGTCTAAGATAGAAAGCCTGTCTTTGCCCTTCGTCTCTGATCACAACCTAGGACTCACGTTCCTATATGCATATATAAACCCCAATGAATAATAATAGCCTTTTAACTCTTACAAACTCTAACCCTAAAATCAACGAAAAGCCAGGATGTTTTATATCTTCTTGTGTATAATTCCAAATCCTTTAAAACTTGACATGAATATACTAGATATATAAAAGAACATTTTTCTAGTTCAAACCTTTCTGAAAAACTGGATCAAAAGTCTCCCTAATATCATTACAAAGCAAAACCCTAAAATTACACTGAAATCTTTTACCGATTATAAATCCGATATCAAAAATACCCTCTGAGAAAATTAGTAAAATCTAAACAAACTATTAACTAATTAAAACTTACCAAATAACGCCTGAACTCCAAAATCCGACCCGACGAACGAACCTTGCACGCAGGCTAAACCCCTCCTCTCTCTCTCTCTCGGTCTTCTTCTTTTCTCACTTCTATATTTTTTTTTGTTACTTAAAGATGAAGAACAAAGCTAAAGCATATATATAGTACGGTGAAGTCGGCAAAAGGTTTAGAAATTTTACGGTTTCCACCCTCAAATCTCCTTTACTACAAACTTTACCCTGAAATAATTATTAATTACTTTTAAGCTAAAACTTTTTTTTAATATAATTTTCTAAAATTCAAAATAAAATATTAAAATATTCCCGAATATTACATTCTACCCCCCTTAAAGAAAGTTTCGTCCCGAAACTTCCCGAGGAATACGAAACGAACTCATTACGTTGCTTAGTTTTTCACACAAGTCAATAACACGTAATTCACATCATCAGAACACTACAAGCAACCAACAAACAAGTCAAGCACACCAGTTAAAAGTCGAACTAAGTACACAAATAGTTACAACTACCCATAACTATAACCCTTGATCACCGCTAACTCTTATTCTCAAACGCCTCAACTAAAACCGGGTACAACTCAGGATAGCTCTCACTTATTCTCGTTTCAGTCTCCCAAGTTGCCTCTTCAACTCCTTATCGGGACCACTGAATTAACACAAGTAGTATCTCTTTATTTCACAGCTTTTTCAACCGTCTACCTAAGGTTGCTATTGGTTGTTCTTGGAAAATATGATCTGGCTCAATTTCTAACTCTTTATAGTTGAGCCTATGACTAGGATCAGGCACATACTGCCTCAATTCCGACACATGAAAAACAGAATGAACTCCTTCTAAAGCTGGTGACAGTGCCAACTTGTAGGCTACCTCGCCTACCCTCTCGAGAATTTCAAATGGCCCGATGTACCGAGGACTCAACTTTCCTTTCACTCCAAATCTTCTAACCCCACGAGTCGGCGATACTCTCACCCAAACATGTGCTCCTACCTCGAATTCCAATGGTCGTCGCCTCTTATCTGCATAAGATTTCTGACGACTTTGTGCTGTCAACATACGTTCTCGAATCAATGCCACCTTTTCAACTGTTTCCTGAATCATCTGAGGCATTCCTTCTACAACATCTGATGGATCATCCCTACATAGATGTGTCCTACATCTCCTCGCATATAAAGCCTCATAGGGTGCCATCCGAATCGAAGAGTGCCAACTATTATTATATGCAAACTCAACTAATTCCAAGTGATCAGACCAGTTTCCTCCCCAATCGAGCACACATAATCTCAACATATCTTCTAATGTTTGAATTGTCCTCTTAGATTGGCCATCTGACTGCAGGTGGTAAGCAGTCGTGAAATGTAGCTTGGTGCCTAAAGCTTTATGCACTTTTTGCCAAAAATTGGAGGTAAACCGCCCATCACGATCAGAAACAATCGTTTTGGGCACTCCATGTAATCTCACTATTTGTTTTATGAACACCTCTACTAGTTGACTCACTAGCCAAGTCTCTCTAATGGGCAGAAAACGAACAGTCTTAGTCAGTTTGTCCACGACAACCCATATTGTATCATGTTCTCTACTAATCCGCAGTCCGGTAACAAAATCCATGGAAATGTCCTCCCAATTCCATTCTGGAACTGGAAGTGGTTCGAGCATTCCACCTGGTCTTTGGTGCTCTATTTTTACTTACTGGCACACCTGACACTTTGCTACAAATTTCGCTACATCAGGCTTCATTCCATCCCACCAGTAATATTGCTTCAAGTCCTTGTACATCTTACTAGCTCCCGGGTGGATTGAATAAGGAGTAGCGTGAGCCTCTTGTAATATCTTTTGTCTCAACTCCTCATCTCGAGGTACACATAATCGACCATTCAATCTCGAAGTACCATCAACATGTTCTTCAAAAGCAGATGCCTCTCCACGGCTCACTTTCTGCCTCAACTCTTGAATCATCAAACAAGTCTCCTGCTTAAGTCGTATTTCCTCAATTAAGGTTGGCTGACAATCTATACGGCCTAGTCTAACTTGATAACGCTGAATCTGTACCTCAATCTCATACCTTATCAGTTCTCTTTGTAACTCTGGTTGGGCAATCAAGTGACACGACATATGCTCTTGCGGCGTTTTTATGCTAAGAGCATCAGCAACTACATTCGCCTTTCCGGGATGATACAAGATCTCTAAATCATAATCTTTCAATAATTCAAGCCATCTCCGTTGTCTTATGTTCAATTCTCTCTGAGTAAAAATGTACTTAAGGCTCTTATGGTCTGTCATCACTTTACATGTACCTCCATACAAGTAATGACGCCATATCTTTAGAGCATGAATCACTGTTGCCAGCTCTAAATCATGGGTTGGATAATTCAACTCATTTGGTTTCAACTGCCTGGAAGCATATGCAATCACCCTGTCATTCTGCATTAATACACAACCTAAGCCTACCTTTGAGGCATCACTGTAAATCACAAAGCCTTCATTCCCTTGAGGAAAAGCAAGTATTGGAGCTGAAGTCAATTTCTCCTTCAACTCATCGAAGCCCCTTTGACAAGCATCATTCCAGTCAAAACGAGTGGTCTTTTTCAGCAAGTTGGTAAGTGGTTGGGCTATTCGTGAAAACCCGTCCACAAACCTCCTGTAGTACCCTGCCAATCCTAAGAAACTTCGTACCTCCTTTACATTCTTCGGGGGTTCCCAAGCCTTCACAACTTCAATCTTTAAGGGGTCTACCATGACTCCCTTAGCGGATACAACATGACCCAGGAAAGTAACTTCTGGTAACCAGAACTCACATTTGGACAGTTTAGCAAATAGTCGGTGGTGTCTTAACACTTCCAAAACTAATCTAAGATGCTTTGCATGCTCCTCAGTGCTTTGAGAATAAATCAGTATATCATCAATAAAGACAACCACAAATTTATCCAAATAGTCTATAAACACTCGGTTCATTAACTCCATGAACACCGTAGGTGCATTAGTCAATCCAAACGGCATTACTACAAACTCGTAGTGCCCATATCTTGTTCGGAAAGCCGTCTTGGGAATATCCCCTTCCCGAATCCTCAATTGATGATAGCCCGATCTGAGGTCCACCGTTGAGAACACAATAGCCCCTTGCAACTGGTCTAACAAGTCATCAATACGAGGCAATGGGTACTTATTCTTAATAGTAACTCGGTTTAGCTCCTGGTAATCAATGCATAAACGTAGGGAACCATCCTTCTTTCTCACAAACAATACTGGAGCTCCCCATGGTGATGCACTTGGACGTATATCCCCCTTCTCTAGTAACTCCTCCAACTGAGCCTTCAGCTCTTGCATCTCCATTGGAGCCATACGGTACGGGGCTTTTGAAATTGGTCTAGTTCCTGGCTCTAATTCAATATTAAAGTCCACCTCTCGTTGAGGAGGCAACCCTGGAAGTTCCTCTAGAAAAACGTCTTCAAACTCACAGACTATTGGTATATCTCGAATACACGGTCCTTTCTTGTCTCCTTCTAGAAGATAACACCAATAACCCACACACCCATCATTGAGCAACTTAGCGGCTTTCACCATACTGATCACTGATCCTGGACCCTCCTGCTCTGGATCTTGACATACATGTATTGTCCCATCATCTGCAGTCACAGTGACTGTACCCCTATGTGCTTCTAATACTGCTTTATAACGTCTCATCCAGTCCATCCCCAAAATAACATCATCACTAGACGACAATTGTATTACAATAAAGTCTGCAAACCAATCCCTACCCCCAATCCTAATAGGACAATGAAGTATTTCTCTATTTCCTCTCACCTTACTACCATCCGGCAATCCCACCATAAAGGATGTACCCTCCGAGCAAGTCAACCCTAGTCTATCAACGCATGCAGAGGACACAAAAGCGTGTGTAGCACCCGTATCAAACAAGATATGCATAGGTTTAGACTTAATCCAAATCATACATGTGGCAGTCGGAGCATTCAAGGCATCAGGCCTTCTCATCTCGAATACCCGAGGCTGGTTGCCCCCGGTAGTGCTAGCTCCCGCACCATGGCCATGTTGAGTCTGTTGAGTCTGTTGGAATTGACGACGAATCCCTTGGTTCACCGACCCCGGCGAAGATCCCTGTGAGGGTGTTCCAACCTTACAATATTTTTGTAAGTGGCATGGCTTCGCACATATGAAACAATTACGGACTGGTTTCTAACACTAATTCCTCATATGACTAGTGTCTCCACAGTTGAAGCACTCCCTCAACCCTCCAGTAAACTGACTTTGTTGAGGTTGGTCTTGGCGACCTTGTGACTGAAATCCAGATCGGTTTTGTTGAGACACACCCGAACGATTATCTCTCCTAGAGTCTGATGGAGCAAACAACATCTGCTTCTTATTTCTACTAGCTTGTACATTCAATTGTTCTGGCCCCAAGGTGAACATAGAAAAAGCTAAAGCAGAATCTTGAACCTCCTTCAAAGTCTTAAGTCGAAGTCCAGATACGTATGCACGCAGTTGGGGTTGCAACTGCTTAAGAAAGGTTGCAATCCGCAGATTCTCTGTAGGAGCGGCATTGGGCACCGCTGCCAAACCTCGTTGAAACTTTTGAATAGTCTCACCTACGGTAATGTTCTCGGGCCCTACATCCCGAAAAGCAGTCTCACGAGCCATTCTCACGACCTCAGGACAATAGTTATCTCGAATCCTCTCTTGAAATTCTTCAAAAGTAACATTTACCTGATGATCAAGACTCAACTCCCACCAATCAAATGCATCCCCCTATAACAAACTCTGAACTAGAGACATCCTTCTTTCTTCCGGTGCCTGGATAGAGTCGAGAGAAGATGCCACTTTCCTCAACCACTGCTCAACATCAGCTTCCTGATCCCCAGTAAAGTTCGGTACCCCAGTCTTCCTGAACTCCGCAAGCCACTTATCAGGAAGAGGCTCGCGATATCTCCTTCCTTGCTCAGCCATGCCATCAACCACTATTGGCCTTGGAATACGTGGTGGTCTCCCTGACTGAACCGGTTGTGCAAAAACTGGTCTTGGTGCCCTAACCTCAGCCCCTTGATAGCCAGAATTGGTCGCATTATGATTAGGCAAAAATCCAGTACCTACCAGATTTTGTAATAGCTCGGCAAGTGTAGCTCGGATAACAGCAGTCGTCTCTGGTGGTAACTCAACTGGTGGCACCTGAGCTGACCCACATACTTCTCCATTTTCCCTATCGTTGACTCCATTAGCAGGGAGTCCGTTCCCAATAACCGAAACATTTCCCCTTTGATGGTCATTCACTACAGGTCCAACATTTTCAACAACCTCCTCTTGAGGAAGGCGTGGCTCTCCCACGGCAGGAGCCTATTCTCTGTTTCCAACACGGCCCCTACCACGCCCTCTACCACTACCTTTCCTTCCTGCTTTAGCTGCTCCAGCTCTAGTTTGTGGAGCCATCTGTCAACGGATGTTTTAATATTTAAACTATCTTTAACCGAAGTTAACAAAATAACTTACTAGTCTACATGAGGTCCTTCGGCTGATGACGACAGAGTCGAGGCGTGTCATCTACCCTGTAAATGCAATATGACTACCCCATTGAAATAAATTGAAATAACCGGCCGATTTTAGTTTTAGGTTGGACCTTGAGTTCACTCGTTGTTCAGTTCCATGTGCCCTTGTTGTCAACCTCGCTCTGATACCAATTTGTAACACCCCGTCTTTACACCAGGCGCTACTCGGTAGTAGACCTTACTAGGTACTACCTAGGCTAGTTTGACAACGAGTTAACTTGGATCTTGCAACTCGGGCATGACGAGAAAACATGAATAAAACATCCAACCGATATTTATAAAACCCAAGTATAGAAAACATGCATGAAACCCAAAACAACATAATTTACAACACTTCCTATAAACACTTCATTAACATACCACTACCCTTTCTTTATAAAACAACGCATTATTCAAAAGATAACAAAAAGTATACCACCATTTCTCCCAACCGAACCCATCCTATGACAACACCTTCAACGATCTGTTCCATCGTTCAACCGAGGTTCCATCATGGGTCCCTTATCTTTACCTGAAACTAAAAAAAACCAAGTCCCCGAAGGGTCAGCTACCATTCTAATACAAGCTAGAATCCATACGGTACTAGTAAGACGTTTAAAAACCAATTAGTTGACTAACATATACACAAACAAGGTTCGCATGATTACAACACATATCAGTTCTAAATTCATACTTCACTTCCCATAGATCATAAACATAGATCTTAAACACAAATCACATATCAAACTTCCATACACATTCATACATACAATTCCAAGCAGAACAATACAACCATTCTCTCACCGTTCCATTCCATGGTGCTTATCAACCCTATGTCGTAGGTGCCGAGGCGCGACCTTCCACCTTTTACAATTCCATCCTTCTAACCTCGGGTCAAGCCTCCTCGGGAGCACTTGCCCAAAACACAGATAACTTTACTTTTGAAGGGGCACGATTTCACTGTCACATAATCATACGTAGCCGTCACTTCAACTAGAGGACTACGCACATGGCCATGCCGAGAACGGTACCAACATAGAGAAAATATTCGAAAACTTCACATTCGATGAAAGCCCAATGAAATCCTTTTCACACATATCATGCACAAGTAAACCTTTTGCATAAAAAATCACCTAGGGACTAGTTCCCCAAAACCAATCCTACAAACACCACATGAATTCTAACAAGTATTGAACAGCAACTGAGCAAGTCGTAAACGACTTACCTTGAGGACGAATTTCCAACGCCAAGAAACCACTAATTATCATACAACGCGAAACCCCGTCTAAGACAGATAGCCTGTCTTTGCCCTTCGTCTCTGATCACAACCTAGGACTCACGCTCCTATATGCATATATAAACCCCAATGAATAATAATAGCCTTTTAACTCTTACAAACTCTAACCCTAAAATCAACGAAAAAGCCAGGATATTTTATAACTTCTTGTGTATAATTCCAAATCCTTTAAAACTTGACATGAATATACTAGATATATAAAAGAACATTTTTCTAGTTCAAACCTTTCTGAAAAATGGATCAAAGGTCTCGCTAATATCATTACAAAGCAAAACCCTAAACTTACTCTGAAATCTTTTACCGATTTTAAATCCGATATCAAAAATACCCTCTGAGAACTATAAATCGACTGATTTTTAAATCCAATCAATTGTAAAGCCAGATCTGAAAAAATTAGTAAAATCTAAACAAACTATTAACTAATTAAAACTTACCAAATAACGCCTGAACTCCACAATCCGACCCGACGAACGAACCTTGCACGCAGGCTAAACCCCTCCTCCCTCTCCCTCTCTCTCTCTCTCTCTCTCGGTCTTCTTCTTTTCTCACTTCTATATTTTTTTTGTTACTTAAAGATGAAGAACAAAGCTAAAGCATATATATAGTACGGGGAAGTCGGCAAAAGGTTTAGAAATTTTACGATTTCCACCCTCAAATCTCCTTTACTACAAACTTTACCCTGAAATAACTATTAATTACTTTTAAGCTAAAACTTTTTTTTAATATAATTTTCTAAAATTCAAAATAAAATATTAAAATATTCCTGAATATTACAAAGGTGGTTATTAATATACACCGTCTTTAACAACCTTTTAACCAATTAACCTAGAAAACTTTCTATGTCAAATTGATCATGCAAAAAAGTTCAAAGCATTCAGTAGAAACATAATTCATGAATTCCACCGTCTATTCATGATGTTTTGTGATTAAATTCTCCGCCTAAAGGATTCATCCATGAATAATCAAATTCCACTGTCTATTTAATTATTCTAGTTGTAATTCAATCTTGAAGTAGAATATGTGATCAAGCTATCATAATCCTTAGAGAATTTAATCAATCTAGCACGGAGAGATTCAATCTAGTCAAGGCAAATAGAAATAATTCAAATCTAACAAACGATCATGCATACAACTTCAACTAACTAGTTGGACATGAGAAAATTAGTTAGATATTGACATTAAAGAAGAATCAAACTTACAAGAGTTAAATTTTTCTTCAATGTTGCAAACTAGGGTTTTTTCTCCCAAAAGTCTCCCTAAATTGAAAATAACGTAAAACAAAAGCAATAAATAGCATAACATAACCCTAAGAAAACCTAAGGAAAGTATTTATATCGTATCTAGAAATATATAAAAACACTACTAAAGTTGGCCCATAAGATATCACAAACGCCTGAGTCGGCGTCGCACACACGCGCCAAAGCGCGGTTTGGTCCCCTCAAAGCGCGGTCGCGCTATGGCCACTTTGCCCGCGCTCCTGCCTCAACAACTCTAGTGACACTTCAGAGGCTGTTTTGACCCCCTTCGAGTTGGAATTTGGACTAGGAGTAAACAATGAATTGTAGTTCTTCGATTTAGCTTTCTAGTGATACCAAATTCAGCTTCATCCGACCACTATAGCGCCTAAACCAAGCATTGCAAGATAGAGGTGTTGAAACAACAATGCCAATGCATAGCCCGGACTTAAGCGTTCTTCTTACACAAGCTTTTGGGCCTTAGCTCTTTCAATCTTCACTTGTATCACTCTAAGCTTCATCAAACTCCACCATAGTCCCTAATCTCCTAGCTCCGGTCCTTAGCCTCATATCCACCATGCTTCACCTTTCAACCTATCATTAAGCACACAAACGCGTAGATTTCGAACTAAACCGAAATAAAACCTAAACTACACTTTAAAGGGAAAATCTAGCTAAACATGCACAAAATGGGAATAAAAACATGCTTTAAGACCTATATTTATATGCTCTATTAGATGTCTCGTCAAAGTCTACAAATTTGCCATCAAAATTGATCGGTTTGAACTTGGGCTCTCAGCTAAACTAGAGAGAGAATCAGGCCGGACCTATGACCTCCTACGGAAAGACAAAAAGAAGGGAGAAAGAATTTTCCACCGCCGGCTATCCTCTGCCTTGTCAAAGTCCACAAATTTGTCTCCAAAAGCATCTTACGGAAGGAAACAAGAGCCAGGGAGACATTCAGGACGGAACAACGGACTCGGGATACAGAATCCTTCATCGTCGGCATATCTCCTCTTCCTCGTCGGAACGACGGACTCGGGATAAAGACTTCATCATCGCTGGCAACTATTCTTCGCCTCGTCAAGGTCTACAAATTCGTTACCAAAATTGATCGGTTTGAACTTCTCTTTCCTAATTGATTTTTTCCAACAGTAGCTATCATTTCTAATTGAAGGGAACCAAAACCAGAGAGAGAGTGAGGATTGTGATTTTCTGTAGGGCATAAGAATTATGAGGTAATGCTTAAATTGTAATTTAGTTTCAGGTAACGATCTGTTTGACTGTTTAATGTTAGTTTTGATGTGAATTAGGCAATGTTGTGTGATATGGCTAAATTGGTTTTGGTTTTGTGGATTGTGATTTTCTGGGTTTTTTATCTGAGATGGGAATTTTTAATTTGGTAGGCATTCTGTTGGGAAGCATGCCTCTAAAGGCAAGGAGCTTAAACCATCTGCTTTTGAGCCCAGAGAGAAGTATTGGACTAGATTTCCTCGAGAATCGACGCCTCCACAACAGTTGGTGGATTTCAAGTGGAAGGATTATTGTCCCATCGTGTTTAGGTAATTTACATCATAATTGGAATTCATTTTGTTGAATTTGCTTACACGATTGGTGCTGGAAAACTTTGTAATCTTTTTTTCCATGATTAATTCAATTTTATCCAGATACTTGAGGCAATTGTTTGGGATATATCCAGTAGAATACATGTTGGCTATTTGTGGAAGTGATGCTCTGAGAGAGTTTTCTTCACCGAGGAGGAGCGGAAGCTTGTTTTATCTTACTCAAGATGGCCGGTTTATGATAAAAACTGTCCAGAAATCCGAAGTTAAGGTTAGATGAAAGTTCTATATACAGTGCAGTCCATATGATGTTTCTTGTTATAAATTTGTAAGTTGAAACGCATACATTATTCATGTAAGATAATGTGTAGTTTTTTATACTTCTGTAACTTTTATTTTAACTCTGTGCAGGTTCTTATAAAAATGCTTCCAAGTTACTACCATCATGTTTGCAAATACAACATAATTCTTTGGTGTGCATTGTATCAAACCAATTGGGGGACTAAAGGTATTTTTTTTACTTCATAATGCAATTCATTATTGGGTTAAATTGTTTGTTTAAGTTATTAAAACATAAAAGTAGTCCAGTCTCTGATTTTCAACCTCTGATTTATTTATAAACCAGAAAAGGTTCATTGTGATGGGCAACTTATTCCATTCAGAGTACAAGATTCACAAAAGATTTGATCTAAAAGGCTCTTCCCATGGTCGGTCAATTCATAAACCCTAAGGTGAGATCGATGAAACGACCAAACTAATGCACCTCGATCTCAATTTCATGTTTCGCTTGCATAAATCTTGGTTCCAAGAACTTATGAAGTTAGTTCTTTCACATATGGTGGTGCGACACTTTTCTGGTGTTCTTCACCTTAAAAAAACCCATTGCTTTGTTACTTCTTGCCTTTCTTTGCCACTAATGTATTCAACCAATACTGATAACATGTGTTTTCTTCTTTTCTTAGGGAAAGCCTGTAACACTCCGACTTCCGTCGAGACGCTACTAGGAAATAGACCTTACAAGGTACTATTAAATAGGTTGATAACTACACTGTAGGACCTTACAACGCGGGCACGACGAGAAAAACATAATAAAACGTCCAACCTTTATTTAATAAAACTTAGAAAATGTAATCATGCATGAAACCCCGAAAATCATAAATATTCAATTACTTCACAACGCCTACTGAAACTGAACTATCCGAACAAAATGATAATAAACGAAACATAATACTAACTCCGTCTAACAAATATTTAAATCAACATCCTAACTATTATAAATAACCTAGGATGAAACCAATCCCACTATGACACGCGCTCTTTGCCGCTCCGGCCCGCCATCTTCCCTCGGTTCCTGCACGGCTACCTGGTTCATACCTGGAACTGAAAAATGTTCCCCGAAGGGTCAGCGTCTAATCTACCAAGCTAGAGAGAATACGGAAATTGTAGAACGCTTTAAAATTATTTATCTAAAGTCAGCACAAAAATCCACAATCGCAATCATAACTCTAAAGGCCAATCCCTAAATTAGTTATATCAGTCACACAAGCCACATACGCATTCACAAACATAATCTCATACCATGAAATTCCTCCTTTTCCCACAATCCGACTTCCAAGGCGCTCATCACCGCGCCGAGTGCAGAGGCAGGCCCTCCTACTCCACTTCACAATCTCCCTTCTAACCCCTGGCTAAGCCTCCACTGGAGCACTTGCCAAAAACACACAGATAATAATTTTCGTTTTGAAGGGGCATGATTTTCCCAGTCACACGGGTCAACGTAGCCAACACTTCCTCAACACCAGCTACGATGGGCCATGTCGGAAACGGTACCAACACAGAGAAAACGTTCCAAAATATTCTTCCGATAAATATATTCAAAACAATTTACGCACACAACAATTCAAAAATTTCAAAAAATTTAAAAAGGTATTCGGGACTAATTCCCAAAACCCGTCCTACAATATCGATACGCAATCTAACAAGGCAGAGAAGAACCGAGCAAGTCGAAAAACGACTTACCTCGAACGATGGATCCTCGGGAAGACGGAACTACGATCTCAAACGGAACGATTCCCTAAGCGAAGTATTAATGTGTAAGCCTAAATTAGATACGATCCTGTTCACTCTTAAATAAAAGAATAACCAACTATGACATGCCCTAAGAACCAAACGAGAAAATTCTACTAATTAATACTAAAAACCTACTAAAAAGGAACAATGGGTGGCATTAATACCGAATAATTTATGTACTTGAATTGGAACCCACTAACCAATTGAACGCATAGAAACATTTATTAATCGTATTGATTTAGCTATCTAATGGTTACTACTATAATACTATTTATTCCAAGTTAGAGTTAACCTATCAACTACTAGCTAAGCTCATGTTATTACGTTCAGAAATTCAATTCAAGGCCTAGTCACTAACCCAACTAATTAATAAAATAGCCCAATCTTAATCTAAATTGAAAACCAATTCGGTCCAAATTGGGCCCAATTCATCCAGATCCCAGCCCAAATAAATTTATAAAATTAGAGCAAGACAAATTAGCCCATTCTGATCCAGCTCCAAACCCGTCTCCCCTATCCACCTTTCTTCAACCTCGACAATCCCTTCCTTCGCCCCTCACCTCTGGTTAGTCCGCCGTTCAATTCCCCGGGACGCCCACTCCACCATTGGTGGCCACGAAGGAAGTCGGAGACGAGAACCACGGTTGTCCCCCGTTCGTACACCACCAGTGTTCCTAGGCGGCTCGACTCCACCCTTCTCGACGTCTCTAAACAAATCTGATACCGACCCTTCGTCGCCGTTTTCCGACCACCGACAACTCCGACGACCCCCCTTCCTAAACCACGCGAACTTGCTCGAACCAGAGAGAAAAAAAAACAAATGATAACAGGGGAAATAGAACCTCACCAGTAAACGTCTCCAATGGCAAACGGTGGTAATGGCGAATTCCGACGAACTTGTCGGCCTCCCCCACTAGCGTCGGAAACGGACGAGTTGGCGAGTCTCCGGAAGTGCAGAATTTGCTTGAGCCCAAACGATGGAGTGGCTTAGAGAAGTCGAGCAAGGGCGTCGGTTTACGTCGTGAGAATTGATTTGCTGTGATCCTCGAACGAGAAGGAAAACAAGAAGGAGAGGTCCTGGTTTATATTCGTTCGGCACGGAGGCCCGATAGGCGTGGAAGATAGAGGATTATGTGGGTAGAAGATATGAATTGGTTGAAGTGAAGATTTGGTTATATCCTAATCGGTTCATGATAGATTCCCCCGGAACCAATTTGGCTCCCAAGTGGTTTGGTTAATTTGGTCAAAAATTAGATAGGAATAAATAAATAAATAAATAAATAAATAAATGAGTAGATTTTAATTAGATAGAATTAGGATTAGATATAGCAAATCTAATTAGTTATCATATAGATAAACTAATTATTAGCTAGGTGTTGAAACGGATTATTAATTCGGTTTTAACTAATAAAATACTCTTTTCCGAGGGTTACTTGCGAATCAAGAACTTAATTGCTTGTAAGCGAAGAAAAACCTGTTTTCCGACTTACGCGACCTAAACTTAATACGGATATTACATACTACCCCCCTTAAGAAAAACCCGTTTTCCGACTTACACGACCTAAACTTTTACGCGAAGGAAAAGATATTAGAGGTTTTCACAAACCTCTCCCCCTTAAAGTGGTTCGTCCTCGAACCAGAATTCATCGATATAGATAATCGTAACCAATACTAAACACATCCAAAACATACAATGCGGCAACCAAACAAGCAAGCAGTCAAGTCAAGAGAAAAGACAGTCACACAGACAAACATCACTAATTACTAACCTTCCTCTCAAACGCCTCTACTAAACCCGGGTAGATTTCTGGATAGCTCTCACTCATTCTGGACTCCGTCTCCCAAGTGGCCTCCTCGACTCCCCGTCGAGACCACTGAATCAACACCAGAGGAATCTCCTTGTTCCGCAGCTTCTTCATTCGTTGATCTAAAATCTTCAGCGGTTGTTCCCGGAAAGTGTGATCTGGTTCTACCTCCAAATCCTCATAATTCAGTCTGTGACTAGGATCCGGGACATACTGTCTCAGCTGTGAGACGTGGAATACAGGGTGCACTCCTTCCAAAGCAGGCGACAATGCTAGCCTATAATCCACCTCGCCTACTCTCTCCAGAATCTCGAACGGACCGATATATCGGGGACTCAGCTTCCCTTTCACCCCGAATCTTCTTACTCCGCGGGTAGGCGATACTCTCAACCAAACATGGGCTCCGATCTCAAACTCCAACGGTCTACGCCTCTTTTCTGCATAGGACTTCTGTCGACTCTGAGCAGCTAACATTCTCTCTCTGATTAAGGCCACTTTTCCGATCGTCTCCTCAATCATCTGTGGCCTCTCTCCTACTACATCCGAGGGATCATCCCAACACAACGGTGTCCTACACTTCCGACCATATAAGGCCTCATAAGGAGCCATCTGAATCGATGAATGCCAGCTGTTATTATAGGCAAACTCTACCAAAGCCAAGTGATCCGACCACTGACCTCCCCAGTCTAATACGCAGGACCTCAGCATGTCCTCTAGAGTCTGAATCGTCCTCTCTGTCTGACCGTCCGACTACGGATGGTAAGCAGTCGTGAAATGTAATCTCGTCCCTAAAGCCTCATGCACCTGCTTCCAATATCTGGAAGTAAAACGCCCATCTCGGTCTGACACAATCGTCTTAGGCACTCCGTGCAGTCTAACTATCTGATTAATAAACACCTCCACTAACTTGTTCACTTGCCATGTCTCCCTGATAGGCAAAAAGCGAGCAGTCTTCGTTAGTCTATCCACCACTACCCAAATGGCATCATGGCCTCTGCTGAGTCTCAACCCTGTGACGAAATCCATGGATATATCCTCCCACTTCCATTCTGGAATAGGAAGCGACTGAAGCATTCCTCCGGGTCTCTGATGCTCGATCTTCACCTGCTGGCAGACCTGACATTTAGCGACGAATCTCGCTACATCCGGCTTCATGCCATCCCACCAATAAAACTGTCGCAAATCCTTGTACATCTTACTCGCCCCGGGGTGGATTGAGTAAGGTGTAGCATGAGCCTCTTGCAAAATCTTCTGCCTCAACTCTGCATCTCGAGGCACACAAATCCGACCACGTAAACACAAAATACCATCTGCTCTCTCTGCAAAGTCGGGTGCCTCTCCACGGCTCAATTTATGCCTCAAATCCTGAATCATCGGGCAATCTTCCTGCTTCTGCCTTACTTCCTCAAGTAAAGACGGCAGACATTCTAGGGTTTTCAGACTACCCTGATAACGCTGAATCTGCACTTCGATTCCGTATCTCATCAGCTCCCTCTGTAACTCTGGCTGAGCCGTCAGATGAGCCAACATACTCTCCTGAGGCGTCTTTCTGCTAAGGGCATCAACGACCACATTCGCTTTCCCTGGATGGTAAAGGATCTCAAGGTCGTAATCATTCAGTAACTCCAGCCATCTCCTCTGTCGCATATTCAACTCCCTCTGAGTGAAGATGTACTTGAGACTCTTATGATCTGTCATCACTTTGCAGGTACTCCCATACAAGTAATGACGCCAAATCTTTAGAGCATGTATCACAACTGCCAACTCCAAATCATGAGTAGGGTAATTCTGCTCGTTCGACTTCAACTGTCTGGAAGCATAAGCAATCACTCTGTCCCTCTGCATCAGCACACATCCCAAACCTACCTTGGAGGCGTCACTGTAAATCACAAAATCCTCATTCCCCTGAGGAAGAGCTAATATAGGAGCCGAAGTTAACCTTCTCTTCAGCTCATCAAAACTCCACTGGCAAGCTTCGTGCCACTCGAAACGAGTAGTCTTCTTAAGCAAGTTGGTAAGTGGTTGGGCTATCCGGGAAAACCCTTCCACAAACCTCCTGTAATACCCTGCTAATCCCAGAAAACTCTGCACCTCCTTCACATTCTTCGGAGGTTCCCATGCTTTTACAGCTTCAATCTTTGCAGGATCCACCATAACTCCCTGAGCAGATACCACATGCCCTAAAAAGGTAACTTCAGGCAACCAGAACTCACACTTGGACAGCTTAGAAAACAATCGATGCTGTCTCAATACTCCCAACACCAGCCTAAGATGCTCGGCGTGCTCCTCCTTACTCCGAGAGTAGATCAGAATATCGTCGATGAACACTACTACAAATATGTCCAAGTAGTCTATAAACACCCGGTGCATTCGTCAGTCCGAACGGCATCACAACAAACTCATAATGTCCATATCTCGTTCGGAAAGCCGTCTTAGGTATATCCTCTTCCCGAATCCTCAGCTGGTGATATCCTGACCTCAAGTCCACTTTGGAGAACACAGTAGCCCCCTGCAACTGATCTAGCAAATCATCAATACGTGGCAGTGGATACTTGTTCTTGATGGTAACTCGATTCAACTCCCGATAATCGATACAAAGTCGGAGAGAACCATCCTTCTTCTTCACAAACAGAACTGGAGCTCCCCATGGCGACGCACTCGGTCGTACGTAACCCTTCTCCAATAGCTCCTCCAATTGTGCCTTCAGCTCCTGCATCTCCATCGGGGACATGCGATATGGGGCTCTCGAAATCGGCCTCGTCCCCGGCTCCAACTCAATCCCAAAATCCACCTCTCTCTGAGGAGGTAATCCTGGAAGTTCCTCGGGAAAAACGTCCTCAAACTCGCACACTACTGGTATGTCCTGAATGTGCGGTTCCGCCTTGTCCCCCTGAAGGACATAACACCAATATCCTACACATCCGTCACTAAGCAACTTGGCAGCCTTTACCATACTAATCACCGATCCGGGCCCCTCCTGCTCTACCTCCTGACACACATGTCTGGTCCCATCATCTGCTGTCACCGTAACTGTACCTCCGTGTGCATCCAAAACTGCTCGGTAACGTATCATCCAGTCCATCCCCAAGATCACGTCATCATCTGGCGACAACTGCATTACTATGAAATCTGCATACCAATCCTTATTCCCTATTCTAATAGGGCACTGTAAAATCTCCTTATTCCCTCTTACTTTACTACCGTCAGGCAGCCCCACAACAAAAGATACCCCCTCAGTGCAAGTCAGTCCTAGTCTAGTCACGCAAGCAAAAGACATAAAAGAATGGGTAGCACCCGTATCAAACAGTATGTGAACAGGTCTAACTGAATCCAAATCGTACCTGTAGCAGTCGGCGCGTGTAGGGCATCGACCCTCCTCATCTCAAACACCCGGGGCTGATTGCCCCCGGTGTTGCTAACTCCTGCGCCGCGTCCTCTGCCCTGGCTCGGTGCCTGCTAAAACTGCTGAGGCTGACGACGAGGCATCTGGTTCACCGTTCCCGGTGAAGATCCCTGTGAAGGTGCTCCCACAGTACAATACTGCTGCAAATGGCCAGGCTTCCCACAACTGAAGCAACTCCTGACTGGCTTCGGACACTGACTCCTCAAATGAGCAGTGCTTCCACAGTTGAAGCACTCTCTCAGCCCTCCAGTGGACTGACTCTGACGACGATGGTCCTGACGACCCTGTGGCTGAAACCCCGATCGTTGCGGCTGAGAAGAGCCGGGACGACTATCTCTCCTAGATTCTGCCGGGGCAGACAACTTCTGCCTCTTGCTCCCCGTGGTATGCACCTCCAGCTGACTCTGTCAGGTCGTGGCCATAGCATAAGCCAAAGCAGACTGTTGCACGTCTGCCAATGTCGCGAGTCGGAGACCAGACATAAGCACGTAGATGCGGTTGCAACCTTTTCAGAAAGGTCGCAATCTTCAACTCCTCAGTAGGGGCAGCATTTGGCACCGCTGCCAACTCCAACTGAAACTTTAGAATAGTCTCAGATACTGTGATATTTTCGGGTCCAACATCCCGAAAAGCAGCCTCCCGAGCCGCACTCACCACCGGAGGACAATACTGATCTCGAATCTGCCTCTCAAACTCCTCGAAAGTCACCTCAGTCCGGTGGTCCCTACATAACTCCCACCAGTCAAAAGCACTCTCCTGTAGTAGACTCTGTACTAAGGACATCTTCCGCTCCTCCGGTGCCTTAATGGAATCCAACGCAGATTTCACCCTCCTCAACCACTGCTCTACGTCAGAACCCTGAGCTCCAGCAAAGTTCGGCACTCCAGTCTTCCTAAACTCCGCGAGCCACTTGTCAGGCTGAGGCTCACGATACTATCTCCTCGGTTCGACCACATGATCAGCTATCACTGGTCCTCTCGAATCTCGCATTGCTCCTAGCTGGGCAACCAAAATAGAATCTGGTCTTGGTGCCCTCCTTTCAGCTCCTTGTTGCCCTGCAACTGCGTTCAGATTCGGTGCAGCTCCCGCACCCATCAAAGTCTGCAATAACAGCTGGATCGCAGCATTCACCTCTAGGGCCAATCCTGCTGGTGGTACTCCTCCTCCCACTTGAGCCCCGTTTACCGGGAGACCTCCTCCAGCGACAGAGGCACTGTCCTCTCGATGAACAGCAGCAGCCACATCCTGACTCTCAGCAACCTCCTCCTGGTGGGTATCATGTTGTACCTCTGACTCAGCAGCTACAGGGGCCTCTCCTCTACCCCTGCCACGACCTCTACCTCCGCCTCTTCCGCGGCCTCTTCCGTTGGCTTCAGCAGCTCTAGCTCTGGTTGGTGGGGCCATCTATAATAGAAAGTCCCACAGTCAAAACTTAAATATTTTATTTATCAACCTAATTCTTACTATTCTATGTGAGGTCCTTCGGCTGATGGGGTGGAGTCGCAACGTGTCATCTACCCCCCTATATGCAACATGTCTACCCCAGTAAAACATTTTAAAAACACCGGTCGATTTTGGTTTTAAGTTGGACCTCGGGTACTCTTTGTTGGTCAGTTCCATGTGCCCTGTTGTCAACCTTGCTCTGATACCAATTTGTAAGACCCCGACTTTCGACGGGGCGCTACTAAGAAATAGACCTTACAAGGTACTATTAAATAGGTTGACAACTACACTGTAGGACCTTACAACGCGGGCACGACGAGAAAAACATAATAAAACGTCCAACCTTTATTTAATAAAACTTAGAAAATGTAATCATGCATGAAACCCCGAAAATCATAAATATTCAATTACTTCACAACGCCTACTGAAACTGAACTATCCGAACAAAATGATAATAAACGAAACATAATACTAACTCCGTCTAACAAATATTAAAATCAACATCCTAACTATTATAAATAACCTAGGATGAAACCAATCCCACTATGACACGCGCTCTTTACCGCTCCGGCCCGCCATCTTGCCTCGGTTCCTGCACGGCTACCTGGTTCATACCTGGAATTGAAAAATGTTCCCCGAAGGGTCAGCGTCTAATCTACCAAGCTAGAGAGAATACGGAAATTGTAGAAAGCTTTGAAATCATTTATCTAAAGTCAGCACACAAATCCACAATCGCAATCATAACTCTAAAGGCCAATCCCTAAATTAGTTATATCAGTCACACAAGCCACATACGCATTCACAAACATAATCTCATACCATGAAATTCCTCCTTTTCCCACAATCCGACTTCCAAGGCGCTCATCACCGCGCCGAGTGCAGAGGCAGGCCCTCCTACTCCACTTCACAATCTCCCTTCTAACCCCTGGCTAAGCCTCCACTGGAGCACTTGCCAAAAACACACAGATAATAATTTTCGTTTTGAAGGGGCATGATTTTCCCAGTCACACGGGTCAACGTAGCCAACACTTCCTCAACACCAGCTACGATGGGCCGTGTCGGAAACGGTACCAACACAGAGAAAACGTTCCAAAATATTCTTCCGATAAATATATTCAAAACAATTTACGCACACAACAATTCAAAAATTTCAAAAAATTTAAAAAGGTATTCGGGACTAATTCCCAAAACCCGTCCTACAATATCGATACGCAATCTAACAAGGCAGAGAAGAACCGAGCAAGTCGAAAAACGACTTACCTCGAACGATGGATCCTCGGGAAGACGGAACTACGATCTCAAACGGAACGATTCCCTAAGCGAAGTATTAATGTGTAAGCCTAAATTAGATACGATCCTGTTCACTCTTAAATAAAAGAATAACCAACTATGACATGCTCTAAGAACCAAACGAGAAAATTCTACTAATTAATACTAAAAACCTACTAAAAAGGAACAATGGGTGGCATTAATACCGAATAATTTATGTACTTGAATTGGAACCCACTAACCAATTGAACGCATAGAAACATTTATTAATCGTATTGATTTAGCTATCTAATGGTTACTACTATAATACTATTTATTCCAAGTTAGAGTTAACCTATCAACTACTAGCTAAGCTCATGTTATTACGTTCAGAAATTCAATTCAAGGCCTAGTCACTAACCCAACTAATTAATAAAATAGCCCAATCTTAATCTAAATTGAAAACCAATTCGGTCCAAATTGGGCCCAATTCATCCAGATTCCAGCCCAAATAAATTTATAAAATTAGAGCAAGACAAATTAGCCCATTCTGATCCAGCTCCAAACCCGTCTCCCCTATCCACCTTTCTTCAACCTCGACAATCCCTTCCTTCGCCCCTCACCTCTGGTTAGTCCGCCGTTCAATTCCCCGGGACGCCCACTCCACCATTGGTGGCCACGAAGGAAGTCGGAGACGAGAACCACGGTTGTCCCCCGTTCGTACACCACCAGTGTTCCTAGGCGGCTCGACTCCACCCTTCTCGGCGTCTCTAAACAGATCTGCTACCGACCCTTCGTCGCCGTTTTCCGACCACCGACAACTCCGACGACCCCCCTCCCTAAACCACGCGAACTTGCTCGAACCAGAGAGAAAAAAAACAAATGATAACAGGGGAAATAGAACCTCACCAGTAAACGTCTCCAATGGCAAACGACGGTAATGGCGAATTCCGACGAACTTGTCGGCCTCCCCCACTAGCGTCGGAAACGGACGAGTTGGCGAGTCTCCGGAAGTGCAGAATTTGCTTGAGCCCAAACGATGGAGTGGCTTAGAGAAGTCGAGCAAGGGCGTCGGTTTACGTCGTGAGAATTGATTTGTTGTGATCCTCGAACGAGAAGGAAAACAAGGAGGAGAGGTGCTGGTTTATATTCGTTCGGCACGGAGGCCCGATAGGCGTGGAAGATAGAGGATTATGTGGGTAGAAGATATGAATTGGTTGAAGTGAAGATTTGGTTATATCCTAATCAGTTCATGATAGATTCCCCGGAATCAATTTGGCTCCAAGTGGTTTGGTTAATTTGGTCAAAAATTAGATAGGAAGAAATAAATAAATAAATGAGTAGATTTTAATTAGATATAATTAGGATTAGATATAGCAAATCTAATTAGTTATCATATAGATAAACTAATTATTAGCTAGGTGTTGAAACGGATTATTAATTCGGTTTTAACTAATAAAATACTCTTTTCCGAGGGTTACTTGCGAATCAAGAACTTAATTGCTTGTAAGCGAAGAAAAACCCGTTTTCCGACTTACGCGACCTAAACTGAATACGGATATTACAAAGCCGGAAATGAGAGTTCTTTCCAAGAGCAAAACAAATTTACCCCTGAGCCTCCTGATACATGGTGGATGATAGATGGACAGTAAGTAATATTTAGATAACTCATAATTTTATATACTACTATTTTTGCATAACTCATGATTACTGCCTAGGAATTCTTATTTTATCCTATGTATGATATGTTTGGAATTATTCACAAGAAAAAGGCATCTATGGCCTATAATATAGGCTACATTTGTTTATGGTCAACCTCAGTGATCTTTACATACATGATTTCCTGCATAATTAAAAAATTATCCTAGCTTGAACCATCTCTTCGGGAGTGGTTAGCTTTAATGTTATTTTAATGATACTAATGGTGTTAACTGCAATTTAAAAATGTACTCATCTTGTCATTATCAAATTATTCTATACTTTTGCAGGAGACCATTCATTCAATTAGGCGCAAACATGCCAGCACGAGCAGAGCAAGTGAAGAGGATTGAGTTTCACCAGTTTGGAAATGTTAAGAGTAGTGGGACGCCACACATACAAAGTGTTGATGGCAACAATGAGGTATTTGAGGTGATCCTTTACTTTGGTGTAATTGACATCCTCCAAGACTATGATATTAGTAAGAAGATTGAACATGCTTACAACTCTTACAAGTTACTGCTATATTTGCCCTTGAAGAATTCTGAAATTTAGGGATTTCTTTTTATTGTAAACTGATAAGAATACTACTGCTTTCAAAGAGGTGGCAATCATTCACCATCCACGTGTTGGAGAATATGCATTTGGTTTTATTACATCTTCTGTTGGAGACTCTTCTCAGAGTCTCTAATTGCTTTGGCTTATTGATTTGAAATTTGAATTTCCTCTAGATTTTTCTAATCTAGGATCCTAGCCTAATGTCTCTTCATGTTTGAATATGCTATACTTTTCATTGCTTTGTCTGTCAACCATCTTATTGTTTCTTTCAATTTTCTAGGATGGGAAGACACTATATAATGAGCTAGAAGTAGTTGAGGGGATGAAGCTTGACAGGAGTTACATCTCTCCATACTTCATTACAAACACATAAACCAAAAAGTGTGTGAGTGTTCCATTCTATGCCTTTTCATTGAAGTTAGTAGTTGATTAATGCTATAAGAGTAAAGTTATTTTTACGTGTTGTGGACCTGTCGTTACTCTTTGACTGACAGAGTGCATGGTACTTATCTTTTCAAGAATTGGATAATCCTCTAATTTTAATCCATGCGAAGAAAATATTGAGTGTGAATGCTATGATGAAGGCTTTAGAGCTGGCATTGAAGGTAACTGACTTTACTACATGATTCTGCAATCATAAGAGCCTTCATTTTTAAAACTATATTGTTGACTATTATTAAAACTTCTAGCTTATTGGTGTGCATTATGAGAGGTACATGATTATGAAGTATGTGATTGTGTTATTCTTTCTGTATCATTATAGATCATCTAAGAATGTTATTTCACTTGCTGTAGAAACATTGCTCAATTAGCCAAGATCAGGGTCATGAAAGGACAAGAATGGAAAGAACTTTCTTTAGCTTCCATGCATTTTGTATTATTGTTTTATTTTTATTTTTTGAATTTAACTTTTGCTTCTATGCAGTTTGTACAACTGATGTCTACTGCATTATTCTTTTTGTGTTTCTTAGTGTCTTTGCTTATAAGCTTCTATTAGAAGATATGATAAATGATATTTTATTGCTTGTTGTAGGTAACTGCTATAGCAAGATGTTGGGGGCCCTTTTCCCATCATTAATCAATAGTGGCACTGAATTCAAAGGAGGAGACGAATTTGAATTATCTACCCATTCATGATGAAAACAAGAGAACTATTAGTTGTAATCTTTAATCTATCTGTCGTTTGTAATTTAAAGAATCAGCTAATATGCTTTGCTTCGTAACTTTCGGTTGTTTTCTGCTCTAATCTAGGGTTCATTCTGACTTCTATTGTAGTTGTAGGAGAGGGAGGACGAGCAAAGAGTTGGCTCAGTCTTTTTTATGCAGCATAAGTGTGAGTTATGCTAATTCTTTTTTGTTTTCTACATTTATTTGGATCATATCTAACAATTTATAATGTACTTTATATAGCATATAGACATTGACAGCTTCATGGTTCAACTACTTGACGGAACTATTAGGTCCATGGCTCAACAACTTCACGAATTGTAAACGAATGGGTTTGGTGCAAGCAAAACATATCTTATCTCACCCAATTTTCATCAACATTATGGATACTGTTTCTGCCGGTCATAGCTCAATTTCAACAAGTTCTTTTTGTACTGTGTGAACTAATCTTTTATGTAGTTCTTTTCATCCACTGTAGATTGGAACAAATGATATACTAATCACAACTTTTCTAGATATTTGCAAGGCTTGGGGTTTGATGGTTGCGAGGACTAATTGGTTTCTAAGTTCTGGCCACTCTTCTCTTTATGGCCTCTTTGAACTCTGATTAAGATTTTAATGAAGAAGGAACAATCAAAACTCCCATTTATCCTTCAATATTTCAACTTTGCTTTCTTATTATGATTTCCAGATCCATTTATTTTGCTCTTTTCCTGAAGTGTTTGCAATTTTACATGTGCCTGGGAAATGTGATGTTGTATTGCTGTTTGTTCAATATATAACTCAAGTATGGAATTGATTTATTTATTCGCTGGTTGTCAGTGTGCAGAAGGACAAGTTGCTGCTGCAGCTGTTGCCCTAAGAGGTGATGTCTCTTTTTTTGGTGGTGTTTTCATATGTGATTTCCTTTGTAAATATGTTTCTTTTTCCCCTTTTCTTGCGTGTTTTGTTCCTTTTTAGCTTAGTTCCCGTATTTCTATGAGATTCGGAGACTACGCGCATTTTATGTGTTTTGTAGGTAATTTGGCGTGAATCGAGGATCTATTTGAAGGAGAGTCGAGACATGGAGCAAGGCCCGAGCTAAAGCGGGAAAGAAAGGAGCAAGCCATGAAGAAGAACAAGAGAAGCCAACAAGAAGAAGGTGGAACGAGGTCCGGACCGAGTTGCAACAACGCCGGGCCCGACTTGGGAGATTTCAACCTCGGACCGAGATGCACAGTAACTCGGGCCCGAGGTCCTCCGTGTCGGTCCGAGTCGGTCACCGAACTACTTGGGCTCCAAGGCACGAAATTATGGACTTCCACTTTTGCCCCTCATCTAATCTATAAAAGGCCCTCTTGTCTTCTAATTTGGGGTTCCATCCCACACACACAAAAGGGTTCCAAAGGGTTAGGTGCCCACACTAGGAAGGAACCAAGAGGATACTTGGAGAGCAAGGAGGAAGGAGAGGAGAAGGAAGAGAGAGAGAATCGGCCAAGAGAGAGGAAGTCTTGATAGGTTTTGTTGATTGTTTAGCTTTGCTTTGTTTTGATCTTGTGGATTTGGAAACACTTGATTGGAATTTGTGGATTGCTTTTGATTTGAATGAAACTTTGCTTTGTTTTGAGATTGATGATGTTGTTTGCTTTCCCTTTTGATTTGTTTGATTTGTTTGATTTGTTTGCTTGCCACATGGAGTAGATCTCCTTGATCTTGGGTTATGGGGGAAAACCCTAGCTAGGTTTGGGCTAGAAACCCCAATTCCATAGCCTTGAGTGTTTGATCTAAGTAAACCACTCTACATAGAGCTACAATTCCTTGCGAAAGTTGGGAATCAAGGCTTGAGATTGGCAAAGTAGCGAAAGTGAACATGTGTCAATCTCAAGGCCTTGCTTCGAAGGGGATTTCCCCATGGATCGAGGTGTAGATGTGGTTGGAACGAGGGCGAAAGCACTCGATCCTAGTCCGATCATCACTCATTGCTTGAATTGGGGTGGAAAAGCCTTAATCTACTAGGGAAGGAACCCAAAAGCCCAAGATCTACTTTTAATCCTTGAAGTTCGACAACCCCAGCTACCTCGGGCCCGACGTGACCTCAGTGTCGGTCCCGACTGTTTTCTCTGTTTTCCTTTGTTTTACGCTCTCCTTTCTAGCTTTTTAGTATCTAGGCACATCGATCGAGTAGACTTCCCGAGTGTTCGACACCCACCACGTGATACAACGGGGTCGGGTTATAAATTGTATCTCTAGACCCTCGCAATCTCGAGGCGATCAAGAGGAAAGCCTTCTTCTTACTTGGCTTCTTTTGGAAGGACTGAGTCAGCCAGAAGCTCCCGTGGATCGTTGTTCGGTGCTTTGGCCCTCCCAGTTGCAAGCATTGAACTTACTAACTTTGTCAATCTCTGTTTCTGTTCCAGTTTAGTTAAATGAATGAGAAATGTAAGGAATCTTACTTGATGTGAGGTTCTTATGCGATCATGCTTAATGTTGACATGAACGGTTGCTGTGCAAATGCATGTTCATGTTGCTACCATGTTTATATCTTTACTTTTTTTCGTGATCTTTAGATATTGATGGGAAATAGCTGAAATTATTTGGGGAACATTCCTAAAATCTCAAGCTCTTATTTTATTAGTTTCACTTTTTTTGATAGATACGGATTATGGAGAAAATTCTATAGGTGTTCTTAATCCTTTAAATGGAAAAGGAGATGAGCCTTGTCCCTTTCCTAAGTTTAGCACTATGCCCTTTGGAATCTCTTCTGTAACTATTATAGAATCACATTGGTCGAGCCAGTATTCTGGAATTAGAATCCATAGAATCTTATCATGTTCAAGGATCAATGCATGTGATTGTGATTACATGGCGAGTTTTTTTACTAGAACACTCATGAAGCATGAGGAATTAGCCAGAACTGAGGGTGACATTGTTTCTTTCAATTTTCCATCTTACATTTGAGGTTAGTGGTTTATATTCATCTTTATTTACAATTCCAAACTAAGGGTGTTGGTTTACACTATTTCTGCTCCTTCCCCTGATTCTGCATTGTCTTCGATTCAGTCCCTCCAACTATTTCCACATTTATCACATACCCAGCACACTCTCAATGCACTTGCCAAGACACTTGCTAAGGCCAGTAGAATTTCTGATGTGAAGAAGTTTATTGATGCTATCAATGGTGGTGAGTTTAAAAAGATTCCTCAGGCCAGTTTTATGCACCGAATGCAGTGGTTTACTGCTACTGGGGACCTTGAGTTAGTTATCTGTGTTTGGAATGAGTATCGGGCTCAAGGGAAACATCGCTCGTGTATGAATCTTGAAATATAGTCATGAATCTTAATGCTCAAACGGGAACAAAAATTGATGTTGTAAGGACTTTTTGTAGCTTGGTAGAAGAAGGTGGGATTCGTAATGTAGAACACACAGTTATGATAGAACCTCTTGTGAATTATGGGAAAATTGAGATGGCCAAGGATGTTTTTGATGTGCTGCCATTTATGAGGGTGAAGCGTACTTTGGAACAATTTTCACTTATGCTGGATGCTTTCTCAAAGCTTGAGAAATATGATACAATGAAGAGCATCCTTCTTAAGATGCAGGTGGAGGGAGCAGTTCTTGGAAGATCAATGCTACCATCTCTGCAGAGAATGCATGAAGCGGGTTTTTTGGAAGAAACTGATGAATTCATCTAGAGGATGCTAACAGATGAAAGAATTAAGAACGTTAGTGTATGTGAGGACGTCAGCTATGAGGAGGAACAGAAGATGGAGGAAGGTTTTGGAGTTAAGGACGATGTTGATTCCAACACGGATAAAGTTCAACTAAAGCCATGGTTGGACCCAAATGCCTTGGCAAGTGCTTTGAAAAATTGGAGGCCTACTGAGATATTATGTCTAGAGGAAGCTAAATTTGAGTGGACGAGCCGCTTGGTGAGCAAAATGATTCAACATTGCAAGTCATCTGAAACTTGCTAGCACTCATTTTCAAGATCATGTCTTTAAAAAAGGGTAAAATTTTGACCATTTCAGAACTAGCTAGCACTTATTAGTTAATCTTCATTCCCACACATTCAAAGCTAACTCAACCACTCAACTCAGCTCTCTTATCTGAATCCATATAAAAAGTCTTCCAAAGTCCTAATTGACAATTTCTGAGGTTTCTTTTTTGAGTCTTCCAAAAAATTCTTCCAAAGCTAACTCAACCACTTAGTATTATTGAGTAGTTTCTTTTTTCAAGTTTCAGGGAGGAGTGTTTTTGAACTGATCAGCTAGCTTCTGGATGGGGGAAGACTAAGAAGATAGCTCGTTTCTTAGGTGTTGTGTAATATCCTGGAGAAGGCAATTTCTGAGGTCTCTTTCAACACTAGGTTGCTCACATTTCACATGAATAAGATTTCCTATTGTTTTTGTTTCTCTACCCAATTGGTTTCTGATCTATCATTTACCCTTTTGGTGTCTTAGCTTTTTTGGTATGGTAATTTGTGTAAAAAATAATCATCTAGGGTTGTGTTTGTCTTCTCGGATTTTGTTGTTGCTTGGGAATGTGAAATTGTTGGGACGTTGTTGGGACCTCTGGTTCTAAGCAACGGATCAACGATTCACTCCTCTTTAAGTTTTGATAATGACAAACACCATAGGGAACTAATGTGGTTTGTTCAAGTACTTCTAAGGAACACAGGTACAGCAAAGAACTCCTATGAATGACAAAGCCACTGCTAGCCACAATGAAGAGTTTCCATCAAGGGAACTCTGAAGAGGAAAGTTCCCTTGAAGTGGGAACTCCCAGAAACAAACAAGAAAACACAAGCTTACAACGATGAAGAGTTTCCATCAAGGGAACTCTGAAGAAGTCAGTTCCCATGAAATGGGAACTCACATGTGAAGACAACGACCGTTCAGCGCAGATCGCGGGATCCTGTCTCAGACAGCCAGAGGGAACAGTCTGAGGATCAGACTGTCACGCTTCATCCAACGGTCCGATTGATTCAAGAAGTTGACCTAGTTCAAACCAAAGTCACATGTGAAGAAAGTACAACTTGGGCATCAAGCAAAGGGCATTTTGGACACAAACGAAAGATGCTACTGCCCAAGACAAATGGACTATAAAGCCAAATGAATAGTACTCGGTTTGAGTACTTCTCCCAGAACTTACAAAACACCCACATCTGAGAAAAGAAAGAAAAGGAAGAGAAGTCCCCGCCGGCGAGTGTGTGATCTCGACGACGGTGAAGCTGAAGTTCCCTGGAGCAAGGGAACTGAGAAGTCAGCGTAAGGTTTGAGTTACTTGTGTTTTGCTGTTGTGAGCTTAGGAACTCAGTTGAGAGGATTTACTAGTGTTGTTAGAGTTAGGAAGAACTTGTAGGAACAGAGAAGTGTAAATCCGGCTGTGTAACTAAGGAACAAAGCAATCAATATAAGTAAGTCATTCAAAATCCTCCAAGCGGAGGTAGAGGTTTACCCATACAACTAGTTGGTTGTAGTGGGGTTCCTCTATAAAGGAACTGTCCCTTTAACTGTTTTTATTACTTGCGATTATTTACTTCCGCTGCCTTGGGAACAGCTTAATTGCCAGTTCCCAAGCTCACTGCTAACCGATTACGATCCAACAATTGGTATCAGAGCGAGCGCTCTAGATTTGTGTTAGCATCGCAGGTGTCAAAATGGCTCAGGAACTTACTCAGGTGGGGAACAATACCAGCAAGCCGCCAAGGCTTATAACAGGAAGATTTGAAAGCTGGCAACGAGACATGAAAGATTGGATGCGTGGCCAAGACTACCAAGCCTGGTGCGTCATCGAAAGGGGGAACTTCGAAATCGATCCAGCTATTGTCAACGACCTCTCAAAGTGGGGTCCCAACGAGTACAAGTGCATGGAGGCAAACTACAAAGCCAAACAGTACCTAAAGAGGTCCATGTGCGTACAAGATTGTGACAGGGTTGCAAACCTTGACACAGCCAAGGAAATGTGGGAAGCCATCCAACAAATGCACGTTGGGAACTCAGATCTCAGAGAAGATCTTCAAATGAACGCAAAGAGGGAGTTCTACAACTTCCAAATGGAGATGGGAGAGTCCGTCGATAGCTACCAATCCCGGTTTGAAGGACTTTGCACTAAGATGGAAGGATTGGGGATCACAAAAGAAGAAATCACCCACAAAATGAAGGTCCAACAGCTCTTCAATGGATTGACTGGAGAATGGGCAAACGAGAGAACGATGTTCAAGGAAAACCCAAAAAATCGAACACTTATGCTTCATCAAGTGTTTGGAAAGCTAGTGGGACATGAGAAGAGGAAGATCGATGATAATGAACAAACTCGAGCTCATCGAGGGATCGCACTCAAGATCGAAAAGATGCTCAAATCAACCCAAGAACAACATGAAGACTCTGAAGAAGAAGAGGATGAAGAGCTAGTTCTTGTAACAAAGGCTCTTCGAAATTTCTACAAAGGAAAGTCTCAACGGAACAGTGGGAACTGGGGAAAGGGACAGAGTCCCAAAGAAAGCCCACGGAGAAGGATCTCTCAGAAGTGACTTGCTACAAATGTAACAGGAAAGGACATTTTGCGAAGGAATGTCCACAAGGAACTGAAGGCAGAAAGCAAGGAAAGAAGGCTTACATCGCTACTTGGAGCGATGATGAAGACGAAGATCCTGAAGCATGGGCACTCCCGGACATGTGTGGCATGGCCATAGGAGAAACCACTGGGGAACAACCCAGTGAGGTAACCACTGAAACTGTTCTTGATTCCTTGAGTAATTATGAAAAACCTGAATTGTTGAAAATCCTTTCAAGTCTTGTTAAAGATAACATAAAACTGCAAAACAAGTTGGAAAAACAGGAACACATAAATTCTCAATTAGTTGGTCTTGAGCCCTGTCCCAACTGCATATCCCTTCTAGAAAAACTCAAGTCCCATGTGTCTCACATCGTAGATCTAGAAAGAGAAATCAAAACTTTAGAGAAAGATGAGAACACCCTCCTGCAAAACCTGAGTAAGACTCCCGAACACCCTGAAGTCTCTAGTTCCCAAATCAAGTTTGTCCCAGCCAGACATGGCATAGGATACAAAGGTGAGTGCTCCAAGAACAGAAAGTCACCCCTGAGCGAACATGAGATCCATGAGTGTAGGGCCTTAGAACTCCAGTGCGAGAAACAGAAAAATGCTCATCTCGAGGAGAAAATCAGGGTCCTAGAGAGTGGAAACAATGGTGAGAAAGACTACTATACTGGGAACTCTGGACATAGAATCTATGTCAAAATTGCTAAGGGAAATGGGTCTCGAGTGTACAACAAAGAAACCATGGATAGGAACCGTATCCAGAGACCACACCCAAAATACTACCTGGGAGAATACTACAAGACATGTTGGCACTGTGGTGCTCATGGGCACTACAAGGATGCATGTCCCAAGAAGAGAGCCCAAATCCCTAGAAGCCATGAGTTCCCAAACAGACAAAAACGTCATGCTCATCACCAAAGGAACTCCAACTCTCAAAATTCCAAAGACATCAACATTTCTGACTATATCTTAAATGAAAATGTTTTCCCTTGCAAGGGACCTGGCAAGAGTCATCTTGCCTGGGTCTCAAAACACTAACTTTTCCTTGTAGGTGGCTGTGAGAGGGAACAGTACATGGTTCATAGATAGTGGATGCTCGAACCATATGACAGGGAACAAGGATATCCTCATCTCACTCCACACTCATGCCGAAGGAGGCCACGTCTCATTTGGCAACAAGAACAAGGGAGAAGTTATTGGAAAAGGAGAAGTGTTGCTCAATAGATCTATTAAAGTTAGCAACGTAAATCTGGTAAAGGATCTGGGATACAATCTGCTGAGTGTCTCCCAGATGTGTGATCAAGGGAACAACATCGTCACTTTCGACTCAGATGAATGTCTCGTCATCAACAAGAAGACCAACAAAGTAATTCTGAGAGGAAGAAGATACAACAATGTGTATGTGGTGGACACCAACTTTGAACCACCAATGAAGCTGTGCCTTGCGAGTTCCCAAGATGACACGGAACTCTGGCATCGAAGACTGGGACATGCTGGTGTAAATCAAATCCTGAAGCTTTATCTACAGGATCTGGTCATTGGTCTTCCACGGATCAATCTCGAAGGAGTCAAAATGTGTGAAGCATGTGTTCGAGGGAAACAGACCAGGACCTCCTTCAAACCGAAGAAGGTGGTAAGCACAACCAGGTCCCTGGAGTTGATTCACATGGATCTCTGTGGTCCCATGAGAACAGCCAGCTACGGTGGAAAAAGGTACATGTATGTCTTAATTGATGATTTTTCAAGATTCACCTGGGTTGTTTTCTTGAAGGCAAAATCACAAGCGTTTGAAGAATTTGAGCCCTTCATCAAAAGAACAGAAGTAAGCTTGGGGCTGAAACTGAAAGCAATCAGATCTGATCACGGAACTGAGTTTCAAAACTCGGAGTTCCTAAACTTCTGTGAGCAAAATGGGATCTCTCACAACTTTTCAGCTCCTCGCACTCCTCAGCAAAATGGAGTGGTCGAGAGAAAGAACAGAACTCTGGAAGATATGGCTAGAACCATGATGATCGAAAGTGGAGTTCCTGAGTACTTCTGGAATGAAGCAATCTCCACAGCTACATACATCCTGAATCGAGCCATGACAAGGCCCCTGATCAACAAGACTTCCTATGAGCTCATCAAAGGGAGAAAACCAAACATCTCACACTTGAGAACATTTGGTTGCACATGCTTTGTTCACAACAACGGAAAAGACAATCTTGGCAAATTCGACCCCAGAAGCGACGAAGGGATCTTCCTGGGATACTCATCACAAAGCAAGGCTTACAGGGTCTACAATAAAAGAACCAAGAAGATAGAGGAAAGCATTCATGTCGTCTTCAATGAAAAGTCTGTAAAGATGGGAACCGAGTCCCAAGGGAAGGGAACTCTGTTCAAGCTAGTCAGACATGAAGACGAGGATGATGACGAGGATGAGCCAAGGAAAAGGGATGAAGACTATCCAAGTGCAAGCCATATCCCACAACCAGGGAACAACGACGAAGGTCCAACCCTCACTGATCAAACCTCCCTTGAGGCTCCCTCCTCAGAAGAACTACAAGAAACCTCCAACTCTCTCGAGGTCCCCTCTTCAGGGAACAACTCTGTTGTCCCCCAAGACAATACACTGCCAGAATCAAGTATTCAAGGGGAACAAAGAGGGAACCTGCCAGAAATCTCTGAAGAAACATCAAATGAAGAAGCTGAAGATGAGAGTTCCCATGAGGATAATACACATGCAAAGGAAATCACTCTTGCAAGAACCTTTCAACAAAGGAAGGACCACCCCCTTGAGAACATCATCTCCCCTCTTGATAAAGGTGTTCTAACTCGCTCCTCTCTCAATAATTTTTGTGCTTTTAACGCGTTTGTTTCAATGGTGGAACCCAAAAATATCAAAGAAGCATTAAAGGACCCGAACTGGATTCAAGCCATGCAAGAGGAACTCCACCAATTCGAGAGAAACAAAGTTTGGAAGCTAGTTCCTAGGCCCAAAAACAAGAACATCATAGGAACCCGATGGGTTTTTAGGAACAAGCTCGATGATACTGGAGCTGTAGCAAGGAACAAGGCTAGGTTAGTAGCACAAGGATACAGGCAAGAGGAAGGGATTGACTACGATGAGACCTTCGCACCAGTTGCCAGGATAGAGGCAATCAGACTCCTCATCGCCTATGCTGCTCACAAGGGATTCAAACTTTATCAAATGGATGTGAAAACAGCCTTTCTAAACGGACATCTCAAGGAAGAAGTGTATGTGGCCCAACCTCCAGGATTCGAAGATGAGAAAATGCCCAACCATGTCTATTTCCTGGAAAGGGCCCTTTACGGACTCAAACAAGCTCCCCGAGCTTGGTATGACAGGTTTGCTCAATTCCTCTTGTCCCATGGATACCTTCGAGGTTCCATAGACAAGACTTTGTTTTTAAAGAAAGAGTCTAAAGACACTTTGATTGTGCAAGTATATGTTGATGACATTGTTTTTGGAGCAACTAACGAAACTCTTGTAGAAAAATTTAAGGACCTCATGAGCAGTGAGTTTGAAATGAGTCTCATTGGGGAACTCACGTTCTTCTTGGGACTTCAAATATCCCAAACAAAGGAAGGAACAAAGATCCATCAACAGAAATACATCAAGGAAATGCTCGTGAAGTATGGGATGGAACACTCAAAGCCCATTGACACTCCCATCTCACCAAATTCAAGGCTAAATGCAGATGAAACAGGTATCAGTGTGGACCAAAGGAACTATCGAGGTATGATCGGGTCCCTTCTCTACTTAACAGCTAGTAGACCTGATATCATGTTCTCCGTATGTCTTTGTGCTCGTTTTCAAGCTAACCCTAAGGAATCACACCTGAAAGAGGTGAAGAGAATTTTCAGGTATCTCAAAGGGAACAATAACTTGTGCCTTTGGTATCCAAGGAACAGTTCCCTTGAGCTCATTGCATACACAGATGCTGACTTTGCAGGGCACTTGGTTGACAGAAAGAGCACTTCAGGAATGGCCCAGTTCCTAGGATCCTGCTTAGTTTCGTGGGGATCTAAAAAGCAAAACTCAGTTGCACTCTCCACAGCTGAAGCTGAATATGTGGCTGCCGCATCATGCTGTTCCCAGGTTCTATGGCTTAAGTCACAACTCCAGGATTACGGTATGTCTTTTGGCCCAGTTCCCATAGTTTGTGATAACACTAGTGCCATAAACATTTCCAAAAATCCTGTGCATCATTCTAGAACTAAGCATATTGATATAAGACATCACTTTCTACGTGACAATGTTGAGAATGGGAACATTTCGATGGAACACTGTAGAACTGAAGAGCAAATTGCGGATATTCTTACCAAAGCTTTAGACAGACGTCCCTACCAGCGTTTTCGAATGCTTCTAGGGATGATAACTCTAAACTAAACAAGTCCCTGTTTATCTCTCTCTCAATGCCTGACTAGTTTATCTAAAATTGCATAATAAGGAACTTGGATTCATTGCTTTCACTATGCCATGATTACTAGTCTAGAGAAAAATGTGTACAAAGGAACTCTATTTCTTTTGGCCCAAAATGATCAACCAGAGTTCCCTTTATCCCTCATTACAAGCCACCATGACGGTTGATCATATGACCCACCTTAAGCTAGGGACCAGACAAATGCTTCTCATGAGCCAAAACATTTCCTTTATCGAGTTGCAAATTGTCTGGTTTCCTTTGAGTTCCCTAGCCTCACAAAAGGATGAGTGTGAAGTTCCCTCAACCACTTCACTCTCCCTGACCTTGAAAAGATCATGGGAACTGCTGCATCTACAAAGGGAACACTGACTAATCTTCAAAGAAAAACCGTCACTTGGGAAGCGGACTTTCGTGTCAGAAGCTCTGAAGCGTTACAGGCCAAGTATTCAAAATTTGAAAAGGACTTCCCAAGAGATTGTGACGCGTGTCCAGAAGCGTGCTTGAGAAGTTGAAACGGCGCCCCACGTTCATTGGGCGACGGTTATCGAGGTTATTCCACTTCCCCTTCTACCCTTCACCTCCTCTCTCCTTTAAAACCCCTCTTTGCCATTTTTAGGTCCTTTACTCCATCTTTCATCCCTGTCATTCGTCTTCCCCAAATCCCTTTCACTCTCTTTTCAAGAAACCTCCAAAACCTCCCAAATTCTTACAAAAATGGCCCCTCAACACACATTCGCACAAATCAAAGAGTGGGTACTTGCCAATCCTCGCACTCTCTTCATCACTCAACTGAACGAGATCGAGCAAGAACAGGACCCAACCATGAAGGATGTCCTCATTCAAGGGCTATACAATCAAGTAAGCCCTTTCTTGCCCCCTCCTCCTCCTCAGGTTGATGAAACCGTCTCCTGGACCTCTTCCTCCTCCGAATCTCTTCCTCTTCCACCTCCAACCACCAACACCTCCTCCGGAGTTGTCATCGTTGACAACTTCGGAGATGCTCGCCCCTCCATCAATGAAAAACCCCATAAATCCAAACATCGCTACTCATCCAAACATCGCCACTCATCCAAACATCGCCACTCATCAAAAGATCCCTCAAAATCCAAAAAATCCAAACACTCCCACGACCCCTCCAAATCCAAAAAGCGTAAACATTCTGAGGCCTCTGAATTCTCGGAGCCCAGAAAGAAGGTTTTCTTCCGCTTTGAGGACTACCTGAACTGCTCCAAGGAGAGTTCTTGTGCTCCCAAACCTCCCTACCTTTTTCCTTCCGACGATGGGAACTCCGAACCCCAGAGTCTACTTCCCTCTTCCTCCTCCATCCCTCCTCCTCAAATCAAGGGACCTCCTCCGCCACCTCCTCCAGTTCCCGCCACGATGGGAACTCCAACATCCCAACCTCCTTCACTTCCTCCCTTTCCCATAACTACGGGATCTCCAACTCCACCTTCACCTCACAAAACGCCTTCTTCTTCCTCCCCAAAACACATTTCCACCAACCCCATCTCCACTCAACTCACAACCCCTATTCCTTCTTCTCCTCTCCCCTCTTCCATCACGTCTCCCACCACCACCAAACTCCCCTCTCCCTCACCATCCAAAAGTACCGTCGCCCTCTCCTCAGACGACGACGATCTTCCTCTTTCTGTGGTCATCGGCAAAATGACCAAGGACCCTCCTCCGATCATCATGGGAACTTTGGAGGAGGAAGCCCAGCTCAAGGACATCGAGGAAGAACTCAACAGGGGTCCCTCTGAGCACACAGTCTCCCAAGGGACAAAGTCCCCAGAAAAGGTTGCTCCTCAAGAGCCAACAGAGACAAGGGACCTCGCACCAGCTGGAGGTGCTGAGGCAACAACAAGTCATCCTGGAGATGACGCGGAGGGCTCGGGTTCGAGCTCCTCCGAGGAAGAAGGGACCTCCCATGATGAGGTCGAAGAAGAAGAAGAAGCTCCAGCTTCAAAGGAGCCAGCACGCATCCCTACACCTGGACACCAAATGGTGGTGTCCGCGAGTTCCCCACAACCAAGGGACCGCGTGCTCATGATCGAAGCGGCTGCACCCCCTCAGCAGAAAGGACCTCGCACGGTCTCTAGGGGGAACAAATCCAAAAGCAAGTCCAGAAAGGGGAAGGGGACCACCAAGCATCATGTCAGTGAGCGCCGCAAGCTTCTCCATCACCTCATAGTTTCCCAAGAGGCGCTGACTGAAAATGGTCTGGAGGAACTATGGGAACTGATCAAGGCCCAGGGCTGGGAGAGACTCTGCCAAGAAACTGTGAGCGTAGATCCCTCACAAGTGCGTCAATTCTACAACAACTTCACTATCACCAACGACGGCACTCAGGGAACTCTCTCCCACGAAGGCGACGAGTTTATTTTTACCACGTCTACGATCCGCCTTCAACTCCAGGTCCCTGGTCAAGGGCTTAGCGAGTTGCCCAGCAAGCTCTGGGGCGACTTCAACAGCGCCGAGGTGTACAACACAATTTTTGAGGGTCGGGTTCCCTCTAAGGTCCACTCGACGCATCATCTATCCTTGGTTGCCAAGCTCGCTCACCAATTCATTATCAACGTGGTGGTCCCACGTCAAGAAAAGCGCCTGGTTGTCAACATCCCCGACGCCATCATCCTCTACCACTTCCTCCTCAAGAAGCCCATAAATCTTCCCCGCATTATCCTTGGGCACATGGAAAAGTGCATGGCCTCCAAGTCCCATTCCCTTCCCTACTCCGGGCTGATCAAAAAGCTCCTACAAAAAGAGGGTCTCTACGATGCCTCTAAAGAAGAAATCGAGCTTGGAAGGGAACTGGACATTCAAGTTGCCCAGAAGATGAGGCACTCGGAGCCTGTAGAGGAGGCGGCTCCCCTAGAGTCTGGTACACAAGAGGGGAACTCTCCAGTGTTGCTCCGCATCGCCAACACCCTCGATCAGATTGCTAGGGACCAGGCAGTATTGGCTAGAGGACAAGAAAAGCTTACCCAAGTCCTTACGCGCCTCTGTGACGCCTTGTTTCCTCAGAGCCCATGATCTCTCCCTTCTTGTTCCCTTATTTCAAAAATGACCACAAAATTGTACTTGGGTTCCCATTGTACATATTATCTTAAGTAATGAAATGGTCTTTATTTTGATTGCGTGCTCCATTCTTTCCTAATATTGCTTTGCTTGATTTTCGATGATGTCAAAAGGGGGAAAGATAAAAAATGTGAGATGAGTTCAAAGTTTAAGTCATCACAGACCACGCATAAGCTAAGGGGGAACAATTGCATAAAAAGCCTAATAGGAACTATGTGTCTCACCAGAAGTGGCTCCCTAAATCTAAATGTCTCACTAAGAGTGATTTCCCAAAATCATACTTAGGAACTCATCAGCATATCATTCATTGAAATATTTGTTTTTTTTATGGGTTTGTCATCATCAAAGAGGGGGAAATTGTTGGGACGTTGTTGGGACCTCTGGTTCTAAGCAACGGATCAACGATTCACTCCTCTTTAAGTTTTGATAATGACAAACACCATAGGGAACTAATGTGGTTTGTTCAAGTACTTCTAAGGAACACAGGTACAGCAAAGAACTCCTATGAATGACAAAGCCACTGCTAGCCACAATGAAGAGTTTCCATCAAGGGAACTCTGAAGAGGAAAGTTCCCTTGAAGTGGGAACTCCCAGAAACAAACAAGAAAACACAAGCTTACAACGATGAAGAGTTTCCATCAAGGGAACTCTGAAGAAGTCAGTTCCCATGAAATGGGAACTCACATGTGAAGACAACGACCGTTCAGCGCAGATCGCGGGATCCTGTCTCAGACAGCCAGAGGGAACAGTCTGAGGATCAGACTGTCACGCTTCATCCAACGGTCCGATTGATTCAAGAAGTTGACCTAGTTCAAACCAAAGTCACATGTGAAGAAAGTACAACTTGGGCATCAAGCAAAGGGCATTTTGGACACAAACGAAAGATGCTACTGCCCAAGACAAATGGACTATAAAGCCAAATGAATAGTACTCGGTTTGAGTACTTCTCCCAGAACTTACAAAACACCCACATCTGAGAAAAGAAAGAAAAGGAAGAGAAGTCCCCGCCGGCGAGTGTGTGATCTCGACGACGGTGAAGCTGAAGTTCCCTGGAGCAAGGGAACTGAGAAGTCAGCGTAAGGTTTGAGTTACTTGTGTTTTGCTGTTGTGAGCTTAGGAACTCAGTTGAGAGGATTTACTAGTGTTGCTAGAGTTAGGAAGAACTTGTAGGAACAGAGAAGTGTAAATCCGGCTGTGTAACTAAGGAACAAAGCAATCAATATAAGTAAGTCATTCAAAATCCTCCAAGCGGAGGTAGAGGTTTACCCATACAACTAGTTGGTTGTAGTGGGGTTCCTCTATAAAGGAACTGTCCCTTTAACTGTTTTTATTACTTGCGATTATTTACTTCCGCTGCCTTGGGAACAGCTTAATTGCCAGTTCCCAAGCTCACTGCTAACCGATTACGATCCAACAGAAATTGTGTTTGGCAGTCGTGGTGGAGGATTTGTGATGGTAGGGATTTGATATTAATTCTTGTAATTGGTGGGTTTGGACTTTGTATATTGTTTAAATTCAAAGGTTTTTAGGGTTTTAGAGGGATGGGTGCAAAAGGGGGTAGAGAGAAAGTGATAGACTTGGTTGGTGGGAAATCAAAGGTTGGGAGGAAGAAGAAAGGGAATGAGAGTGATGATGATGTTGCAGAGGAAACTGGGTGTTGGATTAAGCTGAGATTTATTGGCAACTGCATTAGTTCTAAATCCAAGCCCCAATTATGGTAATTTTACATGATTCTGTTGATAGTTTCTGAATTTTGTTTGGTGATTTTATATATAAATGTGTAGTTTTAGCATGTGTTTCTTTCTTTAGTAAGAAAGTGCTTGTCTTTAATTTGTTTATGCTTAATTCATGTCTCTCTTCCGTGTTCTTTTCTGGTGCTTTTATTCAGCTTTGCTGGGATTATTTTCATTCAGCAAGCAAATTTGATGTCGCACACGCTTACCTTTGGGTATGACATGAGCTGAATGTTGAATGTTGCAATTTGTATGGAATGATAAAGTTGAAGGAACTTCATAAAGAAGGATTTTCCTAAGATACTTGCTTTAATTCAGCAAGCTCATCTCCTCGGCTCTCTTGCAGTTAAATTGAAGGAACAGAATATAGAGCAAAGCTTGGACAAAGCCTGGAAGGTATAAATCAGATTCTATATGCGAATAACTTGCCAAACTCTTGGAATAAGCTAAATGGTTACTCAAATGAGTCTTATATTTTTTTCGATTTATTGTATTCTTAGATTTCCATGAATTTATCTATTAAGTAAGATCAAAATGCTATTTAATACCATTAATTCACACAGTTAATCAAGGCAAATTACCTTACTCCAATCCTTTAGTAGATGGTCCTGTTATCCAATTATAAAACCGATGTTGCTATCTTCTTCTTTTTTTCTGAAGGTAGGCTGCTGCTACACGTGCATTGGTTATAGGAACCAACTTGAAATCATGAGGACAGAAGCCACCAAGAATAACATTCAATTGGTAGGTTTATTCAGTGGGCATTTTCTCACTAATACTTTCTTTTTTTTCGTTTTCTAAAGTAATACATAATTCGGATATATTTTTGGTTTACATATTTTGTTGATTAATTGTTATTTTTGTGTTCCTTTTGTGAATTTGTAACTGGAATCTTTATTAATTTTGGTGTTTTATATGAAGTAGGATGATCGTTCTGTATTGATGTAATGCTCTTTGTCACCATAGCTTCCCCTTTTTTTGCATTGTTATCAGTCAGATGTAAAGGGAGATCCTCATCTTTCTGTAGTATTAGATGGGGATGAAGTTGATGCTCTACGAGGAAAATACATCCGCAGGCTGACAATGGTTCTTATCCAGCATATTCCTCCATTTTGGAAAGTCGCACTTATTGTATTCAGTGGAAAATTTGCTAAGGTGTGCTGGTTCATTCATCTTTCACATATTGGAAACCTTAGTGTTCCCACACTAGGTTATATGTATCGTGTAGATTGTAACTGAGCTATTTGGTTACTTTTTTTTGTTTATATTTGAATGTGTGCTGCTAAAGCATCAGACATATCTCCCCCCACCCCCACCCCACCCCAAAATTGTTTTTTTTTACTACATTAACTTATTGTAAGTTTATATTTTGACTATTATTTTTTTACTTCAATATTAAATTTTGCAAAAAAAAAGCATGTGCAACTCCTTACAGGTGACTCTTATGTGAAGCCTACTAGCTGCAACATCGCTTTGGTGTGTCTGTATGTCTGCAAGCTTCCAATTTTGACTCTTATGTTTGTATTTATAATTTTCCTTGTAAAAATTGTGATGTTAGCGGCTACATACCGAAAACAACTCCCCTCACACTCAATTCTGACAAAAAAACAACCCAAAACAAAATTATATATTACCCAATTTCAGTAGAGCCCAACTAAATTCAATTCCCAACTGGTCCCCGTGCGAAGCACGGGTGTGATGCTAGTATATAAAAGCAATAAGGTTTTGAGCCACCACATTGCGCCACATCAGCTTTATCCCTAGGTCGCTTCTACAATATGCCACATCGGATTTTGCCACATGTCGTCTTTGTCTTAAGCCATGTCATGTAATTTTTGACTTGTCATATGCCACATCGTATTATTTTCACCTCGTTACTTACATGTCATATTTAACTATAATGATAAAAAAATGCTTTCCTTATAAAAAATATTTTATATAAATAGATAATTATAGGCCTATATATTTTGATAAATCTATGCTTTTTTTAATCAAAATACTTCCTTATGAGAAATTTGGTCAAAATACCTTTCTTTTATTGCAACTCACAATTTGAAAATTTACCATAACATTTTATGAGTATTGTATATGTTATTCTCATTATTTGAAAATTTACCATAACATTTTATGAGCATTGTATATATTATTCTCATTATTTAAACTTAATAATCTATAATTAATTTGTTTTATTTGATTTTAAAAAACAAAACAATTTTTATACATGTTACGATCAAAAATTACTTACATTAAGTTTTATATTATATTTTATTTATTAATATTTTTTATAGTATATCTAAAAATATCGAGTTATAGTCGTGCATGGCACGACGGAGACAACTAGTACTATATATAAAGAGAGTGGCGAATAAAATAAAGGTTCCAAAAAAACTTTTCTTGTTATCTAGATTCGACGTAATAACTAAATTGGAAACAATTTATTTGTTAAGAGGAAATAAAGTAAAGTAAAAAATAATATTGTTAAGAGGAAATAAAGTAAACTACAAATTAATTAGAGAGAAAAAAAAGTAAAAAATAAGGGAGAGGACTGAGGAGGAAAATAATATATAAACATAATACAAAATCGAGAGCTAGTATTAATAAAATTATGTACTTAAGGCCCGTTTGGTATTGATATTCTGATATCAAATATCGATATCGAGTCATATCTCGTGTTTGGTATGGAGTGTATAGATTCAGACATCGGTATCAGGCCACATCCAATGTTTGGTATGGGAGTATATGGATATCGGGTCATATCCCTGATATCAAAACAAGTCATTTTCCATGATATTTGATATACCCCAAATAAAAGAGGTATGAGGGATATGAGATATGCATGATATCCCATATCCGATATCGATACCGATACCGATAACAAATATCGATACCGATATCTCATATATGATATCGATACTATTGAGTTATATATTGTATTTTGGTATATATTTTATGTATAGAGAAAACAGAAAATCCTTGAGGCCCAAGTATTTTAGTTTGTATAAATACCCTTCAATTAATTAATGAGAGTCAGATTTTCAGCCTCAAAATAATTCTACATGGTACCAGAGCGAATCTTTCTTTTGCCCTAATTTTTTTTCCATCGTTCTTTTGGCCGCCCTTGTGATGCCTGAATTTTTCTTCATTGTTGAAGATGACTGACGACAAGAAGCAGAAGGTTATTGTTTCCGACGGGTCGGTTGCTTCGGATGTGAAACCCGCCAACTCTGCCTACTATCTTCATTCGTCGGATCATCCCGGCATGAAGATATGTCCTGTTGTTTTGAAGACTAATAACTACAAGAATGGGATCTTTGTTTTCGCAACGCGCTTAGGGCCAAGCGGAAGATCGGTTTCATTGACAGAACGATTAAAAGGCCTGATGATGAGGCTGATTTGGATGATTGGACTAGTTGGAATTCAATGCTAGTCAGTTGGATTGTCTAGTCAATGGAGGAGTCGATTCGATCAACTATTACGTATTACGACACTGCTCGAGAATTGTGGGAGGATCTTCGTCAAAGATTTTCCATTGGCAACGGACCTCAGGTTCAACAGTTACGATCAGATTTAGCTAAGACTACTCAGAATGGTAAATCAATTGCGGTTTATTATGGTTCCTTGAAGAAGATTTGGGATGAGTTAGCACACTATGTGCAAGATCGATCGTGCACCTGTGGAAAGTGCGTCTTTCAATGGTCAAATTCAGCAGCTATGGATCGTGACGGTGAACAAATTCACCAATTTTTGATGGGATTGGATCTGAAATTCGGTATTGTACGCTTAAGCATCTTGTCTCAAGAGCCTTTGCCAAGACTGACTAGGGTTTATGCTCTGTTGATAACAGAGGAACGCCATCTGCATATTTCATCCGGGGAGAAAGCGCCGGACGGAGGCGTCTTCGCTGTGCGTGGTGGCACTCGATCTGATCGGTGTGACAGGTAACGCAAGGAACCTTCTTCTACATGCAGTGAGTGTCGCTCGCGCGAAGATGACAATGATCGTCGCTCGGTGGGATGTGGTCGAGGACGTGGTGGTTATGAACGACCGGTGTGCCACCATTGCGTCGAGGTCGGGCACATCCAAAAATCGTGCTTCAAAGTGATCGGATATCCCGAGTCGGGGATCACAATCGTGATTCAGATCAGACGCAGCAGCGTTCCGCTGATTCTGGCCTGTCTGATGGCTCGCGCGGACGTGGGCGTGGCAGGGGCGGAGTGCTCACCAACGTTGCGCAGTCCGGCGTTGTTCCAGGGAGCGCTGGAAATTGGTCCCATGGAGATCGTACGGGGACCGGTTTTACTGACATACAGTGGTCAACGGTTATGAATATGATTCAAGGTGCTGGTGTCGGGTCTTCTAATAAATTGTCGGTTATGTTTTGTTTCAAATGGATTTTAGATACGGGTGCTTCGTTTCATATGACTGGAGATGCCTCACTTGAGTAATTTGACGCCTGTGGCAGAATCTACTATTTTACTTCCTGACGGAATGTGTACAGTTGCTAAATCCTCCGGAAGCTTAATATTGAGTGACAATCTCGTTTTGCATAATGTGCTTTTAGTACTGAATTTACAGTGCAATTTGATATCTATCTCTCAATTGCTAAAACATCAAAATTGTATTTTCACTCTGACTGATCGGCTATGTGTTTTACAGGACCGGGCTTTGATGATGCTGATTGGAGCGGGTGAGGAGCGCAATGGGGTTTACTGGCTTCGTGTAGTGGCGCCGACATCATACATCTTTATCTATTCTTAAATGTTTGCCTAATATTAAAACAAACGGATCACTAGACCCGTGCCATAGTTGTCATAGAGCAAAACAAACTCGTTCTAAGTTTCCTTTTAGTAACTCTCATGCTTTGGATATTTTTGATTTGGTACACAGTGATGTTTGGGGTCCCTATCGGACTCCATCCTATTCCGGTGCTCATTATTTTTTGACTTGAGTTGATGAATGCTCTAGAGGTGTTTGGATATTTTTGATGATACATAAAACTGAGGATGCTTCGTTGATTCATGAATTTTGTGCTATGGTTACTCGTCAATTTGGAAAACATGTTAAAAAGTTTTGAAGCGATAATGGCACCGAATTTGTGAGTCTACGGTCTTATTTTGCAAATAATGGTGTTTTGTTTGAAACTTCATGCGTTGGGACACCCCAGCAAAATGCTAGGGTTGAATGAAAACACCGTCACATTTTGAATGTTGCTAGGGTTTTTCGTTTCATGCCAATTTGCCTTTACAGTTTTGGGGCAAATGTGTGTTGGCCACATGTTACTACAACGCTCCTTCAAAATAAAACTCCTTATGAAATCTTGTTCGGTCAACCTCCAAAATTTTCTCATTTACGGACCATTGGTTGTCTTTGTTATGCATCTATGATACCCCGGTCTTCTAAAAAATTTGCACCTCGTGCCCAAAAATGTGTCTTTATTGGTTATCCTAACGGTAAAAAAGGATGGCAAGTTATTGATTTTGAAACTAAAGAACGCTTTGTCTCGTCCAATGTTGTTTTCTATGAATCACACTTTCCTTATAAACTTGCCCAATCACATCCCAATTTGGCCTTGAACGAATCTGAACCATTTAATGCGTCCATATTTGATGAATTACCTAGTCATGTTTCCTTACCGCAGACGGATGACAGGGGGAGTGGGGTTCAATCTCCTCCTGTGCCCGTTCAAGAACAAGACCCAACCTCCACAAATGACCATTCGCAGACAGATGATAGGGGGAGTGGGGTTCAATCTTCTCGTATTTCTGTTCAAGACATCTCCTTACCTAGCTCATCAAATGACCATTCGCAGACAAACGACTGGGGGAGTGGGGTTCAATCTCCTCCTGTCCATGTTCAAGACAATGTCCGTCGTTCTACCCGTGATCGCGTTCCTTCCGTGAAATTAAAAGACTTTGTTTGTCACATTGTACGACAGCAGGACACCTCAGAGCCTCTACAACCTTCTCGGTCAGTGTCGTCAGGTACCTTCTATCCCATAGCTCATTTTGTCTCATATGATCGTTTTTCGCCTAGACATCGTGCCTTTATTGCTATTGTTCAGTGTGCTACATAACCGACTTCCTTTTTTGAAGCTGTTCGCAGTCCCTCTTGGAGAGAGGCTATGAAAACAGAGATTGATGCTCTGGAGCGGAATGGCACTTGGACTCTGACTGATCTTCCTAAAGGGAAGAAACCTATTGGCTATAAATGGGTTTTCAGAGTTAAGTATAAATCTTATGGTTTTGTTGAGAGATATAAGGCCCGATTAGGTTTTCTTGGGAATAATCAAAAGGCTGGCATCGACTATAATGAGACATCTGCTCATGTTGCAATGATGGTCTCAGTTCGCACTTTTTTGGCTATTGTTGTTGCCCGTAATTGAGAACTTCATCAGATGGATGCTCATAATGCTTTTCTGCATGATGATTTGGATGAGGAAGTCTACATGCGACCTCGTCCTGGATTTTCTGGCTCAGCTAATGGACGCTTTTGTCGGCTCAATCGCTCCTTGTATGGGCTCCGACAAGCTCCTAGAAATTGGTTTGCCAAGCTAACTTCTACTCTGGGCAAATTCGGTTTTATTCAGTCCTTTGCTGACTACTCTCTGTTCTCTTATAACCAATTTGGGGTCACTCCCATTCGCCGAGCCTGATCGTTATGGACGTCTTGTTGGACGTCTCATTTATTTAACCATCACCAGACCAGAGATCTGTTATGCCGTTCATACTTTGGCTCAGTTTATGCAGAGTCCTTTGATTGATCATTGGGAAGCTGCCACCAGAGTTCTCTGTTATCTCAAGGGTCATCCTGGCCAAGGAGTTCTCCTGTCTCGTTCTTCTAGCCTAGAGTTGACTGCTTTCTGTGATTCAGACTATGCTACGTGTCCATTGACACGTCATTCTGTTACTGGGTATTTTGTTCAACTTGGATCATCTCTTGTATCTTGGCGGACCAAGAAACAGAAGATTGTGTCTCGATCTTCTGCAGAGGTCGAATATCGTTCTATGGCAACAGCTTGTTGTGAGTTATTATGGCTGAAATCACTATTGTTTTCACTTGGTGTTCGACTTACTTCTCCTATGAGGCTCTTTTGTGATAGTCAGGCAGCGTTACACATTGCTGCCAATCCAGTCTTTCATGATCGTACTAAGCATATTGAGGTAGACTGTCATTTAAATTTGGGATTTGATTATGTTAGGGATCGTTCAGACTGCTCATATTCGGACTCATTCTCAGCCTGCTGACATTCTTACCAAGGCACTTGGTTGTAAGCAGTTTCAGTTTCTTTTGGGCAAGTTGGGCATTAGAGATCTACATGCTCCAACTTGAGGGAGTATTGAGTTATATATTATATTTTGGTATATATTTTATGTATAGAGAAAATAAAAAATACTTGAGACCCAAGTCTTTTAGTTTGTATAAATACCCTTCAATTAATTAATGAGAGTCAGATTTTCAGCTTCAAAATAATTCTACAGATACCAAACGAGTCCTTAGTTGGTATTTTTTTCGAGCTTTAACACTAGGTGGAAACTAGCTCTCATTATGTCCCATCTACTCTCGGGTAACAATCAAGTCACGTCTTTTCCCCCGAGGTCAAATATAATAGGGAGTTCATCAAGCAAGCTAGTTAGCAAAAGAAAAATAACGACTTCAAGGTAGTTAGCAAAGGCAAAGAATTACTTCATTTGAAAGAGGTTATCACTTAGCAGGCTAGGACATTTGAAAGGAAAGTCGACATGAGCAAACATGGCGTTGATTTCAGGCAGGACGTCACTAATGTAAGGCATGCATGAGTTGTCATTAGTAAGTCCACTCCAAACTGTGCGCTCCTTTGCCTTTATCATCTGATCATCATCGAGAAGCGTCGTGACCCGACTTCGACCAACTCACGTACACACCATCTTCAAGTTGTTTTTCCATCGGCACTGGACGCTCATTCATGGCGAGCAAGACGAGTGGTCTTTAATTATGGAGCGTTGTTTTCGAGCAAGGTCACTTTGATGGCAAACAAGTGGTGTCACTCATCAAATCTAGACTGCCCATCTCCATGGCTCCTCTGGTCCGATTCAAGTTCTCTTGAACGCCTCGGCTTGAGGTCACATTGGCGGGGGTGATTTGTTTCATTTTAAAGTCCATGAGCCTATCGAAAATGCATAGGCGTGGGGCCACTGATCGATCACCTCTCTCGGTGAGCGAGGGTCAAGAGATACAATTTACAACCCGACCCCGTTGTAGTACTTGGTGGGTGTCGAACACTCGGGAAGTCTACTCGATCGATGTGCCTAGATACTAGGGAGCTAGAAAGGAGAGCATAAAACAAAGGAAAACAAAGAAAACAGTCGGGACCGACACAGAGGTCACGTCGGGCCCGATGTTGGCGACAAGAGGAAGTCGGGACCGACACTGGGTAAGTCGGGCCCGAGGTAGCTGGGGATGTCGAACTCAAAGATTTTAAAAGTAGATCTTGGGCTTTTGGGTTCCTTCCCTAGTAGATTAAGGCTTATCCACCCCAATTCAAGCAATGAGTGATGATCGGTCTAGGATCGAGTGCTTTCGCCCTCGTTCCAACCACTTCTACACATCGATCATTGGGGAAATCCCCTTCGAAGCAAGGTCTTGAGATTGACACATGTTCACTTTCGCTACTTTGCCAATCTCAAGCCTTGATTCCCGACTTTCGCAAGGAATTGTAGCTCTATGTAGAGTGGGTTCCTTAGATCAAACACTCAAGGCTATGGAATTGGGGTTTCTAGCCCAAACCTAGCTAGGGTTTTCCCCCATAACCCAAGATCAAGGAGATCTACTCCATATGACAAGCAAAGAAAGCAAACAAATCAAAAGGGAAAGCAATCATCATCATCAATCTCAAAGCAAAGCAAAGTTTCATTCAAATCCAAAGCAATCCACAAATTCCAATCCAAAAGTTTCCAAATCCACAAGATCTAAACAAAACAAAGCAAATCTATCAACCAAACCTATCAAACCTTCCTCTCCCTTGGCCGATTCTCTCTCTTCTCCTTCTCCTCTCCTTCCTCCTTGGCTCGGGCCTTGCTCCATGTCTCGACCCTCCTTCAAATCGATCCTTGATCCATGCCAAATTACCTACAAAACACATAAAACGCGCGTAGTTTCCGAATCTCATAGAAATACGGGAACTAAGATAAAAAGGAACAAAAGGCACAAGAAAAGGGGAAAAAGAAACATATTTACAAAGGAAATCACATATGAAAACACCACCAAATAGAGAGACATCAACCACCAACCCTCCTACTCTACCACCACAACGCATTTGGCACGTTGGTTGCATATATATATGACATATATATATGGCAATATTTTCATGAATAGGGCATGCCCATACATCATGCATACATATACCAACAAGCATGTAGCGTAGTGGGAAGGACTACGCTTCCCTTCGTTGAGGTCGAGTGTTCGATTCTCAGTGGAGGACAAATGAACTTGTTGGGAGAGCAGATCCCACCCAAAATAAAGGGGCATTCGCGAGACTCGAACTTCAAACGTAGGCGTTTGATGGAGTAAAGCTCTCCGCTGAACTGGGGTGGCAATGACCAAAAAAAATGCATACATATTGCAAAAATAAACTTTGGGGATCCAATATAAGTGGAAAGATCGCGAGAGGCTCATTCACATGGGAAATATTACAAGGGCTCTCACTTAGGAAGAATTGTTGGCTGAGTCTTGCATTACTGGGCCAGACGTTATCTTTTTTGGGCCTCATTGTTGCTCAAGCTTGGCCCACTATATTGTTCCTTGAATGAAAGGCGAACATCCAACATCAATAGTGGATGGGTGGCGGCTCCCTCAGCTTTCACGCGTGATAGAAAATGGTTGGCAATTCTTGGAGTTGGCTGGCATGGCAACGTGATGGACATGAAACCTCCAATCTAAAATCACGAGTCGCATTATCGTAGAATTCACCTCGTTAATTAATTATATGTTAGGACGATGTCCTAACTCTATAAAAAAACGAGGTTCGTAGTTTATGCCAACTCTCCATTAAAATGACGAGATTCTAACTCTCTAAATTGCCACGGAGATTATGGCAATGTGATGGACATGAAACCTCCGATCTAAAATCATGAGTTGCATAATCGTGGAATGAGGTATGCCTCGTTAATTAATTATATGTGATATAAAGTTATATGTTAGGACGAGGTCCTAACTCTAAAAGGACGATGTTCGAGGTTGATGCCAATTTTCCATTAAAAGGACGAAGTTCTAACTCTCTAAATTGTGCGCAACCCGATCGAGGCTTAGGGTTGACTCCAACCCTAAAATCAAAGAACGAGGTCCTAACTCACTAAAATGCGCGCAACTCGAGCTAGGCTCGGGATTGAAGCTAACTCTCAATTAAAAGGACGAGGCCTTAACTATCTATAGTACGCAAAATCCGAGCGAGGCTCGGGGTCGATGCCAACTCTGAAATAAAGGGATGAGGTCCTAACACTTTAAAGTGCGCGTAATACATGTGGGGCTCGAGGTTCACACAAAACTCTCAAATAAAAGGACGAGGTCCTAACTTTCAAAAGTGCGCGCAACCCGAGTGAGGATAGGGTTGATGCCAACTTTGTAATAACTGTGGTTTTTAAGGATATTTTGAATTTTTCTCGGATATCCTTTTAACCTCTTTGTCCGTTTGAACGCTTAATCCAATATTTTTGTTGGAATTTAAATCCTAGAAATTTTATGGTGATATCCAAAAATCATAAAGAAATGATTTTGTGGATTGGTGTGAATTCTAGGAATTTTCAGTGGAAAAAAGAATATTTGTTGGATAAGCCGTCTTTTTAATTACGTATTGTAAAGGATGTAAAATACGAAACAGAAGCCTTAAAAATTGAAGGTAGCAAGATAAAATCATGGAAAATTGGTTTTATTGGTCTACATAATTTACGGGACATTTTGTATTTAGTAAGTTTTTCCATCCGAGGGACATAATTTTACCGCTTTAACGCGAGTCTCGTTCGGAGACGGGTTTGGTTTTAAAATCATCTCTCCTTACCTCTAGTGCATTCTATTCGTAATGTTTTCCTTGATAGTATGTTTGTGCTTTGTGCTCAAGTAATAGAATGGATATTCAACGAAATTACACCTAAGAAGAAAGGCCAGGTTGAATCGTGAATAAGAAAGATATCTTTGGTTAGGTTACCTTAGTCTAAAAATGGAGATGAAGAAAAGACTTGAAAAACTACATGGGAAATGCTGAGCCATTTTCCAAAGTTAATGAACGTTGTAAAGAAGAAGTTTGGTAACTATGTAGTGGTTTTTTTGTGCTTTGTGTAGAAGTAACAACATGATTTTTTAAGGGGGTACTACAAACTTGTATAGGTTTGTATTGGTTGTGTGTATGTGTGCTTATGCTATCTTTCCTTATGATCCGAGTTCTCCTTGGTTTCGAGGACGAAACCATTTTTAAGGGGGTAATAATGTAATAACTGTGGTTTTTAAGGATATTTTTAAATTTTTCTCGAATATCCTTTTAACCTCTTTGTCCGTTTTAACGCTTAATCCAATATTTTTGTTGGAATTTAAATCCTAGAAAATTTATAGTGATATCCAAAAATCATAAAGAAATGATTTTGTGGATCGGTGTGAATTCTAGGATTTTTTAGTGGAAAAAGAATATTTGTTGGATAAGCCATCTTTTTATTTACGTACTGTAAAGGATGTAAAATACCAAACAGAAGCCTTAAAAATTGAAGGTAGCATGATAAAATCATGGAAAATTGGATTTAATTGTCTACATAATTTACGGGACATTTTGTATTTAGTAAGTTTTTCCATCCGAGGTACATAATTTTACCGCTTTAACACGAGTCCCATTCCGAGACGGGTTTGGTTTTAAAATCATCTCTCCTTGCCTTAATAAGGAAGGAACCGAGAGAAGGAGATAAGTGTGGTTATACTTTTTTTTGTTTGTTCGTGTTATCTCAACTTCGAGAGAGAGATAAGTGTGCGAGAAAGAGAGTGGACGACGACGGACTCGGTGCTTGAATTTTACACCACCGACTGTCTTCTTCTCCAGCCAGCCACCTCCGTATCCCCTCCACCTCATCATCTTCTTCTTCTCGTTAGGCTCGGGCTGCTCAAACCGAACCAGAGGAGCGAATCAGGACGACGACGTACTCGGGAGGAAAGAATTCTACACCACCGGTTATCTTTGCCTCGCTTCGACGTCGCCGGCATTCGCTAGCTACTCCGACCACCACCCATCACAAGGGCCTCCGCCGGGCAATACTCAACCACCCTCGAGCTCAGGGATCGAGCCACTATCGAGCTAAACGAGCCATAGGCTAAAGTGAAGGTGTATACGATCAAAATTAATTAGCGGGTTGGTTGCGGAGCCACCGTAAGGACCTTTTGGTTCCGCTTTGCTAATTAAATTTATGGTTTTTATAATCTTGACATTGATACGGTTCCACAGGTTCAAACCGCTCAAGAAACGGACGTCTGGATCTTTACTTATAGCAAATACAAGTTTGGACATCGATTGGCAAGTAAAGGACTTCGGATAATTACTCAGGATTCGTTGTTAATCCGTTTGATCCGAGATTTGGTCATCTTTAAGAACTGTTGCTAATGAACAATTTTTATTTAGAAAATTGTTTCAAATGTGAAGCGGATAATTAGTTCAAATTTCGCCAAGATGGCTCCTTAAAGCATAATAACTAAGGATTTTTATGAATCGATATTCGGAAATCAGATCGTTTATCGATTAGGAAGTTGTAGGAGTTGAGAATACAACTAAGAAGTGTATCCATGAGCCTGTTGTTGAGAAATCTTTGGTTATATTTGGCAGAAGGGTGATAAATATATTTGTTGGAATTGCTGAGAACGTTGAGCACGCGTTATAAGGCAAGTGGACGGTTCTCTCTTGCATTATTATTATTAAATGAGGAATTGAATCCCATTAAATATTTGTGTTGGGAACAACTTGTGTGCTTAATTAAAAATTTGATAGGTTGTTATATTTTTTAGAAATAATGACCATGTTGTTTATTCAGTTTTGCGGTAGAACTGGATTTAGGTCCGTTATGAGTGACCTTGTATGTTGTCTCGTGCTGAGACTTTGTTGTTAATTAAGGTAGTTTCAGGGAGGGGAACGTGGTTCCATATCCTCTCTTTAAAACAATATTACATTAGGAGGGGCCTAATCCTAATGGTGGGTCATGACTCTTCCCCTGCTCTTCGTGTGAGAGGGGTGATGCGCACTCTAGCTAAGTGCAAGTTTGGCACGGTGCAGTGTAGACGATAGGGTAATAGGCCTCTCTGATCTCTACATCACCATATGAAATCGAAAGATCAAGGATCGCTTAAGTCATGTGATCTTGGTACAGGGTACATGACCATGGATGAAATATTCCGATGATCTCTACAATACCAAAATATTTCGGCAGTAGTTCGAGCCGATTAAAAGCCACCAACTTGTTTGTGAAAAGTTTTGAAAGTAATATAAGATAAGTACGTTAGGCACATCAATATACCTGAATTGTTCGTCAAGTTAAAAAGCCATTCTTGCTTTTCAAAATGTTACGTGATAAATATGAGTTCCCAACAATTGTTCATGTTTCGTAATGGAACCGCAAGTTATGGTGTCCTATCTCTTGAATATGCATGCCTCATTCTTATCCTCTATGGGACTGGTAACTGTTGGATCATCAACCGGTTGTTATTCTGATTTCGATGTCAATATGTTTAGTCACTACCATAAGAACCAATCAATTTCTCCACTTGCTTAGTCTTTCATTAGACTAACCCGACCACTTTATTCAATTGCATGGTCGGCTGGTGTCCACCGTTGTATACGACACATCAGGTATTTTTTTGGAAGTTCATTTGAGAAGTGGACCAAGAAGTTGAAGAAAAGTTTCCAGAAGTTGTTTTTGAGCGAAGTTTATGGATGGGCCACTATAAAGTTATGTTGGGAAAGAAGAAGCTAAGAGTTTACATACTAAAGACTTTGTTCAGACAAGAGATTGTTCTATCATCTTGTCATAAAAGCTCATGTTGTTTTAAGACCATTTGTATTTATTCCGCTGTAATGTCTTCTTAAACTTTGTAAATTTGAAGTAATTAAGATTAGGTTCTTTTGCACCATTTTATTGTTTTCCGGTTATGATTTAAATGAATCCAACTTTTGGATTTTTAGTTTGTTCAACCAGTTTAAAGCCTTGGGAAGCTTCGATTTAGTCTTAATCAGGGTTACTGGCGGTAATACCTCCATGGTAGGAAGGGGGTGTTACAAACTTTCATTTAAAAGGGTTAGATCCTAACTCCCAAAATTGTACGCAACCTGAGCGTCGCTCTAGGTTGACGCCAACACTAAGATGAAAGGACGAGGTCATAACTTTCTAAGTGCGCGCAACCTGAGCGAGGCTCGGGGTTAACACCAACTCTAGATTAAAAGGAAGAGGTCCAAACTCTCAAATAAAAGGACAAGGCCCTCACTCTCTAAAGTGTGAGCAACCCGAGTGAGGCTCGGGGTTGATGCCAACTCTAACTAATGTGGTTGCAAATAGAGTGAGGCTAGGGATTGACTCCAATTCTTAAATTAAAGGACGAGGTCCTACCTCTCAAAAGTATGCGCAACTCGAGCAAGGCTCGAGGTCGACGCCAACTCTCAAATAAAAGGATGAGGTCATAACTCTCTAAAGTGTGAGCAACCCCAGCCAGGCTCGGGGTTGATGGTAACACTAAAATAAAAGGACGAGGTCACAACTTTCTAAAGTGTGCGCAACCCGAGCGAGGCTCAAGGTTGACGCCAACTCTTAATTAAAAGGACAAGGTCCTAACTCTCTAAAGTACACGTAACTCAAGCGAGGCTCGAGGTTAACGCAAACTCAAAAATAAAAGGACGAGGTTCTAAATATCTAATGTGAGCGTAACCCGAGCGAGGCTCGAAGTTGATGCCAACTCTCAATTAAAGGACGAGGTCCTAACTCTCTAAAGTGTGCGCAACCCGAGTGAGGATCAGGGTTGATGCCAACTTTCAATTAAAAGGATGAGATCCTAACTCTCTAAATTGTACGCAACCTGAGTGTGGCTCTAGGTTGACGCCAACACTAAAATGAAAGGACAAGGTCATAACTCTCTAAAGTGCATGCAACCCGAGCGAGGCTCGAGGTTGACACCAACTCTAGATTAAAAGGATGAGGTCCTAACACTCAAATAAAAAGACAAGGTCCTCAGTCTCTAATGTGCACGCAACCCGAGTGAGGCTCGGGGTTCACACCAACTCTTAAATTAAAGGATGAGGTCCTACCTCTCAGAAGTGTGTGCAACCCGACCAAGGCTCGGGGTTGACACCAACTCTCGAATAAAAGGATGAGGTCCTAACACTCTAAAGTGCGTGCAACCCGAGCCAGGCTCGGGTTGATCCCAACTCTCAAACAAAAGGATGATGTCCTAACTCTCTAAAGCGCAAGCAATCCGAGCGAGGCTCGGGGTTGACGCCAAATCTCTATTAAAAGGACGACGTCCTAACTCTCTAAAGTGCGCTCAATCTGAGCGAGACTCAAGGTTGACACCAACTCTTAATCAGATGGACAACGTCCTAACTCTCTAAAAGTGTATACAAATCGAGCGAGGCTCGAGGTTAACGCCAACTTTCAAATAAGAGGATGAGGTTCTAAATCTCTAATGTGAGTGTAAGCCGAGCGAGGCTCGGATTTTATTCCAACTCTCAATTAAATGCATGAGGTCCTAACTCTCTAAAGTTCTGCAACTCGAGCGAGACTCGTTGTTGATGCCAACTCTAAAATTAATGGACGAGGTCGTAACTTTCTAAAGTGTGCGTAATACCAGTGAGGTTCGAGTTGACTCCATCTCTCAAATAAAAGGATGACGTCCTAACTCTTTAAAGTGCATGCAACTTGAGCGAGGCTTGGGGTTGATGCCAACTCTCAATTAAAAGGAAAAGGTCATAACTCTCTAAAGTGCGCGTAACTTGAGCAAGGTTCGGGGTTGACACCAACTCTCAATTGAAATGACGAGTTCCTAACTATTTGATGTCCATGGTTTTAGCATGTTTTTCTAAGTCTTTTAGTCTAGTTTAGTTGTGTTTTTGTGAGTCTTTGTGTCTTTTTAGTATGGTTTGCATATTTTGTGAAAGGTGTAGAAACTACACTATTTGTGTGTTTTTATGTAAGTTTTGAGGCGAAATTGGATGTATTCAAGGACATTAGAAGAGAGGACTAAGCTAGGAAGAAGGAAGGAAGGAAGCTATGGAAGAAACCCCCGCAAAATCCAAAGGAAGAAAGAGGAAACAAGAGAAAATATGTTCAAGCCAACCATCGACCCTCTGGGGGTCGGTACCGAGGCACTCAACCCAGCCAACCAAGATAAAAGGGCCATTTTTTTTGATAACCAGATAAAAGGGCCATTAATTACTTTTATTCCATAATCTTTTATCTTTAGTAGGTTTTTATTTTTATGGAAACTTTTTAAGAGGGATGTTCTAGTATAAATACTCTTGTTTAGACACAATCTACCCTCTCTCTCTTGTTAGTTTAAGGTTGGACGCCCCTAGGGTTTATTTTAGACGTTAATTTGGATGACAAGTGTTGCTTGGAGCACAAGGAAGAAGATTGGTGAAGATTTTCTTGTGTTCTAGGTGTGTTCTAAGACAAGTTTGAAGTTTTAATTCAAGTAAGCCTTTAGTTTTATTAGAATTATGTTCTCTTTTAATTGCTTTGCTTGTTTTTCTCCAATCATGAGTGAGTAGTCTCCTTTTCTAGGGTTGGGGTTAGAAACCCAACATGATTGTGCATGAATGATGATGTGATGAATGAATTGAATGCCTTTTATCTATTATTCTACTTGTTTATGCAAAAGGTTTGACGAAAGTTAAAGTATTTCATGTTCTTAACTTGATTGAAAGAGAAAGTTGTGAATTTGAATATGAGATAATGTTTGAGACGAAAGTTGAGGGCTTTAGTTCAAAGCAAGTAGATTAAGTGAATTGATTTGCGAAAATTGATTGATTTGCTTGATTAATTCAACGAAAGTTGATAACTTTATGTTAAAGGCATGATATTTATGATTTATGTTATTTGAAATTGCATGATTTTTTTGTGGTGAACCGCTATCCTAGAGTTTTTCCTTATATTTGAGTAAAATTCCAAACCCAGGTACCTCGATATCGACCCTGTCCTGGTCGGTACCGACTTGTAATTTTCCCTTTTCTTCTTGTTGTTTACTTAGTGACGACCTTGATAAGGTCGATATCGACCCCTTCTAGTGCATTTATTTAGTTGTTTTGCTTTATTCCTTGCTTTGTTTTGCCTTCTCTTTTGCTTTGTAGTTTAGTAATCAAACATAACCTTGCTTCTCGTGGACGATCCTGACCTCCCTATACACAGCGGGGTCTTGACTACAAATTTATTTGTTGTCGGGAAACCCTCTCAACACTTTCTAAAGTGCGCGCCAACCGAGCGAGGCTCGCAGTTGATGCCAATTCTCGAATAAAAGGATTATTTCCTAACTCTCCAAAAGTGTGCGCAACCCGAGCGAGCAAAAAGATCAAGTTCAAAAGTAATAAGTTCGAGTTTAAACAAGAAGGGTTGAAAATTAAAGCATTTCGATGACCTCAAATATACCACCATAGAAAATATAAGATATCATTATTAGGATTAGAACTTATCGTAGAGATCAAATTATCATTGAAATTTCATGAATTAGTAGTAATTGTTTTATTAAAATGGCAAGTAAAAAATAAATAATTTATATTTTCAATTTCAATTTCGCATAGAGAACAAAAGTGTGGCACACAATTAAAATATCGATTTAGACGATTAGTTGTTGGTGGACAATCAACACATGATTTCCATAGAAACTTCTTATTTTCGTAAGAAGCTTAGTCTTCCAAATCCATGAATAACCAAAAGAAGAAAATATATAAGACATGTAATAATGGAGGCTCTCTGCCCTCTCTCTAGAACTCCCTTTGAATTTTAGCTGAGAAAGCCAACGCCAATCCGGTTGAGAAAGTCGCCTCTCCAAGGCTGAGAAAGCCGCCGCCCCAAGGCTGAGAAAGCCAATCTTCCTTAGTTTTAAAAATTTTTATACTTCGATCACATATTGAATCTTAAATGAAACTTTGGGTGTTAGACCCCTGTTTTTGGTTTTTGTCGTTGATGATTAGATCTCCTCCTCCATTGGCCTTCGCAAGTTTTCCGGTTGATATTAGGCTTATAACGTGGAAGCTTGATTGAATACGACCATGAAATTTAATGGCTTTGTCTGGTCCAGGAGCTGATTTTGTACTATGGTGGATGCTTATAAGCTATTTAGGAATAGATGACCAGAAGCACTTGTCATACAAAACGCTATCCAGAGCCACCGATAAGTTTATTCCCGATTGCAAGTTCAGTATGGGTGGATCCGGAAGTGCGAATTTGGGCTTTCTGACTTACCAATTTCCTGCGGTTTTGGCCGCCGACGTTTCTTGAGAAAGTGCAAAGTTTGGCCGCCGACGTTTCTTGCGGAAGTGCTATGTTTGGCCGCTGTTTTCTTGTTTGTGGCTACGTGGATAACTTTTGTCCTTTTGTTTTCTTGTGGTTGTTTTTTGTTCCTTCTTTGGGCTTGGGCCCAATCTTGTGTGTCCTTCTTGGGCTTGGGCCCAATCTTGTGGTTGGCTTTTTGTTTTTTGTTGTTTGTGTTTTCCTTGTTAGGTGGTTTCGTTCTTGTTGGTTTCTCTTGGACTAGGTTCAAGCACGGTTGGTACACTCCGAGATTTGGTTCTGGGATTGGATGTGGTGTGATATGATTGGCGTGGTCGCCAGGACGTTTATGACCGCTGAAGATCCTTCATTCAGGTGGAGACAACGTCAGTAGTCCATACCTCTTACCTAGTTTGTCTGATTTGACCCGAATGTTGAAGGCGTCGTTTTCTTCAGCCCTCACTTTCCCCGCTATCCAACTAGTTCTAGTGTCTTTTTTCATTAGTTGTACTTTCTTTACGTGTCTCGTTTGTTTGTTTCAGTCTTCTTAGCCGATTTCGTGCTGTCGTTCACAACTTCTCGCTTTTATTGGGCTTGTCTAGTAAAACAAATATTTTCCTATTAAAAAAAGAAGCATATATACATATATAAATTTCTAGAAGAGTCAAGAAGAGAGGAAGCAAACTTAACAAAAAAACATATTTGCAAAAGGAATCCAAAAAAGCTCATCATAAGAATCAGTCAAGAGGATACGAATAAGAATGATGAGATTAACCAAACACGGGGTAGAGAGAGAGAGAGAGAGAGAGAGAGAGAGAGAGAGAGAGAGAGAGAGAGGTTGTCCCATATTTTGTTATAAGTAATAAAATGTGAAATGTTTAAAAGGAGTTGATATTATCAAAGAATAATAGTAAATCATAATCAACAACTCAATTGTCAAACCAGAAGTTAATCAAATGACCGTTATCAACCATCCATTTAACTCCTTTTGAAAAAATCTCGTATAATTAAGAGATGGCCAAATTGCCATTATGTGTCCTTCTTTTGATATTGAAATAAAGATTGAGAACCTAAATATTTATCTTTAATTACCCAAACCCACATATTAGCAAGTTGGGTCATTAACTTCCAAAGGAGTTTTATTTGTAAGGAGATATTTGTATTTTTAACAGTTCTAAGACTAAGTCCCCCTTGATTCATAGGAGAACAATTTTTCTCCCAGCTAAAAAGAAGATGAGAGTTGGGAGTGCATTTCTTCCAAAAAAATGATTTATTAATCTCTTCCCAGATACGTTCAGAAGAGAAAAACTATTCATAAGATAATTGACTGACAAAGTAGATTAGACTTCATCAAAACAACAAAATCCACTTGAAAAATAGAGTTATATTTCCATTGAGGAAGTTGTTCCTTTAAACTATTAATAGAATCACTAAACATTTTGTTTTGAACCCGTCCTTTAATTAAGGACATAGATTCCTAGATATTTTTCACAGAGGTAGTAATTTTGATATTAAGGACACTAGATAAAGACAAGGCAGAAGTTCTACAAACGTTTGCCAATGTTTGAAAAGTACTCTTAGGATAATTTACAAAGACACTCGAAATCAAGGTAAATTTATGAAGGAATATATTGTTGCTAAAATTCATATTAGAACGAGTGACATTGGTGAATCCTCACATGTCGAGAAATTTGTAGATTTTAATTGTAAGACTCTAGGTAAAAAATTTATTTGAAAGAAAAAAAATGAAAGGAGCAGTAGAAATATTTGTATTGCATATTATGAAACACGAGGATTTTAACCACTTCATAACCAACCATCTAGTAAAAATGTCATTAAATGCAAAGTGTGTCGCTTGCGAATTGCGATCACATGATGATACATATAACATGTACAACCAAAAGTCAAATGGGCCTTTTCCAACTCTCCAAGTGTGTGGTTGTGTGACGTGGTGTGCGTAGCGATCTTACAATGAATGTCACCATATATCTACTTTTTCCTAATAATTTGACATTAAGCCCACTTTGGTTGACCGAGTTCAACAAAATCCTAATTCTTATAGGTTTTTTTTATTAGCATGTGAACACACATTAATAAATTTGAGTTTTATAAATTTATTATTTATCTATAAATTTTAAGTTCTTAGGAGTAATACGTTTCAAATTGAGAATATAATAGTTTTTTTTTACCTAAAAAAAGAATATAATAAGGAGCAGATTTCAACTTTAGCTTATCATAACTATAACCTAAAACGAAGGTTAAAAAAATTATTAAACGGCACATGTCATTTTTAGATTGGATCACACCATCCTTTTTTTAAAAAAAATATTTTTTTTTATTTTTGAATATGATAACCACAAAGATTATTAGGATATTTTTTATGCTATCATACAAATTCCCAATCATTTGTTACCTTATATGAAAATATCTTGATTAGTTATACAATAATTGTCTTATCTTTTTACGCAGATCATAACAAAAATTTATATGAAAATACCTTGATTAGTTATACAATAAGATTGAAGGAGAAATAGTACTTTTTAATTGATGGCAACTTAAACCCGCCAAATTTACCCCGAGATAGGTTGATAGTTATATAATACTCTCTTCGTCCCATATTGTATGCCAAATGCACACTTATTAAGAAAATAGTTAATTTTGCCTTGAAAAACTAATTTATCCCTGATTTATGAGAAAAGTGAATTAATTATTCCTAATACTAAGAGGGGTGACTTTTCATGTCCAATTGGAGAGTGACAAAGTATTGAATATGGAGTATGGAAAAACTAAAATCCCATTAATTATGAGACAAACTTTGGTTAATTTTCATAAATTTGGGCTAAAAACTCTTACAATACGGGAGGGAGGGAGTATAAACTTTCTCTCAGAATAATGTTGGCCCTAAAATATCGAGCTAATTTCGATGTGGGGCCACGAAGATATGAAGAGATCGGAAGAGATAAAAAATATCATTAACCATTAATGAGGTTATTAAATTACATGAAGGAAATCGATGAGCAGATAAGAGCTCTTGAAACACACTAACTGTATGGCGAAAATTAACGACGCCTTATGCGTTGGCAACTTAACGAAAATTACAAAAAGTAGTAACTGATTAACCATTATATATATATACTTAACATTAATTGTTTGGTACGTTTAGTAGTGTTTTTGGTCGATCACGTTATAATTATCTATAATACTATAAGACTAAATGTCCTAATTAATGCCCATACATTTTATACATATTTTATGATTTTTATACAAGTTCATAAGTTACTTTAATTAAGCATTGGATGCCAATTAAAAAAATCAAAAAAATTATATAGTAAAAAATAAACATTCCCCCAATTAGAATTAATAAGTTAAGAGAAGCTTTTGGACATTTTTTTCCAAACAAATAATTAGAATTAAAATTAAAAGATATTACACATCATTATAAAATTATCTCTTAATTAAGCTTACTTTATAATATAAAAAAAACACAAAACTATATAGAGATATTTTTTAAATTTTCGCACGTACCGTACAATAACATGTTTAATATATTATTTTTAGATTAGATATTGTTTTCTTGCCTCTCAATTAAGTTAAATAACCTTACTTTTGGCCCATTATGTTAGTCAAACTTCCCTCCTATCAAATTAGTAACATACAAATATAAATTAATTTTTTAAAAAATACTAGATGATATAAGCAAATTAATTTTGTAGGTTATTTGTGCAATACTAATTAATAATAGCTATTAGTAGTAGACGTTACAAACATATATTAACGCTTCATTTTTGTAACTTGCTTATAGTTAATGAGTCTACTATTTAAATTATAATTAATGTTTCTATTTAAGAAAAAATGTAACGTATATTTGATTTAAAAGCACATTCAAGATATCATTAGCTAAAAAAATTTAACAGATATGCATTGTGTATCATGTGCGTTCGTTTTAGTGCAAGTTTAAAGCCTACAAACATGGCCATCTTGATTTAGTAAAGGTTAGTTTTTTATGGTGGATTTAGTGAAAATCAATTATAATATGAATCTTTCTTTCTTATATCTGTAAAATTATATTTAAAAAAATCCCTTTATATTCTACATTTAATATTATTCTTACATTTTTTACTAACAAAAGAATATTTGTTGACATCTTCTACATACTTTAAGGTGATTGCATAAGGTGAATGATTGGAATAAAGGCTATATGCCTATATGTGCTTGAGAGTTTGACACTTTTCTATAAATTTAGTTATATTTATTTGCGCTAATTTTTTTTAATTGACAACAAATTGTAATAGGGAATGTCAAAAATTGCTAATTGGTAAAGGTGTGCCTACAAATAGCTTTATTGGAAGCAAATAAGTTTATTCAACTTTCATTGTGAGATATTTGATTAAGTTTAGTTTGTTTTGAAAAACATTAAAGAATGGTTTTAGGAAGTTTCTATAATTTTAATTGTATAATTTTGTGAGATTTTTTATTAGTTTTCACATAAAAATATAAATATTGTGTGATAATCTTAGTGTAGTTTTTTACCTAAATAGATTGAGCCTTGGTGTACATATATAGAAAAATATTTGCAAAATGAATGTGTGAAGATAAAATCCTACCATTTATTTTATTTTTAATGGTTAATATTTATATATACCAAATAACATTATTCAAAAATAATATTATATAAAATTTAAATAAAATAATGTGAATTTTTTTTAATACTTTTGATTTTATAAAAACATGTAATTCAAATAATAAATTCAATATGTAATTAAATAATTAATGTCCATATTATAAAATATGTTTTGATGTGAATATTATTATAATTTAGTTCTCTTTTAAGGATAAATATATCCATATCCATACTACTATAAGAGTTTGGATATCACAACACTATCCGGCCGTTGATAAATAAAACCACAATATAGATCTTATCTAACCGTTCAACTTACATTTATTCTAGTCGTTCGATTTAGTAACATCTGACCGTCCATCCAATTACTTAAAAATGCGTGTTGCACTATCGTGTAGGTGTAATAATCCGATTTGTTATTTTAATGTTACTCGAAATTCGTGTTGTTCTTGCTTAGCTCTTAAGTAATCTCGGAGAGACCGTAAAAAATATATTTTCTTGGAAAAGCGTGCCCGACTTAAGTGATATTCGGATGTAACCGGGTAATTTTGCCATGTCTCAAAAAATGTGTCCAGGTTACTTCGCTCGTAAGCTAGATCGTGAAAAATATATTTTCTTGGAAAAGCGTGCCCGACTTAGGTGATATTCGGATTTGAACGGGTAATTTCGACATGTCTCGAAAAACGTGTACAGGTTACTTCGCTTGTAAGCGAGCTCGTAAAAAATATATTTTCTTGGAAAAGCGTGTCTCGACTTAGGTGATATTCGGATGTCAACGGGTAATTTTGACATGTCTCGTAAATTTATTTACGAAACATGTCTAAATTACCCGTTGAAATCCAAATATCACCTAAGTCGAGAACGCTTTTCCAAGAAAATATATTTTTTACGAGCTCCCTTACAAGCGAAGTAATTTGGACACGTTTTTGGAGACATGTCAAAATTACCCGTTCAAATCCGAATATCACCTAAGCCGGGCACGCTTTTCCAAGAAAATATATTTTTTACGGTCTCCCCGAGAGCGAAGTAACCTGGACACGTTTTTCGAGACTGTCAAAATTACCCGTTCAAATTCGAATATCACCCAAGTCGGGCACGCTTTTCCAAGAAAATATCTTTTTCACGAGCTCTCTTACGAGCGAAGTAACCTGGACACATTTTTCGAGACATGTCAAAATTACCCGGTTACATCCGAATATCACTTAAGTCGGGCACGCTTTTCCAAGAAATAGACGGAGACTTCATTAGTGTAGAGATATGGAAATGATATTTTCGTAAATTTATTTAAAGGGGCATGAGTTTTTTGGAAAAATAATATGGAAATGGCATTTCTGTAAATTTATTTAAAGGGGCATGGTTTTTTTTGGTACATTAATTTATTTGACTTCAAGCCATCCGAGCTTGCTTACGAGCGAAGTAACCTGGACACGTTTTTCGAGACATGTCTAAATCACCCGTTCAAATCCGAATATCACCTAAGTCGGGCATGCTTTTCCAAGAAAATATATTTTTTTCGGTCTCCCCGAGAGCGAAGTAACATAGACACGCTTTTCGAGACATGTCAAAATTACCCGTTGACATCCGAATATCACTTAAGTCGGGCACGCTTTTCCAAGAAAATATATTTTTTACGAGCTCGCTTACAAGCGAAGTAACCTGTACACGTTTTTCGAGACATGTCGAAATTACCCGTTCAAATCCGAATATCACCTAAGTCGGGCACGCTTTTCCAAGAAAATATCTTTTTCACTATCTCGCTTACGAGCGAAGTAACCTGGACACGTTTTTCGAGACATGTCAAAATTACCCGGTTACATCCGAATATCACTTAAGTCGGGCACGCTTTTCCAAGAAAATATATTTTTTACGGTCTCTCCGAGATTACTTAAGAGCTAAGCAAGAACAACACGAATTTCGAGTAACATTAAAATAACAAATCGGATTATTACACCTACACGATAGTGCAACACGCATTCTTAAGTAATTGGATGGACGGTCAGATGTTACTAAATCGAACGGCTAGAATAAATGTAAGTTGAACGGTTAGATAAGATCTATATTGTGGTTTTATTTATCAACGACCGGATAGTGTTGTGATGTCTCTCTATTTGGTGGTGTTTTCATATGTGATTTCTTTGTAATTATGTTTCTTTTTCCCCTTTTCTTGTGCCTTTTGTTCCTTTTTAGCTTAGTTCCCGTATTTTTATGAGATTCGGAAACTACGCGCGTTTTATGTGTTTTGTAGGTAATTTGGCATGGATCAAGGATCGATTTGAAGGAGAGTCGAGACATGGAGCAAAGGCCGAGCTAAAGGAGGAAAGAGAGGAGCAAGCCATGAAGAAGAACAAGAGAAGCCAACAAGAAGAAGGTGGAACGAGGTCAGGACCGAGTTGCAACCAACCTCGGGCCCGACTTGAAATTTCAACCTCGGACCGACTTGTCCAGTAACTCGGGCCCGAGGTCCTCCGTGTCGGTCCAAGTCGGTCACTGAACTACTTGGGCTCCAAGGCACGAAATTGTGAACTTCCACTTTTGCCCCTCATCTAATCCATAAAAGGCCCTCTTGTCTTCTATTTTAGGGGTTCCCTCACACACACAAAAAGGGGGGCTCTCTCACAAAAGAGGGGGGGGGGTTCCAAGGGGAGCCAAGAGGATTCTTGGAGAGCAAGGAGGAAGGAGAGGAGAAGGAGAAGAGAGAGAATCGGCCAAGGGAGAGGAAGGTTTGATAGGTTTGGTTGATAGATTTGCTTTGTTTTGTTTAGATCTTGTGGATTTGGAAACTTTTGGATTGGAATTTGTGGATTGCTTTGGATTTGAATGAAACTTTGCTTTGCCTTGAGATTGATGATGATGATTGCTTTCCCTTTTGATTTGTTTGCTTTCTTTGCTTGTCACAGGGAGTAGATCTCCTTGATCTTGGGTTATGGGGGAAAACCCTAGCTAGGTTTAGGCTAGAAACCCCAATTCCATAGCCTTGAGTGATTGATCTAAGGAACCCACTCTACATAGAGCTACAATTCCTTGCGAAAGTCGGGAATCAAGGCTTGAGATTGGCAAAGTAGCGAAAGTGAACATGTGTCAATCTCAAGACCTTGCTTCGAAGGGGATTTCCCCATGGATCGAGGTGTAGATGTGGTTGGAACGAGGGCGAAAGCACTCGATCCTAGTCCGATCATCACTCATTGCTTGAATTGGGGTGGATAAGCCTTAATCTTCTAGGGAAGGAACCCAAAAGCCCAAGATCTACTTTTAAAATCTTTGAGTTTGACATCCCCAGCTACCTCGGGCCCGACTTACCCAGTGTCGGTCCCGACTTCCTCTTGTCGCCAACATCGGGCCCGACGTGACCTCTGTGTCGGTCCCGACTGTTTTCTTTGTTTTCCTTTGTTTTATGCTCTCCTTTCTAGCTCCCTAGTATCTAGGCACATCGATCGAGTAGACTTCCCGAGTGTTCGACACCCACCACGTACTACAACGGGGTCGGGTTATAAATTGTATCTCTTGACCCTCGCTCACCGAGAGAGGCGATCGATCAAAAGAATGGCGCCGTTGCCGGGGAAGTCTAAGTGCATTGAGTGCCAATTTGGTGAGTTTCTTGTGTTTTGGTAGTGATTTGGGTGAGGGAATAGCCCAAACCCTTTGTTTGTTTTTGATTTGTTTTGTTTTGTGTTTTTGTTTCGTAGGTGTATGCTAGCTCGTTCCTACCGAGGAACACTTGAGCTTGAGTTTGTGAGAGATCCGGAAAGTATTCTCAAAGAAGCCCGAAGAAGGAAAAGGATGGAGAATCAAGCTCTCCATGTTGATGAGGAGTTGGCTCGACTTAGGGCCGAAATGACTAGATTGCAACTTGAGAGGGACAATCAAGAGGAGGTGGCAAGAAGAGAACGGGAGCAACGGATGAGAGCCGAGGCTCAACTCAACGCTCTAACCCGGAATGCACGCCAATACATGCATCCGGAGTTGAGGGTACCCGAACCGGCTTTTGTGCTTCCCGAGGTTGCCAAGAATTTTGAGATCAAGACGCAATTCATCTCCCTCATCAAGCGTGATCAATTCGAGGGCCGTCCACATGAGTGTCCCATAGAGCATGTCAAACGCTTTGTGGATATGTGTGAGACGATCTCTACCGACGAGGAGACATTGGAGTATGTGCTTCTAAAGGCGTTCAAATGGTCACTTGGGGGCAAGGCCACACATTGGCTCGAGAGCCAAGCTCCTAGGTCAATCACAACTTGGAAGACACTCTATGACGCTTTCTTGATGAAGTTCTTCCCGCCCTCAAAGACAACCGAGCTAAGAAGGAAGATTGCAAGCTTTCAACAAGGTCCGAATGAGCCCCTCTTCGAAGCATGGGACCGTTTCAAGGAGATGTTGCGCCAATGTCCTACTCATGGCCAACAACCATATGTGCTTCAAGACATCTTTTTCCAAGGCATCAATCCAGTAACGAAGGACAAGCTCAATCTCCACACCGATTGTGGATTCATAGACTTGACACCGGATCAAGCTTGGGAGCTACTTGACAAGCTATCCGATTATGAGGCCATGTATTGGGTGAGTCAAGCTAGCAAAGAGGTGAAAGTTCAAGGTGAAGGTGCAAGGAAGTTATATGATCCAAAGGGAGAAGACATTGATAGGGATGTGAAGCTCCAATTCCTTGAAGGTGAAGTGAGCAAGCTTAAGAGGCAAGTCCACTATTACAAGCAAAATGCTAGAGCTTGTGAGGAGTGTGGATCCTTTGCACATGCTACACAAGTTTGTCCGAATGAGAGCCAAGTACGCTTGGCCGAGCGAATTGAGGAGGCAAACTATGTTCGAGGAAATTTCGGTGGAAGAAGTAACTTCAACAATGGTGGCAATGGCCGGTGGAACAACGGTCAAGCTCAAGGTTACAACAACAACTTCAACCAAAACGAGCCAAGGGCGCCACCACCACCATATAGACCACCGGGATTCAATGAGTTACAAACATTTGCTCAAGAGATGATAGATGGGTTCAAGGAGATGAGGACCCAATTCAATGAGTTTGGTGCATGGAGGAGGCAAGTCGACAATCAATTTGCTCAAATTGCGACTAAAGCCCCGAGAGAGAATGGGAGACTTCCGGGCCGACCTGAGGAGAATCCTCGAGCTCAAAACAATCAAAATGAAGTCCGGGCAATTGGATTGAGAAGTAGCCGAACCCTACCCGAGCCACACGTGCCTAAGAAGAATGAAGAGAGTCGGACCAACTTACCCAGCAAGTCGGGTCCGACGTTCCCCGAAGTCGACCCAGCAAGAAGACCGGCTCCTACATCAAGGACCGAGGTCGAGAGCAACTCGGGATCGACGTACACAAACCTCGATCCAACCCCTCTGACCACGACCGAGATTCACAACATCGGGCCCGACATGGTGCCCAAGTCGGTCCAACCAGGAAATGTTGCAAGTGAAGTGGGGATGTCCAAAGAGGTTGATCCAAGCAAGATTCAAGGTGCAACAATTCTTCCATATCCCTCGAAGAAGCCAAAAGATGTTGTTGAGAACAAGTTCAAGAGGTTTCTCAAACTCTTGCAAGGTTTGAACATTTCCATCCCGTTCACCGATGCATTGAGTGAGATGCCATCTTATGCCAAGTTTTTAAAGGAGATTTTGAGCAAGAAGAGATCCATAATGGAAATGCAAGATGAAGTCAAGACCTTGGAGTTACCACAAAAGCTAGGAGATCCCGGTCGTTTTGCTATAACCATTGGTGTGGGGTCTCAAAACTTCCAAGCCTTATGTGACCTTGGGGCAAGTGTTTCGGTGATGCCCTCTAGCATTTGGAGAAGAGCAAATTTGGGAGAAATGGATCCGGCCGATATGTCCCTAACTATGGCCGACGGTTCCATCATCAAGGCTAAGGGAATATTGGATGACGTGCCGGTGCGAGTTGGAAGGTACTTTGTCCCCGATGATTTCGTGATCTTGGACATGCATGAGGACCCCTTGGTCCCAATAATCTTAGGAAGACCATTCTTAGCTACGGCGGGGGCAAGGTTTGATGTCAAAAACAGCAAGGTTTCCTTTGAGATTGGTGAAGAAAAGGTCGATTTTCACTTCAACAAGGCCTTGAATGAGCCGGACGCCTTGGCTATCCTCAAACTCGAAGAGAGTGCTAAGAGAAAAGGTGAAGAAGTGGAAGTTGCTAGAGAGGTCGTTGAGTTGAGAAGTGATGAAGGGTTCAATAAAAAAATACAAGCAAGGGAGTTGTTGGAGCAAATTGAGGATCAAGATGAGTCAAGGATCAATGCTAGCCCAAAGAGAAATGAAGAGTATCCTTACTTATATCCTTTTGATGTTGGTGATGACCACAATTCTTCCCAAACTTTTGATTCCTACATTTGTTTAAGTGATTTGAAAGATGACTTAGGAGACTCCTACATTTGCCTTAGTGACTTGAAAGATGAATTGGTAGAATCTCCTAGGAATTCTTTGGATAACTTTTGTGTAGGAAAAGAGGAACATGATGGAGCAAGTAAGGAGAAGAAATCTCACCCGTGGGAGGAGTATGATGAGATAGGCCCGAGATCGGAGAGCCATGCCTATGTCGACCATCGTTGGTGGTTTTATGGGTATGAAGGCAATGGGAATGGGCATAACAATGGTGAGCAATTCACAGTGTTTCACCCGCCATGAGATTGAGGTTAGGAAGTCAAGCTAGTGACTCTAAACGAGCGCTTCTCGGGAGGCAACCCAAGCTAGTAGCTTTCTTTTCGTAATTTTAGTTTGATTTTTCTTAGTGTAGCCTAGCTTTTCTCTAACCAATCTTTATCTAGTGTTTTGTGGATTTTTGGTGTTGTGTATTCTTCAAGGTTGTGTAGGATTTGAGGTGAAATATTTAAATGGAAATATGGGAAAGAAGTTGCAAGAGGATGGAGTAAAAATTGGTGACCCGAATACTCCCATATCGAGCCCAGGTAAGTCGGGCCCGACATAGGGACGTCGGTCCATGAAGTCGGTCCGACCCGATTTGACTAGTTGGAATGCCAATTTTGCCCTTGACCTAATTTGTCCCTTTCCCCTATTAAATACTATCCCCCACCTACCTATTATCTTCATATCAACCACCATTCCCAAAATACAACCCCTCTCCCTCAAGAACTCTCAAAGTCGGCCGCCCCCTCCCCTTCCATACTCAATCCACACACTTCCCTTCTTCATCTCGATCCAACCACAAAAGACCTCCCTAACCCGATTCCAAATAGAAATTTCGAGTTCAATCTCGTTCTTCATCCCCCATCTAGATCTAGATCTAGGAAATTTGAGTTCTAAGTTGCTTATTTGTTTAAAAGTTCAATACTCTTCGAATCCGGTATGTGTTACTCGATCTCTACTTATTTCTTTGAAAATTTTGTGCTTTCATTGCATAGGTTGAGTAATGCCATGTTTAATTGAGAGCTTGAGCTTGAGCATCAATGGTGGATTTGCATGATTTGTGAAATTGAGCTTTAAAGTTGTTTATGCATGCTTAGATCCATTTAGAACTTCGATTAGGGATGTTTGATGGTTGAATTTGAAGTTTAAGTGCATGATAGAGTGATTTGGGTTGATTTGAGGCTAGAAGTCGAAGCATGAACTAGGTCGAGATCGACGTGCCCAGGAGAGTCGGGCCCGAGGTGTGAAAGTCGGTCCAACATGTCGGACCGAGGTAGAGTAAGTCGGGCCCGACATAGACTGTAAATCGATCCTTGTTGTTTTTGCTCTCTTCTTGTGATATCATGTGGATTCATGTGTTTAATTGTTGGCTATAGCCTAATCATGATGTAGAATGATCATTTGCTTAGCTATTGTTAGAAGATGTCCATGATGATTTGTGTTGGATTGAGATGCATGTGAGTCTAGAAACTAAGTATGGGGTTCCCTTTGCCTTGAAATGTTGATGATTCATGATGATTTCCTTTGTTATGTGTTGAGGAGTGCTTTTGTTGAGTTGTATGGAGTTTATCTTGGATCCTTTTGTTTGGTTGGATGAGTGTAGGTACCATGGAGACAAGAGCTTCATCCTCTCATGTGGAAAGGCCAAGGAAGAAGTCCAAGAAGACGAGGAAAGAGCCGAAGTTGGAGGATGTCTATTTGGAGGATGATGAGCAAGTGGAGAATTATGAAAGATATATGGCGCTTGAGCACCACACGAGGTGGCTTGATTGGGAAGCCGTAAGGAAGATGGACATGGATCAAGCCCTTCCAAGATGCTACTCCCACATCGGTCTTAATGGAATGCTAAGGTGGGACAACACTCACTACCCCGCCCTCACCTTGGAATTTATGGCCACATTCGACTGCACTTATGATAATGTGGAGGATGAGGAAGGGGCGATCACTTTCCGATTGGGCAACGAGGACCACAATCTCACTCTTAGGAATTTGGCTACCTACTTCGGGTTCCCATGCCCAAGAGAAGAGGCCGGCGTCAACAATGAGAAGGTGAACCAAGTGTGGCGTCATGTGGCCGGGAAGAGTGAGATGAGAAAGGGCGCCTCCACAACCGAGATTGCTAGCCCTCTTTTTCGGTTCATGGTGCGAGTCTTGGGGTGTGCAATCTATGCTCGTCATGAGTTGAGCAAGCCGATGAAGGAGGAGATCATGTTGCTCCATGAGATGCTCTTCAACACCGAGAAGCCCATGAACCTTGCATGGGAGTGGGTCAAGATGGTGCGACACTTCCAAAGCTCCTCTTGGATCTACTTCGGCGGGATGATAGCAAGGCTCGCCATGCGTCTAGGAGTTGATCTTGACAAGTATTCTCCGGCTCCGAATGGTGTTGAGTTCATGAACATGAAGTATTTCAAGAAGGCCAACATCATCAAGGAGAAGCTCTACATGATTTCCTTGGCCCCTCACTCAAACTATGAGGGCGTGTCGATCCGGTTAGTGCACAACCTCTATGACCTTTCTCGGTATCAAAATTGGTACCAAGTGTGGGCCGGCAAGCCACACTCATTTGGTGACCCCGAAGGTGCAAGAGAAGGGCGGCGACAACAATCTCAACACATTCGGTTTACCTCCCCTCCATCTACACCGGATTCCGACCAAGACAACTTTGTGTTTGCACCTCGTGGGGAGGACATGGAAGTCGATCAAGGGCTAAATGAAGAAGATGAGCGCTTCCAAGGTATGATGGCCAACCTCCGAGCCACGCACCAAGCTCCAACACTGGAGGACCGAGGTACACACCAAGTCGGGCCCGACTTCCCTCAACGTCGGTCCACTTCATTCAATGGTGGTGAGGTCCCGAGGCATTATGAACGAGGAGAAGGGAGCGGTGCAAGGAGAGAGCAATTCCAAGGTGGCGGTTATGAAGGCTATGCTCAATGGTACGGTACGGGAATGGTGTTTCCCAAGCAACAACAACCGGTGGACATGTCCTTCTTAGCCAACCAAATGGCTCATCTCCAACTTCAACAAGAAAATGTTCTCCAAGAGGTCCATCAAGTGAATCTCCAACAACAACAAATGTACCAACAACAACAACAAATGCTTCAACAACAAAGCTCTTTCCAATCTAGCCAACAAGAGATGAACCGAGCCCTCGGCTACACTAGACGAGAGGTGGAAGAACTTAGGGAGGTGGAAGACCAAAGGTGACGGGTCCAAGATAGCTTCAACACGTGGATGAGCGGGAACTTCCCTTCCCGAGAGGACCAATGGACACGCCCGGAGCCTCAACTCCAACCACCACCACAAGACTTCTACCAAGAACAAGTGTACGAGAGGGAGCGGCAAGCAAGGCTCCAAAGAGGACGTAGACGTGACAACCCTTTCGAATGATCCTATACATGCCATTGAAGAATAAGAAATTGTGAGCTTTTCATACTCTTCTCTCTTGCTTTTAAGTTTTGATTTCCTTGTTTGATGGGGACATCAAAATTTTAAGTATGGGGTGGGGGTAAGTGTGTTCATGATTTCACTTGTTTATGTTTGTTTATTATTTTGAGGATATTTAGTTTGTGTTTCTAGTTTGTATTTGGGATGTTTGTTTCTTGGTTTGGGGTTGATGAAAGACATGGATGATTAATTCGGGCTTGAATGGATTAGCTTTTGTTTTTAGAGAAATTTTTGCAAAAATCCATAAAAAAATTGAAAAAAAATTGTGTTAAAAATAACAAAAAGATTTTGTGTTTTGTAGGTTTTGGACTAGAAATTCCCATCTTAGATTGCCAAAATAAAAGCTAATGATGATGTGAGCATGTAAATTCCTTTGCATATTTTTGGATAGTTTAGCCTCTTAAATGATGTTGCTTTTTATGTGATCATGATATCTTGCTTGTTTTATTGAACATGTGAGTTCTAGGATGAGTTCTTATGCAACTAAGTATGAGTGACCCTTGTGAGATTGATTTTTGGCCATTTTAGGGATGCTTGTTCATATTTGCATATCCCTCATGTTTCTTGTGTGATTAGCTCATTCATGCTTAGTAAAACTTGCTATTGCGGTGTTTATCTATTTTCCGAGACCGTCATGAGAATTGTCCTAGCATGGTCACATTGATTTTGAACTTTATTCTTCTAGTCACATAAATGTTCCATATCCTACCATGAAGATAATCCTTTGTTTGTAGCCCCGTTTTAGCCTAAGCCTTTGTTTGAAACTCCTCAAAAATATTATTCCTAGCCTTATATGACTTGACCCTTATGGGATTGGACTTTAGGAGAAAGGTTGGGATTGTATTTGAAGAGTTGAGATTCTCTTGGGTTTAAGGGCAAAAGAATGGTGTTATGAATCATGTGGGTAGTGCATCTTTGTTGTACAAAAATGAAAAAAAAAGAAAGAAAAGGAAGAAAGAAAATGTTGGAAATGTAAAGCAAAGAGCTTAAGTGAAGAAAAGGGTCCGACCGAGTTACAAGCAACATCGGGCCCGATGTCATAAGAAAGTCGGTCCAAATGTAGAAAGTGTTGAAAATCCAACAAAAAGCATAAGAGCAAAGATGAAGTGGAATGTTAAGTGAAATTTTGGGTTGAAAGGAAAATGTTAAGTCTTTTGGGTGAGTGTGAAAGTAATTGTGGAATTTTGGTGAAGTTGGTGAGAGTTTAGGTTGTTCAATCCCCATTATAAGCACCACAAGACCAAATAATTCCCACCTTGAAAAAATACCAAAAGCCCCATTACAACCCGGCCGAATGGAACCTCTTTGAGGACCTCCATTGAGCCAAGTTCGAAATTCTTTGTGTACTTTGCATTAGGCATCTCTAGGTGGAGGAATTGGTGATATTAGCTTCAATAGTAAAGTCCTTACTTGCATGAATTTTGAGCTTGAGTGTTCATTGCTAAACCCAAACACATGATGAGTGATACACATTCACATATCCCTAAAGTGAGGCTTAGTTGCATTGACTCTTTTCCTTAGAATACTTAATCATGTGTGATGATGTAATCTTGCTTGAATATCGATCACTTGTGCTTAAAATGTGTTTTCATACGAGGCTTTACTTGAAGATTATGTTTCGGTCTTGCTTACATTGTTATTGCTTGAGGACAATCAAGTTTAAGTATGGGGTATTTTGATGTCTCTCTATTTGGTGGTGTTTTCATATGTGATTTCCTTTGTAATTATGTTTCTTTTTCCCCTTTTCTTGTGCCTTTTGTTCCTTTTTAGCTTAGTTCCCGTATTTTTATGAGATTCGGAAACTACGCGCGTTTTATGTGTTTTGTAGGTAATTTGGCATGGATCAAGGATCGATTTGAAGGAGGGTCGAGACATGGAGCAAAGGCCGAGCTAAAGGAGGAAAGAGAGGAGCAAGCCATGAAGAAGAACAAGAGAAGCCAACAAGAAGAAGGTGGAACGAGGTCAGGACCGAGTTGCAACCAACCTCGGGCCCGACTTGAAATTTCAACCTCGGACCGACTTGTCCAGTAACTCGGGCCCGAGGTCCTCCGTGTCGGTCCAAGTCGGTCACCGAACTACTTGGGCTCCAAGGCACGAAATTGTGAACTTCCACTTTTGCCCCTCATCTAATCCATAAAAGGCCCTCTTGTCTTCTATTTTAGGGGTTCCCCCACACACACAAAAAGGGGGGCTCTCTCACAAAAGGGGGGGGTCCAAGGGGAGCCAAGAGGATTCTTGGAGAGCAAGGCGGAAGGAGAGGAGAAGGAGAAGAGAGAGAATCGGCCAAGGGAGAGGAAGGTTTGATAGGTTTGGTTGATAGATTTGCTTTGTTTTGTTTAGATCTTGTGGATTTGGAAACTTTTGGATTGGAATTTGTGGATTGCTTTGGATTTGAATGAAACTTTGCTTTGCCTTGAGATTGATGATGATGATTGCTTTCCCTTTTGATTTGTTTGCATTCTTTGCTTGTCACATGGAGTAGATCTCCTTGATCTTGGCTTATGGGGGAAAACCCTAGCTAGGTTTAGGCTAGAAACCCCAATTCCATAGCCTTGAGTGATTGATCTAAGGAACCCACTCTACACAGAGCTACAATTCCTTGCGAAAGTCGGGAATCAAGGCTTGAGATTGGCAAAGTAGCGAAAGTGAACATGTGTCAATCTCAAGACCTTGCTTCGAAGGGGATTTCCCCATGGATCGAGGTGTAGATGTGGTTGGAACGAGGGCGAAAGCACTCGATCCTAGTCCGATCATCACTCATTGCTTGAATTGGGGTGGATAAGCCTTAATCTACTAGGGAAGGAACCCAAAAGCCCAAGATCTACTTTTAAAATCTTTGAGTTCGACATCCCCAGCTACCTCGGGCCCGACTTACCCAGTGTCGGTCCCGACTTCCTCTTGTCGTCAACATCGGGCCCGACGTGACCTCTGTGTCGGTGCCGACTGTTTTCTTTGTTTTCCTTTGTTTTATGCTCTCCTTTCTAACTCCCTAGTATCTAGGCACATCGATCGAGTAGACTTCCCGAGTGTTCGACACCCACCACGTACTACAACGGGGTCGGGTTATAAATTGTATCTCTTGACCCTCGCTCACCGAGAGAGGCGATCGATCATGTTGTGATATCCAAAGCATACGATTAAATATCTAAATTCCTTAAAAAAATCTATAATAAAATCATTTTCTTTGAACTCATGATCAGATACGTTTGACAAGCAAATCAACCCCATTGATTATTGAATTAATGATGGAGGTACAACAACTAAGAAGAATATCAATCGATATGCATGGATATACTTCCCTCTTAATTTCTGCATGCAATTAAGCCACTTGCAACTGCATTATCTTTGGGGCCGATAGTGTCCGACTTGTTGCTTTACCAAAGAAATGTATCCGACTTGTTAGCATTTATATATGGCCCAAGTTGGCAAAGTTTTGGAGTACGTATGAGACGGGTCCTGTACAATATGACACCATCTTATCTCATACATTTAATGAATGGGTCTACCCTTGACAGCTACACACAACCACTCATCACCTTTTATTTGATCCTAGTTAGAGTTTTAATTGAAATAAAGCATTAGAAGGTAGACGTAGTAGAAAAAAAATAGAATCATATAAAAATAGAATCACATGTATGCTAATACGTACCATATATATTCGTGGTTTTTTTGTTTTAATTTTTTGAGCCCTTGTGAACTAATAACATTTAGGGGCTGATCATGATTAATTTCTGTGATTTTTTGACATCTGCTCGTAAGCCTATTTTAAAACTCAAGTCCAAAAGCTAGAGAAAAAATTTAAGATTCTAAACCTGATCATTTGACCAAATATACATACATTACAGTCTAACAAAAACACGTAATGTATTATTGCCACAATTTTCAATGGATACACCACATTGCCAGAACTTTCAAATATTCAAATCCCAATGATTTTTTATATTTATTACAGGACTTATGTGTTGCAAGAAGCATTAAGTAAGATGCACTCAGTTTTCACTTTTCACCTCTATGATAGTGGAAAAGCTAAGGCCATCTTCAACAATTTTTCTAAATCTTTTTTTAAAATGGAGCATCAAATGTCATATATTCTAAAAAAAAATTGCTTCAACTCTAACAGCTTCCCTATTTTGGAGAATATATTTTTATTATTTTTATTTTAAATGATATGAAATCCTCTACAATATTTATTCAATAATTAATTAATTAATTAATATTTTTTTGACTAATACAAAAATAAAAATATTTTAGAATCGCTCCCATGTTTCCACAAAGATCTCATTAGGCAGTTGGTGATAAGAGGTGATGTGTTTCCTTAACTCTGTAGGTTTGGCTGGAGGAAAGAACTTTGTCATGAACAAGTCATGCAAGACTCTTCACCTCTGAACCGATCTAGGAGATAGGCTCTCTAACCAACTCAGGGCCTTTCCTGAAAGAGACCATTTAAAGGCCTTTAATTGAACATACTCTAGAGAAACACCATCAACAACAATGGTATCACATAAATTTATTAAATTTCCGAATATGCTCCATAGGGCACTCAGTGGGTTTCCCCTCAAACTGAGCCCTTTTTTTTTCAAGGATATAAATTGAGATTTGATCTCAAAGGCCTTCTCTATCTCGGGAATCACAATTGCTGATTCTGGCACCCTCAATTCCGGATGCATGTATTTTTTGGCATTCTTCGGGATAGTATTCAATTGCTCCTATAATTGATCTGTATCATCTTGTAACGCCTCCATCTGTCTGTGCAGGGCAGTCATCAGCTGAGCCATCTCTTCAAGTGACGACCAGCATACGATTTTCTCGTCTCTTGCAATGAAGAACACGTTCAGGGTCAGAATAGTAATCAGATTGATCAAATTCAAGCTGATGTTTTCATATTTGCATAATCCAAGAAAACAAACAAAAGAAAACAAATTAGAAATCAAAACGGGATCGGGCTATTCCCAAACCCACAAGTAATCAAACACAACACTATTGCTTCCCCGACAACGTTGCCAATTTGTTGAAAGGGATTTACTTAACAGCAAATAAATTTGTAGTCAAGACCCCACTGAGTACAAGGGAGTCAGGATCGTCCACGAGAACCAAGGTTGTGTTTAACTTGATGAAACCCGAAATGACGACCCGCTAAAAGACAAGGAACGAGGTTATTATTTTTGATAGTGCAAACACTTGCTTCTTATTTATATCTTTCTTACACCGAGGTTACAAGCCAACGAGGCTTAACAAGCAATTAAGAATTACACCTCGGACCTCCTATAGGTTTTCGAGATCTCGAGATGACAATATCCGAGATCTCCTACTTTGCTAAACAATTCTACTGCCTAAGTGTTGTGAGATTGATCTTGAGGCGAGGTGGACTTGAGAGCGTGGTGTTGAGTCTGGCGAGATTGTGTAGCGAAGTCCTTAGTGTAGGCGAGATCTTTGAGCGACTTGAAGTCTTTTTGTGGACTCTTCTTATCTGTAGCGAGGTCTTTTAACGATATTTCTATCACGTCGATCTTTAACGAGCAAGATAGTTCTTGAGTTAAGATTTTTTTTGACCCCTCTCTCTCATTAGGTTCCTCCCTATTTATAGAGGATTGAGGGATCGAGTTTTGGCCAAGGTCCGATGTGGGACGCCCGAGATTGTGGGCTCCTGATTGGTCCGTAGGTGAGGCAGCGTGTGGTTGGCTGGGTGAGGCGGCATCAGTGAGTGGTCCGTGTGGGCGGGTGTCAATAAGGTCGGTTACGAGGTCTAGGCCTCATTCCGAGGTCTCAGGGGATCTTGCGGGGTACGAAGATTGCTTAAATAAATGAGGGATACGAGAGTGGGGTCCAGAATCATTTATTCGTTCCCCGTACCCCGGGCCCATTTCTTCCTTTTACTATTTTGGGCATCATCACAACCCCATGACTTGGGGATCTCGCCCCGAGGGCCGCAGGGCATAAGCTTCCTGCAGTGGCGGGGTACTAGGTTTTTTAGAGGCTAAGAATGCATCTCGCGAATGTGGGGTTCTCGAGGTGGGGAAGGTATCTTGCGAGGTGTGGGGTCCTCGAGGTTGGGAAAGGATCTTGCGAGGTGTGGGGTCCTCGAGGTTCTCCTTTCGCGAAGCTCCGTACTTGGTTTCTCCCGCTTGTATTGGCTTAACTTCCTGGGCCCATTCCTCGTCTCTCGCTTAATGGGCCTTTCAGGAGGGATAGGCCCAATAAGCTTTTCGGGAGGGATAGGGCCAGACTCGCTCTTTATAAGAGCGTATTCCGCACGCTTCCTCTTCATCTTCTTCTCTACTATTTTCTCCCTTCGCCATTTCAGTTTCTTGTCAGTTTTCCGAGGCGGTTTCCGACGAACCCTTTTCTACTTCCCGGTTGCATCATTGTTTCTTCGACGCCGACTCTGAACAAGTAAGTCTTCGACCTTTTTCTCCTTGTCTCTTGATGATTGTTGCCCTAGGTTTTTCGCCATTTCGCTTTCGTTCCGTGTTTCGGAGAGGCGGTGGCGCCTCGCCTGGTGTTTCGCGTCGGTGTCGCGGTGGCGAAACGGCGGTGGCGAGGGCGTGCGTTCCCTTACGTGTTGTCTCCGGTCTTCCCCCCGCCGTCGTTATGGTGGTGCAACAGGGGTGGTGGTGGTGGCTCTCGTCTTGGTGGGGTGTCTTCACCACTTTTTTGGTCTTTCCTCCCCTTTGTTTTTTCTTTTGGTTTGGTTTTTAGGTGTCATTCTCCAGTGCGGTGGGGGCGAGATGGTGGCGAAGCGGTGGGGTAAGGGTGGCGACCGCCATGCCTTCGTACCCTTTGTCTGCCCGTAGGTGGTTGTGATGTCTCTTTATTTGGTGGTGTTTTTATATATGATTTCCTTTGTAAATATGTTTCTTTTTCCCTTTTTCTTGTGTGTTTTGTTCCTTTTTAGCTTAGTTCCCGTATTTCTATGAGATTCGGAGACTATGCGCGTTTTATGTGTTTTGTAGGTGTTTTGGCATGGATCAAGGATCGTTTTGAAGGTGAATCGAGACATGGAGCAAGGCCCGAGCTTAAGAGGGAAAGAGAGGAGCAAGCCATGAAGAAGAGCAAGAGAAAAGCCAACAAGAAGAAGGTGGAACGAGGTCCGGATCGACTTGCAACCAACGCCGGACCCGAGTTGAAGTTTTCGACCTCGGACCGACTTGCACAGTAAGTCGGGCCCGAGGTCCTCCGTGTCGGTCCGAGTCGGTCGATGACTGCTTGGGCTCCAAGGCACGAAATTGTAAACTTCCACTTTTGCCCCTCATCTATAAAGGCTCTCTTGTCTTCTAATTTAGGGAGGTTCCCACACTTAGCAAGGAACCAACCCTCAAAAACCCTCAAGAGGATACTTGGAGGGAAAGGAGGAAAGAGAGAAGGAGAAGAGAGAGAATCGGCCAAGGAGAGGGAGATTTGATAGGTTTGGTTGATAGATTAGCTTTTCCTTGTTTTGGTTTTGTGGATTTGGAAACCTTTCATTGGAGTTTGTGGATTGCTTTTGATTTGTGAATGAAACTTGACTTTGGTTTGAGATTGATGATGTTGATTGCTTTGCTTTTTGATTTGTTTGCTTTCTTTGTTTGCCATATGGAGTAGATCTCCTTGATCTTGGGTTATGGGGGAAAACTCTAGCTAGGTTGGGCTAGAAACCCCAATTCCATAGCCTTGAGTGCTTGATCTAGGAACCCACTCTACATAGAGCTACAATTCCTTACGAAAGTAAGGAATCAAGGCTTGTGATTGGCAAAGTAGCGAAAGTGAACATGTGTCAATCTCAAGACCTTGCTTCGAAGGGGATTTCCCCAAGGATCGATGTGTAGAAGTGGTTGGAACGAGGGCGAAAGCACTTGATCCTATTCCGATCATCACTTATTGCTTGAATTGGGGTGAAAAAGCCTTAATCTACTAGAGAAGGAACCCAAAAGCCCAAGATCTACTTTCAATCTTTGAGTTCGACAAACCCAGCTACCTCTGGCCCGACTTGCTCTACGTCGGTACCGACTTCCCTCTTGTCGCCAACATCGGGCCCGACGTGACACTTGTGTCGGTCCCGACTGTTCTCTTTGTTTTCCTTTGTTTTATGTTCTCCTTTCCAGCTTTCTAGTGTCTAGGCACCTCAATCGAGTAGATTTCCCGAGCGTTCGACACCCACCACGTGCTACAACGGGGTCGGGATATAAATTGTATCTCTAGACCCTCGCACAACCGAGCGATCAAAAGATTGGCGCCGTTGCCGGGGAAGTCTAAGTGCATTGAGTGCCAATTTGGTGAGTTTCTTGTGTTTTGGTAGTGATTTGGGTGAGGGAATAGCCCAAACCCTTTGTTTGTTTTTGATTTGTTTTGGTTTGTGTCTTTGTTTCGTAGGTGTATGCTAGCTCGTTCCTCTCGATGAACACTTGAGCTTGAGTTTGTGAGTGATCCGGAAAGTATTCTCAAAGAATCCCAAAGAAGGAAAAGGATGGAGAATCAAGCTCTCCATGGTGATGAGGAGTTGGCTCGACTTAGGGCCGAAATGACTAGATTGCAACTTGAGAAAGACAATCAAGAGGCGGTGGCAAGAAGAGAATGGGAGCAACGGATGAGGGTCGAGGCTCAACTCAACGCTCTACCCCGGAATGCACGCCAATACATGCATCCGGAGTTGAGGGTACCCGAACCAGTTATTGTGCTTCCCGAGGTTGCCAAGAATTTTGAGATCAAGACGCAATTCATCTCCCTCATCAAGCGTGATCAATTCGAGGGCCGTCCACATGAGTGTCCCATAGAGCACGTCCAACGCTTTGTGGACATGTGTGAGACGATCTCTACCGACGAGGAGACGATGGAGTATGTGCTTCTAAAGGCGTTCAAGTGGTCACTTGGGGGCAAGGCCACACATTGGCTCGAGAGCCAAGACCCTAGGTCAATTACAAATTGGAAGGCACTCCATGATGCTTTCTTGATGAAGTTCTTCCCGCCCTCAAAGACAACCGAGCTAAGAAGGAAAATTGCAAGCTTTCAACAAGGTCCGAATGAGCCTCTCTTCGAAGCATGGGACCGTTTCAAGGAGATGTTGCGCCAATGTCCTACTCATGGCCAACAACCATATGTGCTCCAAGACATCTTTTTCCAAGGCATCAATCCGGCAACGAAGGACAAGCTCAATCTCCACACCGATTGTGGGTTCATAGACTTGACACCGGATCAAGCTTGGGAGCTACTTGACAAGCTATCCGATTATGAGGCCATGTATGGGGTGAGTCAAGCTAGCAAAGAGGTGAAAGTTCAAGGTGAAGGTGCAAGGAAGTTATATGATCCAAGGGGAGAAGACATTGACAAGGATGTGAAGCTCCAATTCCTTGAAGGTGAAGTGAGCAAGCTTAAGAGGCAAGTCTACTACTACAAGCAAAATGCTAGAGCTTGTGATGAGTGTGGATCCTTTGCACATACTACACAAGTTTGTCCGAATGAGAGCCAAGTGCGCTTGGCCGAGCGAATTGAGGAGGCAAACTATGTTCGAGGAAATTTCGGTGGAAGAGGCAACTTCAACAATGGTGGTAATGGCCGGTGGAACAACGGTCAAGCCCAAGGCTACAACAACAACTTCAACCAAAACGAGCCAAGGGCGCCGCAACCACCACCATATAGGCCACCGGGATTCAATGAACTACAATCATTTGCTCAAGAGATGAGGGATGGGTTCAAGGAAATGAGGACCCAATTCAATGAGTTTGGTGCATGGAGGAGGCAAGTCGACAATCAATTTGCCCAAATTGCAACTCAAGCCCCGAGAGAGAATGGGAGACTTCCGGGCCGAACCGAGGAGAACCCCCGAGCTCAAAACAATCAAAATGAAGTCCAGGCAATTGGATTGAGAAGTGGCCGAAACCTACCCGAGCCACACATGCCTAAGAAGAATGAAGAGAGACGGACCGACTTACCCAGCAAGCCGGGTCCGACGTTCCCTGAAGTCGACCCAGCAAGAAGATCGACTCCATTGCCCCGGACCGAGGTTGAGAGTAAGTCGGGTCCGACGTACCCAGACGTCGATCCGACTACTCTGCCTCAGCTTTGCCCCAGGACCGAGATTCACAACATCGGGCCCGACGTGGTGCCTAAGTCGGTCCAACCAGGAAATGTTGCAAGTGAAGTGGGGAAGTCCAAGGAGGTTAATCCAAGCAAGATTCAAGGTGCAACAACTCTTCCATATCCCTCAAAGAAGCCGAAAGATGTTGTTGAGAACAAGTTCAAGAGGTTTCTCAAGCTTTTGCAAGGTTTGAACATCTCTATCCCGTTCACCGATGCATTGAGCGAGATGCCATCCTATGCCAAGTTTTTAAAGGAGATTTTGAGCAAGAAGAGGTCGATTGTAGAAATGCAAGATGAGGTCAAGACCTACGAGTTACCGCAAAAGCTAGGAGATCCCGGTCGCTTTGCTATAACTATTGGTGTGGGGTCTCAAAACTTCCGAGTCTTATGTGACCTTGGGGCAAGTGTTTCGGTGATGCCCGCTAGTATTTGGAGGAGGGCAAATTTAGGTGAAATTGAGCCGGCCGATATGTCCCTAACTATGGTCGACGGTTCCATAATCAAGGCTAAGGGAATATTGGATGACGTGCCGGTGCGAGTTGGAAAGTACTTTGTCCCCGATGATTTCGTGATCTCGGACATGCACGAGGACCCCTTGGTCCCAATAATCTAAGGAAGACCATTCTTAGCTACGGAGGGGGCAAGGTTTGACGTCAAAAACGGCAAGGTTTCCTTTGAGATTGGTGAAGAAAATGTTGATTTTCACTTCAACAAGGCTTTGAATGAGCCGGACGCCTTGGCTATCCTCAAACTTGAAGAGAGTGCCAAGAGAAAAAGAGAAGAAGTGGAAGTTGCTAGAGAGGTCATTGTGTTGAGAAGTGATGAAGGGTTCAATAAACAAATACAAGCAAGGGAGTTGTTGGAGCAAGTTGAGGAGCAAGATGAGTCAAGGATCAATGCTAGCCCAAGGAAAAATGAAGAGTATCCTTACTTATATCCTTTTGATGTTGGTGATGACCACAATTCTTTCCAAACTTTTGATTCCTACATTGTTTTAAGTGATTTGAAAGATGACTTAGGAGACTCCTACATTTGCCTTAGTGACTTGAAAGATGAATTGGTAGAATCTCCTAGGAATTCTTTGGATAACTTTGGTGTAGGAAAAGAGGAACATGATGGAGCAAGTAAGGAGGAGAAATCTCATTCGTTGGAGGAGTATGATGAGAGAGGCCCGAGATCGGAGAGCCATGCCTATATAGACCATCGTTGGTGGTTTTATGGGTATGAGGGCAATGAGAATGGGCACATCAATGGCGAGCAATTCACCGTGTTTCACCCGCCATGAGATTGAGGTTAGGAAGTCAAGCTAGTGACTCTAAACGAGCGCTTCTCGGGAGGCAACCCGAGCTAGTAGCTTTCTTTTCGTAATTTTAGTTTGATTTTTCTTAGTTTAGCCTAGCTTTTCTCTAACCAATCTCTATCTAGTGTTTTGTGGATTTTTGGTGTTGTGTATTCTTCAAGGTTGTGTAGGATTTGAGAAAGAAAAAAATATAAATGGGAATATGGAGAAAGAAGTTGCAAGAGGATGGAGTAAAATTGGTGACCCGAATACTCACACATCGAGCCCAGGTAAGTCGGGCCCGACACAGGGACGTCGGTCCACAACGTCGGTCCAACCCGATTTGACTAGGTGGAATGCCAATTTTACCCTTGACCTAATTTGTCCCTTTCCCCCATTAAATACCATCCCCCACCTACCTACCATCTTCATATTAACCACCATTCCCAAAATACAACCCATCTCCCTCACACTCTCAAAATCGGCCCTCCCTCTCACCATACTCGATCCACACATCCTCCTTTCTTCATCTCGATCCAATCACGAAAAGGCCTCCCTAACCCGATTCCAAAGAGAAATTTCGAGTTCAATCTCGTTCTTCATCCCCCATCTCGATCTAGGTTGAGAAAATTTGAGTTCTAAGTTGTTTGTTTGTTTAAAAGTCTAATACTCTTTAAATCCGGTATGTGTTACTCGATCTCTACCTATTTCCTTGAAGATTTTGTGCTTTCCTTGCATAGATTGAGTAATGCCATGTTTAATTGAGAGTTTGAGCTTGAGCATCAATGGTGGATTTGCATGATTTGTGAAATTAAGCTTCAAAGTTGTTTATGCATGCTTGGATCCATTTAGAACTTCGATTAGGGATGTTTGATGGTTGAATTTGAAATTTAAGTGCATGATAGAGTGATTTGGGTTGATTTGAGATTAGAGTCTAAGCACGAACTAGGTCGAGATCGACGTGCCCAGGTAAGTCGGGTCCGAGTTGTGGAAGTCGGTCCATCAAGTCGGACCGAGGTTGAGGATGTGTCGGGCCCGACATAGGTTGGAAGTCGATCCATGTTGTTTTTGCTCTCTTCTTGTGATATCATGTGGATTCATGTGTTTCATTGTTGGCTATAGCTTAATCATGATGTAGTATGATCATTTGCTTAGCCATTGTTAGAAGATATCCATGATGATTCATGTTGGATTGTGATGCATGTGTGTTTATAGACTAAGTATGGGGTTCCCTTGTGTTGATGTGTTGTTGTGTGTTGATGAGTGCTTTTGTTGAGTTGTATGGAGTTTATCTTGGACCCTTTTGTTTGGTTGGATGTGTGTAGGTACCATAGAGACTAGAGCTTCATCATCTCATGCGGAAAGGCCGAGGAAGAAGTCCAAGAAGTCAAGAAAAGAGCCAAAGTTGGATGATGTTTACTTGGAAGATGATGAGCAAGTCGAGAGTTATGCAGGGTATATGGCGCTTGAGCATCACACAAGGTGGCTTGATTGGGAAACCGTGAGGAAGATGGACATGGATCAAGCTCTTCCGAGGTGCTACTCCCACATCGGTCTCAATGGGATGCTAAGGTGGGACAACACCGACTATCCCGCCCTCACCTCGGAATTCATGGCCACTTTTGAATGCACTTATGATAATGTGGAGGATGAGGAAGGGGAGATCACTTTCCAATTGGGCAATGAGGACCACAATCTCTCTCTTAGTTACTTGGCTACCTACTTCGGGTTTCCATGTCCAAGAGAAGAAGCCGGCGTCGACAACGAGAAGGTGAACCAAGTGTGGCGGCATGTGGCCGGGAAGAGCGAGATGAGAAAGGGCGCCACCACAACCGAGATTGCTAGCCCTCTTTTTCGGGTCATGGTGCGAGTTTTGGGATGTGCAATCTATGCTCGTCATGAGTTGAGCAAGCCGATGAAGGAAGAGATTATGTTGCTACATGAGATGCTCTTCCACACCGAGAAGCCCATGAACCTTGCATGGGAGTGGGTCAAGATGGTGCGAGACTTCCAAAGCTCCTCTTGGATCTACTTCGGCGGAATGATAGCAAGGCTAGTCGTGCGTCTAGGAGTCGATCTTAACAAGTATTCTCCGGCTCCGAATGGTGTTGAGTATATGAACATGAAGTATTTCAAGAAGGCCAACATCATCAAGGAGAATCTTTACATGATTTCTTTGACCCCTCACTCGAACTATGATGGTGTGTCGATCCGGTTGGCGGCCAACCTCTGTGATCTTTCTCGGTATCACAATTGGTACCAAGTGTGGGCCGGCAAGCCACACTCATTTGGTGACCCCGAAGGTGCAAGAGAGGGGCGGCGACAACAACCTCAACACATTCGGTTTACCTCCCCTCCATCTTCACCGGATTTCGACCAAGATAACTTTGTGTTTGCACCTCGTGGGGAAGACATGGACGTCGATCAAGAGCAAAATGAAGAAGATGAGCGCTTCCAAGGCTTGATGGCCAACCTCCGAGCCACGCACCAAGCTCCAACATTGGCGGACCGAGGTACACATGGCGTCGGGCCCGACTTCCCTCAAAGTCGGTCCGGTGCTTTCTATGGTGATGAGGTCCCGAGGCACTATGAGCATGGAGAGGGGAGTGGTGCAAGGCGAGAACAAGCTAAAGGTGGCGGTTATGAAGGCTACGCTCAATGGTATGGTCCGGGAATGGTGTTTCCCGAGCAACAACAAACGGTGGACATGTCCTTCTTGGCCAACCAAATGGCCCATCTTCAACTTCAACAAGAGAATGTTCTTCAAGAGGTCCATCAAGTGAATCTTCAACAACAACACATGTACCAACAACAACAACAATTGCTTCAACAACAAAGTGCTTTCCAAGCTAGCCAAGAAGAGATCAACCGAACCCTTGGCTACACTAGGCGAGAGGTGGAGGAGCTTAGAGAGGTGGAGGACCAAAGGTGGCGGGTCCAAGATAGCTTCAACACATGGATGAGAGGGAACTTCCCTTCCCGTGAGGACCAATGGACACGCCCGGATCCTCAACTCCAACCACCACCACAAGACATCTACCAAGAGCAAGTGTACGAGAGGGAGCGGCAAGCGAGACTCCAAAGAGGACGTGGGCGTGACAACCCCTTCGTGTGATTGTAGACATGCCATTGAAGAATAAAGAAATTGTGAGCTCTTCGTACTCTTCTCTCTTGCTTTTAAGTTTTGGTTTCCTTGTTTGATGGGGACATCAAAATTTTAAGTATGGGGTGGGGGTAAGTGTGCTCATGATTTCTCTTGCTTGTGTGTGTTTGTTATTTTGAGGATATTTGGTTTTCGGTTTCTAGTTTGTGTTTGGGATGTTTGTTTCTTGGTTTGTGGTTTGTGGTTTGTGGAATGACATGGATGATTGATTTGGTTTTGAATGGATGAGTCTTTGTTTTTGGTTTTAGAGAAATTTTTGCAAAAATCCATAAAAATTTGAAAAATTGTGTTGACAACAACAAAAAGATTTTGTGTTTTGTAGTTTTTGGACTAGAAATTCCCATCTTAGATGCCCAAACGAAAGCTAATGATGATGTGAGCATGTAAATTCCTTTGCATATTTTCGGATGGTTTAGCCTCTAAAATGATGTTGCTTTCGATGTGATCATGATATCTTGCTTGTTTTATTGATCATGTGAGTTCTAGGATGAGTTCTTATGCAACTAAGTATGAGTGACCCTTGTGAGATTGATTTTTGGTCATTTTAGGGATGCTTGTTCATATTTGCATATCCCTCATGTTTCTTGTGTGATTAGCTCATGCATGCTTAGTAAAACTTGCTATTGCGGTGTTTATCTATTTTCCAAGACCGTCATGAGATTTGTCCTAGCATTGTCATATTGATTTTGAACTTTATTCCTTTACTCACATAAATGTTCCATATCCTACCATGAAGTGAATCCTTTGTTTGTAGCCCCGTTTTAGCCTAAGCCTTTGTTTGAAACTCCTCAAAAATATTGTTCCTAGCCTTATATGACTTGACCCTTATGGGATTGGACTTTAGAAGAGAGGTTTGGATTGTATTTGAAGAGTTGAGATTCTCTTTGGTTTAAGGGCAAAGAATGGTGTTATGAATCATGTGGGTAGTGCATCTTTGTTGTGCAAAAAGAAAATGAAGAAGAAGAAAGAAAGAAAGAAAGAAAATGTTGGAAATGTAAAGTGGAATGAAGGTAAAGAGCTTAAGTGAAGAAAAAGGGTCCGACCGAGTTACAAACCACATCGGGCCAGATGTCATAAGAAAGTCGGTCCCAGTGTAGAAAGTGTGGAAAATCCAACAAAAAGCCTAAGAGCAAAGATGAAGTGGAATGTTAAGTGAAATTTTGGGTTGAGAAGAAAAATGTTAAGTCTTTTGGGATGAGTGTGAAAGTAATTCTGGAATTTTGGTGAAGTTGGTGAGAGTTTAGGTTGTTCAATCCCCATTGTAAGCACCACAAGACCAAATAATTCTCACCTTAAGAAATACCAAAAGCCCCATTACAACCCGGCCGAATGGAACCTCTTTGAGGACCTCCATTGAGCCAAGTTCGAATTCTTTGTGTACTTTGTATTAGGCATCTCTAGGTGGAGGATTTGGTGATATTAGCTTCAATAGTAAAGTCCTTACTTGCATGATTTTTGAACTTGAGTGTTCATTGCTATACCCAAACACATGATGAGTGATACACATTCACATATCCCTAAAGTGAGGCTTAGTTGCATCGACTCTATTCCTTGGAACACTTAATCATGTGTGATGACGTAATCTTGCTTGAATATCAATCACTTGTGCTTAAATGTGTTTTCATACGAGGCTTTACTTGAAGATTATGTTTCGGTCTTGCTTACATTGTTATTGCTTGAGGACAAACAAGTTTAAGTATGGGGTATTTTGATGTCTCTTTATTTGGTGGTGTTTTTATATATGATTTCCTTTGTAAATATGTTTCTTTTTCCCCTTTTCTTGTGTGTTTTGTTCCTTTTTAGCTTAGTTCCCGTATTTCTATGAGATTCGGAGACTATGCGCATTTTATGTGTTTTGTAGGGGTTTTGGCATGGATCAAGGATCGTTTTGAAGGTGAATCGAGACATGGAGCAAGGCCCGAGCTTAAGAGGGAAAGAGAGGAGCAAGCCATGAAGAAGAACAAGAGAAAAGCCAACAAGAAGAAGGTGGAACGAGGTCCGGATCGACTTGCAACCAACGCCGGACCCGAGTTGAAGTTTTCGACCTCGGACCGACTTGCACAGTAAGTCGGGCCCGAGGTCCTCCGTGTCGGTCCGAGTCAGTCGATGACTGCTTGGGCTCCAAGGCACGAAATTGTAAACTTCCACTTTTGCCCCTCATCTATAAAGGCTCTCTTGTCTTCTAATTTAGGGAGGTTCCCACACTTAGCAAGAAACCAACCCTCAAAAACTCTCAAGAGGATACTTGGAGGGCAAGGAGGAAGGAGAGGAGAAGGAGAAGAGAGAGAATCGGCCAAGGAGAGGGAGATTTGATAGGTTTGGTTGATAGGTTAGCTTTTCCTTGTTTTGATTTTGTGGATTTGGAAACCTTTGATTGGAGTTTGTGGATTGCTTTTGATTTGTGAATGAAACTTGACTTTGGTTTGAGATTGATGATGTTGATTGCTTTGCTTTTTGATTTGTTTGCTTTCTTTGTTTGCCATATGGAGTAGATCTCCTTGATCTTGGGTTATGGGGAAAAACTCTAGCTAGGTTGGGCTAGAAACCCCAATTCCATAGCCTTGAGTGATTGATCTAGGAACCCACTCTACATAGAGCTACAATTCCTTACGAAAGTAAGGAATCAAGGCTTGTGATTGGCAAAGTAGCGAAAGTGAACATGTTTCAATCTCAAGACCTTGCTTCGAAGGGGATTTCCCCAAGGATCGATGTGTAGAAGTGGTTGGAACGAGGGCGAAAGCACTCGATCCTATTCCGATCATCACTTATTGCTTGAATTGGGGTGGAAAAGCCTTAATCTACTAGAGAAGGAACCCAAAAGCCCAAGATCTACTTTCAATCTTTGAGTTCGACAAACCGAGCTAGCTCGGGCCCGACTTGCTCTACGTCGGTCCCGACTTCCCTCTTGTCGCCAACATCGGGCCCGACGTGACACTTGTGTCGGTCCCGACTGTTCTCTTTGTTTTCCTTTGTTTTAAGTTCTCCTTTCCAGCTTTCTAGTGTCTAGGCACCTCAATCGAGTAGATTTCCCGAGCGTTCGACACCTACCACGTGCTACAACGGGGTCGGGTTATAAATTATATCTCTAGACCCTCGCACAACCGAGCGATCAGGTTGCATGCTTATCTCCCCCACTGTTTTCGAATTTTGAAGCCCTTGGGAGCCCAAATGTCATGATGTTTTGATTGACGGGACGTTCGGGCTTCCACCGCTGGCTTCCACCGTTAGTTGGCTCTCTTCCTCCTTTTTGACGCTTCAAATTCCTCTTCGCCGTCCTATCTTGTCAGAGTATCCTCTAGGGTGCCACATGGCCTTCCTCCCCCATGACCTCGCGTAATTTTTCCTTCCGAGGTTATGACCTCGTGCTGCATTTCCCTCGGGATAATGGCCTCGTGATTTTCTTCTCCTCGTCGTTGTGACCTCGTGTTGCTTTTCTCTCGGGGTCATGGCCTCGTGATTTTCTTCCCCTCGTCGTCGTGACCTCGTGTTGCTTTTCTCTCGGGGTCATGGCCTCGTGATTTTCTTCTTCTCGTCGTCGTGACCTCGTGTTGCTTTTCTCTTTGGTTATCTTGCCCGGTGTTTCATTGCTCATTTCTTTTTCCAGGTGCTAGCCTTCCGCGGCCTGGACGTTTCTCTTTCATGCCTAGGAGAGCTTCTGCGAGCCCCCCACCTGGCTTCGTTTTCAAATTTCAAGAGGGTTTTTACCAGGAGGTTTCTGAGTCTGTAGGGAGTGTAGAGCCTAGCGACTCCCAGAACCCGAGTTCTCCTTCATTGGTCTTCAACGACCCTTCTTCTAGCGACTCCGCTACTTCGATCAACTCACTCTTCCCTCGTCTTCGTGTTTACTCTGGTGTCGAAATGGCTTCCTCTTCTACCCCTGATGAGGTCGTTGCCAAGGTTGAGGTGCGTTTGGATGCGGCAATTGCCTCGGCCTCTACCTCCTACGTGCCCCCGAGCTTCCCCGCGACTTATATTACTGATGCCGTGTCTAGCGTTCCTGCTGTCCTTGAGGAACGGATTCCCATGATCCCGGGCACCCCCGAGTCTTATTTGTCCGAGGGAATGGCCACCGATCTCGAGCATGAAGACCTCGAGAAGATCACTAAGGACTTCCCCTGGCCCGAGGGAATTGAGCTCGCGCTCCCTGAAGAGGGGGGACGGCCCTTGGCGTCCTACGAAAGGTGCGTGGTCGTGCACCTCTTCAGTCTTCAAGCGGGCTTCAGGCTGCCCCTGGCCCAGCATATTGTCGACTACCTGTGGGCCATGCGGATCTGTCCCCGCCCAGTTGTTTCCTAACGCTTGGCGGCTGTTGTGTGCTTACACGATTCGAAGTCGCAAACTTGGGGACGAGCCGAATCGTGATGAATTGTCGGCCCTATTCTTAGCGAGGAGGGAACCTCGATCCTGCCTCATCAATCTTAGCATGTCGAATGTCAAGATCACCGCGACCCAATCGAACATCGGGACGTGGAAACCGAAATGGTTCTTGGTTCGAAATCCCCATGGGAGATATCTTAACTTTCCCGTGACGCCGGGAACCTTTGAGAGGTGTGTGTGCCTGCACACGGTCGCCGAGCTTCAGGCGCTGAAGGCTCGATACACTACAGCGAGCCCGGCACCGTACCAAGTATACCTTTCTCAAGACCAGCTTCAGCGGGCTGGCCTGAGCCTCAGTCTTCCTCCCAGCGAGGGTGGAGAGGGTATTTTAAACTCTTTCCCGATTGCTCTTCTTTTCTTTGTTGGGTAGCGAGGTTATAAACCTCGTTTATATTGTTTTTGATTCTTTCTTAACTTGCTTTTTATGCTTTTTCTTATGACAGTGGATCTTCTGCGCGCTCTCACCTCCACCTCTACCTCGAAGTCAAAAGGGAAGAGGCCCGCGACTTCGAGTTCCACAAGCGAGGTCCCCGGGATCCGAAGGGGATAGTCATCAAGGAGTCGAACCCCGCGGTGAAGCCGCCCTCATCACACCCAAAACCTCCTCCCCCACCGCCAAAGACATCTGGGGAGAGAACCTCTAAAGAGGTTCTGCCGAAGGGGGACGTCGCGAAGACGTCCACCCAAACCCCCCGGGCCTCCGGTGACGGAGGGCATAAAAGGAAAGGCGGGATCTCCCCTCGCAAGGAGGGGGGAAAGAAACACAGGGCAGACGAGCAGCGGGGTCCGTCGGGGAAGGACCACAAGGCGGACGAGCAGCGAGGTCCGTCGGGGAGGGACGTCATCCCCTACTTCAATTTCGAGGGGCGAGTGGTCGACCCCGCTGGTCCTTCACCTGCCAAGTTCCACTGCCCTGGACCGGCTCGGGGCGCTTCGGTGAGGTGGCGCAAGGATGAATGGAAAGAGGAGGTTGCATGGGCCAACAACCTTACTGATGCGGCCCTTGACGAGGAGGTCGCCCGATATTCGGCCATGGATAGTCTCGCCCATCGTGAACTTCGTTTTTGTTTCTTTCTTTTCTAACTATTTTTGTGAATTTTTTGCAGTACGCCTTTTTTGATAATTACAACCGAAGTAGCATCAACCTCGCCCATAGCCAAATGGAGAAGCTGGAGGCGGCGCTTAAAGCCCGCGTGGAGGAGGGCGATAAGCAAGCGAGGGAGCTCGCGGCGGCTGAGAAACGGGCTAGGGCAGCGGAGGCCGCAACCCGTGATGAGGTTGCGAAGGCGAGGGAAGGGGAAGAGAAGGCGAAAGAGTGGGAGAGGCGGACGAAAGAGGTAACGGACAAGGCGAAGGGGGTCGCCGAGGACTTGCAGCGCGAGAACGAGGCGCTACGGGGTAAGCTCTCCGCTGAGCATAACTTTTTTAAGGAGAAAGAGGCGGGTCTCTTGAGGGCGGAGGAGGAGATCGCCCATCTTTCGAAGCGCGTCGTTGAGCTTAATGAGGAAGTGGAGGTTGCGGGCCCTAAGTACGTGGCCTCGGAGGAATATCAAGGGGAGTTGGTGGAGAGTGTGAGGAAGATGTTCAATCAGGCCGTCCGTATGGGTGTTAAACAAGCGGTGGCCAAGTACGGGCACATTGACCCCCGCATCGTCTTCTTCAACCCCAACTATAACGAGACCATGGGGGAGTTGGATAAGGAGGAGCCTGAGGGCGAATGTGAATTCTTTCTCAATGCGGACGGGACCGTGTCCAGCGAGGCTCCTTCCGAGGCGGAGCTCGCCCGGGGGAACCCGGAGTTGATCTCCACGGGCCCTCAGCCGGCGACCGATGCGCCCCCCTCCAAACCTTCCGCTACTCCTGCTCCGGCTATAGAGGCCTCGAACGCGCTTGTTGACCCCGCTGCTGAAACCTCCAAGAGCGAAACCGTTGACCTCACCGGTCCCGACGCCGAAGCCCCGACAAGTTAAGGGATGCTGTGTTTTTTTTTTTTTTTTCGTCTTGCTGGTCGCCCTACGGGGTTTATAATCGGAACATCTTGGCCCTTGTGGCCTTTATTTTGGTGGCCCCGCGGGGTTTGTATTTAAACATCTCGGCCTTCGTGGCCTTTGCTTTTGTGCATATATAGGCCTTCTTGGCTTTTCATTTTATATTCTCTCTTTCATGGAGTGTTTGTATGTTTTTGGATTATTTGCTTCGACTTACTTTTTGCTCATCCATATAGATCTATCCATCCAACCCCATGGGTCGGGTGTCGCAGCTGTCGTGACACCCGGGCCACATAGAGCGCTTTTGTTTTTTATTGTGAACGTACCGAGGTTGCGAGCTTAACCAAGATTCTTCAACCCCAAGCGGGAAGCGAGAGGTGGACCAAACGAGATTCTCCAACCCCAAGCGGGAAGCGAGGGGTGGACCAAACGAGATTCTCCAACCCCAAGCGGGAAGCGAGGGGTGGACCCAACGAGATTCTCCAACCCCAAGCGGGAAGTGAGGGGTGGACCCAACGAGATTCTCCAACCCCAAGCGGGAAGCGAGGGGTGGACCCAACGAGATTCTCCAACCCCAAGCGGGAAGCGAGGGGTGGACCCAACGAGATTCTCCAACCCCAAGCGGGAAGCGAGGGGTGGACCAAACGAGATTCTCCAACCCCAAGCGGGAAGCGAGGGGTGGACCAAACGAGATTCTCCAATTCTGAGAGAGTTTTGAAAAGCCTGCGATCCTTTATTCGTAAAAGCTTGCAAGGAACAAAGAGGTTCAGAGAGTTTCACACGTAATATTTTTTGAGCCGCGCGATTTTCCATGTTTTACTTAGGGTGCGTCCCTCGCTATCTTTGAGTTTAAAGGCTCCGGGTGCGACTTCCTCCCCGAGGAGGTATGGGCCCTCCCAGTTAGGGTCTAGTTTGCCACTCTCGGTACTTCTCAGAACGAGGTTTCCCGTGGTCAAGAGGCGAGGTCGGACCTTCTTGTCGTGATACACGGCCACCCGGCGCTTGTACTCTCTGGAGCGCAGGTCGGCCACTTCGCGAGGCTCGTCCCGAAATTGTAGCTCAACCTTGAGATTGGACTCGTTTTCCTTTTCGTCGAATTTGAATACCCTCGCCGACGGGACTAGAGTTTCTACGGGGACTAGCACCTCTGCCCCGTAAGTGAGAGCGAAGGGTGTTTCGCCCGTTGCACGGCGCGTGGTTGTGCGATATGTCCAGAGGACGAGTGGAAGCAGCTCTGCCCAGCAGCCCTGTGCCGCGTCTAGGCGCTTCTTTATGTCGGTCAGGATGCGGGCGTTGACATTCTCTACCTGGCCGTTGGACTGGGGATGAGCCACAGAGGAGAATTTGAGGGTTATGCCCAGCTCTGAGCAGAAAGCCCGGGTCTCTTCGCAGTCGAATTGGGGGCCATGATTGGTCATGATGGTCATCGGGACGCCGAAACGACAAACGAGGGTTTTCCACAAGAAGTCGCAGACCTTTGCCCCCGTGATTTTCGCCATGGCATGTGCCTCGATCCACTTCGTGAAGTAGTCGACGATGACCAAGATGTAGTGTACCTGGCCAGCTGCCTTGGGGAAAGGTCCAAGGATGACCATTCCCCACATCGTGAATGGGCAGCGTGCGTAGATGGAGTGGAGGTGGGCGGTCGGAGCATGCTGGACGTTTTCGTCTTTCTAGCACCCCTCGCATCTTTTGACGTAGGCCTTCGCATCTTGTCGGAGAGTGGGCCAAAAGTACCCCAGATGAACGACCTTATGCGCCAAGGCCCGCCACCCCGGGTGGCCGCCACAGACCCCCTCATGTGCCTCGTAGAGGATGTGATCCGTGACCTCGGGAGGTACACACAACAGGTTTGGCTCGGCGTATCCTCGGCGGTAGAGTTGGTCGCCAATGCCGCAGTAGCGGGCAGCCTGTATTTTCAGCTTCCTGTCAACGCGGGGTCCTCTGGGAGGACACCGCTTTGTATATACCTCGTTATAGGGAACCTCCAGTCCTCGGTTCTTATGGACAGGACCTCGCAATCTACACTTCGTGAGAGCTTTCTCTCTACCATCACGCGGTTCCCTACTTCCAAGGGGAGCGCGGACCCCAACCTCGCGAGAGCGTCCGCCTTTGTGTTCGAGGTCCGCGGGATTGACTCCACCGCAAAGGTCTCTAGGCATGACACTAGTGCCCTCACCTTTGCTTGGTAGGCAGGCAGAAATCCTGTTCTGGTGTCGTATTGGCCATTGAGCTGTTGTGCCACGAGCTCAGAATCCGTGTAGACCCTGATCTTGCGGGCTCCGCTGAGGAGTGCCATCTCGATCCGGGCGATCATTGCCTCGTACTCAGAGTCGTTGTTGGTGGCTTCGAAGGCGTAGTTGAGGGCGTACTCCGTCTCAATTGAGGTGCCAGCGAGAAACACGTCGGCCCCGCCTCCGGCATCACACCGTGAGCCGTCAACAAATACCTTCCATTCCTCCGAGCTCGTGTCGGTCTCGGGGAAGGTGACCTCTACCATGAAATCGGCTAGGGCCTGTCCCTTCATCACGGTCCTCGGGAGGTAACTGATGTCGAACTCGGAGAGCTCAACGGCCCACTTCGTCATACGCACGGAGAGGGCGGGCTGATGGAGGATTTGACGAAGTGGGAGGTCAGAGAGGACTTGGATGGGATGTGCATGGAAGTAAGGGCGCAAACGCCTTGCGGCGATCACGACTTCCAGCGCCATTTTTTCCGCTGGGGAGTACCGCTGCTCCGCAGGTTGGAGCACGCGACTCACGAAGTATACTGGGTGCATGGCCTCCCTGGTGAGCACCGCGCTGACTGTCTTAGGGCTCACCGCTACATACAGTTGCAGGTCTTCGCCTGCAAGCGGAGGTGACAAGGTGGGGAGCTTTGTAAGGAAGGTCTTCAACTCGGAGAAAGCAGTCTCGAGTACCTCGTCCCAGGCGAACTTGTCATTTTTTTTTAGGGCGGCGAAAAAGGGGAGAGATTTGTCCGCTAAACGGGAGCAAAACCTCCCTAAGTAATTTACAGCGCCATTGAGCCGTTGCACCTCGGTTCGTGACCTTGGGGACCTCATTGAGACGATCGACTCCACTTTGGCGGGGTTGACGTCGATCCCGCGCTCACTGATCATGAAACCCAAGAATTTCCCCGATGATACGCCGAAGACGCACTTCTCGAATTCAGGCTGAGACGGTTGCGCCTGAGGGTGGTGAAGACCTCGGCGAGGTCCAACAGATGTTCCTTGGGATTCTTGCTCCGCACGACTATGTCGTCCACGTAAGCCGACACATTCCTCCCCAGATGATTCTTGAAGACGCGGTCGATGAGACGCTGAAATGTGGCACCAGTGTTCTTGAGGCCAAAAGGCATGACCTTGTAGCAGTATGTTCCCCGCTGGGTGATGAAGGACGTTTCTTCCTCATCGTGTGAGTTCATCGAGATCTGGTTGTATCCCGAGTATGCGTAGAGGAAGCTTAGGACTTCGTGGCCCGCAGTTGAATCAACAAGCTCATTAATTGAGGGCAGGGGGTAGCTGTCCTTGGGGCAAGCCTTGTTGAGGTCTTTAAAATCCACACACATCCGCCACTTGCCACTGGCCTTTTTGACCAACACAACGTTGGAAAACCACCGCGGATACTGCACCTCGCGGATGAATTCCGCGGCCATCAGTTTTTCTACCTCGTGATTGGCGGCGTTTGCTCTCTCTTCATTCATCTTCCTTCGTCGCTTTACCACAGGGCGGGTGGCCACATCGACGTTTAAGGAGTGCTGGGCTAGTGTCCGCGGAATACCACGGAGGTCTTTTGCGGTCCAGGCGAACACATCGCGGGATCCAGCGAGCAGGGCCTATAGGGACGTTGTAGATGTCCCAGTGAGACATTCCCCAAGGTATATTTTCTCGGAGTCGCTTTCAAAGGGGGTTATCACCCTTCTTTCTGCCTCGGGCGTGGGGACCGTGAAGTCCTGGACTTCGAGGTCGGCCTCGCCGATGGATTCCACCATGAAGACGGGGCTTCTCTGTTTTGCCGAGGTTGCGTAGCAGACGCGGCCTTCTTCCTGTTTTCCTTTCACCTCGCCTACACCGTCGTCGACGGGGAATTTCATCTTGAGGTGGTAGATGGAAACCACCGCCTTGAATTTCATCAAGGAGACCCTCCCGATGATTGCGTTGTAGGCCGAGGGTAGGTGCACCACTGTAAACTCCACCATCTCGGTCCTTGTTGTTGAGCCAGTGCCGAGTGTCATCCAAAGGTCTATGAGACCGGCGACGTCGACCTCGTTTCCTGAGAAGGAGGTGAGTTTCCTCGCGTAAGGCTTTAGAGACGTTGTAGAGATGCCTAGTTGCTCGAAGGCACCGAAGTACATGATGTCTACGGAGGAACCCGTGTCCACTAGTACTCGCTTTACCATCTTCGAGCCTAGTTGGGCGTGCACCACCAGGGGTTCGGAGTGTGGCATGTGGAGGCCTTCGGCGTCTTCGGAGGTGAAAGCCAAACCTGCATGGGACCTCGAAGTCTGTGTCACGCTGTACACTGAGGGCTCGTGGTGGCTTGCCCTCGCGTATCTTTTCCTTTCTTTCTGGGTTGAGCCTGCCAGAGAGGGCCCTCCCGAGATGGTATGGATGTAACCGTCTGGTGCCGAGGCCTGCCCAGGGCGCGCCTGTCCTGCGGGGGCGTTTTGTTCAATGTTGTTGGCCCGAGGAGGAGGAGGGTGTGTGGGACCTCGTTGTACGACGTTGGCTCCCACGGCAGGGTTGGCGCGGCCCCGTTTGTTCGGGTTATACGCGGGACCTCCCTTGCCTTTGTAACCTCGCGGTTTCTCGCCGAAGCAGCTCCAACCTCCTCTGCCACTCCCGTTGTTGTTATAGTGGTTGTTGTTCCTGTTGTCGTTGCTTCTGTTGTTGTTATTGTCCTTGTAGTCGGCGCGCCGGTCGTGGGCCTGCGTCATGTACGCATCCTTCGCGGCCGGCGCAACCATTTTCGCCTTCCCCTTAGCCTCGGTCACGATTTCTTTATCAGTCTTCGGCCGCGAGCTCTAGTTGGCGGTGTCTTCGGCGTAAACTTGGTCGTGATCCGAGCGCATAGGCTTTCATACGTCGTTGGGTTTTTAAGAAAGATGCGATTCTTAAAGGCCCCTTGGAAAAGATTGCTCATGAGGACGTCCCGTACTGATGCCTCATCGATGTGAGCGATTTCCGCGATTGCGGTGGTGAACCTCGTGAAGAAGGCACCCAGTGTCTCGCTGTCCCCCTGCTCGATGCCGCGGAGGTCCTGCATGTTCTTCTTGCGCTTCCTCGAGCTGTTAAAGTGCGCGATGAAGGAATCGCATAGCTTGGAGAACGAGGTCACAAACTCGGGCTTAATGCTAGTGAACCAGATCATTGCTGCCTTGTCCAATGTGGTTAGGAAGATACGGCAGAAGATGGCATCGCTATAAGAGTTGACATTCATCTGGACGGCGTAGTGTTTCACGTGGTCCTCGGGGTCGGCCGTGCCGTCATAGAGACTCATTTGCAGCCAATGGAAACCCTTTGGCATAGGAGCCTCTTGGATCTCGGTCGAGAAAGGGTTACGGTACCCGATCTCGGCAGGCTGACGGTGAGACTTCGATTTTACTAGAGGGCGCGCCGCACTCCCCGCTGTTTTGGACATCTCCGCATCTCGCATTCTTGAACGCCGTGAACGAGATCGCGAGATTTGCATGGGGTCTCGGGGAGGTCTCTTCGTCGATGAGCCATTGGTCGACGTTTCCTGCCTGGGTCCGTGCCCGGGTAGGTACTCGGGTACGTATTCAGAGTGAGGTTGCCCCTGAGAGTGTATGGGGACGTATGGGAGGGTGACCTTGCTGATATTGTCCGTAGCTCGGGTAGGGGTACGAAAACGGGGGCGCACCGCCCTGCTCATGCCCTTGGAACGGGTAGGGGTTCTGGGGAGCATTGTACGTCCAACCGGGAGGGACCACGAAGGGGCATCCAGGGGGTCCCGTGGCCGCCCACTGCGGGGTCTCAGGCATATTGTCGGGATGTTGGGGAAAGAAATTGTTTGGGCAAGCCATTTTGTGGAGTTGAAAGCCAAGGTTTGCACAAATCAGGAAGCTGCTTAGGATGAAGAGGTTCCCACAGACGGCGCCAGTGATGAAACCCGAAATGACGACCCGCTAAAAGACAAGGAACGAGGTTATTATTTTTGATAGTGCAAACACTTGCTTCTTATTTATATCTTTCTTACACCGAGGTTACAAGCCAACGAGGCTTAACAAGCAATTAAGAATTACACCTTGAAACTCCTATAGGTTTTCGAGATCTCGAGATGACAATATCCGAGATCTCCTACTTTGCTAAACGATTCTACCGCCTAATTGTTGCGAGATTGATCTTGAGGCGAGGTGGACTTGAGAGCGTGGTGTTGAGTCTGGCGAGATTGTGTAGCGAAGTCCTTAGTGCAGGCGGGATCTTTGAGCGACTTGAAGTCTTTTTGTGGACTCTTCTTATCTGTAGCGAGGTCTTTTAACGATGTTTCTATCACGTCGATCTTTAACGAGCAAGATAGTTCTTGAGTTAAGATGTTTTTCGACCCCTTTCTCTCACGAGGTTCCTCCCTATTTATAGAGGATTGCGGGATCGAGTTTTGGCTAAGGTCCGATGTGGGACGCCCGATATTGTGGCTCCTGATTGGTCCGTAGGTGAGGCAGCGTGTGGTTGGCTGGGTGAGGCGGCATCTGTGAGTGGTCCGTGTGGGCGGGTGTCAGTAAGGTCGGTTACGAGGTCTAGGCCTCGTTCCGAGGTCTCAGGGGATCTCGCGGGGTACGAACTTTGCTTAAATAAATGAGGGATACGAGAGTGGGGTCCGGAATCATTTATTCGTTCCCCGTACCCCGAGCCCACTTCTTCCTTTTACTATTTTGGGCATCATCACAACTACTATTCTAGAAAGCAAAAGAACACAAAACAGAAAAAAAATCAAGGAAGATCAACTAAATAACGACTCAAACAGGTCGGTACCGACCTTGCCAGGGTCGGTATCGACACTGAACTTAAACTGAAACGAAGTAAAACATCGCAGGGAAACACAAGTTCGGTACTGAAATGATTGCCTCGGTAACGATTTTGAACAGAGATTGATACGAACTTCAAATACGAGAAAAGATCTAGGATAAGGGTTTACCACGACATAATCATGCAATCGAGATAGTGTGATTCATAAATATCATGCCTTGAATATAAAGTCATCAACTTTCGTTGATGAAAGCAAGCAAATCAATCAACTCTCATAAATTAATTCACTTTCTACTTATTTTTTATCCAAAGTTTGTAACTTTCGTTATCAAACAATATCAACATTCAAGTTCATAACTTTCTCTTTCGATTAAGAAACAAACTCGATATACTTTGACTTTCGTCAAAGCATAAGCACAAAACAAGCAGAGAATAGATAGAAGGCATTCAATCATTCATCACACACCATTCATGCACAATCATGTCGGGTTTTCAACCCCGATCCTAGAAAAGAAGACTACTCACACATGCTTAGGAAAAACAAACAGAACACTTGAATAAAGACATCACTTTAAATCAAAACTAAAATTACTTGAATTAATAATACTTCTTGTCTCAAAAAACAACCAGAAATAACAAACTTCTTCTCCAAGTCTCCTTAAGAACAAACTAAATCAGCCAAACAAAAGAGAAGGATGCGTGTTCTGAAGGAATTCACCCCTCTCTCTCTCAATTCGCCTAACAACCCCCAAAGTATATATACTAGAAAAGCTATCTAAAAAGTTTCCATAAAAATAGAACTTTCTAAAACTAAAAGATTACGGAATAAAAACATAAAAATCTCAAATGTCGGCTACGCCTAGCGACACAGGGCACCCTTAGTGTCGACCCTGTCAGGGTCGGTAGACTCTTGCTGAATTTTTGCCAATTTCCTGTCACCTGCACGCCTCGGTACCAAACCCACATGGTCGGTAACGAGCCTGTTTTACCTTACTCCTTTGTATTTTTTCCCAGCTTCTTTTGGATTTTCCGGGATCTTTTTGATGTCCTTGTTTTCTCCTTAGCTCACCAAGCTCCAATATCTCCTCTCTATCTCAATGCTTCCAGAATGCTCTAACTTGCTTCAAAAACCTACGAAAAAACACAAAAACAAAGTAGCTTCCATACTTTTCTCAAAATATGCAAACTCTTCGAAAAAGACACAAAACTAACATAAAAGCACAACTAAACTAAGCTAAAAAACCTAGAAAAACACTTAAAAACTAAGCTAAAAACACGAACATCAGAATACCGAAATAAAAGAAGAAACACGCTTAGTGTACGTAATTGAGCCCTTACTGACATAGGCATTGGAGGTGGATAGGGGATAAAACCCTCTTTTTCCATTGGTTTGCATGTCAAGAAGGATCTTTAAGAAGGAAGAAGGTTTAAACATGGTCTTAGCTTGCTAAGACGAATCTTTACACTAATAATATTCTCTCATTGAGAGCTTCGATTTGACATATTATAAGCTCCAATCCGACATTCATGAAACCTCTTTTACATGTCATTTACTTGGTCAAAAGAATGCTTCTATTTTTTTGCTAAACTTCATATGTTCATACTGTAATTGAACTCAAGTGTTTCGAAATAATAGATTATATTAAAATATTTAATTATCGTATAATAAAGTATAAATACATATTTAAATTGTAACATCTCCGACCAAAATGCATACGTCATTCGGCATTCATATAAGATTAAGAGCATATGCATAGCATATGGGCATGACATATAGTGAATTTTTAAAAGTAATATTTATTTTCGAATTAAGTTTATTATATTTTAAAAAGTTTTTAAGAAAAAATTAATTATTAATTATTTCAGGGTAAAGTTTGTAGTAAATCAGATTTGAGGGTGAAAAGTGTAATTTCCTATAAAAGTTAGCCGACTCTCTTGCCGACTTCGGCCTTATACATATATTGTGATTTGGATCACTTTCTCATTAAGCTACGAGAATCAAAGAAAAGAGAGAGAAAAGTTGAAATGTGAATTAAGAGCATGTATTTGATTTTGTTTGTATTTGTTGGATCTGGTACAAGATTTCTTCAATCGGGTTTTAATCTTGAAGTACAAGCGTGTTTTGGTAAGTTTTTAATTAGTTAATGGTTTATCTGGATTTTCCTAATTTTTCCAGATCTAGATCTACTGTTGATTTTGATTCAAAAATCAGTCGATTTATAGTTCTTAGAGGGTGTTTTCGATATCGGATTTATATTTGGTAAAAGATTTCAGAGTAATTTTAGGGTTTTTCTTGTAATGATATTAGGGAGCCCTTTGATCAAGTTTTTCAGAAAAGTTTGAACTAGAAAAATGTTCTTCTATAGTTTATTGTTGTCAAGTTTGAAAGGATTTGGAATTATGCATAAGAAGTTATAATGCATTCTTGCATTTTATTGCATTTAGGGTTAGGATTTGTAAAAGTGAATAGCCTAATTTGCATTGGGTTACATATAGGAGCACAAGTAGTAGACCGTGGTCAAAGTCAAGGGGGAGAAATATAGTATCTGCCTTAAACAGGTGAGTATAGATTGGAGATTCAACCCTATGTGCTATATGTGAAATATGAATATATGGATATATGTTTAATGAGCTATATGGATATATGTGTTTTATATGATAGCTCTGAAATTTCCAGAGTTGTTTGCACAGAAAGTATGATAACAGATGGCATATGATATATGATTACAAGATGCATTTGATTGCATAGCATATTGCAATGAGATTTAAAAGGATTTGTGACTATCTTGCCCTGAACTGTAATTCAGGAAATCTTCGGATTTCTTTGTTAAAGTGACCTACGGGTCATACAGGATCCACAGATCATACAGGACCTACGGGTCAATGAGGAGATCTTCGGATTTCTTTCTTAAAGGGGCCATAAGAGCCAATATTCAAGAGATCTTCGGATTTCTTTGCTAAAGGGACCATAAGAGTCCATATACAATAAACCCGGGGCAGATTCAGGCTTGAACAGCTCACAGAATAAAGAATCGGATACATTTGCATTTGCATTTGCATAGTAAATTTCTATATGACATGTATAATATGTATGTTTATATACATGGACTAAATGTTTGACTGTGTGAAATAATTGATGATGGTTTATATTCACTGAGTATGCGACTCACGTAAATCGCAAAACAATTTTTCAGGTTCAGCTAGTTTTTGTTGATGTGTGTTTCTGTTAGAGGTCATATTCATACAGGTCGACCGGTTGAAGCTCAATGCAACCTTCTCAACCTTCTCCTCCTCATTTTGCATCATAGACATATGACTTGTAATAAAGTTAGAGTAATATATAGATGTATTAGTATAAGAAGAGATTGCATAGATGTGTGTGCAACCTTTTATGGTTGTTAATTCTGCTTTGTGCTTATATGGATAATTGCTATATGTGAATTATCTCCTTATATAAGAGATAAGTTTTACAGAGTATACGTCATAGGGTATAAGGGGGTCACATAAATTGTTATTCTAATTACTTATTTATAATTGTTGGAGTTTTTTTAATATTTTAAGTGTTTTTTTTGTAATTTTTTTTTAAATTGAAAAATTCTTTGACGTTGTCACCTATTTGAGTCATCCGCAGTTTACAATGTAACTCCATCTGCATTTGTTACCTCGAGGTGAAGCGTAAATAAAATTTTACGAGAATAATCAAACAGGGAAATGTACTCAATTTTCTAGTAAGAAAAATTTTAGGAACCAAAAATGAAATTTAATTACATCTAAATTAAAAACCTAGATAAGATACAGAACCACCTTGATAATTACTTTGCCTTCGGTTATTTGGTTCAGTGGTTGGGCCTTTAGAGTAGTACCCCGATGTCATCGTTTCGAATATCTCAGACAACAATATGTCCTTTCCTTTTTAGAATTGGTTAATAACTAGTTCTTAGTGGATGCTCTAGAGAATCCCAAGTAATACTTGTGGTGATGGTCTAGACAATTCCAAATAGTACTTGTGGGCGATTCTAATCCTTACCTCTTATACAAAAAAAATGACACGTGTTTTGCAGTTTTTGGTCGGTAGCATGTACATAAGTACAATGTATTTGCATGTGAATATGTAGGTCATAGAATTAAAAAAAAAAGATTAAAAAAGGGCACAAAAGCTAGTCATTGTATAATTGTGTATATATATATATATAGTTTGGTTTAAATGAAACAAACTCTTATCCTAAAATGAACTCTTATCCTAAAACGAATACACTTTTCATAGTTAGTAATACACGTTTCATATAAAAGTGCATTGAAAAATACAAAAAATGCATTACGAAAAAGTGCACTAAAAAATTTGAAAAGTGCACTAAAAAAATTTGAAAAGTGCATTAAAAAGTACGAAACGTACAAATGCGAAAAAGTGCACTCTGAAGTATGAAAAATGCACTACTAACTACAAAAAATACATTCGTTTTAGAATAAGAGTTCGTTTTAGGATAAGAGTTTGTTTCATTTGAACCAAACTCTCTCTATATATATATATCATCCATGAAAAAGAACTTTAAGAAACGTGCTCAGATTGAAAAGTGAAAAATGCACCCAAATTAGTATAGAAAGGGATTTATGTATATCTGCCTACGTGTCACTTTAACTAGTTTTCTAATTCTGAAGGAGTTTAGTAATTGATGGAGTTAACATTTAATTAAACTAGTGATTGAAAAAGACAAGAAGGTAATTGATGAAGAAGTAGTACAGAGTGGAGGCTCTTAATATATTACTTGTAAGAAATTGGGGGAACAAAAGGGCAACCATACACTCTGCACCACTAATTCAACATACATGCACTGAGTTTGATTATAACATCTTCAAACCCCACAACCTTATTCTACCCAACTCCAAACATAACTACACATTGCGTAAATGATTTTACAATATTAACTTATTAAGCCCCCAAAACCCAACAACCAAATGCCATCTTAGCTTAATTTTACTTTATTCATGTATGATTTTCATGTCATCGTAAACTTAAGCTAATTAGCTTTTAGTACGCCCAATTAGTTGCCAATCTCGGCCACCTCGCCGGTGGGCGGGTAGTGTCCCCCACCGTGCCCGTAGCCACCACCGTGTCCGTAGCCACCGTGGCCATATCCACCGTGTCCGTAGCCTCCACCTCCACCACCGTGGCTGTAACCTCCGCCACCGTGGCTGTAGCCTCCGCCACCGTGATGGTACCCGCCGCCACCGTAGTAGTTGGGATTCTCGACGGAGGTCTCTTGGGTTTTCCTCTCGGTTGCCGGAGGGTAGTGGCCCCCACCACCGTGTCCGTAGCCACCGTGGCCATATCCACCATGTCCGTAGCCTCCGTGTCCGTAGCCTCCGCCGTGGCTGTAGCCTCCTCCGCCACCGTGATGGTATCCGCCGCCGCCGCCGTAGTAGTTGGGTTCCTCGACGGAGGTCTCTTGGGTCTTCCTCTCGGTTGCCGGAGGGTAGTGGCCCCCACCGTGTCCATAGCCACCGTGACCATAACCTCCACTGCCGTGGCCATAACCGCCGTAACCACCGCCTCCGTGTCCGTGTCCGTATCCTCCGTAACCGCCGCCTCCGTGACCATACCCTCCATACCCGCCTCCGCCGTGGCCATAGCCACCGTAACCGCCTCCGCCGTGGCCATACCCGCCGTGTCCATATCCGCCGCCGCCGTAGTAATCAGGCTTCACTTCAGTGCTCTCTTCACTCTTCTCCTCTTTGGCCGCTACCTTCTCCACAGATTCTGTATGCATACACCATTAATATTAGATTGTTTGGGATTCAAAATTAATGATTAATGCTATTAGCTCCTATAAGGTACGGTATTGTTGCGAGTTGTGAAAGCTATGTAAATTTAATTGGCAAGTAAAAACAAGCGCAGGACTCAGTGTATTTAATTAGGTGGAGTTAGCTAGTTGCTTGATTAGATAATGCTTAACGATGTTGTCATGTAAACGTATACACTTATGAAGAAATTAACAAACACGTATGTACGTAATAATGCAAGTCAATCTCAAGGGAACTATAATTAAAATGGATGGAGAGGTGGATAATTAAATTAAAACAAGGGAATTATAGTGTATGAATTAGTAATTAAACGTATACGCAAGTTAAGACAATGGAAGTAAATATATAAATTTTGAATTGAAAGGAAGTAGTGATATGATATGTATGTAGAAGTGTGGATAATTGAGAAAGGGAATCTCACGAGTCTGATCCTGGGTTTTTTCAGCAAGCTCACGAGCTGAGACCTCATTAGAAATGAGCAGGCAAAGGCCCAAGAGAAGGCCAAGGAGAAACACTGCCTTTGAAGAGGCCATCTTTGTGTAATCTTTTTGTTTTTTGGGTGTGGGATGTGAAGAATTGTCATTGAGAAGCTTTCTATTTATAGGCGAAAATAATGGTCATCGAGTTGAGTAGTAATGGTCATAGAGACTGTGCGGGTGAGTTTGGGTCCCATTATTGGACCCCACATTTGACTCTTTATGCTACCCGGAGTTGAAATTAGTCTCCAATCGAAACAAAAAAAAACAATCAAGTTGAATCGAAGCGTTGAGGGGATAAGATCCTCAATGCAATGGTCCTAAAAAATCTATGTAAGGAGGATTGTTTACCTTCTGGAAATTCATCCGTCATTATATGAGACATTATTGGTTTCGTGGTAGTAAAAAACTATCCACAATAAATTCTTGTTGATGATGGTAGGAATACAAAATCTTTGATATAATCTTCAATGCTCAAGTTAAGCTACGGTTTTGCCTTTCAGAAGTTGAGCACTTGATGATGTTTTGGACAAGAATTTGCCAACAACCAATTATGTGTTTCGGATAGAATGTGGAACTAATCTGTTGAATGAAGATGATCAAGTCTGCACAAGTTTCTAGCCGTTGAAGTTGAACATTTCAATTAAGTTTTAAAGTCAGAGTCAGAGTCATGTTAGTTTGAACTGGTCTTTGTTAGTTGCTGAATTCTAGGAAGCTGAATTGATCTAGTTTGTTAGTATTTTTATCTGAGTTTAGTAGGTAGTTTAAGGAGTCCATCAAGCCATGTTTATAGGCATTATTTCTTAGTGGAGACGTGTGCTAAGTGTCTGCATTTTGTAATGGCTATTTAAGCATTATCCATTATTAATGAAAAGTACTGCAAATCAGCAAATATCTGTATCTTCCTTTCTCTGTTTTGTCAACAATTGGTATCAAAGCGAGAGAGTTAATCCAGGGGCTTAGTTTGAGTGTTTTGTGTGAGAGTTAAATACAGGGAAACACAAAGGTATTGAGAACAATGCAAGGTAACAATGGTAATGGCAATGGGAACTCACTTACCCAATTGCATATGTTCAAAGGAGTAAATTACCATTTTTGGAGTTTGAAGATGAAGACTCTCTTCAAATCTCAAGAATTATGGGGCATTGTAGAAGATGGCTTTGATGACATAGAGCCAGCAGAACCGGATCAAGCACTAAGGGAGAAAAGGAACAAGGATGCAAAGGCATTGTTCATCATTCAACATGCTTTGGATGATGAAATATTTCCACGAATTGCAGCGGCTTCTACAACAAAAGAGGCATGGAGTACTCTAAAAAAGGAGTACATGGGAGACAAGAAGGTAATCATGGTGATATTACAGTCTCTAAGGAGGGAATTCGAGTCCTTTCAAATGAAGGAAAAAGAAACTATTCAGGAGTACCTCTCAAGGGTGTCAAGCAATGTGCAGAGCAGATGAGATCCTATGGGGAAGACATCAAGGCTCAACAAGTTATAAGCAAGGTGTTTAGGAGTCTCACAAAGAAGTTTGACCATGTTGTGGCGGCAATCAAGGAGTCCAAGGACATGGAAACCTACACATTTGATGAGTTGATGGGCTCCCTTCAATCTCATGAAGACAAGTTATCCAAAGGGGATGACAAGAAAGAAGAGAAAGCCTTCTAGGTCAAAAGTGAGTCTTCTACAAAAGAAAGATCACAACAGAATTCAGGAAGAGTAGAGGAAGGGGAGGCTATAGAGGAAGGGGACCAGGGAGAGGCCAATTGAAGGATGGAAGAGAGGAGTCTTCCAAAAGTAGCTATAAGAGCCCTCTTAAATGCTACTACTGCAAGGTGATAGGCCACAAACACGTAAACTGCTAGAAGAAAGAAGAGGATGAAGAGAAAGGACGTGATAAAAAATCCAACTTTGTGGAGCAAGAAGAGAAGTTGTTCATAGCACAAGGTGAAGCAAGCAACGAGACTGAAAGTGGTCTTTGGTATGTTGACAGTGGATGCTCAAACCACATGTCAAGTGCCAAATCCATGTTCAGGTTAGGAGGTGGAAAACAACTTACAATTGAAGGAATCGGCACCATTGCTCTTCAAACTGATCAAGGCAAGTCAAAGTTGTTGCAGAAATGTTCAATATGTGCCTCAACTGGCTCATAATTTCCTAAGTGTGGGGCAATTCGTGTGTGGAGGTTATTTTGTGGTGTTTGAAGATGATAAATGCGTCATCAAGGAAAATAACATCAGAGAAGCTTTGATGAAGATTGCGATGGGAAAGAACAAGGTGTTTCCTCTGGATTTTGCAAGAATTGTAGCGCAAGCCCTCATGGTGAAAGGCGAAGAGAATGCCAATTTGTGGCATCTCAGGTATGGACACTAGAACACTTAAGGTCCAAAATTGCTTAGTACAAAAGAGTTAGTGAATGGATTGCCAAGAATTGGCAATATAGAAATTTGTGAAGGGTGTGTATATGGAAAACAGTCTCGTGGGTCTTTTCCAAGTGGAAACTCATGGAGAGCAAGTGACTGTCTTGAATTGTTGCATGCCAATCTTTGTGGGCCTATGCAAACTACATCATTAGGAGGAAGCGAATATTTCATATTGATAACTGATGACTACAGTAGAATATCATGGGTCTACTTTCAACAAGCAAAGTCAAAGGCATTTGAAAAGTTCAAGAACTTCATAGTCTTGGTGGAGAAGCAAAGTGGCAAGCAAGTGAAAGCTTTGAGAATAGATAGGGGAGGAAAGTTTATGTCGAATGAGTTTGCTCAATTCTGTGATGAGAATGGTATAAGGAGGGAGCTCACTACACCATATACACTAGAGAAAAATGGTGTGGCAGAGAGAAAAGAATAGAATTGTGGTGGAGATGGCCAGGTGCATGATGAAAGCCAAAGGAATGCCAAATGTATTTTGGAGTGAAGCAGTTGCAACTGCAGTGTACGTGCTCAGCATCTCATTAACCAAAGCTGTCATGAATTCAACTCCATTTGAAGCTTGGAGGATGAAGAAACCATTTGTCATCCATTTGAGGATCTTTGGGTGTATTGCCTACACTTTTGTGAATTTGAGAGCCAACTTAGACAACAAGGTAGAGAAGTGTGTCTTTGTTGGCTACTCAGCTCAATCCAAGGCATACAAGTTGTATAATCCCTCTACTGGCAAGATCATAATTGGAAGGAATCTTATCTTTGATGAAGATGCAAGCTGGAATTGGAGCAAACAAGATCAAAATGGTGCAAGTCAGCAAATATTTGTAACTCTGGAAGAGAGTGGTGAACCTGCACTAGCACCAACGCATCAAACTCCTCCAACAACACCTCAAAATTCATCAACAACTTCAAGTAGTCAAAGCTCACCATCATCGATCTCATTCATCATCATCTGAAGAGACTCCTCCACTTCGAGTAAGATCTCTAGTTGATATTTATGAAAGTTGTGATTTTGCTTTAGAGGTTACTGAACCACCAGATTTTGAAGAAGCAAATTCTCAAAATGAATGGAAAACTGCCATGAATGATGAGATCAAAGCAATAGAAAAGAATGAAACATGGGAGCTGGTGGTAGGGAGAAAAATGTCATAGGCTTGAAGTGGGTGTATAGAACAAAGTATAACTCTGATGGGAGCATCTCAAAGCACAAGGCACATTTGGTAGCAAAGGGCTATGTACAGCAAGAAGGCATAGACTACGAAGAAACATTCTCACCAGTGGCAAGGTTTGAGACAGTGAGAATAGTCCTGGCTTTGGCTGCTCAATGGGAGTTGTAGGTTTTTCAACTGGATGTCAAATCTGCATTTCTCAATGGAGAATTACAGGAAGAGATGTTTGTAGAACAGCCTCAATGATTTCAGAAAAGAGGAGAAGAGGAGAAGGTGTACAAGTTGAGAAAGGCTCTTTATGGCCTAAAGCAGGTGCCAAGGGCCTAGTATAGCAAGATAGACTCATTTTTCACCAGCACTGGTTTCAACAGAAGTGAAAATGAGCCTACACTCTATGTGAAGAAGCAAGGTACGAGTGACTTCATCATAGTATGTTTATATGTTGATGATATCATTTATTTTAGCTCTTCACTTAGTATGCTAAAAGAATTCAAGGGGTCCATGATGTTTGAGTTTGAAATGACTGATTTGGGAGTCTTGAAATACTTCCTTGGATTGGAGGTAAGTCAAAAGAAGTGTGGAATCTTCTTGAGTTAGAAAAAATATGCAACAGACTTGCTTAAGAGATTTCACATGGAGAATTGTGAGGTTGCAAAGACTCCTATGAATTCAAATGAGAAGCTGCAAAAGCAAGATGGTACAGACAGTGCATATGAGAAAGTTTTCAGAAGTATGGTAGGAGGATTGAATTATCTCACACACACTAGACTTGACATTGCATATAGTGTTAGTGTTGAGTCGAGGTACATGCATTGTCCAACCAAGCAACACTTTGGGGCAGCTAAAAGAATTTTGAAGTATGTAGCAGGTTCTCTAGAGTATGGAATCTGGTATGAAAGTATGAAGAACTTCAAGTTAAGAGGTTACATAGACAGTGACTTGGCTGGCTGTGTAACGACAGGAAGAGTACATCAGGGTTTGTATTTGATCTTGGATCAGGGGCCATAACTTGGAGTTTAAAGAAGCAGGATATTGTGGCTCTTTCATCATCTGAGGCTAAGTATATAGATATGGGAGCTGCAGCTAAGCAAGCATTGTGGTTGAAGAAGTTACTTAAAGATATGTGTTGTGAACAAAAAAGAAGCATCGGAGATCTGGTGTGACAACAAGTCTTCGATAGCTATGGCGAAGAACCCTGCATTTTATGCCAAGACCAAGCACAATGATCTACAAGACCACTTCATTATAAAGGTGGTATCTGACGGCAAGGTTGAATTGCAATTTTGTGGAATAGACTTTCAAAATGCTGACTTGTTTACCAAAGCTCTGAATCAAGTCAAGCATCAGCATTTTATGCAAGAAATTGGCATGTGCAAGCTTGGATCAAGGGGAGGTGTTGAATGAAGATGATCAAGTCTGCACAGGCTTCTAGCCGTTGAAGTTGAACGTTTCAGTTAAGTTTTAAAGTCAGAGTCATGTTAGTTTGAATTGATCTTTGTTAGTTACTGAATTCTAGGAAGCTGAATTGATCTAGTTTGTTAGTATTTTTATCTGAGTTTAGTAGGTAGTTTGAGGAGTCCATCAAGCCACGTTTATAGGAATTACTTATTAGTGGAGACGTGTGCTAAGTGTCTGCATTTTATAATGGCTATTTAAGCCTTATTCATTATTAATGAAAAGTATTGCAATTCAGCAAATATCTGTATCTTCCTTTCTCTGTTTTGTCAGCATGATCTAACCCATTTAATCACTCAAAAATGGAAAACGAGGAATATCGAAGGTTGAGCGATGGATTCTACGTAAGGAAAAGAACTTTGAGGGTTCAAATTGTTTAGTATTACAATTCACACACTGTTCTGATTATGCATACTCCCCTCTCTTTCTACTGTTCCGTTACATTTATCCCTCACCCCCATCACTCGACAGTTGCCTCCCACTAGCTTTCCGATCGTCCTCCCACGTTCGCCCGTCCTCTTCCCACTTCATGGATCATCGTCTGTCATTTTTTCTTTTCATTACGCGCGCCTTTGTGCTAGACGGGATCTCGAACTTTTTGATCTTCTTGGGCTTCTTCAACTGGGTTTGCAAGGTTTGGGCCAACAATAGCCCCAAAAGATAGAGATTTCCGAGAGCGGGATTGAAACCTTTTTTTTACTGTTTGACGACGAGATTCTCGATCGTTCTTGGGGACACATGGGACTCCAAAATTGCAAGGCTATGTTCGAGGAGGGACGTGAAGCGATGAATGGTTCTCTATTTAGTTCCGCCTCTAGATTTCATCATTTCATTGCATCTCCTCCTACCCAAGGTAAAAAAAAAAAGCTTTCTCTCTTCCTATTTTCAAATTTCTTCTCTTCTTGATCTCTCTAATGGTAAGGACGAGAGTAGTCTTCGATCATGATTTTCAGCCTTCTGGTGTCTTACAGGATTGTGATAGTTTCTCCGGGACTCTTTCCCAAGAAGAGATAACTCAAATGTTGCGGGATAGAGACTTTCCCGACGACGCGGTGGCCATGTTACCCACCATTGAATGTCCGAATTGGACCTGTCCCGGATGGGTGTGCTTTTTTGAGTTATATAAAAAGTCTTGTGTAGAATAGCCTCGAAAAATGGGAATCACTTCCTTTCTCGTTCTAACAACAATTTCCGTGAAAGACCTTGTGTTTCTGTTTTCAATCTCGTGCCAATTCCCCTTCTGTCCACTGGTCATCGAGTTCTTGACACACTTTCGATTATCTCCTGCCCAAATCCTCCCATTCGCTTGGAAAATCCTGTTCTGGGCGGGGAAGATGGTTGAGTTAAGAGCATCTAATTTGCCTTGGCTGACTTGCTCTTGTCATATACTGTCATGACCGTGAGGCGGGGATGGATCATTCTTTAGTCCAAGGTCGCTCGTCGACCGCTAGTTATGAATGCCAAGGTTACGACATGAGCTGGGCTAGCATATTTTTCTTTGTGGAGATAGCTTCCATCGATCCCGACTGTCACCGTTTTCTTTTTGACAAGTGGTGGGTTGATAGTAAGAATCTAACCCTTTTTCTTTGTAGCTTTTTCAGAAAGTGTTAACTTTCATCTGTTTCTCCGGTTTCTTTGGTTGTAGATTTGTCGGACATCCTAGAACCGCTTGGCCTATCGAAGAAGCTTACCTCCAAGTTGCTCAAGCTCACACTAGTGCAGCGCACCTTCGGGAAGGCTACTTTTGATGTTCTTGAAGAGTCCTCAGCGAGCGAATAGGGCACTATGTTAGATGATTCAGAAGATTCGAAAGAGGAAGAAGGAAACCTCCTCCTTGCCGCTATGTCGATTGTGCCTTCATCAGTGACTACCTCTAGTTCTTCTGTTGGTGAGGGTTTTTTCTTGCTTCTTTGGTTTTTGACATCACGTTGGAGTTTTCTAGTTTCTGATTTCCTGATTTCAGGGACTCAACCTCTTCTCTCTAATTCTTATATGTCGGTCGTAGACTTGATCCTCAAGAAGACTCAGTCGAGTGATCCTAAGCCTCTTGTCAGACTGTCAACAAAAAAAGAGCACGTCATCGTTCCTATTGTCTCCTGCAAGCGTGCAGCCTCTGGACGGGGAGCCTAAAATGATTGATCTTAATGATGACCCTCCCTCAGACTGGTCCGCTCTATCCCTACATCATGACCCTTCTTTCAAGAAGAAGCATGCATCCTCCTTGGCAAGGTCAATTACTTTGGAAGCTGGATCTAGTGCTTGGAAGGTGGTCTTTTTTATCCCTCCTTTTTTATTTGTATTCTTGTGTTTTGTGGTTAGAGAGTTCTCGCAGTCCCCTAATCCTGCTTTTGTTCACTCGTTGTTGTTGTTTCAGACTTTTCAAGAGATCATGTCGATTATGGATTCCATGGACAAGAATTGGGCAATCTAGGAGCATGAGAAGCAAGAGGCCGCCAGGTTCAAGGATCAAGCATTGGCCAGTCTAAGGTGTTCACGGACAAGGAGAAGCCGTCATAGAGCCGCATAGCTAATCTAGAGCATGGGGTGTCTGTGCTAAAGGCTACCATTGTTGGCTTGGAGGCTAGGGCCACGCTTGTAGGAGGGTTCCCTTGTGGCTATAGTTTGTAGAAAGTCGACTCGAATTCATCGTTATCCCACGACTCATGTTCATCGTGAGTGTAATTCGGTGGCGGATTACATCTCTGGCTCTTTTCGACGCGTCTTCTCTATTCCGCTCGTAGTTGACTCGGGGTTGCATACTCTCATCCGATGCCCTTAGTCGGTTACTAGCTCACTAGTGACTTATCAAATTCATTTCCTTATAAAAAATAGTAACTGTGGAATTTGTTATAATATTTATTATATTGAAAAAGAGTCACGTGTGAATGGACGCCTAGGTGAGAAATAAGAATAAATCTCGTTCGTTCCTTCCAAAAAATCAACGTCCCTGATTAAACATTCATTTAAAAAATTAAAATACGGCACGAACGAATTTTTCCCGTATTATTCGTGTATTTTTCAATAAAATACGACACGGACGAATTTTTCCCGAATTATTCATGTATTTTTCGAAAAATACGTTTTTATGAGACGCGCCCAGTTTGTTCATCAGAAATAGCAATTTGTTCATCAAAAATAGCGATTTGTTCATCAATACTAACTAATTGTGCATTGAGTTTTTGATAACATTGTTCATTGATTTCAAACTTTTTAAATTTTTATTTTTATTTTTTAACCTTAATTATGTGTAGAAATATAATATTTATGTAGTTTTTTATGCAAATATAATTAGTTTCGATATACCCATATTTGTTCACTGATATACTCGTATTTGTTCATTCATATACCCCTATTTGTTCATTGATATACACATGTTTGTTCATTGGTATACCATTATTTGTTCATTGGTATACTTCTTTTTGTTCATTGGTATACTAGTATTTGCTCATTGATATACCATTATACCCTATTTGTTTATGTATATACACCTATTTGTTCATTGATATACACTTATTTGTTCATTGATATAACCTTTTTTGTTCATTGATCTAACCTTGTTTGTTCATTGGAATACACTATTTGTTCATGGATATACCCCTATTTGTTCATTGATATAACCTTTTTTGTTCATTATTATACCCTTATTTGTGAATTGAAATAAACTTATGTTTATGTGTCAATGACATCAACTTGTACAAATATGCATATATTAATGAACAAATATGCATAAACTAATGAACAAATTGATGTTACAAATGAACAAATATGCACAAACCAATGAACAAATATGCCAAAACCAATGAACAAATACGTCAAAACCAATGAACAAATCCAAAGTGTTGATGAACAAATCCACATTGTTGATGAACAAATCCACAATACTGATGAACAAATCCACAGTGTTGATGAACAAATCCACATTGTTGATGAACAAATCCACAATACTGATGAACAAATCCACAATATTGATGAACAAATATGCACAAACCGATAAACAAATATGCCAAAACCAATGAACAAATATGAATATAACAATGAACAAATCCACAATGTTGATGAACAAATCCACATTGTTGATGAACAAATCCACAATACTGATGAACAAATCCATAGTGTTGATGAACAAATCCACATTGTTGATGAACAAATCCACAATACTGATGAACAAATCCACAATATTGATGAACAAATATGCACAAACCGATGAACAAATATGCCAAAACCAATGAACAAATATGAATATAACAATGAACAAATCCACAATGTTGATGAACAAATCCACATTGTTGATGAACAAATTGATGTTACTAATAAACAAATATGCACAAACCGATGAACAAATATGTCAAAACCAATGAACAAATATGAATATAACAATGAACAAATATGCATATATCAATGAACAAATATGCATAAATTAATGAACAAATTGATGTTACAAATGAACAAATATGCACAAAACGATGAACAAATATGCCAAAACCAATGAACAAATATGTCAAAACCAATGAACAAATCCACAGTGTTGATGAACAAATCCACATTGTTGATGAACAAATCCACAATACTGATGAACAAATCCACAATACTGATGAACAAATCCACAATATTGATGAACAAATCTGGGACGTTTTTTTCAAAAATACGCGAATAATTCGCCAAAAATTCGTCTGTGCCGTTTTTTTCCCCTTTTAAGTGAAATGATCAGTGCCTTTGATTTTTCTTGATCCAACGGCTCTTGTTCTTTCTTATTTCGCATCTGGGCGCCCATTCGCACCTGAACCGGACTTATTATATTTAGATGTACAATTTGATACCCTAGTTTGTATTCTCTATATAAAGGCCCCTATGGGTGACCTAATAAGATGAATCTGATCTCTCTCCTTTCTCCCTGTTTCTCTCTATTCTCTCTAATTTATAACACATTATCAGCACGATTGTTCTAGGTCGAAGATGGATTTGGAATTGGAATTGGAATTGGATGAAGAAGAAGATCTATTGTGGGGTCGATTAGGTGATGATGATAACTTGCGAATGGAGATCTTCAAGAGACTGTCCATCAAAGAACTAATCCGATTTTACTGTGTTTGTAAGTCGATGAGGCCTCTCATCTCATCTATTCCCTTCCTCAACACCTACCACCGTTATTTGTTCAAAATCGAAGGTCGTCATTGAATCAATTAAGCACACAATGTACGTCTATCAAAACAATACTAAGAATTAAGTATGTACTTTTATTGTTTTAATCACTATAAGTAATTTTTTTATTTATTCTATTATATATCATGTCGTATATGATTGTGAGACTATATATGAATTTTCCTTCATAGATGCTTTACTGTTAGGTTGATATTGATAATTAATTTGATCATTCATGTATTCACGTATCTCTTCTTGCTCTTTATGCATATCACATATCTTTAATTTTTTTCTTTTATCGCTTATATATTGAATGTTAGATGTTTGATCGATGTTCACGTTGTATATTGAAACTCGTATTTTTAATGTCTATGCTGCAATCTAATTGGTTTGACCGTACCATAAACATGTATGATGATTCATTCCATTAATATGTTCATATATAAATGCTTAATTAATGTTCATAACACATGAATTTGCATAGTTGTTGCATAAACTATATGTCACGTTATAATTAATGTTCGTTATTTTTATTTACATTGATTTAATATGGTACATCCCCCGAAGTGGATGTATTCATAAACAAATTTGTCCTTGGTGAGACAAATATTATGAACATATAAAGATAATATTATGCCCGAAGTGATAATTTTTTGTTAATTTTCATTCCCTGAAGCGAATGAAACATCAATATATAATCGCTGAAGTGATTATTTTCATTCTCTGAAGTGATTGGAACATCATTGTATTATCCTTGAAGCGATAATTATTTCCTCTCGAAGAGTTGAAATTAAAATATAAGATTATTCCTGAAGCGATAAGTATTTCCTCTTGAAGAGTTGATTTTACAAATAAATTGAAGTGATAATTATTTCCTCTTGAAGAGGTGAATTTACAAATAATATTATCCCTGATAATTATTTCCTACTGAAGAGTTGAATTTACAAATAATATTATCTCATTAAGTGATAATTATTTCCTCCTGAAGAGTTGAATTTATAAATAATATTATCCTTGAAGTGATAAGTATTTCTTCTGAAAAGTTGAATTTACAAATAATATTATCCCTGAAGTGATAATTATTTCCTCCTGAAGAGTTGAATTTTACAAAACAATATTATATTTTTATCCAGAAGTGATAAATTTCATTCCCTGAAGTGAATGAATTATTTTATTTATTTTATTATTCTTATATTATTTATTTTTTTATTATTTTCATATACTTAATTATGTTATATTATTCTCTCTTGAAGAGTTAATTGAATGTACAAAATAAGATTATCCCTGAAGTGATAATCCTCGTTTCTTGAAGTAAATGAAAACTTCATCATTACCCCTGGAGTGATAATTCTCATTCCAAGAAGTGAATGAAACCATTTTTCTATTTTTATACTTGGTGTGATAATTTCCATCATCAAAGTGGATGAAATAAATAATCCCCCGAAGTGGATGAAATAATTGAATCAATCTCCATAAGTGGATGAATATAATAAAAGTTCCTACTCCTTGGAGTGAGTGGTGATACTAAAGTCGCCTCTTCAAGTAAATGACATGATTCATGTGCAAATTAAAAAAGAAAAATATCATCTCCAGAAGTAGACGATAAAGTTCATATGACAGTAATATCTCTTGAAGTAGATAATAAAATATCCACATGAATATCACATCCTGAAGTATGTGGCTAAAATGTCTTATTGAAATCACATCATGAAGTATATGATTGAAATATCTTATGAATAATCATATCCTGAAGTATGTGATGCAAAGAAGACTAGAAGACTTTGTATACAATCTCTTGTCACCGGAAGTTGATAATATTTTATGATACTTTATTTCTTTATTTATACTTTTCAATTTAATTATTTATGTTATTTCTTATATACATTTTTATTTGTTCTTAAAGTTAAAACATGTCATCTCTAGAAGTAGATGCTAGTACGTCCCAATAGAGACAATTTGAAATCATCCCCGAAGAGATGGACTAATAAATCTCATTACTCCCTTGAGTGAGTAATGAAAGAAAATATCGTTTCCTGGAGAAGATGATAAAATTTATGAGACAATGATCATCTCCTGAAGTAGATGCTTCTATACATAAGAGTATTATCCCTAGAAGCGGATTTACATAAACAATTACTTCTTGTAGTATGATGAGAAGAATTCATTATTGAAACTATATGAATATATCATCTCCCGAAGTGGATGATAAATGGTTCGAGAAATGCAATTACATTGTCACTTGAAGTTGAGAAATGAGATGTTTGTGAGAATCATGAAACACTTGAAATTCCAACATACGTGTGCTAAGTTATAATGAACGTATAATATCATCAACTCCATAAGAGATCATTGTACTCCTGGAGAGTTAAGAGATCTCCTAAAAAAATCTTGTACTCTAGTAGTAGTACAAAAAATATGGGTCTATGTTATGCACAAAACTCTTTCTAAAGGATCACGTACCTAGCATGAACTAAAAGTTCGAGGTCAATTTTGACAAACCTCTTGCATGCCAGAAGCATGCCTCCTCCGGAAGAGGGTGTGAAAGAGTTTGCGGTATATTACGCATGCGACATGGTTATGACTTATAGCTAAGACGTCATGGGTTAATTTGATGTCCAGAAGAACATCTAAGATAAGGGATATCCCATAAATGACATAATTGATCACCAGTCTTGTACCAATTATACAAGAACCACACCTTATGAGCATAAGTGTGGAGACCGGTCTAGTCTATATTAAAATTCTGAATGCACCCATTTTGAGGAATCTAATGTTAAAAATCAAGATAATGATTTATCTGATTTGAGTTGATGAGCTCCCAAACATAAGTATGGATCACCAACATTTTACTATATGGTGTCACACCATATAGTATTTGAAAACCAAAAGTTTTCACAAGTCATGTGCAAATTTTGGTGTGAAGGTTATGATGACTCTAGAAGAGTATATCCCATTGAATAATGTAATCTCACTAACTGGAAGTTAGTTAATGATAAGATATATTTGTGGTATGATTAACTTGGTCACTCAAGTGAAATAATAATGCGCATGATCGGTATGGGACCGAAAGATCTTGAGACTTGAAGTCTCTTCCTAAGAGTGACCTTGAAAGGCTTGTGATCTTGGAAAGTTAGTAGCAAAGCCAACATAATATGCAAGTAAATACAAAGTCTCATATGCTCTTTGACTAAGTTCAAGTGATATAAAAGGACATATTACATCGCCATGTGAACCATTGTGGATTAATCATATAATGTTGAAAGATGCCTCAACCCATTGGTTCCATTGAAAAAGGAGGGGAATGAAAATAAATTGGTGTAGTGGTTGAGCATTGAGTAGCTCTCACACACATTCAAAAAACGACCTAGTAGAGTCGTCAATAATGTAGTCAAAATTGATAGTTAGGCAAATGATATACATGAAATACACGACTAGGATGAGTCGTTGATTAAATAGGGTCATGAAATGTGAATGTCGATAATTAAATTCGACTTGGACCGACTGCTTATAAAAAAATTTCCTAATAGAAGCTTGTCTCTATAAGAGATTAAATGCTTTATATGTCCTCCACCTCCCTAAATGGTTGTTAAGTAATGCCACACAATGAATGTTGGGATTAGACGAAGAGTTTGGGTCCTTATCGTTTATAAAATATCTAGAGCTTATAAGCAGTGATCAATATATTGCTCGGTATTAAGATTAACACTTTGGCGAGGTGAAAATCTCAACTTTAGGGGGAGAATAAAATGAGACTAGAAGTTAAGAGATTGCATGAGATGCAACTTGTTGTTTTCAATCCAAAGAAAGCTAAACCAGAAGTTTAGCGAATTGTATAACTAAACCGGAAGTTTAGGGAATTGTATAGCTCATGTTATTTACAAATGCCAAGAAAGTGACAAAGTCACATATACCAGCTGAAAATGCTCCAACCCGTTTGGAGATTCCATAAGTAACTCCAAACAAACACATAGCAAATGAATCTCAAGCACGCCGGAAGCGTGGGAGACCATTAGGCTTTAAGGACATTGTTCCCCGAAAAAAGAAAATAGCCAATAACATCTCAAAAAGATGATGATGATATGTCGATCGGAAACAGAAATGGAGATAAAATTCCTGAAGAAATTTTATCTAAAGAATGTGAGAGCAAAGAAAATGACATTGAAAACACTTTTGAAATGTCAATTAATTATGTTAGTACCGGTATATGATATATGGTACCGGGAAGAAGTAGTCATTGATGAAATCTTTGCTTATTCAGTTGCCATGGAAGTCATGGAAGAAAATGACAATGATCCCCAAACGATGGAAGAATCTCGACATCGAAATGATTGGAAATCTGGAAAGAAGCAATACAAGCAGAGCTGGATTCGTTGAATAAACGAGGTGTTTTGGGCCTGTAGTTCCAACACCAGAAAGTGAAAAACCAGTCTGTTATAACTGGTTGCACAAGGGTTCTCGCAAAAACCTGGAGTGGATTACATGGAAATGTATTCACCAGTAGTGGATGCAACGACACTCAGGTTCCTTGTTGCTTTAACCATTGTTAAACGTTTGAAAATGCAACTCTTGGATGTGGTAACAACATACTTATATGAGTCATTAGGTACCAACATATACATGAAAATCCCAAAAGGATTGAAAATGCCTGAAGCATTTGAATCAAAACCACCTTACATGTATTCTATTAAACTTAGAAGATCGCTATATGGATTGAAAAATCAGGAAGAATATTGTATAATCGCCTTAGCGAATATCTACAAAGGCAAGGATTTGTCAGCGATCAAATAGGTCCTTGTGTGTTCATAAAAAGAATGAATTCAGGATATGTAATCATTGTTGTTTATGTTGATGATTTGAACATTATTGGGACTCCAGAAGAGATCTTAATAGAAGTTGATTATTTGAAAAGAGAATTTGAAAATAAAGGACTTAGGAATATCAAGTAATGTCTCGCCTGTAGTTCGAGCATAGAAATGGAAAAAAAGACCCAATTTGATGAAAGCACATTCATTAAGTGCACTAATAGTACTAAGGTGCTAAGTGTGGAAAGTGGCTCATTTCGTTCTGATTAGAAAATGAAAGAGATATTAGGTCTTGAAGTACCATATCTCAGTACAATAGGTGCATTATCATACCTTGCTTCATTACCTCAATCATGTCATTTTATGTGACAATGAGTTGTTGTCTCCTTTAAACATACAATAGAGATTGTTGGTCCAGAAGTACCAAATTTTACGAAATCCCACAATGACAAATATGCGTCGTATGAAGAAGCATATGTTTAACTGAGGGGGAGCATTATTATACGACTGTACTCTTTTTCCCTTGACTTTGGTTTTTATCCCACTGGGTTTTTCCAAACAAGGTTTTTAATGAGGCAGTTCATCATATAAGGTCTCTGATGAGACAATCTCGGCCTGAAGTTTGAGATATTTGAAAGAACAGAATTTTTATCCATCCATCAAATCAAGTTGAAAGGAGCCAACAGTGATGTATATATGAAGAGAATTCATCATGAAGTGATCAACCAAGTACATATCACCAAGTGTTCTCAAACTACAAGATTCAACTCAAAGGCGGGATGGATGTTCAATTCAATCAAGCAAGGAGGATATATTTCAAGTTGAGAGGAAGAATCATAACTGCACTCTTTTCCCCTTAGTCTTAGTTTTGTCTCATTGGGTTTTCCAGACAAGGTTTTTAACGAGACAGTTAGTAATGTACATCTAAGGGGGAGTGTTATAATATTTATAAAATTATTATATTCAGATGTACAATTGGAAACTCTAGTTTGTATTCTCTATATAAAGGTCCCTATAGGTGACTAATAAGATGAATCTGATCTCTCTCCTTTCGAGATTGAATCATATGAAATCAGCTCTTATTGTGAAAACTGAGATTTACTCTCAACCGTTAGATTACAAGATATGGACGGCTAGGATTGACACGCTCTTTGTTTTAGTTGTTAAGTGATAAGGGTAATATTGTCATTCAACCTATTCTAATTTCAGTTCACGCGCTACAGCCGTCCTTTAATGGCGACTTCTATCTCATCCAAGTAAGTGCGTCGTTCATTCCTTTCCTGGCTGGTGTGTTGTTGAATTTCGATCCTTCTTCAACTTCTAATCTCCTAATATTCAGCTTGCTTATGGATTCAATTGCAGGTTTGAGGTTTCCTTCTCTTTCGATTTTGGTTTTAGGGTTTAGATAATTTTCGAGTTTGACTTCACCTTGTAAATCTCAAATTGCATCAATATGAGTGTGAATCAATCCTAACATCAAGTATATTGTGATTTCATTTCGTTTTTTCATTGTCCAACTTCAAAAAATGATGTATGTTGTGTTTTGTGGAAGAAATTTGAGTTGCACATAATATGTTCGTTGAAAGTCCTAAGTGTGAGTTTGATCTTGTACTGAATTTCATTTTACGTGAACGTAATATATTTTTATGTGAATCTTGCATGTTTCTGTATGAATCTTATACTTGAATCTTTTTGTGTTTGCCATGTTGTGTAGGTTGTCCTTCTAGTTTTAGTGCTGTTGCAAGTGGGGAATTGTCTCATGCTTCAAGTCTAGATAGTATTGATGGCACGGGGATTGAAACTTCAGATTTAAGTGAGTATTACGAAGTTCGTTTTTCTCAAGGGGATTCGACATATTTTGTTCTAGTTTGCCCCAATGATATCAAGCCTGCTAGTGGGATGCTATTACATTGGATGCGGGAATTGAATTCTATAAGGACTATGCCTTTTGTTGCGATTTTGACGTGCGCTTAGGTGGTAATCGTTTACACTCAGATGGCAAAACTGTTTTGTTGAAATATCTTTATTGCAGATGGACATAATAATACGGGGAAATGGACAAGGACTTCCAATAGAGTTGGTTGTAAGGCTAGCCTTACGCTACAATTTGTTGGCCTGCGTGGGTACACGGTTTTTGATTTTGAAGGGCGCCATACGCACAGGCTTGTCATAGATAGAATCTCCAGTTTATGAAGGCAAGGAGAAATCTTAATGGTGGGCACAAAAAGTTTGTTTTGAATTGCTCACAAACTAATATAGGTCCTTCATCAGCTCATCGTCTTTATAAGGAGATTATGGGTGGGTATTCAAACATTGAGGCTTCTGTTGTGGATTTCAAGAACAATCGTAGAGATATGTTGGCGCATATAGATAATACTGATGCTCAAATGCTTGTTAATCACTTAAAGAAGAAAAAGGAGCTCTGCCCTGCGTTTTGTTGACACGTGTCTTTTGGTGTGATCCAATTTCTCGGAAGAATTTCTCTTCTACGTTGTGGACTCTTGTGACTGTTAGACTAACGCAACAAAGATTTCCCCAATCTTCAAAATTGATGGCCATGTTGTTGAGCAGTGTGTTGCAATGGAAGAAAAAGAGTTGTTGATAAATGAGCTGATCTCACTTTTTATTGTTGTGTTGCATTGGCAGAAGACAAATCCGACCAATTGATGAAACAGTTTTCCCATCTTCTTAAGGAGCAAAAGACAATGTTCAAGACTTGTAGTGGTCATGATAACAGTCATGCGTCAACAAATTTGAAGAGCGCAAAGTTATTAGCTGGGATCAATGTACCTATTGGGGTAAGTATATTACCGCCCAAGCAAGCTAAGAATAAAGGGAGTGGAAATCCTATAAAGGGCGGTAAGGAAACTTCAATTGCTTCAAGGGAAGTTCAAAAAAGGCGTTGCGGTAAATGCAAAAAGTATACCAATCACAATTCTCACACATGTACTGGAGTTTTAGATGAAGTGTAGTATTTTTTCTTCATTCACTGAAGATTGAGATTTTTTATTAAGTTCATTTGAATACTTTATTGTATTTTTATTTTTGGAGTACTTTGTGTATTTTCGGGGTCTTTGATTTTGGTTAGTACAACTTTTTCTCTCATTTTGTATTAGTACACAAGCAACAAATATGTGAACACGTGTGGTAAATACGTGAGCAAAAGTTATGAAAGTGTGAACAGAAATAGTAAATACGTGAATAAAAGTTTTAATTATGTGAGCACAGATAGAAAATACGTGAACAGAAGTTTTAGTTATGTAAACGCATGTATCAAATACGTGAGCAAAAATTATAGGTGAACAGAATTAGTAAATATGTGAACCAAAGTTGTCAATACATGAACAAAAGTAGTGAATAAGGGAACAACATGAATTAATCACAACAATACTTTTTTTATGCCCAAAAGCTGTTTTCTGCACACAAGAGAGGCATACTTGTTTTTTCTGTATAACGAAAACAGAGACATCAGCAAAATTACCCAAATTTTTACAAATATCCTACATAAGACATAAGTAGTTCACTACACAAATTCAATTGTGCTTTTAGTTCAACCAAAATTTGGCAACCTCACAAGATTGCCATCTTTTTCTAGTTTTCTGCTACCATCATCAGCTAGTGCAAAATGTACATCATAAAACCTCCAATTTCATGTTTTATTGACAAAATACCATACCATCAAGTTTATAGTTATGTCTACTACATTAGAGTTGAAACAAACTGCCCTTCTCGAGCAAAAGTTATCCATAAACTACCGGCTTCTTTAGTTTTGGGTGAATCTTCTTGTATGTCTTCATATATGATGTGAAGCTCTCCGCCTTGCCTCTGAGTTAAAGATTTTACACAAGCACTTCACCCTCAATGCTTTCACACACTTGCTTGCATTACCTTTAGTAATCTTGTCCTCCCATTTTTGGAATACCGCTCCCATGTACGTCTCCATCGCCCCTCATGCTTTAGTACTTCACCCTCAATGCTTTCACTTGTTTGCCCTTTTTCTGCATTTTGTTTAGAAGATTAGAAGGTAAGAAGGATTTAAAACATTTATTACATGTAAACACAAATTTGTGAACACCATTGGTAAATATGTGAATGCTTATAGTAAATATGTGAATGCGTAGTAGTAAATATGTGCAGACTGACCTTCTTTGGTTGAACTTCATGCACATCAACATTTGTTTCTGTTTCTTTATGTAGGAGCTCTTGATCAGTTTCATTGATCAGAATTTCTTGCCTTTTTTATTTACTCTTAAGTGTATTCATGTGTTCGTTGTCTTTGTTGCTTTCAATTCTCCATTTTATCATTTCCATTGGTACTTCAGCCCTTTGTAATTGGTTCAGACACTCTTGTAGTTGATTCGTTATACTTGTATCTTCAAACAACTGTTTTAGTAAATCAACTAACACCTCCTCCATCTCCCCAACTGCAATTTCAATATTTATTGCCTTTTTCCTAAGCCTATCTTCCCAGTTCTGTTTTTTTACAGCAACATGCAAGTTTTATCAATTCTTATTGATGCAAACACTATAAATTTGAAAATATGTATGATCTTAAATGCACCTTCTCTATATATTTGACCATACAAAATCAAATGAACGATCAAGTCTTATTAATGTACATTTAAATAAAATGAGTGAATATCTAAAAAATTTCATCTAAATTTTTTTAGAGATCCATCAATCCTTTTTATTCTATAGTTGATACTACTATTGTTTATCTTACAAATGCAGCTTTGCTACATTTGTTTTCACTAAATCCCAAATTTTATAAGTTTTTAACAGTTTGATTAGAAAGAGAAAGGTTTTGAAACAATGATGCATACCCAGTGCAACATAAAAGTTTTAACTCAAACACTAGCACTTCATATGAACATGTAAAACATACACATGAATTGAATTTTTTTTAGAAGTTATAAGATCAGTTCTTACATTCTTACATAATATACACATGCGTGTTAAATACATGAATTTATTATTTTTATACATGAACATTAATATGAAATATATGAATATACTTTTGACAAATTACTATGACATTATACAAGAAACGTGTGAACAACTAAAAGAATTTTGTGAACTAACAAGAGATCGAACCAGCTGAAAACCAATCTCATCTCAAAGCCTACTCATTATCAACACAAGAATACTAGTTCAAGTTTGTGTACACAATCGAAGGGATTCACAAAAGAAATCAAGTGTTTCAACACAAATAAAATAGAATCGCCGAATTGCATCTCAAATTCGAATCTGACATTTCACAGAAAACCAAACAACATGCCTTCAATCATGAAAAGCACTAATTTCCAAGGGCAACAACATCCAGATATCCCTAAATCAAGTGTTCTAACACAAATAAAATAGGGAACACCCAATTTCAACTCAAATTTAGAGTTTTCAATTTGCAAAAACCCTAACTGCATATCAAACCTAAAAATTTGAAGCATAAATGGTGTTTTTTATCTTCTTCTGAACCTGAATTCGTTGAATCTTGCTCTTGATCTGCCATCGAGCAGCTTGAATTTTAGTTATCCACGCTTGATTTGGTTGAATTGATCCAAAATCGTATCGCCGATCTGGAGTTTTTTGTGAATGAAGGTTTTGTTTTTGTGGGCGTGTATCTGTTTTAGGAGAAAGGTAGGGGGTATCATGGCTGGTTTTTTACCATTTTGGATACCTTTTTGTTTTTATTTACAAAATTGCAATTATTTTTTGCTTCTAAACGCGCGCCTATCTTTTTCCTTTTGCTTCTCTTGTTTTAATCCTAACCTTACATTTCGTAAATCTAACGGCTTACATTGAATCTTAGTTTTCACCCTAAGATATAATTCCACTTGAAACGCGCTCCTCTCCTTTCTCCCTATTTCTCTCTATCTATACTAATACATTATAAAGCAGAACCCAAGTCTGTTGTAAAATTTGCGCCACATGGCATTTTGGACTAAATTAATGTAAAATTATATTTTAATAAATTTTGTAACAACTTTTAGTATTCTTGCTATCTATTACTAATAACTAAAGCCGGAGCAATTTCTGCAACCACGTTGCGCCACATCACCCCTTTATTAAAATAATAATTTTAAATAGTTAATTATGTAAAAAAAGTTATCTCCAAGTAAACATAAAGATAAATAAACATAAATAAATAATATAATTTTTTTACAAAGATATAAATTATATGTAATTTTAATAATCACTGTGAAATATATCTTTCACATTAACATAGGAGTATATATCTTTCAAAATTTTAACTTGATGAAATATATCTTATATTTTTTAACTTAGGAGTATATGGTTAGGATTCTTCACTTTAAATACACACTGAAACTAAATTCGATTTTTTTTAAAAATAATAAAAATTATTTTATCTTTTGAAGTCACCACATTGAATTTGGCCTCAACTTATATTTAAAAATAATTTTTTTAATTTATATTTTCGATTAAATTCTTTTCTATCTATTTATATATATATAAAATTAATTCGAAATTTAAATAAAAAAAGAAAATTATTTTATCTTTATCCTTTTATTTATTTATGTAAAAGATTTATCTTAAATCTAATTTTGATTAAAAAAAATAAAAAAATACATGATCTAGATAATTACTTGCCTAAATTGAATTTGGATAAAAAAATTACATTATCTTTTCCATAATTTTATTTTTGTCTTATTCATGTAAATATAGAAGATTTTTTTATCTTTAAAAAATTCAATCTTTATTCATATTATTTCAACTTTTCTTATTAATTATCTTCTTAAATTAAATTTTAGTTTTCTATAAATAAGAATGATAACTTTTTAAATTTTTAAACATAAATATATTGAGTTTTATATATTAGTTTTCTATCTGTAAATGAATGTTAAATGCAATATTGTCATTACATTTAAATGTCTTAGTCACCATATTGTTAGTTAAAAAATTCTTTGTATTAATATTTTATCCATAATTATGACAATCTTTTCAATTAATATGAATTATAATAAATAAAAATTATTGATCCCTTAATCTTAAATCGGTTAATCACTATCCATATATATCACACATAAACAATACTAATTTAATTTATTAGAGTAAAATAGATAAAAAAATTATCAATAAATGAGATAAATATATATATATTCTATTTGTAAGTATATTTTTATTTATAAATTTTTAATATTAAGTTCTTATCCATAATTATGATAGATATAAAATAGTAATTTAATATCCCAAATACCCCTTTTTAATTTAATAGCCCATTTAAATTAATTTTAATATCTCTAAATGAAATAGATAACTTTTATATCCATGACTCATCATATTTTAAATTGTGAATTTTCAATATTAGAATTTCTTATTCTTTCATATTAACTTTCAATTCAAAAGTATAAAGTTTTTTAATTAGTGTGAGACATTTTTAATCATGTATTTTTATATTAATTTTCAGATTTGTTATATTAATTTTATTATTTATAAGTATGATAACAATTTTAATTAATATTGAACATGTTTTCATAATAATTTTGGATTTTTCAATATTAATTTTCTTAAAAAAGAATGATAACTTTTAAAATTTTCGTCTATAAATATGTTGTGTTTTATATATTAATTTTTTATCTATAGATATGAAAGGTAAATGCAATAATGTCATCAAATTTTAATGTCTCAATCACCATATTTTAATTACTAATTTTTTATATTATGGATCTGTACATAAATAAATAAAAATTATTGATCTCTTAACGTTAAACTGATTAATCGGGCCATTTTAATTGAGTTTAGGTTCAGACATTTCAGATTGGAGTTGTGTACGGATTCATGTTGTTAAAATTTATGGATTAATTAATTCAATTCATTGCGGTTTTTGTGCGTATTCGAGTAAACCCTACGATTTAAGAGCATCAACTTTTTTTATAATTATTACATATTTATTACAAATAGCATTTTTTAAGAATAAGATAATATTGGTATACATTTTAATAATAAAATATATTATTATAATTAAAATACTTACATATTTAATATTTAATTTAATTATTTATACTATTATTTATTATTATATAATTTATAATACCTATATCAAATTTAAATTAACATCTTACAATTTTTATTTAGAAAAGTTTCCGGGTAAGGCCCGGGTCATCAACTAGTATAAACTAAATAGATAACATGTTTATATAATTTTTATGTATATAATTTTCTATCTATGGATTATGAATTAATTTACTATAATAGATAACATATTTATATAATTTTTATATACATAAATTCCTATGAGATGATATTTTCCATATTAATTTTATATTTTTATCTCTTAACAAGATTTAGGGTTTTATTATATTTTTTTATCTTTTAACAAGGCTTGAGCTCCAAGTATAAAATTTATATCTATATAATGATATAATTTTAAATAATAAATTTTGTTATGTTGATATATTTTTATTTTGAGAAAAATATATAATTTTATGTTGATGACTAAGATTATATGTAAATGTCAAAAAAAATCGAATTTTAATTTAAATTATAAAATTAGATTTTCTTTATATTTTTATACATTGGTCTATTGCATAATTTATTATGATATTATATAAATATATTTAGTATTTCAAATTAATATCGTAGAATTGAATAGTTTTTTCAACTAGTTCTCTCTAATTTATAAAAGAATTATAATATTTGTGATTAAACGAAAAGGTTTAAAAAAGTAACGGGTATAAATAAGGGACTGGTTAAACCCTAAACCCCTCTTCTGTTCTCCTGAGTGAGCCCATGTGCAAAATCTCGATCCGGACCCTTCCAATATTCTTCCCCGTCTTCTTCCCGATCTCTCTGAATCTCGTCCCTGTTTAATCTCTGTGATTCCAGATTTGGTTTCATGAATAGGAATCTGAGCGATTAGGATCTTAATCGTTTGGCGAGGTATCACAGAAATGGCGTGCAATAATTCGGCATGCCAATCGGGCTGCTACAAGGAAGAAGACGACGACGCCGTTTCGTCGCCACATATTATTAAGGGCAAGGAAGAACCAAAGGGCACCAAATCCCTGGACCGCCGGATCATCTGCGTCAAGTGCAAGATCCGCGACGGCGTTGCCGGCGGCGCAGGTGGCGGAGAAGACGGACGGTTCTGCGTTGAATGCTTTCGTGGATCGCTGTTCGGGAAGTTCAGATTAGCCGTCACGTCCAACGGCATGATTCTTCCCTCCGATAAGGTCCTCGTTGCCTTCTCAGGTGGCCCTTCCTCCAGGTATTCAAATTCTAGCTTTCCAAGATCTTTACCTTCTCGTTTCATATTTGCGAGTGACTCTTGCTATTTACTGGTCGGCTATTGAGTTGATATCATTTGTGCGATTGGTTTCTATACAAGGGGAATAGGGTATGGGGTTAGGAATGAGGAATGAGTATGGGATGGATTTGATATTGTGATAAATTTAGTGTATGGTATACCTTAGAGATGAAATCAGGTTTTAACATTTATGCCACAAACTACCCCAACCACGCACCCACCTCCTCTGTGTTGACGAGAGAGCCAACATCAATTGAAGAGGATGACGAGTTGACGACCACCATAACCAGAAACCCTAATTCAATAACAGAGAGAGCACCAGATCGACAAATTGAGAGAGGAATAGTGATAGAAAGGGCGCCAGAAGATGATTATAACGATTATAGTAGGACAACAACCAGCAGAAGTGGAGAGTGACGATCATCCATTTCCCACGAATGGTGAAAGAAGAGGAAACATGACTTCATGAAGTTAGGTTTCGTTCATACTCTTAGTGGAAGCTTAGGTATGAAAGGAATGAAAATTAGGGGTATGGGCCATATATGTCATAGAAAGCCATATACTTGATTACTAGGGTGATGGTGAGTGTTGTTCATTTTTGTTGCTGAAGATGAATATTAGCTCAGTTAAAGGAACAAACAGTATGCTTTGTAGAGTATTTAATGCACCAATATATGTCATACTAACAAATGAAATGTGCCAAAAATTTGCTTGATCGATTTGATTAAGAAGGGAGTTGTTTTCTATTTCAGGGTAGTTCTGCAGTTTGTGCATGAGATGCAATATAAAGCTCAAAAGAACTTTGAGGCTAGTAGAGATAAATCAGTGCCTGTATTTGGTGTTGGGGTTGCCTTTATCGATGAGAGCTCAGCTTATGGATTTGCTAGGGATGAAATGGACATGGTAGTTGAACAGATGAACTTAGTTGTATCCGAATTGATCCCTCCAGAGAAGAAGCTATACGTGGCTCCTATTGACGGCATTTACTCTTCCAATGTCACCAATGGAAGAGATAGGTTTAAGGAGCTACTTAATGCTACCACGGATGCCACTGGAAGAGAAGATCTTATATTGTACTTGCGCATGCTATCTTTGCAAAAGGTCTGTTTGGAACTTGTTTTCACTTAGAGATATTCGAGTTTTAATCTTGTAAATGGTGGCTTTTCCTGAGATGGATATCAGAATAATGTGCAGATTGCTGTGGAAAATGGATACACAAAATTAGTGCTTGGAACATGCACTTCAAGGATTGCTCGTCATGTCATTTCAGCAACTGTTAAGGTTTGTCCTCAACATCGTCAGTGGATTTCAAAGTATCTATCATCTTAACTTAATCTATCTATGCTAAGGGTGTGTTTGGATTGCCATGATAATACATCATCTTGCATTTAGCTTATGTTTTAATGCAAGATGATGTATTTTATTGGACAATCGATATGCACCCTAAGACTGTGTTTGGGTGGAAGGTTTTTAGGGGAGTGTAAGGAGAATACTTTCTATTAATTGGTTAGATTTAAAGAGCAGAAGCACAACCTCTCACAATTTGTGGGGAAAATAATTTTATCGACTTACCCTCCTAAAAACTTGAACTATCAAAAAAAGAAATATTAAAATCTCTCCCTTCACTCTTTGCCTTCTCCCTTTCTTTTCTCTCTCTCTTAATTTTTATATTTCACCCCCTTCCCTTTCTACTCATATATCAATTGCCAAACAGTCTATAAGTGTTTTGGTACAATATAGCTGAATGGTACAAAGTTTGTTATTGCCTGCATTTCCAGGGTCAAGGCTATGCTTTGCCAGCAGATATACAGTGTGTTGATGCAAGGTGGGAAGTCCCTGTTTTGCTTCCACTGAGGGATTGTCTGTTGCAAGAGCTCAATACACTCTGTCAGCTTGACGGGTTCGTCATTTATCATTAGTATTATCCAAGCATATCTGAAAATCATAGAAAGCTTTGAGTTACTTTGTTGCAATTCAGATGAATTATGTTGTCAGGACAGGTTAAAGACAGTGGACACAATCTGTTTCCCTTCCTCTGGAATCAATGCATTAGTATCATCATTTATAGCATTATTGCAGGTACAACTTCCCCTGTATGGACTTTGGGGCTGACCTAATCATTTTTCAGAATCTAATGGTATTTCTTTTCTGAATCCTTTTCAAATGTAGGATGAAAACCCTTCTCGGGAATGTACGATTGTAAGAACTGCAGGGAAGCTTACACCATTCGGTTTTAATAAAATTCCTGATGTAAGTGATGATCCCGAAGCACTTTTGGCATCCCAGAGACGTCAGAAAAAGTATAACCTGAGTTACAGCGAGTCTACTCTTTCTGAGTCATTTTGCTCTCTTTGTAACGGCCCACTTAGCAAGTCTCACTCTCCAAATTTTGATTGTCCTCAAAATGGTCAGCTATCTTCCAACAGTTTTTTATCCACCTGCTGCCATAGTTGCAGATTTCAGATCCTCCCTAATGATCCATCAACTGCTGAAAGCTACTACTCTCTTTTACCTGAGCCAATAAAGTCCCGAGCAGAAGTTGATGGCTCTTCCAAGTCCGAATGGGTAACGTAAGTCTACTTAGTAACATGTTTTGCTTTTGTTGAATTCAAAGAATGGGTTGTATTTTCTAGCCAAGCTGGGTCTATATTTTAAAAAATACTGGATCCTTATTTGCAGGGAGAAAATCCAAGAATTTCTACTTTCTGATAGCGAAGATTGAACCTGAACTAAGAGAATGCTTGGTAAATTCATGGCATCTTTATGATCTCATGTGGTTTCCAGATGAAATACACAATATAGCCTGAGCAAACATAAAAAATGAAGGCAATATTTGACAGGGAGCAAAAAAGTGAACCACTAGCTGACCCCTGAGTCCCTGACCTTACTCTTATAACTGATAATCAGAAGTTAGACATGGTCTTTTATTCCTCTGCCATGTACTTTAACAAATTTATCAGCAGGTATTGAAATATGTCTCTACTAAGTGTGCTGTCCTTCATTTTGGTCCTGTTTTTTCACTGTTAAATCGTGCCTATGAGATACTCGATCTGCTTGAAAATAGGAGCTGATCTGTTGTTTTTCCACTGTTAAAGTGTGGTCGGCTTCATGTGGAATTTTAATTGTCCCTTTTGTTTCAAATATGCTGTCATCTTGGTTATTGTGTTCGTATATGGTTTAAGTTTCTACAACAAAGAGGATAGTAATCCATATTTTGTTTTTGTTTAAATCTTAAATAAGGCGAGTTCCTTGTCAACTCCGCTTAACCTGTATGAGTACGTCTAACCTCTTGTTTGAGCCAGAAGGGACGAAAATGAGTCACCAATCACCACTAACTCGTACCCAAAAATAGCTGATCATTGTTCTTGCCTATTTCGTAATCGTACTTGGCTGAATTTAGTTGGATTATGTAATTGTAAAGCTAGTAAAGAGATGATGAAAGGCGAAGGGTCCGTTCGTTGGAGTTGAAATGAGCTTTTCGTTGGAGTTGAAATCAGCTTATCTAGTTGAAATGAAAAAAAAAATCAACTACATATAAACTAGTTGATATGCGTTTATACTAGTTGATAGTAGTTGAAATTTAAAAAAAAAAATAAGGTGAGGGGAGGACCTTATGAAGTTGAAATGCATTTATTTGAACTAGTTGAAATTTAATTCAGTTTTTTTTTTCTATCATTTTCAACTCATAAACTATTATTTTCTCAAACACTATGTAGCTTATATAAAATATAAACATCTATCTACATGATGACCTTCCTAGATTTCAACCATGATATATTTCTGAGCGTCGCCGCCAGGAGGAAGATCAGAGCGTCGGGAATTTTTATATTCTTTGACCTAGTTTCGGTCGCTACTTCAGCCGCCAGTCTCCACCGGTTTCACCGGTTGCCCCGCCAGTTTTTTTTTCCGCCCTCTCGGCCCCCTCATCTCCTCCCGTGAGCAACAATGCCGGGCAAGGAAGAAAGTCTCAAACCTAACTCTCCGTACTATCTTCATCCATCGGATCATCCCGGGATGAAGATTTTCCCTGTCGTTCTTCGTGGCGACAATTATCAAGAGTGGGATCTCTGCATTCGCAATGCACTTCGGGCAAAGCGAAAACTCGGCTTCATTGACGGAACAATGATGAGGCCTGACGATCTCGAATTGATGGACGACTGGTGGTCCGTCAACTCCATGCTGATCGGGTGGATTATCGGATCCATTGAAGATTCACTTCGGTCTAGCATAACCTACTTCGAATCCGCCAAGGAGTTATGGGAAGATTTGAAGCAGCGGTTTTCCGTAGGCAACGGACCGCGAGTGCATCAACTGCGCACTGATTTGGCGCGGTGTGTTCAAGGTGGGAAAAGTGTTGCTGATTATTTCGGAATTTTGAAGAAAAATTGGGACGAGTTGTCGAATTATCAAAGTGCTCGTCGGTGTACTTGCGGAAAATGCGAGTGCAAATGGGCGGATGCATTAACTAAAGAACGGGAAGATGAACAGATCCATCAATTTCTAATGGGTCTGGATGATACGTATGCAACTGTCCGCTCTCATATTCTTGCTCAAGACCCCTTGCCAAAGTTGAGTCGGGCTTATGCCCTAGTTGTTCAAGACGAGTGTTCGCGATCGGGCACTTCAGGCAAGGAGACTCGTACCGAGGGTGGTGCCTTCGCTGCACAAGCCGGTCGTGGCTCATATAGCCGCCAGGAGGGTGCGATTTCTGAGCGCGATGGCGGGCAGGGGCGTGGCGAAGGGAGACGCCGCCCGATGTGTGGCCAGTGTGGCGACCCGGAGGACAGGATCGCGAATCATCGGGCGAAACGCGCCCCGGGAGGCGCTGCTGGAGGCGCGGCTGAGCGACAACAGCATCAGCGCGGACGTGGCCGCGGGCGCGGCATGGCAGCCGCGGTTGCTGGACAGCAGCAGAACAGCGAGCAGTCCTCGCAGATTGGTTCGAGCTCCGGGTTTCATGGCAATTATTCTGCTTTTGATCGCGTCGGGACGGGGCTTTCCGACGCCCAATTTCAGCATTTGATGCAGGTGGTACAATCTAATAATTCTGGTAATGCCGGTAATAATTCGGGTATGTTTTCTAACTGGATTTTGGATACCGGTGCATCGTTTCACATGACGGGTGATCCGTCTTTGATTTCTGATTTGAAGAATGTTGATACATCGACGATTTTGTTGCCAAACGGATCGTCTACTACGGCTTGTCGTGCCGGAATTGTTCGTTTCAGTGATAGATTGATTTTCAGAGATGTTTTGCTTGTTCCTCAATTGACTTGCAATTTGATTTCATGTTCTCAACTATTAAAACACCAGAATTGTGTTGTGACGGTAACTGATAAGCTGTGTATTGTACAGGATCGCACTTCGAGACCTTGATTGGAGCGGGTGAGGAGCGAAATGGAGTCTACTGGCTGCGTGTGGCACCTACACTAGCGCTTGCTTCACGGATTGAGGCCGATTCTGCAGCCCTTTGGCATTCCCGTGTTGGTCACCCTTCCCTTTCTGTACTTCAGCAGTTACCTAATGTTCAAATAAATGGTCACTTAGATCCATGTGACAGTTGTCATAGGGCTAAGCAAACTAGATCTAATTTTCCTATTAGTCAGTCGCATTCCATAAAAACTGTTTTGATATTATTCATTGTGACGTATGGGGCCCTTATCGGACTCCTACTGAAACTGGTGCTCGTTATTTTTTGACTTTAGTTGATGATTTTTCCAAAGGAGTTTGGATTTATCTTATGGTTAACAAAAGTGAAGTTGCATCTTTAATTTCAAATTTTTGTGCAATGACAATCTGTCAATTTCAAAAGCAAGTTAAATGTTTTCGTAGCGATAACGGAACTGAATTTACTTGCATGCGCTCTTTCTTTGAGAAAAATGGTACTCCCTCGGTTTCAAAATAGTTGATCTTAGACAAAACTTCACACATATTAAGGAAAATCTTTTTTTTCCCAAATTGCCCCTATAAGTACTCTTTATTTTTTTTCAATTATCAATGTAAATTTTGGGATATGTGTAAAGTGGGTATATATAAGGGTATAAATGGAAAAAAAAGTTACATGAACAACTATTTTGAAACAAAAAAAAATGTCTTTAAGAACAACTATTTTGAAACGGAGGGAGTATTGAATTTCAAACATCTTGTGTTGGGACGCCTCAACAAAATGGTAGGGCCGAACGGAAACATAGACATATTTTAAATGTGGCACGAGCACTTCGTTTTCATGCTCATTTACCTTTGAAATTTTGGGGCGATTGCATTTTGACGGCTGCATATTTAATCAACAGAACTCCGACCCCTCTTCTTCAAAACAAAACGCCTTTTGAAATTCTGTATGGCCAGCCCCCATCTTATGGTCGATTGCGTGTGTTTGGTTGTCTATGTTATGCATCCATTATTCCCCGCAATTCTGACAAGTTTGCTCCTAGATCTAGAAAATGCATCTTTGTGGGTTATCCCAAAAGTCAAAAAGGTTGGAAAGTCTATGATTTAGAGACCAATGAGCATTTTGTGTCTGCTGATGTCGTATTTTATGAAACACATTTTCCCTTTCAAGCTTTTTTAACTCCGTTAGCACAATCAAGTGCCGAGCCACACCCATCTGTTTTCGATGATATCCATGACCCTATTTCCTATCCGCAGACAGACGTCAGGGGGAGTGGGGTTCAATCTCCTCCTGTCTCTGTTCAAGAACTTGATCCAAACTCCACAAATGCCCCATCGCAAACAGCAGGCAGGGGGAGTGGGGTTCAATCTTCCTCTGATTCTGTTCAAGTCAACTCCGATCCTAGCTCCACATTAGCCCCAACGCAGACAACTGATGGGGGAGGTGGGGTTCAATCCTCTCCTGTCGCTGTTCATGAAATGCCCCGTCATTCAACCTGTGATCGGACTCCTTCTGTGAAGTTAAGAGGCTACATTTGTAACACTGTGCGCAGCTGTGTAGCTTCATCGTCTTCTTCATCTCAACCATCACGGTTGTCAGGTACATCCTATCCTATAGCTGATTATGTTAACTGTTCACGGTTTTCTCCTGCACATACTGCTTTTATTGCTTCCGTTCAGTCTATTCCAGAGCCTACTACTTTTGCTGTTGCTGCTTCTGATCCTTTGTGGAAAGCCGCAATGCAAGCGGAAATTGACGCTTTAAAGCGTAATGGGACATGAATGCTTTCTGATCTTCCTCCCGGCAAGAAGCCCATTGGTTGCAAATGGGTTTATCGAGTTAAGTACAAATCTGATGGTACGGTTGAGAGATACAAAGCTAGACTAGTTGTTCTGGGTAATAATCAGAAGGCTGGTATTGACTACAAGGAGACTTTTGCTCCTGTGGCCAAGATGGTTTCAGTTCGGACTTTTCTTGCTGTTGCTGTGATTCAGAATTGGGAATTGCATCAGATGGATGTTCATAATGCTTTTCTGCATGGAGATTTGCATGAAGAGGTTTATATGAGACCTCCTCCTCGTTTTGCTAGTGCTTCTGGCAAGTTCTGCAGGCTCAGTCGTTCTTTGTATGGGCTTCGACAAGCGCCCCGGAACTGGTTTGCCAAGTTGACCACTGCACTGCGCATGTTAGGCTTTACACAATCTCGTGCTGATTACTCATTGTTCTCTTATAATTGCTTTGGGATTTGTGTTCATGTTTTGGTATATGTTGATGATCTGATTATTGCTGGGAATAATTCTGGTGCTATTGCCAAGTTCAAACAGCAATGGAGTTCTTGTTTTCACATGAAAGACTTGGGACTTCTTAAGTATTTTCTTGGGATTGAGATAGCCAGATCTGCTGAGGGACTGATTCTGTCTCAGCGGAAATACACCTTGGATATTTTGACTGAAGCTGGTATGCTTGGGAGTAAGCCCTGTGAGTTCCCCATGGAACAAAACCATAAGCTTGCTCTTTCTTCTGCTCCTCTGTTTGAGGCTCCTGACTGATATCACCGTTTGATTGGGCGACTGATTTATTTGACTCTTACGCGTCCCGAGATTTGCTTTGTTGTACATACTCTTGCTCAGTTCATGCAAGAGCCTAGCATTGATCATTGGGACGCTGCAATTCGTGTTCTTTGGTATCTCAAGAGTCATCCGGGACAGGGGATATTTTTATCATCTAGTGGTACTCTTGATCTTACCGCCTACTGCGACTCTGATTATGCGACATGTCCTAATACACGTCGTTCGGTTACTGGGTACTTTGTTCAGCTTGGATCTTCTCCAGTTTCTTGGAAGACTAAGAAACAACACACAATCTCCAGGTCATCTGCTGAAGCTGAATATCGTGCTATGGCAAGCGCTTGTTGTGAGCTCCTGTGGTTGAAGGCGTTGCTTCATTCTCTAGGTGTCTCTCATTTAGCTCCTATGCGCTTATTTTATGACAGTCAAGTTGCTCTTCATATTGCCGCCAATCCGGTCTTTCACGATCGGACTAAGCACATTGAAGTTGACTGCCACTTTATTCGGGATCTTCTTCTTGTTGGCACAGTTCAGACCTCTCATATACGCACTCATTCTCAGCCGGCTGATATCCTCACCAAAGCCCTTGGTTGTCAGCAGTTTCACCTTCTTTTGGGCAAGTTTGGCATTCGAGATCCCCATGCTCCAACTTGAGGGGGAGTATTAGAGGATATTGTGGGATTTTGTATATATTTAACGGATATTGCATATCCCGAAGATCTCGTCGTAATATTGTAATTATGTATTGTTTCCTAGTTTATAGAGTAGCTAGTAACATGTATATAAACTCGTTTCTTACGTAATAATAATCAAGCTTTCACGCTACAATAATTCTTTATGGTATCAGAGCGAGGTAACCGGCCGCAACTTCCTGCCGCCCGTTCCTGCGTTCCTGTGGTGGTTTACACCTAGGGGGTCGGTCTGGCTAGCACCACCCTTGTCTTGTCCAAGTGTCAACCGGGGAGGTTGTTTCCCCCAGTTGCACTTGCGGGGGAGTATTGGAGACTCCGTCCCACATCAGAAATATAAAGAGAACTAAGCCAGTATAAATACCCTTGGGTTACTCCTCCTATTGCCAATTGGTTTTAGGATGGAACCCCACTGGGCTTGTGTACTGGGCTTACATATGCTCGTGGCCTTAAGCTTAATAACTTTGAGAATGTCGTTAATTCAATTAACGAAACCACTACAAATACTTTTGAAAGTAAAATACCTCAACACAATATGACAAAACCAAAATTACGGATGCTTTTCCATCCTACTATGGCCAAAAACCATCCCACCACGGTTGATCCATGAAGTTTTGCATGTGGAACTGCAGGGGCATCAAGCGTAGGTCCTTCTGGACTGAATTCAACACGCTATGCCGCCTTGAACATATTAACCTAATAGCCCTTGTAGAAACAAAAGCTCAAGAACCTCCTAACTGTAAAATCTGGCAAAAATCAGGTTTTGACTCCTTAGAATTCATTCCGGCTAACATATTCTCAGGCGGGATTTGTGTCCTCTGGAAGGGCTCACAACTCTCGAACGAAACTCTTTATACCATCCATAAAGACAATCGTTTCATCGGTTTCCATTATGCTAACCTGGAAACTAATAATGAAATGATCATCATTTTTGCGTATGCGCCACCTAGGGAACAAGACAAAGAACCTTTCTGGATAAAACTGAAAGATTTTATCCAATCTTGTACCCTTCCATGCATCCTGATGGGAGACCTTAACGAAATCCAACACCCTGACGAAAAACAAGGAGGTGCAAACCCAACCCATTCTCGTTTTGAACGGCTTATCAACTTTAAAAATGAGTGTGACGTTGAAGATATCCCTACTTTTGGGAATAAATTCACCTGGAGAAGATCCAAAAACCTGAAAAACACTACTTTCGAGAAACTGGACCGCACCCTCGTAAGCAACCAAGTTATCCAATGGTACCCATCTTTAGCGACCAAAAACCACGCTTTCTCATCATCTGATCACTGTCTAATCTCGTGTGACCTCCCTACGGGAGTTCCATTCAAAGCGCAACCTTTCAAATTTGAGATGATGTGGACCTCTAGAAAGGACTTCCAAAACGTCATCAAACAAGCTTGGCGTCTCAATGTGGGTGGATCCCATATGTTTAATCTTATAAAAAAAACACAACTACTCAAATCAAAAGCGAAAGCTTGGAATAAACAAACTTTTGTAAACATTTTTGAACAAATCAAATAACTTGATGAAAATCTGCTTCAAATTCAAAAAGATATCATCGAACACAAAAATATGCAACTAATTCAAAAACAGGAAAGGTTGTTGAAGAAACGGTCATGCCTCATTAATTTCCACAACTCTTATTGGAAACAAAGGGCTAAAAATACCCACATTAAACTCAATGATAAAAACACAAAATACTTCCACCGAATTACAAGCGGTAGAAGAAATAGAACTAACATCAATGAAATCCGAACAACGGATGGTACGCATATCACAGGACTAGAAAACATCAAAATAGAAATAAAACGGGAATTTCAAAACCGGTACCGGGCTTTGGAAATAAACCCCAGTAAGCTCCAAGACATGACCCAAACCATCCAAAAAGAAATAACAGATGCAGACAACACAGAGCTTACAAAACCAGTTTCAAACATTGAAATTAAGAATGCAATGTTCGACATTGAGGATGACAAATCCCCTGGCCCGGACGGAATGCCGGCAAGCTTCTATAAAAAATATTGGCATATCGTTGGACCAAACGTGACCAAAGCTGTTAAAAGCTTCTTTCACACAGGAAAGATTTTGAAACAAATCAACCACACATTTATAACCCTATTACCCAAATGTGAAAACCCCAATTCAACCAACCATTACAGGCCAATTAGCCTATGCAATACCATCTATAAAGTAATCTCGAAGTTATATAACAAACCGCCTCAAAAACGTCCTAAACAAACTTATCCACCCGATGCAAGGGGCATTCGTCCAGAATCGGAGTATCCACGATAATACACTCATTGCGCATGAAATCTTCCACTCCTTCCGCAACAAACGTGGGCGGGAGGGGTGGATCGCAATCAAGCTTGATATGGAAAAAGCATACGATCGGATTAGTTGGGAATTTTTGACCGATATTATCCACAAGTTTGGCTTTCATGACAAATTCGTGGGTTGGATTCGAGAATGTGTAGAAACAGTCTCCTTCTCTGTTCTAGTCAACAATGGACCAACAGAACAATTCTACCCCCAACGGGGCCTCAGGCAGGGGGACCCCCTATCACCATATTATTCATTATTGTCGCTGAGATCCTGGCAAGACAACTCCACCTTTTGAGTACCAACCCAAAAAGTGGCATTGGGATCCAAATCTCGAGAAATGGAACAAAAATCCCTTTCCTGGCCTTTGCAAATGATATCATCATCTTTGCAAAAGCCAATAGCCATGCCTGCAAAAACATTACAGACATTATTGATGACTATTGTCAAATATCTGGCCAGAAAGTCAACTTCCATAAATCCGCATTCCAAGTTACCAAAAACACAAACAACAACACAAAAGAGCAGATAAAACAAATCCTCCAAATTGCAAACATAGTTTCCTTGGATAAATATCTGGGATGCCCGATAATTAACGGGAGAGTAACACAAAACACATTTAAACCCCTAGTCCTACGCACCAGATCCCAATTAACAAAATGGAAAGCCAACGTCGTATCCCAAGAGGGGCGTAAAACCCTAATCAAAGCAAACCTCTCAGCACAACCAAACTATATAATGCAATCGTTCTTGTTACCACAATCAACCTTGAAAGAACTAGACGAGATTAACAAAAATTTCTTATGGAATAAGGAAAACAACTACAAACCACTCATAAGCTGGAATTCCATCTGTTGCCCCCCTGCTCATGGTGGGTTGGGAATCGCCAAGGCGGCTGAAATGAACCAAGCACTCCAAATGAAACTACTTTGGAAAATCTTAGCAGAACCAAACAATCTCTGGGTCAAAATAGTGACTGAAAAATACCTCAAAACGGAAAGTATCCTAACCTACAAGAAAAAAACATAACACATCATGGCAATGGTCCAAGCTATTTGGCCTACGAGACCTGTTCATTAAGGGGCTAATCTGGCAAGTAGGAGACGAGAAAACCATCCGATTTTGGAAAGACAATTGGACCGGCAATGGTCCCCTCAACCCAAAACCCGAGGTTGGAACCCTCATTAATTGGGAGGAGCCTATTGAGGTATACCTCCGCGAGGACAATTCCTGGAACATTGAAAAATTGAGTGAGGTTGTCAATCAAGATGACCTCGAGAGGATCTCCAAAATTATTAACCCCATAAATAAAATACTGGATAGGCTGTACTGGAAACCAAGTAAAAATGGTTGGTATTCTACCCACTCGACAATGCAGTGGCTCCATCAATCTAAAGGTGAACCTAAGATTAACCTAGAATGGATTAACCAACTAAACATCCCTCCCAAAATGAAAAACTTCATGTGGAAAGTAGCTCGTAACGGCCTACCGACTAAAACAAGGCTTGCGGCTAACCATATCCCGGTTCCGCAAGGCTGTGAAGCGTGTAACAACCAGGTTGAAGACACAAACCACATCCTAATATCATGGCCCCTTACAAGGGCAACCATTAATTCCATAAACCCAAAAATTCGTCCGATTATTAACCTGGTATCACTTGACGATAAAAAACCACATCAGGTCCTGGAAGAAATTAAGAAAAAGTTAACAAAAGAGGAATTGGAAGTCCTCATAAACACTTGGTTGAGCTTATGGTTCGCTAGAAATAAGAGAGTTTTTGATAGTAATAACGGAACAAACCAGACCAATGTCGATAACATTGCTGAATTTAACCGAAACTAGATTAAAGAGTGGAAACTAGCAGGAGCATCTGACTCCCCTGCCCCCCGCACTCACACTGATGGGGGTGAAGTAAGAAGAAAGCATAAGAAATGGGCTAAACCTCAGAGGGACTATATTAAATTGAATTTTGATGGTGCAATGAATGCAGATGGCGTGACTTCGTTCGGGTTCATCCTCAGGGACTCTAGAGGCTCCCCCATCCACATTGACGGAGGACTGATTGGTCGACAGTCTGTTCTGATATCCGAGACCATCGCCTTGCGTCAGGGACTTCTCGAGGCAATCAGATGTGGCATTCCCCGGATCCAGATTGAAGGCGATAATTTGCAGCTGGTCAAGGCCGTGCTCGGTGACTGGCGCTGCCCGTGGGAGATTGAGCTGTTGCGTTCGGACATCCACTGCTTGCTTGCCCGGTTCCAGTATTGGAGTATCACTCACGTCTATCGGGAGTGCAATTCTGTGGCAGACTTCATCGCTGGATCCTTCAGATGTGTCTCCTCTATCCCGCTTGCAGATGATCCGGGTTTAATTACCCTTATCCGTCAGGATGCTCTAGGGCGACCACTAGGTTGTTAGTGGTCACCCTAATTACTTTCCTTATCAAAAAAAAAAATCTTATTTCGACTATTAATTTCAGCATGAACTACATCAGCATGAACTACATAAACGTCAACTCATATAAGTACATTGTTGCCGAACGGACTCGAAGCATAAATCTTTCATTCAGTGAGGAATAAGTTACATAGGAAACACTAGTATCCACATCATGCATACACAATCTCACCCGAAAAGGAAACAAGAGGATATATACAAATCTCAATAATTTACGTGACATATATAGAATAATGTCTCTGTAAGTTCATGGTTGAGGACGAACATGTTGGCTCGTCCGGTTCGATCTGTTGGACACCGCTCTATATCCGAACTGGGTACTTCGTGATCCCATTTTGGGAAAGGGTCCATATATACAACACTGAAGGAGTCTAAAACCACTTTACCACTAGACCAATTGAGTATTGGTATCCCAACTGTATTAAACATATGATAGCGCTCTAAGATGTTTGTAATGTATTTCTGTTTACTAAGCTGAATAACAGAATTAGATCTAGAGACTTCAATAACCAAGTAGAAATGCAAAATTGTGAGCGAGTACATAGCCGTACACAATTTTCTTTTATTTGTTTACCATAAATTTCAGGCCCAAAAATAAAAATAAATTAATCAGATATGAATTAAGAAAAAGTTCTTGAGTGATCAGGGTGTGTTTGGATTTCTGTAGCAAATACTCTCTTTGTTTTAAAATAGTTGTTCTTAAAGTCATTTTTTTTTAAAATACTTGTTCATCTAACTTTTTTTCCCATTTATACCCTTATCTATACCTCACATTACACATATCCCAAAATTTATTTTTTTTAGTTGAATCTCCCAAAGTGTATTTATAGGGGTAGTTTGGATAAAAAAAAAATCCTTAATAAGTGTACAATTTTGTTTAAGATCAACTATTTTGAAACGGAGGGAGTACATTATTCGTACTAAATTATAGTATTTAAGTTTAAAATATTATGCAGTTTAGTACCTGAACTAGTGAACTCAAACGTAATATTGGTCTATATTGTTCAAGTTTGTACTCCACTTGTGTTGTTCAATGTAATACGTGTTCAAGTTGTACTCCACTTGTGTGTGTAAACGTCATTAAATGTAAAATTTGTTGGTTTGCGATCACATGATGAATAAGTACCATCAGAAGTCAAACAGACCTTCGCCAACTCTCCATCTGTGTGGTTGTCTAAGTCTTACGCTGTGTGCGAGGCGATCCTACATCGCCACCTTCTTCTTTATCTTCCTACTAATTTGACATCAACCTCTCTTTTTCTTGTCAAAAGACATTAAGCTCTCTTTGGTTGACTGATTTCGCAGATGCTATCAATATACATAAATTTGACAAGATTTGATAGCATTGTTTCTGGTAGAAAGATTTGATAGCATTAGAAAAGTCCTAGTAATATTTTTTTTTCTATGACAAAGGAGAGCAACTCAATCAATCCTAGACGTATTAATGTAAATTGGTAATGGATATAGTTTGAATTGGATGGAGGATGATTCATGTTCGTCTGTTAGCTTATTGAGGTGTATCCATCCGTCATCGATGAGGTGATTTAACATGTAATAAAAAATTTTTACTTATATTACAAATAATATTGTATAAATGTGATATAAAAAGAGATTCATAATAAATAAGCAATATTTAAATGCAAAAATTGAAGTGATATTTAAAATAAGTTTCAATATTAGTAATTTTATATGTATGTTTTAAGCGTATAAAGTGAAGTGATGGGTGACGTACCAATTCATCACCCTATATTATTCAGATTTATACCCCTTTTTCAAATCAGGTATCCATCGAATTAATGTAGGTGAGATTAACCTAATTGAGAGCTAAGAAAATCGGGGAGTGGTACTCTTATCCCGAGGATAGACTACCTTCTTTGCCATATCATCAAAAATTAACCAACTCATTTATATTTTGATGACTTGTATAATAGAAAAGGGGAAAAATATTTTAAGCAAATAAGGAAATCTATTTATTGCTATTTTCGCGTACAAGGAAGTTAAAGATATTAAATTATTCACCTTCCCTTTTGGTAAAATAGTTTTTTTTTAATCAATTTATGTTTCCTTCTTCCTTGCTTTGGTAAGTAACTGTTTTTTTTTTGTAATGGAAGTACAAGTGATTGGTTAAAAATGAATTAGAAAAATTAAACTTTAAAACTTTCGATCGAGAATGAAAGATGTTCGGATAAGATTAAAAAAAGAAAAAAAATCGTGTTTTAAGTTTGAAATGTTTATAGGTTTTGATCTTAAAACTATATGTATTTTTTAGTGTATTATAATTGTATTATTAAATTTTTTATGTTAGACAAACTTTTATAATTCTATAATTCTAGAGAGTAATGCAGATTATATGGTGTACAAATTTATAATTAGATAAATTGTAGTTTATAATATGAAAATTAATTAATGATCGACCTAAAGATTACGTACTACTGTATATGGTCGAACAAAGATCAATATAATATATCAATACATTATAACTAAAGTCGAATTCTTCTATCGTACGTGACGTCGTTTTAACTATGTCACGTAGATATTTTTAATTTTTTCATTTACCTCTTTACCCTTTGTTAATTTAAGTGTTTACAATCATTATTTTATAATAATAACATAGAATATTTATTATAGACTATTTTTTAATATTAAACAATAATATTACTATTTTTAAAATATTAGGAACATAATTATTATATTTGAATTATTTGAAATGATTATTAAAATTCAATTTATAACATTAAATATAATTAGTTTGTTACTATATATTAAAGAGGAGATTAAAATAATATTTTAAACGGTCCACATTGAATTACACTACCCATCATTTTAAATCAATTTGATTTTGTAAAAATTAATTGGATTATTTTTAATTAGATTATTTCATATTAGTTTTTAATATATTAGTTTTATTTTTGAATAATATATTTTTTTACGTTTCTTAAAAAAATCCTTACTTATATAAACAATTAATTTTTAATAAATAATTTTTAAAATGATAATTTTTTTAATATCATAAATATATTTTTTAAATATCAATTTGATCAAATGTATAAATAAATAAATAATACAATAATTTTATAAACCCGTGCAGGGCATGGGAACTAAGGCTAACAATATAACTAAAGTCAAATCGCTCTATCCTTATAATTTGATTTGTTAAGCAAAATAAAATAAGCGATTCGCATAAGGGAATCTTAACATATGAAGTTATTAAAATAATTAATTTAAGTTTATTTGATTTATTTTTTAGTTATTATTCAATTTGGATTTTAATAATAAAAAGAGTTCTAAATTTTAGAAAAAATAAAAGAACTCGCATGATATATTTTATTATTATTTTAGATTAATTTTGTTTATCACTCAAATTTAATTATTATTTAATTTAAATAATATTTAATAATTATTATGGTGCTAACTCGTTCATTGATATGAACTCGCATGATTACTTGATGTAACCCAACTCAATTTCATCTATCGATTGAACTACACCCATACTCAACCTAAACCGAAAATGGCCAAAGTCGAACCCGACCTAACCAACATATTTGACAGATCTATATATATAATTAAATCAAATTATTCATCCTTAATACTTTCCTAAACACACTAGTTTATTATTATAAGTAAAAATTTTAAACCCTATCCATTACCCTAAATTATTAATTCCAAACCCTAAGCCCTGAGTTGAATTCCTAAAACCTAAAACTATTATTTATTGGGGGTTTTGTTCATTTTTTTAAAAATTGTCAATCATGATTGATTTAACAATTTAAGTCCTAAACCTTGAACCTTATACACTAAACCCTACACCTTCAACCCTAAACTCTAAGTTGAATTCTAATACCCTACAACTTCAACCCTAAACCCTAAGTTGAATTCCAATACCCTACAACTTCAATTCAACCCTAAACTCTAAGTCGAATTTGTAAATACTAAACCCTACACCATAAACACTAAACCTGAAGTTAAATGCCTAAACCCTACAACTTAAACTCTAAATCCTAAGTTGCATTCCTAAACTCCAAACCCTACACCTTGAACCCTAAACCTTAAATCATAAACTATAAATCTCAAACCTAAATATTAAATATTTAAACCCTAAATTATAAATCTTAAATTATTAACCTTGAACTCAAAACTATATTCTAATAACTTACTATTGTAGTATATTGTATATGTCAATGATATATAATTTCAGATACACTATTAATCTACTATATATATAAAAGTAATAAGGTTTGTAATCACCACATTGCACCACCTCAGCTTTTGACACATGACATCTCATTATTAATCCACGTAAGATTTTGCCACATGGCATTTAATCCTTGCTCCATAAAAATTATTTATTAATTATTCTTTCCACTTCATATTTCACATGGAAATTTTTTTTCAACTTAATTAAAATTTATTTTTATTTCCCAAATTTAGATAATATCTTAATTTTGGAAGGAGATAATATCTTAACTAAAAAACTTTAACTAATGGTTGGATTTTTTTTTTCCTTATAAGCCAATAAAATATATATGCTCTATCTTTTTTAACAATTTAGTTGTTTATTTAGTTATATTTTAACTATTTACAATAAATAAATAATATTTATTTTTCTTATTAAATTATATGTTATTATTAAATTAATTATTATTTTTCAAAATCTAATGTATTCCATATTCTCAAAATATATCTTTTTGGCTTTATTTTCTTCAAATTTTGTCTCTTTCTTTTAAATTAAACCTATTCATGAAATATTGTCAAGAAAAATGAGCAATGTAGATTATTTTATCTTAATAATCTATTTTTATTCTCAATTTTAAACTTTATAATCTAGATTTAATTTGTTTTATTTGATTTTAAAAGACAAAATAATTTTATACATATTACGGGCAATAAATTACTTATATTATATTTTATATTATATTTTTATTTGTTAAAATCTTTTTAATAGTATATCTAAAAAATACAGAGTCATAGTAGTGCAGGGCACGACCGGGACAACTAATATAACATATGGTATATTATGTAACTTAGATATTGTAGCTCACTAGTATACAATATTATATTTTTTCAATTTAGTATCACTTAACTTATACACTTTAATATTTATTTTTTTGTTATGGTATAAGATAAATGTAATAGATTTTAAAATAACAACATTGTACTATAAGAGAAATGTAATAAAGTTCAAAATAAAAATAGCATTTAAATTTAAACCCCGAAAATTATAAACCTTAAGTATTATTTATTTCATTTATTTTTTAATTTCTAAGGTCTAAAAGCTAAAATAAAAATAGTATTTACTAGTTTGTATTAGATATGGGAATTAGAATGCACTGCCATATTTAGAGGGGAGGGGTTAAATGTGATTTGGTAATTATGGAGATATGAAAGAAAGTTTGACCATTAATTAATTTAAGAGAGAAGATGATTTTAAAATAAAAAGTAAAAATAACATTTTAGATCATCATCTCACATGAAAAGATGCCACCTCATTGCCATGTATAGAGGGTAGCCTACCCTATGGGTAAGACTATAATTTTCCAAGAAAATCCATACTCAGAACAATTGAAATTTATAACAATGATATCATTGATTGGTGAGAAAATTACAAATATCTGCAAGTCTACCACGCGCAAGTTTAATCTGCATCAATATTTTGCCTTGGGCATTCGGTTCAACAATTTGACCTTTAGGGTAGTATTTTAAATTCATTGTTTTGAATTTTTCGGGCGACAGTTTATCCTTTTTTTTTTAAAATTGATTAGTAGTTATAGTAGAACCTCTCTAAATTAATACTCGATAAATTAATAAACTCTCCAAATTAATATTTTTCTCCGGTCCCGACTTGGGTCAATGCAAAATTTAAAAAATTTCGATAAGATAATAAGATAATATATTTTCAAAAAACCACTATATAAATATAAGGTCCTATTAATATTATAAATTAATAATTATATAAAAAATTACATAGTCATAACTAAGAAAATCTAATAAAATGTGATTGTAGTATTGTTTGTTTTTTCTTAGTTCTATTTGGAGGTCATATCTAACTTTTATTATTGGATCCAACATTTTTAGCGTTGTTTTGAAAACAAATTTTGCAATGTCAACTATAATCATTCTTTGAGGCTTCATCTCATAAACGACTTTTGCAGTGTCTAAAACAATTTGCTATTGCCTCTTGTTCAACATTAACTATCCAAGCCGAGACTACAAGATTGATAGCAACCAAAACATTAATCTTACATGGATCAGATTGTCCCAACTCATAGCCTTCTAAAATCCTACAATAAAATCTTGTATGATAATGCATTTTGAAAACTCTTATTACAAAAATCTCTTTAAATTAATAAATATTAATTTATCGTTTAATTAATATCTCTATAAAATAATAAAATATCATAGCCCCAACCCTATTAATTTATAGAGGTTTTACTGTAGTTCTCATTCGTATTAGATATTCTAGGCGAGTCCAAGTAGTACTTTTAGCCGCTCTAATCCTTATCATATCAAAAAAAATCCGCATCAATATTTTGCTGGGACCACGTTAATATGTGTTTGTTCTACATTGTGAGCTAATATGAGTCATAATTGAAACTGAATAAGTTGAAAATAAATTAAAGCTCAAATTTATTTATTATTTAAATTTAATAATTGAAATTTAAAACTTATTTTTGTGGATAATTTGTTTAGATATTATACATGGACGATTGACTTTTAGTTTTGAAAAAATATAAATAAAATTACTAAAATATTCAAATAATTAAATAAGTATTTTATTTATAATTTGAGAGTAATATATAAAAAAATATGGAAGTGTCGCTCATATTTTGAGTGATAGTTCAACTAATGTCAACTCGATCTAGTTAGGTTCAATAAGCTTTAAGTATAGCTCATATTTTATTTTAAGCTTGTCTTAACATATGTGCAAAGTTCTAAAAGCCCTTAAATTGTGAAACAAAAGGAATATTACAGTTTACCTCATTCATGTTAAGCTTGTTTATTTCTCTTAATAATTGATTTGCTATAAAAGTTATTTTTAGTGATTGAATATAACTCTTATTTCAATTTAAAGACAAAAAAATACTTTAAATTTCTCTCCTACATATTGCGTCAAAAAATAGTGAAATTATTATCTCTATAATTGTTCATTTCCCTACTTCTACAAGGAAAAAGCTCCATTAATTTTCCAATCAATCAATATCTATTACTAATAACTAAAGCCGAAACAATTTCTGTCTCTGCATTGCGCCATATCTTCCCTTTATTAAAATAATAATTTCAAATAATTAATTATGCAAAAAAGTTATCTTCAAATAAACATAAAGATAAAATAATATTTATAAAAATTTATCCCCAAATAAACATAAAGATAACATCATATTAGTATATTTGACCAATATAGATAAAAAAGCACATTATAATTATTATATTTGTAAAAGATAAATTAAAAAAAGATAGAAAAAATATGTACACTTGATCAAATATATAGCTTTGCAATAAAAATAGCCATATCTATCTATAATCTATAACTATATATTAAAGTTATACATTTTCGAGCCATTAGAACAATTCCGGCCCCACCTTATATTTAAAAACTTAATTTTTATTTCTAATACGATAACTTCTTTATATTAAATTCTTTTTAGAATATTTAAATTTGTCTCAAACATCAAACAAATATCAATTTAGTATAACAATATCTTTTGAAAGCTTCCTTATACAAGTATTTAAAATCAAAGATAAAATATTTTAAAATAAATATAAATCTTTTAACATATATCTTTTGTTGAATTTATTTATAGATATATACTGATTTTCTTTTATGATAAGAATTTAATGATGAATATTTATAATGTTTAAAATTAATAAAAATAGATAATAAAATATATAATAAACATATTTAAATATTTGTTTATCTCAAAATTTAAGTACATGGAAAGTAATAAAATATTAACAATATATTCTTTAATCTTATCTAATCTTTACTATATCGAACCACAAAATGAGCTTGGTTGGTCCCATCTTAAATTAAATTAATTAAATTTAAATATTTTATATAATTAAATTATCTTTATATTTCATATTTTATTATATCTTATTTATTAAGTTAAATATTATTTTTTAAATTTTTTATCTCTTTCATATTTGAATATATAATTTTTTTTATTCACATTTTATCTTCTTTTTTTAATTACATATCTATAAAAATATCATCAAGGAAAAAGAGAAATGTAATTATTTTATCTTAATAATATATCTTCATTCTTAAACAATAAATTTAACCATTTATATTGATTAAAACATATACATTCAACGATCAATAAAATTGATTATATTAAAGTTTATATTATATTTTAGGTCCGGTTCAAGTGCGAATGGGCGCCCAGGTGAGAAATAAGAAAGAATAGGAACCGTTGGATCAAGAAAAATCAAAGGCGCTGATCATTTCACTTAAAGAAGGGAAAAAAACGGCACAAACGAATTATTGGCGAATTATTCGCGTATTTTTGAAAAAACGGAAATAGGACACGTACCCAGATTGTTCATTAGTATTGTGGATTTGTTCATCAATAATGTGGATTTGTTCATCAAAACTGTGATTTTGTTCATCAAAACTGTGATTTTGTGCATAAATAAACTATTACTTGTGCATCAAAAATCTATTATTTGTACATAAAAAATGAACAAATGTGTATCAAAATTACATGCAATATGTTCATCAACATTGTGATTTTGTTCATAAAAAAACGAAAATATTTATTCATTGGTTTTGGCATATTTGTTCATCGGTTTGTGCATATTTGTTCATTAGTAACATCAATTTGTTCACAGGTTTATACATATTTGTTCATTGCCTTTTTCATATAAATAATCATTACTAGATGCATATTTGTTCACTACTAACCTCAATTTGTTCATTGCTATATGCATATTTGTTCATTAATAACATCAATTTGTTCATAGCTAAATAAGGCACAAGCACTCTTCTTCGATTTGTTGCTATCTCGTTCTCATAGCATACACCATATTTTTGCAAAAGTCAAATTCTTTATCTATTATCTTTTGCATTCAAGTTTCTACATCAAACTTATCTTATTTGGTACTATATTGAGCACTTCATTCGTATTGACAAGTTAGCCTTAAAGCTCTTCATTAGTATTATACTTTGAATTCAAGATAGCCTTAAAGCACACACTAAATGCAAAAAAAGCACAAATAGATAGTCCTAAATGTACAAGTTGATGGTATTAATAGTCCTAAATGTACAAGTTGATAGCATTGACACATAAAACATAAGTTTATTTCAATTCATAAATAAGGGTATAATAATGAACAAATAAGGTTATATTAATGAACAAATAAGGGTATATCCATGAACAAATAGGGTATATCAATGAACAAATAACGGTATATCAATGAACAAAAAAAAGTATACTAATGAACAAATAATGGTATATCATGGGTATAACAATGAACAAATTGAGGTTACTAGTGAAGAAATATGCATTTATTAATGAACAATTATATGAAAAAGGCAATGAACAAATATACATAAACCAGTGAACAAATTGATGTTACTAATGAACAAATATGCACAAACCGATGAACAAATATGCCAAAACCAATGAATAAATATTTCTTTTTTATGAACAAAATCACAATGTTGATGAACATATTGCATGTAATTTTGATACACATTTGTTCATTTTTTATGTACAAATAATAGATTTTTGATGCACAAGCAATAGTTTATTTATGCACAAAATCACAGTTTTGATGAAAAAATCACAGTTTTGATGAACAAAATCACAGTTTTGATGAACAAATCCACAATACTGATGAACAATCTGTGCGCGTGTCCTATTTTCGTTTTTTTCAAAAATACGCGAATAATTCGCCAATAATTCATCCGTGCTGTTTTTCCCCTTTTAAGTGAAATGATAAGCGCTTTTGATTTTTCTTGATCCAACGGCTCCTGTTCTTTCTTATTTCGTACATGGGCGCCCATTCGCACCTGGACCAGACTCTTAAGAAAATATAATTATTGAATAAAAGAAAAAGTAAGCATGAAATTTAGGGATATATATGCATAGAAGAGAAAACAATAAATTTATTCCTTTTATATAATTATTTAATCTAAATTTATTTTAAAATATAATTATTTAATATTGATTGATCTTAAAAAGTTACATAGATGTAAGCTAATTAAGAAAGATATAGTAATGATTTTGTATACATTCTTCTCAAAGAATTAATACCGTTTATAAAAATATATTTTTATAGATATTCCGATTAGAAAAGGAAAGTTAATATGACAAATCACTAATAAGTAAAGTGACCTAATTAAATAGTATTTGAAAATTATAATATGGTAGAATTAAGTAATATTTGAAGATTTAGATGGGCAAATTAGTAAATGTAAAAGTTAATTTGCTTAGGTGGCATAGTTAAATGATTGACACTTAAGATTGAGTGATTCGACTTTAGTTATAATATATTGATTGATGATTGATTAGGTCACTTTATCTTTTTCAACCCTAAAAAACGATTAATTATTATAAAAATTGATGTATTTTTTATTACGTTTAATATTTATACAACATGGTCCTTCCATGCATCAACTAAAGATGAAGACATATATCTACCAATATTGACTTATGGACAACGATGATAGGCATAATAACACTTGGAGACCAGAACTCAATTGATCGACTAAAATCGAGTGTAAAATTTTACGTATTGCAAATTTATAAATAATCAGTATTTGAAACTATTTCATGTGAAATTATGATAATTTAAAGTTGGCATAGTAAAACCTTCATGGTTTAGAATAATTCAAAATTTATTTAGAGCTTGTTCTATTTTCCCATAAAAAGTACTTTTTAACAAAAAAAATTTCATTCACCTTGAAACATTTGAAAAATATTCATGTATTTTAAAGAAAATAAAAACGTATTTTAGCTGAAAAGTACTTTATATTTGAAAGTAGAACAAGGCCTAAATCAAAATTAAATACGTGAAATTTGAACTTAGAGAGGACACGTAACACCAAGGAGATAACATCACAAAAAGTAGCAAAAAAACTTGTGTAATTCACAATTTTTAACAAGAATACCAATGAACTTATCAATCGGTCAGTTAAGTTGGATTCGGGTTCGTTTATTTTGGGTTCAAGTAAAGTACATGTTCAGGTCATCAAAAATTACTATAGTACATCAAGTTGGGTTAGCATAGGTTTCTTGCAGGTCGGGTTGACCCAATTGGTTAAGAGCACAACTTGTTTAGATTATTTAAATAATATTATTTAATAATATATTATATTTATATATTTTAAGAATAAAATATATTATTTGTATTTAAAAATAAATGTTACGTGAGTCAAGTCAACTCAGTGAGTTTCAAATTTCAATTTATTCATGTTTAGATCCATTAATTTTCGAGTCGGGTTTTAACTCTAAGAATTCTGTACTCCCCCCCCCCCCCCAAAAAAAAAAAAAAAAAAAAAACTCTTTAAGAACATCCGTAATAGAGTAAATGTAAGATTTATTTCTTACTTGGAGTTATTTCTTACGTGAAAGATTAACGTTCACTACTAATTTTCCAAAAATAGCATTTACTACTATGAAGATTCTAAACAATGCAGTGGTACCAAAGGCACAGTAGAGTTGGACTAGTGTAAGAGGGAACATATGTTATGTGCAACAATAATTTTTAAGAAACATGAGAGCATTTGTAGTTTAATTGTAGTTTTTTTGAAGGGAGTGATTAGGAGATTTTTCCAATGAGAAAAGATAGGGCGACAAATAGTTTGCATAAAGGTTTGGCTTAGAGATTCAAGCCAGTTCGTTGGAAGGAAGTCACTGATATTCAATTTGTGGAGCTCATGTCACTTTGTGGCAATGTATTACATTTGATCGACTAAAAATAGGAAGGTGTCCAGGAGTGAAGAAAGCGGTACAGAGGAATGTGCCGAGTGTGCTTATATCAAATTAGACATTGTGTAATGGCTAGGTGGAGAGGCAAGAATAGGGAAACAAGGAGATGTTTAGTAAAAATAGGATTGTTTGTAGATGTAAATATTTAGGTATGCCTACATAAATTTGTATTTGTTTTCTACTTATGAATGAATCACCCTTTTATTAAAAAAATTATTTCTTACAAATTTGAAAAAAATAAAGTTAATTAATTATGGGGTTGTGTCAGAAAATCAAAACATTTCTTCATTGTCCACTACTACAATGAAGGGCAAATGAAGGCCGACACAAATTAAATTATCTCCCTTATAATTCTTTGGAAAGGACTGACAAAAATTAAATTGAATTTATTTCCTTTATTTATTTACGGTGAATAAATTTTACTACTCTCCATTTATTTGAGGAGGAAAACATTATGCAAAAACAAGAATTCAACCTAGCACATCTTTTCGAATAAGAACTTTGAGTTTTAGGTTATGCATGAATGCATGATACAACTACAACAAAGAGAATGGCGTAAACACACATCTAAATCAACTACTTCAATGCATTGATGAGGCATGTGTTTAATGCTAACAATTAAAATCCTTGAAATATTTCAAATTAAAACAAGTATCCGCAATTAGCATTCTAATCTGCCATGAGCATGATCTACTACCCTTAAGTGCATTAATCACCAAAAGATTATCACCTTCTAATTCGATTTTCTTAAAATTCCTTTCCTTAGCCATGCTTACTAGTTTATACATACATTCCAACCGCTTCTACTTATAATGGACTCCGCCACTATGAGCTAACGAAAGCATCCAAGAGGATCACCTCACCATTGTGGATACTCTAATCTTCCATTTTAATTTTGAGGGGCGCTAAAAAAAAGGAGTTTTAGGGAGAAACAAGGGAATAGATGATAAGCATTGGATTAAGTGAGATCAATGGCTAGACAAGATGATGTAGATTTTGAATTTTATGTTTAAAAATAAAGGAAAAATCCACGAATTTTACAAAAATAGGAGGAGTGAGATTTTAGGAGATTGTGGGGAAAAACTGAAATACCTTATCAGGAATTTCTATATATTTGAAATTGAATATTGCACACATTCACGCTTAAAAAATCGCCCCATCCTCAAAAATATTTGGTAGAAAATTGTCATTAATTTATCGCTCCATTCACACACATATTGATAAACAGTTCGACTAAATATACACTATTTTTTGGCTATATGTATACTATTTGGTGTGCCTAACTTAAAAGTACGTTTTGGTGCGCCTAACTTATGCATATAGGGGTAAAATGGGAAAAAACCAAGGTCGGGGGGTGGGTGGGTGGGGTGGGTGGGTGTGCGCATGGACCTTGGTTTTTTTTCTCGTTCTATCCTTAGGTTGGAAAATATTGAACATGGTTCACTTAAGCTAGGCGCACGGGTAAAATCCAAGCTATTATTGATGTTCCAAAAACTCGTAGGGTTTAGGGTTTAGCATAAGCGCAATGAAATCTATAAAATCCTCCAAGAATATGGAGCAGCGTTCGGTCAACAAGTTAATTTTGCAAAGTCTTAATTTTGATTTAGTAAAAATGTTCCACAAACTCGTAGGGTTAAAATCCAAGCTATTATTGATGTTCAGGAAGTTGAGCAACATGATATGTATCTTGGTTTGCCCACTTTGGTTGGAAGATCCAAGAAGGCTATCTTTAATCAAATCAAAGAGAGGTTCAAGGGCATGATCGTTGGTTAGAAGGTAAGCACACTCTCAGGGTAAGGAGGTTCTTTTAAATTTCATTGCACAAGCGATACCCACGTATGCCATGTCCTGCTTTGTTCCTGGCTTGTTGTGTCAAGAGATAGAGCAAATGATGTGTAAATTCTGGTGGGGGGGGGGGGGGGGGGGGGGGGGGGGGGGGGTGCTGACGACCTTTGTCTTCCAACAGGGGGGTCTTGTGTTAAGGGCATGGAATTTTCAATTTGCTTTGGCTCGGCATGGATGGAGGTGATTCAGGACCTGAATTCTTTGATAGTTAGGATGCTGAAAGCATGATTTATACACGGAGGAGCATAATGGTTGAACATCTCTGCTTGTTCCCGTACAACTTTCGTAGAAGCTTCAACTGGCGTTTATACATCGGACTTGAAAGGCTGATCGAGGTTGAATCGCTTGGAGATGTTTGATGGATTCGTCCTGATCCGTCGATCCGAGATCCTCGACGATCATGTGAGCCCGGTCTACCGAGCCTTGGCGTCCACCTTGGATTTTGACCAAGCTCGTTATTATTGTATTTATTATATTAAGAGAATGGCCCGATAATCGACCAAAAAAAGAGAATGGCCCAATAGCTAGAAAAAAGGCCCATTAGCTAGACCTAGTTAGACCTTGCATTTTCGTATTTAAACCACTCTCTTATAATACTTTAATTTACGCTTAGTATTGATTTCCTTTTGAGATTGAGTAAAACTCTCCCCAAGGCCTAGGCGTCCCACTTTCTAACGTTTATCCCAACGCCCCCTTGTCTTGGCCGTAGGCCACCCGAACTCGAATATGTTGTATATTTGGGATGAGTTTTAGTATATATTTATGGTGGTTTTAGGTTCTTTAAAGACTATTTTCAGCGAGGAGAATAAAGACCCGAAGATGCATATTATTGAAGTTTTAGAGCTGGATTGAAGAGAAGATGAAGATCGGCGTTCTGATGTTGGCGGGCGGCGGCGGTCGTCTCTGACAGTCAGCGAATCTGTTATGCGCCACGTGTCATGTTGTGATTGGCTCTTCTATGTCAACTTTATTTTGTGTTTATGTATTTTTGGATAGACTTTTTAGACCTAGTTTATATAGTAGGGTTGTGAGAGTTGCACCTCTCATCTATTAATCATCTATCTCTTACTTTTCTCTCAGTTTTTTAGCCTTTTATGGAGAACTAAGCCCTTTTGCTTAGTCAGACAGTTTGAAACTTTGTGTGAATTTCAGTTGTGAGATTTCTACTCTTTATCTATTGCATGGAATTATTTTACTCTCTTGATTTAATTGTTTATGTGATTGATTTCAGCAATTTCTAGGGTTGTTGTTATTAAATCTCAATTGCTAGATCTAGAGAAATTACTGGTTGAGTTTCTCTATTTCATAGTAGCAAACTGCATTATACTAGTATTCGGTTGTGCTAGTCTATTATAGAAGAGAGTTTAATTGCATTCTAGTATAAAAGCAGGTTGTTTTATGCTAGAATTGTATCCTGATTATATTCTTATTCTTAATGCTGCTTTTGAATTGAATCTTGATAGTTTCAGGGTTATTCAATTAGTTAGGATTGATAGCATCTGGTTGTGCTATTAATTATCTTTGAAAAGGAATTAGAATTCAATATGCATGCGATATTGAGTGAAATCTATGATCAACTTGTCATACAAATGTTGATCTCTGGTTGACTAAGTGTTTTTCCCAAATTGATAAAAAACCAAACTTTATTTCTTTGCTAGTTTTTTGCATGCTAAATAATTAGTTTAATTCATAAACCTCTTTTACTTTAATTGTCATAAAACTCACATAAAAAGATAAACCAACATACCTGCAAATTGGACCCTTACTTCCCTAAGACTACAGTCTTTAGGTTTGTTAGGACTATTTTACATAGCCGTGATTTGCGCAACCATTTCACACTTATCAAATTGGCGTCATTGTCAAGGAGGCAATAATTGTTTTTTTTTTGTGTGATTCTTGTGCCGATTTTGGTGTGAACCTATCTTATGGTTCACATCCGTGCTACTAATAATTCAAATCTTTTGTTTGATCTAGAAATTGAACGGACTCTGTTTAGAACTCGCCGAGCTGTGTGTGCATTATTACAAGAGTTTGAAGCAATGGGTGATCATCGAGTTACTCTTGAGAGCTTGACAGATCCTAATCTGAATCAGCCTACACGTGTAGTGCAATCCCAGCCCTTGGTGATGAGGTGAGTTTGAGCTCAAGACAGGAGTAATCCATCTACTCCCAAAATTCAAAGAAACTCCACTTGAGGATCCCATTCAGCATCTTGATGAGTTCCTTGATGTCTGCACCAACATGTCCCTCTATATTACTGAAGAACAAATGAAGCTGAGAGCGTTTTCCTTTTCTAAAGGAATCCGCTAAAGACTGGTATCATGCTCTACCTCCTGGAAGCGTTACTACTTGGGTGAACTTGAAGAAGTTGTTTCCTGACAAATACTTCCCTACAATCAAGTCTAATCAACTCAAGAAGCAGATCTGTAACATAGAGCAATTCCCCAACAAGTCGCTTTATGAATATTTTGAGCGCTTCAAGAAGCTGGTAAAGAGTTGTCCCTAGCATGGTTATGCTAATCATGATCTTATTATCTATCTCCATGGAGGACTCCGAGAGGATGACAGGCAATTGGTCAATTCCTCTTGTGGTGGAAACATCATGAAGAGAACCTATGAATAGGTCTTAGACATCTTTTCTATGCTGGCTGATGATTCTAGGCAATATACTAGAAGAAGTTCTAAAAACTTGTCAGCCGCCAACTCTCATGCTAAAATTGATCAAGTTGACTTTGATGTGCTGAAAGAAGAAGTGAAGCGGTTGAAGCTGAAGGGTACTGCTCAACAGGCTAAGGCTTGTGGAGTCTATAATGACGCCTTTCATCCTACTGATTCATGTCCTACATTACAAGCGGAGGTGAATGCAGTTGGAGGGTACCAAATGAAGCCAAGACATGATCCTTATTCAAACACCTACAACCCAGGCTGGAAAGATCATAATAACTTCAGGTGGAAAGAGCCTGAGTCAAAGTAACAACATGATCAGTTTCAACAAGTTAAGCCATATGTGTCAAGTCCTCAAGGACAAAATCCCAATGTGGCTCCTTCTATGGAAGACATGATGAAGATGTTGATGCAAAACAACCTCACTCTTCAAGATAATATGACTCAATTGACTTAAAGTCAAGTGAAATTCTAGGAAACTACATCAGCAAGCATTCACAACTTGGAAAGACAAATGAGTCAAATCTCTGAAGCTATAAGCAAACTGGAAGCAAGAGATTCAAGTAAGCTCCCCTCTCAAACAAAAGTCAACCCGTATATTCGGAATGTCAGTGCCATCATGTTAAGGAGTGGGAGACAACTTGAGGACAAAACAGTGGAAAAATCTGGCAAGGAAGATGGCGGTGACTGCCGCTTGGATAGAGGCGACCGCCATCAAAACGAGCTTAGCTACGACAACTTAGAAAATTCAAGCGGCTACCAAAATATAAAAGGCGGCGACCACCTCCTGGAGAGTGGCGCCCGCCGTGACGGTGATCCACCCGAGGTTGAATTTTCCAAAAAATTGGTGACCGCCGCCCAGATGACGGCGAACGCCGTCTACCTGTTGAGGCCTCCAATTAACTAAAAGCTCTAGTTTTCCCCGAATGGAAACCATTCGCTCCATTTCCATTTGCTTTAAAACGTACAGAGCCATTGAAGCAAGACAATGACATATTTAAGATGTTCAGGAAGGTTGGGTCAACATGCCCCTTTTAGATATGATCAAGTCAATTCCTCGTTATGCTAAGTTTTTAAAGCAGATGTGCACTACAAAGAGGATTCAGGATGAGAATAACAAGAAAGAGGTGAAGGTGACTGAACGTTTCTCAGCAATATTACAAAAGCACTTACCAAAGAAATGCAGGGATCCATGTATGTTCACTATCCCTATATCTATTGGAGGTACTAAATTTGACCAGGCTATGTTAGATTTAGGTGCTTCCATTAATGTTACACCTTCCTCTCTCTGTGATTATATGAAACTAGGACCTATACAACCAACTAATATTTCTATCCAGTTAGCTGATAAGTCCACTGTGCGTCCTATAGGAGTGGTATAAGATGTTTTGGTTATGGTTGGTAATCTTACTTTTCCTGCTGATTTTTATGTGCTTAATATGGAACATGATATTCATGCAATCCCTATTCTGTTAGGGAGACCCTTCTTGAAAACAACTAATACCAAAATAAATGTGAGTACTGGTTCTCTGAAAATGGAATTTGATGGCCAAATTATAAATCATAATATCTACGACGCTATTAAATCTTCATCTGATGATCATTCTGTTTGTGTTGTTCATGTGCTTAAGCCTGTTGTGCAAAACATTATTGTTGGAAACCATCTAGATGATATAAAATCTCCAATCAATTCTAGCTTGGATTTCATTTTGTCAACTAACATACAGGAAACTGTTAAAGAGTTAAATCCTTGCTACAAGCTCCCACCTGAGCCATTGGGGACAATCCCTTTACCATTAACCTTGTCTAGCAAGGAGTTTTTGCCCCATGTTGTGCAGGTACAAGTAGTTGAGTTGAAGAAACCTCCAGAACCCTCCATTTATGGTCCCCTTGGAAGTAAGGAGACATTGCTTAAAATTCATCAAGACAAACACCATATGTTGGAAGCTGATGTTCAATATGAGTTGGGGCAGCGACCACCACCGTTCCCTGATCCGAATCAATTGTGAAATTGAGCTAGCATTACGTCGAGCCACGACGTTAAATAAGGCGCTTGTCGAGAGGCAACCCGACCTATGTACTTTCTTCTTTTTCTTGTTTTCTAGTTTAGTTTTTTTTTTCGTTTTTCCCTTTTGTTTTTGGGTGTACTAACCTGCAGGGGAGCAAAAAGGAGTGCCACGGAAAAGGCGGCGACGGTCGCCGACATGGCGGTGCCCGCAGTTAATTAATCCCAAAAGAAGCTTGGCTACTAAGTGGCCAACGGCAACCACCGCCCCTGCCGTACGGTAAGCCCACCTTTCCTCTTAAAAAAATAGAAAATCGAAAAAGAAAACAGAAGAGTGCTGTGAGTAAAAGAATAAGAGGGAAGAGGAGAGTCAAAATATCAGAAAAAGTGAGGATTTGAAAAAAAAAGAGAGCTTTTGTGGAAAAATAAATTGAGAGAAGAAGCGTGAAGAGTGGAGAAGTCTTTCAAAATTCAGATCCACCTCAGATCCGGGTAGATCCGACCCGTTTAAGACCGCCGCCGCTCAAAGTGACACTAGTCGTTTCCAAAAGCAGCGCCCGCGACCAACTTTCTGGATTTTCGAAGAACCTTCAAAGCGGCGACCGCCGTTTTCATAGCAGCGACTGCCGCCAAGAACAAAAACAAAAACACAACCGCCGCTTGCCCGACGCTAAGAATTTCGAAGCCTGCTGCCAATTCCACTGCTCGCCGCCCTTGTTCTCCGGGTATTTCTGGACTTTTGCTTCTCTTTCGGTCCTTTGAGCACTTTTATTGTCAAATATGAGTAATAGGAAACGTAGTGCTTCTACTAGATCCGCTCAATCTGAGATTTATGAGAGCCAGAAGAAGTATGTGGATGGTAAGAAGATTGTTTCTACTATTTTCTTTGATCCCGCCTTTATGAGAGAGTTGGGACTAGAGGAGTGCACTAGGCGGATGCTTGATCATGGAGGGTTGGTTAATTTTTATTTCAAAAATGCTCCTACATATCCTCGGTGAACTAGAGAGTTTATTATTACTCTTGAGGATGATCGTGATGCAGCTAGGATCACTTTTCAATTAGGTGGTTCGATGTATGTTATGAGCTATGATGATCTAGATGAGGTGTTTGGTATTACCAAGGAGCCTTCTGCATCTGCTGATCGGTCTGCTATGAGTGCTCAGTTTACTTTTTGGGATCATTCTACTGGTTCTTCCCCATTTGTTTCTAAGGCGGGGGAGAAAAATTATAAGTGGTCACATGCTTCTCTTCGGTTAGGTCACATAGTGCTTAGGATGGCTTGGTTTGGTCATTTTGAACCGAACAAGATGAATCATCTTGATTTGGAGGCGGTTTGGCGTTTACCGTAGTGTACTTTGGTGAAAGATTGGAAGGCTTTGTTTTTAGCTAGCTGTAAGAAGTGTAGGAGTGAAAAGAAGGGTAAGATTGCTATTGGCGGTATGGTTTCTCTTATTGTTGAGTCGCTGGACATTCCTTTTCCTCCTCCAGCTGAGCGAATTTTAGCTCGATACACTTATGATAGGATGTTTTTGAAGAACGTTGGGGTGATCGCTGAGGTTGGGGCTCATATTGATTATTTGTTTAGTCCTTTGGGTGCTTGTAAGATTCGTATGCGCATTGCTGGTTTACCATATGGACTTGAGTATCATCAATTTGATCTCAGACGGTTGTCAGACCCTATTAGAGCTCCTGGCTCTTCTTCTTCTACTCCACATGCTGCTCCACTATCTACTTTAGAGCCTGTTACAAAGACCGTTCCCCAGGGAGACATAATTATGCATGAGATGACACTGGTTTGAGCTGGCAGGATGATATGATGCGCTAGATGAGCAAGCTTTTAGTCCGTCATGAGGAGATGTTCACTCAACAGTATGCTTTATCTACTTCTATAGACCGAATCCACCAGTTCCACCAGGATCAGTCTCAGTTCCTTCAACAGCAGACTAGCTATTTTCAGTAGCAGGCTTAGTTTTTCCAGGGAATGTGGCCCACATACCCCTCATATCCTGATTACCCACAATATCCACCACCACCACCTTCTGATCAGTAGTGGTATTATTCTCTACTTCCCCTCTATTTTATTTTGTCTTTACTACATTGAAGACAATGTGTGTTCTAAGTGTGGGGGAGTTGGAAATTATATTTCTATTGATATGCTAAAAAATGATTAATTGAAAAAAGGCAAATTAAATCCTTGGATAGACTGAAAACCCAAAAGGGCAGTGTAGGTAATAAGCATGTAATCTAGCAGGCAATAGGCCTTGGCAAAAATAGATTCTGAGTGGTGTGAGTTGGTGAGTCCATTCTTGAAAAATGAAAATAGAGTGTTAGGTGAAAACCTAAAAAGGCGCCTAAGAAAAATGAGTGAAAAAAAGGAGTGTTTTAGGACTATCTTTTTGCTGGTTCAATAGAGAACAATTAAATATGAGAGAACAAGAGAACAATTGTAGGCCTTTGGATGATATTCCATTGGATGGCTCAGATTACATATCTAAAATTGACCCAATTTTAAATTTCAACCCAATCCTTTAATTATAGCAAGTATTTATTGATTTTCGGATTTATAGCGAAAATCACAATCCCTTAATTATAGCAAGTATTTATTTATCAATTTTAAATTTCAACATCTGATGTGTATAAATTCTCTTCATTCAAATAATTGAATTCGTCTCCCTCGAACTCTGAAATTGTATTACAAAATACGTCATGTATAATCAGAATACCGATTGTATATAAGATAACATTACATAGACATAAATACAGTGTATACAGAGAACATTTATACATGTTCACTTAATACATATATCATATACATATACTTTAATAAAGATGTTTTATACAGATTTAGGACATGTATGTACACATCAGCGTATATGGATCACAAGTGTATGTAACATAGAGGTCATGAGCATAGAAGTGTATATAAATTTCAATAATTGTATATAACAATACAACTATTGTATACTGAGATCAATATAGACACATCATACTCATTCGTGTATAATTGGTATATTAATTTCTAATAATTGTACACATAAATTAAAACGGTGTATATGCTCAACATTTGTACATTTTTTTTGATTCAACGTAGAATTAAAAATAGTTTACAAATAAGTCATGTATATTAATTGTGAATTACATGTATATACGCTAATAACGAATGTATACATAATTCAAATTGTACATGTAAAATACATGTTTTCATTAATTTTACATATAATAATGCAAATAGTATCCAACCACATCAATTATGTATATACATTTATTAAGTTGTTATATTCAATATTACAATATATATATATACAAAGGATCGGCGCTTGCTCGACGTGGTGGTTCGTGGTGGCCAGAATTCTCCAACGAGCAGTTTCGACGTTCAACGTGCAGTTCTGAGCAGTTCGACGTGGTGGTTCATGGTGGTTTGGCAGCGTGGTGGTTCGAGCAATTCCGACGGCGCTTCCAGCGCAATGGAGGTTGCAGGTCTCCAACGACGGCGGGTCTCGGTGGTGGCCGGGTCTCCAGCGACGTCGGGTTCGGTGGTGGGCAGTTTCAACGTGGCCGGCGCAATGGAGCAATGGAGCGGTTTATAGCGTTGATTTGTCTCCAGAGATCTTCTCCCCATTTTTCAATTTTTCCAAAATTTTAATTATGGTAGTTAAAAGGAGTAAATCATGGAGAGAAGATCTCTCCTATTTTTTGATTTTTTTGCTATTTTCCTATTTTTTATATTGTAGATACTAATCCTACCATCCATCCCCAATCTCATCCAATGGATGAGATTTGTTCTCTTGTTCTCTATAGGATCTTGTTCTCTATAGAACCTACCCATATATATATATATAATTGTTTAGGTTGGGTGTTATGCTTGCATGAGAATGCTTTTATTCCTCTTTGTAAGCTTCCTTGCATTTTGATGATCCGTGGATTATAGTTTTTATCAGTGATGGTATTCTGAGTCACTTAGGGACGAGTGAGATTCAAGTGTGGGGGAGTTTGATATACACAATTATGTTGTGTATTTGGGAGGAGTTTTAGTATATATTTATGGTGGTTTTAGGTGCTTTAAAGACTATTTTCAGCTAGGAGAAGAAAGACCCGAAGATGCATACTATTGAAGTTTTAGAGCTGGATTGAAGAGAAGATAAAGATCGGCGTTCTGATGTATGCGGCGACCGCAACGCCCGCCGCCTCTGACAGTTAGCGAATCTGTTACACGTGTCATGTTGTGATTGGCTCTTCTATGTCAGCTTTATTACATGTTTATGTATTTTTGGATAGACTTTTTGACCTAGTTTATATAGTAGGATTATGAGAGTTGCACCTCTCATCTATTAATCATCTATCTATTACTTTTCTTTTACTCTCTTGATTTAATTGTTTATGTGATTGATTTCAACAATCTCTAGGGTTGTTGTTATTAAATCTCAATTGCTAGATCTAGAGAAATTACTGGTTGAGTTTCTCTATTTCATAGTAGCAAACGCATTTGTACTAGTATATGGTTGTGCTAGTCTATTGTAGAAGAGAATTTAATTGCATTCTAGTATAAAAGCTGATTGTTTTATGTTAGAATCGTATCCTGATTATATTCCTATTCTTGATGTTGCTTTTGAATTGAATCTTGATAGTTTCAGGGTTATTTAATTAGATAGGATTGATAGTATTTGGTTGTGCTATTAATTATCTTTGAAAAGGAAATAGAATTCCATATGCATGCGATATTGAGTGAAATCTATGATCAACTTTTCATACAAATGTGGATCTCTGGTTGACTAAGTGTTTTTCCCAAATTGATAAAAAACCAAACTTTATTTCTTTGCTAGTTTTTGCATGATAAATAATTAGTTTAATTCATAAACCTCTTTTACTATGATTGTCATAAAACTCACATAAAAAGATAAACCAACCTCCCTGCGGATTTGACTCTTACTTCCCTAAGACAACAGTCTTTAGGTTTGTTAGGACTATTTTGTATAGCCGTGATTTGCACGACCATTTCACGCTTATCACTGGTACATCTAGATGGTGAGAAATATTTTTGGGGAATGTGATTTTGAGCACATTCAGAAGATGAAGCTTGTTGATCCTACTCTCGAGGATGAACTAGTATGGCACTTCTTAAAAGATGGTTTCTTCTCGACAAAATTATCTTACATAATGTTGCTTGACAAGGACATTGAGAAAGCTTATGGGTGTGCTTCTATTGGTGCTTCTCATGGAAATGGTTTGTGGACGAAGCTTTTGAAAATCTAGGTGTTCCTAGGGTGAAATCGCTGCTTTGGAGAGCTTGCAAAGTGGCTATTCCGACAAAGCAAAATCTTCATCGGAGAAGAATAACTCGGGATGACCTTTGTGTTCAATGTGGATGCTCCAATACTTGCATAAAAGTTCTTTTTCACTTCACTAAAGTGCGGAAAATCTAGAACTTGGTGTCATGACTTGCTCATTGGGGAAGGAGAATGTTAAAATCTAAACCATAAAACTAATAAATTCTAAATACTAAACCATAAAACTAATAAATCCTAAACTCTAAACCCTAAACAATAAACTCTAAACTTCTAAATAATAAATCCTAAACCTTAAAACTAATAAACCCTAAAGAATAAACCCTAAGCTCTAAATCCTAAACTCTAAACAACTTATATATGGGTAACACAAAAAGCATACATTAATAACATATATGAATATGAAGATACTCATATATAAATAAAAACGAATGTTGATATGAATAAAGAGTCATACATACATGAATCACAAAATATGCATATACGAATAACAAACCACACATATATTAATAACAAGTCACACATATACGAATAAAAAAACACACATATATAAATAACTAAACACGCATATATGAATAACAAAATACGCATACAATCAAACACACATATTCATAACAAAAGATGCAGATATATATTGAATAATGTTTAAGTGGTGTGTGCCCAACAAACGTATTCTGTTCATGAATCCTTTCAAGGGGTTTTCGAACTAATTAAACAAGTTATATGTATTAAACAAAAAATAAGAGAGATTTTAAAGTAATTAGATCGATTAATTACCATAAAGTTGCTAAGGTTGTACTTGTGGAGATTAATCTCCGTGATTATGGGACATATCTGGTTACTTGTGATGAATTTGAGTTGTCATCTCCCTATACAAAAAAATCTCGCATTTTCATGTATGTGTTGTTCTTACATGAGTAGATTCGGTTGCGTGTGATGAATTTAAGTCCTCATCTTCCTATGCAAGAAAATCTCGAGATCTTCTCCCATGTATTCTTCAGTATTTAAATATTTACTTTATGTTGGGACGGTGTTGGGACCTCTGGTTCTAAACACCGGTACAACGATACCGTTCTCTAGTTTTGATAATGACAAACACCATATGGGAACTAATATGCATTGTCCAAGTATTTCTAAGGAACACAGGTTCAATAGAGAACTCCAATGAACGACCAAGGAACACAGAAATTCACGATGAAGAGTTTCTCTCAAAGGAACTCTGAAGAAGATAGTTCCCATCACATGGGAACTCACATGTGCAGACAAAGACCGTTCAGCGCAAATCGCGGGATCCTGATGTCCGCCTTTTTAGTCATGTTTTTAGGGTGTGTTTTTAATGTGTTTGAGTCTTTTTCTTTAGTTTTGTGTTTTGTTTTGAGTCGTTTGTGTAGGTTTTTGTATTTTCTTAAGATATGGAGTCTACATAAGCTTTGGTTGTGTTTTGTAGGTTTTTAGAAGCTTTTTGGAGCACTTTTGAGGAAAGGAGCAAAACCGATGAAGATAGCACTCAAGATGAAGTGAAGAATGAAGATTAAGCGCTCAAGTAAAGTCATTGAAGATCAATTTTGATCTTGGAAAGAGATAGAGAAACTCGTTACAAGAACATAGGAAAAAGAATGGAGTCAAACGGAGTTGTAACGAATCCTCTACGCAAGTTTTACTCAAGGTTGCTTTTAGTGCTGAACATGGTCTGTGACGACCTACTTTGGGTCGGTACCGAGCCACCCCGAGACGTAGCGGAAGACCGAGTCAGTGCATTTAATGGGCTTTTATCCTATTTCCTTTTATGTTATTAGATAGATAGAAGATATATATCTTATTAGAAGATATTATTTCCTTATAGATTGATTTAAGATAGAATAGTTTCTCTATAAATACTCTTGTCTACCCTTTAATTTTCTCGACACAATCAATTGCCTTGGAGGGCAAGTAAGGGAGGAGGAGAGAAGAGAGGGGCGTGAGGGAGGAGACAAGATTGTGGAGAAGAACTATCGTTTTGGATTCAAGTTGTAAGCTTTCCCTTTCATTAATATAGTTTTTTGTTTTTAATTATGATTTGTGAGTAGTCTTCCTCTCTAAGGTTGGGGTTAAACTCAACAATAGTTGTGCATGCTTGTTTATGATCATGTTTTGATTGTTTTTATTACATGAATCTTCGCTCTTGTTCTTAACTCCTTGAAACGAAAGTGGATTGGAATTTCTCATTCATAGTTAAAGCGAAAGCGGAAACCTTGAATCAGAAAAGTCAATTTAGGGTTTTGAAGCGAAAGCGGATCTATCATAGTTGAAGTAGAAGAGATTAAATAGTAATTTTTTTAATTCAACGAACGTTAGTTGATTTACTTGCTTAGGTTGACGAAAGTTGACACCTTTATGTGATAAAAGCATGATCTATGTGTTTCATGAGCGTTTGTATGCATGATTGTTGTTGTGGGGATACCCTAAACCTTAGAATTTCGCTTCCTTGATAAAAACTCCTAGCTTTTGATTGATTGCTTGCATGAAAAGTAACAAAACTTGATACAGACTATCTCCCGTGGACGAACCTGACTTCGCTATACACAGCGGGGTCTTGATATAAATTTATTTGTTGTCAAGAAACCATTTCAACAAATTGGCGCCGTTGTCGGGGAGATTTCAATAGTGCCAAGTTTTTTTTTCTTTTTGCATTTTTTGGGAATCCGCCGAGTCGGTAACGACCCCCTCAGGGTCGGTACCGACCCTGCTGGGCAACCCGATTTCTTGTGCTTTTTTTGTTAAATTTCTAGGTCACTGTCAGGTCGGCCCCGACCCACACCAGGTCGTCACCGACCCACACCAGGTCGGTACCGACCCTATCGATAGGTAGTTGCTTCTTTCTTTTTAGTTTTTGGTTTTCGGGATCACTCCAGGCTCGGTACCGACCCTCTAGGCCTTGGTATCGACCCTCTCCGAGACCCCGTTTTTGCTATTTGATTTTGTTTTTCTTTTTCTTTTTGCTTTCAGTTTATGAAAGCCATGGCCATGACACTGGAAGAGATGGCACGATAGATAGCCGATCTCCGGAAGCAGATAGAGACCGTTCAAGCTGAGAGAGACACTGCAGCTGCTGAGGCTGAACATCACAGAGCGCACAAAGCCCGTCTACGAGATCAGTTGGATGCTATTTCAAAAAACGATAAGCAATGCATGCACCCAGAACTGAGGGTGCCTAAATCGGCCATAATTCGCCCAAAGTTTGAGAAACCAATCACTCTCGGAAGACCATTCTTAGCCACCGCAGGGGCACGTGTAGATGTCAGAAAGGGACTTCTCTCGTTTGATATTGGAGAAGAGATGGTCGAATTTCAATTCAATCCGGTCGTGAACGAAGTGGCTAGTTGTAGTACTGAGGAGCCTACCGACCCACCATGGGTCAGTACCAACCCCTCTCTAAGTACAAAAACGAGCAACTTCAAAGAGGGCGTGCATATCACGGAGCCTACCAACCCCCCAAGGTCGGTAACGACCCACTTCTCCTCGGTAATGACCCACTTCTCCTCGGTAACAACCCCTTTTCCGAAAGACCCAAGTGAGTTTTCTTGTTCTTATCCAATCAATTTTGGTCATGATCCTTTCTCTGATCCTTATTCTATTTCATATCCTACTGTTAGTATTGTGAAGGAGCCAAAACCTCCTTGGTTTTTGTATTTTACTAACCTTGTTGTAGGATTACCAAGTATTCTTATGGATGATAGAGGTTCAAATATCTTAGAGAATGTTGTTTCGGCTAAGTATGGGGTCCCTCTTGATCCCAACATATTTGGATGGAAACCGCCTTGATCAGCCAAGGTAAGTTCGTCGGGCAAACGACGTTAAAAATAGCGCTTACGGGAGGCAACCCGCTTTTTGTTTTTGTTTTAGTTTTTGCTTCCCTAGATCTTTTTGCTAGCTTTGTTTTGACTTGTTTTTAGATTAGATTAGTTTAGTAGGATAGAAGTTTTCCTAAAGTGACTCAGGTACAAAGTTAAGAAGAGCTAAGAAAATCAAGACGAATCGGTACAAGAGCAAGCAAGGAACGCAAGGGCACAAAACACGAGAGGTTGGGGACGACCCACAGGAGGTTGGAGACGACCAACAGGAGGTTGGAGACGACCAACAGAAGGTCGGAGACGACCCACATTGGGTCGGAGACGACCCACCAGAGGGCGGACACTACCAAAATAAGCACGGTGCCGACCTCTACAGAACCGAGAAAATTCAAAACTCCTCCGTGATCAATGGTTCCAAATAGCTTCATTTTGTCTTTGTGAGTATCTTTTTCCTTATCCACTTTATCTTTTCTTGTCTTTTCTTTAAACAGTGAGGACACTGTTTGGTTTAAGTATGGGGTATGGAAAAGGAAACTCAGTTTTGTGTCAGTTTGTGTCTTTGTTTGTGCTTTTAGGATTGATAATATTCCACTTAGATGTCCTATGATATGCTTTAACTTGCTTGATCATGTAATTCCATAGCATGTTTGGATAGCTTTGCATGAATCATGTTGAAAATTTGTTTTTTTGTGGATATTTAGCATGTGATGAAATTGAGCACATATGATCTTTGGTAAGAGTGATTGAAATCCAACAAAAATTGCTACCTTGTGAGTTGTTTTTGGCCTTATAGAGAGAACATCAAAAATCCCTCTTCTTTTCTTGTGTGATTTACTCTCCTTATGCATATTATCTCTTGTCATTGCATGGTTATCTATTACTTGAGACCTATATGAGATATTAGTTCATTGCATGTGAAATCATATGATAGAGAACTTATTTTTCATAAGCCCTATTAATCCTATCCTACCTTACATTATCCTCTTTTTGAAACCAAGTTGAGCCTTAAAGCCTTTTATTTTTAGCTCCACAAAAAATTCCCTGGCCGATGTAAGCTTGACCCTATCCGGGGATTAGGACTTAGTATTGGTTATTGTGATGGTTTTGTTGAGTGAGTTGTATTGGTTCAAGTGTGGAGTAATTTTGGGTTGGGTAAAGTAAAAGATCTTGCAGTTTATTATGTAAAAGGAGTTTGGTTCCCTGAATGCACTTACAAAAGAAAAGAAAGGAAGAAAGAAAAAAATCGGTACCGATCTCCCATGAAAAAAAATGAAAATAAAAAGGGAGGAAAAGAAAGAAAAAGAAAAAGTGTTGAAAAGTGAAAGTGTGCATGAGCCAAAATTTCCTTGTTGTTTGATGAGCAAGATTAAGTTGGGATAAAAGGGTTAATGAGAGTTTTTGTTCTTTAAAGAAGAGAGAGTTTGGTTATCTTTTGAGAGTTTTGGTAAATGTGAGTTTTTAGGAGTCTTTGATTCCCGGATATTATTAGCACCACATAGCCAAAAAAATTCCACGCCTTATTGTTATTACCAAGCCCCATTACAACCCGGCCGAATGGAAGCTTCTATGAAGTTTTTCATTGAGCCTAAGTTCTCTTGATGATTTTTGCTTGTTTTGACATCTCGGGTGGAGAGTTTGGTGATATAAGTAACAATGGCTATATTGATTTTTGCATATTGCATTGAATTGAGAGTTGTTATTATAAGCCCAAACACATGAGAGTTAAGAGAAACACATTACCCTTGTGAGGTTGGATTTTTAGTTGCTTTTGCTTGAGGTTGTTCATATATGTGTGATGACGTTAGATTCACTTGTCTATCTATTTCTACTTGTGCTTTGATGTTTCTTTTTGATGAGGGCATTGACTTGATATATGTGTTGATGGTTTTGGTTCATGTCTTGTTTATTGCTTGAGGACAAGCAAGTCTAAGTATGGGGTATTTTGATGTCCGCATTTTTAGTCATGTTTTTAGGGTGTGTTTTTAATGTGTTTGAATCTTTTTCATTAGTTTTGTGTTTTATTTTGAGTCGTTTGTGTAGGTTTTCGTATTTTCTTAAGATTTGGAGTCTACATAAGCTTTGGTGGTGTTTTGTAGGTTTTTAGAAGCTTTTTGGAGCACTTTTGAGGAAAGGAGCAAAACCGATGAAGATAGACTCAAGATGAAGTGAAGAATGAAGATTAAGCGCTCAAGTAAAGTCATTGAAGATCAAGTTTGAGCTTGGAAAGAGATAGAGAAACTCGTTAGAAGAACATAGGAAAAAGAATGGAGTCAAACGGAGTTGTAACGAATCCTCTACGCAAGTATTACTCAAGGCTGCTTTTAGTGCTGAACATGGTCAGTGACGACCTACTTTGGGTCGGTACCGAGCCACCCCGAGACGTAGCGGAAGACCGAGTCGGTGCATTTAATGGGCTTTTATCCTATTTCCTTTTATGTTATTAGATAGATAGAAGAGATATATCTTATTATAAGATATTATTTCCATATAGATAGATTTAAGATAGAATAGTTTCTCTATAAATACTCTTGTCTACCCTTTAATTTTCTCGACACAATCAATTGCCTTGGAGGGCAAGTAAGGGAGGAGGAGAGAAGAGAGGGGCGTGAGGGAGGAGACAAGTTTGTGGAGAAGAACTATCGTTTTGGATTCAAGTTGTAAGCTTTCCCTTTCATTAATATAGTTTTTTGTTTTTAATTATGATTTGTGAGTAGTCTTCCTCTCTAAGGTTGGGGTTAAACTCAACAATAGTTGTGCATGCTTGTTTATGATCATGTTTTGATTGTTTTTATTACATGAATCTTCGCTCTTGTTCTTAACTCCTTGAAACGAAAGTGGATTGGAATTTCTCATTCATAGTTAAAGCGAAAGCGGAAACCTTGAATCAGAAAAGTCAATTTAGGGTTTTGAAGCGAAAGCGGATCTATCCTAGTTGAAGTAGAAGAGATTAAACAGTAAGTTTATTAATTCAACGAACGTTAGTTGATTTACTTGCTTAGGTTGACGAAAGTTGACACCTTTATGTGATAAAAGCATGATCTATGTGTTTCATGAGCGTTTGTATGCATGATTGTTGTTGTGGGGATACCCTAAACCTTAGAATTTCTCTTCCTTGATAAAAACTCCTAGCTTTTGATTGATTGCTTGCGTGAAAAGTAACAAAACTTGATACTGACTATCTCCCGTGGACGAACCTGACTTCGCTATACACAGCGGGGTCTTGATATAAATTTATTTGTTGTCAAGAAACCCTTTCAACAGATCCTGTTTTAGACAGAACGAAGGCACAATCTGAGGAGCAGACTATCACGAGTGATCCAACGGTCCGATCGATTCAAGAAGTTGACCTAGTTCAAATTGAAGTCACATGTGAAGATTGTACACTTGGGCTGCAAGCAAAGGGCATTTCAGACAACATGAAAGATGCGATTGAAGCCCAAGTACAACTAAGTATAAAGCCAAATGAATAGTGCTAGGTTTAAGCACTTCTCCCAGAATTAACACATACTCCTAGAGAAAGAAAGAAAGAAGAAGAGAAGTCCCCGGCGGCGAGTGTCTGATCTCGGCGACGGTGAAGCTGATGTTCCCAAGAGCAAGGGAACTGAAATTGTTAGGGTGTATGGTTTGACTTTCTTGGTTTTTAGTTGAGTTGTTTACTTAGGAACTCAGTTGAGAAGATTCACTAGTGTTACTAGAGTTAGGTAGAACTCGTAGGAACTGAGAAGTTTGAATATGGCTGTTTGTAACTAAGGAACAAGCAATAAATACGAGTAAGTCATTCAAAATCCTCCAAGCAGAGGTAGAGGTTTACCCACACAACTAGTTGGTTGTCGTGGGGTTTCTCTATAAGGGAAATGTGTTCTTACAGCTTTTAATACTTGCGATATCGTTTCTTCCGCTGCCTTAGGAACAGATTAACAGCCAGTTCCCAATCTCTCGCTAACCCATTACGATCCAACAATTTGCATCGCAGGTTTCAACAATGGCTCACGAACTCACCCAAGTCGGCCACAACAACAGCAAGCCTCCAAGGCTCATTACTGGAAGATTTGAGAACTGGCAACGCGACATGAAGGACTGGATGCGGAGCCAGGACTATCAAGCTTGGTGCGTCATAGAGAAAGGGAACTTTGAAGTGGATCCAGCCATCAGGGATGACTACTCCAAATGGGGGCCAAATGAGTGGAAATGTATGGAGGCCAACTTCAAAGCTAAGCAATATCTCAAGAATTCTATGACGGTTCAAGATTGCGACAGGGTGGCTAACCTAGACACAACCAAGGAGGTGTGGGAAGCCATTCAACAAATGCACATTGGGAACTTTGACCTTAAAGAGGATCTCCAAATGAATGCAAGAAGGGAGTTCTTCAACTTCCGAATTGAGATAGGAGAATCTGTTGATAGTTACTAATCTCGCTTCGAAGGCCTATGCACCAAGCTCGTGGGATTAGGAATCACAAAGCAGAAGATCACCGACAAGATGAAGGTCCAACAGCTATTCAACAGCCTAACTGGCGAATGGGCAAATGAAAGGACCATGTTCAAAGAAAATCCTGAGAACAGAACTCTAATGCTACACCAAGTTTTCGGAAAACTGGTGGGACATGAGAAGAGGAAGCAAGACGACAAGGAGCAAAAGAGGGCACACCAAGGGATTGCCCTCAAACTTGAAAAGATGCTTAAGTCAGTTCAAGAGCAACATGAAGAATTTGAAGAAGAAGAAGAGGATGAGGAACTGGTCCTTGTAACAAAGGCCCTTCGATCCTTTTATAAAGGAAAGTTCAAGAAGGGAAATGCGAACTCACAGAAAGGACAAAGTTCCCAAAGAAAATCTGTTGAGAAGGACCTCTCGGACGTCACATGCTACAAGTGATACAAAAAGGGACACTTCGCGAAGGAGTGCCCACTGGGAACTGACGACCGTAGGCAAGGGAAGAAAGCCTACATCACCACCTGGGACGATGACGAAGATGAAGATCCTGATTCTTGGGCATCCCCCGACATGTGCGCAATGGCCATAGGAGACACCACTGGGGAACAACCCAGTGAGGTAACTACTGAATCCATTCTTGCTTCCTTGAATAATTATGAAAAAACTGAGTTGCTAAAAATTCTTTCAAGCCTTGTCAAAGATAACATTAAATTCCAAAAGAAGTTAGAAAAATCGGAACACACCAATGCAGAACTGGTTGGTATTGAGCCCTGCCCCAATTGTGTGTCCCTTCTTGAAAAACTTTAGTCCTATGTGTCTCACATCGTAGATCTTGAGAATGAGCTTAAAACCCTAGAAAGTGATGAGAACACCCTTTTACAAAACCTGAGTAAGACAAATGGGAGTCTTGAAGCCTCTAGTTCCCAAACCAAGTTTGTCCCTTCCAGACACGGAATAGGGTATAAGTCTGAGTGCCCTAAGAATGAGAAGTCACCTATAAGTGAACAAGAAATCAACGAGTGTAGGGCCCTAGAACTTCAATGCGAGAAACAAAAGAACGCTCATCTTGAAGAAAAAATTAGGGTCCTGGAAAGTGGAAAAAATGGTGAGAAAGACTACTACAACTGGGAACACTGGGCATAAGCTTTATGTCAAGATTGCTAAGGGTAATGGGTCACATGTGTACAACAAGGAAACTATGGATAGAAATAGAATCCAGAGACCTCACCCTAAGTACTTCCTAGGAGAATACTACAAGACCTGCTGGAATTGTGGTGCTCATGGGCATTACAAGGAAAGTTGTCCCAAAGCTAAGACCCAAACTCAGAGGAACCATGAGTATTGGAACAGGCAAAATCAAAGGGGCAACAGATCTGCTAGAGTTCCCACTGATAGGAACTTCTCCCATAACAAGCATACTCGTGACATTAACATTGTTGATTATGTGCTTTTTGAATCCGTCTTTCCTTGTAAGGGACCAGGCAAGAGTCATCTTGCCTGGGTCATCAAAAACTAACTTCTCTTGTAGGTGGCAGTGAGGGGGAACAACATATGGGTCATTCATAGTGGATGTTCAAATCATATAACTGGGAACAAAGACAACCTCACCTCACTCCACCTAAAAGCCGAAGGAGGTCATGTGTCCTTTGTCAACAAAAATAAAGGAGAAATCATAGGAACAGGGGAAGTACTACTCAATAAATCAATCAAAATCAGCAACGTCAACCTGGTGAAGGACCTGGGATTCAACCTTCTGAGCGTATCTCAGATATGCGATCAAGGGAACAACATTATTACATTTGATTCAAGGGAATGTCTAGTGATCAACAAGAAGACTAACAAAATCATCCTGAAGGGAAGAAGGTCCAACAATATCTATGTGGTGGATACAGACTATGAACCACAAAGAAAATTGTGCTTAGCTAGTTCCGTTGATGAAACGGAATTCTAGCACAAGAGATTGGGCCATGCAGGCATGAGTCAGATCCTAAAGCTCTATCTACAAGATATGGTCCTTGGCCTTCCACGAATAAACATCGAAGGAGCCAAGATGTGTGAAGCTTGTGTTCGTGGCAAACAAACCAGAAGTTCCTTCAAATCAAAAAGGGTAGTCAACACAACAAGGCCCTTGGAGCTAATTCACATGGATCTTTGTGGTCCCATGGACACCGAAAGCTTCGGAGGAAAGAAGTACATGTATGTTTTAATTGATGATTTTTCAAGGTTTACATGGGTTCTTTTCTTGAGATCAAAATCAGATACCTTCAAAGAATTTGAGACTCTAATCAAGAGGATGGAAGTTAGCATGGGAATCAAGCTCAAGGCACTCAGATCTGACCATGGGACTGAGTTCAAAAACTCAGAGTTCCTAAGGTACTGTGACAACAATGGCGTATCCCACAACTTCTCGGCTCCTTGCACTCCTCAACAAAATGGCGTGGTGGAAAGGAAAAACAGAACCTTGGAAGACATGGCCAGGACCATGATGCTAGAGAGTGGAGTTCCTCCAAGTTTCTGGGCCGAAGCCATCTCCACAGCTACTTACATCCTAAATCGAGCCATGACACGTCCCATGATCTAGAAGACATCATATGAGCTAATCAAGGGAAGGAAGCCTAACATCTCTAACCTAAGGACCTTTGGGTGCAGATGTTTCATCCACAACAATGGCAAAGATAATCTTGGGAAGTTTGACCCTAGAAGTGATGAAGGGATCTTCCTGGCTACTCCTCCAAAAGCAAGGCATACAGGGTCTACAACAAGAGGACCGAGAAGGTAGAAGAAAGCATTCACGTCATCTTCGACGAACAATCTGTAAGGGTGGGAACAGAGGCCCAAGGAAAGGGAACTTTGTTCAAACTAGTCAGACAAGAAGAGGAAGACGATGATGATGAACCAAGAAAAAGAGATGAAGACTATTTGAGTGGAAACAACATCCCACAACAAGGGAACAACGAAGGAGAACAAAATTCCACAGACCAAAGCTCCTTTGAAGTTCCCTCCTCAATAGAAGAGCCACAAGATGCATCAAACTCTCTTTTTCCCCAAAATGACATTGTACCAGAATCCAGTCTTCAGGGGGAACAACGAGGGAACCCTGAAGAGAAACCTGACGAGAATCTCAGTGAAGAAGTTGAGCACAATTGTTCCCTTGAAGAAGAGGAGGCTCAAGATACAGATGGAGAGACAAGGGAACAGATTGATGTCTCACATACCCGAACCAGGAACTACCATCAGAAGAGGGATCACCCCATCGATAACATCATCACTCCCTATGACAAAGGTGTTCAAACTTGTTCCTCTCTCAATAATTTCTGTGCTTTTAACGCATTTGTTTCATTGGTGGAACCAAAAAGCATCAAAGAAGCCCTAAAGGACCCAGACTGGATCCAAGCCATGCAAGAGGAACTCCATCAATTTGAGAGGAATAAAGTGGGGAAGCTAGTTCCTAGGCCCAAGAACAAGAACATCATCGGAACTCGATGGGTTTTTAGAAACAAACTTGATGATACTGAGGCTGTAGCAAGGAACAAGGCACGACTGGCTGCCCAAGGCTATAGGCAAGAGGAGGGAATTGACTACGATGAGACCTTCGCACCAGTTGCACGGGTTGAAGCAATCCGTCTCCTTATAGCCTATGCAACTCACAAAGGATTCAAGTTGTACCAGATGGATGTGAAGATGGCCTTTCTCAATGGGCACCTCAAGGAAGAAGTATACGTCGCTCAACCCCCAGGATTCGAAGATGAGAAGCTACCTAACCACGTCTACTTCCTGGAGAGGGCCCTCTACGGTCTCAAACAAGCTCCCCGAGCATGGTATGACAGGTTTGCTCAATTCCTTTTGTCTCATGGATACCTTCGAGGTTCCATAGACAAAACCTTGTTCCTAAAAAAAGAATCTAAGGATATTTTGATTGTGCAAGTATATGTTGATGACATTGTTTTTGGAGCAACTAACGAATCTCTTGTAGAGAAAGTTAAGAACCTCATGAGCAGTGAGTTTGAGATGAGTCTCATAGGGGAACTCACGTTCTTCTTGGGACTCCAAATATATATCTCAAACAAAGGAGGGAACAAGGATTCATCAACAAAAATACATCAGAGAAATGTTCTTGAAGTATGGGATGGAGCACTCCAGGCCCATCGACACTCCCATCTCACCAAATTCAAGGCTTAATGCGGATGAAACATGTATAAGTGTGGACCAAAGAAATTATCGAGGTATGATTCGGTCCCTTCTCTACTTAACTGCTAGTAGACCTGATATCATGTTCTCCGTATGTCTTTGTGCTCGTTTTCAAGCTAACCCTAAGGAATCACACCTGAAAGAGGTGAAGAGGATTTTCAGGTATCTCAAAGGGAATGATAACTTGTGCCTTTGGGTCTTGAGCTCATTGCTTACACAGATGCAGATTTCGCTGGGCACCTTGTTGATAGAAAGAGCACATCGGGAATGGCCCAGTTCCTAGGGTCATGCTTAGTCTCATGGGGATCCAAGAAGCAAAACTCAATGGCCCTCTCCATAGTTGAAGCAGAATATGTGGCTGCCGCATCATGTTGTTCCCAAGTTCTATGGCTTAAGTCTCAACTCCAAGATTACGGTATGTCTTTTGGCCCAGTTCTCATACTCTGTGATAATACTAGTGCCATTAACATCTCCAAAAATCTTGTACATCACTCTAGGACTAAGCATATAGACATCAGGCATCATTTCCTACGTGATAATGTTGAAAATGAAAACATCTCTATGGAACACTGTAGAACGGAAGAGCAAATTGCGGACATTCTCACTAAAGCTTTAGACAGACATCCCTACCAGCATTTTCGAATGTTTCTAGGGATGATAACTCTAAACTAAACAAGTCCCTGTTTGTCTCTCCCCCAATGCCTGACTAGTCTAACTAGAAATGCATGATAGGGAACAGTAGGACTCATTGCTTCCATTGTGCCATATTACTAGTCTAGAGCTTCCTTATGTACAGTGGAACATCATTTCTTTTTAGCCCAAAATGATCAACCAGAGTTCCCTTTAACCCTCTCTACAAGCCACTATGACGGTTGATCATAAAACCAACCCTAAGCCAAGGGCCAGACAAACGCTTCTCATGAGCCAAACTCTTTACCCTTTTATCGAGTTGTAATTGTCTGGTTCCCTTTTGAGTTCCCTAGCCTTACAAAGAAATTGAGTGTGAGTTACCTTAACCTCTCCACTCAATATGAACTTTTGAAAGATCATGGGAACTGATGTGCACAAGCAAGGGAATACTACTTTCTGAAGAAGCTGAAACGTCACTTGGGAAATGGGTTTATGTGTCAAACTATGAAGCGTTTTGGGCCAAGCATTTCAAAAATAAAAAAGACTTCCCAAGGAAGAAAGCGACGCGTGTCAGAAGCGTGCTACGGAAGTGGAAACGCTCCTCCACATTCATTGGCCAACTGTTATCGAGGTTATTCATCCTTCCCTTTCTACCCTTGTCTCTCCCCCAAATAAAAAACCCCCTTTGCCATTTTTGGGCCCTTCCTCCTCATTCTTCTCTGAAACTCCTTCCCTCTGAAACTTCCCCTTCACCCATTTTCAGCAAACCTCCAAAAACCGTTCCCTTCCATAAACTTTCCATGGCTTCATCCCACTCCTTCGAACAAATTCGAGAGTGGATACACAAAAATCCTAGAACCTCCATGTTAGACGACATCGAGAAAGAGCAAGATCCTGTTCTTGGCGATGTCTTAATCGCAGGACTCTACAATTATGTAAGTCCTCTCCTTGCTCCTCCTCCTCCGGCAGAGCAAACTCAAGCGATGCCTTCCTCCACTACCACATCCTCTCAATCTCTTCCTCCTCCTCCTCACCCTACCACCGTTGTCTCCTCCGGAATTGTCATAGTTGACAGTTTCGGATCCGAACCCCCATCCAAACATGAAAAACCCAAACCCTCCAAATCCAAATACTCCCACGAATCCAAACGCTCATCAAAATCCAAACACACCTCCTCCAAACGCAAACACTCCCAGATCTCTTCTCCGTCCCATTACTCGGAACCCAAGAAGAAATCTCTCCTCAACATGGAGGAAGTTCTCAACCTTTCTAAACCCACCTCCTTCGCCATCAAAACTCCTCTCGTTTTCCCCTCTTACCCGCCTCTGGGACGTCACAATCCCAGAATCAACCGCCACCACCACCTCCTTCTTCGCCTCTTCCCTTGATTGAGGGAACTTCTAATCCTCCTCCATCTTCACACCAAAAGACTCCTCCACCACCCACCTCCCCCATTGCCAAATCTCCCTCTAATCTAAAACCTGCCTCTGGGAACTCTAGTCCCAAGCCTCCCATCACCACTCCTCCTCCTTCCACCTCAAAGGTCCCAACCCCACACACCTCCCCTCTTCATCCGTCTTCTTCACCACACTCTCCTTCCACCGTAAAGCTCTCCTCTTCCCTTCCGGCCCAACAGACCTTCAACCTTGACTCCGATGAGGATGAGCTACCCATCGGAGTCATTGCTCGCAAAAAGGCCAAGGAGCAGCCTCCCATCGTCATGGGCACTGCTGAAGAAGAGGCCCAGCTCCAAGCCCTCGAGGCAGAATTCTGAAAAGAGCTAATAGGGCCTCCCAAAGAGCAAAAGAGCCCGACCCATAAAGATGGGAACCAAGCACCGTCTGATGGTGCTGGGCTAAGCGATCGCCATCCAGAAGGCGACGATGAAGAGGAACTGGGCTTGACCTCCTCCGACGAAGAAGGGACCTCAAGCGAAGACGTTGAGGAACACGGCAGGGCTGATGCTGAGAAAGAGCCTGCCGTCATAGAAACTCCAGGACACCAACTAGTGGTGTCGGAGGGTGCCCGAGACACAAGGGACCCTCCACTCATGCTTACAGCGGTTGCTTCCCCCCAGCTGAAACGAAAGACTGCTGTCTCCAAGGGGAACAAGAACAAGAAGGGGAAGGGAACTGCTCCCAAGAAGGTTCACGTCACTGAGAAACGCAAACTCCTTCCCCCTCTCATCCTCTCCAAGCAACAACTCCAAGAACAAGGGCTCGGGGAACTGTGGGACTTGATCAAAGCCCAAGGATGGGAGCACATCTGCGATGATGCTGTGAGCGTTGATCCCTCCCAGGTGCGCCTCTTCTACAACAATTTCGTCGTCCATGACGAGGGCACCAAGGGAACTCTCTCCCTCAACGGTGATGATTTCATCTTCACGGCCTCATCCATTCGCCTTCAACTCCAGGTTCCTGTCCAGGGCCTCGAGGCTTTGGCCACCAAGAACTGGGGCGACTACAACAGTGAGGTGATCTACAACACCATCTATGAGGGTCGTGTTCCCACGACTGGAACGTCGACTCATCATCTGTCTCTCATCGCCAAGCTTGCCCATCAATTCATCATAAATGTGGTGCCCTTGCCTAGAAAAGCGTCTTCACATCAACATTCCCGATGCCATTCTCCTCTATCACTTCCTCCAGAAGATGCCCATCAATCTTCCACGAAAAATTTTAGGGCACATGGAGAAGTGCATGGCCTCCGCGTCTCATTCCCTTCCCTACGCTGGTCTGATCAAGAAGCTAATGATCAAAGAGGGCCTCTACGACTCCTCCAAAGAAGAAGTGACCATAGGAAGGAAATTGGACATTTCTGTGGTCCAGAAAATGCGTCACTCCGAGCAAGTTGAGGACCAGGAGACGCTTCCCTCTGGTGACGGCCCCCAGGCTGGGAACACCCAAGTGTTGATGCATATTGCCAACACGCTGGACAGGATTGCAAGGGACCAAGAGAAAATGTTGCACGTGGTTTCCCGGTTGTGTGATGCCCTGCTCCCACCAAGCCCATGATCTCTCTTCCCCTTTCTCCTTATCCTCAATGTTCCCACAAAATTTCTTGTGTTCCCATGTACATACGTTTGCTTAAGTAACGGCATGGTTTTTAGTATGAATGTGTGTTCCTTTCTTTCTTATTTATGTGTTATCTATGTTTTCGATGATGTCAAAAGGGGGAAAGACAAAAAATGCGAGATGAGTTAAGTTGAAAGATATCACAGAATATGCTATAGCTAAGGGGGAACAACTGCATAAAAAGCTAAGTACGAACTCAGTGCTTCACTAGAAGTGGCTCCCTAGGACTTTGCTTAGGAACTCATCTGCATATCATGCTTTGAAATACTTGCTTATTTTGTGATGGGTTTGTCATCATCAAAAAGGGGGAAATTGTTGGGACGATGTTGGGACCTCTAGATCTAAACAACGGAACAACGATACCGTTCTCCAGTTTTGATAATGACAAACACCATATGGGAACTAATATGCTTTGTCCAAGTATTTCTAAGGAACACAGGTTCAATAGAGAACTCCAATGAACGACCAAGGAACACAAGAATTCACGATGAAGAGTTTCTCTCAAAGGAACTCTGAAGAAGATAGTTCCCATCACATGGGAACTCACATGTGCAGACAAAGACCGTTCAACGCAAATCGCGGGATCCTGTTTTAAACAGAACGAAGGCACAATCTGAGGAGCAGACTGTCACGAGTGATCCAATGGTCCAATCGATTCAAGAAGTTGACCTAGTTCAAATTGAAGTCACATGTGAAGATTGTACACTTGGGCTGCAAGCAAAGGGCATTTCGGACAACATGAAAGATGCGATTGAAGCCCAAGTACAACTGAGTATAAAGCCAAATGAATAGTGCTAGGTTTAAGCACTTCTCCCAGAATTCACACATACTCCCAGAGAAAGAAAGAAAGAAGAAGATAAGTCCCTGACGGCGAGTGTTTGATCTCGGCGACGGTGAAGTTGAAGTTCCCAAGAGCAAGGGAACTGAAACTGTCAAGGTGTAAGGTTTGACTTTCTTGGTTTTTAGTTGAGTTGTTCGCTTAGGAGCTCAGTTGAGAAGATTCACTAGTGTTACTAGAGTTAGGTAGAACTCGTAGGAACAGAGAAGTTTGAATCTGGCTGTTTGTAACTAATGATCAAGCAATAAATACGAGTAAGTCATTCAAAATCCTCCAAGCGGAGGTAGAGGTTTACCCACACAACTAGTTGGTTGTCGTGGGGTTCCTCTATAAGGAAACTTTGCTCTTACAGCTTTTAATACTTGCGATATCGTTTCTTCCGCTGCCTTGGGAACAGCTTAACAGCCAGTTCCAAAGCTCTCTCTAACCCTGTACGATCCAACACTTTGTATATTGGAAATGAAAATGGGGCAGATTTGAATTACTTTTTCATTTATTCTAAAGGTTAAAGTAAAAAAATTATATTTAAAATATGTAAAAAAAAGATAAATTTTTATGAGAAAAATATAAAGCTAAAAGACATATAAAATAGAATCGCTGAATTAATTACCAAATAAGTGATCACCACATTTAACAACACGATGACAGAAGCCTTTAATACCCTCAAACTTATAAAATAAATTCGTTTTTATACAGCCCGACTATTGATTGATTGTGTTTTTGATAGAAATATGCATTGATTGGTTAATGAAAGACGTACAACTAACAATTGACACGGATGCTTCCCCTTTATCCATGCAAACAACTTGCAATTTGTAGTAATTTTGGGGCCGATTGTATTTGACTCATTAGCATTTAAAGTCAATTTGGCAAAGATTTGGAGTACATATGATATATACAAATAGGACGCGATCTTATCTCATACTTAATGAATGGGTCTACCCTTGAAAGCAACAACAAAGCAACCGGCCACTACTGGACGTAGTGTTTGATATTTTCCAACCTACAAGATATGGATAGTAGGATTTCTTTGGCATGAATCTTGTATTTTTGATACAGAAAATGATAATTTCTTATAAAAATTCACGAAATATATATTTTTAATTAAATGGCTTCGATATATTCATATGATTAACACATTTTTTATTATCAGTTGATTAAATTAAAATTTTATAATTAATAACGATAACAATCAGTCTTACTTTTCAATCCGCATAACATTTATAGTTTAAAAATGGACCCTACATATCACTAATAGGGTGTAGTCTATCTTAATCTCCTTCCATATTTAAAAAAAATGTGCATTTTACAAAATAGTACTCCCTCCGTTCCATTTTATTATTTTACTAGTTATACTCTGTTTAGTATTTTATAGACATTAAATAAAAATATAATATAAAAATTAATGTAAGTAATTTATTGCTTGTACAATGTACACATTTTTTTTTTAATCAATAAAAAAATTTAAATATAAATTATTAAGTTTAATGTTGAGAATTAAAAAGATTATTAAGATAAAATAATGTACATTTCTCCTTTTCCTTGATGATATTTCATAGATATTTAATTTTAAAAAAAGATAACATATGAATAAAAAAATTATATATTAGAATATGGAAGAGATAAGATTTACATAAAATAATAATTAAATTAATAAATAAGATACAATAAAATATGAAAGATAAAGATAAAAATAATTTATTTATAGAAAATAATTCAAAAAATAATTTATTTTCATTTATGGTGGGGCAAAACTCATTTTGTAGTTCGATAAAGTAAAGATTATATAAGATTAAATATTATATTTTTTATTTTTATTTTTATATGTACCTTAATTTAGAGATTATCTAATATTTCAATATATCTATTAAATATTATATTGCCTGTTTTTATTATTTTTAAACATTATAAGTATTTATCAATTAATTTTTTTATTATAAAAGATATATATATATATATATATATATATATATATATATAAATTCGTGAGAATATATCATGCTAAAAGATAAAAGATATTTATGTTTATTTTAAAATATTGTAAATTCGTTGTCTTTATTTTTAAATATTTGTATAAGGAAGTTTTCAAAAGATATTGTTATACTAAATAGATATTTGTTTGATGTTAAAGATAGATTTCAATAGTTAAAGAAGAATTTAATAGAAAAAAGCTAAAATATTAGAAATAAAAATTAATTTTGTAAATATGAGGTGGAGGACAGAATCGTTCTGTTGTCTCGAAAAGGTATAGATTTAATATATATTTATAGATAAACCATAATTGTTTTAATTCTTATAAAAACACCATCTTTTTCTAATTTATATTATAAGAAGACACAATTTTTCAAATATCAAAAGACTATGCAGTTTTTTAAAATCATGTTAGAACAAAATTTTTACAATTAAAACACTAATTACTACTGATCTTCTTTCTTCAATGCTCTTCTTTAATCAACACTTCGTCTTCTCCCTGGCATGTAAAACAATGGAATAAGGGGGTGAAACCCTTTGCTCCAACTCTGATGTATAATTAGAAAGGGCACAAAGTGTACATGTGTCGAGATAACGAATAGAGAGCAAGTATCTCAAAAATCAAAACTTGTAAGTTAATTTCAAGTCATAGCATAATTAATATAAATATATTTTCCTCTTTGAATCGTATTCTTGATTGCACACCGCAATACGTTTAAATCCTTCAAGACTTACTCGCAAGTGGCCATGTGAAAATAAAGGACCCACTTTATTCATATATTTGTATATTTGTATATTCGTATATTTGTACATCCATGACAATTTCATGGGATCCTAACTCTCTCATACTCATAAATGGGGTCCTCCTTTGACACACACTCTTTTATTTATACATACAAAATAAAATAAAAGACGAAAAAAGGAAAAATGTACCGGCCTATATTTTCTAAAATCAAAATATAAAAATAAACACAAAAGGAAAGCTTTTAAAGGCATGAAAAAAACAAGGAGTGGTGCTAAACGAATGTATGGTTCCGCGAATAATCGCCTATAGAGGATCCTTTCTAAGGATATCCAGAATCGGTTGGCTTGGTAGGCTATTCTATGTGCTTCCATATTATCCAGAGGTAAAACACTTTGATCTAGGTACTTTGATTTTGATCTAGGTAAAACATTTTGATCTAGCGTACTCTACATGGATCGTGGGCTTGACCAAACTTCCCGATAACGTGGCTAGAGTGGTTAAACCGTTTGAGGCCTTATTCTGCTCGCGAGCTCTACTTTAGCTCAAAGTCCCCTAACATGCCCTTAGCCTTAGGCAAATAATCCAGAATTAGAGGCCACTTAGCCTCATATTGCCACAATACTTGATTCACTATCATTTGCGAGTTTGATAGGACGAGCAAGTTGGAAACTCCCACATTTAATGTTGTCTCTAGACCTAGAATCAACACCTCATAATCCAGTTCGTTGTTGGTGGTTTTGAACTTCAAATGGCCTGCCAATTGGAGGACTTCTCTTGTAGGCGATGTCAGAGCCTGCTCTAGATCCTTGATTGTTGCTAGCCCCATCTACTTCCAGAATCCACTCGTGGTTATCCTTGACCGGGGTGTGCTCCAAAAGTAGGATCGAGCTGTCGCTTTTGGAGAATTATTCTATGAAATCTGCCAATACTTGCCCTTTTATAGTAGTATGAGGTACGTACCCGATGTCGTATTGCCCCAGCTCTACTGCCCACTTGGAAACACTCCCTAAGAGGCCCGAGCTTGCGAGTAAAGCTCACAGGGTATAAGTTGTCACCACCAAGGTTCGATGTTCCTGGAAATAGTGGTTAAGCTTTCAGGCTGCGGTGATCAAGGGTAACAAAAGTTGCTCCATCGGTGTATATCTTATCTCGACGTCTAATAGAATCTTTCTTTTATAATAAACATGAGTCATGACACAACTAAGTAAAACTTCTAAGGAGTCACCCTTATTTGGTATCGTGAGCATGTGCGGAGACTACAAATAAATAAGCTTTTAACCTTTGCAAATCTTGCTTATAGTGGCTATATAATGCGACTATGCTCGGGATGTCACAATATGAGCATGAGCAATAAGTCCAACCATGGGCACATGTGAAGCATTGGAGCCTCTTGGTGGTCACCACGCCGATGCCATGAAATTTCCTTGGTGCCTTTGTGCTCTTGACAGCCACTTTGTGTGGTTTGGGCTATTTTATGTACTTTATTGATATATTTTTGTTAACTTTAAAAACCTTTGGATGATTTTGCATAAGGCATCATGTTAGGTTTTGTTTAAAAAGGAATTGATGTCGCCCTTAGTTTCTTAGACAAGAATGAACATGAAAGCTTGAACCCTTGCCCAAGGGCGTAGCCAGGAATCGAATCCAAGGGGGGCTAACTCGGAACACTTAATGGATCGAAATTAGAACTATAACCTATATTTTGTGAACCCCCAATAAGTTGAAACAATCTCTTCATTTCCTGAACAATTACACAAATCATCAATTCATCAACTCAGCACATAAACACAAATACCCTAGAATATGAAATTAGGACCAACAAAAATTCATCAAATCTAAAAATTGAGGGTAAGACAAATCTGAAATTCAGCACACACATTGACACACACAATTCATCAAATCATCAATCCATAAAATTTAATCTGAAATTGAGGTTAAAAGCCTAAAACAAATATGAAATTAGGACAAATCTAAAATTGGGGCTAAATGCCCAATACAAATCTGAAATTGGGGCTAAGATCTATAGAATAGAAGAATTTTAAACTAAAAAAATTCATTTTTTATATATTTAAAAAAAAATATTTTTTTTAAAATCGGCCCCCACTGGGCACCACGTACATCCGCCATTGCCCTTGCCTCTCGTTTGATTTCAATCGAATTTTCCCTTGTTTTTGCATTCTTTTTCAGTTTAGATCCTTGGATTTGTGAGTCATATCGAATACAAACACGGAGATCGATTCCTCTAGGTGCTTCATATCCTAGAACGAACCTCCTAGTTCGTGTTTCCAAGAGGTGAGTCACATCCTCTTGGGGGTACGTTCATATCTAGCCTCATCACTCGAATTTCATCCTCCATTTCATCACATAATTTTGTCCAAAATCACCGTCTCACCCTCCATTAAACTCGGATCCATAATCCCCTTTAAAATTCCATCAAAACAAGTCGAAATTCCTTCTTGGTAGATTCTGCGACATCTTAGTAAAATCATTATAACTTTCAATATACTCATCATATGTCGTTCAAATTTTGAGGAGTTCAACTAGACTTATGGATCTAAATCTGGGATTGGGAATCACCAAATTTTGAGTCCAGACAAGGGAGATATTCCCTTGTGAAGCCAGAATAGAAGTTCCTCCATCAAGATTGATCGGGTCTTCCTCAGATTGCCTTGCACCGCTTGCAACATCAAGTATGAACATATGACTGCCATGAATCTAGTCTATCCGATTGAAACATTAGAAATGAATATGAGCCATCCGCTAAAAAAATAAGATAATTTTTTTATTTTTTAAAAGCCTTTTTACTTATATAGAATGATATAAATCGAGTATGAACATATGGTCATAAAACGTGAACATGCAACTAATATGTAAACGTACTTATATTATATGTGACCATATATTAAATTTTCTGAAGTTATAAGGTGGTTATATTTGAACAACCCTTGTAATAATGTGAACATATATATAAAATATGTAAAAAGAATGTAAAATGTCAACCATCGTTTTTTAACAAAAATAAAAATAAAAAATAAATTTTTTTTTCTAATTTTTATTTTATTTTGTCAATTTTTTTAAGCCTCTTAATGGCTGTATGATGATTTAATCAAACATGAACATATGGCCATAAAACATGCATGAACAAACACTACTAATATGTGAACACACATGCAATATATGTGAACGTACTATAAAAGTTCTGAATTGTTAAAGTGATAATAAGTGAACATGTCTTATAATAGTGTGAACATATACATAAAATATGTGAATGTAATGTAATATCGTGATTTCGGTAAAAACATGAAAAAAAATAAAAAAAATTCAATAAAATTATCGTTTAACCCTTATCTTTTTTAATCTTAACCATTTATTTCTCAATTTCAATTAAAGGTCATCATTTATTTTTAGTTTTAATGATAAGTTTTAGAGTAAATTACACAAAACCACCCTTAAATTATGCTACTTTTGAGAAAAAACCACCCATAAAAAGCTAATTTTCACAAAACCACCCATAAACACAAAAAGCTTTCAATTAACCACCCCTAAAAAGCTAATTTTCATAAAACCACCCATAAAAATAAAAAACTTTCAAATAACCACCCAATCCGCACAAGGTAATAGAATTAAATAATATATAATGTATTAAAAAACCATCATTAAAAATAAGTTAGATGAGATATAAATTCATAATGACGAATCTGCTCAAAAGTGGCTTTAGGTTTAGAAAATATATATTGATATGAAAATTGCCTAAAAATAGATACTGGAAGGATTAATTAAAAATTGCCCAAAAATTAGAGTATGGAATAAAACATTAACAGCAATCACGAAGTATGAATGTAAAGCAAAGGTTGATGAAGAAGCACGTACTACGTATACTAGACAATTTTATTTGAACGTAAGAAATTGGAGGAACAAAGGGCGATCCATAATATGTCTGATATCCCTATGCGCTATGCACCTTCAACTACCCCCAACTTTATTCTATTGCCCAAACACAACTACATATACATAACACATACACGTACTTTGCAACATCGACATACATGCTAGCCAGCTTAAATTTAGCATATGGATATATCAATTCCATCATTATATATAGCATTAAGCTTTAGCTAGATGTCCGTCCACTCTATATTTTAGTTGCCATTCTCGGTCTCCTTGCCGGTGGGCGGGTAATGACCACCACCATGTCCATACCCGTGGTGATACCCATGGCTGCCACCACCGTAGTGATACCCTTGGCCGCCGCCGCCGCCACCGCCGCCGTGATGGTACCCATAGCCGCCGTAGTAGTTGGGGTTGTCAACCGAGGTCTCTTGGGTTTTCCTCTCGTTGGCCGGCGGGTAGTGGCCCCCACCGTGATGGTGGTGGTGGAAGCCACCGCCGTAGTGGTCGGGAGTCTCTACGTCGGAGGTCTCTAGCGTCTTCCTCTCGGTGGTCTCATCAGCTGCCGGTGGGTAGTAGCCTCCACCGTGTCCGTAACCGCCGCCGTGTCCATAACCGCCACCGTGTCCATACCCGCCATAACCGCCGTGGCCATAACCACCGCCGTGCCCATAACCTCCGCCGTGTCCATAACCACCTCCGTGGCCATATCCGCCTCCACCGCCATAACCACCGCCGTGGCCATATCCGCCTCCACCGCCATAACCACCGCCGTGTCCGTACCCGCCATAACCTCCGCCGCCATGTCCGTAGCCCCCGCCGTAACCGCCGCCGTAGCCTCCACCGTAGTGGTCCGGCTTCACCTCGCTGTTCTCCTCTTTTACCGCTACCAGAAATAATAATTGGGATTAGCTATATATATGATTCGGTTTCTTCTATTTAATTTTCTGTTTTCAGCTATAATTTAATAATACTAGTACATGCTACACTTTCTTATAGCCAATGGTGACATGAAATAGCTGATGGCATTATATATATAACCGTTGACATGCCAAAATCTTTAGCATAAGAAAATGATATATATGACCTTCATTAGATCATTTTGTACCGTCGAGTTAATTAACGAACTTTTCCTGATGAACACATGCATGGACAAGAAGATAAAAACGTTTTGCATAATTTGACTACTAATAAGTATTTGTGACTTCAAAGTTAAGAACCAAGAAGTAACCAAATACTTTATCTATAATGAAGCAAAATAATAAATGACTTTAATAATCTTGTGTGTATATAACGCAAATGGAAGTACGTATAATTAAGAAAATGAAAGGAATTGTCGATCAATTAAGTCTTCAGTATCATGAGGTTTTCGTTTCGAATCCTACGAATAGTGTCTAAGATCAAAAAAAAAAAAAAAAAAAGTGGAGAGCAAATCTTACTAGTGGAATCTGGTGTTTTCTCAGCAAGCTCACGAGCTGAGACTAGGCAAAGGCCTAAGAGAAGGCCAAGAACAAACACCGCCCTTGAACAGGCCATGATTTCTATGTATTACTACTCCGAGTTATTGACTTTCACTTGTGGCTTAACTTTGGGGTGTGGGATTAGAAGAACGGGCCTTCCTATTTATAGACGAAATTGGTACGTGATCGATGATCGATCGAGCAGATGTTAGAGAGTGAGCGGGTACGATTGTGGGTCTCATGATTGGGCCCCTAATTTGACTCTTCAAGCTTCTTGTCGGGTTGAATCAGTAGTCGAAGCGTACATTGTTTAGGTTATTGGCTAGGTGCATTCAAAGGGCTTAAAGTTTTATTTCAATTTTTTTTTTAACTTTTGGGTTATGATGGTTTAGGCGTATGGAGTCCGCAAGATGCTAACTCTTCGATGATTGTCGAACATTTAAACCAAATTTAGCCATCACCACAATTAATGCATATACAACGGTAGATAGTGTTTGAGCCAAAATTTACCAAAGGCAAAACTTTGATCTAAATCGGACCTTGATCGAATAAACTGAGAACAATACGAATAAAGATGTGTTTTCTTATTGATGTAGAAATCAGAAGAAATTGTATGAATTAAGCGTCCCTTTCCCCTTAGGGTTACATCGACTTATATAGCCCCTTAGAACATATTCTATCTTAATTAAAGATATAATCTTATCTCTAACTAACAAATCTTAGCTTATCTCTATCTTATAATGGATACAATCCGGAGAAGAATCTATCTTGTAACAAACATATCTCGGACCCTCTCTCATTCAACCGACATAACCAATCCCGAAGATCTTCCCTAGCTCTAGATGCGTTGGAAATTTCTTGACTATGAGACGACGCTTCCTCGCCTAAAATCTAGGTCTAACAATACCCCTAAATGCAATTTCAAAATTTAAATTCAAATTTCAAAATTGCATTTAAGCTTGATAAGACGTTTGGAGATGCCTTGGAGAACGAGATTTACTTCTGCTTCTTTCTCTTAATGACCTGAGAGGCTCTTTTCTTTTCACCATCATTTCGCCTCCGACCCTCTTTCTTCCCAATCTTGCTCTCGGCTTCTCTGGTAACGCTTTCTTCTTCTCTAGCTTTACTCTGTTCGATTTTCATGGCCAAACCTTCACCCTTCACTTCTTCTTCAGCCCTGGGTTCCCAGGACCTTTATCAGTGTGAAATGACGCCGGAGGAGATCGCCGACTGGATATCCTTTGGTGGTTTCCCTGAAGGGACCCGCTTCCAAGCCCCGACTGTCGAGCTCATCAACTGGGTTCGGCCGGGGTGGATCTGTTTTCTCGACTATCCTTTCACCTTGGGCTTAAAATTTCCCTTTTCTCCTTTCATCCGAGACTTCATCCAAACCCTAAAAGTTTCTCCTTGCCAAATCCTCCTGACCACCTGGCGTACACTCACTCGAATTGACGAGCTTGCCGCAGAACGGGGTCTAGAAATGACCATGGGAGAACTTCTGTTGGCGTACAAAATCGTTCCTCAAAGGGCAGGCCGAATCACCTTGCATGCTAGAGACACCAAAAACCCCCTCATTCCTAAGCTGAAAATATCCTCCCGGTGCTGGCAATCCCGTTTCTTCTTTGTTGAGAAAGCATCTTTAGGCGATCTTGATGATGAAGTGAAAGACGTCTTTCGAGATGAATGGAACACATCTCGTAAGACGATCTGATCTTCTTTATTGTTCTTCTTCTTTTTTATACATTCTTGTTGCCTTGTTTTCATGTTTGACTCGTTTGCGCAGTTCCGGTAGGAATCAACTCCAAGAGCACGGATACGGGCGTGTGTCGCCGCTTGCTGAAGATCAAAGCCGAGAAACGAAAACCCAGAAAGATCCGTCCTGACCCAGAGGGTAGTGGAGAAGGTGAAGGATCCCAAGAGTCCGACGAGGACGAAACTGACACTGAAATTACTCCCCTCTCCTCTGAAATGGCGAGCTCCACCAAAAAGAAGTCAGGTTGGTAGATTGCTCCTTTTTTCCGTTCTTTACGCGATTAATCTTTCCAATTTTGTCTTTAAATTATTTTTTCTTTCCTTTGAACTCTTTAGGGGCTGGAGCAGATACCTCTACCGCGGCGATGGTTCACCGATTGAGATCTGGTGGTCCCAGACTTCTTACCTCTCCCTCTCCTAGTTCCGAGACAACTAAATCTCTCGCGCTGAAACGAAAAAGAGTTGAAGATTCTCCAGTTTCACCTGTCGTCAAGAAGAAAGAGCCCAAAGATCTCCTCGGTACCTTCAGGGATACGTTGCTACCGAACGTCAAGCTGGACTTCCAAGCCCTAACCCCGGATGCTGCGTTCAGTCATGTGGGCACGACGCTGAGGATGGTAGGTTTGCTCACCCGAGTCTTTAGATACTTGTTACCATTTCTTTGGTATTGCTTTTGTACTTGGTTGCTCTTTATTTGGTTTGTTCCTCATTCTTCTACTTTTGCAGGCCTTCCAGGAGCTAATGGCCACTAATGGTCGTTGCCAGGAGGAAATGAGGGCGTTGGAGGAAAAAGAGAAGCAAGCGAGGGAATTGGCCGCTTTGTCGGATAGGAAGGCTCGCCAACTCCAATCGTTGGTGGATTCTTTGAGGGTTCAGGTGGAGGATCTTCAGTCTGAAAAGGCATCACTTGAGGTGAAGGCGTCGGAGGCAGAGAAGGAGATCAAGGGCTTTTCCTAGGTGGTAGTGAACGTACCAGCGTACTACACAATGAAATCCCAAGTGGAGCTGCTGCAAGACTTTGCTTATGGCAAGACCACCAAATGGGATTTGAAGACGCAGTTGGAGGTCTTGGAGGAATATTGCCCCGCTGGCAATCCCCCTCCCGGTAAAGAGTATCTGGTGGCCGAAGATCAGGAGGATGACGCAAGCTCTCCGAACAAGGAGAAGGGTGAAGATGATGATGATGGGGGTCTAACCAGCAAGGAAGGAGATGGCGAGAAGGCCACGGATAAGGAAGAACCTTCGACCCCAGCTGACGGACAGTAAGCCATAAATGTGCCTCTCTTCGACCTCTGTTTGATGAACTTTTAAGAAGTACTTTGTTTTTGTTTTTGTGTGATCTGTTTAAAGATTCGGTAACTCTTTGGCCTGGTGGCCTAAACATTTGTGGCGTCTTTTGGGATGGTTTTGACGCCCCGTGAATGGCGCAACATTATATTTGCTTCATCTGTCTGTGCTTAGAATTTTTGCGTAGTATATTAGCATAGGTAGATTCCTGGAGAATCTCCATGAATTTGTTGCCCGCGAGTGGGGTACGCGTTGAGTTTTAGCATTTTAAGAGGGAGTTCTGGTGCTCGTCTCTCTAGCGAGTTATTGTAAATCTCGTGTAGGATCACATTTTGCGTTTTGGGTGTTTTAGTTTTCTGCAAAGGGCCGTGCATAGTTAGTTACGATTAGGCTACCTTTGGCCATTGCAAGGGTCGTTTAGGAATTGACGCGTTCTTGGGCAATGGATCCTTAAATTTAGGATGTAGGTGTCATCGCGTTGTCCCGCGCATATGGCTATTTTGGGTTATGTGCTATAGCTTTCCCCTTCCCGTATTAATCGGATGTTTTGTTGATCGGACTTAGGTAGGGGGTAACCAACTTATGGGTTACTTTGTCGACGTTGTATTCGTGACGACTTCGTCGACGTTGTATTCGTGACGACTTCGTCGTTTCTAGACGGTATAACCATGTGTTTGAACAGTGGTTTTTGATAACCATCTTATGGGTTACTTCGTCGATGTTGTATACGTGACGACTTCGTCATTTCTAAACGGTATAACCATGTGTTTGAACAATGGTTTTTTATGTTTGGACGCGTTTCATGTTGTATAGAACTTTGATTAGCGTGTGTTTGCGTTTTTGAGCAATAAGAGAGTGTGCAAGAATGGGAGAATATTTTTCTCGCAAATCATTACGCAAAAGTGTGTGAAACAAATTTGATAAACTAGGAATATTGAAACTTTGTTCGACAGTGTGGGCAAGTGCCCTGAGTCGTTTATTCGAAAAAGCCAAAAATTGCCTAAAGATTCTCTAAGCTAGAGCTAAGAAATGTCTAGGAATAAAGCATGATAATGAATAAATTTAGAAGTAATACTTTTTTAGGTGGGTTGCATTCCAGCTTCGTGGTACCGCTTTTCCATCTCTGGATTCTAGCTGGTAAGCTCCGTTCCCCGCAACTTTGGTGATTTTGTACGGCCCTTCCCAATTGGGTGCCAATTTTCCAGCGTTGGGTTCTGTGGTGTTCTGGAAAACTTTTCGCAACACCCAGTCTCCAAGCTGAAAACTCTTTACTCGGACATTCTTATTGTAGCTTCTAGCCACCTGCTGTTGGTACTTCTTGATCCGAGCATGGACAACCTCTCTGAGTTCCTGGATAGTATCCAGATCTGCTTCGAGCTCATGTCCATTGCTTTCTGAGGTAGCGAGTCCGTATCTTGCGGTTGGGACTAGGACCTCGGTTGGGATAACAGCTTCGCAGCCACGTACCAGTGAGAACGGGGTTTGTCCGGTGGCTCCCTTTGGGGTGGTGCGATCGGCCCCGAGCACGTAGGGTAATTCCTCAGCCCACTTCCCTTTGGATTTTATCAGCCGCTTCTTTTGGTTATTGATGATGACCTTGTTGCTAGCTTCGGCCTCTCCATTGGCTTGTGGGTATCGGGGAGTGGACATGACTAAGTCAATGTTCCACTCCTTGCAGAAGTCACGCATCTTCTTGCTTATAAATTGTGACCCATTGTCGCAAGTAATCTCTGCGGGAACCCCGAATCTGCTCAAGATGTTGCGCTTGATGAAGGAGATTACTATTGACTAACCGTTGGTAATCTCTGCGGGAACCCCGAATCTGCTCAAGATGTTGCGCTTGCCGACGATGTCCATCCCCCATCGCATGAATGGCCATGGTGTGATTGATGGGTGGAGAATCTGTGGAGGCTGATGTGGGACTGGTCCATGCCGCTGGCATGCCTCGCATGACTGCGCATACTTAGTGGCATCCTGGCGAATGGTGGGCCAATACCATCCCTGCCTCAGGATCTTGTTGGCAAGGCTTTGACCCCCAGTATGGTTGCCGCAATCTCCTCTGTGTACCTCGCGCATAATTTTCACAACCTCTTTCCTTTCTACGCACCGCTGTAGGAAGCCTAAGGCGGACTTGTGGAAGAGGACCCCATCTAAGACGGCGAATCGTGTCACCTTTGACCTTAAGGCTTTAGCTTCGATCTTGTCTTCGGGTACTTCACCGTGTAGGAACCAATCAAGGTATGGCTTGGTCCATTGGCTGTCCGACTCGATCCATGGGTTAGCGGGTGCTTGGAGAATATCCGAGGCAAGTTGCTCGGGTGGTGGTTCAGCAACCTTAATTTTCTTGATGGACAAGTCTTTAGCCAACTCCAGCCCAAAGATGAGGGCTTCGTACTCCGACTCATTGTTAGTAGCTTCAAAGTAGCACCTGACTGCCTGTGCTATCGTTTCCCCCTTTGCCGACTTTAGCATGACACCGAGGCCTGCTCTCCTTGCGTTTGATGCCCCATCAATGTTTAGTGTCCATTCCTCCTGAGGTTCATCGAGGGACGAGACTAGGACCTCCTCTTTAGCGCTTTCCTTAAGAGTCGGGGTGAAGTCGGCAACGAATTCGGCCAGTACTTGTGACTTGATTGCTCTTCGAGGTTCGTACCTGATGTCGTATCCACTTAGGTGGATTGCCCACTTCGCCATTCTTCCTAAGAATTCTGGCTTTTGCATGATCTGTCGGAGAGGGTAATTCGTTAGGACGATGATGGTATGTGACTCGAAGTATGGTCGGAGTTTATTTGAGCACATTACGACTGCCAGGACCAGTTTCGCCGTTAGAGAGTAACGTGTCTCGGCGGACACCATTGTTTTGCTTACGAAGTAAACCGGAACCTGTTGGCCGTCTTCCTCCTTGACCAGGACTCCGCTTAGGGCGCGGTCCGATACGGCTAAGTAGAGGTGCAATACCTGCCCCGGGGTTGGTTTAGCCAGTAGTAAGGGATTGGCGAAGTATCCCTTTAGCTCTTGGAAAGCAACCTCATGTTTTTCCGTCCACTGGAATTTCTTGTTCTTCTTTAGTACCTCGTAGAATAGTCGGCACTTATCTGAGGATTTGGAGATAAACCGATTTAGTGCAGCTATCATGTCGGTCAGCTATTGCACGTCTTTCACGCTTCGAGGGGATTTCAGGGAAGCAATTGCCCAAACATGATCGGGGTTGGCTTCAATCCCCCGCTTGGTTACCACATGCCCCAAGAAAGTCCCAGATTGTACCCCAAAGATGCACTTCTGGGGATTCAGCTTCATGTTGTATTCTTCGAGGATTCTGAACGTTTGTTGCAGATGCCCCCATGCATGGAGGCACTCATGCTTTTCACCACCATATCGTCGATATACACCTCCATTGTTTTGACAATATGGTCGCGAAACATCCTGTTGACTAACTGTTGGTAAGTGGCCCCGTCGTTTCTCAAACTGAAGGGCATTACATGGTAGCAATACGTTCCCTGCCCTGTGATGAAGGAGGTTTTCTCTTGATCTTCTGGTTCCATCTGGATCTGATGATAACCGCTGAATGCATCCATGAAGGTGAGGAGTTCGTGACCCGCGGTTGCATCCACCATTGTATCTATGTGGGGAAGAGGGAAGGAGTCCTTAGGGCAAGCTTTGTTGAGGTTGGTGAAGTCCACGCAAACCCTCCACTTCCCGTTTTTCTTGGGCACCACGACTACGTTAGCCAGCCAATCGGGCTACTTCACTTCTTTGATCTTCCCGGTATCTAGCAATTTTTTGACCTCTTCATCGACCGCCTGTATTCGATCTGGGGCGAACCTTCGACTTTTTTGCTTGACTGGGGGATGCTCAGGATCTACGTTGAGTTTGTGTGTAATGATGGAAGGGTCTATTCCAGTCATGTCTTCGTGACTCCACGCGAAACAACTCTTGTGATTTTTCAGGAAATGTACCAATTCTTCTCTGACTGATTGTTCTAGATTTTCTCCGATCTTGACAACCTTCCCCTCCTCTAGGGTCACCTCCTCCGCTTTTTCTCCATCTCCAGTTCGCGTTGGCAGAGGGGTGACGTTAGGTAATTGCTATGCTTCCGGTCTTAGGGTGGTTGGCTTGAGGGCTGCCTTGTAACACTCCCTAGCCAACCTCTGATCCCCGCGAATTTCGTCTATTCCCCATGGTGTTGAAAATTTCACCGTTTGGTGGTAGGTGGAAGCTACTGGTTCCATGTCGTGTAACCATGGTCGTCCCAAGATTACGTTGTAGCATGAAGGGCAACCCATCACGAGGAAATTGACTTGCATATTTATGCCTCTGGCGAAGGTTGGGATGGCGATGTCGCCCACAGTGTGCTTGACCTCGCCGCTGAATCCTACTAAAGGTACCGGGTGTTTAGGAATGTCGTTTTCGGACAAACCCATCCCCTTTAGGGCGGTTAGGGTCATAAGATTTGTGGAGCTTCCTGTATCAATAAGTACCCTTTTCATCAGCACGTTCCCAATGTGTAGAGATATTACAAGACCATCGTGATGCGGTTCGGAGCTGTTTTCTGCATCGGTGTCGTCAAACATGATTGCTTGTCCTGTAGATTCTTTGGCGCGGTGTCTTGACGACTGGGGTCGATTGAAGCTGCTTTCTCTTGCGTGGCGCTTCGCTGCTGAGTACGATAATCCACAGATGCTAGATCCTTCGGATATCATGTTGACCACCCCTTCAAGCGTTGGAGGATTTCGCCTCTCTCGATGCTCGGATTGTGGGTTCTCTAGGAAATCTTTGGGTACTCGAGCATCTAGAGCAACGTCTCTTATTCTTCCCTCCGCAACTAGGGGGGCCAATTCTTTTCGGAGCATTAGGCAATCGCGAGTCTAGTGTCCGTGATACTCGTGGTAGTCACACCATTTGGACGCGTCTTTCCCTGAGCGAGGGGTTTTGTCTTTTCTAGGCCACCTCACGAGTTCTCCTTGTTTCGCCATGTTCCGGAGCAGTTTTTCCGTGGATATGTTGAGTTTGAAGGAGTCGAGTGAGGGTGGCATGGGTTCTCGTTCTTTGTCGTCCGTCCATTGTGTCTTGGCGACGTTAACCTGCCCTGAGGCAGGCCGTGAGTACGGATGGGCGCGGCGGTCTCTCCTTTGGTCTGCTGAACTTCAGTGCTTATCGGCGGGTCCCCTCCTCTCAATTTTCTCCGTCTCCGATGTTTAGTTAGTTCCTTGTATTGGCCGCCATCGGGGGTGACCCCTTGCCTGAATGCCTCCACTACGGTCGTCACATCGCAAGATGGGATGGAGATCTTTTTGCGATTAAAGCGATCTAGGAATTATCTGGTAGTTTCTTGGTACCGTTGGCGGATCTGGTAGAGATCGCTGGATTGCTTCTCAAATTTGCGGCTACTTGCGAATTGAGACCGGAATGTGTATGAGAGATCTGCGAAGGACCTAATGCTCCCACGCGGGAGGTTGATAAACCAAGTTAGGGTCGGCCCCGTTAAGGTTGTGCCGAACCCCTTGCACATCACCGCCTCTTTTGAGTGGGACGGGACTACACTCGTCATCATCTTCTATTTGTATACGGCCACGTGCTCGTTAGGGTCTGTAGTCCCGTTGTACGTGGGCATGCTAGGCACTGAGAACTTTTTTGGAATCTCTACTCGGGCAATTCTACGAGAAAATGGAGATTCGTCAAACCCGTCGGGTGCTTCGGGCTCCAAAGGTTGGAAACCTTGGCTTCCCCTCCGGAGTTGGTCGGCGATGACGCTTATTTGTTCGGTCACCTTTCTTCGGATGGCTGCGTCTAAATCGATTGGCTCGCGTCGTTCTCGATCTTCCCCATCGGTGCCATCATCTTCGATCCAGACTTCTTGAGATGGCGCTCGGCGTTGGTTAGACGCTTACCGGAGATTATTTGGAGGATTATTATCGTGGAAGACTTCCTCATGGCGGACTCGGCCTATGGGCTCTAGAGTCGCGTCTCGTTGTGCGGGTGCCTTGTCTCGGGGGTCTGGGTCTGCACCCTTTCTGGAAGTTCCTTCTCCAGCGTTGAAATCTATCCTCCTCACCATCCCATCATTGCATCGGGCGACGCGTAAGGAACGGCGTCCCGTAGCCAAGACCTCGTACTGTTGTTTGAGTTGGCTATTTTCGGTAGTGAGGCCTTCTACATGAGCGTCGTAGAAGCTTTTTTGGTCGCTCAACGCCTTTTGTAGAAACTCCATGCGTTGCCTGAGGTCCGTCATCTCCTCTTCTTGAGACCGAACGCCTTGGTTCTCAAGGTTTTGGTCGTCACCGGTGATCGGTGTTTTAGGGCTTTCTTCCCCGTTCCCGACCATCGTGTTCCTTGATCCGAAAGGATGTAGAATGGTGATTTTTCTGATGGTTGTATCGATCACGGCCCCACGGTGGCGCCAAATTGTTTGAGCCAAAATTTACCAAAGGCAAAACTTTGACCTAAATCGGGCCTTAATCGAATAAACTGAGAAGAATACGAACAAAGATGTGTTTTCTTATTAATGTAGAAATCAGAAGAAATTGTATGAATTAAGCGTCCCTTTCCCCTTAGGGTTACATCGACTTATATAGCACCTTAGAACATATTCTATCTTAATTAAAGATATAATCTTATCTCTAACTAACAAATCTTAGCTTATCTCTATCTTATAATGGATACAATCCGGAAAATAATCTATCTTGTAACAAACATATCTTGGACCCTCTCTCATTCAACCGACTTAACCAATCCCGAAGATCTTCCGTAGCCCTAGATGTGTTGGAGATTTCTTGACTATGAGTCGACGCTTCCTCGCCTAAAATCTGGGTCTAACAGATAGCTAGCTATATATTTCGAATGCCAATGGGAGGGCCTTTATTCTTCTTTTTTCTTACCAGAAAAGAAATTAAGGGCTACTTAACAAACAGGGAACCTCTAGAACATTCTTACAGATAAAACTTTAAAGCTCAAATCAACTGTAAGCGGGACGGAGAACACACAATAAAACAATCTAGTAATGTAGTCCGCTATAGAATTACATTCTCGGAAGATAACATATATGCTCCAACTCAAAACACATGCGAGAAAGCATTGGATATCAGATTGAAATGAAGCACCGAAAGTAAAACGAATGATTTGTATCGGAGAGTGAGCGGGTCATTGTGGTCCCATTATTGACCTCTCATTTGACTCTTCAAGCGGCTTATCGAGTTAAATCAGTAGTTGAAGCGTACATAGTTTAAGTAATTAGCTAGGTACATCAAAGGTGCTTTGGACGAAAAGTACTATGTTATCTAAACGTCGACCAAGATCGGGGTCACAATCGAATAAACAATCAAATTTTGGAATCTTTTAAGGTTAACGGAAGAATGAACTTGGAGGATCTATATTGAACACTTGATATATTAGTACAATAAGTCTATTGATCTTGGTTTTGGTTACAACTGATTGCCTTGTAAAAAGATAGCTCTCCCATCTTGTAAATTTCCTATCTTATATTCCCCCTCTCATGAGCCGTTCTAGGATAACCACTCCTCAAACCCACGTTGTGAGATACTCGGTGTGACCATCATGGTCGTCTTCCACTCCACCTTCTCGTGGTCCACCAACAATTGTGTTTGACCAAGTATAATGACCATCATCTTCAGGTGTTAATTCCTTGCTCGTCAATACTTGGGTCATGATCCTTGAACATCGAAAATCAATACTAAATGGGCCGAGTTTATATAAACAGACTACCATTGGCCCATTAAGAATGAAGGTCCAACAATACCCCAAATCCGATCCGATTCCAGGCAAGAGATTAGGATCTAATTTTCCGCTCTCTTTTGATGTGACTAGGGATGCGTTGATGCTCTTTAGACCGTTTGTTCAACTTCAGGGAAGTGAAGCGTGTTTCACAAAGTTATAATTACTATTACGTCCATCCTGTTTACCCATCGCCCACTTCAATCCCTCGAGAAGGTAACTCTCTTGCTTCTTCCCTTCTTCTTCCTTAATCTTCCTCTTTTCTTCATCATCAACTAGGATTTGGGAAAAGCTAAGATTGCCAATGCGAGGTTCAATTCATCTCAATCGTTAGATCCCCAAGACTCTCATCCTTGCTCTATGACCCAACAAGAGGTCGATAAGATCGTCTAGCCCTAGACTGGTTTTGCCTTCCACTTGGAAGATCCTGTTCTGGGCCAATGAGTTGGTGTCGAAGCAAGGCATCGACTTCACCTTCGCGGATTTGCTCTTTCCTTTCTAAGGGTCGACCCTCAGACCTGATCGTATCACCCTAAATGCGAGAGACGTGATGAACCCCTTGATCCTAAAGTTTAAAGTCAATGACAAGTATTGGGCAACTTGCTTTTTCTTTGTGGAAACGACGTCATTGGGAGCGCAATATTAGTCTTTGTTCCACGATCAATGGAATCTCAAGCGTTAAGGTTTTCATTTTTTTGTTTTACGAGTGCTTGTAATTTGCCAAAAAGTTCTAACCTTTTCCCTTTTGTTGGCTTCAGGGCATCAAGATTTGGATTCTCATATGTTGAAGAGCGATGCTTGCATTCGAATATTCGAAATCTCGATGGATGAGAGGATTTTTGGGAAGGTGACCGAGCCGCTCCCTAAAGGAGAGTCCAGTAGTAGGATGGGCCGTCCTTCTAGGAGTTTGACGATCGAAGAGGAGGCCGAATCAATTGTTTTTGAGATGAAGGTAGAGGAGAAAGCCATTAGCCATCTATCAGAACAAAATATTCAAAAAAGTTCTAAAAGGCGTCATCTGGTAGGTTGCTCTGAGGTTATTTGTTTGGTCTATGATGGCGTTTGTAGGTCCTTTCCTTTGGTATGTCTTCTATATGCTCAGAGTTTTTAACCTTGACCATGTGCCCGACAGGGAAAGTTGCTCCTCGCACCAACCACACCCTTTCAGTTGCTACTATGATACAACGAAAACTGAGGTCTAGTGATCGGAAACCCCCGATTGATGCAAAAGTCAACACCGAGGTTGTCACCGTGGTTACTCCAATGAAGAGACTAAAACATTGCCCCCCGAAGTCGTCAATGTGGATGTAAATGAGGCACAAGACGTTTGGACAAACTTAAAGAAGCTTCACAAACCCAGAAGAGGCTCACCTAGATATCTCTGTCTCTAAACTTGGCAACGATTTTGGTCTCGAGGAGTGGAAGGTAGTTGATGCGACCCCCGTCATGGATGCTAGCCAAGAGGACGACGCCTTCACACTTCGCTCGGATGGCCCCGTCACTCGTGCCAGGACTCGAGCAATTCAGGGCGCGACACAATCGCTTGTGGCGCGCCTCTCTGCAGGCCACAGCGCGCCCCTCGCCGAGTCGACGCACACTGCCTTGTGCATCCTCGGCGTCGAGGAACCTCAACTTGAGCCAACGATGCCAACCTCCAACACCTTGGCACCATCAGACTCGAGCCTAGCACTGTGCCATGGATCACATCTTAAGGTTCTCGTGACCCGCGCCTCAGCGCCCGCGCCCGCGTCCTCGCCCGCGCCCGTGTCCGCGCCGTGAGCCTCGCCAACGTCGTATCCTAGTCTCGCCAGCGCCGCGCCAGCCTTGTCGCGACACTTCGAGCATGGTCACGAACGACTTATCATTTTTATAGTAGTTTTTGCATTGTTTCCACTTTAGAACATTACTATTAGTAGTTTTATGGTTTTAGTAAGTGATTATTGGGCCTTGCGCCTATGAATAATGGAATCGCGCCGCTGGGCCTTGATCTACGCATCAGCCCTAGGCGCGCCTCCATCAGATTAGGGTTTCTTCTAGTTTTCTTTTGTGCCGCCTCAATATAAGGTGGTTTAGGATTGTTTTTCCATTCAGCGCACACTTGGGATTAATATAGTAGAGGTTTTGCTCCTAATTTCTCCCTCATGCCAATTGCGCCGCCACATTCAATCAAAGCTCTCGTTACTTTTGCATTGTTCGTGTCAAATTCAATTCATTAAAGCCTTCCGCTACGCTGAGTCGAGACCTAATACTCAAACACCGAGTCGATCCGTCGCATCCCATACGAGGGACGCATCAACTGGCATTAGAGACAAGGTTTGAGTAAGTCTCATTTAACCCTCTTTCGTTCATTCACACACGATATTTCCGCTGCATCTAACCCTAGATCTCATCCTCCACTTCACAAACCGCCATCTAGGGTCCCAATTTTTTTTCTTGCACTCGTAAATTAATAAAAGAAAAATTCAGCCTTGCCCTAAACTCGCTAGATCAATTGATTTTGGTGAAAATTACTCATTGTCTTGCTAGTTGCATGCACATTAGGTTTTGTTTTGCCGATTTCTATCTTGCTCTTGCGTGTTTCTTGTGTTGAATTATTGTTGTTTTGTTGCTCTAGAAGAGAAAGCCTAGAGTCGAGTTGTGTTAAAAAAAAACTATGCTTCGACTATCATAGCCAAAATAAGGTAAGGTATTCGATTGCCAAAAAAATAAAACAATTGTCTTGGACGATCACAAGCCAAAATAAGGCAAGATTGATCCATCTTGTGGTTCAAAATTTTCGGCAACCTTAATCGCTAGTCCATTGCTTGTGGTTTTCGGTTTTGACTTGCCTATTTTTGTGTCTTGCCTTGCATACTTTGTGGTTTTCGTAGCCTTTATTGGTAGATCGAGTTGAGTGACCTTAGCCTAGCCAATCCTTGTTCGTGTGGTTTGAACAAAAGGGTCGGCTTGAATTAAGCGAACCGTACACTCGTTGTCTTTTGCTTGTGAACTTCTTACTGCGATGACTGGTGTTACAATAGGTACCGTTTCGGAATCGGGTGAAGGTGGCAACAACGACAACAACAACAATAATAACCCCGAGTTGCCGAATCCACATCAGAATTTTTCCCCGGAAGCTTTGGCACGCATCCAAGAGCTCGAGAGGCAGTTGGCCGAAAGTAAAGTCCAATCGAAGCACACCGTGTCGGGGACTCATGTCCTCCACTCGGAGATCCACGCGAACCCGGGGGTGTCCGCAGACGACGTAGCCAAGGCTCGCGCCAAAGGGAAGCAACATGCTCAACCTTCGTCTCAATTCGGTACAATGAATCGGATGGAGTCGATAAAAGAAAGTCGCCACTATGATAACCGGACCGCGGATCGCTATCAAATGGCGCGAGATTATCGGGACACACAAGTGTATGACGTATATTCTGGTGACGAGTATGACTCCGAGAAGTATAGACGCCAACACACGAGTGGGATCCCAAGAAAAAGAATAAAAGGAAGAAGTCGCCGGCATATGTTTACGAAACCCCAAAGCGGAAGCACGGGGCCAAGTATTACGATGCCGACGCATACAGAATTGAGGATGAGCTCGAGCATCAAAGTGCTCGGAGTTTGTACTCAGATTTTGAAAATGATTATGATAAGTTTAGTGATTACTCTAACGAGTCAAGCATCAAAGTGCTCGCCTCGGCACCGCAGCCCTCGGTGCGTCAACGATCATCGAGACACTCGTGATCCACGCCACAACCGCCGAGACATCAAGGTCAAATTCGAACCTTTTTACGGTACTTATGATCCTGATGCGTTTATCGAGTGGTTGTAGGGCACGGAGCACATGCTCCGACATTTAGGTTATGAAGATAACGAGAAAGTGGAAGTTGTGACATTGCACTTCCATGGTGCCGCTCGGACAAGGTGGAACCGATTCGAGTCCGAAAGGATTCGACAAGGCAAGCCCCTTATCCGAGAGTGGCATCAACTCGTTTACATATTGAAGAAACGGTACATCCCGGCGGACTACAAGGACAAGATGCATACAGAGATTATGCGCATCAAGCAAGGGTCGATGACGCCGGAGGAGTTTTTTGCCAAACTTGAAGACATGTTCTTTAAGGCTGGCATGAGTGTGTCGCCCTCGGTGATGAAGACGAGGTTCATCTCGGGTTTGCGACAATCAATTCAAGATCGCTTGGAGATTCTACCAATCAAAGATCTCAACAACTTGGTTCAAACCGAAATGCAAATACATAAACAAGAAATGTGAGCCAAGTCTGGTTGGTCGAATCAAAGGTATGTTTCTAATCCTAGTTAATCCGGTTTTTCTACTAATCGGGTTTCTCCTTCCTTGCCAAGTGCTATGAAAGGCTCCAAGGCATAGGCCGAAGCCACGCCTTCCAAAGCGCCAGCCGCGCCACGCAACATTGAGCCGAGTGCCGATCGAGCACTAGACATGGCGTGCTACAAATGCGGAGGTCGTGGCCATATTCAAAGGAACTGTCCGAATTCAAAGAAGGTGTTGTTTACCACACAAGGAGATCCTTATGACAACCAAGAGGACGAGGAGATAGAGCCACCGATGATCGAAGGCGCCGAGCTGGAGTGCGACCCTTCGGAGGCTCTCGGCGTTTCCAAGCTTCAATTGATGGCAAGGCGTGCTTTAAGCATGCACGAGGCACCCAAAACCGATCAACGAGAACAGCTTTTCCAGACTCGTTGCTTGGTTCACAATGTGTCCTTGAGCGTCATCATTGACTCGGGGAGTTGCGCCAATTTTCTCTCTAAGAAAGTGGTTGATCACTTCAAGTTGCCGACCACACCTCATCCGCAACCGTTCAAGCTCAAATGGATATCAAATGAAGGCGGAGATTGGGTCGACAAATAGGTAATTTTCAACTTTTCTATCGGTGCATATTCGGATTCAATTCTTTGTGACGTAACGCCTATGGACGCCACACACCTCTTGTTGGGGCGCCCATGGCAATACGATCGTCGCGTGCTTCACGACGGGTATTTGAACACTTACATGTTCAATCACCACGGGAAACGCGTGATCCTATTACCTATGTCGTCTAGTGAAGCTTTACATGATGAAGCCGAGAGGCAACGGCTGAAAGCTAGCGACAACGACACCGGCGTGCCGAGCACGACGCCAACGGCGTCCCCGAAAAAAACTGAGGATTCCAGCGGCGCTTTTGGTGCCAAACTTCCCCAAAATAGTGTTAAAGATGGACAAGATGGAGTGCGCCGACAGAAACTTGAGTCGGTCGACAGTTCACGTCTTGTGGCCTCGGCAACGCGCCGAACGCCGCAGATTTCTCAAAACAGGGCCTCCAACAACTTTCTGCAGATTCCACAGGCGTTTCTGGTGGAAAACCTCTTAAAATTGAGTTTCCAACAGAATTGAAGAAAAAACGCCCCGAAGAAGTGAATTTAAGCAAGGGACCGCCGATCGCCCCTCCTAGCGTCGCACACCATGCGGTTGCGGCAAGAAAATTGGGCTACCAAGAGCTTAGGGACGAGTTCACCGGCGTTTCCAAAGCCCTTTCAAGTCAAACTCCAGTAGATACAACTTCTCCAAAAGGCGCCACAGAATCACCCTTAACGAGTCATGACGCCGAGCCACCATTTCTAGGGTCATGCCAGGATCGTCTTCGCTTAGTCCGGCGTCGCGACATTGAAAAATCTATCCATGGGAGTCTTTCTTGTTTCATCCTTGTTCCTTTACTTTCTATTTCTAAATCTGTGGATGATACACTTCCGGCTTGTATTGTTTCTCTTTTGAAGGAATACGAAGACATCATGCCGGATGAGCTTCCGAAGGGTTTGCCGCCACTTCGTGGGATCGAACACAAGATCGATCTCATGCCGGGCGCGTCCCTTCCTAATCGAGCAGCCTATAGGACTTCGCCAAAGGAAACCGAGGAGCTACAACGACGGGTTCAAGAGCTATTGGACAAGGGCTTTGTCCGAGAATCTTTGAGCCCGTGCGCCGTGCCGGTGATCCTTGTGCCAAAGAAAGATGGTTCGTGGCGTATGTGCGTCGACTGCCGAGCCATTAACCAGATTACGCTGAAGTACATACATCCAATTCCGAGGCTCGATGATATGCTTGATGAGCTCCATGGGGCCGCATAGTTTTCCAAGATTGATCTCCGGAGAAGATACCACCAAATCCGGATGCATGAAGGCGACGAGTGGAAGACCGCATTCAAAACCAAGCATGGTTTGTACGAATGGCTCGTCATGCCTTTTGGCTTGACAAACGCCCCTAGTACTTTTATGCGGTTAATGAATTTTGTTGTTAGAAAATTTTTAGGACGTTTTGTCGTTGTGTATTTTGACGACATTTTGGTTTTTTCTAGAGACTTGGACTCACACGCGAGGCATCTTAGGATGGTGTTAGATTGCCTTCGCGGACATTATTTGTTTGTAAACTTGGATAAGTGTTCGTTTTGCATGGACACGACGAACTTTCTTGGTTTCGTCGTGTCCAAGGATGGGCTAAAAGTTGATGACGACAAGATCCGCGCCATCCGTGAGTGGCCCACCCCTACGACCCCGACAATGGTTCGTTCCTTTTTATGGCTCACAGGGTTCTATCGGCGTTTCGTCAAGGACTTTAGTTCCATCGCCGGGCCACTCCATAATCTCACCAAGAAGGCAACCACAATCAAGTGGATGCCACATCATGAGGCCGCTTTTCAGGCCTTAAAATCAGCTTTGTGTAGCGCTCCGGTCTTGCAATTCCCAGACTTCGCTAAGAACTTCGAGGTCGAGTGCGACGCCTTTGACTATGACATAGGCGGTGTGATCCTCCAAGAAAAACGCCCCATTGCTTACTTTAGTGAAAAACTTACAAGGGCCACTTTGAACTACCCGACGTATGACAAGGAGTTGTAGGCTCTTATTGGGGTTTTGAAAACATGGCAGCTGATAGCTCGCATTTAGGTAGTGTTTAGGATGCATATTTATGTTTAATTTGTATGGTTTTAGCTTAGTTTAGCTTAGTTTCTAGGTTTTTAGGTTTTCTAGGAAATTCGGGTTTTGCGCTTGTTTTGTTCGGTTTTGCAGATCTTTAGGTAAACAAGCATGGACGGTATGGATCTTAGATGATTGTGTAGGATCAAGATGAGGATTAAAGTGGTGCAAGTGAAGATTGGAAGAGCTAAGGCCCAAGAGCTTGAGGGATAAAAACGCTTAAACTCGGGTCATGCATTGGAGTCTTATTTTGACACTTCTATCTTGCAATGCTTGGTTTGGGATCTATAGTGCTCGGATGAAGCTGAATTTGGTATCAATGGAAAGCTAACTCGAAGACCTACAATTCATATTTTTACTCCGAGTCCAAATTCCAACTCGAAGGGGGTCAAAACAGCCTCTGAAGTGTCACTAAAGTTGCTGCTGGCTGAGCGCGGGTAGAACCAAGGAGAGCGCCCCCGCGCTCTGGGAGGACCAAACCGCGCTCTGGCGCGTTTGTGCGACCCTGACTTGGGCTTCGGGTGATCTTATGGGCCGACTCTAATATTTCTTTTGGATATTTTTAGACATAATATAAATACTTTCCTTAGATTTTATTTTAGATCTTATACTATCTTTTAGAGTTTTATGCAATTTGGAGATTTGTGGGAGACAAACCCTAGTTTTTGCAATTGAAGATCAATTTAACTTTTGTAAGTTTGATTTCTCTTTAATGACAATGTCTAGCTAATTTTCCCATGTCCAACTAGTTAGTTGAAGTTGTGTGCATGATTGTTTGTGAGATTTAAATTATTTAAGTTTGCCTTGACTAGATTGAATCTCTCAATGCTTAATTGATTAAATTCACTTAGGATTATAATAGATTGGCCACCTATTCTACTTCTAGGTTGAATTACAACTAGAATAATTAAATAGACGGTGGAATTTGATTATTCATGGATGAATCCTTTGATTACACTTAAAGACGGTGTATATTAAGGTTAATCAAAGGCGGAGAATTTAATCACAAGATTTCGTGAATAGACGGTGGAATTCATGAATATTGTTTCTATTGAATGCTTTGAACTTAATTGCATGATCAACTTGACATAGAAGGTTTTCTAGGTTAATTGATTAAAAGGTTGTTAAAGACGGTGTATATTAACAACCACAATAAGCTTGAATTCATAAATTCACAATAGATTAGTCAAGTGAAATTGAAATAAGGATAATCGATGATCAAAACTCATGTATGCAATGAATACGAAACTAGTTGGGCGCTTTTCTCCATTAGAATCTCAATTTACTTTACTTGCTTTGATTAATTAGTTTAATTACTTAGATTTTAGTTTACAACCATAAAACCCCTCTTTTTCTGCTTAGTAATATTAAATAAATACGAATAATCTGAGTCCTTGTGGGTTCGACCCTTGCTTCCACTATACTTAGGTTAGGAAGTTAGGTATTTCTTTGACAGTGCTTTTATAGCGACGTAAAAGTGCTCGTCAAATTTGGCGCCGTTGCCGGGGACTCGGCTATTTATTTGTGTTTATTTAGTATTACTATTTTTGGTGTTGTGAACCTATCTTACGGTTCATAACACCCGTGCTACTGATCCATGGCTATGTTTGTATGTAGACAACTACATGATGAATATTTTCATGAGTATTTTGCTAGAGTACAACAAAAGATTCATGAATATGGTACTTTGTTGGGTTATTATCCATGTGAGAGAGAATTATGTGAATGCATCCTAGACGGTTTGAATTCTCAGACTCGAGGGCTTGCAGAGTACATGAGCAATGATAGGCTTTGGTGTATGGAACCAGAAGAGTGTTGGGATTTCTTTTGCTACTTGAGCTATCAATGTATGCAAGTCGAATTATCTCCACCAATTCCCTATCCAATGATGGGAGAGGTTGCATTGGAATCAAATGCCCTTGAGTTAGACATCCAAGTGCAAGTTGAGGAGGAATCCACTAGAGTTGAGTTTGGTTATGAGGATGACTTTAATGTCCAATATGATTTTGTTCCTATAATTCAACATGAAGAGAGCACCAAGGAGCCAAGTTTAATCCCTTTTGACATGGAGAAGCCTATAGTACCAAGTGAATTTAAGGTTGGTACTAGAGAATACTCACAATTCATCTTAGAGGAAAGTGGTGATGGTGACAAGTACTTTGACCCATACTGTAAGTATTTTCTAAAGCCACCACTTTTGTTGAATTTATTTGAACAAATGCCATCTCATGAAAATTGGGCACACACGTTTGACAAATTAAAACGGTCTTTGAAAGTTATATTATGCATCTTAAATTTATCATTGTGTTACTTATGCTTTTCTGAGATGTGTGCACAGGGGTTTGACAGGTTGCTAAGGGCATTGACAATGTCTAATCTTGTCTCATCATGCTAAGAGTCAAGCTAATGACGTTATGCAAACGCTTCTTCGGAGGCAACCCAAGGTTTAGAGTAGTTTTGTTTTTCAGTTATAATCTTTTGCTTTTTAGGTAGTTTTGTGTGTGTGTTAGATATCCCAGGTCTGAAGATTGATAACCCGAAGAACAACCACCGTCGGATTTTCCGCCGTATTACCCGGATCACTAGAGTTTTGTGAGTATTTCTTTTTCCCTTTCTTTTTACTATACTTTGGGGACAAAGTATGTTTTAAGCATGGGGGGAGGGAATTACTTTTGCATTGCATATAGTTGCATTAGATTAGGTCATATTTAAAATTTTTGCATGCATTGCTTAAAAATGAAAAATGAAAAAAAATCAGAAAATTTTGAAAAAAAATACAAAAATATTGCATTTAGGTTCTTATTTCCCCTCTGTTTGTTTCCTCTTGTGTTTCCATGCTAAGTATAAGTTCTAACCCTGATTTGCATGATATACTGAAGTTGATATGATAGAAGCATGATCATTGATTAATTACCTTGATTATAGGATGGAGCATGTATTTAGCTTGAGTATTTGATTCATTCTGAAGTTCTAGACAACAATTGGCCTTGTGAGATATTTTTTTTGGCCTTTCATGATATATTTGTTCTCTATATTTCTTGAGTGTATCACCATGATTATTTAGCTCTAGAACTTGCGTTATGACTCTTTGTCAAGACTGTTTTATATGATTGAATACATAGCATTAAAATGATTGAGGCAATGTTTCTTATAAGCCTATTATTTCCCTTCCTACCTTACAAGATCCATGTTCTTGATACCCCTGTTCTTTTGAGCCTGAAGCCTATTTTTATTAAGCTCCACAAAATTTTCCATAGCCGAATAAGCTTGAACCATAATCCGGGATTTAGGACTTTAGGTTTTGGTTGTATTGTGTGAGTTATGTATAAGTACGGGGGAGTTGGATGATAAGGTGGAAAAAGAGGAAATAAAACTCTTGGATTCAAAGTGAAAAAAAAATGAAGATGAAAAATCTGTTGCAAAGCAAAAGAAAAAGAATGAGCTTAAATGTTAGTAGTCTTCATTAACAGCAAAGAAAGAGTTGAAAAGAGGCAAAAGAAAGAAAAAAAAAGAGAAGCAAAGTGTTTCAATGTAAATGTATGGAGTTGAGAAAGAAGAGTTTGGCAGAAGTAAGAAAAGAAAGTGTTGAGTTTGGGTTAGGATTAGTTCTTTATCCCGGATTTAGCACCACATGCCAAATGTTATCCCTTCCAAATTTCTATTTACCTTGGCCCCATTACAAGCCTTAAAAAGACCTCATGATTTTTGTTATGTGTTTGATCCCCAACGGTGGAGATTTAGTACGCTGATGCAAGCTTATGGTAGTCTAGTTTTCATGGTTGATTTTGAGTAAAACACGTCCTTAAACACTTGAGAGTTTGAGTGCAAACACATTTACCTTGGTGAGGTCTAGAATGGATGAATGGTCTTTACTTTTTGCTTGTTATAATGCATGCTGAGAAATCTTGGTCGGGTTTTGATTATATGTGAAATGCTTGTTTGATTTGAGATGGATGTATGATTGTATTTCTGTGGTGTATTTTGGATTTATGTCTTGCTTGAGGACAAGCAAGGTTCAAGCATGGGGGAATTTGATAGCTCGCATTTAGGTAGTTTTTAGGATGCATATTTATGTTTAATTTGTATGGTTTTATCTTAGTTTAGCTTAGTTTCTAGGTTTTTAGGTTTTCTAGGAAATTCGGGTTTTGCGCTTGTTTTGTTCGGTTTTGCAGATCTTTAGGTAAACAAGCATGGACGGTATGGATCTTAGATGATTGTGGAGGATCAAGATGAGGATTAAAGTGGTGCAAGTGAAGATTGGAAGAGCTAAGGCCCAAGAGCTTGAGGGATAAAAACGCTTAAACTCGGGTCATGCATTGGAGTCTTATTTTGACACTTCTATCTTGAAATGCTTGGTTTGGGAGCTATAGTGCTCGGATGAAGCTGAATTTAGTATCAATGGAATGATAACTCGAAGAGCTACAATTCATATTTTTACTCCGAGTCCAAATTCCAACTCGAAGGGAGTCAAAACAGCCTCTGAAGTGTCACTAAAGTTGCTGCTGGCTGAGCGCGGGTAGAACCAAGGAGAGCGCCCCCGCGCTCTGGGAGGACCAAACCGCGCTCTGGCGCGTTTGTGCGACGCTGACTTGGGCTTCGGGTGATCTTATGGGCCGACTCTAATATTTCTTTTGGATATTTTTAGACATAATATAAATACTTTCCTTAGATTTTATTTTAGATCTTATGCTATCTTTTAGAGTTTTATGCAATTTGGAGATTTGTGGGAGACAAACCCTAGTTTTTGCAATTGAAGATCAATTTAACTTTTGTAAGTTTGATTTCTCTTTAATGACAATGTCTAGCTAATTTTCCCATGTCCAACTAGTTAGTTGAAGTTGTGTGCATGATTGTTTGTGAGATTTAAATTATTTAAGTTTGCCTTGACTAGATTGAATCTCTCAATGCTTAATTGATTAAATTCACTTAGGATTATAATAGATTGGCCACCTATTCTACTTCTAGGTTGAATTACAACTAGAATAATTAAATAGACGGTGGAATTTGATTATTCATGGATGAATCCTTTGATTACACTTAAAGACGGTGTATATTAAGGTTAATCAAAGGCGGAGAATTTAATCACAAGATTTCGTGAATAGACGGTGGAATTCATTAATATTGTTTCTATTGAATGCTTTGAACTTAATTGCATGATCAACTTGACATAGAAGGTTTTCTAGGTTAATTGATTAAAAGGTTGTTAAAGACGGTGTATATTAACAACCACAATAAGCTTGAATTCATAAATTCACAATAGATTAGTCAAGGGAAATTGAAATAAGGATAATCGATGATCAAAACTCATGTATGCAATGGATACGAAACTAGTTGGGCGCTTTTCTCCATATTAGAATCTCAATTTACTTTACTTGCTTTGATTAATTAGTTTAATTACTTAGATTTTAGTTTACAACCATAAACCCCCCTTTTTCTGCTTAGTAATATTAAATAAATACGAATAATCTGAGTCCTTGTGGGTTCGACCCTTGCTTCCACTATACTTAGGTTAGGAAGTTAGGTATTTCTTTGACAGTGCTTTTACAGCGACGTAAAAGTGCTCGTCAGCAGCATTACCTTTGGCCTAGCGAGTTCGTGATTCACACGGACCACGTCGCCTTAGGGTATCTCAAGAGTCAAACGACTCTCAATAGACGCCATGCTCGATGGGTGGAGTTTATGGAAACTTTTCCATACATCATCGCCCTTAAGAAAGGAAATGAGAATGTCGTGGAGGATGCTCTGTCACGCAGGTATGTACTCTTAACCCTACTCCAGGCCAATTTGCTCGGGTTCTCCTTGATCAAGGAGTTATATGCATGATCAATTTTTTAAACCGATCATAGAGAAGCTCGAGCAAAGTCGAATCCATGAGTCCTATTTTTTGGACAATGGATACATATACCGAGCCGGAAAGCTTTGCATTCCGACCTCGTCTGTGAGGCATCTATTGCTCAAAGAGGCTCATGACGGCCGAGGCAATTTTGGCATAGCCAAAACCCTAGCAGCACTTTGTGAGCATTTTTTCTTGCCACACATGGCATCCGATGTTCACAAGTATTGCCGCGGTTGTTTGCCGTGCCAAACCGCAAAATCGAGGTCCCAATGCCCTTGCCCATTCCGGATACCCCGTGGGAATATCTCTCCATGGATTCTATCACGGGCCTTCCAATGACAAGGCGCGGAAAAGATTCGATCTTTGTGATTGTGGACCGCTTCTCCAAGATGTCTCACTTCGTGCCATGCAAAGGAAATAACAATGCGACGGAAATCGCCAACTTGTTTTTTGAGCATGTCGTGAAGCTTCATGGTGTGCCTCGCACTTTTGTTAGTGATCGAGACACAAAATTCTATAGCCACGTTTGGAGAACGCTATGGGGAAAGCTAGGAACACAATATCTATTTTCAACCTCTTATCACCCCAAACCGATGGTCAGACTGAGGTGACCAATCGGACCCTGGGTACCCTTCTTCGGACGGTGCTCAAACATAACCCACGCCGGTGGGAGGATCTAATAACATTTGTTGAGTTTGCTTACAACTGGTCAAAACACTCGGCTACGAAGAGGACTCCATTTGAGATCGTCTACGACCTCAACCCGCACTCACCGATGGATTTAGTCCCTCGGCCCATGAAGAGTGGAGAGCACATTGACGCGGCCAACCGCGCCAACGCCATTCGCAGATTGCACGAGCGGACGAGAACTCAATTGGAGCGCCGGGCAGCCCAGTACGAGGCACAATATAACAAGGGTCGCAAGCGGCTTGTGCTCAACCTTGAAGATCTCGTGTGGTTGCATCTTCGAAAGGACCGTTTTCCGGACTCACGGAAGACAAAGCTTCATCAACGAGGAGACGGCCCTTTCAAATCGAGGACAACGCTTATAAGATCGACCTCCCAGGCAAGTATTCGTTGCATTCTACTTTCAACGTCGCCGAACTCTCTCCCTACGTTGAGCCAGCTTATGAGGAAACGGACACGTTTCCCAACCAAGTGGGAGAGGGTGATGCGACCCCCATCATGGATGCTAGCCAGGAGGACGACGCCTTCACACTTTGCTCGGATGGCCCCAGTCACTCGTGCCCGGACTCGAGCAATCCAGGCCGCGAAACAATCACTTGTGGCGCGCCTCTCCTCAGGCCACGGCGCGCCCCTCGCCGCGCCGACACACACTGCCTTCTGTGTCCTCGGCGTCGAGGAACCTCAACTCGAGCCAACAGTGACAACCTCCAACCCCTTGCCACCATCAAACTCGAGCCTAGCACCGTGCCAGGGATCGCAACTTGAGGTTCGCGAGAACCGCGCCCCAGCACCAGCGCCAACGTCCTCGCCAATGCCCGTATCCACGCTTTGACGCGCGCCAGCGCCGTGTCACAACTTCGCCAGCGCCGCGCCAGCCTTGTCGCGACACTGCGAGCACGGTCACAAACGACATATCATTTTTATAGTAGTTTTTGCATTGTTTCCACTTTAGAACATTACTATTAGTAGTTTTATGGTTTTAGTAAGTGATTATTGGGCCTTGCGCCTATGAATAATAGACTCCCGCCACTGGGCCTTGATCTGCGCATCAGCCCTAGGTGCGCCTCCATCAGATTAGGGTTTCTTATAGTTTTCTTTTGTGCTGCCTCTATATAAGGTGGTTTAGGATTGTTTTTCCATTCAGCGCACACTTGGGATTAATATAGTAGAGGTTTTGCTCCTAATTTCTCCCTCGTGCCAATTGCGCCGCCACATTCAATCAAAGCTCTCGTTACTTTTGCATTGTTCGTGCCAAATTCAATCCATTAAAGCCTTCCGCTACGCTGAGTCGAGACCTAATACTCGAACACCGAGTCAATTCGTCGCATTCCATACGAGGGACGCATCAGTAGTTTTTTGCCCTTCTTATGGATATTTTTTTTGATTTTTTGTTTGCTTGCTTCAACCATCCTTTTCCTCCCATCCTCAACTTTCGCTGAGGCTGGGAGAAGGGAGAAAGATGCCTTGGAGAAGGAGAGACTTTCTCTAGAGAAGAAGAAAAAAGTGGTTAATGCTCGTCTTGAGAAGGACACTAGGAAAATGGAAGATTTTATGGGCGTTATCAAGGTTTAGACCCAACAGATTGCGGCGGGTCACAAGAAGATCAAGGTCTAAGAAGCAACCCAAAAGAAGTAAAGAGCTCTCAGTAGCAAACGCTCTCTTTTCTTAGGCAATTTTTAGGGCGATTTTTGCTTCCCTCCTCCGACGGCTCCTCTCTTCTTCTCCGACGCTTCTCCGGCGTGGGTCTCCTCACGAGACCTACGTTCACTTGCTCGTGGTGGCAACCCCTCGCACCACCACCGAGTAGGAGCTTCGTCTTGACCCCTCGGAACCGCCAAATCCTCGCGCCCCTTCGCCTTCGCCCTCGCTAACCCTAGTGCGCCGCCACCTTTGTGCGCAGCTTCACTCCCCGTCTCCTACTTCCTGCCATGGTGGCTTGCTCTCTTTAAAGCACCATGGGCAAGAAGCATCGCAAATCCGTCTCTCCCTCTCAAAAATCAAAGAAAATCGAAGATCCTAAGGCCCATGACCCTTTCGCCGGTTTGGATGCTTTCATGGAGGCCACTATGGCTGATTTCACCATGAAAAACTCGAAGAAGAAGAAGTCTAGGATTGTCGATTTCAATGGCAAGGGGACTCCTTCCAACACTACCCTTGGTGATGTCCTCAAACTCACGCTGGCCCCGGATTATGAAGACTCATCCATGGATGAAAATGAAGACGAAATGGCAGTCCATGCTAAGGATATGCTTTCCGACGAGGAGTCGGAGGATTTTGACGATTTTCTCCAACCAGAAAACTTCCCCTCCCTTGGCTCGTCCCGCACCTCACTGGCGGGTCGCACCCTTGGGCCGAAATCCACAGCTGACAACCAGCCGAAGAGTCGCACCACCGAAAAGGACTCAGAAGTCGCCATCGCTTCTGAATCCACCGGCGCGGGCTTGCTTTCGCTCATGGCGACTCGCTCCAACAATCACAGCCTTTTCGTGAAAACCCTAGATAGACTCGACTCCACTGGTGCCAAGACTGCTGCTAGTACCGAACCGTCCCTGCCTGGCATGAACCCACCCTGTGCTGACAATGCCCAGGTACAAAGAACCTCGAGTTCGTTCATGCCTGGCACCAGTCCCGTGGTTGACAACACTGGATCCGAGGGTGCACGCCTGCATGCGCATGCTCCTAATGCTCTTAATGCATTAAATGCTATGGCCAGTCCCGAGGTGCCAAACCCTGGCATCGCACCTGCCGCAAACCTGCCTAGGGACTCTTCCTCTAGCCCCGCATCTGGATCCGAGACTAGCCATGGCATGGTGAATGTGCCTACTACTGGAACTCTTGGAACACAGATTTTGCCTGCCGCTGTACGCCTCGGCATGCAGTCTTCGATCGATGGCACGGACAAATCTAGTAACAACTCGGCCTCTCTTGGCATTGGTACCCAGGCCCCTACTACTGCTGGGTGCCTTGACATGCCGAATGGTGCCAACGCTGCGCAACTGAGCGCGCCAAGTTCGAACGATGGCACAAGCAAGACCAGCGAACACTCGGCAACACCAAACAACACCACGATGGCCCATGTTCTTGGCTTTGGCGCGATTGACACGGCCTGGCCTGGACATGTTGGAACGAGCAGGGAAGGTGCGCTCTCTTATGCTCATGTTACTAAGAACTATACCACACAACCTCGACATGGAAGTGCTGCGGATCGATCCTTTGAGAGGGCTGCTCGGGTCAAGAAAATTTTTATGAACTCGGGACTTGGAGGTAAGCTGGCTTACCCTCCTCCATCATCATCTCGTGTGAGGATTAAAATCTCCGAAGGGTTGTCTAAACAAGATGTTTGGGGATGGGCGTTGCTCGGACAATATGTTGGCTTCTATCCCGAGAACTTCATGATCAAAGAACTTGCTAAGAATTGGGGAGTCAAAGCACGGTTTCGAGAAGAAGAAGGTTGGATCATATTCCAATTCGAATTCGAGGATGATCGTGACAAAGTTCTCCGAGGCGGCCCGTATTTCATTCATGGTAAGCCCTTGCTTCTCCAACATATTCCCGACAAATTTGCCTTCAATCGAAGGAATATTGCTACTATTCCCCTATGGGTCCGCATCTATGGCTTGTCACAACTTTTTTGGACCTATGGCTTGATTGGCCGTGTGGCCTCTCACATTGGCAAACCGCTTTATGTGGATCCGGTCACCAATGGGAGAAAACGGGGTTCGTATGCCAGAGTTCTTGTTGAAATCATTTTTGCTAACGAGATTACTCGAGAAATCGGGGTTGATTTGATGATGGCAACTCGGTTGATTGCTCTTGCTTGATTGAAAACGAGCACCTCTTTTGCAAAGAATGTTGTATCTTTGGCCATGCTTCGGAGGATTGCTCCTTCAAAGGAAAACGGGCTGATGTTGGAGTCCATGCTCGAAGACAAGGGAAAATTGCCAAGGTTGTTGATGGTGATGTCGCTAAGCCTGCCCACAATGTATGCCGCTGGGCAACACCGCTCCGGATCGCAATGCCACGCCGTGGCATAATGGCGTACCTTTGGCGCCTTCCACTTCCTTGGTTGCAGCGGTTCAAAAAGGTAAATCCCCGATCGATACTATACTTCTTGAACCTGGACACACCCTTCAAACTGCTCTTCCCATCCAAGAATCACCAAAGAAAAAGTCAAAGGCAAAGAGAAGCAAGAAGAAGAAGGCAACAAAGAATGTGGTGGTCCAAGATCATGGCAAAGAACAAGCTGGAAAACCTCAAAAGAACACCAACCCCGCCTCTACCTCGGATTCTTATTCCATGGATACATCCGAAGTCCATTCGGATGATAGCTCAAGCAATAGTGGGAAAGGATCCGAAGATAGTTTTGATAGTGCCAAAAGCTCCGAAATCTCAAACCATGATGACGAGGTAGAAATGAAAGATCAAGAAAGCCAGCTCTCGGCAAAGGATAAAAGAAAGAGGTCACCTTCGAAGCGCTGCATGGTACTCGCCCTCAAGGCGCGCACCAAGTGTCCCACGGAGCAACCGGGCCGTGTTACTCGGAGCGCCGCGCGTAACCATCTTCGGCCTCCAGCCCCCTAGTTTGGTTGTTATGTTTGTCTTGGTGTTTAGTGATGGTTTGTATGTTGTGTCTTTATGGTTTTCTTGTGACTTTGTTGCGTGCTAGGATGGCCTACGTGCCTTCCTTAACGTTGTAGCTTGGTTTGGTTTCGGAGGCCTTATGTTGCCCTTGTTGTTTCTTTGGACCTTTGCATGATTGTACCACCTCTTTGAGGTGCATATTTTATTTAGTCGATTTTACCGCTCCCTTTCGGGGATAGCAAAAAAAAAAGAAGCAACCCAAAAGAAGCTCGTCAAGGAAGCTAGGGAAATCGAATCTTACTTCTCGATCGTGTCTTGAGTTGAAATGATCAAGAAGTACATTGAAGGTGATCACAAAGACAGGAACCTGGAAAATGAGCTCAAGAATTTCCACCTCTTCTATCCTTTGGGAAATCTGGTGCCTAGGGTAGAGCTTCTTGTATATTTTTGCATTCTTAGGGCTGGTCATGGATCATGTTATGGGTGGTGGATCACCGACTCGCAAATAAAAATGGCTCACCTGACTCACTCGTCACCCACAAAACCATTCACCTATATCCGACCCACCCGTCACCCGCGGATGAGTCGGTTTAGTCACCACCCGTGAATTGTTAAGTTACAAAAATATTTATAAAATTCATGAGTTAATAAAATAAGCGTTGACTTGTGGTAACGCTGAAAAGGGATGCCAATAGGAGTGATAAAAATTAGCGGTGAAGTAGTCAAGGAAAGTTATTGGTGGTGATGTCGAGTGGATGAGAGTGGAGATACAAAGAAAATGACTGACAAAGTGGAAGTTGTAGACTTGTAGCACCTATCAAGGAGCCCAAAGACTATAAAATAAAGTACTATAGATGACAAAATGGGTAGTAGCATTTAATGACGGCAACGTTAGGTTTTTAGGATTCTTGGAGGTATTAGAATATACTATATAAATTAAGTTGTAGACTTTATTTTGGCTTCTTACGAACTATTCCTTGACTTTAACTTGGACTTAAACTTGATCTTTCCATGCAATCTTCTCCCTTCTCTTCTATGCATTCCACCTTCCACCACTTGACTTCAACTCACTCGAAAAGTGCTCCTTTCCGCTCTAAAACCTACAAAAAGACACAAAACGGAGTAGCTTCCATACTTTTCACAAAATATGCAAACATATCCAAAAACACAAAAAACTAACTCTAAAACCTACCAAAACTAAACTTAACAACCTAAGAAAGAAACCTAAAACAAGACCAAAAACACGAACATCAGTTGGCCACACTATGTTTCTTTTGGACCTCGTTCACAAGAATGGTTGTTTATCTATTTATGTCTATTGTCTACTTTTGTTCATTCGTTTGATGCTTCTATCATCTTGCAGATGTGCACGAGTGTTGTTGCTTTGAAGAAGACTTTAGAGGAGAGCGAGTACCCCTACAATAGGTGCTCGATTCGTTTGGCAGATGCATTTTACAAGTAGGGACCCCACGATGAATGACGGTCCAAGCGTCTTTCTTGCATTTCAAGCATATGTTAATTGAAGACAACGAGTATCATTTCTTTTTGTAATACTTGAGTTTGTAATCCCATCCAGTACATGGATTATGATAATTGTATTTGGTTGTTTGAATTAAACGAGAACATACAATTTTTCCATGTGATTTTAGAGGATACAGATAATAAACATATTTTGTACCATAAGTGATAACCGACATTTCATGAACCTAAAAGGAAATAACATAGCACTCATTATCCATGCAATTTTGGGAGAAAACATATGGAGATAGTCATTAACAATGTAGGATCGTTAGTACTTCTAGGTCGCTGACCTAGCCAAAGTCGCCAACCTAATCAAGGTTGTTGACTTAGACAAAGTCACTAACCTGAGTGTATACGCAACAAAAATTTAATTTAACAGAAAAGACTTACTTGACACACCAATATTTTATAGTGGAAACACTTGATCGATGAACTCAATCAATCAAGTGTGAAAACCACTCCCTTCCATGTTCTCGCTTGGAAGGATTAAAAGCCGTAGCTTGTTTTATTGATCGATGGACTCAATCAATCAAGTGTGAAAACGACTCCCTTCAGCACTTTCTTTGAAACTTTGCCCTTGTTTTTGAAGTTAAAATTACGTCCATTTTGTTGAAGTGAGATGACCTTCCCTGTACTACTCATCGCACGAGCTAAACATGAATTATAAAGAACCAAGGGAAGCCTCCTCTCACTTACATCTGAAAGGTAAATGACAGTTTCTTTGAACCCAAAGTTGTTTAACAACTCCTCTGGGTTGGGCAACATATGAATGGTTTTGACAACAAGCATGGCTATTTGCACAAGAGTTCACATGGATCTTATTATTAGCATTGGAATTTTCATGATTTGATTGACTCCACCACCTAGCTTTTTCATCATCTTGAACCTTTTTCCTACACTCATATTGGTAGTGGCCAACCTTGCCACAATACCAACATGCTCTATGAGATTTTGGACCAACATACCTGCTATGCATGGGATATGATCGATCGCCTCTCTCGGTGAGCGAGGGTCAAGAGATACAATTTATAACCCGATCCCGTTGTAGTACGTGGTGGGTGTCGAACACTCGGGAAGTCTACTCGATCGATGTGCCTAGATACTAGGGAGCTAGAAAGGAGAGCATAAAACAAAGGAAAACAAAGAAAACAGTCGGGACCGACACAGAGGTCACGTCGGGCCCGATGTTGGCGACAAGAGGAAGTCGGGACCGACACTGGGTAAGTCGGGACCGAGGTAGCTGGGGATGTCGAACTCAAAGATTTTAAAAGTAGATCTTGGGCTTTTGGGTTCCTTCCCTAGTAGATTAAGGCTTATCCACCCCAATTCAAGCAATGAGTGATGATCGGACTAGGATCGAGTGCTTTCGCTCTCGTTCCAACCACATCTACACCTCGATCCATGGGGAAATCCCCTTCGAAGCAAGGTCTTGAGATTGACACATGTTCACTTTCGCTACTTTGCCAATCTCAAGCCTTGATTCCCGACTTTCGCAAGGAATTGTAGCTCTATGTAGAGTGGGTTCCTTAGATCAATCACTCAAGGCTATGGAATTGGGGTTTCTAGCCTAAACCTAGCTAGGGTTTTCCCCCATAACCCAAGATCAAGGAGATCTACTCCATGTGACAAGCAAAGAAAGCAAACAAATCAAAAGGGAAAGCAATCATCATCATCAATCTCAAGGCAAAGCAAAGTTTCATTCAAATCCAAAGCAATCCACAAATTCCAATCCAAAAGTTTCCAAATCCACAAGATCTAAACAAAACAAAGCAAATCTATCAACCAAACCTATCAAACCTTCCTCTCCCTTGGCCGATTCTCTCTCTTCTCCTTCTCCTCTCCTTCCTCCTTGCTCTCCAAGAATCCTCTTGGCTCCCCTTGGAACCCCCCCCCCCCCTTTTGTGAGAGAGCCCCCTTTTTGTGTGTGTGTGGGAACCCCTAAAATAGAAGACAAGAGGGCCTTTTATGGATTAGATGAGGGGCAAAAGTGGAAGTTCACAATTTCGTGCCTTGGAGTCCAAGTAGTCCGGTGACCGACTTGGACCGACACGGAGGACCTCGGGCCCCGAGTTACTGGGCAAGTTGGTCCGAGGTTGAAATTTCAAGTCGGGCTCGAGGTTGGTTGCAACTCGGTCCTGACCTCGTTCCACCTTCTTCTTGTTGGCTTCTCTTGTTATTCTTCATGGCTTGCTCCTCTCTTTCCTCCTTTAGCTCGGCCTTTGCTCCATGTCTCGACCCTCCTTCAAATCGATCCTTGATCCATGCCAAATTACCTACAAAACACATAAAACGCGCGTAGTTTCCGAATCTCATAAAAATACGGGAACTAAGCTAAAAAGGAACAAAAGGCACAAGAAAAGGGGGAAAAGAAACATAATTACAAAGGAAATCACATATGAAAACACCACCAAATAGAGAGACATCAAAATACCCCATACTTAAACTTGCTTGTCCTCAAGCAATAACAATGTAAGCAAGACCGAAACATAATCTTCAAGTAAAGCCTCGTATGAAAACACATTTTAAGCACAAGTGATCAATATTCAAGCAAGATTACATCATCACACATGATTAAGTATTCTAAGGAAAAGAGTCAATGCAACTAAGACTCACTTTAGGGATATGTGAATGTGTATCACTCATCATGTGTTTGGGTTTAGCAATGAACACTCAAGCTCAAAATTCATGCAAGTAAGGACTTTACTATTGAAGCTAATATCACCAATTCCTCCACCTAGAGATGCCTAATGCAAAGTACACAAAGAATTTCGAACTTGGCTCATTGGAGGTCCTCAAAGAGGTTCCATTCGGCCGGGTTGTAATGGGGCTTTTGGTATTTTTCAAGGTGGGAATTATTTTGTCTTGTGGTGCTTATAATGGGGATTGAACAACCTAAACTCTCACCAACTTCACCAAAATTCCACAATTACTTTCACACTCACCCAAAAGACTTAACATTTTCTTTTCAACCCAAAATTTCACTTAACATTCCACTTCATCTTTGCTCTTATGCTTTTTGTTGGATTTTCAACACTTTCTACATTTGGACCGACTTTCTTATGACATCGGGCCCGATGTTGCTTGTAACTCGGTCGGACCCTTTTCTTCACTTAAGCTCCTTGCTTTATTCCACTTTACATTTCCAACATTTTCTTTCTTCCTTTTCTTTCTTTTTTTTTTCATTTTTGTACAACAAAGATGCACTACCCACATGATTCATAACACCGTTCTTTTGCCCTTAAACCCAAGAGAATCTCAACTCTTCAAATACAATCCCAACCTTTCTCCTAAAGTCCAATCCCATAAGGGTCAAGTCATATAAGGCTAGGAATAATATTTTTGAGGAGTTTCAAACAAAGGCTTAGGCTAGAACGGGGCTACAAACAAAGGATTATCTTCATGGTAGGATATGGAACATTTATGTGACTAGAAGAATAAAGTTCAAAATCAATGTGACCATGCTAGGACAATTCTCATGACGGTCTCGGAAAATAGATAAACACCGCAATAGCAAGTTTTACTAAGCATGAATGAGCTAATCACACAAGAAACATGAGGGATATGCAAATATGAACAAGCATCCCTAAAATGGCCAAAAATCAATCTCACAAGGGTCACTCATACTTAGTTGCATAAGAACTCATCCTAGAACTCACATGTTCAATAAAACAAGCAAGATATCATGATCACATAAAAAGCAACATCATTTAAGAGGCTAAACTATCCAAAAATATGCAAAGGAATTTACATGCTCACATCATCATTAGCTTTTATTTTGGCAATCTAAGATGGGAATTTCTAGTCCAAAACCTACAAAACACAAAATCTTTTTGTTATTTTTAACACAATTTTTTTTTTCAATTTTTTTATGGATTTTTGCAAAAATTTCTCTAAAACCAAAAGCTAATCCATTCAAGCCCGAATTAATCATCCATGTCTTTCATCAACCCCAAACCAAGAAACAAACATCCCAAATACAAACTAGAAACACAAACTAAATATCTTCAAAATAATAAATAAACATAAACAAGTGAAATCATGAACACACTTACCCCCACCCCATACTTAAAATTTTGATGTCCCCATCAAACAAGGAAATCAAAACTTAAAAGCAAGAGAGAAGAGTATGAAAAGCTCACAATTTCTTATTCTTCAATGGCATGTATAGGATCATTCGAAAGGGTTGTCACGTCTACGTCCTCTTTGGAGCCTTGCTTGCCGCTCCCTCTCGTACACTTGTTCTTGGTAGAAGTCTTGTGGTGGTGGTTGGAGTTGAGGCTCCGGGCGTGTCCATTGGTCCTCTCGGGAAGGGTAGTTCCCGCTCATCCACGTGTTGAAGCTATCTTGGACCCGCCACCTTTGGTCTTCCACCTCCCTAAGCTCTTCCACCTCTCATCTAGTGTAGCCGAGGGCTCGGTTCATCTCTTGTTGGCTAGCTTGGAAAGAGCTTTGTTGTTGAAGCATTTGTTGTTGTTGTTGGTACATTTGTTGTTGTTGGAGATTCACTTGATGGACCTCTTGGAGAACATTTTCTTGTTGAAGTTGGAGATGAGCCATTTGGTTGGCTAAGAAGGACATGTCCACCGGTTGTTGTTGCTCGGGAAACACCATTCCCGGACCGTACCATTGAGCATAGCCTTCATAACCGCCAACTTGGAATTGCTCTCGCCTTGCACCGCTCCCTTCTCCTCGTTCATAATGCCTCGGGACCTCACCACCATGGAATGAAGTGGACCGACGTTAAGGGAAGTCGGGCCCGACTTGGTGTGTACCTCGGTCCTCCAGTGTTGGAGCTTGGTGCGTGGCTCGGAGGTTGGCCATCAAACCTTGGAAGCGCTCATCTTCTTCATTTAGCCCTTGATCGACTTCCATGTCCTCCCCACGAGGTGCAAACACAAAGTTGTCTTGGTCGGAATCCGGTGTAGATGGAGGGGAGGTAAACCGAATGTGTTGAGATTGTTGTCGCCGCCCTTCTCTTGCACCTTCGGGGTCACCAAATGAGTGTGGCTTACCAATTTTGATACCGAGAAAGGTCATAGAGGTTGTGCACTAACCGGATCGACACGCCCTCATAGTTTGAGTGAGGGGCCAAGGAAATCATGTAGAGCTTCTCCTTGATGATGTTGGCCTTCTTGAAATACTTCATGTTCATGAACTCAACACCATTCGGAGCCGGAGAATACTTGTCAAGATCAACTCCTAGACGCATGGCGAGCCTTGCTATCATCCCGCCGAAGTAGATCCAAGAGGAGCTTTGGAAGTCGAGCACCATCTTGACCCACTCCCATGCAAGGTTCATGGGCTTCTCGGTGTTGAAGAGCATCTCATGGAGCAACATGATCTCCTCCTTCATCGGCTTGCTCAACTCATGACGAGCATAGATTGCACACCCCAAGACTCGCACCATGACCCGAAAAAGAGGGCTACCAATCTCGGTTGTGGAGGCGCCCTTTCTCATCTCACTCTTCCCGGCCACATGACGCCACACTTGGTTCACCTTCTCATTGTTGACGCCGGCCTCTTCTCTTGGGCATGGGAACCCGAAGTAGGTAGCCAAATTCCTAAGAGTGAGATTGTGGTCCTCGTTGCCCAATCGGAAAGTGATCGCCCCTTCCTCATCCTCCACATTATCATAAGTGCACTCGAATGTGGCCATAAATTCCGAGGTGAGGGCGGGGTAGTGAGTGTTGTCCCACCTTAGCATTCCATTAAGACCGATGTGGGAGTAGCATCTTGGAAGGGCTTGATCCATGTCCATCTTCCTTACGGCTTCCCAATCAAGCCACCTCGTGTGGTGCTCAAGCGCCATATATCTTTCATAATTCTCCACTTGCTCATCCTCCTCCAAATAGACATCATCCAACTTCGGCTCTTTCCTCGTCTTCTTGGACTTCTTCCTTGGCCTTTCCACATGAGAGGATGAAGCTCTTGTCTCCATGGTACCTACACTCATCCAACCAAACAAAAGGATCCAAGATAAACTCCATACAACTCAACAAAAGCACTCCTTAACACATAACAAAGGAAATCATCATGAATCATCAACATTTCAAGGCAAAGGGAACCCCATACTTAGTTTCTAGACTCACATGCATCTCAATCCAACACAAATCATCATGGACATCTTCTAACAATAGCTAAGCAAATGATCATTCTACATCATGATTAGGCTATAGCCAACAATTAAACATATGAATCCACATGATATCACAAGAAGAGAGCAAAAACAACAAGGATCGATTTACAGTCTATGTCGGGCCCGACTTACTCTACCTCGGTCCGACATGTTGGACCGACTTTCACACCTCGGGCCCGGCTCTCCTGGGCACGTCGATCTCGACCTAGTTCATGCTTCGACTTCTAGCCTCAAATCAACCCAAATCACTCTATCATGCACTTAAATTTCAAATTCAACCATCAAACATCCCTAATCGAAGTTCTAAATGGATCTAAGCATGCGTAAACAACTTTAAAGCTCAATTTCACAAATCATGCAAATCCACCATTGATGCTCAAGCTCAAGCTCTCAATTAAACATGGCATTACTCAACCTATGCAATGAAAGCACAAAATTTTCAAAGAAATAAGTAGAGATCGAGTAACACATACTGGATTCGAAGAGTATTGAACTTTTAAACAAATAAGCAACTTAGAACTCAAATTTCCTAGATCTAGATCTAGATGGGGGATGAAGAACGAGATTGAACTCGAAATTTCTATTTGGAATCGGGTTAGGGAGGTCTTTTTGTGGTTGGATCGAGATGAAGAAGGAAAGTGTGTGGATCGAGTATGGAAGGGGAGGGGGCGGCCGACTTTGAGAGTTCTTGAGGGAGAGGGGTTGTATTTTGGGAATGGTGGTTGATATGAAGATGATAGGTAGGTGGGGGATAGTATTTAATAGGGGAAAGGGACAAATTAGGTCAAGGGCAAAATTGGCATTCCAACTAGTCAAATCGGGTCGGACCGACTTCATGGACCGACGTCCCTATGTCAGACCCGACTTACCTGGGCTCTGGGAGTATTCGGGTCACCAATTTTTACTCCATCCTCTTTCAACTTCTTTCCCATATTTCCATTTAAATATTTCACCTCAAATCCTACACAACCTTGAAGAATACACAACACCAAAAATCCACAAAACACTAGATAAAGATTGGTTAGAGAAAAGCTAGGCTACACTAAGAAAAATCAAACTAAAATTACGAAAAGAAAGCTACTAGCTCGGGTTGCCTCCCGAGAAGCGCTCGTTTAGAGTCACTAGCATTGATCCTTGACTCATCTTGATCCTCAATTTTCTCCAACAACTCCCTTGCTTGTATTTGTTTATTGAACCCTTCATCACTTCTCAACTCAACGACCTCTCTAGCAACTTCCACTTCTTCACCTTTTCTCTTAGCACTCTCTTCGAGTTTGAGGATAGCCAAGGCGTCCGGCTCATTCAAGGCCTTGTTGAAGTGAAAATCGACCTTTTCTTCACCAATCTCAAAGGAAACCTTGCCGTTTTTGACATCAAACCTTGCCCCCGCCGTAGCTAAGAATGGTCTTCCTAAGATTATTGGGACCAAGGGGTCCTCATGCATGTCCAAGATCACGAAATCATCGGGGACAAAGTACCTTCCAACTCGCACCGGCACGTCATCCAATATTCCCTTAGCCTTGATGATGGAACCGTCGGCCATAGTTAGGGACATATCGGCCGACTCCATTTCTCCCAAATTTTCTCTTCTCCAAATGCTAGCGGGCATCACCGAAACACTTGCCCCAAGGTCACATAAGGCTTGGAAGTTTTGAGACCCCACACCAATGGTTATAGCAAAACGACCGGGATCTCCTAGCTTTTGTGGTAACTCCAAGGTCTTGACTTCATCTTGCATTTCCGTTATGGATCTCTTCTTGCTCAAAATCTCCTTTAAAAACTTGGCATAAGATGGCATCTCACTCAATGCATCGGTGAACGGAATGGAAATGTTCAAACCTTGCAAGAGTTTGAGAAATCTCTTGAACTTGTTCTCAACAACATCTTTTGGCTTCTTCGAGGGATATGGAAGAATTGTTGCACCTTGAATCTTGCTTGGATAAACCTCTTTGGACATCCCCACTTCACTTGCAACATTTCCTGGTTGGACCGACTTGGGCACCATGTCGGGCCCGATGTTGTGAATCTCGGTCCTGGTCAGAGGGGTTGGATCGAGGTTTGTGTACGTCGGTCCCGAGTTGCTCTCGACCTCGGTCCTTGATGTAGGAGTCGGTCTTCTTGCTGGGTCGACTTCGGGGAACGTCGGACCCGACTTGCTGGGTAAGTTGGTCCGACTCTCTTCATTCTTCTTAGGCACGTGTGGCTCGGGTAGGGTTCGGCCACTTCTCAATCCAATTGCCCGGACTTCATTTTGATTGTTTTGAGCTCGAGGATTCTCCTCGGGTCGGCCCGGAAGTCTCCCATTCTCTCTCGGGGCTTGAGTCGCAATTTGAGCAAATTGATTGTCGACTTGCCTCCTCCATGCACCAAACTCATTGAATTGGGTCCTCATCTCCTTGAACCCATCTCTCATCTCTTGAGCAAATGTTTGTAACTCATTGAATCCCGGTGGTCTATATGGTGGTGGTGGCGCCCTTGGCTCGTTTTGGTTGAAGTTGTTGTTGTAACCTTGAGCTTGACCGTTGTTCCACCGGCCATTGCCACCATTGTTGAAGTTGCTTCTTCCACCGAAATTTCCTCGAACATAGTTTGCCTCCTCAATTCGCTCGGCCAAGCGTACTTGGCTCTCATTCGGACAAACTTGTGTAGCATGTGCAAAGGATCCACACTCCTCACAAGCTCTAGCATTTTGCTTATAATAGTGGACTTGCCTCTTAAGCTTGCTCACTTCACCTTTAAGGAATTGGAGCTTCACATCCCTATCAATGTCTTCTCCCTTTCACTAGTACAAAATGTATATTTCTCGGGGGTTTGTTCTCAACGGTTTATTTTAACTCCAGTAAAATAATTCAAGCTCAGGGGTTATTATATAAAACCCCTGAGAATTTTTAGCTAATAATTTAATATTTTGTAAACTAAATTCTCTAGAGAGTTTTTTGTCAACCCACTTTAGTAAATAGACACTTTCAAGAGTTAAAAAAAAACGCTGATAAATTTTTGGTAAAATTGATCGAAGTAATAGATACTCCGTATTAGATAGCTCTATCTGCTTTTGTTTTTTGGTGAAGATATTTGAGCTTAATTAATAGGCGCGCAAATTCACTCTGATTTTTTCAGATGCCCGCCTAAATTCCAAATCAACCCTAAATCTCAGGAGATCCAATCGAGAGCTTCCTAAATTGCTTGCAGTTTACTAAATCGCTCTTCTTCTTCCGATAAATCGCTCTAATTGTCAAATCGCTCTTCTTTCCACAATCGTCCACCGACCTCCACCTCTTATTGATTTGAAACTGGCGTCTACTGTAAGTTTCAATTTACTAGAAACACCGAATTCTTTTCACCTACAATTGTAAGTTCTTATCTTTCAATTCCGTTAATTTCAGCCAAGGCTTGTGGATTGGCTGCTCTCCATCGCTTGTCACCATACTCGACCTCCTCTTTTTCCTTCTGCAATTGTAAGTTTCACTCTCTTACCCTATCAAATTGTTGCTTGATTTAGCTTTCGCCCCTCCCCCTCCTTGTATTCTCTGTGTTATCTACTCTTTTCTTGAATTCTGAAATTTGAGAATGTCCAGTTGCTATGTGCTGTTAGGTAGTACCAAAATGGTAGTAAGTTATTTTCTCTTTGTTCAATCAAGGAAGGCAGTTGCAAATGTGGATTTTCTGTGTTCTTAATAATCTCATGTCTCAACCATTTTTTTTCTCATCTGACTATATTTGGGATACTGAAAATGGTGTGATTTCGATGCAATTTGATTTAAAATTTAGGATAGAGGAGGGACTTGTTTTGGGTATTCAGGAATCATGAAATGTGAATTAGTGAAAGTGGCTTTTGTTGAAGAAGAGATCCCATATCCTAGAATATTCTGGCATGCCATATTCAGGAATCTTCTGGCTGTCCTTTTGATGTATCAATTTGACTACTTTTTCCATCTAATTTTAATTTTTATCATACATACTTGACTTTAGGATGTGATTGACTATGTAGTGTTACCAGTTACTTAAGTTCTCTGGTCTTTTACTGAAAGAAAGTTCCTAGGGCTTTAACATTGAGAAACTGTAGTATTTGTTATCTAACTTTGATGTGAGTCATCTCAGCTGAAATCCTAGGCGATCTTGGAATTCCTTGAGGGATCTGCAGCATAAGTATGATTGTTTTGATTATCTCAAATTTTCTACAAAGTTTATTTTGTGCCAAACAGAACAAATGGTTTGACTTAAAAGCATTAATCAAAGAGAAAGAAGCCTTTCCAAGGCAACAAGCTTATTGTGCATTGTTGATGACACCTTAATGTATATTCAAATGCATGCTTGACATTCCTGAACATGCACTTGGTTTGGGAAGTATACTATCTCTTGAGAATTTAACATCTAGATTCCAAGGAGGATTTTTGTCACCCTAAGAGCCTAATATTAATGTTTGATCTTACAGCTGAAAGCGAGCAATATCTAGTGCAAACTTTCTGGAGAGTGAGGCCTGTGGCTGAAAGGTATGTTTTTCTGCAGTCAGTGTAAACTTCAATTTCTTTTCCTATGGTGCCTAATTTAGCATGGCAGTTAATGAATTATCCACTTGTATTTCTTTGTTGATATGCAGTATTTATGCACCACCTTTGAATTTTAGTTACTAAGAACAGGAAAAACATAGTGTATCTGAATTCAGTTCTTGACTGAAATGTGAAATCATAAAATTAACCTTTCTTGTGAAAATGATGTAAATTTATGAGTTTATTGTGACACTTGACATTATGGTAAATGAGGACCTTTTGAAAAGTGCAGGAAGTTGTAAGAAAGTGTCACACATAGACATGACAAAAAGAGCTTCATTCATCTATGTTTTCTTAGTACATGAAACTCAAAACATTTATTCCACTATGCATGTTTTCAGGTTTGGGTTTAGTTGGAAAATTAGAATTGTGGGTCTCTTTGAAAATTTCCACTTATTTGCCATTGTAAATAGTAAATAGTACGTGGGGCTGGGATAAATATTCTTCTACCTACAACTGAATTGTTGTTGCCCAATGTGTAATTTTTACTTTGATCTAAGGTGAGATTGTTCACTACTTTAATGCACTACTATTATTCTAAGCTACCAGAGAGAAACAAACAAACAAAATGTAGTTGTACCAAGACAGACCATGGACATTGTTAAGCACAGTTAATGTAAAATCCAAGCCATGAAGAAGGTTAAGGTTCACCAAGAGAAATGAAAAGATCAAAACTTTATATTGTATATTAAATAATCTCTATACTTAATACTAAGTAACTAGGTCGTACATATATATTAGAGGAAAACTATGTCAGAGACCATTACATGTAACACCAGTTAAGCTATAGTTTCTTTTTGGCATATATTGACCAGATTTACTTTGTAGTGGAGCTGTAAAAAAACCAAGTGGAAAGTCTGGTCAAAAATTTCAAAGCCTATTCCCGGTTTGAATGTTTACAGGAGCATTCCTTTTGAAAATCTATACATATCACGCATTTGTTCCTTGCTATTACTGAAGTGAAAACATTTAGAAAAGCTTTGCATATTGAAATAATTTGCATATGTTTTCACATCCAAAATCCCTAGTTTACATATTGAAATAATTATCTGTGATTTTGATGCATAGTGAGTAATGAAAAATCTGAATAGTTATCCTCCAGAAAATAGTTCTATGTGATTTTGCCTTGTTTCTAATTAGATCAATAGTGTTTTTTAAATATTGTTAACTAATTTTTATGCATAGTGATTATTTAAAAAATCTGAATATTTCTCTTTTTGCCTGTGTTATGAACTTAACTTACTGATCATATAGATAAGACTGAGATGGACAAGAGGTGACTAATTATTGTTCAACACTTTATCTGTACAGTTAAACCAACTCTTATTTAGTTTAGACATTAACTTCCTCATCATCTTATGTAAATCATTGAGCTTAACAGCCTATTGACCTACAATGTTATTCTTTTTAGCTCTTGATTTTGTCCTCAGCTTTGTCTTCACCTCCATTAAGCACTTAAACCTACATGTCCTCTTTGTTTTCAAAACTGTGGCATGGTTGCTGACTTTGGTGGTAAAACAGAACTTTAACTTAGAAACTTTATTATTCTGGTCTTCCTTTTAAACTTTGTGCTGAAGTAGTAGTAGTAGTGGTAGTCAAGAGCATGCATTTTATCCACTTCTTCTACTCTGTAATTTCTTCCTCTAAACTCTGTGCTGAAGTAGTAGTAGTAGTTAATTCTATTGTTGCTTGATGTTGTTAAGCATGGTTGCATAGTCAGCTCTACTGACTGAGGAGGAACTCCACAGATTAGTGCCGCTGTTGGTTCTGAACTAGATAGCAAGATTACTCATATTGCAATTGATTTAGGCTAGTAACTCTTCATAAATTTCCTTGGAACTTCTCTTCAAAACTTGATTTACTCATTTTGTGGACCTTGAGATGTCTTATTAAGGCTAGAATTTGGCATGGTATATGTAGGCTAATAACCTATATATTATCTTTATTTTCTGCATTATTGAGCTGTCTTACTAGAATTGAGGTCTCTATTAGTTCATTTTCTTTTTGAGTTGTTTTAATCATTCAGCTACACAATCAATTTGAAATAAAATTATTTGTGAAGATTATGGAGTAGTTACCCTGTTTGGAACACTTTTTGAATCAGCAATAAAGTATTACTGTTTTATTATTTAGTGCATGAGCATGCAACATAAAAAAGATTTTGAACTGAAGCATCTTGCATGTATTAAGGATATAACATCTAGCTCTGGTTTGAATAATATTTATAGTGTGTAAAAAGGAACAATATAAAACGAACAGAATAAAGAGATACTAATTAGTCCATGTGCTATAGTTATCTCTAACTTGCAGAGTTTACAAGTTAAAAGAAAAAAGGATAAGTGTAAGGAGTATATATATCTTGAAATGATTCAAATTCACTGCTCAGGGCTTTTGATTTGCTCCAAATTACTGTTCGATTATTAATGTGTACATGTTGTCATTCTTGTTATATATATATACATATATAAATATATTATCATCCAGGTATATAATTAATGTCATGTAATAAGTATATATGTTTGATTTTGCAGTATTTTAAAGATTCACCGACTTGCTACGACATACATCTCATTGATGAGTTGCTAGAGGAATGGGTGCAATATTTGGAGACACAAAATACGTAATAGCCCCTACACTTGCATTTGGAACTTGGTTTTTAGAATTTTAGTAGTGTTTTATTGAACTTTAGAATTTGGAACTTGGTAGACAATCTTGTGTTGTTTTGGACTTTAGAATTTGGAACTTCAAATATCAGTTGTAAAAACAATTCTTCGTGTGTGTTTAATCAACATTAGATAGTTATTTAAACATTGGAGTCTTGTTTGGTAAATCTGTACATGGTAGTATTCTGTAATGATTTTAACAATTTTTTTTAAAAAAAAATTATGAACAATTTCTCAGGTTTTTTTTTTTAAAATCCCCAAGAAGTGCTTTTCGAGGATTTTTTGAAAAAACCCTTGAGAAACATTTATCGGGAGTTTTTAAGAAAGCCCCTAGAAATATTTCTCGGGGGTTTATAAAAACCCATGAGCGTTTGTATGTCTCTCGGGGTTTTTTATAAACCCCCGAGAGTTTTTTCTCGGCCACACATATAACAGGGGTTCAATAACCCCCTAGAGTATTGTAATAAAACTCCTGAGAGAACATTAATCTGTACTAGTGTTTGGATCATATAACTTCCTTGCACCTTCACCTTGAACTTTCACCTCTTTGCTAGCTTGACTCACCCCATACATGGCCTCATAATCGGATAGCTTGTCAAGTAGCTCCCAAGCTTGATCCGGTGTCAAGTCTATGAACCCACAATCGGTGTGGAGATTGAGCTTGTCCTTCGTTACCGGATTGATGCCTTGGAAAAAGATGTCTTGAAGCACATATGGTTGTTGGCCATGAGTAGGACATTGGCGCAACATCTCCTTGAAACGGTCCCATGCTTCGAAGAGGGGCTCATTCGGACGTTGTTGAAAGCTTGCAATCTTCCTTCTTAGCTCGGTTGTCTTTGAGGGCGGGAAGAACTTCATCAAGAAAGCGTCATAGAGCGTCTTCCAAGTTGTGATTGACCTAGGAGCTTGGCTCTCGAGCCAATGTGTGGCCTTGCCCCCAAGTGACCATTTGAACGCCTTTAGAAGCACATACTCCAATGTCTCCTCGTCGGTAGAGATCGTCTCACACATATGCACAAAGCGTTTGACATGCTCTATGGGACACTCATGTGGACGGCCCTCGAATTGATCACACTTGATGAGGGAGATGAATTGCGTCTTGATCTCAAAATTCTTGGCAACCTCGGGAAGCACAATAGCCGGTTCGGGTACCCTCAACTCCGGATGCATGTATTGGCGTGCATTTCAGGGTAGAGCGTTGAGTTGAGCCTCGGCTCTCATCCGTTGCTCCCGTTCTCTTCTTGCCACCTCTTCTTGATTGTCCCTCTCAAGTTGCAATCTAGCCATTTCGGCCCTAAGTCGAGCCAACTCCTCATCAACATGGAGAGCTTGATTCTCCATCCTTTTCCTTCTTCGGGATTCTTTGAGAATACTTTCCGGATCACTCACAAACTCAAGCTCAAGTGTTCCTCGGTAGGAACGAGCTAGCATACACCTACGAAACAAAAACACAAAACAAAACAAATCAAAAACAAACAAAGGGTTTGGGCTATTCCCTCACCCAAATCACTACCAAAACACAAGAAACTCACCAAATTGGCACTCAATGCACTTAGACTTCCCTGGCAACGGCGCCATTCTTTTGATCGATCGCCTCTCTCGGTGAGCGAGGGTCAAGAGATACAATTTATAACCCGATCCCGTTGTAGTACGTGGTGGGTGTCGAACACTCGGGAAGTCTACTCGATCGATGTGCCTAGATACTAGGGAGCTAGAAAGGAGAGCATAAAACAAAGGAAAACAAAGAAAACAGTCGGGACCGACACAGAGGTCACGTCGGGCCCGATGTTGGTGACAAGAGGAAGTCGGGACCGACACTGGGTAAGTCGGGCCCGAGGTAGATGGGGATGTCGAACTCAAAGATTTTAAAAGTAGATCTTGGGCTTTTGGGTTCCTTCCCTAGTAGATTAAGGCTTATCCACCCCAATTCAAGCAATGAGTTATGATCGGACTAGGATCGAGTGCTTTCGCCCTCGTTCCAACCACATCTACACCTCGATCCATGGGGAAATCCCCTTCGAAGCAAGGTCTTGAGATTGACACATGTTCACTTTCGCTACTTTGCCAATCTCAAGACTTGATTCCCGACTTTCGCAAGGAATTGTAGCTCTATGTAGAGTGTGTTCCTTAGATCAATCACTCAAGGCTATGGAATTGGGGTTTCTAGCCTAAACCTAGCTAGGGTTTTCCCCCATAACCCAAGATCAAGGAGATCTACTCCATGTGACAAGCAAAGAAAGCAAACAAATCAAAAGGGAAAGCAATCATCATCATCAATCTCAAGGCAAAGCAAAGTTTCATTCAAATCCAAAGCAATCCACAAATTCCAATCCAAAAGTTTCCAAATCCACAAGATCTAAACAAAACAAAGCAAATCTATCAACCAAACCTATCAAACCTTCCTCTCCCTTGGCCGATTCTCTCTCTTCTCTTTCTCCTCTCCTTCCTCCTTGCTCTCCAAGAATCCTCTTGGCTCCCCTTGGACCCCCCCCCCCTTTTGTGAGAGAGCCCCCTTTTTGTGTGTGTGTGGGAACCCCTAAAATAGAAGACAAGAGGGCCTTTTATGGATTAGATGAGGGGCAAAAGTGGAAGTTCACAATTTGGTGCCTTGGAGCCCAAGTAGTCCGGTGACCGACTTGGACCGACACGGAGGACCTCGGGCCCGAGTTACTGGGCAAGTCGGTCCGAGGTTGAAATTTCAAGTCGGGCCCGAGGTTGGTTGCAACTCGGTCCTGACCTCGTTCCACCTTCTTCTTGTTGGCTTCTCTTGTTCTTCTTCATGGCTTGCTCCTCTCTTTCCTCCTTTGGCTCGGCCTTTGCTCCATGTCTCGACCCTCCTTCAAATCGATCCTTGATCCATGCCAAATTACCTACAAAACACATAAAACGCGCGTAGTTTCCGAATCTCATAAAAATACGGGAACTAAGCTAAGGGGAAAAAGAAACATAATTACAAAGGAAATCACATATGAAAACACCACCAAATAGAGAGACATCAGGATACACAAGTTTTTTACAAGTAAGAGCATTACAAATGATTTTTGAAGATTTAGGACTTTGGACTTGGTTATTCCCCACGTTGTGAACCTTCTGACCGGAGTACCAGAGTTGTTTACCTTTGTCCGGGTTGGTCACCCAGATGTGGAACAAATCACGTTGTTATTGCACATTGGGGTTTTACCCTTGGACTTGGGAAAACATTTACTAGTACTCTGATTATTTTGTGTACTTGTGTACCCAATTCCAGGCCTTTTCTTCACAAATTTCTTTGGATACTCTTTCTTGATGTCAACAACTTGATTGACAACACTTTCATCAACCAATTTCTTTTTCTAGAATTCATCATCCAGATTTAGTTTTTCAAATTCGCTTGATATCTTAGCATTCTCTAATTTCAACATGAGCTTTTCACCTTCTAGGTTAGTGACTTTCTTTTCTAAGTTCTCAACTTCACTTTTCAGACCTGTACAAGTTTTGCACACATTTGAAGTAGAAACAAATGACACCTTATCGCACTAGCCTTTATTATCATCAATTAAGTTAGAAATAGTATCATTTTTCTCTTCTAGAGTTTCACTGAATTCACAATCCTTTGTTCCCAAATTCTCAATAATGGTCAACAATTGTTCTCTAGACTTATTAGACAAAATAGAGGAGATTTCAGTGTCACATACCTCTCTTGAAGAGTCTTCAACTTTTGTCACAAGGCATACTCCATTTGGTTTAGAATCTTCCCTAACGTTTGAATTCTCCCAAGTTGCGAACATTGAGCACTTTCTTTCCTAATCTTTCTTCTTCAAACAATGTTTTGCAATGTTTCCCATACCTTGGAAATGGTAGCACACATCATATTTAGAGGGTTGTGTTGGACCTTTGTTGCACTTCACCAACCTCTTCATTGCTCTAGCTATGAGGGCAACAACGTCATCATCATCAACTTGGTCTTCTTCAGTTTGTGCGAGATCAAAAGCTCTTTCAACTTTCAAGGTAATGTTTTTAACCTTGTTAGTTTCAAAGCGATCATCTCGTCGTTATTTGATTCATTTGTACATAGTCAATTTTCCAATGACATCCTCCAAAGTGAGTGACTTGGTCTCACTATTAGTTAGCAAAGCAGCAGTAGCTTCATTCCATTTTGAGTTGAGCCCTTGGATCGGTTTGCTAACTTGCTTCCATTGAGGAAGTTTCTCACCAAGAAACTCAAGTTGGTGAACCATAGCTTGAAATCTTGAGTGATAATCACCCAAAGCTTCATTCTTCTATTGAATCCTTCCTTCATACTCCCTCTCAAGTGTTATGATGCGGTCCTTCTTCACATCATCATTTCCTTGATGAAGTCGTTTGAGAGCATCCTAAATTTCTTTGGCCGTCTTGTAGTGAACGACTTTCTTCAAGTCTCTAGGGGTTATAGCATGTTGGAGAACCTTCTTAGCACGAGCATTCTTCTCTAACTTCTTGAAGTCGGCGTCATTGAAGTCCTCCTTCTTCACCTCCTTCCCATCAGTATGAGAAAGGTTTTAGGACCAATCTCAATCACTTTCCAAAGTCGGACATCAAGAGAACATACGTGGGTTTCCATTTGCTCAACCCACCAGTCATATTCTCCCAGTTCGAGCTTTGGCGGTTTCCAAAACGAGTCGTTGATTATTGTGTTCTTTGAACCCATCTTTCATGTAAAACAATAATTACTAAAACAAATCTAGAGTCAAGGCTCTGATACCAATTGTAGGATCGTTAGTACTTCTAGGTCGCTGACCTAGCCAAAGTTGCGAACCTAGTCAAGGTTGTTGACTTAGACAAAGTCACCAACCTGAGTGTATACGTAGTGGAAATTTAATTTAACAGAAAAGACTTACTTGTCACACTAATATTTTATAGTGGAAACACTTGATCGATGAACTCAATCAATCATGTGTGAAAACCACTCCCTTCCAAGTTCTCACTTGGAAGGATTAAAAGTCGTAGCTTGTTTTATTGATCTTTTGGATTGTTTACAAGAACACCTTGGATCTAGACCTACTTCCCAAGAACTCTAGAACTCGTTGTGAACCGAGTAACCACAACCCTCAACCTGTCTAACAAGCCTACGTCTTTTCGAACTCACCACGCGATCAAATTCCACGAACGAGTCACTTTGTCTTTTCTCTTTCACAAATATGGAGTATAAGCTCGTGGTTTTTCCTCTCTTAATATGCAATATCCACTCTCTCATTTTCTAACCTAATAACCACGAATTATATAGGCTAGCACACTAGGGTTTAGAGATATATTACTTCCTTTATTAATTAAGGAAGATAATATAAATATAATTCTTACAAATCTTCCTAAGGATAAAATAAAAAGTTATAATAAACAAACTCCTTAGGGCTTAAGCAAGTTCCACGTCCTTTCTTGTTTTGAGAAGATTCTTTCCTTAACCGAACTGATCTGATATCTCGCGCAATCTTCTCACGCGTTTTCAGTCCGCCTTCCTATTAGGTCGGCGACCTGGCTCATGTCAACAACCTTCTCACGTCGGCAATCTGGATCATGTTGGCAACCTGTTTCACAGACTCGAGGTTGACCACTTGACTTCCATAGGTCGGGGATGTGACTCACGTTGGCGACACGTTTTCATAGACTCGAGGTCGGCCACCTGACTTGTATAGGTTGACGACCTATTAAAGTCTTGAGCTCACATTCTACCAACTTTTCTATTCCGTCTTGGTTCACATGTTCGCGACTTCTCACATGTCAAAGACTTCATAGAAGAATCCATTTTGTCGACTTCCTTCAAGTTTGGAACCATCAAAATCAAAGCTTCACTTTATAACAAACATGATTTGACAAAAAACAATAGTAGCATTCATTCAAGTAATACCAAGGAAGAGAAATCAACAATAGTTGTTCATGCAATGTCAAATGGAAACAATGAACTAACATAACTTCTGTAAAGGGGAACGGAAGAAAATGTTTGTCCGAGGTGGCTAGCGACCCAAAGGATCCTAATACAAGGAACGAAGACACTTGGTTTTGATGGGAGTACTTAGGAAAGAAAAGATGAAAGGGTAATGACTTAAAATTAATATTTCTTCAGGTGCATTGTATTTTAACTATGTGGTACGACATTCCCATTTTTGGACATTAGCTCGTACACTCCTTGTGCGATGACCTTTACGATCTGGTAAGGGCCTTCCTAAGTTTCGGCTAATTTGCCAACATCGGGCTTCGTTGTATTCTTGAAGACTTTCCTTAGCACCCAATCCCCAACACGGAAGGCATGGACCCTAACATTCCGGTTATAACTCCTGGAGACTTGCTACTGGTGTTTGGCTAAGCGAGCTTGAGCTTGCTCTCTATGCTTGGTGGCAGTTTCGAGGTTTGCGGCTAGTTCGTAATGATTATGTTCCTCAATAAGAAGGCCGCAATGGGCGATTAGGATAAGAATTTCTGCGGGAACGACCTCTTTGGACCCATGGATCAAGGAAAAGCGTGATTTCCTTGTGAGTATTTTTAGAAGTCGTATGATCGACCCATAGAACATATGGAAGCTCATGCACCCACTTCCCCTTGGCTTTGATGAGCTATTTCCTGTGGTTGCACACAATTAATTTGTTGCTAGCTTTTGCATGACCATTAGACTATGGATAATGAGGGTTAGAAGTGACAAGCTCTATGTTCTAATGCTTACAAAAATTCTTGGTCTTTAGGCTAATGAATTGGGAGTCGTTATCACACACAATTTCCGAGGGTACCCTAATTATGCAAAGGATGTTCTTTTTTATGAAAGAGATTACCTGCTTATGTTTAACTCTTAGTATGATTCAGCTTATCCACTAGGAGAATTAGTCCGTCATAGCGAGAAGGCAAACCCTTTGACCGGAAGATGGTGGTAGATTTCCTACAATGTCCATTTCACATTGCATGAAGGGTCATGGAATAAGGGTAGGATAGAGAGGCTTCGAAGGTTGATGTGCGACAAGCACGTGCCGTTCACAAGCTTAGCACTTGTGACAGAATTCGATCACATCCTTCTGCCCATCCTTGTCGCAAAACTTTGTTAGATAGACTTCTGATGTCTCTCTATTTGGTGGTGTTTTGATATGTGATTTCCTTTGTAAATATGTTTCTTTTTCCCCTTTTCTTGTGCGTTTTGTTCCTTTTTAGCTTAGTTCCCGTATTTCTATGAGATTCGGAAACTACGCGCGTTTTATGTGTTTTGTAGGTAATTTGGCATGGATCGAGGATCGATTTGAAGGAGGGTCGAGACATGGAGCAAAGGCCGAGCTAAAGCGGGAAAGAGAGGAGCAAGCCATGAAGAAGAACAAGAGGAAAGCCAACAAGAAGAAGGTGGAACGAGGTTCGGACCGAGTTGAAACCATGTCGGGCCCGACTTGGAATTTTCAACCTCGGACCGACATGCACAGTAACTCGGGCCCGAGGTCCTCCGTGTCGGTCCGAGTCGGTCACCGGACTACTTGGGCTCCAAGGCACGAATTTGTGGACTTCCACTTTTGCCCCTCATCTAATCTATAAAAGGCCCTCTTGTCTTCTAATTGGGGGTTCCCCCACATACACACAAAAGGGGGGAAAGGGTTCCACAAAAGGGGGGAAAGGGTTCCAAGGGAGCCAAGAGGATTCTTGTAGAGCAAGGAGGAAGGAGAGGAGAGGAGAAGAGAGAGAATCGGCCAAGGGAGAGGAAGTCTTGATAGGTTTGGTTGGTAGATTAGCTTTGATTTGCTTTGTTCTTGTGGATTTGGAAACCCTTGATTGGAATTTGTGGATTGCTTTTGATTTGAATGAAACTTTGCTTTGTTTTGAGATTGATGATGTTGATTGCTTTCCCTTTTGATTTGTTTGCTTTCTTTGTTTGCCTTATGGAGTAGATCTCCTTGATCTTGGGTTATGGGGGAAAACCCTAGCTAGGTTTGGGCTAGAAACCCCAATTCCATAGCCTTGAGTGCTTGATCTAAGGAACCCACTCTACATAGAGCTACAATTCCTTGCGAAAGTTGGGAATCAAGGCTTGTGATTGGAAAAGTAGCGAAAGTGAACATGTGTCAATCTCAAGACCTTGCTTCGAAGGGGATTTCCCCAATGATCGATGTGTAGAAGTGGTTGGAACGAGGGCGAAAGCACTCGATCCTAGTCCGATCATCACTCATTGCTTGAATTGGGGTGGATAAGCCTTAATCTACTAGAGAAGGAACCCAAAAGCCCAAGATCTACTTTTAATCTTTGAAGTTCGACAAACCCAGCTACCTTGGGCCCGACTTACCCTACGTCGGTCCCGACTTCCTATTGTCGCCAACATCGGGCCCGACTTACCCTACGTCGGTCCCGACTTCCTATTGTCGCCAACATCGGGCCCGACGTGACCTCTGTGTCGGTCCTGACTGTTCTCTTTGTTTTCCTTGTTTTAAGTTCTCCTTTCTAGCTTTCTAGTGTCTAGGAACCTCGATCGAATAGACTTCCCGAGTGTTCGACACCCACCACGTGCTACAACGGGGTCGGGTTATAAATTGTATCTCTAGACCCTCGCATTTCCGAGCGATCAACTTCTTCCCCTTGTATGATTAGCACAAAAAGGTCACTTGCAAGGGTCAGACCGAAGATTAAGGCCTCAAACTCAGACTCATTATTAGTGGCCTCGAACGAGCGTCACATTGCTTGGGCTGTCCTTCCCCCTATGGTGAATTTAGCACTTCCTAGATGTCGATGCCACTAGCTTTCACGTCACCGTATCTGTGAAATCTCCACACCCCGTGATTTCCTACTTCGACTGCTAGCATTTCCCCTCCCTTAGTTCATTTTTCTAAAGTAGGGCTAAAATTAGCCATAAAATCTACAAGTGCTTGTGATTTGATTGTCGTCATAGGCTCGTATTGGATGTCAAATCCACTCAAATGGATCACCCATTTAGCCATCCGACCGATGAAATCTGGTTTATATATGAAAGTTCTTAGTGGGTAACTGGTGCGAACTACGATGTTATGTGATTTTAAGTAGGGACGCAACTTGTTTGAACACATCACTAAAGCAAGGAGTACCTTGTTTTTACGAGTAGGAGGGTTCTGCTCACAAAGTATACTAGTAGTTACTGACCATCGCTCTCTCTTACTAGGACCCCAATCACCATCTTCGCATTGACGACTAGATATAGTAGGATTATCTCCGATGTTCTGGCTTTGAAAGAAGAAGAGGATTTGTGAAGTACTTCTTTAATTCTTGGAAAGCCTCTTTGTGCTTCGGTGTCCACTAGAAGCACCTGTTCTTACGAATCACCTCGTAAAATAGACGAAAATATTCTGAAGACTTTGAGATGAAATTCTTCAATGTTGTGACCTTCCCCGTGAGCTTTTGTACATCTTTCAAGCATCATGAAGATTTCAAGGAAGAGATAGCCAAAACTTGTTCCAAGCTTCTATTCCACTCTGGGTGACCATATACCCGAGGAACTTTCGTGACTTAGCTCTAAATGTGCACTTTAAGGGATTCAATTTCATGTTGTATTCTTTCAAAATGTCGAACGCCTCCTCCAAATGACGATTGTGATCGCATGCTTTTTTAGATTTGACGAGCATGTCTCTATATATACCTCCATCATTTTCCCTATCTTCTTTTGGAACATCCTATTCACCAATCGTTAGTATGTTGATGTTCATGTTTTTGGTATAGTTTTTAGGGTGTTTTCTTAGTTTGTTAGGATTAGTTTTGATAAGTTTAGGGTTAGTTTTGCGTGTTTTTGGATAAAGTTTGCATATTTTGTGAAAAGTATGGAAGCTACTCCGTTTTGTGTCTTTTTGTAGGTTTTAGCAAGAAAACGGTGCTTTTTGGAGCTGAATTTGGAATGCTATGGTGAAGGACGGAGGAGTATGAAGATGAGAAGTCGAAGTCCAAGATTTTAGAGTTGAAGTGTTGAAGAAGTCAAAATCCAGGCTCGTTAACGAGGCTATGAAGTGTCGTTAACGAGGTTTAAAGATAGGGTTTTTCGAGAAATCTTAGTGATGACATAACGATCCTGTGCGGGAATTTATTCCGTGTCGGTAGAGTGTTTTTAATGAGTTTTAGGGTTATTATATTTTATTTTAGGTCTTGTTATCCTTCTAGGTTTTATTTCTATATTTTTAGAGTAGGTTTCTATCTTTTAGGAAAGTTTTTATCTTATATCCTTATTTATTTAGATAGCTTTAGTAGTATAAATACCCTTCTTTATTGCCTAGAGAAGGTGTGGCAAGTAGTATTCGCGTAGTAGAGAATTAGAAGAGCCGAGAGAGAGAGAGAAGAGTCGAGAAAGAGATTGAGCCGAGGTGGAACGAGAGTTAGCCGAGGTCGTTAATCACGAGTTTCGATTTGGTATTGTTGTTTTTCAGTTGCTTCTGAATTCTATAAGACGATAATTTTCTTATTAATTTGTAGTTGTTTGTTTTCAATGATTTCTCTATTTAAAGTTGTTTGCTTTATAATTATGAATAGTGAGTAGTCTTCTTATCTAGGGTCGGGGTTGAAACCCGGCATAGTTATGCATGGTTTGATGTGTAAGATGATGTGTTGAATGCCTTCTATCTATTTTTAGATTGCTTGTTGTGTTTATGCCTAGATGAAAGTCAAGGTAATTTGAGTTTTAACTTGATTGAAAGAGAAAGTTATAAACCTGAAGGTTGATATTATTTGAATACGAAGGTTTCAAGCTTTGGATCCAAAACAAGTGATTGAGTTAATTAATTTATGAGAGTAGATTAACTTACTTATTAGTCAATGAAAGTTGATGAATTTATCTATTCAAAGGCATGATCTTTATCTTCTTACAAGTTTATATGCATGACTATGTTGTGGTGACCCTTATCCTAGATCTTTGTTTTTATTTGAATTCTCCTTGATCATATTCGTTACTGAGGTGGTAGCCTCGGTACCGAACCTATTTTTAGGCCATTAGTAGTATACAGGTTCGTTAACGACCCTGACAAAGTCGTTAACGAGGCTGGCCGTGAGTATTTTGCTTGTTTTTGTTTGATTTTCATTATTAGTACACGATAGATAAACAAACTGTGATTCTTGTGGCACGATCCTGACTCCCCTATATTCAGCAGGGTCTTGACTTATAAATTCATTTGTTGTCCAGAGTAAAGGCCCTGCACTGTAGACGCCGAGAGAACCGAGCCATGGCCATACCTGAAGAGATGGCTCGTCAGTTGGAAGTCCTCCAAAACCAGATGGAGGCGTTGAAAACCGAGAAAGAAGACGTTGTTGCCGAGTCTGAGCGTCAAAGAGTCAACAATGCTCGTCCACAAGAAGAGCTGAATGCCTATCCGAGGAATGCCAAATAATACATGCATCCGGAATTGAGGGTGCCAGAATCCCCAATTGTGTTTCCGGAGATAGAGAAACCATTTGAGATTAAGTCTCAATTTATATCCTTGATCAAGCGGGCTCAATTTGAAGGGAAACCTTCTGAGTGCCCTATGGAACATATTAGGAACTCTCTTGATTTATGTGACACCATAGCTACTGAAGGTGTCTCACTTGAATATGTTCTATTAAAAGCTTTCAGGTGGTCTCTTGCTGGAAAGGCCCTGAGCTGGTTGGAGAGCTTACCTCCTAAGTCTATCAAGACTTGGAAAAACTTGTATGACCAATTTCTTACAAAATTTTTCCCTCCTGCCAAGACAACGGAGTTGAGAAAGCGAATCACCTCCTATCACCAGCTACCTAATGAGACTTTTGTTGAAACGTGGGAAAGATTTAAAGAAATGCTTAGATAGTGCCCCACTCATGGGCAACCTTTATATGTTCTTCTTGAAATCGTTTTCCAGGGTATCAACGTCGAGACCAAGAATCGCATCAACATGCATACAGCGTGCGGTTTTATAGAGATGGACCGTACGGCTGCATGGGAATTGCTGGATAAGCTGTCCAATTATGATGCCATGTATGGAACTCAGCAATCAGCCCAATCCCAGAAACGTCTCTACGTGCCTAACCGAGAAGAAGTTGACCCAGATGTTAAAAATCAATTTCTACAAGACGAGGTCAACCGCGTAAAGAAGCAGGTAAGTTTTCCGAAATCCTCTCAATCCTGTCAAGAGTGTGGTTCTTCTGCCCATTCTACTACTGCTTGCACTAACATAGAGCAGGTAAGAGCCGCTGAGACAATTGCTGAAATGAATTATATGAGAGGCCCATACAGGAACCATCGTAGTAATTTTGACAGGTCAAACAACTATCAGACGTGGGGCAATCAAAATCAAAATCCAAGCTATGAAGCGCCTCCACCGGATAGGCGACCTGCGCCTTATCGACCTCCAAGCCATCAGGAACCACCATCATGGGTACAAGGGTTACAGGAAGGCATTAATGGAGTCCACAATAAAGTTAATGAAGTTCAAGCCAACCTTAACCACCAAAATAAAAGATGGGGAGAGTTCGATGGATGGAAGAAGAATGTTGATTCCCAACTAGGGAACCTTGATGCACAGATTCCAAGGCCACAAGGGCAACTTCCGGGCCGTCCCGAAGAGAACCCTAGGGCACAGATAGCAGCGGTACACCTTAGGAGCAGAAAGACACTACCAGAGCGTGTCCAAGCTAAGAACAAGACTGAAGAGGACGTCACGGTTCTGCTCGGTAACGATCCAGCGAGAGCGACTACCGAACCAGCACCACATGATGACGAGGCTCCGAGGGTACCTAATGACCCTAGTCCAAGTAAGTTTTCTAATCCGAGCCCTCCTCTCAATCCCAGGGTAGTTAACGACCCCATCAGGGTCGATAACGATCCTCCGAGAATGCCTAACGACCCTAGTGTCGACCCGGTAACTTCACCTCTCGAGCCTAACTTGGTTCCGAGAATGGTGAAATCTCTTCCATTTCCCACTAAGAAATCTATGGACTCTACTGAGAGTAAGTTCAAGCGTTTCGTAAATATTCCTCAGGGCATTAATATTTGTATCCCATTCGTTGAGGCCCTAAGCGAAATGCCGGCTTATACGAAAATTTTGAAAGATATTCTTAGCAGGAAACGATTCATCACAGAGCTGCAAGACGAAGTCAGACTATTGCTCTACCAGAAAGCTAGGAGACCCAGGGAGGTTTTGCATAACAATTGGCATAGGCGACCACAAATTCAAAGCTTTATGTGATCTGGGAGCCAGTGCTAGTTTGCCCCCCCTTTCAATTTGGTCAAAAGCAAACATGGGACCATTGGAGCCTGTAGATATGAACCTCTACATGGCAGACGGATCATGCGTCAAAGCCACAGGAGTCGTGGACGACTATCCCATTCAAGTTGGGAAATTCTTTATACCGAATGATTTCATCATCCTCGATATGCCTGAAGACCCTCATGTCCCCATTATCCTAGGAAGACCATTCCTAGCTACAGTAGGTGCTAGGGTCGATGTGCGGAAAGGACTTCTCACTTTTGAAATTGGCGAGGAACGCGTGGAATTCAGCCTGGACCAAAACGCACATGACTCGTCTGCGGCTGCACAGATAAAGTTGACCCAACCGGAACTCGACACAGCTGACCCTACCGAGCGTCTTCCAACTACCAAAATGGATGAGAATTTCACACAAGTTCCTACCGAATCTCATTGGCCCATCATCGAGTCCCACATGCAAGGGCATAATCAAGGTGAGTACTCTAATTATGAATTCGCTAATGCTGGCTCTGATCATTCTTCATACTTTTCTCCTACACCATGCCCCACCATATGTCTATATATGCTACAGAGGAGTCCAGACCACCTTGGTTTTCGGATTTCACTAACCCTTATGTAGGAATACCGGGCATACTGATAGAAGATAAAGGACCGAATTTAATGACTCAAGCTAAAAATGCCTACAGAGCTAGCTATAGGGTACCCCAAGACCCCAACATAGCTGCAAAAGAGCCACCTTGAACATAGGTAAGTACGTCGGGCTAACGATGTTAAAATAGCGCTTACGAGAGGCAACCCGCTTTTAGTATAGACTACATTTTTCCATCTTTTTAGATCTTTTTCCTAGCTTTCTTTTGAGTTTTTTTAGTAGTTTTTAGGATAGAAAATAGGATAGTTTCCTTTTAGATAACAAGATGCAGGAGATGGGCTCGTAAACCATTCAAAAAAGCTACGGTGGCTCGTTAACGACCCACCCAAGGTCGTTAACGACCCGGTTTGGCGACCCAACTCGGCAAACGGGCAGGTGAGTTTATTTTTAACCCTAATCTATCTTCTATCTACCCATGCCCCCCCCCCCTTCACCTCTTCCCCTACCCTCTCCTATATAACCCTTCTAAACCTCCTAAAATTCTACTCTCAAATCCTCAAATCCCAAACATAAACTCCCAAAATCCTTACCGAAATCCTTCACCACCGATCGGAATTCCCACCTCTACCGAACTTCGGAAAATACCCCAGTAAAAGAAGTCCGCAACCCCCGCATTCGTTACCGGCGAGATCCAAGCTCGTTAACCACCCAATTTTCGATCTTTTTCTCTTCAATTTCTCAATCTACCAGTATGATTTCCAAACCCTAACTCTTTATTACATGATTCATGGTTTTTAGGGTAGAAATTTCGTATCTAGATTGCGTTTATAGAGAGGTTGTCGAGTTGCATGTTTTGATCTTGCTCATGAATTTGGTTCATGCCTAGTTGTTCTCGATCTAGGAAGGGTTGTTCGTGTCTAGTTCCCCATTGAAATTTGATTGGAAAAGCATGAATTTTCTTTGTCTAGAAATCAAGTTTGATCTTCACCATGATAATTTTGGGCAATTCTAGCATGTGCGGGATGGGTAATCGAGCAAGTATGGGGTGAGTATATCCGATTGTGTGTCTTACATAGGATTAAGAATGATGCATGCTTAATTCATGGATGAATTTTAGAGTCTTTTTCACTTGGAAATTTTCGATTGGTTCCTGCGTAGGCTCGTTAAAGTCCCTGCGTGTCCTCAAAGTTGAAAACCAGTCTAGACCTGTTACCGACCCAATTGGGTAGTTAACGAGGAATTCCGAGGGCTATTCCAAGACCAAGTGTGGGGTCTCTTGTCTATCTAGTTGAATGGATTTTATCTTGGAAAAAATCGTATTTATTTGTAGATCCACATGGCAAGTTCAAGCAGAGCCGCTACCCGAGCCCAAAAGAAGAAGAGGAATCAGAGGTTCACATCTCCACCTCGCATGGATAACGTGATCCTGCGCACGCAAGGGCAGGCGAACCGATACAACGCCATCCTAGACAAGGACCACAACACTAAGTGGTTTTCAAGGACTAGTGCTAAAGCCATGAAGATCTATGAGGATGTTAAGGAGGCCTTTTCTATTCTCGGTGTGCCTCACTTGCTGAAGAAGGAGAATTTACCACACCGTCCGGATCTCACATCCGAGTTTCTAGCCACTCTTGAGACAAGCTTATCGACGAAGACTTCGGCGGGACGCATCCGATTTTGGCTCGGCAATGTGAACCGTGAGTACACTTTGGCGGAGTTCAATGCTATTCTTGATCTCACAAACCCCTCTCGAGATTACAACCTCAAGGATTACAAGGTGACGAGGACTTGGAGCTACATCACCGGGGAGGTAGAGCCCTCCACTGTGGCATTATCTGGGGCAAGCATCATCAACCCCATATTCAGGATCATTCTCCGAGTACTAGCCGCTACATTCTGGCCAAAAAGAGAGTTGAACAGGCCGACAAGGACAAAAGTTGCTTGCCTCCGCACTATTCTTTTTGAGGAGCCCGCGCTTTATTATATGGAGAAGTCAACCAAGTCAAAGGAAGTATGGTGCGGGAATCTGGTTAGTCTCCTGGCGACCAATCTTGGAGTCGATCTCACTCGTTACACGCCCTCTCATGCCCAATTGCTCAACCGGAACTATTGGTTTAGCTCCGGTATTTTCACTCAAGTTCGGGATGGGTATATTAACAAAGTGCAAGGCCGAGATGTCGTGCCCACCCGTGACATGTTGGAGCTCCTTTACGTCTCGAATTGGTACGAGAAATGGACGGGTCATGCTTTCCCGTTAGAGCCCAAGCCGGAGGATGAGCTATCACTTAGGCCGTGTGAGACAAGATTTGAGCGAGAAGGAGAAGCGATGGATGAAGATGATGATGAGACTAAAGAGGCAGCTACTGAGGGAGGCACAGAGGAGCTCAACATCGAGGACGAAGACCTCGAAACAGAAATTGTGGGAGAAAATATCTTTGTAAACGAGCCAGTCAAGGTCGTTAACGACCACTTTGAGGCTTCTACCGATGCTCCTACCGAGGCACACAGCTTCGGTAACGACCCGCCGAGAGCATCTACCGACCAATTCCAGCCTCCTATTGACCCTAATTCTTATGGTCTCATGCCATGTAATCCGGTGCTTTACCAAGATCACTTCCAGCCTCACAATCACTATCAACCACCTCCCCCACCCGAGTACACTGGATCAAGTATCCCGCCTCCATGGGCCGAAGATCTTTCTGCTCAGATGCAACAGCTTAACCTTCAGCAGAACCATATTCATAGGAGGATGGATAGATTGGAGAGTGTCTATTCTGCCCGCATGACATTTGAGGATACGAGGCATCAGCAGAGAGAGGCGGAGGATGCAGAGCGCTGGAGGAGATGTATGACTCCATGGGAATCTTCGAGCATTATTTTCCACCACCTAACCGCTGATTCAGTTTGAAGAAGTTTTTCTTGTTTCCTGCTTCATGACTTTGTATGTTTTTTTTTGTTTTATCTTTTCTTGTTTTCTTTTCTTTTTGTTTTCTAGTTCTTTCTTTCTTCTTATTTTTCTTACAGTGGGGACACTGTAATTTTAAGTATGGGTGGGAAAGGGAAGAAAAATTGTTGTCTTGTGTCTTGTTTGTTTTATATGTCTTATTTGTTTTAAGTAGTTTTTGTTCCATAAAAATCGAAAAAAAAATCGAAATTTTTTTTGAAAAATTTCAAAAAATTCCAAAAAGAGTTTTAGAATTGATAGATATCCCTTTCTTATGGTTCTATGATAGTATTTGCTAGCATGATCATATAATTCCTTACAAGCATGTCTTTGAGAGTATAGCCGAATTCTTACATTGAAGTTGTTTTTATAGAGGAATAGCATTTGATGAAATTGAGCATGTATACTTTTTAGCATAAGTGATGCAATCCAACTTAATTACCTTGTGAGTTATTTTGGCCTTATAGGGAGAACTTAAAGAATCCCTCTTCTTTTCTTGTATGATATACTCTCTATATGCATATTATCTCTTAGAATTGTGATGGTTATCTATTTATTGAGACCTATATAAGATTTATAGTTCATTACTTGTGGAAATCAGATGACATAGAACTTATTTTTATAAGCCCTATTAATCCCTATCCACCCTTACATGATCCTTCTTTTTGACAACCAACTTGAGCCTAAAGCCTTTTATTTTTAGCTCCAAAAAATTGTTCCCTAGCCGAGATAAGCTTGACCATATCCGGGGATTAGGACTTAGATTGGAGAGGAGATTGTTTTGTTAAGTGTTAAAAGATGTTATGTTTGGGTTGAAATTAAAGGATTATTGAGAAGGGTAGATTGGAAGTCTCTTGCTTACATCGTGTAAAAAGAAAGATCTCCTGGTACAAATGATGCACGAAATAAGATTGCTTGTTGAAAAGGAAAGAAAGAGGAGTACAAGATAAAGCTCGGTAACGACCATATTGGCTCGTTAACGAGGCAGCACAAAGAAAGAAAGAAAAAAATGATGCGAAGGAAAATATGAAATAGAAAGAAGAAGTAAGAAGTGCATGTGTGTTTAATCAGAGATTCTTTTGAGTTGTTTTATGAGACTTTCTAGGATATATTGGGTGAGTGAAAGAAAGTGCATAAAGAGGAGAGAGTTTGATATGTTTTTATGAGAGTTTTGATGTTATATGTGAGTTTTTAGGAGTCTTTGATTCCTGGATATTATTAGCACCACATAACCAAAATTTTCCACGCCTTATTGTCTTTACCAAGCCCCATTACAACCCGGCCGAATGGAAGCTTCTATGAAGTTTTTCATTGAGCCTGAGTTCTCTTGATGATTTTTGCTTGTTTTGAGAAATCTTAGGTGGAGAGTTTGGTGATATAAGTTCCAATTAAACACTTGAGAGTTGAGTGAAACACATATATCCCTTGTGAGGTTGGATTGCATTTGCTTATGTCTATTTGGTGTATATATGTGTGATGACGTTAATAGTTATTTGCTATTTTCTGCTATGTGTGGATGTTGCTTTTTAGATGATGGCTATAGTTTGATAAGTATTGTTGTTTGGTTTTGATTATTGTTTAGTGATTGCTTGAGGACAAGCAAGTCTAAGTATGGGGTATGATGTTCATGTTTTCGGTATAGTTTTTAGGGTGTTTTATTAGTTTGTTAGGATTAGTTTTGATAAGTGTAGGGTTAGTTTTGCATGTTTTTGGATAAAGTTTGCATATTTTGTGAAAAGTACAGATGCTACTCTGTTTTGTGTCTTTTTGTAGGTTTTAGCAAGGAGACGGTGCTTTTTGGAGCTGAATTTCGAATGCTATGGTGAAGGACGGAGGAGTATGAAGATGAGATGATGTGACTATGCTAAGGCCATCTCCTCCTCCATCAAACTCGGAATCCATAATCCCCTTCAAAAACATCATCAACACAAGTCGAAATCTCTTCTCGTTGGATTCTGCGACCCCTCAGTAAAACTGGAATAACGTTTGATCCACAAGCGATTTTAATTTCAAATTTTGAGGGATTAAATAGGACTCATAGATCTAACTCGGGACATTGAAATCACCCAATTCCGAGTTTGGACGAGGGAGATCTGCCCTCGTGAATCCAGAATAGAAGTTCTTCCATCAAGATTGCTCGGGTCTTCCTCGGATTGCCTTGCACCGCTTACAACATCAAGATCCTTTCATCATGAGAAGTCGAAGTCCAATCTTTTATAGTTGAAGTGTTGGAGAAGTCAAAATCCGAGCTCGTTAACGAGTCTATGAAGGGTCGTTAACGAGGTTTAACGATAGGGTTTTTCGAGAAATCTTAGTGATGACCTACCGATCCTGTGCGAGAATTTATTCCGTGTCGATAGAGTGTTTTTAATGAGTTTTAGGGTTATTATATTTTATTTTAGGTCTTGTTATCCTTCTAGGTTTTATTTCTATCTTTTTAGAGTAGGTTTCTATCTTTTAGGAATGTTTTTATCTTATATCCTTATTTATTTAGATAGCTTTATTAGTATAAATACCCTTCTTTATTGCCTAGAGAAGGTGTGGCAAGTAGTATTCGCGTAGTAGAGAATTAGAAGAGCCGACAGAGAGAGAGAAGAGTCGAGAAAGAGATTGAGCTGAGGTGGAACGAGAGTTAGCCGAGGTCGTTAATCATGAGTTTCGATTTGGTATTGTTGTTTTTCAGTTGCTTCTGAATTCTGTAAGACGATAATTTTCTTATTAATTTGAAGTAGTTGTTTGTTTTCAATGATTTCTCTATTTAAAGTTGTTTGGTTTATAATTATGAATAGTGAGTAGTCTTCTTATCTAGGGTCGGGGTTGAAACCCGGCATAGTTATGCATGGTTTGATGTGTAAGATGATGTGTTGAATGCCTTCTATCTATTTTTAGATTGCTTGTTGTGTTTATGCCTAGATGAAAGTCAAGGTAATTTGAGTTTTAACTTGATTGAAAGAGAAAGTTATAAACTTGAAGGTTGATATTATTTGAATACGAAGGTTTCAAGCTTTGGATCCAAAACAAGTGATTGAGTTAATTAATTTATGAGAGTAGATTAACTTACTTATTAGTCAATGAAAGTTGATGAATTTATCTATTTAAAGGCATGATCTTTATCTTCTTACAAGTTTATATGCATGACTATGTTGTGGTGACCCTTATCCTAGATCTTTGTTTTTATTTGAATTCTCCTTGATCATATTCGTTACTGAGTTGGTAGTCTCGGTACCGAACCTATTTTTAGGCCATTAGTAGTATACAGGTTCGTTAACGACCCTTACAAAGTCGTTAACGAGGCTGGCCGTGAGTATTTTGCTTGTTTTTGTTTGATTTTCATTATTAGTACACGATAGATAAACAAACTGTGATTCTCGTGGCACGATCCTGACTCCCCTATACTCAGCGGGGTCTTGACTTATAAATTTATTGTTGTCCAGAGTAAAGGCCCGTCAACATATGTGGCTCCAGCGTTCCTCAAGCCAGACCACCTTGTAACAATATGTTCCTTTACTATTGATGAAGGTTGTCTTTTGTTAGTCGTCTTCATGCATGCGGATCTGATTATACCAACTAAAAGTGTCCATAGAGGTTAGGAGCTCGTGACCAACAGTGGCCTCAACCATTACGTCAATGTGTGGTAGTGGGAATGAATCCTTGGGACAAGCTGTTTTTTTTTTTGAGCAATTGGGACAAGCTGTTGAGAGGGTTTCATGACAACAAATAAATTTAAAATCAAGACCATGCTGAGTACAAGAGAGTCAGGTTCGTCCACGGGAGAAAGTTAGTATCAAGTTTGCAGCGCAAGTAATCAACAAAGTAAGGGTTTTTATCAAGAGAAAGAGAAAATCTATGGTTTTAGGGTATCCCCACAACAATAATTATGCATACTATAGCCAATGAAGCATAAAGATCATGCTTTTATCACATAAAGGTGTCAACTTTCGTCAACTAAGCAAGTAAATCAATTAACTTTCGTCGTATCAATAAACTTACTATCTATCTCTTCTACTTCAACTAGGATTGATCCACTTTCGCTTCAAAACCCTAAATTGACTATATTGATTCAAGGTTTCCGCTTTCGCTTCAACTATGAATGAGAAATTCCCTTAAACTTTCGTTTCAAGGATTAATAGCAAGAGAATAAAATCATGCAATAAAAACAATCAAATCATGATCAGAAACAAGTATGCACAACCATTGTTGGGTTTAACCCCAACCTTAGAAGGAGAGACTACTCACTAATCATAATTAAAAACATCTAAATTAAATTAAAGAGAAAGGAAAAGCTTACAACTGAATCCACAACAAAACTTGTTTTCCAAGTAACTCCGCAAATTTGTCCCCTCTTCTCTCCTCACGCCTCTCTCTCTCTCTCTCTCTCTCTCTCTCTCTCTCTCTCTAACTTCTACCCTAAACAAGGTTAATAGTGGGATAAGAAAACTAAAGCTAGAACAAGAGTATTTATAGAGAAAACTAATCTATCTATAAAATAAATCTCTAAAAGATATATCCCATCTATAAGGAAATAAATTGTCTAAAAGATATATCCCTTAAGGAAACTAATAAAATCATAAATATACGGGATACATGACTTTAATTCCACCGACTCTGATGTCTTCTACCGAAACGGGACCCTCGGTACTGATCCTATCAAGGTCGATAGATTTTTCTTCTGAATTCTCGATTTTTTCTTTCCTGAACACCTCGTTAGCGAACCTCCTGCCTCGGTACCGACCCCATTCAGCAGTGAAAACAGCTTTGTAACTGAAAGTAAAATTTCAGTAGCGGGTTCGTTACACCTCGAATTGACTTGATTTTTTTCCTATGTCTTTGTAACGAGTTTCTCTACTTCTTTCTTAGCTTGAACTTGATCTTGAATCTATCTCTTGAGTTCTATCTTTATTCATAGCTTAATCTTTATCTTCACTTCATTCTTGAGAATATGCTCGAAAACAGCTTCAAGACCTATTAAAAACACCACCACAGCTTATGTAGACTCCATATCTTACAAAAATACGAAAACCTACACAAACGACTCAAAATAAAACACAAAACTAAAGAAAAAGACTCAAACACACTAACAACACACCCTTAAAACACAACTAAATAGACAGATATCACAAGGCGGATATCACATGCCTCCAACTTCCCTTTTTTCATAGGTATATTTCACCTCCCTTATTTTTCCCGTCTCCATCAATTTGCTCACTTACTCATCCACGATCTTATTCCTCTCCGCTGTGACACCCTCCACTTCCCTTTGTTCTTAGGTCTACTTCACCTCCCTTATTTTTCCCGTCTCCATCAATTTGCTCACTTCCTCTTCCACTATCTTATTCCTCTCCGCTGTGAACTTTCTTCATTTCTACTTCACAAGTGGATTGTTGGATTCTATGTTTAGCTTGTGCGTAATGATCTTTCGATCAATGCCAACCATATCCTCGTCCTCCCTGGCAAAGCAATCACTATTTGCACATAGGAATGCTAATAACTTAGCTTTGGTTTCGGGCTTAAGGCTGTATGGACCGTCGAGGGTCGGATCCATCTAGGGCCACTTTATCCACATAACTTTCTGCTTATTCTTTTCTAAGGTTGGCTGTTTTGGGAGAAAAATACTATGTACTTCAACGCCCTAGATTTGAGTTACAATCTAGTTTTTTGGACGAAGTACACTTAAGCTCTTTTTGGAAAGAAGAAATGATTTTTCAGTGTTCTCTCGATTCTGAGTGTTTTTTCCTCCTTTTGGTTTACAATGATTGATTCCCCTTACAATTGATGATTTTTCCCTTTCTAAACCTAACTTTTCCCTTCGCCCACGTCTGAAGCCACGTTCACCCCTTCACCGGATATTCCATAACCATCACCGACTTCTCATGTCGCGAATAGTAACCGTCTTAGGACCTCTCCCCTCTTTAGGCTAACGATCGTCTTCCCTCATTAATTTTGATAACTGTCGTCTTTCATGCATCTCCGGGCGCTAGTTGTGATTTGGGTCGTGATTGCAGGAGACATTCATCTTTGGGCCTAAAAAGATAGGCCCAACAATACCCCCAAATCCAATTTGAATCTAAGCGCGGGATACAGATCTGATTTTCCACTTCTTGTTGATATGACCAGGGATGCGTGGAGGCTCTCGGATCGTCCGATGGCTTCTCCAAGGGGAAGGGTCTCTTCAGCTTTAGGTCTATAATTACCCCTGCATCAGAATTGTACAATTGCCTTTTCTAGAGCGATCCTTCTTCTCCTTTATTCATCTCTTTCTGCCATCTTTCTCTGTGTGTTTTTTCTTCTTCCAATGCATAGGAAAGGCAAAAATTGCTGATATGGGCTTTGAATTTTCTTACTCGCTAGATCAATAACATTGCAATTCATGTTCTATGTCCAAACAAGAGTTGGAGAAAATCATCAAGAACCACGGCTTCCCGCCGGGAACGAGGTTTCATTGCCCGACGATCGAAGCCATCGACTGGTTTAGGTCTAGGTGGGTGTCCTTCTTGGAATATCTCTTTACTCTAGGTCCATGTTTCTGTTCTCTTCCCTTATTCTAGAATTCGTGGTAGCTTTAAATCTTTCTCCAACGCGGCTTATGTCGACGACATGGAATTTTTGTTCCAGATCAACGAACTGGCTTTAGGAGAAGATATCAATTTCATTGTGTCAGATCTACTCTTCGCTTATCGAGTGTCTACTCTTGGACTGGGCCGGATTACTCTACATGCAATGGATGCCAAAAGCCTACTAGTCCCAAAATCCAAGGTTATTGACAAGGATTGGGTGACTCTGATGTGAACCCCGTTGAGGATTCACGAGCGGATCTTGTTGTGGACTTGTATTATGTCTCTTCACCAATCGAGCCGGATAGATTGAGGCGTAAATGCCTAGACTTTGGGATGAGAAAGAATTGAAAGGATGAGAAGGTCGACTAGTATGACCTAGCCGTGAAGAGTATGAGATGAGAAGTAGAATTATTTGGTGACACCTAAAAGATAAGTGCTCGATAAATCTGGCAGCAATTCGTTATCATAAATCAAGCGTAAAGAAAATACATGAGTAACGACTCCCTTATATAGAGGAGTTCAAGGTAAAACCCTAGCTAGAAACCCTAGTAGCATGGGCGGCGCATGGAGGAGGCATGCAAGCGGCCCATCACGCAAGCCCAAAACACTCACATCAAATGGAAATGACATAAATATTAAGGTTCAAAAAGGAAATAGTATTAAATATGGCAATAAAGATAAATCGGTCATGGTGGCCATATCGTGATTGTCGCGACAAGGTCGTGACAAGGCTGGCGCGGCGCGACAAGGGCATCGGCGCGCCAACACGCGCAAGGTTGTCGCGACATGCTAGGCGTGGCACAACAAGGCCATGGAGCGGGGCGTGAACCTCATGTCGCGATGCCGGTTGGCCTGGCGGGGACATGCAGGGCGGTACCAAGGCATGAGGCTCGGTACTGATGGCGGCTGGCATGGTACCGACCCTAGGGGGCTCGATACCGAGTGTGAGGTCCTCGGAACAATGGTGCGAGGCGCCGGTGACCGAGAGACACCCGAAGAGGGGCGTGCCCGTGAGTGCATCGTGGCTAGCGGGCAACGATGGAGCTCGTGGCTGGAGCAATGGCACGGGTTTGAGCTCGAGTGATGCGTCCATCGGAGTGTACGGACAAATCTTCCTCTTCTTGGCTGGAGTTCAATATGGGTCTCACATCACCCTCCCCCCTTGGGTGGGAAACGTCCCTGTTTCTGGTCATGATACTCGGGATCTACGTTGGGAGAGAGCTCGAAGACATTAAAGGAAGCATGAACGTTGTACTTACCCGGGAGGTCGAGGATGTAAGAGTTGTTGTTGATGCGCCATAGGACCTTGAACGGTCCATCCCCTCGCAAGTGCAACTTCGTCTTCCGAGCATCGGGAAAACACTCCTTCCGAAGGTGAAGCCACATCAAATCTCTAGGCTCGAAGATCAATGTGTCGACCTTGTTGTGTTGTGCGGCATATTGATCTGAGTGCTTCAGCAGCTGCGCCTTTGTGTACTCATGTAGGCGGCACATGTTGACGACGCGGTTGGTCGCGTCGACATGCTCGCCGGTCGTAGACAACCTTAAACGGGGTCATCTTCATCGTAGAGTGGAAGGATCTGTTATAAGGAAACTCAACATGACACAGTAAGTCCTCCCTTCAACGTGGGTTTGCCTTGTGCATCGTCCGAAGAAGAGTGCCCAAGGTCCGATTCGTCACCTCAGTCTGACCATTGGTCTGGGGTGATAAGGAATGGAAAATAGGAGTCGTGTACCTAACTTTCCCCAAAGTGTTCTCCAAAAATGGCTGCAGAACTTGGTATCCCTATCACTAACAATAGTTTTAGGAATACCATGTAGCTTTACCACATGCTCGAAAAAGAAATTCACGATTTCCACCGTGTTATTGGTTCCTTTGCATGCAATAAAGTGGGCCATCTTGGAAATAGGTCCACGACTATGAAGATAGAACCTTTGCCACGCTTTGAAGTTGGGAGGCCCGTGATAAAATCCATTGAAAGATCTTCCCATGGGGCGTCCGATATAGGTATAGGCGTGTAAAGTCCATTAGGTTGTGACAAAGACTTAGCCGTATGACACTTCACACAACCCTGACAGTACTTGTTTATATCTAGTGCCATTTGTGGCCAAAAGAAATATTCACGTAGTGCTGCCAATGTTTTGGCTATGCCAAAGTGGCCTCGACCATCATGAGCCTCTTTGAGCAACAAGTGCCTAACCGAAGAGGTCTGAATGCAAATCTTTCCAGCGCGGTATAGATACCTATTGTCCAAAAAGAATGACTCATGGAGGTGAGAGTGCTCCAGGTCTTTAATGATCGAGGAAAAGAACAAATCTAAGGCGTACAATTCCTTAATCAAAGCAAACCCGAGCAACTTGGAATGAAGCTGCGTCAGAAGGATATACCTGCGGAGAGAGCATCGGCGATGACGTTCTCTTTGCCTTCTTATGAGCGATGACGTAGGGAAACGTCTTGATGAAAGGATCGATGGTGTAGATGGTGGTGCAAAGAGATCGCCACGAGAATCCAACGAATTCCGACAACAAACACCACGCAGCTGACCCGTCTTCAACTGGATCGAATTCGAGATGTTAGATCTCTGAGTCTAGTTTAACCCCTCAAAATTTCAGACTTAGGTGATGAGTGGATTGAACGATATGTCGATTTTACTGAGGGGGTGCAGAAACCTCCGAGATGGATGATGGATCGAAATGGAGAGAACAAGGGGATATGGATGCTTGAAAACTTGGATATGACTCACCAAGCTCTCAAACAAACTAATATGCTAGAGATTGTCGGATATTACTCACCAACAACTTGAACAACGAGAATTGAACGAACGAAAACAAGAACAAGAACTTGAATTGAAAGATGCAAGGAAAGTAAGCAACAAGGTTTTTCGTTCAAATCTCCGGGAATGAGGAGGAGGAGGCCGACCTTAAACCTAACACAAAGCATTACAAAATTAACCCCCTCACTTAAGGAAATTACATAAATTAACCTGAAATCCTGAAAGTTTATAAAGTGTCCTTAACCGTCAAAACAGTCACTTGTCGGAACACGAGGCGAAAGGAGACTCCAACCTTCTTCTTTGTAAACCTTTGGAAACTTATGATCCATGAGCTCCTCCTTGATCTTGTCAAGCATTACCCTAGCATGTTCTCGAGTGATGCGCCAATAATAGAGCGTCGTGCCTTGACTCGGCTCCTTAGCGCCTCGGATACTGGCCTTGGATATGTGTCCAAATGAAGACTCTCCCTTGTCGTGCAAATTGGACTTGTCTTTAGGGCTGGAATCTTCACTCAAATCATGGGGCCATGACTCGGTAGATGGAATCACATCATCCTCCTCCCGTTCAAAAAGATTCGTCCTCAAATCTATCAAGCCTTGTGAGCTCAACAAAGAAGGTAGGGCTTCTAGCTCCCTAGGTGTGGCATTCTCCATGACAAAGACATCCTTCTTGGCCTCCACAAGAAAAGGAATGTAATCACCGCTTTGAGTGACTAAAACAGCCTCATCCTCCTCATGGAGCAAGAAGGGCAAACATGAAGGAATCATAGGAAATGCATCCATCCATGGTGTAGACAACGAGTTCATGGAGCTAGGAGTGATGGTAGGACGATGCTTGATTTTAGGAGACAATTCCACAACTTCCTCCTCTTCTTGCAATATGTGCATCATTTCTATTGGACACTTGATGGTAATAAGTTGTTCCAATCCATATAAAGGAGTCTCTCTTTTTGGTTGTTCTGTGTCACTCATCACTCTTTGTTGGAAGGAAGTCTCCTCCCCTTTACAAGGGGTCCTCCTCGAACCTTGATCCTCTTCTCGTGTCTCCTTGATCTTCACCACTTGAGGCACTTGTGTCCTCTCGTCCAGACCTAGGATTTGGTGCTCCAAGGCATCCATGCGTTTCTTCATAGCTTCAATAGATTGTTGAAAGGATTGTTGCATGGATTGCAGCATGGCAGTCAACGAGTTGGAAAACTCCTCATCAAACTTTTTTTTTCTTTTTCATCACCTACACTTGTCATCTCAACAAACCACGTGAACAACAAGAGTATAGAGTGCACTCGAATTAATCACCAAAACTTGCCCGAGATGAAAATCCGACAAGTTGCAAGTAGGAGATGACCAACAAAATGGATCAAGAAAAGCTCAAACACCACAACAAGAAAAGAAACAGCCAAGCAGGACTAGCAATTCTCGGTGTCGTTCCCGTAACCTAGAGTCGACCCAATTCAACAAGCATGTAATGATAACAAGGGATCAAAAGAAAACTGGCTTATGGACTCAATTCCCACGTTTTCACTCAGCCAAAATCAGCAAGACACACTTAAATCAAGCACTAAAGTAAGGCATTAATCAAGCAATCAAAAGCAACCTTTCAACTACTAACTTATGAAGATCTTTTGGTGTTCTATGGGGACGTTTTTGAGCATGGTTTTGCAGCCATGGCTGAGCACCCACTCGGCCAAGACAACCACAAGATCAAGACAAATAAACGACCACAACACAAGACAACAATTTGATGATGGCTGCAAACAACAACAACAACAACGCAACCCTAAGGAGTTCGAACCCTAAACTTGCAACAAGTGGAAATTCAAGATCGGAACAAGATTTAGATGGCGATACCTTCGCGTGGCTCTGATAACACCTGATGAAAGGATCGATGGAGGGGATGATGGTGCAAAGAGATCGCCACGAGAATCCAAGGAATTCCGACAACAAACACCACGCAGGTGACCCGTCTTCAACTGGATGGATCTTCCTCTTCCAAACTCGGAATTGAGTGATTCCAATTCGAGAAGTTAGACCTCTAAGTCTAGTTTAACCCCTCAAAATTGAAGACTTATATGATGAGTGGATTGAACGATATCCATTTTACTGAGGGGGTGCAGAAACCACCGAGATGGATGATGGATCGAAATGGAGAGAACAAGGGGATATGGATTCTTGAAAATTTGGATATGACTCACCAAGCTCTCAAACAAACTAATATGCTCGATATTGTCGGATATTACTCACCAACAACTTGAACAAAGAGAATTGAACGAACGAAAACAAGAACAAGAACTTGAATTGAAAGATGCAAGGAAAGTAAGCAACAATTTTTTTCGTTCAAATCTCCGGGAATGAGGAGGAGGAGGCCGACCTTAAACCTAACACAAAGCCTTACAAAATTAACCCCCTCACTTAAGGAAATTACATAAATTAACCTGAAATCCCGAAAGTTTATAAAGTGTCCTTAACCGTCAAAAGAGTCACTTGTCGGAACACGAGTCGAAAGGAGACTCCAACCTTCTTCTTTGTAAACCTTTGGAAACTTATGATCCATGAGCTCCTCCTTGATCTTGTCAAGCATTGCCCTAGCATGTTCTCGAGTGATGCACCAATAATAGAGCGTCGTGCCTTGACTCGGCTCCTTAGCGCCTTGGACACTGGCCTTGGATATGTGTCCAAATGAAGACTCTCCCTTGTCGTGCAAATTGGACTTGTCTTTAGGGCTGGAATCTTCACTCAAATCATGGGGACATGACTCGGTAGATGGAATCACATCACGTCTCCATAAATTACACACAGCGTGCGTGGCACATATTTTGAGTCGTTTGACTCTTGAGATAAGCCAAGGCCGCGTGATCCGTATGAATTACGAACTCGCTTGGACAGAGATAGTGTTGCCACGTCTTTAAGACCCGAATAAGAGCGTAGAGCTCTTTATCATAGGTCAGATAATTGAGTGCAACCCCTTCTATCTTCTCGCTAAAGTAAGCGATTCTTCGTTGCTCTTGAAGGAGTACGCCACCAATACCATAATCGGAAGTGTCGCACTCGATCTGGAAGCACTTTTGGGAAGTACGGCAATTGCAGGACCGGGGCTCGGCATAAAGCATCTTGTAAGGCCTCAAAAGCGACCTCATGATGCGGTATCCACTATATTGTGGTTGCCTTCTTGTCAAATAATGGAGTGGCCCGACGATAGAACTGAACTCCTTGATAAATCGCCTATAAAACCCGACGAGCCTCAAAAAGGAACAAACCATAGTGGGGGTCGTGGGAGTTGGCCACTCACGGATGGCTCGAATTTTGTCATAATCCACTCATAGGCCATGCTTGGATATGAAGAAGCCAATAAAATTTGTTGTATCCGAGCAAAACACACACTTGTCCAAATTTATATATAAATGTTCGCGGAGGCAATCTAACACCATTCTAAGGTGCCTCGTGTGAGAGTCCAAAGTACGAGAATAAACTAAAATGTCGTTAAAATACATGACGACAAATTGACCCAAAAACATACAAAAAACAAATTTCATAAGACACATAAAAGTCGGAGTGTTAGTGAGGCCAAAAGGCATCACCAACCACTCGTAAAGACCATGCTTGGTCTTAAACGCCAACTTCCACTCGTCCCCTTCTTGAATTCGAATCTGGTGGTAGCCGCTCCTCAAGTCGATCTTGGAAAACAACACGTTACCGTGCAGCTCGTCTAGCATGTAGTCCAAACGGGGAATCAGGTGACGGTACTTGATGGTGATTTGGTTGATGTCACCACAATCCACGCACATTCTCCATGAACCGTCCTTCTTCGACACTAAAATGATCGGAAATGCGCAAGGGTTAAGGGACTCGCAAACATAATCCTTGTCCAACAAAGATTGGATTTGGCGTTGAAGCTCTTGAGTCTCCTTTGGAGACGCCCTATATACAACCTTGTTTGGCAATGAAGCGCCGAGAATCAAGTCTATGCGATGCTCAATTCCCCGGATAGGAGCTAATCCATTGGGGAGCTCAACATGCATAATGTCAGCATACTCCTGTAAAAATATAAGAGATAGAGGGGGTAGCTCATGTGTCTTATCAATAGTAATTTGATGCGAAGGACACAAAAGGAAATAAGAAATACTCCCCTCGATTGTCTTGACCACGTCGCGGCGTCGGCATAGCATGAGTGTTGGGAGGGATATTTAACTTGACAACAAATAAATTTATAGTAAAGACCCTGCTAAGTATAGCGAAGTCAGGATCGTTCCAGGCGAAGCACGGTTGTTTGTTTATCAACTACTAAAAACAAAACAAAACAAAACAAACAAAGACACCTACAACCAACCTCGTTAACGACCTTGTCAAGGTCGTTAATGAACCTGGATAAACTACGAATCACACACTAACGAACTAAAACACAGGTTCGGTACCGAGGCAAGTGAACTCGATAACGAATTTTACGAAAGATAAATTCAGATAGATAAAAGACCTAGGACAAGGGTTACCACAACATAGCCATGCATATAAACTCATAAGAAGATAAAGATCATACCATTAAAAGATAAATCCTCAACTATCGCTAATTAGTAAGCGAATCAATCAATTCTCATAAATTAATTCACTCAATCACTTGTTTTGGATCCAAAGCTCGAAACTTTCGTAATCGAACAATATCAACCTTTAAGTCAATAACTTTCTCTTTCAATCAAATTGCAAACCCAAATTACCTCGACTATCGTCTAAGCATAAGCACAACAAGCAATCAAAAATAGAAAAAAAGCATTCAAAACATCAACTCACTTATTCAGACATGCATAACTATGCCGGGTTTCAACCCCGATCCTAGATAAGAAAACTACTCACTACTCATAATAACAAAGCAAACAACTTCAACAAAAGAAAACATTGAAAACAAAACAAACTTACTTGAAATTAATAAGAGAGATATTGTCTTACAATCTTCAGAAGAATTCGAAAACAACATAAAAACACCGAGTAGAATCCGACTAACGACCCTATGCTCTTCTCTCGAAAGAACCAAGCTCGTAGCTTTCTCCACTCGACTCTCCTAAAACAAATCTGATTCTTCTCTCTAAAAAACCCCCCCTTTTCCTTTCTCCAAACAAGTGTATTTATAGAGCAACTAATCTATCTTAAATCTATCTATTAAAAAAGATAAAAACTTACTCAACTAAAGATAACAAGATAAAATATATAAGATATAACAACCCTAAAATCAGTTAAAACCATACCGACATGGAGCCATCGTTAACGACCTCTGCACAGGGTCGGTAGAAATCACGAACTCTACTCGAAAATTCTATCTTTAAGCCTCGTTAACGACCTTCACAACATCGTTAACGAGCCTGGGATTTTGCTTCTCTTCGATTTTCTCGACTTAAACTTTGGACTTCACTTCACTCTTCCTATGCAATCTTCCTCTTTAACTTCAAGACTTCCATCCTCCATCACAACACACCAGTTCAACTCAAAAAGCGCTCTTTTCTGCTCAAAACCTAAAAAAGACAATAAACTGAGTAGCTTCCATATTTTTCACAAAATATGCAAACTTCTCCAAAAACACACAAAACTAACTCTAAAAACTACTAAAATGAAACTAAACAAACTAAGAAACATACTAAAAACTAGACTAAAAACACGAACATCAAAATACCCCATACTTAGACTTGCTTGTCCTCAAGCAATCACTATACAATAACCAAGACCAAACAATCATTCTCATCAAGCAAATAGCCATCAACTTAAAAGCAACATAAAAAACATAGCAGAAAATAGCAAATGACTATTAACATCATCACACATATATAAACACTTAATAGACATAAGCAAATACAATCCAACCTCACAAGGGATATATGTGTTTCACTCAACTCTCAAGTGTTTGGGCTTATAAATTCAATCTCTCAACTCATCTCATATGCAAAAACTCATAGAAATTGGAACTTATATCACCAAACTCTCCACCTAAGATTTGTCAAAACAAGCGAAAATCATCAAGAGAACTTAGGCTCAATGAAAATCTTCATAGAAGCTTCCATTCGGCTGGGTTGTAATGGGGCTTGGTAATAACAAATAGGGCGTGGAAATTTTTTGGCTATGTGGTGCTAATAATATCTGAGAATCAAAGACTCCTAAAACTCACACATTACCAAAACACACATAACAATAACCAAACTCTCTCTTTATGCACTTTCTCTTTCACTCACCCAATATACCCTAGAAAGTCTCATAAAACTTTAATGAATCTGTGGCTTATCTTTTCAACACAAATGCACATCTTACTTCTCTTCTCTTCCTTTTTTTTTCTTATATTTCATATATTTCTTTCAACTCTTTTTCTTCTTTCTCCGTTCGAACAGACTCGTTAATGAACCAATTAGGTCGTTAACGAGCTTCATCGTGTACAACCTCCCTTACTTTTTCAACAACAACTTTCTTTCGCGCATCCCTTTTTTTTACCAAGAGATATTTCTACAAATTAACACAAGAGACTTCCAATCTACCCTTCTCAAACCCTCAATTTGAACCAACATAACATTTCACTCAACAAAACACTCCTCTCCAAACTAAGTCCTAATCCCCGGATAGGGTCAAGCTTATATCGGCTAGGGAAAATTTTATGGAGCTAAAAATAAAAGGCTTCAGGCTCAAATTGATTATCAAAAAGAAGGATAATGTCAGGGTGAATAGGGATTAATAGAGCTTATGAAAACAAGTTCTCTATCATATGACTTTCACAAGTAATGAACTATAAATCTTATATAGGCCTCAAGAAATAGATAACCATCACAATTCTAAGAGATAATATACATCAAGAGAGTAAAATCACACTAGAACAGAAGAAGGATTTTTGATGTTCTCCCATTAATGCCAAAAATAACTCACAAGGTATCAGTTTTTGTTGGATTGCATCACTCATGCTAAAAAGTATACATGCTCAGTTTCATCAAAATGCTATTTCTCTATAAAAACAACTTCATATCAAGAATCAGGCTATACTATCAAAGACATGCTTGCAAGGAATTATATGATCATGCTAGTAACTACTATCATAGAACCAAAAGAAAGGGGTATCTATCCATTCTAAAACTCTTTTTGGAATTTTAATTTTTCAAATTTTTTTGTAATTTTTTTATTTAATAAAAACAAAGGACTACTTAAACTGACAAGACACACAAAGCACACAAATTTCCTACCCTTTCCCATCCCATAATTAAAATTACAGTGTCCCCAATGTAATAAAAATAAGCAGTAGAAAAGATTAGAAAAGAAGAAAAAGAAAGAAAAACTTACAAGATTTTTGAAGCAGAAAAGAAAGAACTCTTTCAAAACTGGATCAGTGCCTTTGTGGTGGGAACCGTTGCTTGAAGTTCTCCATAAAGTCATACATTGTCCTCCAGCGCTCTGCATCATCTGTTTTCCGCTGCTGATGCCTCGCATCATCTAGAGCCATGCGAGCAGAGTAAACACTCTCCAACCGATCCATCCTCTGGTGGAGATGAGTCTACTATAGGTTAAGATGTTGCATCTGAGACGAGAGCTCTTCGGCCCATGGAGGTGGGATATTGGGTCCAATGTAAGCGGGCTGAGGAGGTGGTTGGTAGTGATTGTGAGGCTGGAAGTGGTCTTGAAAAATTTCCGAGTTGTAGGGCATAAGACCATAAGAGTGTGGCTTGACAGGTGGCGGCGGGGGGTCGTTACCAAAGTTGTATGCCTCGGTAGTAGCCTCGAAGTAGTCGTTAACGACCTTGGGTGGCTCGTTAACGAAGCTGTCAGTGTTGCTCGGAACCTCGGTACTGAGGTCGTCGTCCCCGATATCGAGCTCTACCGTGCCCACCTCTGATCCTGCCTCCGACTCTTCATCATCTTCATCCATGAAATCTTCTTCCCGGACAAACCAGGAAACACACGGCCTCAAAGTTGGTTCATCTTGCGGTTTGTGATCCAACGGGAACGCATGCCCCGTCCATGACTCCTACCAATTTGGCACGTAAAGAAGCTCCATCTTGGCTCGGGTAAGGAGGACATCTTGGCCATGGACCTTGGTAGCGTTCCCTTTCTCGGTCCACACAAAAATGCTGGAAGCAAACCAATAGTTCTTGTCAAGTAGTTGAGCGTGGTTCGGTGTGTAGAGGGAGAGGTCGACACCAAGATTTTCCACCAAGAGACTAACCAAATTTCCGAACCACACCTCCTTCGACTTGATCCCATGCTTCTAGACGTATTGTAGCCATTCGTACCCCAAATTCAACGTGGCGGGATCCTCAAAGAGTATGGTTCGGAGGCATGCAACTTCTGTCCTTGTTGGCCTATTCAGCTCTCTCTTGGGCCAAAAAGTGGCACCCAAGACTCGGAGTATAATCCGGAACATGGGGTTGATGATGTTCGCTCCAAGAAGTGCTGCAGTGGATGGTTCAACTTGCCCGGAAATATAGCTCCACGTTCTAGTCACCTTGTAGTCCTTGATCTTATAGTCCCGAGAAGGATTAGGGAGCTCAAGGATGTCGTTGAAATCCTCCATGGTGAACTCGTGACTAACATTGCCGAGCCGAAACCGTATCCGTCCTGCCGAGGTCTTGGTTGGGAAACTAGTCTCAAGAGTCGCCAAAAACTCGGAAGTAAGAGCTGGGAAGTGCGGCGTCTTCTCCTTCTTCAATAATTGTGGTACTCCGAGAATGGGAAAGGCTTCCTTGACATCATCATATAGTCCCATTGACTTGGCACTCAATCTCGAGAACCACCTAGTCTAGTGGTCCTTATCCAAGATGGCATTGTAGCAGTCAGCCTGTGCTTGAATGCGCAAAATAATGTTGTCCATCAGCTTCTTCTTTCCGGCTCTTGTTGCAGCTCTGCTAGTACTTACCATATGGTCCTACAAAAATACGAATTGTCCAAGATAAGATCTACTCAAATCAAGTGAAAAAGAGACCCCATACTTGGCCTTAGAAACTATAACACCCCTATTTTACAACATTGGGTATTACCGACAGTGACCTCGGACTTTCCCGTCCAAAGTCACCCAAGGCTTTTAGATGATATTGAACTCATAAAAATGCGGAAAATTAACATAAATGTTACATAAATAAACGGATACTCATGAATGAGAGTTGATTCTTTAATTGAAGATGAAATTGACCAAAAGCGGAATTTTATTTATTGATAAGAACTTTCGTTCATTACATTGAGGGTCGTTTTACAAAAGAGGTAGCATCGGAAAGTAAAGCCGTTTAAAAAGGGTTTAAAATACGTAATCTAAAATTACAAGAATGTTTTCCCGAGACAACTCATGTGATGATGATTTGCTTGGTTTTTAAAAAGGGAAGAGCTAATGCACTATCTTCGGAATGCCTTGCTCTTATGAGAATTCCTCCCTTACTTCGTTGTCGTCTTGCCTTGACCATTAATCCTCGCCTAACGTTTCTCGAACCTTCTAGACTTAATCTTCAACACTTCGGTGTATATTCCTACAGCCTAGCATTTGTCGCGAAGGGCGAGAAATACCAGACAAATATGCGGAAGTAGGGGAATTAGTCTAAGGAGACTAAGCAAGCGGGAACAAAACTTCCCAAGGGTATTTTGGTAATTTAGCAATGTCGAGAGAGATATTATCGGGTTGTGTTTAAGATAAGGCTTATTTATATGAGGTTTAACGGTACAAAGGAGAGCGTATCTCAAGCGGAGATAGCTCGATAATCGAGAGAAGAGCTACTAGATTGTAGACTTCTTTTAGAATCGAAAATATGTTGGGGACGTTATTAATTCATATAAGTTGAAAACCTCTCGCGCCCTGAGTGGACCGAGAGCCGGATCGATCATTTGAGATCGGTCCGGTTTTGATGTCTTTTAAATGTGCATTGGGCACTTATCTTATATCGTGATGAAAAGTCATTTATTATCTTTAATGATTTTAAAAAAGGGGGATGGGGCTCGTATGGCCCAGTCCACCAAGAGAAACCCAGTTTCCCGGCACTTAGCTAGAGTGCGCTCGTCCCTTTTTGCAATCGGAGCGGACTGGATCAAGATCCTGAAAGTCGTACTTCAAACAGGTAGGCATTACGACTTAGTAGATTATAGAGGCGTCGGCTATTCTACGCCCCTCACTAGTTCGTTCGACATCGATCTCTAAACGAGATCGTAAAAAATCAAGGCCACAACCACACTATAGTGGGTCATTATATCTTACAATCGATATTTCCTAGGTTCATTTATTATTTAGCACACAAGTTGTTCCCAACATCGAGAATTTCACGAAAACGACATATAAAAGGTCACAAGGGGAATTTTCACTTGCCTTTGCTTTGACGATAACGGATTTAGTGAATGCGCGGAAACGTTGTTTCACAACTTGGAACGAGAATTCGTCCTATTGACACGGGATATTCCGATAACTTTAATAAGAATTTCCGTTTCCCTCTAAAGTTACGAAAAATCTCTTTTATTCTTCTTAAGAGACTACTTTACTAAATTATATGATAATTTAATTGGATGATGGTTAAATAATAATATTCCTTATTATTATTTTGAATATTGTAATATCCTTTTTATTCCTTAAAAGTTCTTATCACAATAATATTCATTTTTTTCTGGGAAACCAATATTATCCTTATTTAATTTATTAGAATATTATTTAATAACTTTACTTGCTATTTTCTTAATATAAATAAGCAAGGACAACTTTATGAAACATATGATATAATATTTTACCTAAAAAGGTGTTTTGAATTTATATCGTCCTTAAGATTATGAAAAATCTATTATATCCTTATTAAGGTATTTCAACTTAGTGTTATTATAATATTACTTTATCTTCAATAATATTCATAATGATACTTAAAATATCATTTTCTCATCAAAGAATATTTTATTTATAACATTACTTTAATACAACCTTGTTTAGCTATATAAACCATATTAAATAGAGATAAATAATAATTGGCCACTTTCTTAGTATTTTCCATAAATAGAACTCTCTATTTACTTTATAAAGTAAGCTTTCCATAACCTAACATAATATTAAACTAATCTTATTTACTTTATTCACATATATCTTCCCATATCTATAGTTTATATAAATATATGATCATGACTAAAATATCTTATTTTATAATCAAAGCATATTCTTATGATAACTTAATTCAAATTATAACATCTCTCCCATATTTCTCCAATATCTTGTCATGCAAGTCAACTTTTATAACTTAGTAATATAATAACATATTATATATTAACTTATTGTCACAACTATCATATTTATAATTAAAGTTTATATCTTTTACAAATCTCTACACCCAGAGATAGGTCAAACTAATATTTTTATTAAACAATAGATTCATTAACATATCTATCATCATTATAAAAATTCATATATCATTATATTCTCTACACTTAGAGATATGTAGCATTAATATCTTATATAAATATAAGCATTCTTCCAACAAAATATCTTTTAAATATAGAAAGCTACAACTTTATACTAGTAACTTTATATAAAAATACTTTTATAAAAGTTCTTATTATTATTTATTTAAAACATGTCTTGCAACTTATAATATAATATGATATAAGGAATTTTCCACAATACTTTATTTAATTGATTTATCTTCTCTTTTCAACTAACAAGATGTCAACTAATATTTTTATAAAAATTAAAACTTGCACTTTAACCCATATTTAAATTGTTTACTTGTACTAACAAATATGAATTTAATAAAATATTAAATTATTATACCCTAATTTCTTGTAGCCTGTATTACAGAATACAAAGGAGGAGAAGGTAGGGGGCGTGCAGCGGCTCGGGGCGGCGACACCAGGTGGATAGCGGGGCAAGGCGACGCGCGGGAGACTCAGCGGCGGTGGCTCGGCGGTCCGGCGGTGCACAAGAGAAAACAAGAGGATTTTTGGTGGAGTTTTGAATGGACAACTAGAACTTTCAAGGGCTGATTTTGAACTAGAACTTGAGAGAAATTGCTAAGAAGAAGGAGAAAGTGATGAATGTGTGAGTTTGGAGGGAGTTGGAGCTCCTTTAAATAGGCAAAGGAGACAAGTTTCTCAATCCATGGCAATGATGATGGAACAATGGAGGAGAAGGAGATGACCATCAATTGGTCATATGTGTGTTTGTTGAAGATGAGGTAAGGAAGGATGTCATTAGGCCATTCTTGCAAACAAAGGGAGAAGGAGGTGAACATGCATTGCTCCCATGTCAAATCAATCAAACTCACTTTGACTTTGGAAGAAGAAGAAGAAGAAGAAAGGATTTGTTTAAAATTAAAAGAATTGTAATATGGGTAGTAAAAATGAGTTAGCCTAGCGGTTTGGAGTAGGTGTTATTATAGAAGAGGTGCAAGAGGTCTCGGGTTCGATTCCCGGCTCTTGACACCTTTTTATTTGCATCTCTTTTATTTTTGTTATCTTTGTATTGATGCATTAATTATAAAATCCGAATTTATTATAATCATATATGTTTGACATTTTATTTGTCATTTTAGTAATCCTTTATAATATTTTTATAATTCATTAAGAAAATCATAAAACTATTTAAACTCTCTAATAAGAGAAAAATATTTAAATGCAGACCAAGTTTGCTTGATATATTTACATGAATTCTTAATTGTCTTTTGTAATAACTCTTACAACCTTGTCAGAAGATAGAAGTTTGAGTTTTGATGGTTCCAGAGTCAGTGACCCTATGTTTGCAAGTCGAGTCGGCGACTTGGCAAAGTCACTGACATAAGAAGCTAGCGAAGTAATCTATTTATGGAAGGAACGCACAGGTCATGCGCGTTCAATTGAAGACATCTGTGCTTATTTATTTTAGGAGAAGATCATCAAAAGAATGCTAAAATCGAGATGAAGATAATTTGATTCTCCTAGAATATTTTAGTGTGTGTACGATTATATATTTGGAAAGATTTGTAAACGATTGAGTGAATATTATTTTCCTAATGGAATGGAAAATAATATTCATGAGATCTCTATTACCTTAGTTTAAATACCCTAGTGTTTAGGCTAAATTAAAAAGTCAGAGCATAATTTCATAATCGTGTGTAAGAAAGGAAGAGCATACTTGTGCGTGAGATTCGTACAAGTGGTGAGTCAAGAGATCTTAGGCATAGCGTGAGATTGAGAGTGTGAGTGCAAAGGTAGAGTGTGGTTCAAGGGTGTGGGATTCATTCTTGTACACGGGAGAGCTTTGTAATCACTCAAGAAATCAATAGAGCGAGTCTAAGGACTCTTGAAATCCGACCAAGTGATAAACTTGGAAAGGAGTGGTTTTTCTCTAAGTAAACTAGTTGGTTTACTAAGAGTTTCCACTATAAATCGCTTGTCAGTGACCATTGGTAAACGTTTATTTTACTGTGTGTTTATTCCGCTGCTTTATTACTCAAAGTCGACGACTTCGTAGGAGTCCCCGACTCGTCCTAGTACTAACGATCCTACAATAGGTATCAGAGCAAAGGCTCTAGATTGTGTTTTAGTACTATTACTGCAGGAAAATGACGTCCACCAACACCTCTATGAATGACTCTTTTTGGAAGCCTCCAATCCTCAAGGTTGGAGAGTACAACTGGTGGGTTGAACAGATGAAGACCCACATCTGCTCGCTTGATGGTCAGTTGTGGAAAGTGATTGAACTAGGTCCAGAGACCTTTCTTGGAAAAGATGGAAAGACTGAAAAAACCACAGCTGAGTACGATGATGTAGATTTCAAGAAGCTCGAGAAATATGCTAGAGCAAAGAAAGTGCTCCATCATGCTCTCACTGACGGTGACTTCAAAAAGGTCATCGGATACAAGACGACAAAAGAAATCTGGGATGCCCTTAAAAGACTTCATCAAGGCAATGATGATGTAAAGAAGGACATGATCATTAGTCTCGAAGTACAGTATAACAATATTTTCCAAGAAAAAGGAGAATCTCTTCGTTATTATCATTCAAGATTCCAGACGATTGTGAATCAACTAGAATTTCTTGGTGAGAAGATTCCTCAATGGAAACTCACAAACAAGTTAATCTCAGGGTTGAACAAGAACTAGGATAGTATTGCTGCGTCTCTTCTCACTCAAAAGGAAACCAAGTCGCTGACCTTGGAGGACCTTGTTGGACAACTCACTATGTATGGAGGCATTCAGCAAAGAAGAGTTGAAAGACTCGACTCAGAGAAAGTAAAGAACATTGCTCTCAAGGTTGAAAGAGCCATTGAATTGGCTCAGGGAGACGATGACACTGACGAAGTAGAGGAGGATGTGGCTCTCATCTCTAAAGCTATGAAGAGACTGTGGAATCGTAACAAGGCTCCCTTCAAGGCTCCAGAACCAACCAAAGAAGGGAAGGACATGAAGGATGTCATTTTCTATCAATGTCAGGGTAAAGGACACTTTTCCAAACATTGTCCAAAAAGAAAAAGTGGAGAAACCGGTAAAGGCATGATGGCAACTTGGGATATGTCTGACGATGATGATGAGGTAGCATCAGCAAGAGGGAAATGTTGCATGGCCATTGTAGATAAATCTTCCCAAGAGCTTGAAGTGGGTGACTAGGAGCCCTGGTTTATTGACAGTGCGTGCTTAACTCATATGTCGGAAAACTCCAGGGATTGCGTCTCACTTCAAGAATATAAGGGAGGTAAAATTACCTTCGGTAACAACAGTAAAGGTGGTATTTCTGGTATTGGTACGGTAAGATTCTCTGATAAGCTAACCATAGACAAAGTGAATCTAGTTAATAATCTTAGTTTCAAGTTACTGAGTGTCTCCCAAATCTGCGCTAATGGAAAATATCAAGTTGTTTTTGATAAGATTGGGTGTCAGGTACAAGAGATTAGTTCAGGCAAAATTCTTCTGAAAGGGGTATGTGAAAACAATCTGTATAAGGTGGACCCCTGTTTTGAGCCTGAACAAAAACTGTGTCTTAGAACAGTTTCAGATGTCGCCGACCTATGGCATAAAAGGTTTGGTCATGCGAGCTTTCAGCTTCTTGACAAACTTCATAAGCAGGAATTGGTTAGAGGACTGCCCAAGGTTGATTCGAACAAGCATGAGGTTTGTGAAACTTGTGTGAGAGGTAAGCAAGTAAAATCATCATTCAAATCCAAAAAGGAGGTAAGTACCACTAAACCTTTAGAGCTCATTCATATTGATTTATGTGGTCCCATGCGAGTCCAAAGTCGAGGGGGAAATAGCTATATTTTTGTCATTGTTGATGATTTTTCACGGTATAGTTGGACTATTTTTCTGTCTTCTAAAGATCAGGTCTTTGAAGAATTTGAAGCATGGGTGAAGGTTATTGAGAAAAAGCTTGGAGTTACTCTTGTACCAGTTAGATCAGATCATGGAACGGAATTCGACAACTCTGAGTTTCTATCCTTTTGCAAGAAAAATGGCATAAGTCACAATTTCTCAGCGCCAAGAACTCCTCAACAGAATGGCGTGGTTGAGAGAAAGAATCGTGCCTTGGAAAACATGTAACGGACCATGCTTATCTCAAGTGGTCTTCCAAGGAATTTCAGGGGTGAATCCATTAATGCATCCTGCTATGTGATGAATCGAGCCATGCTTCGTCCTCTCCTTGAGAAAACTCCTTATGAACTACTTAGAGGAATCAAGCCTAGTGTCGCCCACTTGCGCACCTTCGGATGCAAATGCTATGTTCACAATAATGGCAAGGAAAGTCTGGGAAAATTTGATCCAAGAAGTGATATTGGCACTTTTGTAGGCTACTCCCCTCAGAGTAAAGCCTACAAAGTATTCAACAAAAGGACGAGGAAAATTGAAGAGAGTGTGCACGTTGTGTTTGATGAAAACACGATGGGAGGCTCGATGATTGAGGATTATGATGATGGTGATCAAGGTTTCAGTCTGGTTCAAGAAGATGCACTTCCAGCTTAGAAAGATTCAGTAGTCAGTGACAATGCTGGTGTCACCGACTCAGATGCAATAGGGGGAAGAAATCAAAACCAAATCTCGAGTGATAGTGAGTCCGATGATGATAAAACACCTGAGAGGAACACTGGTTCGTAGAACTCAGAAGAAAATTCAGAAAGAACTCCTCAGACTCAAGTCGGTGACCTGACAGATCTACAGGTCAGAAACTACCAATAGAAAAGTGCTCATCCTCTCACTAACATCCTCACTGATTTCTCAAAAGGTGTGCAAACCAGATCTTCTCTGAACAATTTATTTGCTTTCAATGCTTTCATCTCAATGTTGGAGCCTAAAAATGTTGAACAAGCGTTGAAAGATTCAGACTGGGTCAGTGCCATGCAAGAGGAACTTCATCAGTTTGAAAGGAATAAGGTTTGGCATTTGGTTCCAAGGCCAAAGGGAAGATCAGTGATTGGAACACGATGGGTGTTCAGAAATAAGCTAGATGATGAAGGAAATCTGGTCAGAAACAAAGCAAGGCTGGTTGTTAAGGGATATAATCAGCAGGAGGGCATTGACTATGATGAGACTTTTGCTCCAGTGGCTCGTCTTGAGGCTATTAGATTGCTCATCGCCTATTCTTCTCATCATGGATTCAAGCTACAACAAATGGATGTTAAGATTGCATTCTTGAATGGATATCTGAAGGAGGAAGTATATGTTGAACAAACTCCGGGTTTTGAAGATGTCGCCCACCCGGATTATGTTTATAAACTGGACAAAGCTCAATATGGATTGAAGCAAGCCCCGCGTGCTTGGTATGATCGATTTTCACAGTTCTTGATTCAACATGGCTATGTTCGAGGAAAGGTTGATAACACTCTTTTCTTATTAAAGGAAGGAATTCATACACTGGTTGTTCAGGTCTTTGTCGATGACATTATCTTTGGATCAACAGATAATAAGCTGGTAAAGAAGTTCGCTGACCTCATGTCTAGTGAGTTTGAAACGAGTATAGTCGATGAACTCAAGTTCTTTTTAGGACTTCAAGTTGTTCAAAGTGAGGATGGGACACGAGTCCATCAACAAAAGTATCTCAGAGAATGTGTTAAGAAGTTCGGTCTTGAAAATGCTAAACATTTTTACACTCCCATGTCGCCGACTACCTCACTTGGAAAGGATGACAAGGATCCAGAAGTCAATGCTACTATGTACAGGGTAATGATTGGATCATTGCTTTAACTTACTGCGAGTAGACCTGATATTGTGTTTGGAGTATGCCTATGTGCCAGATTTCAAGCTGATCTGAGAGAGTATCACTTGAAAGATGTTAAGAGAATCATTCGATATCGTAAGAGGACTGATAATCTATGTTTATGGTATCCAAGAGGTTTTGATTTTGAACTGGTCGGCTACACAAATGCTGATTTTGCTGGAAATCGTGTTGATAGAAAAAGTACTTCAAGGATGGCTCAATTTCTTGGGCCTTGTCTTGTATCATGGGGATCTAAAAAGCAAAATTCTGTAGCGCTATCAACGACGAAAGCGGAATATATTGCAGCTGCAGCATGTTGTTCACAACTCTTATGGATCAAACAACAAGTCAGTGACTATGGTGTGAAGTGTGGGTCAGTACCCATACTATGTGATAACACTAGTGCAATCAACATCTCAAAGAATCCAGTGCAACATTCAAAAACAAAGCATATCGAGATAAGGCATCACTTTCTTCGAGATTGTGTTGAAAAAGGCATGGTCACTATGGAATTCTGTAGAACAAGTGATCAAAGAGCAGATATCTTCACAAAAGCCTTGAATCGTGAACCCTTTGAACAACTCTGCATGGAACTAGGTATGATCTCTCTTCCATGATCTATTTCCCTACATGAATTCCCTCAATGATTGGCTAGAATTGATTGCTTTACATATGTTTTGAAATCATGCCTTTATAGTCTAATTCTTAAACATACTTGATAGACATCATGCTTAGGAAACCACATGCAACTTGATTGTCATTGACTTTCACTACATGCAATACGTGTACAAACTTTTTGAGCTCTTTGTTTTGGCCCAAAAGAATCAACTTGATGATCCTAACCCTCCTTACAAGCCCAAATGATAGTTGATTCTAAAACCTTTCCCTAACCTTTCATGTTTGAGAGTCTCTATGAGCCTATTTTTAAAATTCGTTGAAATACTGAGACTTATCATCATGATCGACAAATCCTCAAAAATAAAGTTTTACTTGGTTCTCCTTGGAACTCCTTGTGCAAACCCATCACCAAGTAAGTTTCTAAAAGAGAAAGTCATGTGTGGACAAATGTCACGGACATATGAAGATAGCAGTTTTCGTGATCAGAGTCGCCGACTTGATCAAGGTCAATGACTATGAATTCTGGCACTAGAAAAAGATCATGGCTTAACAGTATCTTTTGAAATTGGAAAGTGTATTTCAAAGAGGACGAAAGAGAAGATCTTGTGATTTGACAACTTCCTTAATGATGGAAGTGGATTCCTTTATTATGCCTCAACCGTCATACTAAAAGGTACGCTTTTCTCAATCTTTCTCTCTCTCTTTACTTCTACTCTCTCTCTCTCTCTCTCTCTCTCTCTCTCTCTCTCTCTCTCTCTCGAACCCAAAACCCTCGAACCTTCATCCTTCTCCAATGGCGTCTCCATCCAACTCCGACATCCCTGCTTCTCCCAAGACCAAAATCGACAGCCCTGAATCGGCAAAGAAGAAGATTCTCTCCCTGTTTGGCAACAATTTTCTTCAAGCCCTTTTATACGGAGAATCGTCTTCCTCAACTGTCCCTCCAAACGCCATGGAACCTCCATCTCAAAACCTCATTTCACCACAAAACCAAAATCCAAACCTTTCTCCTCCAAAATCAACTCCCTCATCCACCGTTACCACCGAAAAACCCCACAAACCCCTATTGTTTAGGATAAATTAAAAAGTCAGAGCATAATTTCATAATCGTGTGTAAGAAAGGAAGAGCATACTTGTGCGTGAGATTCGTACAAGTGGTGAGTCAAGAGTTCTTAGGCATAGCGTGAGATTGAGAGTGTGAGTGCAAAGGTAGAGCGTGGTTCAAGGGTGTGGGATTCATTCTTGTACACGGGAGATCTTTGTAATCACTCTAGAAATCATTAGAGCGAGTCTAAGGACTCTTGAAATCCGGGCAAGTGATAAACTTGGAAGGGAGTGGTTTTTCTATAAGTAAACTAGTTGGTTTACGAAGAGTTTCCACTATACATCGCTTGTCAATGACCATTGGTAAACGTTTATTTTACTGTGTGTTTATTCCGCTGCTTTATTACTCAAAGTCGACGACTTTGTAGGAGTCGCCGACTCGTCCTAGTACTAACGATTCTACAAACCTCTTTATAATTTAATAAGAAATGATAAATATTATTAGTTCCCTCTACTTTAGAAAAAAAAAATATTGGGATAAATATCCGTTTTATTATTTTTGAAATTTAGCGGATATTATAGAAACACTCTCGACTTGCCTCGTTTAACGAGCCAATTGGGTCGTTAACGAGCCTGTACTTGTGTTTAAAACTAGATGAATAGCAGGGTTGTTAACGAACCTGAACAGGCTATTAATGAGCTTGGGCGAGAGTACTCGTGATTCATTCTGAGTTCTAAACTCCCCAATTTTCCAAATAATCAAGCATGGAACAAACACAATCCCATATGAAACACACAATCATGCACATGCACCCCATACTTGATCCATTACCCCGCCCGAACATGTCAAAAATTGCCCAAAAACACATGGTGAAGATCAACTTATTTCAAGAAAAAGGTAGTTCATTCTTTTTTCTACTCAACATTTTCTATGCAAAATTAAGCAAGAACAAACCAATAATAAATCACGATCAAACACCAATGGAAGAAGCACTAAGATTATTGAGCAAAATAGACAGGCAATTCAACCGTGTCAATCAAGATCAAGATATGAAGTTTTTACCCCAATCATCATGAATCTTGCGAATAGAGAGTTAGGGTTTAGAAATCATACCGTTTGGATTGAGAAATTGAAGAACAAGATTGAATCGGGAGTGGTTAACATGCTTATTGCCTCGCCGGTAACGAGTTTGGGAGTGGGGGTCTCGTAAACGGGGTAAGATTCGGGGTAGGGGTGGTGTGGATTCCGATCGGTGGTGAGATAAAAACCGGTAAGATTGATTTGAGAGTTTAAGCTTTAGATTTAGAGATTTGAGGTTAGCCTAAAAACAATTCTATCTTGCTAACTTCTAAACTACTAAAAAACTCAAAAGAAAGCTAGGAAAAAGATCTAAAAGAAAGGGAAAAACTAAAATAAACTAAAATAGGATTGCCTCCCGTAAGCGCTATTTTTAACGTCGTTAGCCCGACATACTTACCTTGGCTAGTCCGACGTTGTAAGAGCCATGGTGACTCTAATCTCTTCATCCGGGTCGGGTTGCTTATGAAACTTTTTCAATCGGTGGCTGTTAACTTTGAAGATAGCGCCTTGGTTATCGATCAACTCTACCGCCCCGTGAGGATAGATTTGGTGAACCACGAATGACCCGCTCCATCTTGTCCTTAGCTTTCCAAGGAATAGACGGAGTCTAGAATTGAAGAGAAGTACCTTGTCACCAACTTCATAGGTTTTGGGCACCAATTTCTGATCATGCCACCGTTTGGTGCGCTCTTTGTAGATTTCGGCATTTTCGTACGCCTTAAGCCTTAGCTCCTCCAGTGCTTGCAAGTCTATGAATCGTTTTGCTCCGGTTGCGTCGAGGTTCATGTTAAGCTCCTTCAGAGCCCATAATGCTTTATGCTCATCTCGGCCGGTAAATGGCATGCCTTTCCATACACTAGGTTGTATGGGGTGGTGCGTAGGGGCGTCTTGTATGCCGTCCTATAAGCCCATAGAGCGTCATCCAATTTAGATGACCAATCCTTCCGAGAGGGGGACAACATTTTTTCCAAAATGCTCTTGATCTACCTGTTTGAAACCTCAATTTGGCCACTAGTTTGGGGATGGTATGGTGTTGCCACCCGATGTGATACCCCATACTTGGCCAAAAGTGCTTCAAAACTCTGCTCAATGAAATGAGATCCACCATCACCAATGAGGACCCTTGGGACACCAAACCTTGGAAAATTTTAGTCTTAAAAAATTTGGCCACGGTTTTAGCATCATTTGTCCTTGTAGCAACGGCCTCCACCCACTTAGAGATATAATCAACCGCAACCAAGATATAATTGTAGGGGCCCGATGCGGAAAAGGTCCCATGAAATCTATGCCCCATACGTCGAATAACTCGACTTCTAGTATCCCGGTCAGCGGGTTGTCATGTCTCCAAGTGATGTTACCCGAGCGTTGGCATTCATCACATGCTGTCACATAAGCCTGTACATCTTTAAAAATGATTGGCCAATAGAGACCACTTTGAAGAATCTTCGCCGTGGTCTTGAAGCCTTTTGCATGGCCTCCTGTAGGAAGTGTGTGACATTGACGGATCACGCTCTCTATCTCCTCTTCTGGAATACAACGTCTAAAGAGGTGATCACTTCCTTGCTTAAACAAGTAAGGATCATCCTAATAGTATTGTTTTATGTCATGCATAAACTTCTTTTTCTTTTGTGGGGTTAGTCCCTCGGGAATTATGCTGCCTACAAGATAGTTAGCAAAATCCGCAAACCAAGGGGCTTTTGACCCTCTAATAGCATGAATTGATTTGAAAGAAGTAGATGAGAGAGATGAGGAAGGAATTGAATTGAAATGAATGAGTTTCAGTTGAGAAAACTTACCTGACTGGGTCGTTACCGGATATGTTTGGGTCGTTAACGACCCTGGAGCTGTTGTGTTACCCTCGGTAACGACCTCACGCGTAATATCCGCTCTTTTTAATAAAAACATATTACTTTAATTCTTTATTGTAATATCCTTGATTTTTAATGTTTCCTGAAATTCGTGCCGAGATTTCTTAGCAATTAAGTAATCTAAGGTAACCTCGTTTTTACTAAGATTTTATGTGTTAAACATCTTCCAGTTGTCAAAGTTATCTATTAATTTGTTTCTTAGTCATTAAGTAATCTCTTTTCTTAATGGAATGAAGATAGACTTGTAAAAGTATTGATCTTATCCATTCTCCTAGATAAGTGTACATGCCTATCTTATCTCCTAGATATGTGTGCATGTCTATCTTATCTTCTAGAGATGTGTGCATGCCTATCTTATCTCCTAGATATGTGTGCAAACCTATCTTATATCCTAGATATGTGTGCATGCCTATCTTATCTCATAGATATGTGTGCATGCCTATCTTATCTTCTAGAGATGTGTGCATTCATATCTTATCTTCTAGATATGTGTGCCATGCTTATCTTTCTCCCTCAATTTTTGTGCCATATATTCTAGATTGGTGTGGCTTGATCTTTGTCTCTTATATAAGTTGAATTGAATTTGTCTTCTTCTATCCCCTCTATATAAAGCCAAGGCATCACTTCCATATTACTCCTCCACCTTGCCTTCTTCTTCTCCTTCTTCTTACAATTCTTCTTTGCCTCGTCGGCCACCTTGCTCAGCCATGAGCCACTAATCGCCGACCACTAGCACTAGCCGCACACCGTGCAAGCCACCTCCACCCCGGTCGACATTGTAATTTTCTTCGGAGCTTGCGTTGGATTTCTCGGAGCCAACGATGCCCGTGTTTGATGTCGTTAGGATCGTGACGTTGCCACGATGTCATAGGATCAATTCTTTCTTGAAACGAACAATCCGAACTTCCATACCGTCAATCCCTTGGTTGACCTTTGAGCAAAGGAAGTGAAAGGATCACACTCGATCTTCGTCTCGTCAAGGAAGTTGAATAGTTATCTCGTATAAGGCAAGTGGACGGTTCTCTCTTGCCCTTTTTATTAAACGTGAAAGGATCACACTCGATCTTAGGTTTATTTATTGCTTAGATTTAACGATTGTTCGTTATTTCATATCATTGTTCGTACTATTAGTACTATTTAGGGCCATTGAATGTGCTCTTATGTGATTGGAGATTCTCCTTTGAGCTCTCTTTGTTGTGGATAAATTTTAGAACATGGATTACGGGTTTTGACTCGCTAATCTCGTTATAAAATATGTATTATGTGTAGAAAGTAGTGACGCAAATGTGCCTACTGTTCTCCTTAATACTACTCCAGGTCAAATTAATATAAACAGGGATAGCGGGTTTTTACTCGTATATATCTTTATAACTTGTTAGGAGGTATACTTGGTATCGGCTCCTATTAGGAGGTATACTGGGTATCGGCTCCTAATAACCTTTGTATTATGTGTAGAAAGTAGTGACGGGCAATGTGTCTACTGTTCTCCTTAATACCTCGGGTCATGACTCTGCCTGCTCTATCGATAAGAGGGGTGTTTGCACTCTAACTAAGTGCACTAATATACGAGGTCTGAAATATTGTCCTCCGTATTTCGGCTATGTGCGAGCCAACTTAAAAGTCTTTAACTAAAGTGAATAGTTTTATGACTTATGAGAAGATAAAGTGCCAAATGCACTATAATTAAATGAACTTAGTTGTGGTCCGTATAAGAGCCGGATGTTATTGACTCTTGTATGCATGGTAGTATAATTCCCAACAGATCTCATAAATTTTTTATGAGCCACATAATTGGTGTCCTATCTTAATCTTGAATTCTATTATTTCTTTAAACTTCTTTCTGAAAACGCTAGTTGTAGGATAATTGACCGACTGTTGTTCAGATTTCGATGTCACATGTCTAGTCTTTTCATGAGAACCAAGCCCTATTCTTTCACTTGATTAGTCTCTTGGAAGACTAATACCATTGTTTCTTCACGGTTCCGTCCGGCTGGTATTTTTGTCTTATATGGAAATATCAGGTTATAGGAAAAAAGACTAAAGAAGTTCAAGCTTGAAAACCATGGAAGGATGGAAAGGAAAGGAGGTCGGTAAAGGAAGGAAAGAAGAACAAAAGGATGTTTTGAAAGACGTGTTGTCTCCACACAGACGTTTCCAGGATTTTGAAAGTTATTCCATGAACGATTCTTGTTTTTATGTATTCCGCTGTAAACTCTTGTAACCATGTTTATGAATATAATACAGTTTGTTTTATAAGATTATGTTGTTTAAACATGTCTTTATTCATTTCGGTCACTTAAGCCTCAACGGTCTTGGAAGGAAAGTCCGAGTCCGCCGGCGGTAACATCCCATTATAAGTCTGTAAAATGGGGGTGTTAGAGAAGTGGTATCAAAGCTAAAATTTTCAAGTCTTCCTTAAGACGTTTATCCTTCCTTAATACATTCATCCTTCCATGTAGAATTATGGAGAATTCTATATTGGTATTGTCTTAGAACCATTTATGGAAAGTGGTTAAGATTGAAGGTCAGACTCGTGAAAGAGATAGGAGGAACGGGAATTAGAGACATGGAGTAATAAGTTTGTAATAACATTTGTGAAAAAGGTCCTACGGGGGACATTGGGTTCCCTAGAGATGGGAATGGATTCCGAGAAGGATCCAGAGCAAGATCATGTGAAGATTCCTAAATTTGAACCAGTCTAGATCAAGTTCTCATAAATTCCTATTCTCTCTTGAGAGTCTAAAGTGGGTGTACCCTCGTTGTTTCTTCCAAGTTATTGTGATGCATTGGCCTGACACGCCCAATTCTTCATAGAGTAGTTAATCTTTGTTTCCACAGTATTCAAAGTAAAGCAAATATGCTTGAAACTTATCTCGAGTTTCTTGTCAAGTTTCAACATCTTTTGAGACTCGTTGATAGTTATTCTTTTTCATGAATAATTTTAATCTTGCTACCCATTTGTTAATCTTTGTAAAATTGTTACATCTTATTTTTGGGTTATGATCTTTTATGATCTTATTAGACTTCTATATGTCAAATTGGGTAAAGAGTTATGTGAGTCAAGTTGTCATGATTTAAGGAATATTTGAAAGTGTATTGTGATCTTCTCTTTTGAGAAAAATCTTAGGACTTTGTAGAATTCAAGTATGAATTTTTATAAAGAAAATAAGGGATTTATGAATAAAGTTTCTACGGTTTTCATGGTGCTGAATAAGAGTGTATTTTGTCTTCCATCCTGATCACATGGTAAGGCAAGATAACATGTCTTATTTCTATGAAAATACAGTAAAGGGTTCCTGATCACATGGTGGAATAAGATCGCATAATTCCTCGGGTTTAAGTTTGAAATAAGGAATTGTAGAAGTTACATTTCTTTTTCAAAGTTTGAATGATTTGCACAAAAGTTGTGATTGGAATTTGAAAATAACCATTTCTATTTGTATAAAGGATTTTGCTTAATTTCTAAAGAATAAAACATTTCTAGTATTATTTGACAACCATATAAGTTTTGCAAGTGTAGTTCTTTGAGATGTAAAGACGCAAGCTTTCTTTTGCATTATAGCAATTGCTATACCTAGCTAGTATCTTGTAAAACTTCTTTAAGTTAGTATATCCTTGGTATCCTATACCATTTAAGAAGTATGGTCAAGCTTCCCAAAAGAGTTCAATTATAAGTAAAGAAATTTGGTAAGATTATTTACAAATCTTTGATGGTCTCCGAAGAGCTTGGAGTAAATCCGTACTTCTTTGAAAGTTTGGGATTTTTTTCAGTCAACGATTAGTGGAATTCTCTAAGCAGTTTGCTAATAGTTCGTCTTGTTTGACATAATGTCCTAAGAAAGTCATTGCCTTTTTAGTGGAATTGTCCTTGGAAGTAAGTTGATATGAACTCCTGGAATGGAGCCCTCTCTAAGAAATGATACTCTAGTAATCCTGTCTTTGGAATGAAGGATATACTAGTATTTTTCTCCATTAGTTGCTATTTGCTTTCATGTTGCTCTAAAGATTTAAATCTATTTGACATACGATGGTCAAGTGAGGATTTTAAACAGAACTCCAATAGGTCTGGAGTTTGGATATGTAAATTATTATTGATGTTCAGTCTAAGCCTGATAAGTTGTTTGATGTAGACAATGGACAATTGAGGATATGTTTTAATCCTAAGAGCTAGATTGCTCAACAAGTCAGTACGTCAAGTAACGTTTTAACCGTTCTTCAATGACAAGGACTATTTTGTCAATTGAAATAATAATGCTAGAAATTCCCTGGATCGGAAGTCCTATTGGGCAATATGTTTGAATGAATTGGCAAGATAGGTTATCATCTTGTCATACTTACCGTGTTATCTAATCCATAACAACTGTTAAATGTTGTTATCGTAAGAATGTAAGTCGGATGAATCTCACGTTCTTAGTTAAGACAATATTGAGATTTCATCTAGAAAGTCGAGTAAGGATTGTTAGACATCCTTGTAAAGAGGTTATGTGTTAAGAAAGAGCCATTAGTATGGATACTTTGGTTCAAGTGTGGTGGTAAAGAAATCTCAAGTATAGTGACAAGGAAGTTTGTAGACGAATGCTTAGAAAACCGAGCAAGTTATGCAAATGTGTTTTCCTAAGTTGTCTTACCCTAGTTAAAGAATGAAACATTCTATTAGGGGGTACTTATTTGATAAATCCTTCTCTTTGGATAGAAAATAGTTTTCAATATGCATTCCAATATTCCTTTTTGTACCACCCTAGTCTTTCCTAGTTTCGGGGACGAAACTATTTTTAAGGGGTACTAATGTAATATCCGCTCTTTTTCATAAAAATATATTACTTTAATTCTTTATTGTAATATCCTTGATTTTTAATGTTTCCCGAAATTCATGCCGAGATTTCTTAGCTATTAAGTAATCTCAAGTAACCTCGTTTTTACTAAGAGTTTATGTATTAAACATCTTCTAGTTGTCAAAGTTATCTATTAACTTGTTTCTTAGTCATTAAGTAATCTTTTTTCTTAATGGAATGAAGATAGACTTGTAAAAGTATTGATCTTATCCATTCTCCTAGATATGTGTGCATACCTATCTTATCTCCTTGATATGTGTGCATGCCTATCTTATCTTCTAGATATGTGTGCACACCTATCTTATCTTCTAGAGATATGTGCATTCATATCTTATCTTCTAGATATGTGTGCCATGCTTATCTTTCTCCCTCAATTTTTGTGCCATATCTTCTAGATTGGTATGCCTTGATCATTATCTCTTATATAAGTTGAATTGAATTTGTCTTCTTCCATCCCCTCTATATAAAGCCAAAGTATCACTTCCATATTACTCCTCCATATTCTCTTCTTCTTCTCCTTCTTCTTACAATTTTCTTTGCCTTGTCGGCCACCTTGCTCAGCCATGAGCCACTAATCGCCGACCACTAGCACTAGCCGCACACCGTGCAAGCCACCTCCACCCCGGTCGACGTTGTAATCTTCTTCGGAGCCTCCGTTGGATTTCTCGGAGCCAACGATGCCCGTCTTTGATGTCATTAGGATCGTGACGTCGCCACGATGTCATAAGCTCAATTCGTTCTTGAAACGAACGATCCGAACATCCATACCGTCAATCCCTTGATTGACCTTTGAGCAAAGGAAGTGAAAGGATCACACTCGATCTCCGTCTCGTCAAGGAAGTTGAAGAGTTATCTCGTATAAGGCAAGTGGACGGTTCTCTCTTGCCCTTTTTATTAAACGCGAATTTCTATTTCCGTTTAATATATCTTAATCGTTAGGAACACTTGTTTTCTAAATAACCGAACTTAGGTTAATTTATTGCTTAGATTTAACGATTGTTCATTATTTCATATCATTGTTCGTACTATTAGTACTATTTAGGGCCGTTGAATGTGCTCTTATGTGATTCGAGATTCTCCTTTGAGATCTCTTTGTTGTGGATAGATTTTAGAACAGGGATTACGGGTTTTGACTCGCTAATCTCTTTATAAAATATGTATTATGTGTAGAAAGTAGTGACGCAAATGTGCCTACTGTTCTCCTTAATACTACTCAAGGTCAAATTAATATAAACCGGGATAGCGGGTTTTGACTCGTATATATCTTATAACTTGTTAGGAGGTATACTTGGTATCGGCTCCTATTAGGAGGTATACTTGGTATCGGCTCCTAATAACCTTTGTATTATGTGTAGAAAGTAGTGACGCGCCATGTGTCTACTGTTCTCCTTAATACCTCGGGTCATGAATCTGCCTCCTCTATCGATAAGAGGAGTGTTTGCACTCTAGCTAAGTGCACTAATATACGAGGTCTGAAATATTGTCGTTTGTATTTCGGCTATGTGCGAGCCAACTTAAAAGTCTTTAACTAAAGTGAATAGTTTTATGACTTATGAGAAGATAAAGTGCCAAATGCGCTATAATTAAATGAACTTAGTTGTGGTCCGGATAAGAGTTGGATGTTTTTGACTCTTGTATGCGTGGTAGTATAATTCCCAACATATCTCATAAATTTTGTAGGAGCCACATAATTGGTGTCCTATCTTAATCTTGAATTCTATTATTTCTTTAAACTTCTTTCTGAAAACACTAGATGTAGGATCATCGACCGACTGCTGTTCGGATTCGGATGTCACATGTCTAGTCTTTTCATGAGAACCAAGCCCTATTCTTTCACTTGGTTAGTCTTTTGGAAGACTAATACCCTTGTTTCTTCCCGGTTCCGTCCGGCTGGTATTTATGTCTTCTATGGAAATATCAGGTTATAGGAAAAACACTAAAGAAGTTCAAGCTTGAAAACCATGGAAGGATGGAAAGGAAAGGAGGTCGGGAAAGGAAGGAAAGAAGAACGAAAGGATGTTTTGAAAGACGTGTTGTCTCCACACAAACGTTTCCAGGATTTTGAAAGTTATTCCATGAACGATTCTTGTTTTATGTATTCCGATGTAAACTCTTGTAACCATGTTTATGAATATAAGACAGTTTGTTTTATCAGATTATGTTGTTTAAACATGTCTTTATTCATTTTGGTCACTTAAGCCTCAACGGCCTTGGAAGGAAAGTGTGAGTCCGCCGGCGGTAACATCCCATTATAAGTTTGTAAAATGGGGGTGTTACAGAAGCGGTTAAGATTGAAGGTTAAGACGTTTATCCTTCCTTAAGACTTTCATCCTTCCATATAGAATTATGGAGAATTCTATATTGGTATTGTTTTAGAACCATTTATGGAAAATGGTTAAGATTGAAGGCCAGACTCGTGAAAGAGATAGGAGAAAAGGGAATTAGAGACATGGAGTAATAAGTTTGTAATAACTTTTGTGAAAAAGGTCGTACGGTGGACATTTGGTTCCTTGGAGATGGGAATGGATTCCGAGAAGGATTCAGAGCAAGATCATGTGAAGATTCCTAAATTTAAACCAGTCTAGATCAAGTTCTCATAAATTCCTATTCTCTCTTGAGAGTCTGAAGGGGGTGTACCCTCGTTGTTTCTTCCAAGTTATTGTGATGCATTGGCCTGACGCGCCCAATTCTTCATAGAGTAGTTAATCTTTGTTTCCACAGTATTCAAAGTAAAGCAAATATTCTTGAAACTTATCTCGAGTTTCTTGTCAAGTTTCAACATCTTTTGAGACTCATTGATAGTTATTCTTTTTCATGAATAATTTTAATCGTGCTACCCATTTGTTAATCTTTGTAAAATTGTTATATCTTATTCTTGGGTTATGATCTTTTATGATCTTATTAGACTTCTATATGTCAAATTGGGTAAAGAGTTATGTGATTCAACTTGTCATGATTTAAGGAATATTTGAAAGTGTATTGTGATCTTCTCTCTTGAGAAAAATCATAGGACTTTGTAGAATTCAAGTATGAATTGTTATAAAGAAATGTTTATTTGATATAAGGGATTTATGAATAAAGTTTCAATGGTTTTCATGGTGATGAGTAAGAGTGTATTTTCTCTTCCATCCTGATCACTTGTTTGCTAAATAACCGAACTTGGGTTTATTTATTGCTTAGATTTAACGATTGTTCGTTATTTCATATCATTTTTCGTACTATTAGTACTATTTAGGGCCGTTGAATGTGCTCTTATTTGATTGGAGATTCTCCTTTGATATCTCTTTGTTGTGAATAAATTTTAGAACAGTGATTACTGGTTTTGACTCGCTAATCTCGTTCTAAAATATGTATTAGTGTAGAAAGTAGTGAAGCAAATGTGCCTACTGTTCTCCTTAATACTAGTCCAGGTCAAATTTATATAAACAAGGATAGCGGGTTTTGACTCGTAAATCTCTTTATAACTTGTTAGGAGGTATATTTGGTATCGGCTCCTATTAGGAGGTATACTTGGTATCGGCTCCTAATAACCTCTGTATTATGTGTAGAGCCATATAATTGTTGTCCTATCTTATTCTTGAATTCTATTATTTCTTTAAACTTCTTATGGAAAACGCTAGTTGTTGGATCATCGATCGACTACTATTCGGATTCCGATGTCACATGTCTAGTCTTTTCATGAGAACCAATCCCTATTCTTTCACTTGCTTAGTCTCTTGGAAGACTAATACCCTTGTTTCTTCTCGGTTCCGTCCGGCTGGTATTTATGTCTTCTATGGAAATATCAGGTTATAGGAAAAAGACTAAAGACGTTCAAGCTTGAAAACCATGGAAGAATGGAAAGGAAAGGAGGTCGGGAAAGGAAGGAAAAAATTGAAAGGATGTTTTGAAATACGTGTTGTCTCCACACAGACGTTTCCAGGATTTTGAAAGTTATTCCATGAACGGTTTCTGCTTTATGTACTCCGATGTAAACTCTTGTAACTATGTTTATGAATATAAGACAGTCTGTTTTATCAGATTATGTTGTTTAAACATGTCTTTATTCATTTCGGTCACTTAAGCCTCAACGGCCTTGGAAGGAAAGTCCGAGTCCGCCGGCGGTAACATCCCATTATAAGTCTGTGAAATGGGGGTGTTACATCACGTGGCTTGGTAACGACCTTCCCGATTGTGGTGTCGATGCACCTTGAATATTCTCCATTGTGATCTATGCTTTCCAGCCTCGTGGTTCGTTAACGACCCTGAAGGGGTCGGTAACGAGCGCCTTGTCAAATTCTACCGCGTTCAGCATGAGGTGTTCATCTGGTTTGGAGTCATTGATTGGCACTTCATTATTAGATCCGGTGATATGCTCAACCGGCAGCCTTGATAGGTGATCTGCTACCAGGTTTTCCGCTCCTTTTTTGTCTCTGATTTCGTGACCAAATTCCTACAATAAGAGTTTCCAACGAAGCAGCCTTGGCTTTGTGTCCTTTTTGGTCATTAGATATCTAACGGCCTCATGGTCAGTATAAACAATCACTTTTGAACCAACAAGATAGGAACGGAATTTTTCAAAAGCATGTACCACAACGAGGAATTCCTTCTCCGTTGTGGTATACTTACTTTGCTCCTCATCAAGCGTCTTACTTGAGTAGTAGATGGCGTGGAGCTTCTTATCCTTCCGTTTTCCTAAAACTACGCCAAGAGCATAGTCACTGGCGTCACACATAATCTCAAAAAGTAAGGTCCAATATGGGGACTGCATAATAGGGGCGGAGACGAGGGCTTCCCTTAACCTGTAAAATGCTTCAAGACATTCTAGGGACAGCTCAAACACTACATCTTTCATTAGTAGGTTAGTCAGTGGTTTAGCTATCTGAGAAAAATCCTTGATAAAGCGTCTATAAAAGCCGGCATGCCCCAAAAAACTCCTAATGTCTCTTATAGAAGAGGGAGGGGGTAGTTTTTCAATAAGCTCAGTTTTTGCTTTATCTACTTCTATCCCTCTTTTAGAGACAAGATGTCCTAATACTATCCCCTCTTGGACCATGAAATGTCATTTTTCCCAATTTAGCACAAGATTGGTTTCTTCACATCTTTTAAGAACATATGCAAGGTTAGCAAGGCAAGCATCAAAAGAAGAACCATAAACAGAAAAATCATCCATAAAAACCTCTACAATATGGCATCATACACCTTCGAAAGGTGGCAGGGTCATTGCAAAGCCCAAATGGCATTCTTTTATAAGCAAAAGTCCCATAGAGACATGTAAAGGTAGTCTTCTCCTGATCATCAAGATGAATGGGAATCTACCAAATACCGCTATAGCCATCTAAATAACAGAAATAATCATGTTGGGCTAAGCGTTCTAACACTTGATCAATGAAAGGAAGCGGAAAATGATCTTTTCCAGTTGCACTATTAACCTTCCTGTAATCAATGCACATCCTCCAACTAGACGTGGTCCTAGTGGGGATTAGCTCTCCCTTTTCATTTTATATTACGGTCATTGTTTTGGACAAAAATTTGATTAACAAACCTTTGCCCTAGATTGGGGCAAGATCGAGATCAAAGGGAATTACAAGTTCGGCGAGTATTGAATTCACAAGAACAAAGAGAAGTGATTTGCTTCAGAAAGTCGATTGTTTCGTGTGATTATTCGTGTCCTTACAAAAATACATCATTTTTGTATGTATGTCTACATTACAACGGTTACTTCTTCGAATATCATGATCCCAAGATTTGTAGGTCACATCTAGTAACTAAATTCCCACCTCTCGCATGTATTGGAGGCTCGGAATACTCTCTCCAGCGTCTTCTGAACAGAACTCGTCGCTCTGTGATGGATGCTTTCTTCCTTCCATCGTTTGATCAGAGATTTCCCTATTCTAGAATCTCCTCTATTTCGGCGCGGTTGATGACTTCTTTGTGTATTCATGGGATTGGATTACCAAATGGGCCAGTGGATTTTTGGGCCTAACAATACCCCCAAATCCTGATCCAAATCTTCTAGGCGGGATTTGGATCGGATTTGTCGCGTGAGTGTAGGCAGCGTGTGACACGTGGTGATTGACCGTCCGTTCGATCTCCCTCGAGAACTTGAAGAGTCCCATCACCCAAGCTATAAATGCCTTGCTTCAGACCTCTTCAGAGATACGCGTCTTCTCTTTCGTGCTTCATCGCCTTCTTGCCCTTCTCTCTAACTTTCGTCTTACTCCTTTGTTATTAATCTCCATGGCCCACACCAATGTCAAAGACATGGGTTTCAAGTCTTCTCACATCCTCGAACCTCACGAATGTCGCCCTTGTTCTCTTTCTCCCGATGAAGTAGAGACTCTAGTCCGAAGTCGCGGATTCCCCTCCGATACCAACTTTTACACCCACACATGCGAGGATGTTGACTGGGTCAAAGAGGGCTGGGTCTGCTTCTTGGAGTACCCCTTCACCCTGGGAGCCCTTTTCCCTTTTTCCCCTTGATCTTAAACTTCTTAATGACGCTCAAAGCTTCCCCGGCGCAGTTGATGCCGTTGCTATGGAAGATTTTGTACCAGATCAGTGAACTCTGTCTGGGTGAGAAGATCGACTTCACCTTACAAGACCTCCTGTGTGCGTATCGCCCCTCAGGGCCGGACGTTTCACTCTTCATGCGCGAGATGCCAAGAACCCTTTGATCCCGAAATCGAAGGTCAATGATAAAGATTGGGCTTCACGTTTCTTTTTTGTAGAGAAATCCACTCTAGGGGAGATGTACCAAGCCGCGTTCTTTGACTCCTGGACTACCAAAAGTAAGTACTCTTTGCCCTAATTTTCTCAACCCTCAATTGTTTTCTCAAGTTGTTTCTTTCCCAAGAGAAGCTAGGAGCTCACTACCAAAAGTCGAGTCTGGAGGCCCAAGTTCTGGAATCGGAAGCTTGCAAAAAGCTCTTCTCTCTCTCTCGGAGGCCAAAAGGACATACCAGAGGTCTGCAGAACTAATGCTCGAGGGTGAATCTAGCAACAAGACAAAGACAGTCACTAGGGACCTGAAGGACGATGAAGATGATGTGGGATCACGGAACTCGGAGAAGACGATCGAGTATAATGCTTCGACGTCTGGGAAGCTCGCTGGCAAGGGTTCAAGCCTTGTTAAAAACCCTACCAGTATGCACCTCTCTCCTTTTTTTTTTTTTTTTTTTTGAATGTGACAGTGATTGCTTTCTTGAATTGTAACACCTGTCTTCTCAGAGCCTTCTTTGTCTATGGGGAGAAGTTTTTCTGCTGCCGCCCTGATTCAGAGCAAGCTCCGCTCAAGCGACAAGAAACCCCCCTTTGGATCCGAAGGTAAAGGTAGAGGCCATAGCAAAAGTGACTCCGGCTAATAGACCATCACCCGGTGATACCGAAGTCATCGACCTGGACGACAAAGGTCCCTCAGACTTATGGCAGAAACTTCGAAGTGCCCACGGCTCAAAGAAGCCTTGTTTGGATGTCTCCCACTCTACTCTGGTCAGGGACGCAGGTTTATCGATTTGGAAGGTTTGATTTCCCTTGCCATCTTTTCCTTTCCTTCTTCTTATGTTTCTTTATTTTAATCGTGGGTAATACCACATTGTAGCGTGTAGGCCTTACAAGGTGTACTGTGGGTGGCGGATGCCGTCGACAGAGAGGAACTGACCTTTAGAAACCACCAAACCAGGTGGGATGCCGAGAAGGCCGCTTTGGAGAGGGAAGTTGCCCTGGCGGCCGAACGGCAGAGGATGGATGCGAGCAAACTGGCGAAACTTGTTGAGACTGTCAAGAGTCAATCCTCCCAGGCTGTGTCGGATCGGTCCAAGATCGTCGAGCTTGAGGCCAAGAACAAAAGGATCATCAAGGAGGCTAGCGAAATCGGGGCTTACTGCTCAATGATGTCTATGGTGGAGACAATTAAATAGTTCATGGAGGGCGAGCACTTGGATTGGGATCTGGATGCGGAGATCGCGTCCTTTCATGATTTCTATCCTCCAGATCAACCGGCTCCTGGTGATGAGCTCCTAGCTTCTCTTGGTATGGAGGAAGAAGACGGTGGTCACGGTACGAGCGCGGACGGGGTACTGGAGCAGGGTGATGGGCCTTTGACGAATGCTGAGGAGCGGCTGGGAGATGCTCCTATCAATGATGGGTTCCTAGCTTTTCTTAAGACGTTCTTTTTTTGTTTTTTTGTCTGAACAAATTTCTTGTAACTCGTAGGGCCGCATAGGGGCCATAAACAATGTTCATCCTTTGTCTGGACGTTTCCTTTTCCTCAGGAAGGGGAAGTGAATAGTTTTTGATGCATGCATGCTTTCCTTTTCTTGCACGTTTTCGTTTGGTATTGTCCTTCCATTGTGTGCAGGAATTTTCAAGATGGATAGGTGCTTCCGATAGAAGGCTTCAAGACGAGGACACATGCAGCTGTGTTTACCAATGAAGTTTCCAAGCGTGTAACGAGTATCGCGTTGGGACTAGCTGTAATAACCCTCTTTTTCAAGAAGGGCAATTATGTAATTTCCTTTTTATTTTTTATTTTGTTTAATAAAATAAATTATGGCAATATTCTCATAATAATGATATATTGCTTACCTAATTTATTTTATCAAATGAAATTTAAACAACTAACCTCTAAAGGGTTATTTGAAATAATAATGGAACTTACCCATATGTTAACGAAAAATAAATAAATAAAATTAGAATTTTAAGAGAAATATATTAAAAGTGTTTAAAACATATTTTTATAAACAAAGAGAATTGTTGTATAAATATTTTGAATTACAAGTTTTACTCCTTCAAAAGATATTAATGATAAATATTAGTATCAAGGGCATTTTTGTTCATTTCTTAAACTAGAGGGGTTGTTTGTGCAAATTCTTGAAAATAGATTCAAAAATGGGTGTTCTTCTTCTCTAACTTGTTCTTAACTTCAAATGAGGAATTTGATCTCGTTTCTTAACGGAAATGGATTCCGTAAAAGCCTACTTGTCACATTTTTTACCCTCTACAAGTTCCCTCAATCAATTTGGGAGCAATCAATCAAAATCATCCCGAAAATCTCGTTCTAGGTCAAAGTGCAACGTTTTTGGAATCCTTCAAATTAAATTTGAATTGAAGAAGGATAAGGTCGGATTTAAAATGGAAAGGATTGGGAGGAGTCAAAGGATGGATTAGAGAATCAATCCCGATTCAATTATGAGATAAATCACCCATAAATGGGCGAAATTAGCGGGATTGTGTCTAAGGCTTTAATGGAGGATTTCGGGCTCATTTTTGGAGCGTTGAAGCTCATTCTTTGCCCTATAAATAGATCTTCCCATTTACTATCTAACCTTAAGCAAAATCACTCCCTTTCCAATTGGAATTTGGTCAAAAACCGATTTAGACACCCACATAAAAACCAGTCTCTGTTTTCAAAAATCCTCACCGAAACCTCCTGTTCAGCGGCGTTTTCCGGCCACCACGGACCACCCCAGGCGCCGCCGCTGCCAACAGTAGAAAGCCACGCTCGTCCCGGTTCCAACGACACCTCACACGCCTCAAACCGATTCCAGACGAAGGAGAACGAAGGCTCTGAAGTCGGAGACGCGCATTGTTGTTGCTGCTGTACGTAGCAGGCCCGCGGGCCCGACCCGACCCGTTTGGCTTGTCTCCTTACCCATTTTTGCCTTATTTTTATCATTTTATTAATTGGGGTATTTAAAATAAAATAATCTTGATAAATCTTAATTTATAAGATGTTAAAAATATTTTTATGATATTCTTATGAAAGAAAAGTGGCAAGTATATATTTTTATAAAATTTGCAACTAGAAAGCAAATGATGAATATTATTGATTTTATGTAAACATGTACTTTGTAAAATGATATGATTTTTATTGAAATAACATATGGGTAAATATTTTTAATTAATATGTATGCATAAAGATAAAGAATCTACAATATGCAATACAAAGAAACTAAAAAGGTCCTACATTAATAAGGAAAGATTTTATTAATGTTAATACTATAAGTTTATTACAAGCATAAACTTAGATGAGGCATAAGAACTCAACTTACGAGGAAAAGTTGAACAAAATAAATTACTTATAATTTATTTTGTATCTTATGTATGAATCAGGAAAAGGAAATCAATCGTTGGATTGCAAGCTCGTCTAAGATAGTTCTCGCTCGCCTTCGAAACAAGGCAAGTGGTGGTTCGCTCTCATATTTTATCATGAATACTTTTATTCATGTTTGCATGTTGTGTTGGGAACGCTTGTTTGAATAAAATGAACTTAGGTTATTATAGAAATAATGCCCATGTTGAAACGTATAAATGAATTAGGGTTTATTATGCATAGAGATAATGACCCCATGGTAGCTTATTGTTATTATTCTATTATGCGCTAGAACTTATATTTAGGTTGCAATGTTAGTGCACATGTTTGTTTCACGGTCTCATTTTGAGATTCGTTGTTTTGGACTAGCGTAGAATTAGGGGTGGGGGTTCACTAACCCCTGAACACCTCTTTATAATATTTTGCATTAGGATGGACCTAGACCCTAATGCTGGTCATGACCCTACTCTCTCAACCGTTTTGATGAGTGTTTGGCACCTAGCTAGTGCCTTGTATCGGGACTTAGGAACCCGTTCCTCCCTTTGTGGGATTCTATATCTTATGGCATATCGCGTTGCCGTCTTAAAAGCTACCAACTTGAATGCAATGTTTTGTAATTAAATAAGATAAGTGCTAGTGCACACCCATTAAAATGTGTTCAGGGTGGTGACTACAACTTGGAAAACCACTCTGGCTCCCGGCTTTGATTAATCTATTTTCCAATCTGAATTCGGACAACACGCATTCGGTGAGGTTGGTTGTAGATTTGATAAGTCGACGAAGGCTTTTCAAAATATTGGTTGATAATTAAAGTTCCCAACATAACTTTTCTCATTCTTAAGGAACCATAGTTTTGTGGTGTCCTAATCTTTTCATCATATTTCCCTTCCCGTGAGATTATTTGGGTTATGTCATCGACCGACTTTCATTCGGAGTCCGATGGTCATAATGCAACTAAGATCACAAGAACCTCACATAAAATTCCACTTGCGTAGTCTTTCATTAGACTGACCGACCGCTTTATTTCTTTTGCATGGCCGGCTGGTGTCAACCGTCCCTATACGGAACATCAGGGAGTAAAGGAGTGGTGATTCGAGATTGAAGCTGTTGAAGTTATTGCACGTCACGTTTCTTTTGAATAACTTTTTAGTTTAAGGTCAAGATCCTTGGTCTGTAAGGACCGCCTTCAAGAATTTTACTTCCGCTTTGTTCAAAGACTATTTAATCTCATTTTTCCGCAAGTATTTGGATTATTCAAGATTGTAAAAGTTGGACATTTGTTTTAGTATTTATTGAATTATTATTACTTATTTATATCTTGAATACCGTGAAAGCCTTGGGTGGCTTCGGAGTGTAAATTTCGAGGTCACTGGCGGTAATATCTCCGAGGAAAAAATGGGGGTGTTACACTAGCGCTCGGGAAGGACGGTCGATTAAAGACGTCTTCAGTCTAGGATTAGTTACCTCTGTTGCTTTAGTCTAGGATTGGTTACCTCTGTTGCTTTAGATTCGTATTTAATTGTATAAGGCATTCTATACGTAAATGAAGTATACTTTCAACTTTCTAGTTCTATTCATGCAAGAAGAGAGAATAAAGATAATCACGCAGAGATGTGTTAATGTCATTCATTCGATAAGAGCAAACCATAACATAGAAATCACACGACAAAGAGTCTTCACATAAATAAGTTTAACACACTAAGAAAGATGAACTTAAAGAAAAAGCAAGATAACAAACTGCAGACCGATGACCTCTAGTGTCTGGACTATCTGGTGCTGAGAGCCTTCTGCTGAGAATTCGGGGAGGTCTTCGCTCCGATAAAAGGAGTTCTCCCTTAGAAGTGATACTTCTTCAAATGTACTGCGTTCCAGCTCCTGGGGATGGCCTCTCCGTCTTTGGATTCCTGCTGGTAAGCGCCTTGTCCGACGATCCCTATTATCTTATAGGGTTCCTCCTAGGTCGGGGTTAGTTTCCCTGATTTGGTTTCATGGGTGTTTTGGAAGACTCGTCGTAGTACCCGGTCACCGATCCGGAAAGTCCGGATCTTGACGTTCTGTTATAGCTTCGGGTGACTTGCTGTTGGTGTCTTGCCAATCGTAACCGGGCTTGGTCACGGAGTTCGCCTGAGGTATCTAAATCAGCCAACAACTCCAGATGATTACGCTCTTCAGTCACAAAGCTGGTACGAGCGGTTGGGATGAGAATTTCGGCGGGAATGACCGCTTCGCATCTATGTGTTAAAGAGAAAGGGGACTAACCAGTCGCGACCTTCGGCGTTGTGCGATCAACCCAAAGAACATATGGGAGCTCATCAGCCCAGTTTCCTTTGGCCTTCGCGAGCCTCTTGTTCAAATTATTTATGATCACTTTTTTACTAGCCTCGGCTTGTCCATTTGTCTGGGGATAGTGGGGAGTTGAAGTGACCAGGCTAATTTTCCAGTGGCTACAAAAGTCTCTGGTTCTTTGGCTTATGAATTGAGAGCCATTGTCGCATACAATCTCCGCCGATACCCCGAAACGACAAAGGATATTTCTGATGATGAAAGATATCACATGTTTATCTTTGATTTCTCGATAAACTTCAACTTCGATCCACTTGGAGAAGTAATTGGTCATATCTAGGAAGAAAACTCTATGTCCGGACGAAGGGGGTAACTTCCCGACTATGTCCATCCCCCAGCGCATAAAGGGCCATGGTGTGAGCGTGGGGTAGAGTGGCTCAAGATGTTGGTGAGCGGTCGGTGCGTGTCTTTGACAGGCATCACATTTACGACAAAAGTCTACACCATCTTTCCTCATAGTAGGCTAGAACCATCCTTGCCGAAAGGCTTTGTTGGTAGACTTCTCCCTCCGGTGTGGTTTCCACAATCTCCTTCATGGAGTTCTTCAAGAAGTCTCTGAACCCCCTCTCTAGCTAGGCAACGCTGTATCGTTCCCACCGCCGACTTGTGGAAGAACTTCCCGCCTTCTACCGTGAACTTGGTGGCTTTCATCTTTAGCAACTTAGCTTCAACTTTGTCCTCTGGAAGCTTTCCCTTGGTTAGCCAGTCTAGGTACGGCTGAGTCCAAGGTGCTTCGTTAGTCTCTGAGGGATCGAAGGGAGCTCTCTCACAGTTTGATCTGCTCAAGGGCAGATCTGGGTCGGGATCGTTCCGGTAACTTCTGGCGTCAACGTCGTCACTGCTGATGAGGACGTTGTGGGGGGGGGGGCGCTCCGAGAAGACTGATGTCTTCGATCATTCTTTCAGACTTCTTGCTATCACTAGTGTGAGCTCTTCTTATGGTGGGAACCATGATGTGAACCATCGGGATTACAGGGTACTCTTCAGGATCAATGGATGACACTAGGTGGGCAAGAGAATCTGTCTGAGCATTTTGCTCCCTTGGGATCTGTGCGAAGGAGACCTTCTCGAAACGAGGAATTAGATTTTTGACTTCCTCTAGATAAGCTGCCATCCTTTTATCCCTTGCTACGAACAACCCCAGCACTTGATTGACTATCAATAACGAGTCGCACTTGACCTCTATCTGTTGTACGCCCAGAGATCAAAGCTTCGTACTCCACTTCATTATTCGTGGCCTCGAACGTACACCTTATGGACTGTGCTACCCTATCCCTCTGTGTTGATTTTAGGTCTACTCCTATCCCTGTTCCCCCAGCGTTAGAAGCGCCATCCGTATGAAGAGTTCAATGGGCTGGAGACTTAGCTTCTAGTGTCATTACCTCTTTTGGATCGAATAGTTCTTTCTCCAGAGCTTGGAGCCTTTGGGCGAATTCGGACAGTTCGAGATGAAGGGCTGCCGGTGCATCCTGGCGTGCACCTCCTTCCTCCTCGACGCTTAGTTCTTGACACCCTTCGTTAGGGTTACTCATGGTGATCCTTTGGAACACTTTTCGATGCACATAATTGAATCTTTTTTCGATCGTTGGGCCCCACGGTGGGAACCAAATTGTTTTGGACAAAAATTTGATTAACAAACCTTTTCCCTAGATTCGGGCAAGATCGAGATCAAAGGGAATTACGAGTTCGGTGAGTATGGAATTCACAAGAACAAAGAGAAGTGATTTGCTTCAGAAAGTCGATTGTTTTGTGTGATTATTGGTGTCCTTACAAAAATACATCAATTATGTATATATGTCTACATCACAACGGTTACTTCTTCGAATATCACGATCCCCGGATTTCTAGGGCAAATCTAGTAACCAAATTCCCACTTCCCGCATGTATCGGAGGCTCAGAATACTCTCTTTAGCGTCTTCTGAACAGACCTCTTCGCTCTGTGACGGATGCTTTCTTCCTTCCATCGTTTGATCGGAGATTTCCCTATTCTAAGATTCCCTCTCGTTCGGCGCGGTTGATGACTTCTTTGTGTATTCATGGGCTTGGATTACCAGATGGGCCGGTGGATTTTTGGGCCTAACATTCATTCCCCCCTTTTTTGGAACTACATGAACCGGACTAACCCATTGGCTGTCCGATATAGGAAATATGATCCCAGCATCAAGTAATTTAATGATTTCCTTTTTGACCACTTCTTTCATATTAGGATTTAACCTACGTTGATGCTCTATATTGGGTTTATGATTATCCTCCATGAATATACTATTCATGCAAAGTGAAGGGATATGCCGGTTATATCATCTAGGGAGTAACCTATGGCTTTTCTATGCAACCTAAGCACATGAAGCAGCTTTTATACTTCCTCATCTTTTAATTTAACATTGATGATGACAGGGAAAGTAGAATTAGGGCCAAGAAATTCATACCTGAGAGAATCCGGAATAGGTTTTAGTGTTGGAGAAGGCTCGGCTGGAATGAAAATTGGTTCTTCTGGATCCGTCTTCAACACCTCTTCAAGGTATTCAAAAGCCGATATTTCATTGTCCTCGGCCAAGGTCGTTAACGATGCTGGTGGGGTCGTTAATGAGCTTCTTTCTTCTGCCAAGAGAATTGGTACCGACGTTGGGGGACACGTTACCGAAACTGCAGGGGCTATCTCGGCCAATCTTTGACCAGAGAATTCATCATTCGACACTAATCTTCCAACGGGGTCCCCACATTCGATAAATTCATTGTGGGTGTAGAGCATCTTGACTTCGGCTCTATCTGTCTCCTTCATTGTCGAGTTGAACCGAAATTTCGTCGCCTCATCTCCAATTTTGAAAGTTAGGAGTCCCTTCCTAACGTCAATTATGGCTCCGGCTGTGGATAGGAATGGTCTCCCTAAGATAATAGGAACCATCGGGTCTTCGGGCATTGCCATGACTATGAAATCATTAGGAACAAAGAATTTGCCCACTTGAACCGGAAAGTCTTCTACAACCCTTGTTGGCGTAACACATGAGCCATCTGCCATGTATAACCTCATATTGATCGGTTCCAGTGGTCCCATATTGGCTTTTGACCAGATTGATAGAGGGAGTAAAATAGTATTAGCTCCCGAATCACACAGAGCCATGAATTTGTGGTCGCCTATGCCAATTGTTATGGAAAATCTCCCTGGGTCACCTAATTTCTCTGATAGAGAAATGGATTGGACCTCGTCTTGGAGCTCTGTAATAGATCGTTTCCTTCTAAGAATGTCTTTCAAGAATTTTATGTACGCCGGCATTTCGCTGAGGGTCTCAGCGAATGAGATAGAAATATTTATGCCTTGGAGAATCTTTACAAAAGGCTTGAAGTTACTCTTAATAGAGTCCTTAGATTTCTTAGTAGGAAAAGGAAGAGATTTCACAATTCTCGAAACCAAATCGGGCTCGAGTGGTGATTCTACCGGGTCGACATTAGGGTCATTTCGTGCATTCAAAGGATCGTTACCGACCCAGGTGTGGTCGTTAACGAGCCTGGGATTGAGAGAGGAGCTCGGGATAGGAAACTTACCTAGGTTGGGGTCGTTAATGACCCTGGGAGTTTCGTTATCAACGCATTCAAGTTCGGTAACGACTCTCTCTGGCTCGTTACCGAGCTGAGCCGTCGCTTCCTCATCAGTTGTGGGGCTCGTCTCTTTAGCTTGAATGCGCTCCGGTAGCGTCTTTCCGCTCCTAAGGTGCACCGCTGCTATTTGCCCTCTAGGGTTCTCCTCGGGCCGGCTCAGGAGTTGCCCTTATGGCCTCGGAATCTTTGCAGCAAGGTTCCCTAGCTGGGAGTCAACATTCTTCTTCCATACATCGAACTCTCCCCATCTTTTTAATTGGCTATTTAGGTTGGCTTGAACTTCGTCAACCTTGTTATTGACTCCGCTAATGCCTTTTGTAACCCTTGTACCGATGATGGTGGTTCTTGATAGCCTAGAGGTCGATACGGTGTAGGTCGTCTATCCGGTGGAGGCGCTGCATAATTGGAATTCTGGTTTTGGTTGCCCTACGTCGGATAATTGTTTGACTTGTCAAAATTTCTTGGTTGGTTCCTGTCTGGGCCTCTCATATAATTCACTTCAACATATGTCTCTGCGGCTCTTACTTGCTCTATGTTAGTGCAAGCAGATGTACTATGGGCAGAAGAACCACATTCTTGACAAGATTGAGAGGATTTTAGAAAACTTACCTGTTTCTTCAGACGGTTGACCTCGTCTTGCAGAAATTGATTTTTTACCTCGGGATCAACTTCGTCTTTGTTAGGCACGTAGAGAAGTCTCTAGGGTTGGGACGATTGATGGGTATCGTACGATTGATGGGTATTGTCCAACAGTTCCCACGCAGCTGCGGGATCCATCTCTACAAAACTGCACAATGTATGCGTGTTGATGCGGTTCCAAGTCCTGATAGACTTAGGAGGTAAGCTCTCCAACCAGCTCATAGCCTTTCCAGTAAGAGACCACCTAAAAGCTTTTAACAGAACATATTCAAGTGAGACACCTTCAGCAGCTATAGTGTCACATAAATCAAGAAAATTTCTAATATGTTCCATAGGGCACTCAGTAGGTTTCCCGTCAAACTGAGCCCTTTTAATCAAGGATATAAATTGAGACTTAATCTCAAAAGTCTTCTCTATCTCCGGAAGCACAATTGCGGACTCTGGCACCATTAGTTCTGGATGCATATATTGCTTGGCATTCCTCGGTTAGGCATTCAGCTCTTCTTGTAAACGAGCATTGTTCACTCGTTCACGTTCAGCGTCAGCAGCAACGGCGTCTCGGTCTGCTTGTAACGCCTGTTCAGCCATCTGGCGAGTCATCTCTTCGGGTGTGGCCATGGCTCGGTTTTCTCTGCGTCTACGATGAAGGGAGCGTTCAGGTTCTGAATAGTAACCGGTGTAGTCAAATGCGAGCCTACGACGTCCAGCTGGCATACGCTGAGAAAACAGAAAAAGAAAACAAATTTAAAAACAAAAACGGGGTCGGGATATTCCCGGACCCACAGATAAACAAACAAACATTGTTGCTTCCCTCGCAACGGCGCCAATTTGTTGGGAGGGATATTTAACTTGACAACAAATAAATTTATAGTCAAGACCCCGCTGAGTATAACGAAGTCAGGATCGTTCCACGGGAAGCACGGTTGTTTGTTTATCAACTTACTAAAAACAAAACCAAACAAAACAAACAAAGACACCTACAACCAACCTCGTTAACGACCTTGTCAAGGTCGTTAACGAACCTGGATAAACTACGAATCACACACTAACGAACTAAAACACATGTTCGGTACCGAGGCAAGTGAACTCGATAACGAATATTACGAAAGATAAATTCAGATAGATAAAAGACCTAGGACAAGGGTTACCAAAACATAACCATGCATATAAACTCATAAGAAGATAAAGATCATGCCTTTAAAAGATAAAATCATCAACTATCGCTGATTAGTAAGCGAATCAATCAATTCTCATAAATTAATTCACTCAATCACTTGTTTTGGATCCAAAGCTCGAAACTTTCGTAATCGAACAATATCAACCTTCAAGTCAACAACTTTCTCTTTCAATCAAATTGCAAACCCAAATTACCTTGACTATCGTCTAAGCATAAGCACAACAAGCAATCAAAATAGAAAAAAATCATTCAAAACATCAACTCACTTATTCAAACATGCATAACTATGCCGGGTTTCAACCCCGATCCTAGATAAGAAAACTACTCACTACTCATAATAACAAAGCAAACAACTTCAACAAAAGAAAACATTGAAAACAAAACAAACTTACTTTAAATTAATAAGAGAAATATTGTCTTACAATCTTCAGAAGAATTCGAAAACAACATAACAACAACGAGCAGAATCCGACTAACGACCCTATGCTCTTCTCTCGAACGAACCAGGCTCGGAGCTTTCTCCACTCGACTCTTCTAAAACAAATCCGATTCTTCTCTCTAAAAAAACCCCCCTTTTCCTCTCTCCAAACAAGTGTATTTATGGAGAAACTAATCTATCTTAAATCTATCTATTAAAAAAGATAAAAAAATTCTCTACTAAAGATAACAAGATAAAGGATACAAGATATAACAACCCTAAAATCAGTTAAAACCATACCGACATGGAGCCATCGTTAACGAACTCCGCACAGGGTCGGTAGAAATCACAAACTCTACACGAAAATTCTATCTTTAAGCCTCGTTAATGACCTTCGCAAGATCGTTAACGAGCCTGGGATTTGGCTTCGCCTCGATTTTCTCGACTTAAATTTTGGACTTCAATTCACTCTTCCTATGCAATCTTCCTCTTTAACTTCAAGACTTCCATCCTCTACCACAACACTCCAAATCAACTCAAACAGTGCTCTTTTCTGCTCAAAACCTACAAAAAGACACAAACCGGAGTAGCTTCCATACTTTTCACAAAATATGCAAACTTATCCAAAAAACACAAAACTAACTCTAAAAACTACTAAAACTAAACTAAACAAACTAAGAAACATACTAAAAACTAGGCTAAAAACACAAACATCAATGAGTCGATCTTGCACCGTGCCGAGCAAGGGAGGCTCGGCGGCCTCGACGCTGCGTGACATGCCATGGGCACCACTGGTTTGGCCAGTAGCTCCATGCCAATAGCGGACATTGGGACCGGTTGCGTCGCTAGATTGGTTCGGTAACGAGGCAGCACCGGTTGTTATCGAATTTGGCGTGGTGCTTTGCAGTCTTGGCGCTCGGCGTTGTTGGCTCATCCTTACCTTTGGCTCGACATTGTGGGTTCGAAATTTGATTTTGGCCAAATTCTTGCCCAGAAAAATCTGAAGTGCCTCCAGAGCCTTAGCTTGTTGCCTCTCAGTTTCATCCTGTAGAGATTCACTAGGAGACATTGGTAAGATGGTCATGCGTTTACCATGGTAATTTAACATGTAAGTGTTCAACCGGCCTTCGTAAATCACATGACGGTCAAACTGCCATGAACAACCAAGGAGAACATATGTGGTGTCCATGTCAGTGATATCAAACAAAATAGAATCTTGGTACATGACAATTGAAAAAGAAAGATGTACTTGTATAATGATCCAATGATCGCCTTCGTTAGAGATCCAAGTAAGCTTATAAGGTGCTGGATGCTCCCATTGAGGCAACTTGAAGTGTGTGACGACCTTTCTTGACAAAAAATTATCGCAACTACCGGAATCAATGATCACGCTTAAGGAGACATTTTGAACCAAAGAACGGGTACGACTTTTGTAACACTTAAAGCGCGGCCTGTGACAAGCAAAAGCTTGTCGATGCCAGCGTCGATGTCAGAGGGCGCGCAAAACACGCCGTCTTCAATCGGTGCCTCGTCCTCCGTTGACTCAGCCTCGTTGACGCTTTCATACGTCGCCGATTAAGCCGAAAATAGCACTCTCTTTGTATTGGGACAATTGCGTTTAAGGTGGCCTCGCCCACCACATTGATAGCACTTGATATCTCGAGTCCTCATTTATGGGGTAGAGGCGGCCTTTTCACAGTGTTGCCCAACTGAATGGTTCTTGAAGTCCGTTCTGGGGGTACCTACCTTTAGTTTAGAAATAGAAGGAGAAAAACGGGTTTAGTACCATAAATGGAAGGACTAGAGCTAGAACCATACCTTTGAAACGAAGACGACTTTGGCCTCATGAATTGCGTGTAGAGCTCCATGGTCATGTGAATGAATCGTCTTAAGTCCTTGATTGGCAAGACAACAAGTTGTTGAAAGGGATTTACTTGACAACAAATAAATTTATAGTGAAGACCCCGCTGAGTATAGAAGAATCAGCATCGTTCACGGGAAGCGAGGTTGTGTTTAATTACTAAACTAAAAAGGCAAAAGAACAAACAAAACAAGGGAAAGAAATAAAGTAAAGCAACCAGTTTAAGCACCAAACAGGTCGGTACCGACCCATTCAAGGTTGGTAACGATGCTCAACCGAACGCAGTCAAAGCAAACAAATAAGGAAAACTACAGGCTCGGTACCGACGTTAAGGGACTCGGTAATGGGTATTACTGGGTTTAAGTTTTGACTAACAAGTTAAGTAAAAATCTAGGATAAGGGTGCACCACACCATAATCATGCAATCTAGATAATATGAATCATGAAAATCACGCCTTCAACATAAAGTTATTGTTGGATCGTAATCGGTTAGCAGTGAGCTTGGGAACTGGCAATTAAGCTGTTCCCAAGGCAGCGGAAGTAAATAATCGCAAGTACTAAAAACAGTTAAGGGGACAGTTCCTTTATAGAGGAACCCCACTACAACCAACTAGTTGTATGGGTAAACCTCTACCTCCGCTTGGAGGATTTTGAATGACTTACTTATATTGATTGCTTTGTTCCTTAGTTACACAGCCGGATTTACACTTCTCTGTTCCTACAAGTTCTTCCTAACTCTAGCAACACTAGTAAATCCTCTCAACTGAGTTCCTAAGCTCACAACAGCAAAACACAAGTAACTCAAACCTTACGCTGACTTCTCAGTTCCCTTGCTCCAGGGAACTTCAGCTTCACCGTCGTCGAGATCACACACTCGCCGGCGGCGACTTCTCTTCCTTTTCTTTCTTTTCTCAGATGTGGGTGTTTTGTAAGTTCTGGGAGAAGTACTCAAACCGAGTACTATTCATTTGGCTTTATAGTCCATTTGTCTTGGGCAGTAGCATCTTTCGTTTGTGTCCAAAATGCCCTTTGCTTGATGCCCAAGTTGTACTTTCTTCACATGTGACTTTGGTTTGAACTAGGTCAACTTCTTGAATCAATCGGACCATTGGATGAAGCGTGACAGTCTGATCCTCAGACTGTTCCCTCTGGCTGTCTGAGACAGGATCCCGCGATCTGCGCTGAACGGTCGTTGTCTTCACATGTGAGTTCCCATTTCATGGGAACTGACTTCTTCAGAGTTCCCTTGATGGAAACTCTTCATCATTGTAAGCTTGTGTTTTCTTGTTTGTTTCTGGGAGTTCCCACATCATGGGAACTTTCCTCTTCAGAGTTCCCTTGATGGAAACTCTTCATTGTGGCTAGCAGTGGCTTTGTCATTCATAGGAGTTCTTTGCTGTACCTGTGTTCCTTATAAATACTTGAACAAATCACATTAGTTCCCTATGGTGTTTGTCATTATCAAAACTTAAAGAGGAGTGAATCGTTGATCCGTTGCTTAGAACCAGAGGGCCCAACAACGTCCCAACAATTTCCCCCTTTTTGATGATGACAAACCCATCAAAAAAAATGGAAATATTTCAATGAATGATATGCTGATGAGTTCCTAAGTATGATTTTGGGAAATCACTCTTAGTGAGACATTTAGATTTAGGGAGCCACTTCTGGTGAGACACATAGTTCCTATTAGGCTTTTTATGCAATTGTTCCCCCTTAGCTTATGCGTGGTCTGTGATTACTTAAACTTTGAACTCATCTCACATTTTTTATCTTTCCCCCTTTTGACATCATCGAAAATCAAGCAAAGCAATATTAGGAAAGAATGGAACACGCAATCAAAATAAAGACCATTTCATTACTTAAGATAATATGTACAATGGGAACCCAAGTACAATTTTGTGGTCATTTTTGGATTAAGGGAACAAGAAGGGAGAGATCATGGGCTCTGAGGAAACAAGGCGTCACAAAGGCGCGTAAGGACTTGGGTAAGCTTTTCTTGTCCTCTGGCCAATACTGCCTGGTCCCTAGCAATCTGATCGAGGGTGTTGGCGATGCGGAGCAACACTGGAGAGTTCCCCTCTTGTGTACCAGACTCTAGGGGAGCCGCCTCCTCTACAGGCTCCGAGTGCCTCATCTTCTGGGCAACTTGAATGTCCAGTTCCCTTCCTAGCTCGATTTCTTCTTTAGAGGCATCGTAGAGACCCTCTTTTTGTAGGAGCTTTTTGATCAGCCCGGAGTAGGGAAGGGAATGGGACTTGGAGGCCATGCACTTTTCCATGTGCCCAAGGATAATGCGGGGAAGATTTATGGGCTTCTTGAGGAGGAAGTGGTAGAGGATGATGGCGTCGGGGATGTTGACAACCAGGCGCTTTTCTTGTCGTGGGACCACCACGTTGATAATGAATTGGTGAGCGAGCTTGGCAACCAAGGATAGATGATGCGTCGAGTGGACCTTAGAGGGAACCCGACCCTCAAAAATTGTGTTGTACACCTCGGCGCTGTTGAAGTCGCCCCAGAGCTTGCTGGGCAACTCGCTAAGCCCTTGACCAGGGACCTGGAGTTGAAGGCGGATCGTAGACGTTGTAAAAATGAACTCGTCGCCTTCGTGGGAGAGAGTTCCCTGAGTGCCGTCGTTGGTGATAGTGAAGTTGTTGTAGAATTGACGCACTTGTGAGGGATCTACGCTCACAGTTTCTTGGCAGAGTCTCTCCCAGCCCTGGGCCTTGATCAGTTCCCATAGTTCCTCCAGACGATTTTCAGTCAGCGCCTCTTGGGAAACTATAAGGTGATGGAGAAGCTTGCGACGCTCACTGACATGATGCTTGGTGGTCCCCTTCCCCTTTCTGGACTTGCTTTTGGATTTGTTCCCCCTAGAGACCGTGCGAGGTCCTTTCTGCTGAGGGGGTGCAGCCGCTTCGATCATGAGCACGCGGTCCCTTGGTTGTGGGGAACTCGCGGACACCACCATTTGGTGTCCAGGTGTAGGGATGCGTGCTGGCTCCTTTGAAGCTGGAGCTTCTTCTTCTTCTTCGACCTCATCATGGGAGGTGCCTTCTTCCTCGGAGGAGCTCGAACCCGAGCCCTCCGCGTCATCTCCAGGATGACTTGTTGTTGCCTCAGCACCTCCAGCTGGTGCGAGGTCCCTTGTCTCTGTTGGCTCTTGAGGAGCAACCTTTTCTGGGGACTTTGTCCCTTGGGAGACTGTGTGCTCAGAGGGACCCCTGTTGAGTTCTTCCTCGATGTCCTTGAGCTGGGCTTCCTCCTCCAAAGTTCCCATGATGATCGGAGGAGGGTCCTTGGTCATTTTGCCGATGACCACAGAAAGAGGAAGATCGTCGTCGTCTGAGGAGAGGGCGACGGTACTTTTGGATGGTGAGGGAGAGGGGAGTTTGGTGGTGGTGGGAGACGTGATGGAAGAGGGGAGAGGAGAAGAAGGAATAGGGGTTGTGAGTTGAGTGGAGATGGGGTTGGTGGAAATGTGTTTTGGGGAGGAAGAAGAAGGTGTTTTGTGAGGTGAAGGTGGAGTTGGAGATCCCGTAGTGATGGGAACGGGAGGAAGTGAAGGAGGTTGGGATGTTGGAGTTCCCATCGTGGCGGGAACTGGAGGAGGTGGCGGAGGAGGTCCCTTGATTTGAGGAGGAGGGATGGAGGAGGAAGAGGGAAGTAGACTCTGGGGTTCGGAGTTCCCATCGTCGGAAGGAAAAAGGTAGGGAGGTTTGGGAGCACAAGAACTCTCCTTGGAGCAGTTCAGGTAATCCTCAAAGCGGAAGAAAACCTTCTTTCTGGGCTCCGAGAATTCAGAGGCCTCAGAGTGTTTACGCCTTTTGGATTTGGAGGGGTCGTGGGAGTGTTTGGATTTTTTGGATTTTGAGGGATCTTTTGATGAGTGGCGATGTTTGGATGAGTGGCGATGTTTGGATTTATGGGGTTTTTCATTGATGGAGGGGCGAGCATCTCCGAAGTTGTCAACGATGACAACTCCGGAGGAGGTGTTGGTGGTTGGAGGTGGAAGAGGAAGAGATTCGGAGGAGGAAGAGGTCCAGGAGACGGTTTCATCAACCTGAGGAGGAGGAGGGGGCAAGAAAGGGGTTACTTGATTGTATAGACCTTGAATGAGGACATCCTTCATGGTTGGGTCCTGTTCTTGCTCGATCTCGTTCAGTTGAGTGATGAAGAGAGTGCGAGGATTGGCAAGTACCCACTCTTTGATTTGTGCGAATGTGTGTTGAGGGGCGATTTTTGTAAGAATTTGGGAGGTTTTGGAGGTTTCTTGAAAAGAGAGTGAAAGGGATTTGGGGAAGACGAATGACAGGGATGAAAGATGGAGTAAAGGACCTAAAAATGGCAAAGAGGGGTTTTAAAGGAGAGAGGAGGTGAAGGGTAGAAGGGGAAGTGGAATAACCTCGATAACCGTTGCCCAATGAACGTGGGGCGCCGTTTCAACTTCTCAAGCACGCTTCTGGACACGCGTCACAATCTCTTGGGAAGTCCTTTTCAAATTTTGAATACTTGGCCTGTAACGCTTCAGAGCTTCTGACACGAAAGTCCGCTTCCCAAGTGACGGTTTTTCTTTGAAGATTAGTCAGTGTTCCCTTTGTAGATGCAGCAGTTCCCATGATCCTTTCAAGGTCAGGGAGAGTGAAGTGGTTGAGAGAACTTCACACTCATCTTTTTGTGGGGCTAGGGAACTCAAAGGGAACCAGACGATTTGCAACTCGATAAAGGAAATGTTTTGGCTCATGAGAAGCATTTGTCTGATCCCTAGCTTAAGGTGGGTCATATGATCAACCGTCATGGTGGCTTGTAATGAGGGATAAAGGGAACTCTGGTTGATCATTTTGGGCCAAAAGAAATAGAGTTCCTTTGTACACATTTTTTCTCTAGACTAGTAATCATGGCATAGTGAAAGCAATGAATCCAAGTTCCTTATCATGCAATTTTAGATAAACTAGTCAGGCATTGGGAGAGAGATAAACAGGGACTTGTTTAGTTTAGAGTTATCATCCCTAGAAGCATTCGAAAACGCTGGTAGGGACGTCTGTCTAAAGCTTTGGTAAGAATATCCGCAATTTGCTCTTCAGTTCTACAGTGTTCCATCGAAATGTTCCCATTCTCAACATTGTCACGTAGAAAGTGATGTCTTATATCAATATGCTTAGTTCTAGAATGATGCACAGGATTTTTGGAAATGTTTATGGCACTAGTGTTATCACAGAGTATGGGAACTGGGCCAAAAGACATACCGTAATCCTGGAGTTGTGACTTAAGCCATAGAACCTGGGAACAACATGATGCGGCATCCACATATTCAGCTTCAGCTGTGGAGAGTGCAACTGAGTTTTGCTTTTTAGATCCCCACGAAACTAAGCAGGATCCTAGGAACTGGGCCATTCCTGAAGTGCTCTTTCTGTCAACCAAGTGCCCTGCAAAGTCAGCATCTGTGTATGCAATGAGCTCAAGGGAACTGTTCCTTGGATACCAAAGGCACAAGTTATTGTTCCCTTTGAGATACCTGAAAATTCTCTTCACCTCTTTCAGGTGTGATTCCTTAGGGTTAGCTTGAAAACGAGCACAAAGACATACGGAGAACATGATATCAGGTCTACTAGCTGTTAAGTAGAGAAGGGACCCGATCATACCTCGATAGTTCCTTTGGTCCACACTGATACCTGTTTCATCTGCATTTAGCCTTGAATTTGGTGAGATGGGAGTGTCAATGGGCTTTGAATGTTCCATCCCATACTTCACGAGCATTTCCTTGATGTATTTCTGTTGATGGATCTTTGTTCCCTCCTTTGTTTGGGATATTTGAAGTCCCAAGAAGAACGTGAGTTCCCCAATGAGACTCATTTCAAACTCACTACTCATGAGGTCCATAAATTTTTCTACAAGAGTTTCGTTAGTTGCTCCAAAAACAATGTCATCAACATATACTTGCACAATCAAAGTGTCTTTAGACTCTTTCTTTAAAAACAAAGTCTTGTCTATGGAACCTCGAAGGTATCCATGGGACAAGAGGAATTGAGCAAACCTGTCATACCAAGCTCGGGGAGCTTGTTTGAGTACGTAAAGGGCCCTTTCCAGGAAATAGACATGGTTGGGCATTTTCTCATCTTCGAATCCTGGAGGTTGGGCCACATACACTTCTTCCTTGAGATGTCCGTTTAGAAAGGCTGTTTTCACATCCATTTGATAAAGTTTGAATCCCTTGTGAGCAGCATAGGCGATGAGGAGTCTGATTGCCTCTATCCTGGCAACTGGTGCGAAGGTCTCATCGTAGTCAATCCCTTCCTCTTGCCTGTATCCTTGTGCTACTAACCTAGCCTTGTTCCTTGCTACAGCTCCAGTATCATCGAGCCTGTTCCTAAAAACCCATCGGGTTCCTATGATGTTCTTGTTTTTGGGCCTAGGAACTAGCTTCCAAACTTTGTTTCTCTCGAATTGGTGGAGTTCCTCTTGCATGGCTTGAATCCAGTCCGGGTCCTTTAATGCTTCTTTGATATTTTTGGGTTCCACCATTGAAACAAACGCGTTAAAAGCACAAAAATTATTGAGAGAGGAGCGAGTTAGAACACCTTTATCAAGAGGGGAGATGATGTTCTCAAGGGGGTGGTCCTTCCTTTGTTGAAAGGTTCTTGCATGAGTGAGTTCCTTTGCATGTGTATTATCCTCATGGGAACTCTCATCTTCAGCTTCTTCATTTGATGTTTCTTCAGAGATTTCTGGCAGGTTCCCTCTTTGTTCCCCTTGAATACTTGATTCTGGCAGTGTATTGTCTTGGGGAACAGCAGAGTTGTTCCCTGAAGAGGGGACCTCGAGAGAGTTGGAGGTTTCTTGTAGTTCTTCGGAGGAGGGAGCCTCAAGGGAGGTTTGATCAGTGAGGGTTGGACCTTCGTCGTTGTTCCCTGGTTGTGGGATATGACTTGCACTTGGATAGTCTTCATCCCTTTTCCTTGGCTCATCCTCGTCATCATCATCATCTTCATGTCTGACTAGCTTGAACAGAGTTCCCTTCCCTTAGGACTCGGTTCCTATCTTTACAGACTTTTCATTGAAGACGACATGAATGCTTTCCTCTATCTTCTTGGTTCTTTTATTGTAGACTCTGTAAGCCTTGCTTTGTGATGAGTATCCCAGGAAGATCCCTTCGTCGCTTCTGGGGTCGAATTTGCCAAGATTGTCTTTTCCGTTGTTGTGAACAAAGCATGTGCAACCAAATGTTCTCAAGTGTGAGATGTTTGGTTTTCTCCCTTTGATGAGCTCATAGGAAGTCTTGTTGATCAGGGGCCTTGTCATGGCTCTATTCAGGATGTATGTAGCTGTGGAGATTGCTTCAGTCCAGAAGTACTCGGGAACTCCACTTTCGATCATCATGGTTCTAGCCATATCTTCCAGAGTTCTGTTCTTTCTCTCGACCACTCCATTTTGCTGAGGGGTGCGAGGAGCTGAAAAGTTGTGAGAGATCCCATTTTGCTCACAGAAGTTTAGGAACTCCGAGTTTTGAAACTCAGTTCCGTGATCAGATCTGATTGCTTTCAGTTTCAGCCCCAAGCTTACTTCAGTTCTTTTGATGAAGGGCTCAAATTCTTCAAACGCTTGTGATTTTGCCTTCAAGAAAACAACCCAGGTGAATCTTGAAAAGTCATCAATTAAGACATACATGTACCTTTTTCCACCGTAGCTGGCTGTTCTCATGGGACCACAGAGATCCATGTGAATCAACTCCAGGGACCTGGTTGTGCTTACCACCTTCTTCGGTTTGAAGGAGGTCCTGGTCTGTTTCCCTCGAACACATGCTTCACACATTTTGACTCCTTCGAGATTGATCCGTGGAAGACCAATGACCAGATCCTGTAGATAAAGCTTCAGGATTTGATTTACACCAGCATGTCCCAGTCTTCGATGCCAGAGTTCCGTGTCATCTTGGGAACTCGCAAGGCACAGCTTCATTGGTGGTTCAAAGTTGGTGTCCACCACATACACATTGTTGTATCTTCTTCCTCTCAAAATTACTTTGTTGGTCTTCTTGTTGATGACGAGACATTCATCGGAGTCGAAAGTGACGATGTTGTTCCCTTGATCACACATCTGGGAGACACTGAGCAGATTGTATCCCAGATCCTTTACCAGATTTACGTTGCTAACTTTAATAGATCTATTGAGCAACACTTCTCCTTTTCCAATAACTTCTCCCTTGTTCTTGTTGCCAAATGAGACGTGGCCTCCTTCGGCATGAGTGTGGAGTGAGATGAGGATATCCTTGTTCCCTGTCATATGGTTCGAGCATCCACTATCTATGAACCATGTACTGTTCCCTCTCACAGCCACCTACAAGGAAAAGTTAGTGTTTTGAGACCCAGACAAGATGACTCTTGCCAGGTCCCTTGCAAGGGAAAACATTTTCATTTAAGATATAGTCAGAAATGTTGATGTCTTTGGAATTTTGAGAGTTGGAGTTCCTTTGGTGATGAGCATGACGTTTTTGTCTGTTTGGGAACTCATGGCTTCTAGGGATTTGGGCTCTCTTCTTGGGACATACATCCTTGTAGTGCCCATGAGCACCACAGTGCCAACATGTCTTGTAGTATTCTCCCAGGTAGTATTTTGGGTGTGGTCTCTGGATACGGTTCCTATCCATGGTTTCTTTGTTGTACACTCGAGACCCATTTCCCTTAGCAATTTTGACATAGATTCTATGTCCAGAGTTCCCAGTATAGTAGTCTTTCTCACCATTGTTTCCACTTTCTAGGACCCTGATTTTTTCTTCTAGATGAGCATTTTTCTGTTTCTCGCACTGGAGTTCTAAGGCCCTACACTCATGGATCTCATGTTCGCTCAGGGGTGACTTTCTGTTCTTGGAGCACTCACCTTTGTATCCTATGCCATGTCTGGTTGGGACGAACTTGATTTGGGAACTAGAGGCTTCAGGGTGTTCGGGAGTCTTACTCAGGTTTTGCAGGAGGGTGTTCTCATCTTTCTCTAAAGTTTTGATTTCTCTTTCTAGATCTACGATGTGAGACACATGGGACTTGAGTTTTTCTAGAAGGGATATGCAGTTGGGACAGGGCTCAAGACCAACCAATTGAGAATTTATGTGTTCCTGTTTTTCAAACTTGTTTTGCAGTTTTATGTTATCTTTAACAAGACTTGAAAGGATTTTCAACAGTTCAGGTTTTTCATAATTACTCAAGGAATCAAGAACAGTTTCAGTGGTTACCTCACTGGGTTGTTCCCCAGTGGTTTCTCCTATGGCCATGCCACACATGTCCGGGAGTGCCCATGCTTCACGATCTTCGTCTTCATCATCGCTCCAAGTAGCTATGTAGGCCTTCTTTCCTTGCTTTCTGCCTTCAGTTCCTTGTGGACATTCCTTCGCAAAATGTCCTTTCTTGTTGCATTTGTAGCAAGTCACTTCTGAGAGATCCTTCTCTGTGGGCTTTCTTTGGGAACTCTGTCCCTTTCCCCAGTTCCCACTGTTCCATTGAGACTTTCCTTTGTAGAAATTTCGAAGAGCCTTTGTTACAAGAACTAGCTCTTCATCCTCTTCTTCTTCAGAGTCTTCATGTTGTTCTTGGGTTGATTTGAGCATCTTTTCGATATTGAGTGCGATCCCTCGATGAGCTCGAGTTTGTTCCTTATCATCGATCTTCCTCTTCTCATGTCCCACTAGCTTTCCAAAGTCCTTCAAACCGGGATTGGTAGCTATCGACGGACTCTCCCATCTCCATTTGGAAGTTTTAGAACTCCCTCTTTGCGTTCATTTGAAGATCTTCTCTGAGATCTGAGTTCCCAACGTGCATTTGTTGGATGGCTTCCCACATTTCCTTGGCTGTGTCAAGGTTTGCAACCCTGTCACAATCTTGTACGCACATAGACCTCTTTAGGTACTGTTTGGCTTTGTAGTTTGCCTCCATGCACTTGTACTCGTTGGGACCCCACTTTGAGAGGTCGTTGACAATAGCTGGATCGATTTCGAAGTTCCCCCTTTCGATGACGCACCAGGCTTGGTAGTCTTGGCCACGCATCCAATCTTTCATGTCTCGTTGCCAGCTTTCAAATCTTCCTGTTATAAGCCTTGGCGGCTTGCTGGTATTGTTCCCCACCTGAGTAAGTTCCTGAGCCATTTTGACACCTGCGATGCTAACACAAATCTAGAGCGCTCGCTCTGATACCAATTGTTGGATCGTAATCGGTTAGCAGTGAGCTTGGGAACTGGCAATTAAGCTGTTCCCAAGGCAGCGGAAGTAAATAATCGCAAGTACTAAAAACAGTTAAGGGGACAGTTCCTTTATAGAGGAACCCCACTACAACCAACTAGTTGTATGGGTAAACCTCTACCTCCGCTTGGAGGATTTTGAATGACTTACTTATATTGATTGCTTTGTTCCTTAGTTACACAGCCGGATTTACACTTCTCTGTTCCTACAAGTTCTTCCTAACTCTAGCAACACTAGTAAATCCTCTCAACTGAGTTCCTAAGCTCACAACAGCAAAACACAAGTAACTCAAACCTTTCGCTGACTTCTCAGTTCCCTTGCTCCAGGGAACTTCAGCTTCACCGTCGTCGAGATCACACACTCGCCGGCGGGGACTTCTCTTCCTTTTCTTTCTTTTCTCAGATGTGGGTGTTTTGTAAGTTCTGGGAGAAGTACTCAAACCGAGTACTATTCATTTGGCTTTATAGTCCATTTGTCTTGGGCAGTAGCATCTTTCGTTTGTGTCCAAAATGCCCTTTGCTTGATGCCCAAGTTGTACTTTCTTCACATGTGACTTTGGTTTGAACTAGGTCAACTTCTTGAATCAATCGGACCGTTGGATGAAGCGTGACAGTCTGATCCTCAGACTGTTCCCTCTGGCTGTCTGAGACAGGATCCCGCGATCTGCGCTGAACGGTCGTTGTCTTCACATGTGAGTTCCCATTTCATGGGAACTGACTTCTTCAGAGTTCCCTTGATGGAAACTCTTCATCGTTGTAAGCTTGTGTTTTCTTGTTTGTTTCTGGGAGTTCCCACATCATGGGAACTTTCCTCTTCAGAGTTCCCTTGATGGAAACTCTTCATTGTGGCTAGCAGTGGCTTTGTCATTCATAGGAGTTCTTTGCTGTACCTGTGTTCCTTATAAATACTTGAACAAATCACATTAGTTCCCTATGGTGTTTGTCATTATCAAAACTTAAAGAGGAGTGAATCGTTGATCCGTTGCTTAGAACCAGAGGTCCCAACAACGTCCCAACAGTTATCAACTTTCGTTGAATAAACAAGTAAATTAATTCATTCTCACAAATCAATTCACTTTATCTACTTATTTTGATCCAAAGTTTTCAACTTTCGTTATCAAACTTTATCACTATTCAAGTTTATAACTTTCTCTTTCGATTTAGTCACAAACACGAATTACTTTGACTTTCGTCAAAGCATAAGTACAAACAAGCAGAGAATAGGTAAAAGGAATTCAAGTCATTCAATCACATCATCAATCCTAGAATGAGAGACTACTCACACATGATTGAAAAGAAACAAACAATGAAAGTGAACGAAAGCATAACTTGTATTAAAAACTAAATCTTACTTGAATTCAAAACAAACTTTGTCTTAGAACACACCATAGAACTCAAGAAAAACACCAACATTCTCCAAACTAACTTCGTTTCAGTAACTTAAAGCTCTCTCGTTCTTCCCTTATTTCACTACTAACTCTTGCACTTCTTTCATCGTTAAGACAAGAACCTTTTTTACAACTTTTTCGACCAATAATGAGACTTCAATTCTACCCAACCTATCCTTTCTTTTGAACCAACACACATCACTCAACAAAACAAATTTCAAACAACTAAGTCCTAATCCTCGGTTAGGGTCAAGCTTATATCGGCTAGGAATTAATTTTGTGGAGCTAAAAATAAAAAGGCTTAAAGGCACAATAATTTGCTTCAAAAACAAAGGATAAAGTAGGGTGGATATGGATTAATAAGGCTTATGAAAAATAAGTTCTCCATCATATGATCTTTCAAGTAATGAACTAAAATCTTATATAGGCTTTGAGATATAGATAACTTACACAATCTCCAAAGATAATATACACATAAGAGATTAAATCACACAAGAAAATCTAGGCTTAATATGCTCACAAGGTAATTTTGTTGGATCGCAATAAACTCATGCTAAAAGTCATATGTGCTCAATTTCATCACATGCTAAAGATTCACATAAAAAAACATTTTCTTCAAAAGATTTAGGTGAAACTATCAAAACATATCAAAGGATTTACATGATCATGCAAGCAAAAGCAATCATAGAACCATAAAGATAAGGGTAATATCCGTCCTAAAAATCTTTTTGTTGGGTTTTTTTCAAATTTTTTTCTTTTTTTATAAAGAAAGAAACTAAACAATTTAAATCAACAAGGATATCAAAGCAAGACATGGAAAACACCTAAAAACATATAAGAGTTTTCTTTTCCCTCCCTACCCCATACTTAACCTATACAGTTTCCCCACTGTAAGAACAAAATAAAGCAAAACAAAAGAGATAGGGAAGAAAATGAACTCAGAAAATAGTCTTTGAAGCAGTGGAAACGTTCTTGAACATCCTTGAGAGAGAGAGAGAGAGAGAGAGAGAGAGAGAGAGAGAGAAAGAATCAATCCAATGGTGGAAAGCGTTTCTCCAAGTTATGCATGAACATATCGGTAGATTTCCAGCGCTCTTTGGTTGCATCGCATCGTGTCTCAGCTGTCCTCCACCGAGACTCGGCCACGTTTTGGCGTTGCTCATCAACCTCCCTTTGAGCCGTGTAAGCATCTTGAAATTGGGTCATCCTATCGTACATCTGAAACGGACCCATCTGAAGCCTATCCATCCGCTGAACGAAGAAGGTGGAGCTCAAGAGGAACTAGAGCCGTCAGAAGGATGGTGGACTCGGTAGTCCTGATGTTGCTCAAAGGCTGCCCCGTAACCGAACACAGGTCCCTCGGTACCGCGCCCTCCGTGGTGAAAATGTGGGTCAGACCCTGTAAGGGTGGGTAGTGGGGTCGTAAACCACGATTCTGCGCTCATCTGGCACGTTAACGTTCCCATCTGCGTGTGCTACACCATCGGTACCGAAGCCATAAGGCTCGGTAACGACCTCCTCAGCATCTTGCATTTCTTCTTCCCTCTCAAACCGTGATTCCCTTGTCCTCAATGAAGCATCCTGCTCAGGTCTCTTAGCAAGAGGGAAGGGTGTAGAAATCCAAGTCTCGTACCAATTGGGAAGGTACAAGAGCTCAACTTTGTCCTCTATGACCAACACCTAGTGATCATTGACTGTAGTGGTTACTCCTTCACTACAACTCTTGAAAATTCCAGAAGACACCCAGTAAGCAGTGTCTAGCTTTTGTGGCTGGAGTGCAGTGTAGCGAGAAAGATCGATCTGACAAGCTAGAGCAAGAATGGTCACCATCCCTCCAAAGTAGATCTCCTCCAACTTGTTGTCCCCTTGTTGTTCTACATATGCTACCCACTCATATCCCAAATTCATGGGAGCGGGATCGGTGAAAAGCATGGTGCGTAGACAACCCACCTCTGTCCTTGTGGGCAGAGATAACTTATTTTGGCCCAAATGGTGGAGCCCAGAATCCGCAGGATGATGCGAAAAAGAGGATTGGCTATTTGAGAGCCGGGGAGTGCACGTACAGGGCAATGAATTTGACCCGTGATGTAGCCCAATGTCTTTGGGACTTTGAAATGATCGGGAGCTTTGTAATCACGGGGAGGGCTTAGGGGATCCGAGAAGAGTGTTGAACTCGCCCACGTTAAGACAGTAGTCCTTGTTCACAAGTTTGAAGGTGATTCTCCCCACTGATCTTGAACTTTTGAATTTGGAGAGTGGCCACAAATTCCGTAGTGAGGGTCGGGTAGTGAGGAAGATTTTCAGCTTTGAGGAGGTGGGATGTTCCTATGTTCGAGAAGGCATGCTTGAGGTCCGTGAAATTATCCAACTTCTTCCCATGGACCTTAGAGAACCACCTCATTTTGTGATATCGTTTATAGACTATTTGGAAGATCTTTACCTCCTCCTCAGTTGTCACCTCCACATTTTCCATTGGTGGTGGGGAAGCGATGGTGATGGAGATGGCCTCTTCGTTCTCTTGCTTGCCCTCTTTCTTTCTCCCCTTGTGCTTGCCATTACTGACCTGGGGCCGAAATCGGGTTTCTTTCGGTTCAGTTACGAGGGTTGGTAACGACCCCGGAAGGTCGGTAACGGCCCACCTATAGTTTTTCACTGACTTTTCTTTTTTCCCTATTTTCTGTCATTGTTCCTGTATCACTTTAGCAAGGCATTCTAATCAGAAAATCTAAAACCTAATCTAAAAACAAACCGAAAGAAAGCTAGCAACAAGAGCTAAGAAAGGAAAAACTAAATCGGGTTGCCTCCCGTTAGCCCGATGAACTTACCTTGGCTTAGTCAAGGCGGCTCTCATACGGCTTTGTCGGGATCATGAAATACCCCATACTTAGCCGAAAATACATTGGAGCACCTGTTGAAGGAATTTGGTCCTATGTCATTGATAGCTTGCATTTAGGTAGTGTTTAGGATGCATATTTATATTTATTTTTCTTTATTTTAGTTTAGTTTATTATAGTTCTTAGGTTTTTAAGTTTTCTAGGAAATTCGGGAATTGCGCTTGTTTTGTTCGGTTTTGCAAATCTTTACGTAAACAAGCATTGGCGAGATGGATCTTAGATGATTATGGAGGATCAAGATGAAGCTTAAAGTGGTTAAAGTGAATATTAGAAGACCTAAGGCCTAAGATCTTGAGGGATATAAACGCTTAAACTCGAGCTATGCATTGAAGTTGTTGTTTCGATACCTCTATCTTGCAATGCTTGGATTGAGAGCTATAGTGATCTTATAGAGCTGAATTTGGTATCACTGGAAAGATAATTCAAAGATCTACAATTCATTTTCGTACTCCGAGTCCAAATTCCAACTCAAAGGGGGTCAAAATAGCTTCTGAAGTGTCACTTGAATGTTGAACCGAGGGTAAAAGCGCAGGTTAGAATGTAAAAGCGCGGCTGCACTTTTGGAGGTCAAGCCACGCAATTAGCTTTCTATGCGGAGATGTCTTAGGCCGAGAATTGGGCTTAGTTTTGGGCTTGGCTTTATGATTCCAACATGTTGTGTTGTATGGCTTGTGAGGATTTGTTTCTTTGGATATCGTTAGTAGTTTTAAGAGATATTTAAAACTCTTTTAACTTCTCTCTCTTTCATAACTTAGAACATAATTTTGGAGGCTAGGGTTTTTCTATAGAGCAACCTTTGAACCTCTTGTAGGTTTTCCTTTAATTTAATTATGCATTGCTAAATTCTTTGTGTTCGACTAGTTATTGAAATCATATATTCCATACTATTGTGTGGTTTGATTGATTCTCAACAACTTGAATAGGTTTAATTCCATGTGCTTAATTGATTCAGAATTATTGTAGGGTTTTGTTAGCTTGATCACCTAATAGAATTTCTAGGTTAATTTACAACTAATCTGATTTTTGCCCGTTCGAGGTTGATTAGATAAAGTAGCAACTATAATTGTTTGGACCCTTTCGGGCTATTCAATTATAGAAGGGAATAAATCCACAAATAACTTAGATGTTTGTTTGCTCTAACTGTTTGTACTTATTGATAACTTGACTCGTAAAGTTAATGTTTAATTGAATCTAGACGTTGTTTTAGGTTGTTAAATGATTAGGGTTGTTTAGACTGTTAGTTCTTTCAACTAGATTTGAAGTGTGGGTCAGAATCCTTAGTAGGAGCATAATCCACAATAGATTATTTAAGTGAATTGAGAATCAAGATAATCAATGATCAATAAACATATCTATGAAGGATGTAACTAGTTGAACACATCTCTCTCATATATTTACAATCATATTTGCATTCATACTTAGATTTAATTTGCATATTAGATTATTTAGTTACTCAATCATCCATAAAACCCCCCATAATTCTATTACTTGGCACATAAGTAATGTAATATCCGCTAAATTCTAAATAAAATAAAATGGGTAATTATCCCAATAAATATTTTTCTCTAAAATAGAGAACTTAATAAAGTTTATAATTTCATATTAGATTATGAAAGGTTACAAAAGTTTACTACAATGACAATTAAGAATTTAATTAAAAAAATATTTAAGCAAGTGGGGAATTCATTTAAATAATCCTTGTATCTTTAAAAAGAGAGTTTAAGTAATTTAAATTAAATAAAATTATGAACATTGTATAAAGGATTATAAGGTATGAAAATTATTCAAATAAAATAAGACTAATATAATTTCCGAATTTTATTAATGGACTGTGCAAGACTAAAAATAGTACAAAGAAAATTAAACAAAAAGGAGGCAAGAGCCGGGACTTGAACCCGAGACCTCTCGCTTCTTTCATACAAGCATACACTCCTCAAACCGCTAGACTATTGTAATTTGACTATCCAATTCACCACACTTTTAATAATAAATCATCATCATCCTTCTTCTTCTTCCAAAGTCAAATTGAGCTTGATTGATTTGACGTACAAGTCAATGCATGCTATACTCTTTTTCCAATCTCCATTGTTGCTTCTAAGAAAATCCAAACCCACCATAATCTTGTGTCATCATCTAAGAAGCACAACCTTCACCTATCATCATCAAGCCCCTCCTCTTCCATTGGGCAATTTCCATGGTGGTGGATCACTAGAGCCTCTCCTTTGGCCTATTTAAAGGCTGGATTTTTAACTTTGAAGACACAAACCTTCTCTTTTCTCTTCTAGCAACTTTGCTATTCAAATTCTCCAAAAATTCAGCCTAAGTGCAACTTCTCCTTTGCTGATTTTTCACATAAAACACCACAAAAAGCCTTCTTCCTTCATCGGGCCACCATCGGACCATCTTGGGCCGCCTCCCCTTGCCGCGCGCCACCCCAGGCAGGTCGTCGGACCACCATGCAGGCCCTGGTGCGCCACCACTGTTGGCTGCCGTCCATCCTTGCCTTTCCTCTGTGCATCGTACGCCTCTGTACAATAGAAGGGTATAATCCTTTTCTTTTATTTTTTTATCCCTTTTATAACAAGTAATTAATATTTCTTTTATCTAATATCTTAAAAAGATCTTAGTTGTTAGAAAAAAAAAATCAGATTCTTATAAGTATTGTTATTTACTAGTAAATAAATAGTTTTATTAACATGCATGTGAATTATAAAAGAAAATAAAATTAGCAAGGCATAAAGAAATCCATATAAATTATAAGAATGATATAGATGACTTTTTAACACATAAATTTGGAATTTAAAAAAAATATATTACCTTGTTTGTATTTTTATTTTTGATTAAAGAAATAGATTAAGATAAAAAGGAGCTATCAAAAATAAGACTATACTAATGGAAATTTTTTTATCTTAAGACCATTTTATTAAAGAAGAGAGTTTGCATGTAATTTAAAGTTAATAGTAGAAATTATAATAATAACTAAGTTAAATAAAGATATAAGATCTTGTTAGTTAGACAAGATAAACTCAAATTATTACTTTCCTTGTACATGGATAAAATTATTATCATACATGTTATTTTTAATATAAAATAGATATTATGACATGAATTTTCTTAAATAAAATAATGGACTTTTCATTATTAATAATATACATGGATAATAAGATATTTATATATTAAATATACTAGATTTAAAGATATTAATGTAAAGACCTAAGTTGTAGAAATGATATGCTAAGAGTTTTATCAATACTTATATGTACAAAATAATGATTTGCATACTCATATTTTATAAAACAATGTTCTAGATATGAAGAACCTTTTTAATTGAATAAGAAATTATTGTTATCTTTCATAAATATGGAAAGTACTAGAAAAAAGACATCTACTAATATTTAATATTTTTAATCTATATTAAATATTGCATGTCTTTTAAATAAAGATTTAATGACTAAATATTATAATAAGGTCATGTTATAAAGAAGATATGGTTTGATAAGAGATAATATTATAAAAATGCTTTGAATATGAGATATTAAATAATAAGGGCACTTTAGACTTTTCACAATCCTAAGAAGACTTTATAAATACAATATAGCTCATAAGATTGAAAAATTTATCATAAGATTTTATAAAGTTATTCCTTTCCTATTTATATTAAATTAAATAACAAGTTAATATTATAAAAGAATATTTTAATAATAAAGATATTTCTTGGTTCTCAAGAATAATAATAAAGAATGTTAAAATAAAGATTTTTAATGTATAAAAAGGATATTACAATATGAAAAATAATAATAAGGAATATTATTATTTTATCCACATCCAACTAAATTATTAATATAATAATTTAGAAAATTTCATTCCTTAAAAGAATAAAAGAGATATTCACAACTTTAGAAGAATTGGAGCATTCTTAATAAAGTTATCGGAATATCCCGTGTCTTAGGTCGAAACTCTGTTCCGTGACAAGAACATCGTTTTCACTAGTTCGCTAATACAAACTCGTAAAAGCAAAGGCAAGTGGAATTTCCCCTTGTAGCCTTATATATTCATTCCGTAAAATTTCTCGATGTTGGGAACAACGTTTTTGCTAGTAATAAACGAAACTATGAATATCGATTGTTAGATATAATGACCCCACTGTTATCGTTATTCCACTATTTAATATTTGATAGGACTATTATGCTAGCTTTGTTGTGGCCTTGATTGTTTACGGTCTCGTTAAGAGAACGGTTTCGAACGAACTAGTGACGGGCGTAGGATTAACCCGATGCCTCTATATAACTTACTAAGTCGTATGCCTCTACGCTTAAAGTACGACTTTCGGGATCATGATCCATGTCTGCTCCGATTGCAAGGAGGGATGAGTGACACTCTAGCTAACTGTCGGATGAGTTTTCCCTGAAGTGGTCTGGGCCATGCAAGCCCCCCACACCCTCTAAAAATCATTAACATAATCGATATTTTCATCACTATACAAGATAAGTGCCCAATGCACATTTAAAAGACATCAAATCGGAACGATCTCAAATGATCGATCCGGTTCTCGGTCTGCTCAAGGCGCGAGAGGTTTTTAAACTTGGATGAATTATTAACGTTCTCAATGTCCTTTCTACTCTAAAAGAAGTCTACAATCTAGTAGCTCTTCTCTCGATTAACTAGCTTTCTCCGCTTGAGATACGCTCTTCTCCGTTACGATAAACCCCACATAAAGTTCTATACTTCAAAATACTTACGATCATATCTCCCTCGAATACTAAACATTACCAAATTACCCTAGGGAAGTTTCGTTCCCGCTTGCTTAGTCTCTTAGACAAATTCTTCTTTTCCGCATATTTGCCTGGCATATTCTCGCCTTTCGCGATTTATGTCAAAACCTAGGAACCCGAATAACGCGTAAGTGGAAGACGAAGGAAGAGCAAAACTGAAGAAGATGTATTTCCCGCACCTTGTCGTTTATTTTAATTGTGTCTCAAAGAACAAGTTTTATGCTTTCCGGTTATCAAACTTCATTTTGTTAATGTACTGCAACGAAGGATTGTACGAACAAAGTCTCTCTCGAGAGCACCCTTTTATTGTATAAATTATGTTTATTTCTGCATTTTATGTGCTCGAAATCATTCTATAAGCCTTGAGTGACTTTGGACGGTAAAATCTGAGGTCACTGGCGGTAATACCCAATGTTGTAAAATAGGGGTGTTACAATTATGGTATCAGAGCCGAACGTTTTGTTTTCAAAACCAAAAACTTTCAAAACCGAAAATTTTCAAAACACGACAACTTTTAAAACCTAAATTTTTCTTCCGCAAACCGAAACTCCTATATATAGAAAGTTCCCTTTTTATATCCTTTAAGAAACATAAAAGTGTCAACTCTCTAACTTAAACTTCTTAGCTAAGAATTTTCCTTAAAAATTTAAAACTTTAAATATTAAGAATTTAGTTCTAGAACTTCTATCTTTAGAAACTTCCTTTTTACCTTCTAAAAACTTAAGTAGCATAATCATTTCAACTTTTAAACTTAATCATTTTCGTTAAAACTTTCTTTTAAACTTAACTCTTATCTTAGAAGACTTTCTACTCATTAGAGAAATCTTTTCTAGAAAAATATTCAAAAAGGAATCCTAGACTTTCTAAATAGGACCAAGAAAATGAAATGTCTTAAATTTAATATTTTATGTCTAAACTTTATAACCAAGAATGCCAAAACTTCCTTCCAATATCTTCGTCACATAGAATCAAAGGATATTCTATATAAACGCCTTTCTCTCCTTTATAGAAATAGTACTCACTAGAAGTCTAACCCGAATCAAGGATGAAGCTAGAAAAGCTAATCAAGAGCTTGATAAGGCTTTTGCTCATTGGCCGTTGTTGCTATATGGAAACCCCGAGGATAACCCCGAGCTAATACTACAAGAGGAAGATACACCTGAGGTGAATCTTGAAGAGGAGACCCCCGAAGAGGAATACCTCGAAAAAGGAATTGATAATTCGCTTCGTGACCAATCAAGTCAAGAGAACACTGAGCAAGCCCAGTTGTTGTTGAACCACGAGGAAGGAGCCCTCGACGAAACTTTGTTCAACGAAGGATTTTTGGACAACTTTTGTTTCTCAAGCCCACCCTAGGCCCAAAATTCAGTTGTTATCATTAAAAAGTGTGAACTCTAAGTAGTCCACTTCACTTGACTATCCATTTCGTTCTTAGATAGTCGAGTTGGTAGTAGTTCTTTCCGTCCTTTAGGATAATGGCTTATTATATAAAGCCTTTGAAATCCATTTCCATAAAGAGTTCTAATAAAAATTTCCTATCTTCTCTAAACTGGCACGTTAGTTCTTACCTACACTTATGAATTAACAAATGAACCAACTTTACTCAAACCTTCAGATGGTAGTCATCACACGTGGAGCAAGCCAACGAGATCTTCCCAACCCAATTGGGGGTGGCGAAGGAAGCCAATCCGAGGTCCGGGGTTTACCAAGGGAAAGCCCACCTCCAACACCAGCAGCCTCGATAATGCTTAATGAGGGCACCATGGCAGCCCTACGCATTGTGGTACAACAAATCGTGCAAGAAGCACTTCCCACTGCAGTTCCCACCCCCGCCAACACCGAAGTACAAGAAGAGGCTCAAGATGAAGCTGAAGTAGCCGAGATTGTTCCCAAAGCAAAAAGGGAAGTCAGTTTCACCAAAGCAATCAAGACCTTCAATTCCATGAAACCAGATTCCTACGACGGAACTGGAGACCCTTCAGGAGTCCAATACTGGTTCTCCCACCTGGAGAGGCTCCTACGAAATGTGCATTGCTCAGAAGCCGACATAGTGCACATGGCAGCGTTGTGATTAAAGGAAGAAGTCGGAGAGTGGTGGGAAAGTTCTAGCCTAGCTACTCGCCCTGACCTGACCTGGGCCATGTTCAAAAGCAAGATGATGAACCGCTTCTTCTCAGAGTCCATGAAGGATGAGAAACTGGATGAACTCCTCTCCCCTAAAGTCCACGGACTGAGCGTGTTGGAAAGAGCTAAGAAGTTCAATCATCGGTTACAATACGCTGAGGAGGAAATCACTACGGATCAGCAAAAGATCAAACGCTTTCACCGTTGGATGAGCGACACCATCAAACCTTGGATGGTGAATCGCCATTTCAAAACTCTAGAGGAATATGTTGATGCTGCCTATCGGATGGAAACGACGTTAAGCGAGCCCGAGCGCCGAAAGCTTACTAGAGGTAGGCCTCACCACTCAAACCAAAGTGGATTTAAGAGGCCAGCTTCTCCACAAGGTTCAGGATGGTCAAAGAAGAACAAGAATGGATCCGAGCCAACCAAGTCTAAGTCATTCCAAAGCTCGGAATCCAAGAAGAGCTCTATAGTTTGCCACAATTGTGGAGAGCCGGGGCACATCAATCGAGACTGCTCCAAGGACCGCAGGACGTGCTACAACTGTGGAAAGGTGTGACACCTCCGTACCTATTGCAGACAGAAGGGGAGAAACGAAGGCCAATTCCATTCAAACTCATCTTCTCAAAACCACCAAGTTTCGAATAAGGTGGCTGGATCAGCTTCTGTGTAGTCCACGGTTCAGGATAAAAGGAAAAAGGTTGATGACATCCCAGATTCAAGGTCAACAGCTCGACGAGATGCACCACAGTGACAAACCTGTTGCATCGGATGTTCAAGAGGAATAGTTGGATCCTCCTTCCTATCCAAGTGTAATCTTCATAATCATACTAGTTTTGCCCTTAAGGCACTTTTGTATCGCAACAGTAGTTGAAATGTCGAACCATGCCGGTGACACTCTTCCTCGTAAGAGTGTCTCATTTCGAAATCTATATTATGATTATGGTTATCATATTATATCCTTGCGTATCGAACCAAAGCCTGTGTTCCATCGTTAGCTTAAAACAAGAGAAAGTTCGAGCTAAACCTTGATTTAAATTTACGACATATTCATCGTACTACTAAGTTCGCCTCAAAATGTTACTTTTATACCATAATGAAATTGTAAGCTATAAAATCAAAAGTTTCGGTATAGATTCATGGTGGTGAATAAGAATGGACTTTTACCTCCCATCTTAGCCACATGGTTGAGGTAGAACTTCAGGTCTTATTCCTATGAAGATATACACTTTAGGCGATTATGTTGGAAATCGCTCCCCGATACCGATCACATCGGTGGAATGAAACCACTTAGTCCCTCGAGTTTAACATTGCTTACGAAAAACTACATTTTTATAAATACTGTAAAATATAAGATAAAGGGATGCTCGAACCACTTCTTGGTAGTATAATATATTCAATTACGACATCGTAAAGATAGTTACTCCCTCCTGGGAGATAACCGTCACCTATCCCAATAGTAACATCTTTAGAAACCGTAACTCGAGATTCTTCTTCCAAGGCATGGCCCTTACATTTTCAAAACTTCAATTTCATCTCGAAAGTTATCAAATATCCATCATAAAAGAATTCTTCCGCAATGACTCTATTCTAGAAATATAGAATGGATTAGTCATTTTCTTACTCGCTTCCTAGAAACTTTAAAGCGTTCGTTTCAGTTAGGGTGCTTATTCTATAAGTATTCCAACTTTTATATTAGGAAAGTGAAACCAACACTTCTGTAGGTATGACTCAAGCTAATGGATAAAACCACTTGAACCCCGCCTACTTTGCTATCAAACTAATTGGATTTTCATTCCTATCCCTTTTTCTCGCTAAACCGCATAAGTTCAATGTGGGAATCTTCCTAAGGAATACTAAGTTAACGATTCCTTAAGAAAAGGTACAAAAGTAATTCTTCTACAATACCGTCATCTTAACTAAAGAACGAAATATTCTTTAAGGGGGTACAAGACCCTTTATTGTTTCCTCACAGTTATTAGTAGCTACTTTCCGTGTTAACCTTGTACCGCCCTAGGCCTTTCCTAGTTTCGGGGACGAAACTAATTTTGGGGTACTATTATAATATCTGCTAAATTCTAAATAAAATAAAATGGGTAATTATCCCAATAAATTTTTTTTTTAAAATAGAGAACTTAATAAACTTTATAATTTCATATTATATTATGAAAGGTTACAAAAGTTTACTACATACAATTAAGAATTTAATTAAAAAATATTAAGCAAGTGGGGAATTCATTTAAATAAACCTTGTCTCTTTAAAAAGAGAGTTTAAGTAATTTAAATTAAATAAAATTATGACCATTGTATAAAGGATTACAAGGTATGAAAATTATTTAAATAAAATAAGTCTAATATAATTTCCGAATTTTATTAATAGAGTGTGCAAGACTAAAAATAGTACAAAGAAAATCAAATAAAAAGAAGGCAAGAGTCGGGACTCGATTAGGGCTGGTCATAGGTCGGGTTATGGGTGGGTGGAGCACTTCCACCACACGACCCGCAAAATAAATTTTATCACCCGACCCACCCATCACCCGCGAAGCCTTTCACCCGTATCCGACCCACCCGTCACCCGCGAGTGAAACGGGTGACCCGTCACCAGTGAATTCTAAATTACAATAAGAGGTCGGACGAGCGGGTGACCCGGAGCCTATCATCCTGTTTGGCCCCTCGATGTTAGAAGGTCGTACCCAAAACAAACGCACTACCAAGTTGCGCTAGGTTTGACCGTTTGGGGCATAACCGCATATCACATATGGGATTATTTCTATTATGCTCTATATAGTCTTTTAATATTTTAAAAAACCCTCATACGTTTTTAAAAAAATCCCCCAAGTCCCAAACTTATTTTAGGAAAAAACCAAACATAATTTTAATTTAGGATAATTTTTTACGGGTGGTTGACGGGTGAAACGGGTGGTGGGTGACGGGTCGGGTGATGGGTTGGGTTAAACGGGTGTAAAATTTCACCCATATCTGACCCGTCACCCGTTTCACCCGTCACCCGACTCACCCGTCACCCGCTTTTTTACGGTTTTTCACCCGTATAATTGGGTCGGGTGAAGCGGGTGGGTCGTTCACCCACAGATAATGTCCAGCCCTAGGCTGGATTTTTTCACTTTGAAGACACACAAACCTTCTCTTCTCTCTTCTAGCAACTTTGGTATTCAAATTCTCTAAAAATTCAGCCTAAGTGCAACTTCTCCTTTGCTGAATTTTCTCATAAAACAGCACAAAAAGCCTTCTTCCTTCATCGGGCCACCATCGGACCACCTTGGGCCACCTCCCCTTGCCGTGCGCCACTCAAGGCAGGTTGCCGGACCACCAGGCCGGCCATGGTGCGCCACCACTGCTGGCTGCCGTCCCCCCCACCCCTTGCCCTTCCTTTGTGCATCGTACACCTTTGTACAATAGAAGGGTATAATCCTTTTCTTTTATTTTTTATCCCTTTTAAATTATAACAAGTAATTAATATTTCTTTTATCTAATATCTTAAAAAGATCTTAGTTGTTAGACAAAAAAATCAGATTTTTATTAAGTATTGTTATTTACTAGTAAATAAATAGTTTTATTAACATGCATGTGAATTATAAAAGAAAATAAAATTAGCAAGACATAAAATAAATTCAAATAAATTATAAGAATATAGCTGATTTTTGAGCACATAAATTCTGAATTTTAAAAAAAATATAGTACCTTGTTTGTATTTTTTGATTAACGAAATAGATTAAGATAAAAACGAGTTATCAAAAATAAGACTATACTAATGGAAAATTTTTTATTTTAAGACCATTTTATTAAAGAAGAGAGTTTGCATGTCATTTAAAGTTAATAGTAGATTTTATAATAACTAAGTTAAATAAAGATATAAGATCTTGTTAGTTAGACAAGATAAACTCAAATTATTACTTTCCTTGTACATGGACAAAATTATTATCATACATGTTATTTTTAATATAAAATAGATATTATGACATGAGTTTTATTAAATAAAAAAATGGACTTTTCATCATTAACTATATACATGGATAATAAGATATATATATATATATATTAAATATACTAGATTTAAAGATATTAAGGTAAAGACCTAAGTTGTAGAAAAGATATGCTAAGAATTTTATCAATACATATATGTATAAAATAATGATTTGCATACTCATTTTTTATAAGATAATGTTCTAGATATGAAGAACCTTTTTAATCTATATTAAATATTGCATGTTTTTTAAATATGAATATTTGAGTAAATATTATAATAAGGTCATGTTATAAAGTAGATATGGTTTGATAAGAGATAATATTATAAAAATGCTTTGAATATGAGCTATTAAATAATAAGGGCACTTTAGACTTTTCACAATCCTAAGAAAACTTTATAAATACAATATATCTCATAAGATTGAAAACTTTATCATAAGATTTTATAAAGTTATTCCTTGCCTATTTATATTAAATTAAATAACAAGTTAAGATTATAAAAAAATATTTTAATAATAAAGATATTTCTTGGTTCTCAAGAATAATTATAAAGAATGTTAAAATAAGAATTTTTAATGTTTAAAAAGGATATTACAATATGAAAACTAATAATAAGGAATATTATTATTTTATCCATATCCAACTAAATTATTAATATAATAATTTAGAAAATTTCATTCCTTAAAAGAATAAAAGAGATATTCACAACTTTAGAAGAATTGGAGCATTCTTAATAAAGTTATTGGAATATCCCGTGTCTTAGGTCGAAACTCCGTTCCGTGCCAAGAACATCGTTTCCACTCGTTCGCTAATACAAACTCGTAAAAGCAAAGGCAAGTGGAATTTCCCCTTGTAGCCTTATATATTCATTCCGTGAAATTTCTCGATGTTGGGAACAACTTGTTTGCTAGTAATAAACGAAACTAGGAATGTCGATTGTTAGATATAATGACCCCACTGTTATCGTTATTCCACTATTTAATATTTGATAGGACTATTATGGTAGCTTTGTTGTGTCCTTGATTGTTTACGGTCTCGTTAAGAGAACGGTTTCGAATGAACTAGTGAAGGGCGCGGGATTAACCCGACGCCTCTATATAACTTACTAAGTCGTATGCCTCTGCGCTTAAAGTACGACTTTCGGGATCATGATCCATGTCTGCTCCGATTGCAAGGAGGGATGAGTGGCACTCTAGCTAAGTGTCGGAAACTGAGTTTTCCCTTAAGTGGTCCGGGCAATGCAAGCCCCCCACACTCTCTAAAAATCATTAACATAATCGATATTTTCATCAGTATGCAAGATAAGTGCCCAATGCACATTTAAAAGACATCAAAACCGGACTGATCTCAAATGATCGATCCGGCTCTCGGTCCGCTCAGGGCGCGAGAGGTTTTTAAACTTGGATGAATTAATAACGTTCCCAACGTCCTTTCTACTCAAAAAGAAGTATACAATCTAGTGGGTCTTCTCTCAATTAACTAGCTTTCTCCGCTTGAGATACACTCTTCTTCGTTACGATAAACCCCACATAAAGTTCTATACTTCAAAATGCTTATGATCATATCTCCCTCGAATATTAAACATTACCAAATTACCCTAGGGAAGTTCCGTTCCCGCTTTCTTAGTCTCTTATACTAATTCTTCTTTTCCGCATGTTTGCCTGACATATTCTCGCCCCTCACGAATTATGTCAGAACCTGGGAACCCGAATAAGGTGTAAGTGGAAGACGAAGGAAGGGCAAAACTCAAGAAGATGTATTTCCTGCACCTTGTCGTTTATTTCAATTGTGTCGCAAAGAACAAGTGTTATGCTTTCCGATAATTAAACTTCATTTTGTTAATGTACTATAACGAAGGATTGTACGAACAAAGTCTCTCGAGAGTACCCTTTTATTGTATAAATTATGTTGATTTCCGCATTTTATGTGTTCAATATCATTCTAAAAGCCTTGGGTGACTTTGGACGGTAAAATTCGAGGTCACTGGCTATAATACCCAATGTTGTAAATAGGGGTGTTAGAAGTAAAGCATATTTACTCGAGTCTATGTGGGATCGACCCTTGCTTACCATTCTACTCAGTTTGGTTAAGTTAGGACTCTTTGATTGGTAGACCACCAAAAATACCTCATCAGTCATCCATCATTATGCACGGTATTGCTACAAGTGGGTTAGAAAAGTCTGCCAACCAAGGGGGCTTGGACTCGTTCGTAGTATGAGTAGTAGGATATGATGTAGAAAAGGGATGAGAGAAAGGATCATGAATGGATTTGACTAGGCTAGAGCAAGAGGACTTACCTTTCCCATGGGGGATGGCTTGTTAACGACCTGTCTGAAATAGAAAAGACCTCGATATTGTGCGGAAATCCGCATCCAGTGTCGTACTGCATCAAAGAAGGGTCGTTACCGACCCCTGAGGGATTGGTAGGCTCCTCGGTAGGCACGTTTTTCTTGAATCTGCTCGTTTCTGGTCTCAGAAAAAGGTCGCTACCGAGCCTTTACTTGGGCTCCATGAAGCTAACTTCTCCAAACTGTTGGGACGGTGTTGGGACCTCTTGTTCTAAACATCGGAACAACGAGACTGTTCTCTAGTTTTGATAATGACAAACACCATATGGGAACTAACGTGCTTTGTCCAAGAATTTCTAAGGAACACAGGTCTAGCAAAGAAAGTTCCCATGCTATGGGACTTCTATGAATGATCAAAAGAATACAGGCTTACACGACGAAGAGTTTCTCTCAAAGTAACTCTGAAGAAGACAATTCCAATCATATGGGAACTCACATGTGAAGACAGAGACCGCTCAGCGCAAATCGCGGGATCCTTTCTTGGACAGAACGAAGGCACAGTCTGAGGGGCAGACTGTCACAAGTGATCCAACGGTCCGATTGATTCAAGAAGTTGACCTAGTTCAAATCGAAGTCACATGTGAAGATTGTACAACTTGGGCTGCAAGCAAAGGGCATTTCGGACACAATGAAAGATACGATTGAAGCCCAAGTACAACCGAGTATAAAGCCAAATGAATAGTGCTAGGTTTTAGCACTCCTCCCAGAACTCACACATACTCCCAGAGAAAGAAAGAAAGAAGAAGAGAAGTACCCGGAGGCGAGTGTTTGATCTCGACGACGGTAAAGCCAAGTCCCAGGAGCAAGGGAACTGCGAATTGGTGTAAGGTTTGAGTTACTTGTTTATTGTTGTTGCTCGCTTAGGAACTCAGTTGAGAAGATTCATTAGTGTTGCTAGAGTTAGGTAGAACTCGTAGGAACAGAGAAGTTTGAATCTGACTGTTTGTAACTAAGGAACAAATCAATAATACAAGTAAGTCATTCAAAATCCTCCAAGTGGAGGTAGAGGTTTACCCATATAATTAGTTGGTTGTAGTGGGGTTCCTCTATAAAGGAACTGTCTATTTTACTGTTTGATTAACCTGCACTTATTTACTTTCGCTGCCTTGCGAACAGCTTAACAGCCAGTTCCCAAGCTCTCGCTAACCAGTTACGATCCAACAATTGGTATCAGAGCGAGGTTGCTCTAGATTTTTGTTAGCATCGCAGGTTTCAAAATGGCTCACGAACTCACCCATGTCGGTCACAACAACAACAAGCCACCAAGGCTCATCACTGGTAGATTTGAAAGCTGGCAACGTGACATGAAGAACTGGATGCGTAGCCAGGACTACCAAGCTTGGTGCGTTATAGAGAAAGGGAACTTCAAAATTGATCCAGCCATTGAAAATGACCTCTCCAAATGGGGACCAAATGAGTACAAGTGCATGGAGGCCAACTTCAAAGCCATACAGTACCTCAAGAATGCTATGACAGTGCAAGATTGCAACAGGGTGGTAAACCTAGACACAGCCAAGGAAGTGTGGGAAGCCATTCAACAAATGCATATTGGGTACTCAGACCTCCGAGAAGATCTTCAGATGAATGCGAGGAGGGAGTTCTTCAACTTTCAAATGGAAATGGGAGAGTCCGTCGATAGTTACCAATCCCGTTTCGAGGGACTTTGCACCAAGATGGCTGGCCTTGGGATCACTAAAGAGGAAATCACGGACAAAATGAAGGTTCAACAACTTTTCAATGGGCTGACTGGAGAGTGGGCAAATGAAAGAACGATGTTCAAGGAGAACACCGAAAACCGAACTCTTATGCTCCACCAAGTCTTTGGAAAGTTGGTGGGACATGAGAAAAGAAAGATAGATGACAAGGAGCAAAAGAGGGCATACCAAGGGATTGCTCTCAAACTGGAAAAGATGCTCAAGTCAGCTTAAGAGCAACATGAAGAATCTGAAGAAGAAGAGGATGAGGAGCTAGTCCTCGTAACAAAGGCCCTTCGATCCTTCTACAAAGGAAAGTTCAAAAAGGGAAATGGGAACTCTCAAAGAGGACAAAGTTCGCAATGAAAACCTGTTGAGAAGGACCTCTCGGATGTCACATGCTACAAGTGTTACAAAAAGGGACACTTTGCAAAGGAGTACCCACTAGGAACTGACGACCGTAAGCAAGGAAAGAAGGCCTACATCGCCACATGGGACGATGACGAGGACGAAGATCCTGAATCTTGGGCATCCCCCGACATGTGCGCAATGGCCATAGGAGACACCACTGGGGAACAACCCAGTGAGGTAACTACTGAATCCGTTCTTGCTTCCATGAATAACTATGAAAAACCTGAGTTGCTAAAAATTCTTTCAAGCCTTGTCAAAGATAACATTAAATTACAAAAGAAGTTGGAGAAATCGGAACACACCAATGCTGAACTACTTGGTCTTGAACCATGTCCCAACTGTGTGTCCCTTCTTGAAAAACTTCAGTCCTATGTGTCTCACATCGTAGATCTTGAGAATGAGCTTAAAACTCTAGAGAGTGATGAAAACATCCTTCTACAAAACCTAAGTAAAACAAATGGGAACCCTGAAGCCTCTAGTTCCCAAACCAAGTTTGTCCCTGCCAGACACGGAATAGGGTATGAGTCGGAGAGCCCTAAGAAAGGAAAGTCCCCTCTAAGTGAAAGGGAGATCAACGAGTGTAGGGCCTTAGAGCTTCAGTGTGAGAAACAAAAAAATGCACAAGAAGAGAAAATCCGTGTCTTGGAGAGTGGAGTGAATGGAGAAGTAGACTATTACACTAGGAACACTAGACATAAGTTGTATGTTCAAATAGCTAAGGGAAATGGGTCTAGGGTGTACAACAAAGAAACTATGGATAGGAATAGGATACAGAGACCCCATCCTAAGTACTACCTAGGAGAATACTATAAGACCTGCTGGAACTGTGGTGCTCATGGGCACTACAAGGAAAGCTGTCCCAAAGCTGAGGCCCAAACCCAAAGAAACCACGAGTACTGGAAAAGGCAGAACCAACAAGCCAACAAACCTGCTAGAGTTCCCACAAAAAGGAACAACCATAGGAACCTTGCCCATAACAAGTACTCTCGTGATATTAACATTGCCGATTATGTGTTATTTGAGACTGTCTTCCCTTGCAAGGGACCAGGCAAGAGTCATCTTGCCTGGGTCCTCAAAAACTAACTTCTCTTGTAGGTGGCAGTGAGGGGGAACAGCACATGGGTCATTGACAGTGGATGTTCTAACCACATGACCGGAAACAAAGACAACCTCACCTCACTCCACCCAAAGGCCGAAGGAGGTCATGTGTCCTTTGGCAACAAGAATAAAGGAGAAATCATAGGAACACGGGAAGTACTACTCAACAAATCAATCAAAATCAGCAACGTTAACTTGGTGAAGGACCTAGGATTCAATCTCTTGAGTGTTTTCCAGATATGTGATCAAGGGAACAACATTGTCACATTTGATTCAAGGGAATGTCTAGTGATCAACAAGAAGACTAACACAATCATCCTGAAGGGAAGAAGGTCCAACAACATCTATGTGGTGGACACAGACTTTGAGCCACCAAGAAAATTGTGCCTTGCTAGCTCCGTTGACGAAACGGAACTCTGGCACAAGAGACTGGGCCATGCATGCATTAGTCAGATCCTAAATCTCTATCTAAAAGATCTGGTCATCGGCCTTCCTCGAATAAACATCGAAGGCGCCAAGATGTGTGAAGCCTGTGTTCGTGGCAAACAAACCAGAAGCTCCTTCAAACCAAAAAGGGTAGTAAGCACAACAAGGCCCTTGGAGCTAATTCACATGGATCTTTGTTGTCCCATGGACACCGAAAGCTTCGGAGGAAAGAGGTAGATGCATGTTTTAATTGATGATTTTTCAAGGTTTACATGGGTTCTTTTCTTGAGATGAAAATCAGATACCTTCAAAGAATTTGAGACTCTAATCAAGAAGATGGAAGTTAGCATGGGAATCAAGCTCAAGGCACTCAGGTCTGACCATGGGACTGAGTTCAAAAACTCAGAGTTCCTAAGGTACTGTGCCAACAATGGTGTATCCCACAACTTTTCGGCTCCTCGTACTTCTCAACAAAATGGCGTGGTGGAAAGGAAAAACAGAACCTTAGAAGACATGGCAAGGACCATGATGCTAGAGAGTGGAGTTCCTCCAAGTTTCTGGGCCGAAGCCATCTCCACAGCTACCTACATCCTGAATCGAGCCATGACAAGGCCCTTGATCAAAAAGACACCCTACGAGCTGATCAAAGGAAGAAAGCCCAACATCTCTCACCTGAGGACCTTTGGATGCAAATGCTTCGTTCACAACAACGGAAAGGACAACATCGACAAATTTTACCCGTGAAGTGATGAAGGGATCTTTCTCGGGTACTCATCCCAAAGCAAGGCATACAAGGTCTACAACAAGAGAACCAAGAAGATAGAAGAAAGCATTCACATTATCTTCGACGAACAATCTGTGAAGGTGGGAACAGAGACCCAAGGAAAGGGAACTTTGTTCAAGCTGGTCAGACAAGAAGAAGAAGACGACGAGGATGAACCAAGAAAGAGAGATGAAGACTATCCAAGTGGGAATAATGTCCCACAATCGGGGAACAACGAAGGAGATCAAAATTCCACAGATCAAAACTCCTTTGAAGTTCCCTCTTCAACAGAAGAACCACAAGATGCATCGAACTCTACTGTTCCTCAAACTGAAAATGTACCAAAATCTAGTGTTCAGGGGGAACAACGAGGGAACTCTGAAGAGAATCCTAACGAGAACCTCAGCGAAGAAGTGGATCATAACTGTTCCCCTGAAGAAGAGGCTCAAGACACAAATGAAGGGACAAGGGAACAGGTTGATGTCTCACATATCCGAACCAGGAACTACCATCAGAAGAGGGATCACCCCATAGATAACATCATCACTCCCTATGACAAAGGTGTACAAACTCGTTCCTCTCTCAATAATTTTTGTGCTCTTAACGCCTTTGTATCATTGGTGGAACCAAAGACCCAGATTGGATCCAAGGAATGCAAGAGGAACTCCATCAATTTGAGAGGAACAAGGTGTGGAAGCTAGTCCCTAAGCCCAAGAACAAGAACATCATAGGAACTCGATGGGTCTTTAGAAACAAGCTTGATGACATTAGAGATGTAGCAAGGAACAAGGCACGACTGGTTGCACAAGGCTACAAGCAAGAGGAAGGAATCGACTACGATGAGACCTTTGCACCAGTTGCACGAATTGAGGCAATCCGTCTCCTCATAGCCTATGCAGCGCACAAAGGATTCAAGTTGTACCAGATGGATGTGAAGACGACCTTTCTCAATGGACATCTCAAGGAGGAGGTATACGTAGCTCAACCCCCAGGATTCGAAGATGAAAAGCTACCCAACCATGTCTCCTTCCTAGAGAGGGCCCTCTACGGACTCAAATAGGCTCCCCGAGCATGGTATGACAGGTTCGCTCAGTTCCTTTTGTCTCATGGATACCTTCGAGGTTCCATAGACAAAACTTTATTTCTAAAGAAAGAGTCTAAAGATATTCTGATAGTACAAGTATATGTTGATGACATTGTTTTTGGAGCAACTAACGAAACTCTTATAGAGAATTTTAAGAACCTCATGAGCAGTGAGTTTGAAATGAATCTCATAGGGGAACTCACGTTCTTCTTGGGACTCCAAATATCTCAAACAAAGGAGGGAACAAGGATTCATCAACAGAAATACATCAGAGAAATGCTCGTCAAGTATGGGATGGAACACTCCAAGCCCATCGACACTCCCATCTCACCAAATTCAAGGCTCAACGCGGATGAAAAAGGTATAAGTGACCAAAGACATTATCGAGAGGTGAAGAGAATTTTCAGGTATCTCAAAGGGAACGATAACTTGTGCCTTTGTTATCCAAGGAACAGTTCCCTTGAGCTCATTGCATATAAAGATGCAGATTTTGCAGGGCACTTGGTTGATAGAAAAAGCACATCTGGAATGGCCCAGTTCCTAGGGTCATGCTTAGTCTCATGGGGATCCAAGAAGCAAAACTCGGTGGCACTCTCCACAGCTGAAGCAGATGATGTGACTGCCGCATCGTGTTGTTCCTAAGTTCTATGGCTCAAGTCTCAACTCCAGGATTACGGTATATCTTTTGGCCTAGTTCCCATACTCTGTGACAATACTAGTGCCATTAACATATCCAAAAATCATGTGCATCACTCTAGGACCAAACATATAGACATTAGACATCATTTCCTACGTGATAATATTGAGAATGGGAACATCTCTTTGGAACACTGTAGAACGAAAGAGCAAATTGCGGACATCCTCACTAAAGCTTTAGACAGACATCCCTACCAGCGTTTTCGAATGCTTCTAGGGATGATAACTCTAAACTAAACAAGTCCATGTTTGTCTCTCCCTCAATGCCTGACTAGTATAACTAGAAATGCATGATAGTGAACACTTGGATTTATTGCTTTTATTTTTCCATATTACTAGTCTAGAGCTTATATCTGTACAATGACTTTCTCTTTTTGGCCCAAAATGATCAACCAGAGTTCCCTTTAACCCTCTCTACAAGCCACTATGACGGTTGATCATAAAACCAACCCTAAGCCAAGGGCCAGACAAACGCTTCTCATGAGCCAAACTTTTTATCCCTTTTATCGAGTTGTAATTGTCTGGTTCCCTATTGAGTTCCCTAGCCTTACAAAGAAATTGAGTGTGAGTTCCCTTAACCTCTCCACTCAATATGACTTTTTGAAAGATCATGGGAACTGGTATGTACAAGACAAGGGAACAATAATTTCTGACGAAGCTGAATTGTCACTTGGGAAACGCAATTAATGTGTCAAACTCTGAAGCGTTTTGGGCCAAGTATTCAAAATTCAAAAATACTTCCCAAGGAAGACAACGACGTGTGTCAGACGCGTACTATGGAAGTTGAAACGTCCCTCTGCATTCATTGGTCAACAGTTATCGAGGTTTCCACCTTCCCTTTCTACCCCTTATCTCTCCTCTCTTTATAACCCTAAAATTGCCATTTTTGGGCCCTTCTTCATCCTTCACCCTCTGCAACTCATTTTCTCTGAATCCCTCTCACCCTCTACTTTGAGAAAACCTCAAAAAATCCTTCTCTTCCCTAAAAATCTCTCCATGGCTCCAGCCCACTCTTTCGAAAAAATGCGAGAGTGGATCCACCACAATCCCAAAACCCTCTTTCTCACCATGTTGGACGACATCGAGAAGACAGAAGATCCTATTCTTCGCGACATCCTCATCGAGGGACTTTAAAATTATGTCAGTCCCTTTCTCCCTCCTCCTCCGGCAGCGCAACCCCCAACGTCGTCGACCTCCATCCTTCCTCCACCACCTTCCTCATCCGGAACTGTAATCGTTGACAGTTCGGCTCCGAACCCCCAACTCAATATGAAAAATCCAAACAAAAAAAAGTCAAAACACAAACACTCTTCCAAAGACCCTTCCAAATCCAAACAATCCTCCTCATCCAAACGCAAACACTCTGAGATCTCTTCCTCCTCTCTTTACTCCGAAAAGAAGAAACCTTTCTTCAAATTCGATGAATATCTTAATTGCTCCAAACCCAACTCATGTGTCGAAAAACCTCCACTCATTTCCTCCCTCCTTCCAATACTGGGAACACTATATCCCGGAGTCAACCACCTCCTTCTCTTCCCATGATTGAGGGAACTCTCAATCCCTCGTCGTCTTCCACACAAAAGACACCTCTACCACCCACCTCCCCCACACACAAGTCTCCCCCACAAAATCCAAAAACTGCCTCTGGGAACTCTAGTCCCAAGGCACCGATCATAGCTCCTCCTCCTTCCACCCCGAAGGTCCCAACTCCACAAAATTCTCCTCCCCCACCATCTTCTCCCTCCACAGTAAAACTTCCTTCTCCCTCTCCCACCAACACCACCGTCGACCTTGCCTCCGACGACGATTATCTGCCCATCTCAGTGGTCCTAAGCAAAAAGGCCAAGGAGCAGCTTCCCCTAGTCATGGGAAATGCGGAAGAAGAGGCCCAACTCAAGGCCCTCGAAGAGGAATTCCGAGGCGTCCTCCTTGTGCCTTCCACCGAGGCCCAAGAAAAGGAGGCCCCAGAAGATGGGAACCCAGCACCGTCTACTGGTCCTGGGCCAAGCATAAGTCATCAAGGCGATGACGAAGAGGAGACAGGGCTGACCTCCTCTAAAGATGAAGGGACCTCTAGTGACGAAGCTGAGGACCAAGAGGAGGCTCCTGCTGCCAAAGAGCTTGTCCAGATCCCAACTCCAGGACACCAATTGGTGGTGTCGGAGGGTTCCCAAGCAACAAGGGACCTCCCTCTTATGCTTGAAGCGGCTGATCTCCCTCAGCAGAAGATCAAGACTACGGTCTCAAGGGGGAACAAGAACAAGAGCAAGAAGGGGAAATGAGTTGTGCCCAAGAAAGTCTACATATCTGAAAATCGCAAGCTCCTCCCCCATCTCATCATCTCTGAAGAAAAACTCACATAATAAGGGCTCGGGCAACTGAGGGATCTGATCAAGGCCCAAGGTTGGGAACACATCTGTGAAGCGGCTGTGAGTGTGGATCCCTCTCAGGTGCGCCTCTTCTACAACCACTTCGTCGTACATGACGAGGGCACCAAGGGAACTCTCTCCCTCAATGGCGATGATTTCATCTTCACAACCTCAACCCTTCGCCTTCAACTCCAGGTCCCTGTCCAGGGACTCAATGTCTTGCCCACCAAGAACTGGGGCGACTTTAATAGCGCTGAGATCTACAACACGATCTATGAGGGTCGAGTTTCCACCATTGGAACGTCGACCCATCATCTCTCTCTCATCGCCAAGTTGGCCCATCAGTTCATTATCAACGTGGTGATCCCTCGCCAGGAGAAGCGTCTTCACATCAATATCCTAGACGCCATTCTTCTCTACTACTTTCTCCTGAAGAATCCCATAAATCTCCCAAGGATAATCTTAGGGCACATGGAAAAGTGCATGGCCTCGGCAACCCATTCCCTTCCCTAAGTTGGCCTGATCTAGACCCTCATGCTCAGAGAGGGCCTCTACGACACCTCCAAAGAAGAAGTCACCATAGGCAGGGAACTGGACATATCTGTAGTCTAGAAAATGCGCCACTCTGAGCCAATAGATGACCTAGAGACGCTTCCATCTGGTGTCAGCCCCCAGGATGGGAACACTCAAGTGTTGATGCACATTGCCAACATTCTCGACAAGATGGCAAGGGACGAAGAAAAGCTTATACGAGTCTTGACACGACTCAGTGATGCCCTGTTCCCACCAAGCCCATGATCTTTTCTTCCCTTTTCCCTTATCCTCAATGTTCCCACAAATGTCATTTCTTTTGTTCCTATGTACATAATTTGCTTAAGTAATGAATGGTTTTTAGTATTATTGCGTGTTCCTTTCTTCCTTTATTATGTGTTCTTTGTTTTCGGTGATGTCAAAAGGGGGAAGACAAAAAATGCGAGATGAGTTAAGTTGAAAAGATATCACAGAATATGCTTAAGCTAAGGGGGAACAATTGCATAAAAAGCTAGATATCACAGAATATGCTTAAGCTGAGGGGAAACAATTGCATAAAAAGCTAAGTATGAACTCAGTGTTTCACATGAAGTGGCTCCCTAGGAACTTGCTTAGGAACTCATCCTGCATATCATGCTTTGAAATACTCGCTTATTTTGTGATGGATTTGTCATCATCAAAAAGGGGGAAATTGTTGGGACGATGTTGGGACCTGTGGTTCTAAACATCGGAACAACGAGACTGTTTTCCAGTTTTGATAATGACAAAGACCATATGGGAACTAACGTGCTTTGTCCAAGTATTTCTAAGGAACACATGTCTAGCAAAGAAAGTTCCCATGCTATGGGACTTCTATGAATGATCAAAAGAACACATGCTTACATGACGAAGAGTTTCTCTCAAAGGAAGTCTGAAGAAGACAGTTCCCATCACATGGGAACTCACATGTGAAGACAGAGACCGCTCAGCGCAAATCGCAGGATCATGTCTTGGACAGAACAAAGGCACAGTCTGAGGGGCAGACTGTCACGAGTGATCCAACGGTCCGATTGATTCAAGAAGTTGACCTAGTTCAAATCGAAATCACATGTGAAGATTATACAACTTCGGCTGCAAGCAAAGGGCATTTCGGACACAATGAAAGATGCGATTGAAGCCCAAGTACAACCGAGTATAAAGCCAAATGAATAGTGCTAGGTTTTAGCACTTCTCCCAGAACTCACACATACTCCTAGAGAAAGAAAGAAAGAAGTACCCGGCGGTGAGTGTTTGATCTCGACGATGGTGAAGCCAAGTCCCAGGAGCAAGGGAACTGCGAATTGGTGTAAGGTTTGAGTTACTTGTTTAGTTGTTGTTGTTCGCTTAGGAACTCAGTTGAGAAGATTCATTAGTGTTGCTAGAGTTAGGTAGAACTCGTAGGAACAGAGAAGTTTGAATCTGACTGTTTGTAACTAAGGAACAAATCAATAATACAAGTAAGTCATTCAAAATCCTCCAAGCGGAGGTAGAGGTTTACCCATACAATTAGTTGGTTGTAGTGGGGTTCCTCTATAAAGGAACTGTCTATTTTACTGTTTGATTAACCTGCGCTTATTTACTTCCGCTGCCTTGGGAACAGCTTAACAGCCGGTTCCCAAGCTCTCGCTAACCAGTTACGATCCAACACAAACCGTACGTATAACTAAACACAAGAGAGAAAGAACTCTCCCTCTATCTAAAACCAAGAGTATTTATACTAAAGGATCTATCTAATAGTTTCCTTAAAGATAAAACATCTAAAAATAAAAGATATCGGAATAAAATTCATTAAAAGGCTCGAAGTCGGCTACGTCTACCGACACGGGGACCTCGGTAATGACCCCCGTCAGGGTCGGTAGACTCTTCAAATTTTGCTGAACTTTTGTCTTCCTGCACGCCTCGACCCCTCCAGGCTCGGTATCGACTGGTCCTGTTTCCTTGTAACTCTTCATCTTCTTTTGGATTTTCTTGGGTTTTCTTCAAGTGTCTTCACCTCTTTCTTCCTAGCCATGCTCCTCTCATTCTCTCTATCTTGATGTCTTCTAAATGCTTCCAAACTTGCTCCAAAACCTACACAAAAACACCAAACTAAAGTTGTTTCCATACTTTTCATAAAATATACAACCTCACCTAAAAAGACACAAAACTAACACAAAAACACAACTAAACAAGACTAAACAACTTAGAAAAACACTTTAAAACTAGACTAAAATCATGGACATCACAAGTTTATCACGGATCCACTGACGTAGTCCCACTACAAAGAGAGACCACAAATCCCCCGGTGAAGCGTCTAAGTAAGCAAAGAACTCCTCCGGAGTCATGGTGGGATCAACTTCCGTTTCACAATGAAAACGAGTTGGTGCCACTTGGTAATGGCTGCTTTACCCTTTCGGGCCCGATCCGCTTCGAATCGGTTCCACCACATACGAGCGGCCCCTTTGAAGTGAAGGGTCACCACCTCGACTTTTTCATGCTCCTCTTAATGACAATGTTTGAGGATATGCTCCGTACCCTGCAACCACGAAATAAATTTATAAAGATTGTAGTCGCCATAAAAATCTTCAAATTTTACCTTAACGTCACGACGGGATACGTGCGCCAGAGGTTCCTTGTCGACGCGCCGGTTGGCACATGGTGGTGGAGTGCAATGGCGTCGCTGGCCTTGGGGAGGGCCTCGTCCAGGTCCGCCGTCATCATCGTTAGGCTCGTCACCTCCATCGCACTGAGGGCGCCGGTCTCGGTCACAGTCGTTGGGGCGCCGATCCCCATTGCGTAGAGGCCGTTCGCGGTTGTCACGGCGTTCAAGGCAGTCATACTCCACTAAATTCTCGGGCAATTTGGGTCTTGAAATCCAATCCCGATCCCGATCTATCCACTCCTCCGAATCATGGACCAGAGGGTGTTCAAAGTCATCCTCGGAATCTTCCTCGTACTCCGTCATAGAATCCTTAGATTCAGAGTGTGGTGTTGTTGGACTTTGATGACCCCGATAGTCATTGACATCGAAGTCATCTTGGCCCTTGTTTTTCTTTTTCTTAGGCATCGGTGTGACCGCCTTGTTCTTCTTTTTCGCGTGTTGACATCGCCATTCTTCGGAGTCATTATCCTCCTCGGAATACACGTCATGAACAACATGTTCGTCATGGCCATGAGTAGTTGGTCGACTCTTCTTCATGGACTCCAACCTTTGGATTCCATGTTGGGAAGATGGTTCCACCATTTGCGTCTTGCCCTTTTCTTGCGCTGTCACCCTCGGTACCGAAGCGCCTTGCGGTTGCACGTGCAAAACTGGGGGTTGAGAATGTTGCGTATGAATGAACATGAATGTGGTGTGTTGCTCCACAAATTGAGCAAACATACGCTCCATATTGGTGAAGCACGCCTCCAATGTTGCGGCACCAGCAGGCAGCACCAGTCTGGGCGCGGTCGCGCCGGGCGTCGGTAGGAGCATCGGTTGGAGCGCCAGCGCTGTGTTGTTGCCTCCTTGTTGTTGGTTGTTATTGTTGTTGTTTTGCTCTTCCGATTCCATGCTACCGATACCTATTTCAACCATAGACATGAACGAGTAACAAGTTCCAAAACAACAAGCAAAAATATCCTAGGGACTTTGTAAGACTCACCACCCAAGTACTCTTGATTGCACGAATTAAGAGGCTTGAAAGGGTCGGGGACGCTATAGGTCTCGACTATAAAGCACAATCAAGGCACAAGCAACAAGTAGTAGAGATCAAGCAAAGGAAATATGAGAGAGAAGGTGGCGGCTATTAGGGTTAGCCTTAACCACGCGAGAGAGAAGAAGGAAAAGATATGTGAGATCTCGGCCTAAGAGGGTAGGTGAGATTGTGTCTTAGCAAAAGGCAACTAAAAAGATATGAAATCAAGGAAAAGATATGCAAATCAAATTAGGATAAATGAAAAGATATTGCAATATTGGAGAGAGAGGGGGTCGATAAGAATCTTAACAAATATGGGATACTTGCCTTATTTTGGCTTGTGCGTCCCACAATATCTTTGAATTTTTTTTGTAAAATCGGCAACTAAAAGAATCTCGTGGATTTTATCCTACAAGATCTTTTCCAACAAGGCAACTCGAAAATTATGGCAAATCTCAGATGACACAAACAAGGAAATGAATTTTATTCTCTTCCCTTGTGAATCAAGTAAGACGGAATGGATTTTATCCTCTTCCAACCAAAACTCGAGAGCCAAACAGTTTGAATTGCACGACACACACAAAAATTGATCCAATGAAACAAGATTAGCATGCAGTGCTAAGGACTCAAAGCAAGATGACCAAACAAAATGCAAGTTGTAGGTTATAGGCGATTTTTTTTCTGATTTTTTTTGAAACAAAAAATATGGATTCTAGATGAACGATGGTAGAGACAGTGGAAGTTAAATGAAGATGGTAAAAAGAAAAAAAATTGTGCAAAAACGAGCAAAAAGGGTGAATAAGACTTACGCAGTCCTTCGCTCTGATGCTAGTTGATGTGAACCCCGTTGAGGATTCACTAACGGATCTTGTTGTGAACTTGATGTTCATGTTTTTAGTCTAGTTTTTGGTGTATTTCTTAGTTTGTTTAGTTTAGTTTTAGTAGGTTTTTGAGTTAGTTTTGTGTGTTTTTGGATGAGTTTGCATATTTTGTAAAAAGTATGAAAGCTACTCCGTTTTGTGTCTTTTTGTAGGTTTTTTAGCAGGAAAGAGCGCTTTTTGAGCTGAGTTGAGGTCTTGTGGTGGAGGATAGAAGACATGAAGATAAGGAAGAAGTTTTCATGAGAATATTGAAGTTACAGTCGAGGAGAACTTAAAGAAAAGCCAAAACAGAGGCTCGTTAATGATCCTGTGAAGGTTGTTAACGAGGCTAAGAGATAGAATTTTTCAGAGGGAATTTGTAATCTCTACCGACCCTGTGCGGGTCGTTAACGAGGGTCCCGTGTCGGTAGAGGCTTAGACGACTTTAGGTTGTTATATCTTTTATCTTGTTATCTTTTAAGTAGAGTAAGTTTTTATCTTTTAGGGTTTTTAATAGATAGTTTCTTAGTATAAAAACCGTTGCTCTAAGTCTAGAAAAGGGGGAGTCATATTAGTTTTAGGAGAAGTCGAGTAGGAGAAGATTTTGAGCTAGGTTCGATCGAGAGAAAGAGCTTAGAGTCGTCGATCGGATTTTTGCTCGATGTTCTTCTTTGTTTTCGGATTCTACAGGAGTGTGTAAGACGATATTTTCTTATTAATTTCAAGTAAGTTTAGTTTGTTTTCAATGTCTTCTTTGATTAAAGTTATTAGTTTTATTATCATGAGTAGTGAGTAGTCTTTTTATCTAGGGTCGGGGTTGAAACCCAACATTGTTATGCATGATTGAATGAGTAAGTTGATGTTTTGAATGCCTTTTATATATTGAATTGCTTGTTGTGCTTATGGTTAGACGATAGTAGAGGTAATTTGAGTTTTCAACTTGATCGAAAGAGAAAGTTATGAACTTGAATGATGATATTGTTCGTTAACGAAAGTTTCGAGCTTTGGATTCAAAACAAGTGATAGAGTGAATTGATTTATGAGAATTGATTGATTTGCTTGTTAATCAAAGAGAGTTGATGAATTTATCGATCTTTAAAGGCATGATTTTTATCTTCGTATGAGTATTTATGCATAGCTATGTTGTGGTAACCCTTGTCCTAGATCTTTTATTTTATTGAATTAGTTTAAAGTGCTTTTGTATCATTCGTTATCGAGTTAACATACCTTGGTACCGAACCTGAGCTTAGGTCGTTATTTTTTCTTTGTTCGTAGGTTTTCCAGGTTCAGGGTTGTTAACGAGGTTGGTCGTAGGTGTTTTTGCCTGTTTTGCTTTGTTATTCTTATTTTTAGTAGTTGATAAACAAACAACCATGCTTCATGTGGAACGATCCTGACTTCGTTATACTCAGCGGGGTCTTGACTACAAATTTTATTTGTTGTTAAGTAAAACCCTATCAACAAATTGGCGCCATTGCTGGGGAAGCAACAATGTTCGTTTGTTTTTCTGTGGATCAGGGAATAGCCCAACCCCGTTTTTGTTTTTAATTTTGTTTTCTTTGTTTTTTTTCTCAGCGTATGCCAACAGGACGTCGCAGGCTCGAATTTGACAATACCAGTTACTATTCCGAACTCGAACACACCTTGTACCGTAGACATCGAGAAAATCGAGCCATGGCTACACCTGAAGAGATGGCTCTAATGATGTCCAAAATGGTAAAATAGGAGGTGGGCCCGGGACACAAAGAATAAACAGACCCAACGGGACTCCCAAGGTGGATTTTGAGGCCCACAATCGTACTTGTCATTTAATTAAACATTTCTTCCTATCTCCGCGAGGTCGGCAACGAGTTCTCAACCTTGTTGCCGACTCTACTGACACACCCGCCCACCCGGACCATTCAGCTGCCACCACTTACCCAAATCAATCACCGGCTGCCTCATCCCCGGACCAATCAGAAGCCCGGATATCGGGCGTCCCACATCGGACAATGATCAAAACCCGACTCTCTAATTCTCTATAAATAGAGGAGAACCTCTTAGGTAAAAAGGGTCGAAAAACATCTTGAACTCAAGAACTATCTTGCTCGTTGAAGATCGACGTGATTGAAACATCGTCAAAAGACCTCGCTATAGATAAGTGAAGTCCACAAAAAGACTTCAAGTCACACAAGGCACTCGCTCACATCAAAGACCTCGCTACACAATCTCGCAAACCATCTTCACCGCACTCTTAACTCAAAGCCTTGCGCCAAGACCAGTCAAGCGACACCTAGGTGGTAGAATCACATAGCAATTAGGAGATCTCGAACGTTGTTAGATCGAGGTCTCGAATGCTCGTAGAAGGTCTAGGGTGTAAATCTCGTTTGTTTGTAAGCCTCGTTGGCTTGTAACCTCGTTGCAAAGAAGCATTAAATAAAAAGCAAGCGTTTGCACAATCAAATAAAATAACCTCGTTTCATGTCATTTAGCGAAAGGTTTATTCGGGTTTCATCACTGGCGTCGTCTGTGGGAACTTCTTCATCCTAAGTAGTTTTCCGATTTGTGCAAACCTTGGCTTTTAGCCCCTCAAAATGGCTTGCCCAAACAACTTTTTTCCCCAACACCCCGACAACATGCCCGAGACCCCGCAATGGATGGCCACGGGCCCTCCGGAATGCCCATTCGTGGTCCCTCCGGGCTGGACGTACAACGCCCCACAGAACCCCTAACCATTCCAAGGGTATGAACAGCGAGGTGCAACCACAATCCCGTATCCCTACTCGGGTTATGGATAGTATCAGCCGGGCCTCGCCCCCCCATACGTCGCTATCCCCGCTCCGGGACAACCTCACTCCGAGTACGTACCTGCGTATGTCCCCTTGCATATGCCAGGGCAAGAGACATCCACCAATGGTTCGTCAACGGAGAGACCTCCCCGGGACCCAATGCAGATCTCGTGAACCCCTTCGCGACGTTCAAGAATGCAGGACACAGAGTTTTCCGAAACGGCAGAGAGTGTTATGCACCCAATGAAATCGAAGTCACGCCTCCAACCCGTCAAGTCGGGTGTCGTTCCCCTTTCGTGACCGACATTCAGGAGGCACCTATGCCCAAGGGTTTCCATTGGCCACAAATGGGGCTCTACGACAGCACGGCTGACCCGGAGGACCACGTAAAACACTTCGCCGTCCAAATGAAAGTCAACTCCATCAATGACGCCATATTCTGTCGTATCTTCCCGACTACCCTAGACAAGGCCGCGATGACGTGGTTTATAAGCCTAAAGATAGAATATGTGGCCTCGTTCGCTCAACTGTGCGAATCCTTCATCGAGCACTTCAACGGCTCAAGGAAGCGAAAGAAGAACATGCGGGATCTCCGCAGTATTGAACAGGGAGAGAGCGAGCTGTTGGGCACCTTTTTACGAGGTTCACCAATGCAGTCGCTGAGATCGCACACATCGAAGAGGCATCAGTGCGAGATACCCTCATGGGCAACCTTTGTCCGGGTCCTTTCAAGAATTTCATTTTCTTGAAGTGCCCGACGACGTACGACAGCCTGTACACCCGGATCACAGCCCAGGTGTACGCCGAGGATGCCGCCAACCAGAGCTCGCGACCGAAGACCGACAAGGAAATCGTCACGAGGCTAAAGGGAAGGCAAAAGTGCGGACGCAAGGGATGTGTATGTTACGCAGACCCATAACCCCGTCAACTACAACAACAATAACAACAGCAACAGAAACAACAACAATAATAGGAACAACAATAACAACGACAACAGGAATAACAACCACTATAACAACCGCGGTGGCGACGGTGGAGGTTGGAACTGCTTCAGCAGGAAACCACGAGGTTATAGAGGCAAGGGTGGCCCCGCGTACAACCCGAATGAAAAAGGGCGCACCACCCCCCATCGGGGGCCAACGCCGTGCAGCAAGGCCCAGGCCAGGCTCGGGCCAACTACGTCGAGCAACAAGCTCCCGCGAAGCAGGCGCGGTCTGGGCAGACGGCAACACCCGACGAATACATCCATACCATCTCGGGTGGACCCTCATTGGCCGGGCAAGCCACCACGAGACCTCGGTATTCAGCGTTGCCCAGACCTCGCGGTCCCACGTAGGCTTGGCCTTCACCTCCGAAGATGCCGAGGGACTCCACTTGTCGCACTCGGACCCTTTGGTGGTGCACGCTCAAATCGGTTCAAAAATGGTGAAGCGAGTGCTGATGGACACGGGGTCCTCCATGGACATCATGTACTATGGCGCTTTCGAGCGATTGGGCATCTCCAAGACATCCCTAAAACCCTCTGCTGGGAAGCTCACCTCCTTCTCGGGGAACGAAGTCGATGTCGCCGGTCTCATTGACCTTTGGATGACGCTGGGCACCGGCTCCACAAGGAGAACCGAAATGGTGGAATTCACGGTTGTACACCTGCCTTCGGTGTACAATGTAATCATCGGGAGGGTCTCCGTGATGAAGTTCCAGGGGGTAGTATCCATCTACCACCTCAAAATGAAATTCCTCGTTGACGATAGGGTTGGGGAAATAAAAGGCAACCAAGAAGAGGGCCGCGTTTGCTACGCGACCTCGGAAAAACAAAAATGTCCGGTGTTTATGGTCGAATCCCCCAACGAGGCCGGCCTCGAGGTCCGAGACTTCACGATCCCTACCCCTGAGGTAGAAAGAAGGGTAATATCCCCATTCAAGAGCAAATCTGAGAAGATCTACCTGGGGGAATGTCTCTCCGGGGCGTCGGCAACATCACTAGAATCCCTGCTTGCTACGTCCCGCGATGTCTTCGCTTGGACCGTGAAGGACCTCCGCGGCGTCCCAGGAACCGTGGCCCACCACTCTCTAAACGTCGATGTCACCACTAGCCCTGTGGTGCAGCGACGAAGTAAGATGAATAAGGAAAGGGAGAACGCTTCAAATGACGAGGTGGCAAGGCTGTTGGCCGCGGAATTCATCCGCGAAGTCCAGTACCCAAGATGGATGTCCAACGTCGTGTTGGTCAAGAATGCCAGCGGCAAGTGGCAGATGTGCATGGACTTCAAGGACCTCAACAAAGCATGCCCCAAAGATAGTTATCCCCTGCCCTTGATGGACGAACTCGTTGATTCAACCGCGGGGCACGGGGTCTTGAGTTTCCTCGATGCATACTCGGGATACAATCAGATCTCGATGAATCCGCGTGACAAGGAAGAGACGTCCTTCATCACGCAGCGAGGGACGTATTGCTATAAGGTCATGCCCTTTGGCCTTAAAAACGTTGGGGCCACCATCCAGCGCCTCATCGACCGGGTCTTCAAGAACCACCTGGGAAGAAACGTGTTGGCTTACGTCGACGACATCGTGGTGCGGAGCAAAAGCCCCGAAGAACATCTGGTCGATCTCGCCGAGGTCTTCGCTACCCACAAGCACAACCATTTCAGCCTGAACCCCGAGAAGTGCATCTTCGGCGTATCATCGGGGAAGTTCTTAGGCTTCATGATCAGCGAGCGCGGGATCGACGTCAACCCCACCAAGGTCGAGTCGATCCTCTCAATGAGGTCGCCAAGATCACGAACTGAGGTGTAGCGGCTCAATGGCACTGTGAACTATCTAGGGAGGTTTTTCTCCAGCTGGGCGGACAAATCTATTCCCTTTTTCGCTTCTCTCATGAAAAACGACAAGTTCGTTTTGGGATGAGGGGCTCGAGGTTGCTTTCTCTGAGTTAAAGACCTTCCTGTCGAAGCTCCCCACGTTGTCGCCTCCATTGGCGGGCGAAGACTTGCAACTATACGTGGCAGTAAGCCCGGAGACAGTGAGTGCGGTGCTGACCAGGCAGGCCATGCACCCAGTATACTTCGTGAGTCGCGTGCTCCAACCTGCGGAGCAGCGATATTCCTCGGCGGAGAAGATGGCGCTGGCAGTCGTGACCGCCGCAAGGCGCCTACGCCCTTACTTCCATGCGCATCCCATTCAGGTCCTCTCCGACCTCCCACTTCGAAAAATCCTCCACCAACTCGCCCTCTCCGGGCGAATGACGAAGTGGGCAGTCGAGCTCTCCGAGTTCGACATCAGCTACCTCCCAAGGACCGCGATGAAGATGCAGGCCCTCGCCGACTTCATGGTGGAGGTCACCTTCCCCGAAACTGACGAGAGCTCGGAAGAGTGGAAGGTATTCGTGGACGGCTCACGATGTGATGCTGGTGGCGGGGCTGGCGTATTCCTCGCTGGTCCCTCGATCGAGACGGAGTATGCCCTTAACTTCGCCTTCGATGCCACCAACAACAAGGCCGAGTATGAGGCCATGATCACCAGAATAGAGATGGCGCTCCTCAGTGGAACTCGCAAGATCAGGGTCTATACCGACTCCGAGTTGGTTGCACGTCAGCTCAACGGGCAATACGACACCAGAACGGGGTTCCTCCCCGCATACCGAGAGAAAGTCAAGGCCTTGGTGTCGTGCCTAGAAACCTTCACAGTGGAGTCCATCCCACGAACCTCGAATACAAAGGTGGACGCTCTCGCGAGGTTGGGATCTGCCCTTCCCTTAGAAGTGGGGAACCGTGTGATGGTGGAATGAAAACTCTTGCGGAGTGTGACCAACGAGGTTCTCTCCGTTACTAATGAGGATTGGACAATCCCGATAACACGATATGTGAAAAGCGGTGTCCTCCCAGAGGACCCCGCGTAGGCTAGGAAACTGAAAATGCAAGCGGCCCGCTATTCCGTCGGCGGCGGCAAGCTCTATCGCCGAGGATATGCCGAGCCGGACTTGCTGTGTGTGCCGATCGAGTCTACGAGCCGCATCCTATACGATGCACATGAGGGGATCTGTGGCGGCCACCCCGGGTGGCGCGCCTTGTCACACAAAATCACCCATTTAGGGTACTTTTGGCCCACCCTCAGGCAGGACGCGAGGTCCTATGTCCAGAAATGTGACGAGTGTTAAAAGCACGGTAACCTCCAGCACGCCCCAACCTCGCGTCAACGCTTCATCCACGCTCCATGCCCCTTCGCGATGTGGGGGATGGACATCCTTGGCCCCTTCCCCAAGGCCGTTGGCCAGGTGCGCTACATCCTGGTCATCGTCGATTATTTCACGAAGTCTGCGATTTCCTATGGAAGAACCTCGTTTGCCGCTATGGCGTCCCCATGACCATCATGACTGACCATGGACCTCAATTCGACTACGAGGAGACAAGAACCTTCTGCTCCGACCTAGGCATAAACCTCAAGTTTTCTTCCGTGGCCCACCCTCAGTCCAACGGCCAGGTTGAGAACGTCAACCCCCGCATCTTGTCCGACCTGAAGAAGTGCCAGGGCATGGCCCAGGGTCGCTGAGCGGAGCTTCTCCCACTCGTCCTATGGACATATCGCACCAACGCGCGTCGCGCAACGAGCGAGACACCTTTTGCTCTAACTTACAGGGCGGATGCGCTAGGGTTTTTGATTTCAATGAAATAGAGAACGAGGCCAACCTTAAGGTCGAACTGCAATTCAGAGACGAGCTACGCGAGGTGGCCGACTTGCGCTCCAGGGAATACAAACGCCGAGTGGGGGTATACCACGACAAGAGGTTTAGACCTCGGTTCCTGACGACGGGTAGCCTCGTCTTGAGGCGTACCGAAGGAGAATCTCGTGTTTAAGTCCACCCCTCGTTCCCGCTTAGTGTTGGAGAATCTCGTATTTAAATCCACCCATCGCTTCCCGCTTGGGGTTGGAGAATCTCGTGTTTAAGTCCACCCCTCGCTTCCCGCTTGGGGTTGGAGAATCTCGTGTTTAAATCCACCTCTCGCTTCCCGCTTGGGGTTGGAGAATCTCGTGTTTAAGTCCACCCCTCTTTTCCCGCTTGGGATTAGAGAATCTCGTGTTTAAGTCCACCCCTCGCTTCCCGCTTGGGGTTGGAGAATCTCGAATTTAAATCCTACCCAAACCAATCAAGCTTGAGGACAAGCAAGCTTAAGTATGGGGTATTTTGATGTTCATGTTTTAGTCTAGTTTTTGGTGTGTTTCTTAGTTTGTTTAGTTTAGTTTATTTTTAGTAGGTTTTAGAGTTAGTTTTGTGTGTTTTTGGATGAGTTTGCATATTTTGTGAAAAGTATTGAAGCTACACCGTTTTGTGTCATTTTGTAGGTTTTTGAGCTGGAAAGAGCGCTTTTTGAGCTGAGTTGAGGTCTTGTGGTGGAGGATTGAAGACATGAAGATAAGGAAGAAGTTTGCATGAGAATATTGAAGTTAAAGTCGAGGAGAAGTTAAAGAAAAGCCAAAGTAGAGGCTCGTTAACGATCATGTGAAGGTCGTTAACGAGGCTAAGAGATAGAATTTTTTAGAGGGAATTTGTAATCTCTACCGACCCTGTGCGGGGTCGTTAACGAGAGTCCCTTGTCGTTAGAGGCTTAGACAACTATAGGTTGTTATATCTTTTATCTTGTTATCTTTTAAGTAGAGTAAGTTTTTATCTTTTAGGGTTTTTAATAGATAGTTTCTTAGTATAAAAACCCTTGCTCTAAGTCTAGAAAAGGGGGAGTCATATTAATTTTAGGAGAAGTCTAGTAGGAGAAGATTTCGAGCTAGGTTCGATCGAGAGAAAGAGCTTAGGGTCGTCGATCGGATTTTTGCTCGGTGTTCTTCTTTGTTTTCGGATTCTACAGGAGTGTGTAAGACGATATTTTCTTATTAATTTCAAGTAAGTTTAGTTTGTTTTCAATGTCTTCTTTCATTAAATTTATTAGTTTGATTATCATGAGTAGTGAGTAGTCTTCTTATCTAGGGTCGGGGTTGAAACCTGACATAGTTATAAATGATTGAATGAGTAAGTTGATGTTTTGAATGCCGTTTATCTATTGAATTGCTTGTTGTGCTTATGCTTAGACGATAGTCGAGGTAATTTGAGTTTTCAACTTGATCGAAAGAGAAAGTTATGAACTTGAATGATGATATTGTTCGTTAACGAAAGTTTCGAGCTTTGGATTCAAAACAAGTGATAGAGTGAATTGATTTATGAGAATTGATTGATTTTCTTGTTAATCAACGAGAGTTGATGAATTTATCGATCTTTAAGGCATGATTTTTATCTTCGTATAAGTATTTATGCATAGCTATGTTGTGGTAACCCTTGTCCTAGATCTTTTATTTTATTGAATTAGTTTAAAGTGCTTTTGTATCATTCGTTATCGAGTTAACATACCTTGGTACCGAACCTGATTTTAGGTCGTTATTATTTCTTTGTTCGTAGGTTTTCCAGGTTCGGGGTCGTTAACGAGGATGGTCGTAGGTGTTTTTGCTTGTTTTGCTTTGTTTTCCTTTGTTTTTCTTTTTTTTAGTAGTTGATAGACAAACAACCATGCTTCCTGTGGTACGATCCTGACTTCGTTATACTCAGCGGGGTCTTGACTACAAATTTTATTTGTTGTTAAGTAAATCCCTATCAACAAATTGGCGTCGTTGTCGGGGAAGCAACAGTGTTCGTTTGTTTATCTGTGGATCCGGGAATAGCCCGACCCCGTTTTTATTTTTTAATTCTTTGTGTCGCAGGCTCGAATTTGACAATACCGGTTACTATTCCGAACTCGAACGCACCTTACACCGTAGACGTCGAGAAAACCGAGCCATGGATACACTTGAAGAGATGGCTCTAATGAAGTCCAAAAAGGTAAAATAGGAGGTGGGCCTGGGACACAAAGAATAAACAGACCTGATGGGACTCCCAAGGTGGATTCTGAGGCCCACAATCGTACCTGTAATTTAATTAAACATTTATTCCTATCTCCGCGAGGTCGGCAACGAGGTCTCAACCTTGTTGCCGACTCTACTGACACACCCGCCCACCCGGACCATTCAGCTGCCACCACTTACCCAAATCAATCACCGGCTGCCTCACCCCCGGACCAATCAGAAGCCCGGATCTCGGGCGTCCCACATCGAACAATGATCAAAACCTGACTCTCTAATTCTCTATAAATAGAGGAGAACCTCGTAGGTAAAAAGGGTCAAAAAACATCTTGCTCGTTGAAACATCGTCAAAAGACCTCGCTATAGACAAGTGAAGTCCACAAAAAGACTTCAAGTCACACAAGGCACTCGCTCACATCAAAGACCTCGCTACACAATCTCGCAAATCATCTTCACCGCACTCTTAACTCAAATCCTCGCGCCAAGACCAGTCAAGCGACACCTAGGTGGTAGAATCACATAGAAATTAGGAGATCTCGAACGTTGTTAGATCGAGGTCTCGAATGCTCGTAGGATGTCTAGGGTGTAAATCTCGTTTGTTTGTAAGCCTCGTTGGCTTGTAACCTCGTTGCAAAGAAGCATTAAATAAAAAGCAAGTGTTTGCACAATCGAATAAAATAACCTCGTTTCTTGTCATTTAGCGAAAGGTTTATTTTGGGTTTCATCATTGGCGCCGTCTGTGGGAACTTCTTCATCCTAAGTAGTTTCCCGATTTGTGCAAACCTTGGCTTTGAACCCCTCAAAATGGCTTGCCCAAACATCTTGTTTCCCCAACACCCCGACAACATGCCCGAGTGATGCAGCCAAAACCAACCCGCAAGCGAACGGGATCAATTGTAGTACCTCAAGTGTCGATCCCACAAGGACCAATGTAATATTAATTGTAACTCTACTATTAAGTTAGACCAAAAATATAATGAAGAATGGAAAATCTATAACTAAGGTAACTAGTAATAATGCAAATAAAGGGATAAAATATATGGGATAGATGTGTCTAAGGTTAAGGATCACCAAAACAATGTTTCAATAAATAAAATTATACTCTGCCTGAATTTATTTGAAGGACCAACTATCTAAAGTAAACACTAACTCCTCTCGGAAGACAAGTGCATGTACCTAAACTCGACTAGCAGTCACTCTCGCACAAAGCAAGTCTAATTTGAATCCTTTGGGCTCTTTAGTGATTAAGGAAAAATAAAGACAACATCCGTTCTCGCGCTCCGCTGAAATTACTCAAACCCTAAAACAACTACGATAGTTAAGAAATCACACAAGAGAAATTAAGTCGCTCTCGCGCAAATAATTCTCAAGTCCAATCCTAGGGATCTAACATGAACAAACAATTGTATATTCAATTAATCAATCTCCTATTATTGTTATCTCCTCTCGGTCTCAAACTCTAATAGGAATCCTAGATGCATAAAACAAATAGGGCATAAGCAACCTAGGATCGAATCAAATATATTTCAGTTCAGGCAAAGAATGTAACTTTAATTAAATAGACATTGAATGGATCACCAAAACCCTAGAACTAGGAATTTAGCCAAGCATGATTGAAGATATAATCATAATATATAAACTAGCCAAGAATTATTCAACACAAACAAAGAATAAGAAAACTTAGTTTTAATTATGTAGATAATCCAAAATAAAAGGCTAGAATCTTGAAACACCACAATTCTTCAAATCAGGTAAAGCCGAAATCCCACGTTAAAACTCGTCCTGTGCAGTGCGGCAATAAAAATAAAAACTAACTCAAACTAAAAACCTAAGCTAATGTCTCATCCTAAAACTAACGTGCTTTTTTTTTTTTTATATAGAATAGCTAGTTTTGTTTATAAATCCCCTCTCCCACAGCAAAGTCGGTTCTTGTTTATAAATGGGCCAGCCCACTACTTGATCAAAGGCCCAAATCCACCAAACTTCCAGACCAACTCGTAATTGTACGCAATTCCACCAAGAGTTTAGCTTGCTTGTCATTTGTAAAGATGGTCTTTAATTTCCTTTAAATATTGCCTTTAAATACCTGATAATATAAAAACACGAGTGTAGATTCCGAATACATAATAAAAGAAAATAAATATAAAATATGCAAAATATACATGAAATGACCTAAATTAATATGCAACTAGACACCTAAAATATGACTAAATTAGGCGTTATCAAATTCCCCCAAGCTTGAACCTTGCTTGTCCTCAAGCAAGAACTAGAATCAAAATCCACAAGAAAATCAAAGGCGTCTCAACCCGTCATAAAATCAAGCAAGTCAATGAAGGTTTAGATATTATCAATGCATCATCAAAGAAAACAAATAACCACCAAAGAGACTAACAAGTTATCCACTTTAGACCTCACCGGGAAAATATAAGAATCACTCCCACTCATGTGTTTAGGGCAAGTGTTTTCGCTCAATCTCAAATTTGAAAGCTAAACTACCATAGGCTTGCATCAGTGTTCTAAATCTCCACCACGAGAAACCAAGTACATGGCATAAATCAAGAGGTCTTTTTATTGGGTTATAATGGGGCCAAGGTAAGAAGATATAGGTAGGGAAATATTTTGGTCATGTGGTGCTAATCCGGGAAATAGAATTAACTAAATCAGGACACACCAAGCTTAAGGATTTTCTTTCCAAACCACTTCTTTTCCAACTCAACACCCATTATTCTTTTTTTTTTCAACCCTTTTTTTTTTTCATTGCATTTTCTGATTTTTTTTTTTTTCATTGCAATTTTTCACTTTTTTTTTTCAACGACAATTACAACGCATATATCGCAACCACCAAGTATATGTCTCCCCCAAGCTTGGCTCACAACCACAAAATTAATCAAAAAATAATCCTAATTCCCGGATGGGTAAAAGGCTAAATATTAGGCTCGGATTTTCTTTTGTGGAGCTTCCAAAGAAAAAGGCTATAAAAGGCTCACAGGGGCTACAAACAGAGGATAATATGCAGGGTGGATAAGGGAATAATAGGCTAATGAAAATAATGCCTCAATCATTTTTATGTCATGCACAAGAGTTATAAATGTGGCCTCGAAAAAGAGTCTAAACGCAAGTTCTAGAGATAGCAATCAAATTGAGAATCACACACATAAAAGAAAGAGGACTGATGAAAATAATTCAGTCCAAGAAAGGCCAAATAAACCTCACATGGCTTTTTGTCTAAAGCTTCAAAACTAAATTAGCTCAATGAATAATCATAAGTCACTTCAACTCAAACATTTTCAAAATATCGATATTTTTCATCTTCAAGCAAGATCAACTAGGGTATCAACAACCAATGAAATTTCATGGAATTATTATTTTTTTTCAAAAATATTACAAACAAAGCCAAGACATGGGGTTCATATCAAACACCTAATATGCAAATGCAATGCATGAATGTCATAAAAAAGAAAAAAAAATGCAAACGGAATTACACATGAGATTATTCCTCCCCCAAGCTTAAATTCTACATTGTCCTCAATGTAGAAAAAAGAGAAAGAGGAAAAGAGAAACTCACCAAATAATAATCAAGCATTAAGGCATAGTCAATGAATCATGGAGAAGAGTTGGAAGTCATTTATAGGGCCGAAAATCTCAGCATAGCATCCTTTATTGCCTATCCAAAGTAAACAACTTCCAAAAACAAGCAAGTAGCTCTAAAAGAGCGAATTAGAGCACCAAATAACCTACTAGCTAGCCAATGAAATCAACAATAATCATTCGCTCTTTATAACTAGAAAGTACAACTGTGAGTGGCAAATTCAAGTTCTAATTGTTATCAAGCAAAATCAAATATTGGTGGCATCAACCATCCAAAATGAATTAAGCACAGTCTGTCCAGTTCAAGACCAATTCAAGCCATTCAAACATAGGCCAATTAAGCACAAATCACCAGTTGTTTAAGACAATTAGGCATGAGACAGACTCAGCAAAACCAGCCAGATATTCATGACCAAATCAGCACAAATTCAGCAAGAAACAACGTAATTCAGCAGCATGAACACGAATTCAGTTTCAATTTAAGCACAATGCAATCATCACAGTAGCAAGTGAGCAACAACAAGCTAGCACGTTGAGAATTGTGTAAGAACATACCACCAAACAAAGCAAATCAATCAGCAAATTACTATTTTTTTAGCAGCAATCCAATTTGGCTACCTCAAACCAGATCTAGTCAATCAATTTTAGCACAAAGTGACTACTGCATCCATATGGTCACTTAAAAACAAATCGATTGAGTCACATCACCAAATTCAGTACTCACCCAATAACAGTATCATTAATTAGTGACAAGATCAATCTCAATAATCATTATATAACCACCCAGCGGCAATTAACAGACTAGGCAATAGGTGACAAACTAGTTCATCAATGGACTAGCCCACACATTCAGCAATCAGAAGAGACATTAGTACACAGATTGAATCACACTACAAATCAATTCAGCAACATGTACTCAAATCAGCTAGTCGATTCCATTCAGCTAGGACAGGAATTCACAAGACGAATAATATTCATTCTCTTATTCAGCAATTCAGAAGAGGAGTAATAGTTCTGGCCACAATATATAGCAGAGAAAGTTCATACCTCCACTTACCGACGATCGATTCAGCAGTTCAGAGCAGCGTCGAGTGCTGAGTTTGGCGGTTCTTGAGAGCATGAGAGATACGTGGCAGCCAGAGAAAGGCGTGGGCCAATGGTGGTGGAGTGAATCCGGTGGTGTCACTGGCGAGTGTAGAAGCGGACGGCAAAAGCAGCCAGAGTCTGGGAAGTGCACTCGCGCTGGTGTGGACGCCGATCGAGTACAACACCGGTGGTGGTCGGTCAGAACAGAGAAGGCCATGGGCGAGAGAGAAGAGCAGAGGCTTTGCAAAGGAAACGTCGGCTGGTGAGCGGCGGGAGCAGGCGCATAGCAGAGGGTGCCCAGAAGATGCCCGCCGGAGTGGATAAGGAAGAGACGGGAAAGAGGAGGTAGGGCGAGAGGGGAACAAAAAGAAAAGAGAGAAAAGGAAAAGATTAAGAAAAACGCTGACAACCACTCTAATTTTTTTATTTATTATTTTTTTTCGATTTTTTTTTTTATCTTTTTTTTTTCGTCTCATTCGACTATAACTCGGGTAAATGGGGTGATAACTCGGGCGAGTTTTGGCCCGAGTTCTTGTCGGCCTAAAACGTTTTCCTTTTTTTTTTTTTTTCTGACTGAACTTGAAAAGTAACAGATGAAATAAAAAAAAGTTTTGTGTTGCCTCCCAATAAGCGCTTGTTTAAGGTCGTTAGCTTGACCTTCCACCTCTGTTAAGTTTTCGGATCGGGAGGGTCGGTGGTACCCATCTCAATCGGATCAGGCTCCTTGTATGGCTTCAGTCGAATTTTTCTGACTTTGAAATACCCCGAGTTCTTATGCCAAAGCTCAACAGAATCATCCCTAAGAACTCGATTCAGGAGGTATGGACCGGACCTTCTTGTGCTCTTGCTTCCCGGGAACATATTCGATTTATGATGATAGAGAATCACTTGATCCCCTGGCTTGAATTCAACTTGTGCCCGGTCACTAGCAACACTTCTTTTTCTCTTTTTCCGTCTACTCCGACCCTTCTTTTCTTGAATTGCTTCTACCTCTCGGTCTTGGATTACTAATGTAGTTTTTGGTACCATTACTCCATCAGACAATATTTCAGGAAGCTCAACCTGTATCTCAGAACATGTCTCTTTAATGGTCGGGGTAGCCTTTTGGATCATCTCAAATTCATCAACCATTGGGTCCTCCTTGGTCACTTGGGTAGGCTCTCTTTTATCAACTTGTGGGTCGTCCCACTCTTCCACAGCCCTTAAAAATATAGCAGTGCAATATTCAATGCGGTGCACCTCTGGAGGCTCAATAGGCAACTCTGGACTGACCAACTGAGCAATCTGACCTTCTAGGAACTTATTTTGTGTGGTCAAAGTACCAACTTGAGTCTTCAGAAGCTTCACTTCGCCTTTAAGATTAGACAACTCTTCTACTTGACTTTTAATCAAATTAATGACGTTTCCAACTACGTCAAAGAAGATTCTGGAGCGGTGTTCGTGGCGGTGTCACCCATCTAGGATTGTGGGGATTTGAAGAGGCCTCATTCGCATTCCCCAAAGTTATGTGACAATCTGTATAATCATGATCTGTAGCTCCACAAGACTCACAGAAGAGGTTAGAAGTATTTGGGTTTGAGAAACCCAAATTAGAATTGAAATAATCATACCTCTTAGTACTTGTATTTAATCTAGGAGAAAGAGAGGAAAAAGAGCTTACCTCATACATACCTGAATAATCCATTTAATCGACTCTATTTATTAGCCTGTGACAAAAAATAAAAAGATCAAAGCAAAAATAAAGACCTAACTTTACTAGATAAGAGATAACAATCGATATTAACAAATTGGTCCCCGGCAACGGCGCCAAAAACTTGATGCAGCCAAAACCAACCCGCAAGCGAACGGGATCAATTGTAGTACCTCAAGTGTCGATCCCACAAGGACCAATGTAATATTAATTGTAACTCTACTATTAAGTTAGACCAAAAATATAATGAAGAATGGAAAATCTATAACTAAGGTAACTAGTAATAATGCAAATAAAGGGATAAAATATATGGGATAGATGTGTCTAAGGTTAAGGATCACCAAAACAATGTTTCAATAAATAAAATTATACTCTGCCTGAATTTATTTGAAGGACCAACTATCTAAAGTAAACACTAACTCCTCTCGGAAGACAAGTGCATGTACCTAAACTCGACTAGCAGTCACTCTCGCACAAAGCAAGTCTAATTTGAATCCTTTGGGCTCTTTAGTGATTAAGGAAAAATAAAGACAACATCCGTTCTCGCGCTCCGCTGAAATTACTCAAACCCTAAAACAACTACGATAGTTAAGAAATCACACAAGAGAAATTAAGTCGCTCTCGCGCAAATAATTCTCAAGTCCAATCCTAGGGATCTAACATGAACAAACAATTGTATATTCAATTAATCAATCTCCTATTATTGTTATCTCCTCTCGGTCTCAAACTCTAATAGGAATCCTAGATGCATAAAACAAATAGGGCATAAGCAACCTAGGATCGAATCAAATATATTTCAGTTCAGGCAAAGAATGTAACTTTAATTAAATAGACATTGAATGGATCACCAAAACCCTAGAACTAGGAATTTAGCCAAGCATGATTGAAAATATAATCATAATATATAAACTAGCCAAGAATTATTCAACACAAACAAAGAATAAGAAAACTTAGTTTTAATTATGTAGATAATCCAAAATAAAAGGCTAGAATCTTGAAACACCACAATTCTTCAAATCAGGTAAAGCCGAAATCCCACGTTAAAACTCGTCCTGTGCAGTGCGGCAATAAAAATAAAAACTAACTCAAACTAAAAACCTAAGCTAATGTCTCATCCTAAAACTAACGTGCTTTTTTTTTTTTTATATAGAATAGCTACTTTTGTTTATAAATCCCCTCTCCCACAGCAAAGTCGGTTCATGTTTATAAATGGGCCAGCCCACTACTTGATCAAAGGCCCAAATCCACCAAACTTCCAGACCAACTCGTAATTGTACGCAATTCCACCAAGAGTTTAGCTTGCTTGTCATTTGTAAAGATGGTCTTTAATTTCCTTTAAATATTGCCTTTAAATACCTGATAATATAAAAACACGAGTGTAGATTCCGAATACATAATAAAAGAAAATAAATATAAAATATGCAAAATATACATGAAATGACCTAAATTAATATGCAACTAGACACCTAAAATATGACTAAATTAGGCGTTATCAAATTCCCCCAAGCTTGAACCTTGCTTGTCCTCAAGCAAGAACTAGAATCAAAATCCACAAGAAAATCAAAGGCGTCTCAACCCGTCATAAAATCAAGCAAGTCAATGAAGGTTTAGATATTATCAATGCATCATCAAAGCAAACAAATAACCACCAAAGAGACTAACAAGTTATCCACTTTAGAACTCACCGGGAAAATATAAGAATCACTCTCACTCATGTGTTTAGGGCAAGTGTTTTCGCTCAATCTCAAATTTGAAAGCTAAACTACCATAGGCTTGCATCAGTGTTCTAAATCTCCACCACGAGAAACCAAGTACATGGCATAAATCAAGAGGTCTTTTTATTGGGTTATAATGGGGCCAAGGTAAGAAGATATAGGTAGGGAAATATTTTGGTCATGTGGTGCTAATCCGGGAAATAGAATTAACTAAATCAGGACACACCAAGCTTAAGGATTTTCTTTCCAAACCACTTCTTTTCCAACTCAACACCCATTATTCTTTTTTTTTCAACCCTTTTTTTTTTTCATTGCATTTTCTGATTTTTTTTTTTTCATTGCAATTTTTCACTTTTTTTTTTCAACGACAATTACAACGCATATATCGCAACCACCAAGTATATGTCTCCCCCAAGCTTGGCTCACAACCACAAAATTAATCAAAAAATAATCCTAATTCCCGGATGGGTAAAAGGCTAAATATTAGGCTCGGATTTTCTTTTGTGGAGCTTCCAAAGAAAAAGGCTATAAAAGGCTCACAGGGGCTACAAACAGAGGATAATATGCAGGGTGGATAAGGGAATAATAGGCTAATGAAAATAATGCCTCAATCATTTTTATGTCATGCACAAGAGTTATAAATGTGGCCTCGAAAAAGAGTCTAAACGCAAGTTCTAGAGATAGCAATCAAATTGAGAATCACACACATAAAAGAAAGAGGACTGATGAAAATAATTCAGTCCAAGAAAGGCCAAATAAACCTCACATGGCTTTTTGTCTAAAGCTTCAAAACTAAATTAGCTCAATGAATAATCATAAGTCACTTCAACTCAAACATTTTCAAAATATCGATATTTTTCATCTTCAAGCAAGATCAACTAGGGTATCAACAACCAATGAAATTTCATGGAATTATTATTTTTTTTCAAAAATATTACAAACAAAGCCAAGACATGGGGTTCATATCAAACACCTAATATGCAAATGCAATGCATGAATGTCATAAAAAAGAAAAAAAAATGCAAACGGAATTACACATGAGATTATTCCTCCCCCAAGCTTAAATTCTACATTGTCCTCAATGTAGAAAAAAGAGAAAGAGGAAAAGAGAAACTCACCAAATAATAATCAAGCATTAAGGCATAGTCAATGAATCATGGAGAAGAGTTGGAAGTCATTTATAGGGCCGAAAATCTCAGCATAGCATCCTTTATTGCCTATCCAAAGTAAACAACTTCCAAAAACAAGCAAGTAGCTCTAAAAGAGCGAATTAGAGCACCAAATAACCTACTAGCTAGCCAATGAAATCAACAATAATCATTCGCTCTTTATAACTAGAAAGTACAACTGTGAGTGGCAAATTCAAGTTCTAATTGTTATCAAGCAAAATCAAATATTGGTGGCATCAACCATCCAAAATGAATTAAGCACAGTCTGTCCAGTTCAAGACCAATTCAAGCCATTCAAACATAGGCCAATTAAGCACAAATCACCAGTTGTTTAAGACAATTAGGCATGAGACAGACTCAGCAAAACCAGCCAGATATTCATGACCAAATCAGCACAAATTCAGCAAGAAACAACGTAATTCAGCAGCATGAACACGAATTCAGTTTCAATTTAAGCACAATGCAATCATCACAGTAGCAAGTGAGCAACAACAAGCTAGCACGTTGAGACTTGTGTAAGAACATACCACCAAACAAAGCAAATCAATCAGCAAATTACTATTTTTTTAGCAGCAATCCAATTTGGCTACCTCAAACCAGATCTAGTCAATCAATTTTAGCACAAAGTGACTACTGCATCCATATGGTCACTTAAAAACAAATCGATTGAGTCACATCACCAAATTCAGTACTCACCCAATAACAGTATCATTAATTAGTGACAAGATCAATCTCAATAATCATTATATAACCACCCAGCGGCAATTAACAGACTAGGCAATAGGTGACAAACTAGTTCATCAATGGACTAGCCCACACATTCAGCAATCAGAAGAGACATTAGTACACAAATTGAATCACACTACAAATCAATTCAGCAACATGTACTCAAATCAGCTAGTCGATTCCATTCAGCTAGGACAGGAATTCACAAGACGAATAATATTCATTCTCTTATTCAGCAATTCAGAAGAGGAGTAATAGTTCTGGCCACAATATATAGCAGAGAAAGTTCATACCTCCACTTACCGACGATCGATTCAGCAGTTCAGAGCAGCGTCGAGTGCTGAGTTTGGCGGTTCTTGAGAGCATGAGAGATACGTGGCAGCCAGAGAAAGGCGTGGGCCAATGGTGGTGGAGTGAATCCGGTGGTGTCACTGGCGAGTGTAGAAGCGGACGGCAAAAGCAGCCAGAGTCTGGGAAGTGCACTCGCGCTGGTGTGGACGCCGATCGAGTACAACACCGGTGGTGGTCGGTCAGAACAGAGAAGGCCATGGGCGAGAGAGAAGAGCAGAGGCTTTGCAAAGGAAACGTCGGCTGGTGAGCGGCGGGAGCAGGCGCATAGCAGAGGGTGCCCAGAAGATGCCCGCCGGAGTGGATAAGGAAGAGACGGGAAAGAGGAGGTAGGGCGAGAGGGGAACAAAAAGAAAAGAGAGAAAAGGAAAAGATTAAGAAAAACGCTGACAACCTCTCTAATTTTTTTATTTATTATTTTTTTTCGATTTTTTTTTATCTTTTTTTTTTCGTCTCATTCGACTATAACTCGGGTAAATGGGGTGATAACTCGGGCGAGTTTTGGCCCGAGTTCTTGTCGGCCTAAAACGTTTTCCTTTTTTTTTTTTTTTTTCTGACTGAACTTGAAAAGTAACAAATGAAATAAAAAAAAGTTTTGGGTTGCCTCCCAATAAGCGCTTGTTTAAGGTCGTTAGCTTGACCTTCCACCTCTGTTAAGTTTTCGGATCGGGAGGGTCGGTGGTACCCATCTCAATCGGATCAGGCTCCTTGTATGGCTTCAGTCGAATTTTTCTGACTTTGAAATACCCCGAGTTCTTATGCCAAAGCTCAACAGAATCATCCCTAAGAACTCGATTCAGGAGGTATGGACCGGACCTTCTTGTGCTCTTGCTTCCCGGGAACATATTCGATTTATGATGATAGAGAATCACTTGATCCCCTGGCTTGAATTCAACTTGTGCCCGGTCACTAGCAACACTTCTTTTTCTCTTTTTCCGTCTACTCCGACCCTTCTTTTCTTGAATTGCTTCTACCTCTCGGTCTTGGATTACTAATGTAGTTTTTGGTACCATTACTCCATCAGACAATATTTCAGGAAGCTCAACCTGTATCTCAGAACATGTCTCTTTAATGGTCGGGGTAGCCTTTTGGATCATCTCAAATTCATCAACCATTGGGTCCTCCTTGGTCACTTGGGTAGGCTCTCTTTTATCAACTTGTGGGTCGTCCCACTCTTCCACAGCCCTTAAAAATATAGCAGTGCAATATTCAATGCGGTGCACCTCTGGAGGCTCAATAGGCAACTCTGGACTGACCAACTGAGCAATCTGACCTTCTAGGAACTTATTTTGTGTGGTCAAAGTACCAACTTGAGTCTTCAGAAGCTTCACTTCGCCTTTAAGATTAGACAACTCTTCTACTTGACTTTTAATCAAATTAATGACGTTTCCAACTACGTCAAAGAAGATTCTGGAGCGGTGTTCGTGGCGGTGTCACCCATCTAGGATTGTGGGGATTTGAAGAGGCCTCATTCGCATTCCCCAAAGTTATGTGACAACCTGTATAATCATGATCTGTAGCTCCACAAGACTCACAGAAGAGGTTAGAAGTATTTGGGTTTGAGAAACCCAAATTAGAATTGAAATAATCATACCTCTTAGTACTTGTATTTAATCTAGGAGAAAGAGAGGAAAAAGAGCTTACCTCATACATACCTGAATAATCCATTTAATCGACTCTATTTATTAGCCTGTGACAAAAAATAAAAAGATCAAAGCAAAAATAAAGACCTAACTTTACTAGATAAGAGATAACAATCGATATTAACAAATTGGTCCCCGGCAACGGCGCCAAAAACTTGATGCAGCCAAAACCAACCCGCAAGCGAACGGGATCAATTGTAGTACCTCAAGTGTCGATCCCACAAGGACCAATGTAATATTAATTGTAACTCTACTATTAAGTTAGACCAAAAATATAATGAAGAATGGAAAATCTATAACTAAGGTAACTAGTAATAATGCAAATAAAGGGATAAAATATATGGGATAGATGTGTCTAAGGTTAAGGATCACCAAAACAATGTTTCAATAAATAAAATTATACTCTGCCTGAATTTATTTGAAGGACCAACTATCTAAAGTAAACACTAACTCCTCTCGGAAGACAAGTGCATGTACCTAAACTCGACTAGCAGTCACTCTCGCACAAAGCAAGTCTAATTTGAATCCTTTGGGCTCTTTAGTGATTAAGGAAAAATAAAGACAACATCCGTTCTCGCGCTCCGCTGAAATTACTCAAACCCTAAAACAACTACGATAGTTAAGAAATCACACAAGAGAAATTAAGTCGCTCTCGCGCAAATAATTCTCAAGTCCAATCCTAGGGATCTAACATGAACAAACAATTGTATATTCAATTAATCAATCTCCTATTATTGTTATCTCCTCTCGGTCTCAAACTCTAATAGGAATCCTAGATGCATAAAACAAATAGGGCATAAGCAACCTAGGATCGAATCAAATATATTTCAGTTCAGGCAAAGAATGTAACTTTAATTAAATAGACATTGAATGGATCACCAAAACCCTAGAACTAGGAATTTAGCCAAGCATGATTGAAAATATAATCATAATATATAAACTAGCCAAGAATTATTCAACACAAACAAAGAATAAGAAAACTTAGTTTTAATTATGTAGATAATCCAAAATAAAAGGCTAGAATCTTGAAACACCACAATTCTTCAAATCAGGTAAAGCCGAAATCCCACGTTAAAACTCGTCCTGTGCAGTGCGGCAATAAAAATAAAAACTAACTCAAACTAAAAACCTAAGCTAATGTCTCATCCTAAAACTAACGTGCTTTTTTTTTTTTTATATAGAATAGCTAGTTTTGTTTATAAATCCCCTCTCCCACAGCAAAGTCGGTTCTTGTTTATAAATGGGCCAGCCCACTACTTGATCAAAGGCCCAAATCCACCAAACTTCCAGACCAACTCGTAATTGTACGCAATTCCACCAAGAGTTTAGCTTGCTTGTCATTTGTAAAGGTCTTTAATTTCCTTTAAATATTGCCTTTAAATACCTGATAATATAAAAACACGAGTGTAGATTCCGAATACATAATAAAAGAAAATAAATATAAAATATGCAAAATATACATGAAATGACCTAAATTAATATGCAACTAGACACCTAAAATATGACTAAATTAGGCGTTATCACCGAGACCCCGCAATGGAAGGCCACGGGCCCTCCGGGATGCCCATATGTGGTCCCTCCGGGCTGGACGTACATCGCCCCACAGAACCCCTACCCATTCCAAGGGTATGAACAGCGAGGTGCACCCACCTTCCCGTATCCCTACTCGGGTTATGGACAGTATCAGTCGGGCCTCGCCCCCCCCCCCCCCCCAATGCGTCCCTATCCCCGCTCCGGGTCAAATAGGAGAAGATTTTGAGCTAGGTTTAATCGAGAGAAAGAGCTTAGGGTCGTTGATTGGATTTTTGCTCGTTGTTCTTCTTTGTTTTCGGATTCTACAGGAGTGTGTAAGACGATACTTTCTTATTAATTTCAAGTAAGTTTAGTTTGTTTTCAATGTCTTCTTTGATTAAAGTTATTAGTTTTATTAACATGAGTAGTTTGTAGTCTTTTTATCTAGGGTCGGGGTTGAAACCCGACATACTTATGCATATGATTGAATGAATAAGTTGATGTTTTGAATGCCTTTTATCTATTGAATTGCTTGTTGTGCTCATGCTTAGACGATAGTCGAGGTAATTTGAGTTTTCAGCTTGATCGAAAGAGAAAGTTATGAACTTGAATGATGATATTGTTCGTTAACGAAAGTTTCGAGATTTGGATTCAAAACAAGTGATAGAGTGAATTGATTTATGAGAATTGATTGATTTGCTTGTTAATCAGCGAGAGTTGATGAGTTTATCTTTAAAGGCATGATTTTTATCTTCTTATGAGTTTTTAAGCATAGCAATGTTGTGGTAACCCTTGTCCTAGATCTTTTATTTTATTGAATTAGTTTAAAGTGCTTTCGAATCATTCGTTATCGAGTTAACATACCTCGGTACCGAACCTGAGTTTAGGTCGTTATTTGTTCTTTGTTCGTAGGTTTCCAAGTTCGTTAACGACCTTGACAAGGTCGTTAACGAGGTTGGTCGTAGGTGTTTTTGCCTGTTTTTTTTTGTTTTTCTATTATTTAGTAGTAGATAGACAAACAACTGTGTTTCCCGTGGAATGATCCTGACTTCGCTATCCTCAGCGGGGTCTTGACTACAAATTTTATTTGTTTTTAAGTATATCCCTATTAACAGAACTCGTATTATGTCTCTTCACCAATCGAGCAGGATAGATGGAGGCATAAACGCCTAGACTTTGGGATGAGAAATAAGTGAAAGGATGAGAAGGTCAAATACTATGACCTAGCCGTGAAGAGTATGAGATGAGAAGTAGAATTGTTTGGTGAAGCCTAAAAGATAAGTACTGAACAAGGGTGTCGGCATGCTAGCGCGCGCAAGGCTGTCGCGACACGCTAGGCGTGGCACGACAAGGCCAGGGCGCGGGACGCGAACCTCATGTCGTGACGGCGGGTTGGCCGGGCGGGGACATGTACGACAGTACCGAGACATGAGGCTCGGTACCGATGGCGGCTGACACGGTTCCGACTTTAAGGGGCTCGATACCGAGAGACATGGAAGAGGGGCATGCCAGTGAGTGCATCGTGTTTAGCGAAGACACGCACGACGATTGAGGTTGTGGCTCGAGCGATGGCATGGGTCCGAGCTCGAATGATCGGTCCGTCGGAGCGCACAGACAAATTTTCCTCTTCTTGGTTGGCGGTCAATGTGGGGCTCACATCAGACTTGCTTCTTCTTCGTCGAGAAAGCGACTTTGGGTGCTCAATTTCAACTTGCTTTTTCCCATCAATGGAACGTCAAGAGTAAGAACTTTCCTCGGAACCTTTTTGTAACTTTTCCACTTCCTGGTAGAAGGTTTTTACCTTTTACTCCTTGTATGTTGTTTTGCTTGTAGTTCTTCTTGGTTTTGACAACCACATCCTAGAGAGTGAGGCGTGTGTGAAGCTATTTGCTCTTCCTCTAGGGAGACATACTTATAGGAAGCAAGTCGACCTCTTCCCTAAAGGTGAACCTAGTAATAAGAAAACCATTCCTTCTAAAAGTAAGGCGGGCAAAGAAGAAGAAGACGTGAACTCTGAAAAGTCGCAGAAGACGGTGGAAGAAGTCGATGTCGCTCCTCCTGTGGCCCCCAATATGACAGAGAAACCTAGAACGACATCATCTGGTAGATTTTGATATAGCCTCTATCCAAATTTCGATCAGTCTTCCTTCTTGTTTGGTTTGCCTTTTGGTTATGAGATCTTTTCTTTCTCTTGTTGACTCAACAAGTAAATCAATCTCTCGTTTTGGGCGTTGTTTCTATACAGATGACATGATCTAGCATAAGATGAGATAAAGCGATAAGAAACCCTTGGATATGAAGGTGAAAACCGAAGCTGTCTCGGGTCCTACTCCAACCAAGAGGTCCAAACCTGATGACTATGAGATCATTGACCTTGTTGGGAAGTCCCATATGACCTCTGGCCGAAGTTTCAAGAGATCCACCACCCCAAAAAGGTTCATACGGGTGTTTCTACCTCTGCCCTTACCAAAGATGTGAGTCTTGCGGTTTAGAAGGTAACACATCTGCTTTTCTTAGGGACGTCGAATGTCCAAGTGCCGCTTCTTTTAATTTTTACTTTGTCGTGTCCTTAGCTTTCCACGGGATTCTCTCTATTGCAGATGTTGCTAAAAAGGAAGGAAATGTTTAGAAGGAGAAGAGAAAAAAGCTTTCAAAGGAAGTACCTATGGTATTCGAACGTCAAAGTCACATACTTGCCTTGGAGAAGGAAGTAGCTTTGGTAGCCAAACGTCAGAGGAGAGATGCCCAAAGGATTAAATCATTGACGAAGACTGTCGAGCTTCCTACTCACTAAGTAGTTGTAGATAGGAAGAAAATCGAGGACTTGGAGGCCACCAAGAAGAAGGTCGTCAAGAAAGTCAGAGAGATTGGAGCATACTTCTCGAGGGCATCTCGGGTCGAGAAAATCAAGAAATACAACGAAGGACGCCATGAGGAGTGGGAACTGGAGGAGGAGCTCAAGAACTTCCATATGTGTTACCCGCCATGAAATCTAGCGCCTAGAGACGAGCTCTTCGCATCTCTCGATCTCGCTGACAATGTGGCAGCTAGCGATGATCCCAAGAGCAAGACTAGAGATGGAGATAATCTGAAAGATGGTAACCGTGGAATGCTTCTAGCTGGAAGGGGTCCGAACAACCCTTTCGATATTGGCGAGATGTTGGCGGATCATGTCGTCCTTGAGGAGGTGCGACATTTGGTGGAGTCAAGGATTAAGGTCGTGGGCCTTTTGTAGTCTTAATTCTTTTTTTCTTAGTTTCTTTTGGATCATTGAACATGATTGCGTGGAAAGACTTTGTAACATGTAGGTGGGCCTGGATAGGCCGGACTTTTCTTTTTTGCGTGATAGATCCTGTTCTTGGGGGTATCTAATTGTGTGCTTATCGCTTGCTTGTGTTTGTATGCATGTTTTGTGCTCAAATTTCCTTGCAAGTTTTCATGAGCGGTTATTGCTTCGACATAAGGCTTATCGGGAGGACGAAGAACCCTGCAAAAGGTGTTCATCATGGGTGGAAGTTTTGCTTTCACAAAGAGGAGTCCCATGGTGAGCGACGGGTGTCCATCAATTAAAGATGTTAGAGGTCTGGAGTTTGTTATCCTGGTCGTTCGCTAGGCTTGTAATCATTTGTATATATCCCCATGTATGCATACTTTACTCTAATAAACTGGATATTTGTAAATAAAAGCTTTGTGCGCATATCAGAGTTTTAGAATGTACTATTTCATGTCAAGAGACTATAGAGAATTTCATGTGTGATCAACATCATTCAACTTGCAAGAGAACAAAGATGCTCCCACTAGTGTAAACAAGATAAATGACGATGACTTCGTAGGTGACTGTAGACTTCAACCGTAATGGGGGATCACCTTCCTTTCTGGAGTGCCTCGGGATGACTAGTGGAAACAGGAGATGCTTATCAAAAATGATATTTCTTTTAGTGCACGGCATTCCAGCTACGTGGCATGGCATCTCTTTCTTTACATTCGAGTTGATATGCCCCTTGCCCGATGACTTTCGTGATCATATCCTTTATGGACTTTCCCATGTTTGTGCCAACTTGCCTACTCCTGGCTCTATGGTATTTTGGAAGACCTTTCTCAGCACCTAATATCTAATCTTAAAAGAACGAATCCTAATGTTCTAAATGTAACTCCAGGTTACCTGTTGTTGATGTTTAGCCAAGCGGTTATATGCTTCTTCCTGGAGTTCATCGGATGTGTCAAGTTCGGTAACCAATTCCAGGTGATTCTGTACTTTTGTTTGGAGACTGGAGCGGGACTGTAGGGATGAGAATTTCTGAGAGAATGAACGTTTCACGTTCGTGGATCAGAGAGAAAGGCAATTAGCCAATAGCCACCTTAGAATTTGTTCGGTCAACCCATAAGACATAACGAAGTTCATCAGCCCAATTTCCTTTGGCCTTAACAAGCCTTTTTTTGAGGTTATTCACAATCATCTTGTTACTTCCCTTATCTCGGCCGTTAGACTATGGGTAACAGGGTGTAGATGTGATAAGAATAATGTCCTAGTGTTTGTAGAAGCCTCTAGTTTTCCGGCCTATGAACTAGGAACCATTGTCATACACGATTTCTCAAGGTACCTCAAATCTACAAAGGATATTCTTTTTTAATAAAACAAATTACCTGTTTCTCCTTGACCTCTCGGTAAGTATCTACTTCGATCCATTTGGAGAAGTAATCTGTCATGGCCAAGAAGAAGACCCTTTGCCCAGACGACGGCAGTAGCTTCCCTATGATGTCCATATCCCGCCGCATAAAAGGCCATGGGGTCATGGTTGGGAGAAGTGGCTCTAGTGGTTGATGTGCCATTGACGTGTGCCTTTGAGAAGCATCACAATTTCGACAAAAATCTACTGCGTCTTTCCACATGGTTAGCCAATACCATCCTTGGCACAAAGCCTTGTTTGATAAGATCCTTCCTCCCGTATGGTTACCACAATCTCCTTCATGGAGTTCCTCAAGGAGTATGGGAACTCCTTCCTTGGTCAAACATCATTGAAGTGTGCCTATAGCGGACAGATGGAAGAGCATCATGTTCCTGATCGTGAATCTGGTGGTTTTGACGTACACCCTTGCTTCTGTTTTATCCTTCGGGGGTTTACCCAGTATCAGCCAGTGTAGGTTTGTCTTAGTCCCTGGTTCATTGCTAACATTACAAGGACCGAAACTATCTTCGTGGTGGTTATGGTTATCTGAAAGACGTCTCTGGTCATGCTCGAGAGATCTTTCTACATTCTCTGAGTTACTTGGCAAAGTGTCTATGGAAGATGTACTCCTAGTACGAATAGCTTCATCTGACCGTTATATCTTCCAAAGAAGCCTTACATGTTAGAAGTGTCGAAACAACAACTCTGATATGCATGGCCCGGATTTAAGCGTTCTTTTTCCACAATCTCTTAGGCTTTCATGATCATCAAAAGTGGCTTGCATATCGTTAAAAATACAATTGAACATCTCCAATCTTGAATTCTCCAACTTAAGACAGCAAGCTTAGAACTCTGTGCAACTGATCCTTGCTCTCATAAAGACCTAAAAATACGAAAACACAAGAGTAGACACTGAAATACAAAACTACAAAAACTAAGAAAAATGCAAGAAACTAACTAAGGTTTAAACATAAATTATAAATATGCCCTAAAACTAACACCTAAATGCATGCTATCGCCTCCCCTTTGTCTTGGGCATCACCTCTTTCTAACCCTCTTCCAACACCCTCTATTCTAGACATTGTCTCGCCCAACCCTCACCCAAGATAGCATTAGAGACCCGTGAGCCATCTTAGACTGGTTTGCACTTATCCCAATTAGCCTACGGAGGAGATCCCGATACCTCTATCCTAGATCAGGGTCCCTTACGGAGCTTAGACGGTTTGAGCGTCTCTTCTCTAGCTTACTCGGACTCACCTCGAGTCCCCCTTGTCGTGTCATCCCCTTGTTGTGGCATCCCTACATTATGGGCTGCAGCTCTAATTCGATCATCACTGCTATCATGCCTTTACACCACCCATAGGATCAAAATGCCGACTCCTTGTGCACCCGACTCGTCCACTTCATCACCATCGTGCCATATCTCAACCCTCAGGTGCCATTGTTGCACATCTCGTAAGCAATGATCCACATCTCTTGTGCCAACGGCTCGACTCGACACCGCAAATCTTGTGCGAGATCGAACTCCTTGGTGTGATGAGCCTATGATCGCTAGCCATTGCAAAGTCAGCTCGCTGCCTTAGCGTCCAAATCGTGTCTGTATCCAAAATCTGGATGCGGCCATCAACAATTTTTCACAAAAAAATTAAGGAAAATTGAATGGTTAATAGAGCCAAAAAGTTGACTATCTTTTCGTTTTTACAATTATTCATTTTTCGGGCAGTTAACCAAAACAGATTGTTGGATCGATATGCGTTAGTTAGAGCTTGGGAACTGGTTGTTAAGTTGTTCCCAAGGCAGCGGAAGTAACTTGAGGGCAAATAAAACAGAATGTAAACGACACAGTTTCTTTATAGAGGAACCCCACAACAACCAACTAGTTGGGTGGGTAAACCTCTACCTCAGCTTGGAGGATTTTAAACGATCTTCTTATTTTATTGATTGTTCCCTAGTTACGCAGGCAAGACTTACACTTCTCTGTTCCTAGCAGTTCTACCTAACTCTAGTAATACTAGTTAGCCTTCTCGACCTTGTTCCTAAGCGAACGCCTCAACTAAACATAAGACAGATCGAACCTTACACCTTGAGCTCAATTTCGCAGTTCCCTATCTCCTGGGAACTTGAATTCACCGTCGTTGAGATCGAACACTCGCCGCCGGGGACTTCTCTTCTCTTATCTCTTTTTCTTTCTTTGTGAGTGAATGTGAGTTCTGGGAGAAGTGCTTAATCCAAACACTATTCATTTGGCTTTATACTCGTCCTTGCTTGGGCTGCAACCTTGACTTTCATTGTGTCTGAAATTCCCTTTGTCTTGCACGCCAAGTCTTTGTCCTTCATATGTGACTTGATTTGAATTGAGTCAACTTTGAGAATCATTCGGGTCGTTGGATCACTTGCTTCAGTTTGTTTCTCAGACTCAGCCTTTGTTTTGTCTGAGACAAGATTCCGTGATTTGCGTTGAGTGGTCTTGTTTGCACATGTGAGTTCCCATGTGATGGGAACTGTTCTCTTCAGAGTTCTTTTGATAGGAACTCGTTATCATGTATTCATGTGTTCCTTTAGCATTCTTGGAGTTCCTTCATTAGACCTGGTGTTCCTTTGCAATACTTGAATGTAACTCGTTAGTTCCCATACGACGTTTCTCATTATCAAAACTGGAGACACGTATCCTTGTTCCGATGTTTGGAACTAGAGTTCCCAACACCGTCCCAATAATTTCCCCCTTTTTGATGATAACAAACCCATCACAAAAATATATCAAGTATTTCAATGTGTGAAAGCATGACATGCAACAAAGTTCCTATGTGAGATCCTAGAGAGCCACTTCTATGAAACAATAAGTTCTTACTTAGCATTTTATGCATTAGTTCCCCCTTAGCAAAAACATATTCTATGACAAATCATAAAATGACTCAACTCACACATTTTGTCCTTCCCCCTTTTGGCATCATCGAAAATAGAAAAACATAAGTAAGGAAGAAGGGAACACGCAATCATACTAAAAGCCATTTATATTACTTAATAAAGCAAATAATGTACAAGAGGAACTCATTACGTATTGTGGAGAAAACAGGGCTAAGGAAAAAAGAAAGGGAAGATCATGGAGCCCTAGGGAGCGAATTATCATGCAGCTGGGTCATGACGGACAAGATGTTCTGAAGGGTTCCCGCCATGTTCTCGATAGTTGTTGCGATGTGCATCGGCACTTGGGTGTTCCCAACACTTGGGCCGTCACCAAAGGGAAGTGTCCCTTGATCCTCAACTTGCTTTGAATGATGCATCTTTTGGATCACGGAAAGGTCTAGTTCCCTTCCGATGGTCACTTCTTCCTTTGTAGCGTCATAGATACCTTCCTTGATCAGCAGCTTCTTTATCAGACCGGCGTAAGGCAGGGAGTGGGAGATCGAGGCCATGCACTTCTCCATGCGCCCAAAGATGATGCAGCGAAGGTTGATGGGCATTTTGTGGAGGAAGTGGTAGAGAAGAATGGCGTCTTGAATGTTGATTTGATGACGCTTCTCCTGCCGTGAGATCACAACCGTTATGATGAATTGGTGAGCCAATTTGCCGACAAGGGAGAGGTTATGAGTGGGGGTTCCTATCTCGGGAACACGGCCTTCATAGATGTCATTGAAGATGACATCCCTGTCGAAATCATCCTAGTTTTTTATGGGAACAGCTCCCATGCCCTTAACAAGGACGTGTAGTTGGTGACGAATCGAGGAGGCGGTGAAGACATAGTCGTCCCCCTAGAGGGAGAGTGTCATAGCAGTGTTTCACACGTGTTCCCACTCTTGGGCCTTGATGAGGTCCCAGAGTTCCCCAGCCTTTGCTCCTGGATGTGTGATTCAGTGAGTATGAGGAGAGGGATGAGCTTGCGATCCTCAGAGATGGGAACCTTCTTTGGTTCTTTTCCCTTCCCCTTCTTCTTCTTCTTCCCCCTGGAGGCAACAACCTTTCGTTTCTGTTGAGGAGAGACAACTGATGTGAGCAAGAGGGGAGGGTCCCATTCCATGGAAACACCCTCCGACAGCACCATTTGGCGTCCTTGTTCATCTTCAGCGAGGGCTTGAGCGTGTTCCTTTTCCAGACCCTCTTGGTCAAGGACCTCGGTGGGAGCTCCACCATCCGAGTACTCGTCGTCTTCCGAGGACAGACCCATGTCCTTGTCATCATCTTCAGCCTGATGACCTTGACTTGTCCCAGCACCATCAGCCAGTGCTGGGTTCCATTTTTCTTGGGCCCTGTCGTCCTTTGTATGAGTAGCGTCTTCAAGGGCGCCGATTTTGGTAGGCTGTGTCTCAGGCCTTGAGATTTCTGCACAAAGCTCGGCCTCGAGAGAGTCGAGATGAGCATTTTCTTTTGCAGTTCCCATGACTATGGGAGCCAGTAGCTTGGCCTTCTTGCGAATAACAACAGCAATTGACAACGAGTCATCGTCCGAGTCCGAGTTAACCTGTTTCTTTATCGGAGAGAGAGAGGAAGAGAGTTCAGTGATGGAGGGAGGAGGCGATTTTTTAGGAGAGGGAGATTTGGCTAAAGCGGAGGAGGAGGGTGTGGGAACTTTGGGGTGTGGAGAAGATGGGGGTGGATTGGAAGTTCCCTCAACGATGGGAAGAGAAGAAGAAGTGGGATGGAATCTCTAGGACTAGAGTTCCCAAGGATGGGATTAGGGTTGGAGATAGGTGGTGGTGGAGGTTTCAGGGATTGAGAGTTCCCAGATTCGGAGGGATGTGGAAGAGAGGAGGGTTATATGGGGGGGGGGGGGGAGGTGGAGAGGTGGCGAAAGAGCCCCCACGAGAGAGATTGAGAACCTCGTCCAAGTTGAAGATGGATTTCTTCTTCTTTTTCTTGGTGGGATTGGAAGAAGAAGATGAGTGTTCATCTTTGCGTTTTTTAGGGTTTTTAGATTTTAGGGGTTTTGGACCGAAACTGTCAACGATGACAGTACCGGAGGAGGAGAAGGATAGAGGTTGAGGAGGAGGAAGGGAAGGAAGAGATTGAGATGAGGTGGTGGAGGAAGGCAACGCTAGGGTTTCCACCGCCGGAAGGGAAGGGTTGGGTCCTAGGATCTCAAATTTGAGAAGCGAGGACCCAGTTCTTTCGTTGTGGAGGTAAGGGCGCACATACTCATGGAGGCCTTTGTAGAGTTTTTGTTGAATTTTTTGATATGGTTCATTATCGGCCTGCCTAAGCATGAAGGCAAAGAGAGATTTAGGGCTATTGTTTATCCAATCTCGGATGTGGCGATCTGGGTGAACTGGGGCCATGGTAAAGCTTTAGAGAAAGGAAGGTTTTGGAGGTTTGCTAGAAAATAAAGGGAAGAGAATTTCAGAGAGAAAGAGTTGCAGAGATCGAAGGTTGAAGAAGGTCTAAAAAACGGCTAATAAGGGTTTTTATGTCAGACGAGGAGAGGGGTAGAAATGGAAGGGCAAAAGTCCTCGATAACCGACAGCCAATAAACTCAGACAACTGTTTCAACTTCCTTAGCATGCTTGTGACACGCGACGTTAATCCCATGGGAAGTCACTTCAAGCGTTTCAAATACTTGGCTTACGATGCTTCGAGATCTGACACATTTTCCCTTTTCCCAAGTGACGATGCATCTTTCCAAAAGTACCAGTGTTCCGTTGCTCGTGACCATTTTGCTCCAATTCCCATGATCTTCAAAAAGGTCAAGTTGAGTTGAGTGGTAAGGGGAACTCACACTCAAGTTCTTTTGTGAGGCTAGGGAACTCAAAGGGGAACCAGACAATTACTACTCGACAAGGGGACGAAGAGTTGGGCTCATGAGAAGCGTTTGTCTGGTTCTCGGCTAAGGGTAGGTTTTATGATCAACCGTCATAGTGGCTTGTAATGAGGGTTAAAGGGAACTCTGGTTGATCATTTTGGGCCAAAAGAAGTAAAGTTCCAAATTGTACATTGAGAGATCTAGACTAGTAATATGGCTAAATGAAAGCGATTGTTACTAGTGTCCCTATCATACATTTCAATATAAACTAGCCAAGCATTGAGGGAATAAAAAACAGGGACTTGTTCAGTTTAGAGTAATCATCCCTAGAAGCATCCGGAGACGCTGGTAGGGACGTTTGTCTAAAGCTTTAGTGAGAATGTCCGCAATTTGCTCTTCAGTTATACAGTGTTCCATAGAGATGTTCCCATGTTCCACATTATCACGTAGGAAATGATGCCTAATGTCTATATGCTTAGTACGAGAATGATGCACATGATTTTTGGATGTGTTAATGGCACTTGTATTATCACACCTTATGGGAACTAGGCCAAAGGACATACCGTAATCCTGAAGTTGGTACTTAAGCCATAGAACTTGGGAACAGCATGAGGCGGCAGCCACATATTCCGCTTTTACTGTGGAGAGTGCCACTGAGTTTTGCTTCTTTGATCCCCATGAGACTAGGCACGATCCTAAGAACTGAACCAATCCAGAAGTGCTCTTTCGATCAACCAAGTGCCCAGCGAAATCTGCATCTGAGTAAGCAACTAGCTCAAGGGAATTTTTCCTTGGATACCAAAGGCACAAGTTGTCGTTCCCTTTGAGGTATTTGAAAATTCTCTTCACCTCTTTCAGGTGTGATTCCTTATGGTTAGCTTGAAAGCGTGCACATAGGCACACTGAAAAACATAATGTCTGGTCTACTAGCAGTTACGTACAGAAGAGACCCAATCATACCTCGAAAGTTCCTCTGATCTACACTTATACCTGTCTCATCTACGTTGAGCCTTGAGTTTGGTGAGATGGGAGTGTCGATGGGCCTGGAGTGTTCCATCCCATACTTTACTAGCATTTCTCCGATGTACTTTTGTTGATGGATCCTTGTTCCCTCCTTGGTTTGAGATATTTGAAGTCCCAAGAAGAACGTGAGTTTCCCTATGAGACTCATGTCGAATTCGCTACTCATCAAATTCTTAAGCTTTTCAACAAAAAGTTCATTAGTAGCACCAAATACAATGTCATCAACATATACTTGAACAACTAAAATGTATTTTGATACTTTCTTAATAAAGAGGGTTTTGCCTATGGAACCACGAAGGTATCCATGGGATAAGAGAAATTGGGCAAACATGTCGTACCATGCCCTAGGAGCTTGCTTAAGGCCATATAGGGCCCTCTCCAAGAAGTATACATGATCTGGGAAGTGCTCATCTTCAAAACCAGTTGGTTGAGCCACATAGACTTCTTCCTTGAGGTGCCCATTTAGGAACGTGGTCTTGACGTCCATTTGATACAACTTGAAGCCTTTCTGGGCAACAAAGGCTATGAGGAGTCGAATTGCTTCAATTCTTGCAACTGGTGCGAAGGTCTCATCGTAGTCGATTCCCTCTTCTTGCCTATACCCTTGGGCAACCAAACGGGCCTTGTTCCTAGCCACCGCTCTAGTGTCATCAAGCTTGTTTCTGAAGACCCAACGAGTTCCTATGATGTTTTTGTTGATGTTTTTGTTCTTGGGCCTAGGAACCAGTATCCACACCTTGTTTCTCTCAAATTGATGAAGTTCCTCTTGCATGGCTTGAATCCAGTCTGGGTCCTTTAGCGCTTCCTTGATACTCTTGGAAACAAAGGCATTGAAGGCACAAAAGTTGTTGAGAGAGGAATGAGTCTGCACGCCTTTGTCATAGGGAGTGATGATGTTGTCGATGGGATGGTCCCTCTTTTTGTGATAGTTACTTGTACAAATGTGTGAGACATCAATCTGTTCCCTTGTATCTTCTTCATCTGTGACTTCGGTTTCTTCTTCTTCATGGGAACAGTTGTTCTCGACTTCTTCACTAAGTGTTTCTTCAGGATTTTCCTCAGTGTTCCCTTGTTGTTCCCCCTGAACACTAGACTCTGGTATGGTTTCCTCTTGGGGAACTAGAGAGTCGGATGCGTCTTGAGGCTCTTCTGTTGTGGAAGGAACCTCGAAGGAGTCTTGATCAGTGAAATTCTTACCTCCTTCGTTGCTCCCTGGTTGTGGGACGTTGTTCCCACTTGGATAGTCTTCATCGTCGTCTTCCTCTTCTTGTCTGACCAGTTTGAACAGATTTCCCTTTCTTTGGGACTATGTTCCCATCTTTACAGATTGTTCGTCGATGATGACGTGAATGCTTTCCTCTATCTTCTTGGTTGTCTTGTTATAGACTTTGTACGCCTTGCTTTGAGAGGAGTATCCCAGGAAGATCCCTTCGTCGCTCCTTGGGTCGAACTTCCCAAGGTTGTCTTTGCCATTGTTATGGACAAAGCATTTGCATCCAAAGGTCTTGAGGTGAGAGATGTTGGGCTTTCTTCCTTTGATCAACTCATATGATGTCTTCTTGATCATGGGCCGAATCATAGCTCGATTCAGATTGTATGTAGCTGTGGAGATTGCCTCGGTCTAGAAGCTTTTGGGAACTCCACTTTCGAGCATCATGGTCGAGCCATGTCTTCCAGAGTTTTGTTTTTTCTTTCCACCACGCCATTTTGCTGAGGAGTGCGAGGTGCTGAGATGTTGTGAGGTACACCGTTGTTGTCACAGTATCTTAATTAGGAACTTTGCAGTTCCATGATCAGATTTGAGAGACTTGAGCTTTAATCCCATGCTAACTTCCATCCTCTTGATTAGAGTCTCAAACTCCTTGAATGCATCTAATTTTGATCTCAAGAAAATAACTCATGTAAATCTTGAAAAATCATCAATTAACACATACATGTACCTTTTTCCACCAAAGCTAGCGGTTTCCATGGGACCACAGAGATCCATGTGGATTAGCTCCAAGGGTCTTGTTGCCCTTACCACCTTCTTTGGTTTAAAGGAGCTCCTGGTTTGCTTGCCACGAACACATGCATCACACATTTTGGCTCCCTCAATGTTGATTCGTGGGAGGCCAATGACCAGGTCCTGTAAGTAGAGCTTCAGGATTTGATTGATGCCTGCTTGGCCTAGCCTTTTGTGCCAGAGTTCCGTATCATCATGGGAGCTTCTGAGGCACAACTTCCTTGGTGGTTCAAACTCTATGCCCACCACATAGACATTGTTGGACCTCCTTCCTCTTAGAATGATTTTGTTGGTTTTCTTGTTGATGACCAAGCATTCTTCCGAGTCAAAGGTGACAACGTTGTTCCCTTGATCTTGTATCTGAGATACACTCAAGAGATTATATCCTAGATCCTTCACCAAATTGACATTGCTAATCTTGATTGATTTGTTGAGTAATACTTCCCCTGTTCCTATGATTTCTCCTTTATTCTTGTTGCCAAAGGACACATGACCTCCTTCGGCTTTTGTGTGGAGTGAGGTGAGATTGTCTTTGTTCCCAATCATATGATTTGAACAGCCACTATCAATGACCCATGTGATGTTCCCCCTCACTGCCACCTACAAGGAGAGTTAGTGTTTGATGACCCAAGTAGGATGACTCTTGACTGGTCCCTTACAAGGAAAGACAGTATCAAATAAGACATTATCTGCAATATTATTATCACGAGAGTTCCTAGGGACATAGGCAAAGTTCCTATGTTGGTTCCCATGAGTGGGACCTCTAGCAGGTTTGTTTGTCTTTTGGTTTTGCCTGTTCCAATAGTCGTGATTTCTTTGAGTTTGAGCTTTTGCTTTGGGACAACTTTCCTTGTAGCGCCCATGAGCACCACAATTCCAGCAGGTCTTGTAGTGTTCTCCTATGTAGTACTTAGGATGGGGGCTTTGTATCCTGTTCCTATCCATGGTTTCCTTATTGTAGACCTTTGACCCGATTCCGTTGGCTATTTGAAAATAAAGTTTATGCCTGGTGTTCCCAGTGTAATAGTCCCTCTCTCCATTCCCACTTTCCAAGACAAGTATCTTTACTTCTAGATGGGCATTCTTTTATTTTTCACATTGGAGTTCTAGGGCTCTACACTCATTTATCTCCTGCTCAATTAAAGGAGACTTCCCATTCTTTGGGCACTCAGATTTATACCCAATCCCATGTTTGCTGGGACCAACTTTGTTTGGGAACTCGAGGCTTCGAGATTTTCATTTCCCTTGCTCAAATTTTGTAGGAACTCATTCTTATCACCCTCTATAGTCTTAATCTCATTCTCAAGGGCTACTATATGGGACTGGTAAGACTGAAGCTTATCAATCAGTTTCACACAATTGGAACAAGATTCAAGACCAACTAACTCAGCGTTTGTGTGTTCCGACTCATCTAGCTTCTCTTGCAATTTTATGTTATCGTTAACAAGACTAGAAAGCAATTTCAATAACTCAGGTTTTTCATAGTTAGCTAAGGAAGCAAGAACAGTTTTAGTGGTTACCTCACTGGGTTGTTCCCCAGTGGTTTCTCCTATGGCCATTGCACACATGTCTTGGTGTGCCCAAGATTCGGAATCTTCGTCCTTACTCCTCATCATCGCTCCAGGTGGCGATGTAGGCCTTCTTACCTTGCCTTCGATCATCAGTTCCTTGTGGGCATTCTTTTGCGAAGTGCCCTTTCTTGTAGCATTTGTAGCATGTGATGTCCCAGAGGTCCTTCTCAGCTGGCTTTCTTTGGGAACTTTTACCCTTTTGTGAGTTCCCGTATCCCTTTTTGAACTTTTCCTTCTTGTAGAAGGATCAAAGGGCCTTTGTGACAAGGACGATTTCCTCGTCTTCTTCTTCCTCAGAATCTTCATGTTGTTCTTGAACCTACTTGAGCATCTTTTCCAGTTTTAGGGCAATTCCCTTATGTGCCCTTTCTTGCTCCTTAACGTCTTGTTTCCTTTTTTCATGTCCCACTAGCTTTCCAAAGACTTGGTGAAGCATGAGGGTCCTATTTTCACGGTTCTCTTTGAACATGGTCCTTTCATTGGCCCATTTACCAGTAAGGCCATTGAAGACTTGTTGAACTTTCATCTTGTCAGTGATCTCTTCCTTTGTGATCCCAAGTCCAGCAAACTTGGTACATAGGCCTTCGAAGCGAGATTGGTAACTATTGACTGATTCTCCCATTTCCATTCAAATGTTGAAGAACTCCCTTCTGGCGTTCATCTGGAGGTCCTCCCTGAGGTCAGAGTTCCCAATGTGCATTTGCTAGATGGCTTCCCACATCTCTTTTGTCGTTTCAATGTTTGCTATTATGTCGCAATCTTGCACTGACATGGCATTTCTGAGATACTGTTTGGCTTTAAATTTTTCTTTCATGCACTTCCACTCGTTTGGCCCTCATTTGGTGAAGTCTACGAATGGTTGGGTCTACCTCGAAGTTCCCTACTTCGATGACGCACCAATCTTGAAAGTCGTGGCTTCGCATCCAATCCTTCATGTTGCGTTGCCAATTCTAGAACCTTCCGGAGATAAATCTTGGAGGCTTGTTGTTCCCATGTCCAACTTGAGTGAGTTCTTCAAACATCATGTAACCTGCGATACTAACACAGAAAATCTAGAGCGTTCCTGCTCTGATACCAATTGTTGGATCGATATGCGTTAGTTAGAGCTTAGGAACTGGCTATTAAGTTGTTTCCAAGATAGCGGTAGTAACATGAGTGCAAGTAAAACAGAATGTAAACGACACAGTTCCTTTATAGAGGAACCCCACAACAACCAACTAGGTTTGTGGGTAAACCTCTACCTCCGCTTGGAGGATTTTGAATGATCTTCTTATTTTATTGATTGTTCCCTAGCTACACAGGCAAGACTTACACTTCTCTGTTCCTAGCAGTTCTACCTAACTCTAGTAACACTAGTAAGCCTTCTCGATCTTGTTCCTAAGCGAAAGCCTCAACTAAACATAAGACATAGCGAACCTTGCACCTTGAGCTCAATGTCGCAGTTCCCTATCTCCTGGAAACTTGAATTCGCCGTAGTCGAGATCGAACACTCGTCATCGGGTACTTCGATTTCTTCTCTTGTCTCTTTTTCTTTCTTTGTGAGTGAATGTGAGTTCTAGGAGAAGTGCTTAATCCAAGCACTATTCATTCGGCTTTATACTCGTCCTTGCTTGGGCTGCAGTCTTGACTTTCATTGTGTCCGAAATGCCCTTTGTCTTGCACGCCAAGTCTTTGTCCTTCACATGTGACTTGATTTGAATTGAGTTAACTTTGATAATCAATCGGGTTGTTGGATCACTCGCTTCAATCTGTTCCTCAGACTGAGCCTTTGTTTTATCTGAGACAGGATCGCGTGATTTGCGCTGAGTGGTCTTGTTTGCACATGTGAGTTCCCATGTGATGGGAACTGTTCTTTTCAGAGTCCCTTTGATAGGAACTCATTATCATGTATTCTTGTGTTCCTTTAGCATTCTTGGAGTTCCTTCATTAGACCTGGTGTTCCTTTGAAATACTTGAATGTAACTGTTAGTTCCCATACGGGGTTTGTCATTATCAAAACTCGAGACAAATATCATTGTTCCGATGTTTGGAACTAGAGTTCCCACCACCGTCCCAAAACAGATAATATATAAATTTTTTAATTTATAAAATAATAGATCTAACGTTCTGGTTGAGAGTCCATGTGCATACACAATTTGCCTATGTTTGATCTTTTTTCCCCTCTTGCTTGTCTATTATATTTAACATATTTCTTACTTTTGTTTTTTAATTTTTACGCCCTACTTTTTTTTCTAATATTTTATAGAGCTATATTTTTTCTTGGAAACCAAAGTTCGCGTGCAAAATAGGTGTTGGCCACATTCTTCTTTATTTGATTCCACTTAGCAAGGATGCACGTACAACTTGGTAGAGGGGATGACATCGAAGATGCAAACATCCACCTCTAGAGTCTTGTTCTAAAAAACAACCTTGTTCTTATAGCACCAAGTGTTATAGGCTAAATTAGTAAGGGTTGCACAGACAATTTGAAAGAGGAAGGATTGTTTTGTGCTGCAGACCTTGAGCCACTCAAGCCAATCGTTTAAGTTTCCTTGGCAAGTCGGAACCCGCAACCAATTTGCCACGCACTTTGGATTTGACATTGTCAAGAAAGGAACACCCTCCCAATATGAAGAAACGACTCAGAAACGTCACCATAGAGGGGACAAATTTCATCATCTATTAGTCCCCATTCACCATGCAGTGGCTCCACCAATCTAAAGGTGAACCCAAAATTAACCTAGAATGGATAAACCGACTAAATATTCCTCCCAAAATGAAGAACTTCCTTTGGAAAGCAGCCCGAAATGGCCTACCAACTAAAACTAGGCTTGCGGCAAGCCATATTTCGGTTCCACAAGGCTGTGAAGCGTGTAACAACCAGGTGGAGGACAAACCATGTTCTACTCTCATGCTCCCTTACTAGGGCAATCCTTACTTCTATTAACCCATGTCTACATTGGATCACCGACCAGATATCCCCAGACGACAAAAAACCACATGAGGTCCTGGAGGAAATCAAGAAAATAACAACAAAAGAGGAAATGGAACTCCTCATTCATACTTGGTGGAGCCTATGGTTCTCTAAAAACAGAGAGTCTTTGATAACAACAACGGAACAAACTTGACCAATGCAGATCACATTACTGAATTCATTTGAAACCAGGTTAAAGACTGGAAATTTGTAGAAACCTCTGCCTCCTCCGGCCCCCGTACTCAAAGTGCGCGGGGTGGGGAAGGAAGAAAGCGTATGAGGTGGTTAAAACCCAAAAGAGACTATATTAAATTGAATTTTGATGGCTCAGTGAGTGCAGATGGTGTGGCTTCATTTGGGTTCATCCTCAAGGACTCTGGTGGCTCCCCCATCCATATTGACTGAGGACTGATTGGTCGACACTCGACAGTCTGTTTTGATATCCGAGACCATCGCCTTGCGCCAGGGACTTCTCGAAGCCACCGGACGTGGCATTCCCCGTATCCAGATTGAAGACGATAACTTGCAGCTAGTCAAGGTCGTGCTCGGTGACTGGCGCTGCCCGTGGGAGATTGAGTTGTTGCGGTCGGATATCCATTGCTTGCTTGCCCGGTTCCAAGATTGGAGTATCTCTCACATCTTTCGGGAGTGCAATTATGTGGCGGACTTCATCGCTGGATAGTTCAGACGTATCTCCTCCGTCCCACTTGCAGTTGATTCGAATTTCCTTACCCTCATCTATCAGGATGCTCTATGGCGACCACTAACTTATTAGTGGCCACCCTAATTTCTTTCCTTAATTATCAAAAAAAAATTCCCCATCTTTTTAGATCGGTCCTCGTGGGCAAGCGCCTTCTGGAAGCGACCCAAGAGATGAAGCTAGCTCTAGGCCGACAGAGCTTGCCCCAAATACCCCGTTTTTTAAGGTAGTATCATGTATATATTAATGTTCTTCACTTAATCCATACGTACAAGTGGGTCAATTTACTAAATTAGTACGAAAAATGTGCCAAAATTGCTCGATCGTTAAATATATGTGCAATAAAAACTTAAATTGAGGGCTTGAATTAGTTAAGTACATATATGTAGTAAAAACTCAATTTTGTGGCTTGAATTAGTTAAGTGGTGCCATGAGAAAGAGCGCCCTGGCCTCATAAGTGATCTACAAAATCTTAATTTAGAGGGCTGATTTAAAAAACTCAGACGTACGTTGGATATAACTTATCAACCACATTATACATATACGCGCATATTCAAGAGCTAGATTACATGAAAGATGTCGATTACATTTCGAACTTGCATACGTGTTATGGCTGTGCTTCCCAGTTCCCACCCACTACATCTACTCCAACAACAACACAACCTTATTTTGCATGCATGCATACATATAGAAAAAGTGAAATACAAAAAAAAAAAAAAAAGTACAGACAGACTCTCAAGCTTATTATGACTTATTATTTTACCTACTTTATATAATTTTTTTTTTAATTTATACCCTCAAGAACTATTACATGCCGTAAAAGACTAGCTAGGCTCCGGTTTACTTGCCCTTGTTATTCTTCTTCTCCTCTGTTGCCGGAGGCCACCCCCCACCATGACCACCGTGTCCATAACCACCACCCCCTCCGTGTCCATAGCCGCCACCTCCGTGTCCATATCCACCTCCGCCATGTCCATATCCACCGCCACCATAGCCGCCACCTCGGCCATAGAGCTCAGAGTTCACCTCCGATGATGAGTCAGCTGGTGGGAACCGACCTCCTTTGCCTCCTGATCCACGTCCACCGCCATATCCGCCACTACGACCACCGCCATACTTTGATTCCTCTTCAGCGTCTAGTCACAAAATTAATATTAGTTACACATACGAGTATAGTATGAAAAGTTTTACTCACGTACGTGATTGATTAGTACTAAATTTCATAAAGAGTATAGTATGCAATAATATATGTGACTTACGAGTACTTTCTTTGGGATCAAGGGCAGTAGAAATTAGAAGAGCGGTAGCAAAGAGGGCGAGTAGAAGAAAGGCTTTTGAGCCGGTCATTTTTTAGCTTAGTTGGTTGCTTAGATAAAGATGGATATACCAAGTTCGGTTTTGGCATGGGTTATGAATGTACAAGTACAAGCTCGTACTTATAAGGAAGGATATATAAGATATATTATTAGTATAAGAGGATATGCATGGAGCTCTGCAGATGGATATAGATGGTGTAGTTGATTGAGAGTGAGTTATAGAATCCTTGTTGGTGGATGTTGAAGTAATTAAGATTGCTGCGCTCTCGATCTGCTAGTTCATCTGTGTCTGGCTGTATCGTATGGACTATCATATACCGATGACACGTAGAATGACACCGTGTTAATTGGGTCAGATGTTTATGAAATCGAATAAAGTTATAAATAAATTGTATGGAAAGATTAGAAAATTAAATCGGAAACATTGATATAAAATTAATGGTCAACTAGTTGATGACCCGGGTTTTATCCGGGGACTTTTTCAAATAAAAATTGTAACACATTAATTTATATATGCTATGGTATTATAATTTAAATTGTAAATAATAGTAATAAAATAATGAAACTAATAATTGCATATATATAAATTTATTTTAATTATTATAATATATTTAATTTTAAAAATATATGAAAATTATATTTTATCATTAAAAATATTATTTACTTGTAAATTGTATTATCATTTTCATAATCATAAAAAAGTCAACGATCTTGACCCGTTGGGTCAACTAAAAGTTGTAAGAAAACCTCAAAGAATTGACCCGATCAACCTGTAAATTTTAATGACATGAACATAACTCAATCCTAACCCAAATGACCGAACCATGACTTAGGTACTTGACCAAACCAACCTGATTAATTAGTTTTATATTAAGGAATCATTTATTTTATTTATTTATTTAGGAATCTGTAATATAAAAAATCAACACACTTATGGATAGAAAATTAAAATAAGAAAATATAAAAAATAATATAAAAAATATGGATATTAAAAGTAAGCCTATTTCATTTAGAGATATTAAAATTATTTTATATTGTGGCATTAAATTAAAAAATATAGTTGAGATATTAAATTACTATTTTCTTATTTGTCATACTAAAGAACAAAAACTTAAAATTAAACATATGTAATAAAAAATATACTTATAAATAGAAAGGTTATATAATTTTTTTATAACTATTATATTTATGGATAAAAAAACTTATCTATTTTACTCTAATGGATTAAATTAATATTTTATATGTGTCATACATATGGATAATGATTAACATGTTTAAGATTAAGAGATCAATAAATTTTTATTTATTTATTAATGGATTCGTAATATAAGGAAATATAAAATTTAATATAAAATCTTCAATTAAAAACATGGTCCAAATTAATTAAAAAAGTTGTCATTATTATGGATGGAATATTAATATTTAAAACTCATAATTTAAAATATGGTTCATATTTCGTAGTTATGGATATTAAACTTATCTATTTAGTTTAGAGAAATTTAAATTAATTTAACTTAGGATATTAAATTTAAAAATTTTAGGTTGGATATTAATTTATTTGTCATAGTTATGGATAGGATTTTAATTTATTTTTCATATTTATGGATAGAAACTTACTATTGATGAAAATTTAAAACTTTGTCAGTCGTATAAATAGAAAATTAATATTGAAAAATTCGAAATTAATATAAAAAATATGATCAATATTATTAATTAAATATGTTATCATACGTATAAACAAAAAAAATTAATATGAAAATCCGAAAATTAATTTAAAAAAAATACATGATAAAAGATATGGTTCATATCAAAAAAGTTATTATACTTTTGAATAGAAAGTTAATATAAAAGAATTTGAAAATTTTAATATTTAAAACCTATAAAATAAAATATGGTCCATATTTTATACATATGGAAATAAAAGTTATCTATTTCCTTTAGAGATATTAAAATTAATTTATTATGAGATATTAAATGTAAAAATGGTAATTGGGATATTAAATTATTATTTTATATTTTCGTACTTATGGATAGAAACTTAATATGGATGGAAATTAAAAAAGTTTTCATTTTTATTTATAGAAAAGAAATTTTTAAAAATCCGAAATTAATATGAAAAATATGGTAAGTATTAATTATATATGTTACCATACTTATAAATAAAAAATTGATATAAAAAATACAAAAATATATATGAAAATACACGATTAATGATATGGTTCATAGTTCATAATAACTAAAAAAATTATTATACTTTTGAATAGAAAGTTAAAATAAATGAATTTGAAAATTTAATATTTTAAAATCCATAATTTAAAATATGGTCCATATTTCATACTTAAGGATATAAAGTTATCTATTTCATTTAGAGATATTAAAATTAATATTTTATATTTTTCATACTTATGGATAGAAACTTAATACTAATAATTTGTAATTAAAAATATATTCACGAATATAAAATTATATAGAAATGATTTTATATTTATCTTATCTATAACTATATATTAAAGCAGAACATTTTCAAGCCACCAAAACGATTCTGGACCCACCTTATATTTAAAAAATAATTTGTATTCTTATTATTTATATTATGTTCTTTTAAATCTTCTAAGAATCTATCTCTAAATCCTATTCTTTTAAAATAACTTGTCATATCTTTTGACAGATTCTTTTATAGATTTATTGATTTTTTAACAAATTTTATAATAAAGACCTATTGGCTATTATGTTTTATTTTTGGTCGAAAAAACCTATTATGTTTTAAAACATACGTATTATTTTTTTACTATATCTTACCATATATTTTGATAGACATATATAGATATACTAATTTACTTACCTATTATTTTTTGACCATATCTTACCAAAACCGACGTATTACTTTTTTTTTTACTATATCTTACCTATTGTTTTGATAGATTTATAAATTCCACTCATATAAAATCATATACAAAAATACGGATGTATAGATAGAAATAATGAATATCTTACCTATATCGTATAATCATGGATTAAATTAATATCTTACCTATATCTTATCGTATTATTTTTTTCATGTAATAATCATATAATAATATGGATGTATATAATAATGAATATGAACAAAGATAGAAATAATGGATAGAGTTGAAAATTTATCCAATCTCATATAAAATTGATAAAAAAATTATTAAGTAAGGTGAGTGGATAAAATTGAAAATTCTATAAGTTAATAGAATTACATAATATATAATTTATTAAAAAATCATTATTAAAAATAGGTTGGCTGGAATATAAATTCTAAATGACAAATCTGGCCAAAAGTGCTTCAGGTTTAGAAGATATATATTGATTAGAGTTTATTTATTCTATTTTTATACAGTAATAATTTGGTTCTACCAAAAAAATACAGCAATAATTTGGAAAGCATCGACTTTCCATTTGCGTTATTTTGGTCGAATAGATATGATGGATGGAAAATAGATTAGACCAATTTACAGGAATGGCAAAATATGGGCCTAGGCCCAGCCCAACTAAAAGGCTATAAGAAAAGTTGCATTGTGGAGTTTATGATAGTTTTGGTCTATAAGAAAAGTTTCATTGTGGAGTGTTGCCTCAAGGGAGTAAGTTTGGATTAAGGCTCCTGCTAGTTGTTTTAAATTTAATTTTGACGCTTGCAAACGGTCGAACGATTCTATTTCTGTTAGTTTTTTAATTCGTGATCATAATAGTTCAATATTTTATTTTGATTGTATTCACCTTCATTCTTTTCTATCTTAATTAAAAGCAGAAACGTTGGCTCTTTTAGAAGGTGATAAGTGTGCTGCTAATTGAACCGTATAATTTCTACCAAAAAAAATTTGAACTGTATAATTGAAGGTGATAACGTAATTCTTATAAATTCTTTAAAACGAATTTGGAAAGTTTCTTGGAAAATTCAATCAATTGTGAATGATCTTAGGTACTTTTTATTGGTTTTTCCTCATGTGCTTTTTTTCCATTGTTTCATGGGTGTAACTGAGCAGCTGATTTCTTGGCTCGAAGATATTTTGATCTTCCTTAGCTTTGATAGTTCTTTCTTCTTTAATTATTGGATCATTATCTTATCCTTTTTTGTTATCTAATATTTCGACTGTGTGCAGTCATCATCCTTTGATTTTTTTTATTTCTTAAAGATCATTCTCAATGATAATTTAAGTTGATCTTCTACTTCACAAGCAATCTAATATTTATCTTGTAATAAGTTAGTAGCTCATTTTCCAAAATTAAAAATAAAAATAAAAGATTGTCAGATAAACTTCACCAAAAAAAATTGTCAGAATGACTATTTTTGTTCAAGAAGACTTTACATGTAAACTACTTGATTTATTCAAACCAAAAATGCTCCCTAAATTCAATAATTCATGCCTAATTTCAACGTTCAAATTCGAGTAATACATATGCCTTGCTTTTCTGGTAACTAGTATGTATTCCCGTATCTTGTACGGGTTTTAACGATTCTATCGAAAAATAAAATAAATATTCTAGAATTTGTATGATAGCATAAAAAATATCATAATGATCTTCATATCTATCATATCCAAAAATAAAAGATTGTTTAATAATGGAATTTACTATCCTATATTCTAAAAACATGAATAAGAATTTATCATATCCAAAAATAAAAGATTATTTTAAAAAAAAAGGGTGGGGTGGTCCAATCTAAAAGTGACATGTATCGCTTAATAATTTTTTTAACCTCCACTTTAGGTTATAGTTATGATCCACCTGATTATCATATTCCATATAAGGACGTGTATTATTTATAACTAAATATTTTATACCAATACTTAGTGCCATAAACATTAAATTATAATAATGTACCATACCGTAAAAGATCAAAATCAACTCTGCTTGCGAAAATACTTGGTAATAAAACATGGAAAATAAATTTCAACTAAAAAAAACTTGGGAAAAATGGTGAAATTTTACGCACTCTGTTTTTTCTAATGCGCACTTCAATTTGTGCAGGTTAAATATCCGCACATGTATTTTTTTAAAACCGGGTTCAAGTTGTGCGGATCCGAAAACTTTCCATAATGATGGTATACGTAATACTGTTATGTACATAATATCTGGTTTTTTGCTTGAGGTTTTTACCAAAGCAGGTATTAAATTTTGTATGGGTTCTGAATCCGTTCATTGTTTTTCCAAAATTCAATTTTATGTATGCTGGTTACGAACTCGCCCATATAAGAGTGCGCAATATAAATTTGGGAGTGCGCAAACGGACCCGAAAAAACTTAGCAACAAAATTCTCAGTGATAATGTACCTCCGAACAGTTTAGAGGTTGTCTTGAAATGGACACTTGAATGAGAGTATATATAATTTTTTGGGAAATTCCTCTTGGTATCCTTGAGGTTCTAACTTTTCCTCTTGGTGTCCAAAAAAATATTGTATTCCCATTGCTACCCCTCTAATTTGGGTTAAAATTCTTCCGTAACCAAACCTCAAAAACTGTTAATATTTTCATCCACTTTTTAGTTTTAGAAAAATAAATGAACAAAATTAAATTAGTACGGGACATGAACTTCAACCCTTCAACGAAGAGAAGAAAAGTGGATTAGTTGAAATCTTCAACGAAGAGAAAGTGTCGACTGCACTTAAGCGCCGATAAAGGTCGACCCCGCCATTGGAGAGAAGCCCGGTTCTGCGAAGGCTTACGACGAGACTCGGGAGTGTAGCCGCTGTCGAAGAAGGTTGACGACCTACCAAAATTTCAATTGCATAATTCATCTTGAATTAAGATAGAAATTGGTCATTTTAGGGCTATATCTAAGTTTATTAACATAAATTTGAACACCTGAATCCCCTAATTTGGGATTGCGCTTTACCATCCCAATCGGGTGAAAATCGTCGATTTGGTCGTCATCCTGCCACTATTCTCGCTGTGTTTGTGGATTTGATTGATCCGAGGGCAGGCTCCAATGGGAGGATTAGGGGGTCAAGGAAGAGATCAGAGGAATTGGGGGGAAATTAGGTTTCGAATCTATATCGGAAAAATAAAGGCAACAATTTGCGCTATAGGTCGCCTAGTGTTGATCGGATGGGAGGAGGCTGTCTTGCGGTGTTTGGTGGCCTGAGTGGGTTAGAGAAGAAGAACGAATCTCTTTTCTGGGTGAGATTTTAGTGAGGTTTTTTTATTTTTTTTTAAACACACTAAAATAAAAAATATGTTAGATTTCTTTTAAGTTTTTTAAGATTTCTTTTAAGTTTTTTAACGGAACTTTTGTTTTATGGATGGATATTGAGATTTTAGTATGTTTAGTTTATGGAAAGGAATTGTTTAAAAACATAAGTGTACCAAAAGGAATAAGAAAATTTTTTGGACACCAAGAGGAAAAGTCGAAACCTCAAGGGTACCAAAAGGAATTTTCCTAATTTTTTTTTTTATCTAATAAAACGAGTATAACACTCCTACTTAACTAGCAACAACACCTAGCAATAAGAAGACTACTTTTGACCCTCTTATTAATAAGAAATGAAATATATTTTAGGAATTTAATTAGTCAAAACTTACTATTTCCAGGCTAGTTTAAAACTCAAGGAGGACTACTTTTGACCATCTTATATTCTTATTAATAGTTTACAACTTTACATTTGCCACCTTACCCTGCATTGAGCATATTGTGTTATAGCAGAGTTTCTCTCTATATATTCTTATTTATATTTTTGAAAAATTTAAAAAAAGTTTTATCTAGCATATTCTCTATCTCATTCTCTAAAATAGGAATGGAGAGAGGAAAATAAAGTGTATTATTTTCCAAATTGGGGGAATTCTGTTCCCTGTTTGAAAAAAGTTGTAGAAAAATGTTGGGAATATACTTGCATGACATTTACTAATACCAACCTTCAACAGTTAGTTAATCCTTATTATTACAATTTGATTTTAATGTATACTAATTTAAGACAACTTTCATTAAGATGAGGAGACCTCTAATCACTTTTCTAATACGTAGTACAAAAACCTTATTTTGGTGAGCTTAACAAATGAGAAAAACGGAGTTAAATAAGTATTCCTAAACTATACTTAAGAGCGGGTAAAATTAATTGTCATAATTATTTTTATTATTATCCACCATAAAAATACTTTTATTTATTATGATTGTTTTTTTATTATATATTTTATTATAAAATTAAATATGGTGGTTATTCGTTAATGGAAGATTCCATCTTAGTCGAAAAATAGAATTTTCGCGTGGATTGGAGAATAAGAAATCGATTGTTGGGCTTGAAGCATTATCGACCCACCCTAAGAGATAGAGTCTCTCTCCCTCTCCTCCATTATAATTGCATTTCTTCGCCATGTATGATGAGCACCTCATATTCGCTGAGTTGGCTAACAAGTCTTGTCCTTTACCTCGACGTTCCAACGAGAAGCGACTCTTTTGACTTAGGCATCGGAGGTGGATTAGGAGTCTCCACCCCCTGTTTTCATTGTTTTGTAGGTTCTACGTTGAAGAGGAGGTTGGAAAGGAAGGTGAAGAAGGGAGTCAAGAGGAGTATTCAATAAGTGCATTAAAGACGAATTTTTGTGCACTAATACTTGGCATTGTCTATGGGAAGCGAGGAATCGATTCACGCAATTATGGTGATGGATCGATCCCGGAAGAGCATGAAGTTACTTTTCGAAGTCCTGGGGTAATTGCGCAAAGCAAAATCGAACGCGATGCCCTCAACAAAAACCGCGACCCCGGATAGAGATTCGTGACCGCGACACACAGGGCAATCGCACAAACTCCGATATTCACTCGGAGGATCGAACTCTAGCGCATACTGAGCAAGGTGCCTTTTTCGAAGACGACCTGAATCGTGACCTAGTCCCACCCACAAGCACGACCGCTCATCGTGCGAGCCGTCAAGGGTCCGAGCCATGCGATGTAATCAACGATCGTAATGACGCACGAGCCGAACCTGATGGGTTTAGCCAACTATGGGACTCAACAATGCGTGTTACTCAATACGAGAGTAATTGAAGTTTACAGCGTCATGGGCCATCACACGAACCATGACGAGCAACCGCGGTCACGGATCATAACTGCGAGCGAGGCATGGGGATCCGCGATCGCAGTCGAGCGCAAAAACGCATATAAGAGAACCCGCCAGCCCAAAACCGAGAGGGAAACCCTAGTCCTGTCATCCCAAGCTACGAGCATAGTCAATCGAGCCACGTCGCAAATCCTTGGCGTCTGGGCCAAACAGCGGGAATGGGGCATCAACCACCGCCGAAAACGAGGAACAAGATGAGATCACACATGCTTTAGCCTTCGCCTTGAGAGGGAACAAAAAGATTTAGAACGAGCCCGCCCAAGCAGAGTCTTGCTTGTTCCAAGCCTTGGAAGAGATCACTAGATTGAATTATAAATTGGATAAAGTTCAGGGAAAATGCCCTGTCAGCGAATCCGCGAGCAAAAGAACCAATCAATAACCGTCGTGGTTTTGATTCGATAAGCACTGACGAATCTGAAGAGATGCAAGTTGGCTACGAGAGTGATCGTAGAACACCTAAGGGTCGATGAAGGAGTAAGCAATACGAGTCGCCCCCGCGTAAGAGGTCCTGAGCCACGGACCATCCTTAATCCAATGACTCGACCTTGAGCGACTCAGAAAGTTCCGAAGACCACGACAACCGCCCCGGTCGTAAAAACCCTAGTCGCGACCGCAGAAGCCCTAACAGCGCTCGCGACCGGAGCGATTGTTGTGAAAATCTACGCGATCGTGACATATATCACTACGACCCATCCGAAAGACCCGAGTCAACTCATGACCGGGGCAGTAAGAAGAAGAGAATATGTAGTCGACGTTGAAGCAAATGCAATGAAAGGCGTAAAGGAGAAGATCGAGCCCTAAGGCGCACTGAAAGGAGGTTGCTTGATCTTTTAAGAGCACAAGGTGAAACCTTGTAATCGGCTCAAGAGCAAGTCGATCACAAGCTGGCTATGGTGACATCGACACCATTGCATAGAGGCATCCAACGCGCCAAGCCTCTAACAAAATTCTCTCCACCGTCATTCACTCTTTATGATGGGCATTCGGACCCCATGAACCACATAGCCGCCTTCTCTCACAAGATGGCATTATGGGTTTCCGAGGATGCTACAATGTGCAAAATGTTCCCGGGTAGCCTCTCCACCTCGAAATTCACATTGTTCCACTAACGAGAACTTTAGGTGGAAGACACCCTCATCAGGATATCAAACAAAAGCGATCTATACAAACTTCAACATCCCGATCTATAGGATTCTACCGCGCATCAAGCATGAGAACTACTTCCACTATACCGCGCGAGATGAGTGCCCTAAAGACGATGTCCGAAGCCGGAAATAATGCATGTACCACTAGGGGTGTCCAAACTCAATTAACCGAGATTTCAGTTAACCATGATTTCGCTTAGTTAAAATTATGAATTGAAATCGAACCGTGAATCCCGGTTAACCGTAGTTCGGTTAACCAATTTTTTGGTTCGGTTTTCTCGGTTACCTTGAATAATTAATACTAAAATAATAAAATTTGATTAAAAAAATTGATCAAGCAAGACTTTTATTTTAAATATGTACTTATAACATATTGTTTTGGTTGATGTAAACAAATCGAGAGTATATTCTATATTGTGTGGAATCAAACATTGTGTGTATTAAATTTTATCCCATCAAATTTAATAAAAGACTCGTATATAAATGAGAAGTGGAAAAATAGTATGTAAATTATTAAAATTGAAGATGAAAAGACTCAAACTAGATTAACATCTTGAAGATCATAGAGTTTAAACACTAAATAAATCAAAGAGAACTAATATTTGAAAAAATAATAATATATTTTCGGGTTTTCGGTTAACCGTTATATGTAAAGTCGTGAATCAAAACCGAACCGATAAACCCAAAATATTTTCGGTTCGGTTAACCAAACCGAAATTTTAAAAAAAGTCGGTTTGGTTAATCTAAAAAATAACCGGTTTTTCCGTTCGATTTTTCGGTTTTGGTTTTTTATGGACACGCCTATGTACCACAGGGTATGGGGGCACATGACCGATACTTGTGAGCCCTTTAAGAAGTTCCTTGAAAGCTTGGTTCAAAAAAGGGTACTTGCGCTAGTACATTAAGGAAAATGAGCCAAAAGACAAGGGGGAGCCAAGAAAGAAGAAAATTGAGGTTATCCAAACAATCTCAACGACATACAAGAATGAGGATGCAGAAGCTAGGCACAATTTATGGAAATCGTGTCACCAGTTAGAAGTGATGTTGGTTCAACAAAATGAACCGCGATCGCCACTGCTGTCCGTGACTGCCGTCCCCCACCGTCGTTGACAATTTGGTCTTCTAGGATAAGGACCTTGCGTCAGTCCAAATCCCTCACTATGACCCCTTGGTCCTAGCAATCGAGCTTGAGGGCTTTAAGGTGCGTCGGACGCTAGTAGACACGGGGAGTTCGATTGATATCATGTATCATGATGTCTTTAGGCTCCTAGGGAAGAAGAATGAAGACTTGATTCCATTCAAGATGCAACTCACTAGACTTGGAGGATATCCAACATTCCCGGTTGGAATGTACAAGACCCAAGTCTATTTGGCAAAAAAGGAGTTGGTAGTCGAATTCATAATCGTCGACGTGCCTGCCCTATACAACTTGATCTTGGGTAGGACATGGATTCATGAGATGGGAGCGGTACCATCTGTTCTGGTTTAGAGACCGCGGGTCTGGTTTAGAGAGCTTTGCTCCTTCTTTGAGGCAAAACAGCGACCGACAGCAAGTCCCTCCTTCTCAGGAGAAGAACCGCGACCGCGGCTCGCGCGAGTATGATCGCGGTTACTCGTATTCCCCTGCGTAAGGGACCCGGGATTAGGAAATGCATGTAAATAGGCACTCTTTTTCCCATCTGGTTTTGATGAGGCCCTTAGATTTTTATTTCTTATTCATTAGTTTTGTCCTTAAGATTATGTCATTCATTTTATTTTAATAAAAGTCAAATTTTGCATTAATTTGAGTCTTGCATAAAAAAAGAGTGCAACATTAATTGATCGCATTAACGGACGTCTACATATGCGCGTATGTAAAGGAGAAAAGGATCCCATGATATTTGCTCATGGACGTACAAATATACGAATATACGAACATGCACGCAAGGGGAACCCGACGACTAATCTACATGGCCACTTCGAATAGGTCCTAGACTACTTACGTCTTAGTTGTGTTTTAACATAACTAAAACCTTAGTGGGTCATTTATGGGCGGGTAAAATTAATTTTCATTATTATTTTCGCTATTATCCACCACTAATGTACTTTTATTATTATGCTTGTTTTAAATTATATATTTTATTATAAAACTAAATATGGAGGTTATTCGTTATGATAGAGGATTCTATTTTAGTCGAAAGATAGAATTTTCGCGTGGATTGGGGAACAAGAAATCACTTGTTGGGCCTAGAGCATTATCGGCCCGCCCTAAGAGATAGAGCTTTCGACCTTCTCTCTCCTTCTCCTCCATTATAAATACATGTCTTCACCATGTATGATGAGCACCTTATATTCGCTGAGCTTGCTAGAATTTCTTGTCATTTACCTTAATGTTCGATCGACAAACTAATCTTTTGATTTAGGCATCAATCGGATGTGGATTAGGGGGTCCTCGTCCCCTATTTTCATTGTTTTGCAGGTCCTAGGTTGAAGAGGAGCTTGGAACGGAAGGTGAAGAAGGGAGTCAAAAGAAGTATTCAATTAGTGCATTAAAGACGAACTTTTGTGCAATAATAATACCAATTCAGGACTTGCTATGCTTGTAAGAAAATATATTTTTCTTAAAAAAATTGTAGAATTTATCTTGAAAACGTAAAGTACAATACTTTTTACGTATTTCACAAATAAGCAATGGTTTTTGAGAAAATGTACTTATTGTTATGAAAAGATTTATAAAAGCAAGACCACTTGAACATTTGGAAAGAACACTTAAACAAAATTTAGGAGAACTTTTAGATCATTAGAAGAGGGGGAGGGAGAGTAAGAACTTTAGTAAGTGTATTTCTTACTCTACTTTGGTGCAAGTTTTACAGTGGATGATGGCCATATTTATAGGCAAAAGGTGGGGTAAAACTTTGGTAAATCTTCATGATTCATGCATGAAAATAAGGAGGTGAAGAAGATGAATAATTCACCTTGTACAATTTACCTCCAATCATACATTATATAATTGTTCATCTACATGATATGTGTGATACAAGCAAGTGAAATAGGTGAGGTTAACTTGTGCACATATGGGCATTCATTCATAACACTCCCCCTTGAATATTCACCTTCTTTTGATGTTGTAGGATATGGTGTTGCCTCATTAAAAATCTTGTCTGGAAAAACCAAGTGGGATAAAAACCCGAACGAAGGAAAAAACAGAGTGCAACCATTGATCTCATTGTACGCCTTGATGTTGCCTCATTAAAAACCTTGTCAAGCAAAACACAGTGGGATAAAAACTTGATCGAAGGGAAAAAGAGTGCAACACGTATGATACTCCCCCTGACTTCAATGTATGTCTCTAAGTCTGCACATTCCAATTCTGGATACTAATTCTCCAAATTTTTGGGGGATTAAAGACTTTGTGAACAAGTTAGCCAAGTTGTCATTTGACCGAATTTGTTGGATGTCCATTTCACCAACTTCTTCCAATTCACGAGCGGAGAAGAATTTTGGAGATATGTGCTTTGTGCGCTCTCCTTTGATGTAGCTCTTCTTCATCTGAGCAACGCATGCTGAGTTATCCTCATATAATATTCTTGGATCATATGTGGTTGGACTCATTCCACTTTCTTTTTGGATGAATTGAATCTTTGCTCGAAGGGACACACATTCTCTTCCTGCCTAATATATGATGATGTGGCAGTCACATTCTGCTTTTTTGATCTCCAAGAGATGGCAGTGCCTCCATATGTGCATGAAGACATAACCATTTTGAAATTTTGCTTTGTGTGGGTCAGACAAGTACCATGCAACTGCATATCCAATCAAGGTTGCATCCCTTTGGTTACGATAATACAACCCAAGATCATGTGTGCCTCGGAGATAGCGAAATACATGTTTGATCCTGTTCCAAGGCCTCCTTGTGGGTGTAGTGCTACACCTGGACAACAAATTTAATGCAAAAACAATATATGGCCTTGTATTGTTAGTTAAGTACATTAAAATGCCTTAAATATGGTACCTCATGACCAAAAATCTCTTCATCCTCTTCTCGAGGACGAAATTGATCTTTTTCTACATTGAGGGACCAAACTTCCATAGGAGAGCTCAAAGGATGTGCTTTGTCCATGTAAAATCTTTTAAGAACTTTCTCAATGTAATTAGACTTATGGATAAGATTCCATCCCTTAAGTGCTCAATTTGTAAGCCAAGGCAAACCTTTGTTTGTCCGAAATCTTTCATCTCGAATTCTTTTATCAAATATTTCACAGTATCTTGAAGTTCATTTGAAGTTCTGACGATGTTTAAATCGTAGACATAAACTGCGATAATAGAGAATCCCTTTTCGGATCGCTTGATGAAAACACATGGACAAACATTGTCGTTCTTGTATCCCTCTTTCATAAGGTACTCACTTAGGCGATTGTACAACATTCCCCCAGATTGTTTTAATCCATACAATGACCTCCTCAAATTTATGGAAAACATTTCTCAAGGTCCATAATTAATGGCCTCAGGCAGCTTGAGTCCTTCTAGGACTCTCATGTAGATGTCTGTATCAAGGGATCCATATAAATATGTTGTAACGACATCCATGAGGCGTATTTGTAACTTTTCAAAGACAATCAAGCTAATTAGGAATCTCAATGTAGTTGGATCAACTACTAGAGAGTATATTTCTTCATAATCAATTCCATGGATCTGAGAAAAACCTTGTGCAACAAGCCTTGCTTTATATCATACAATTTCGCTTTTATCATTTCGTTTGCGTAGGAAGACCCATTTATGGCCGACCAATTTCACACCATTTGGTGTACGAACTACTGGTCCAAAGACCTCTCGCTTTTCAAGCGATTTTAGTTCTACCTGAATAGCCTCTTTCCATTTTGGCCAATTCGTCGACATTCATCGACTGATTTTGGCTCAAAATCATCATCTTCAATTGCAGTATTGCTAGACACTGAGTAGGCAAATACATCATCAACAATTACATCTTTTCGATTCCATTGTGTGCATGTGGACACATGGTTTATGGAAATCTCAAAATTGTCGATATCATTATTCTTGTCTAGAATATCACCCTCTGTTGAGGTATTCTCATTTTCAATATCTTTTCCTTTATCATCATTCTCATGATCCATTGTGGCACCTCCTTCTATACCCATTTGGCTCTTCTCCTTTCTCGGTTTCAAATCTATTGAACCTAACAGTCTACCACGCTTTTGACGTGTCGTAGACCACTTGCGATGGATGCGTTTGTCAATCCAGTTGGTATTTCAATTCTTGTTGGAGCATTTGTTGCAAGTATATGTGATTTAGTTACCTTCTTTGTATCAGTAAATGCATCTGGTGATTGATTTGCAACATTTTGCAAATGAATGATTCGTTGTACTTCTTGTTCACACATTTTTGTTCTTGGATCAAGATGGGATAATGCGGTTGTATTCCATGTGATTTCTTTCACATGTGGGTCCCCATTTTTCTTTCCTCCCCCTAAGGTTGGGAATGTAATTTCATCAAAATACCAATCAGTAAATCTTGTTGTAAATAAACCACCAGTTGTTGGTTCAAGATATTTGATTATCGATGGTGACTCAAAACCAACATAAATCCCCAAACTTCTTTGGGGTCCTATCTTTGTACGTTGAGGTGGAGCAATAGGGACATAACTGGACATCCAAATATTTTTAGATGTGCAATGTTTAGCTCCTTACCAGACACAAGTTGCATAGGGGAATGTTCATGGCTTGCACTTGGCCTTAATCAAATTAAGGTTGATGCATGTAATATTGCATGTACCCATGCCGATGGTGGTAATTTTGATTTCATCAATAATGGCTTGGCAATTAATTGTAGTCTCTTTATCAATGACTCAGCGAGACTATTTTTTGTGTGAACATGAGCCACTGGATGCTCTATATCAAGCCCAATTAACATACAATAGTCAATAAAAGTTTGAGATGTAAATTCTCCTGCATTATCAAGCCGAATTTTCTTTATTGTATAATCCCGAAATTGGGCCCTCAATCGGATTATTTGGGCAATGAGTTTAGCAAATGCAACATTTCTTGTTGACAGTAGGCTTACATGTGACCAACATGTAGATGCTTCAATTAGCACAATAAAGTATCGAAATGGTCCACATGGTGGAGTAATTGGCCCACATATATCTCCTTGGATTCTTTCTAAGAATGTAGGAGTCTCACTTGCAATCTTGTTTTTAGAAGGCCTGGTAATTAGCTTTCCAAATGAGCAAGCAGTGCAATTAAAATCATTGGACGGAAGAACCTTAATGTTCTGTAATGTATGTATGAGTGAGCTCTATATGATTTTGTGCATCATTACTGCTCCTGGATGACCCGATTGGTCATGCCATAATGTGAATGCAGCTTGGTCATATGACCTTTTGTTAAACATTGCATTGACCTCAAACACATAAATGTATGTATGATATAATCCGGAGGTCTGTGTTGGCATCCTTTCGAGAATCTGTTTATGGCTAGATTCATGTTTTATGATGCACAAGTATTCTCTCCCATTTTTATTCATGGTTTCCATATGAAACCCATTTAGACGCACATCTTTAAAGCTTAGTAAATTCTTTCGAGATTTACTCAAATATAGTGCATCATTTATTACAAGCTTTGTTCCCTTTGGGAGTAGAATGGCGGATCTTCCAAAGCCTTCGATGAGTTTTGATACACCAAATATTGTAGTGACATTGCCTTGAAATGCTCTTAATTGGGTAAAGTATTTTTTACTTCTCAAGATGGTGTGTGTTGTTGCACTGTCCAAAAGACATTGCTCCTTCCCATCGAGTTTCACCTTATATGAGTCCATGTTTTTCTATAAATATAAAGGAAAGGAGAATTAAGGCATTAATAAAAATTTCATATATTATACAAGGATAATTATATTATACAAGTTCTATTATACATGGTTCTACTAGATAGAGGTTAAAGCATGAGGTATAAAAGACATGGCAAGTATTATACAATAACATGGGAGATAGTAGAGGTATTTAGGGGCTTGTTGTTTTCATTTAAACCCCTAAGGCATAGCCATCGTCATTCTCAAGGTTGAGAAATTCATTGACATCCAGACTACTCACTTATGACCTATCCACATCTTTGTTATCGATGTAGTTGGTCTCGGTAGATAGTGGAGAAAGTTTTCTCTAAGATTTCTAGCTGAGTGATCATTTGACCGCACAGTCTGAACTGAGAATTGAAGTGATCTTATGGATAATACTATTGTACTCTGTGATGGACTTCAAGTCCTGCAACCTTATAGTGTTCCATTCATGTGTTGCTTATAGGAGCAAAACTTCATTTTGATGAGCATATCGCTCATTTAGGCTCTCCCACAATTCTCTTGGATCCTTCACAAATAATTACTCAATTTTGAGACTTTCATGAATGTGGTGGCGGAGGACCACAATGTGATGAAGGATCTTGATGTTGCAAGGGGTGCAAGGCAATCCGAGGGAAACCCGAGCAAAATCTTCAAGAGATAGTGGAACTCGGAGGTTGAACTTTGTATGGAATAACAAGGGTATATCTCCCTCGCCCGGACTCAAAATTGGGTGATTCTAAATTTCAGGGTTAGATACACGAGATTTCTTTAATCCCTCAAAATTTGAGGTCCAAATCTTGCGTGGTTCGAAATTTATGGCTCTTGCACTAAAAGGATGCAAGATCCACCGGAATGGAATTGGATGGATACGGGCGGGATATGGACGTGCCTTGAAAGGATATGACGCACGTTCCGAAACATGAACTAGAAAGATCAAACTAGGATATGACTCACCTAGATAAAGCCTTTGAAATTTGGATTGAAAAGAACAAAGAATTACAATTTCTAAAGCAAAGAGACAAGGGTTGGCATGTTTGGCTTCAATCTTGTCTAACTAGGAAACTAGAACCCTAGTGGGTTATAAAGAAGGACCTAAGGGCAAAACTGACATTTGCCTTAGGAAAAATTTAAAAAATAAAAAATGGACCCAAAATTTCCAAATGGCATAAAACACTCTCACAATCCAAGCAATGAACCACACAAGTCATGGCCTTCTAACAAGACACGCACGCCTCATTATCTCACGATGTGATGGTCGTAGCATAGTCACATCATCCTCCCTCCCTTCAAAAAGGATTTGTCCTTGAATCCGATTGGACTTTCAAGTGAAAATCTCACGTACACCATAGCTTAGTGGCAACTCTATCCCGAAAGCGTTAAAGTAGACACGTCTCATCAAGGCGATCTCCTCGGTGATGCTAGGGACAGTTTTCAGCTCGCACTTGTTCAAGGTCATTCTCTAAGCTCCGAACTCCAAATTGAGAGATTATAAGTCACAATTTGAGCTCAAGAAGTCTACTTTATGCCCTCCAAATTGGAGCAGCATTAGACCATTGAGTTGAAAGATACACCATTTTTTCTATGATGGCGCAAATTGATCTGAGAAGAACATTTCACATTCCTGCAAAAGATGAGAGATGATGGGTGAGGTAAGATCACCTAATTCTTGATTAGACAACAAAGATTCATGAAAGAGAAGTAGAAAGAAAACTTTACTCCCCTTGATGGTGTGAACAATTTCCTTTGGTTTGGCGAGTAGAATAGTCTTCCCTTTCTCTTCTTTCTTGGTGGGATTCTCCTCATGACATAGGAAGGGCAACCTGGAGGGAATCATAGGGAAAGCATCCATCCATGGGGTAGCCAAAGAATGGATGGATCTAGGAGTGATGGTAAGACGAAGCTTGATTTTAGGAGATAATTCCACAACTTCCTCCACTTTTGCCTTGGAATCAACCTTCTCTTCAATTTGTGTTGGAGGCTTATGAAATGGCACTTTTGAAGTAGCTTCATCCACGAATTTGGGTGTAAGGTTATCCACAACTTCTTGGATGAGAGCCACCTCGATTGGCTTTGAAACATCCACCTTAAGGGAAGATGTAAGGACTTGATGTGGTGGAACCAAGCAAGATGAATGCTCTTTACCTCTCTCTTGGACTCTTTATGGCTCCACACTCATTGAAGTACAATAAGGTGGTTCTTCAAATGTGGCTTGTCCTATAGGTGTTGGATACAAAAGCATGACATTGGCGCCCCTCGTGGAAGTTTGGTCTTGATGATGAAAATTCCATGCTCCATATCCTACAACGTTAGTGGCGCAAGTAGAATATGAAGGGTAAAAAGGATAAGCCTCAACAAACACTTGTGGTACATACCTCTCCATGAGAGCTTGTTTGAGCTCTTGCCACGTACTAATAGGATGGTATCTGTTTTGGACAAAAATTTAACAAGCAAATCTCTGCCCTAGATTGGGGCACGATCGAATCGATAGGTAAACGAACACTTCGAGAAGGTGAGAATTATAGTGATACAAATGACAAAAGCTCTAAATTGATTATATATTCTGTAACCAGTATTTGTGTACATGTATAAACCATAAAATCCTATCTATAAATCCCCTCAGTTAACGTCTGTTTCCCACCTCCCACGATTTCCAAGTTTATGGGGCATATCCCTAACTGATATCCACTTCCCGTGTATATCGGAGGTGAGAACCGTCATAGCCATTGTCCTCTGAATGCGCTCCTCTTCCTAGTGACGGAAGCCTTCTACCTTCACCTGAGTGACTAATGATTTCTCTTCATTCTTGGATTCTTCTGCGATTACCAAATGGGCCGATGAGATTTTGGGCCTAACAATAGCCCCAAATCCTGATCCAAATCTTTTAGGCGGGATTTGGATCGGATTTGCCGCGTGAGCTACAAGCAGTTGTGACACGCGGCTTAACCCTGTTCGTCCGATCATTCTCGGGAGCATGAAGAGTCACATCGTTTAGGCTTGAAATGCTCTAGCCCAAACCTCTTCGGAGATACGCGTTGATCTCCCTCTGTTTCCTGCCTCATCATCTTCTTGCTTCAATTCAAGTTCTTTACCCTGTTTCTCTATTACATGTTCTCCATGGCCGCTAAGGACATGGGTTTCGAGTCCTTCCATACCCTTGAACCCCATGACTATCGCCCTTGCTCTCTCTCTTCAGATGAAGTGGAGAAGATAGTTCGAAACCACAGTTTTCCGACCAACACCAATTTCTACACCCCCACGTGCGAAGCCGTGGACTGGGTTAAGGAGGGCTGGATTTGCTTCTTGGAGTATCCCTTCACTCTGGGGGCTCTTTTCCCTTTTTCTCCCTTGATCTTGAATTTCTTGATGGCTCTCAAAGCTTCTCCCGCGTAGTTGATGTTGTCGGTGTGGAAGATTTTATATCAAATAAGCGAAACCTATCTGGGAGAGAAGATTGACTTCACCGTGCAGGATCTACTGTGTGCTTACCGGGTTTGTCCCCTCAGGGCCGGGCATTTTACTCTCCACGCAAGGGATGCCAAGAACCCCTTGATTTTGAAATCAAAGGTGAATGATAAAGATTGGGCATCGCGTTTCTTTTTCGTGGAGAAGTCTACACTAGGTGCGATGTACCAAGCAACCTTCTTTGACTCTTGGACTACTAAGAGAAAGTATCTATAACCCTAATTTCAGCACCTCTCTATCGTTACCTGCCGTTTCTTATCGAATTTCCGATTTGGATGACTTTACATGCAGTTTCGTCTAGCTTGGAGACCCACGTCTTGGAATCAGAAGCATGCAGGAGACTCTTCGCTCTTCCTGAAGCAAAAAGAACGTATCGGAGGTCTGCGGAGCAAATGCTCGAAGGTGAATCCAGCAACAAGACGACGGTTGTCACTGAGGGTCAATCGGATGGTGAGGATGACGCGAGATCGGGAAGCTCTGAGAACACAATCGAGGATAGAGCTCCGACGCTTGGGTTGCTGAGGTGACTACGAAGCCTGTAAAGAACCTTGCCAATATGTGCTTTTGTTGAGAGGGTTTCTTGACAACAAATAAATTTATAATCAAGACCCCGTTGTTGTATAGCAGAGTCAGGTTCGTCCGCAGGGAGAAAGTCACTGCTAAGTTTTATTACTTGTTACGCAAGCAATCAATGAAAGCAAGGGTTTTTATCAAGAGAAAGAGGAATTCTAAGGTAAAGGTGCCACCACAACAACAATTATGCATGCCAAACGTTAATGAAACACATAGATCATGCTTTTATCACATAAAGGTGCTAACTTTCGTTAACTTTTAAGCAAGTAAATCAATCAACTTTCGCTAAATCAATAAACCTACTATCTAATCTCTTCTACTTCAACTAGGATAGATCTGCTTTCGCTTCAAAATCCTAATTTGACTATTCTGATTCAAGGTTTCTGCTTTCGCTTCAACTATGAATGAGAAATTCCCTTCAACGTTCGTCTCAAGGATTAAGAACAAGAGAAATAGATTCATGCAATAAAAACAATCAAGACATGATCATAAACAAGCATGCACAACCATTGTTGGGTTCAACCCCAACCTTAGAGAGGAAGACTACTCACAAATCATAATCAAAACAACTAAATTAAATAAAAGGGAAAGCTTCGAACTTTGAATCCAAACGATAGTTCTTCTCCACAAACACCTCCCTCTCACGCCTGTCTCCTCTTCCTCCTCTAACTTCAATGATAGATCAAAAAACTAAAGAGGGGACAAGTGTATTTATAGAGAAACTATTCTATCTTAAATCTATCTCTAAGGAAATAAATCTATCTTAAATCTAACTATAAGGAAATAATATCTTCTAATAAAATATATCCCTTCTATCTATCTAATAACATAAAAGGAAATAGGATAAAAGCCCATTAATAGCACCGACTCGGTCTTCCGCTGCTCTTCGGGACCTCGTTAACGACCTTGTTTAGCATTTCGAACAACTTTGAGTAAAACTTGCGTAGATGATTCGTTACAACTCCGTTTGACTCGATTCTTTTTCCTATGTTCTTGTAACGAAATTCTCTATCTCTTTCCAAGCTCAAACTTTATCTTCAATGATTTTACTTGAGCGCTTAATCTTCATCTTCTCTTCATTCTTGAGTGCTATCTTCACCGGCTTTCCTCCTTTCTTCAAAATATGCTCCAAATAGCTTCTAAAAACCTATAAAACACCAAAACTAAAGAAAAAGACTCAAAAGACACTAAAACACACCCTAAAAACATGACTTAAAAGGCGGACATCAGCTTTTTTCCTTGCTCTTGAATTTTTTAACAACTTTACCTATGGGTTTTAACGTTTGTCTTCCCAGAAGCTTCTTCTTCCTTGGGGAGGAGTTTCTCTCCTACAACTCAGATTTAGCGCAAACTGCGGTCGAGTGACAAGAAACCTCCTTTGGACCCCAAGGTAAAGATTGAGGTCACGACGAAGGTGACCCCCGCCAAGAGACCATCGCCTGGTGTTATAAAAGCCATTGACCTAGATGAGAAGGGTCCCTCGGATCTGTGGCAAAAGCTCCGTGGTGCTCACGGTTCAAAGAAACCTCACATGGAAGTTCCCACTCCCGCCCTGGTTAGGGATGCCGGTCTATCGGTTTGGAAGGTTTTCTTTCATCTAGTTATTCTTCTTTTTTCTTTCTTTTTTTTTTTTTTTATATCTGATCGCGAAGGGTGTCTTGCCCTGGTGTATAGGCCTTACAAGGCATTCTCTGGGTTGCTGCTAACAATGAAGACCAGGTTTTAAGGGAGCATCAGGCTAAGTAGGACACCGAGAAGTCTGCATTGGAGAGGGAAGTGGCCCTCGCGACCGAACGCCGAAAGACGGATGCGAGCGAGCTTGCGAGGCTCACTGAGGCGGTCGAGCGCCATTCCTCTCAAGCTGCTTCGGATCGATCCAAGATTGCCGAGCTCGAGGTTGCGAACAAGAAGATCCGTAAGGAAGATGGCGAGATTGGAGCCTACTATTCGATGATGTCAAGGGTGGAAACGATCAGACAGTTCGTGGCTGGTCAGCATTCGGACTGGGACCTGGACGCTAAGATCGCATCCTTTCATGATTTCTACCCCCAGATCAGCCGGCTCCTGGCGATGAGCTTTTCGCCTTTCTTGACGCGGAGGAAGATGGTGGCGATCGTGATCCGAGCGCTGGCGTAGCATCTGATCAAGGCAAGGGGTTGGACGGGCTTCTAGTGAGCGAGAGGGAACAACCAAGGGGCGTTTCTGACAAGGATGAAGATTAGGGCTGCGAGCCCTTGTAAAAAATTTCTTTTGTGATGGTTTTTTATTAACAAACTTCTGCTGGTGTGTATGGGCCGTCTAGGGGCTGAAAACAATATTTGTCTGTTGCATGGACATGGTCTCTTCAGGACGCGTGGATGCTTCAAACTGAAGGCTTCGAGACGAGGACTCCTACAGAAGTCTCTGGTCACGGGTGGTAGCTGCGTTTATCGAAGGGAGTTTCCAAGAGGGTGACGAGTGTCACATCAGAACATGCGCTCGGGAAGTTCGGTCGATTAAAGACGTCTTTAGTCTAGGATTAGTTACCTCTACTGCTAAGATTTATGTTCAATTGTATGATGTATTCTACATGATGACGATAAAATATATTTTTGACTTAATATTTCTACTCATGAAAAAAGGAAATAAATGTGATCAAGTAATAACGCACACAAATGTCATTCATTCAACAAAATACCACAACATAGAAGTCACACAACAAGGAACTTTCACACAAACAGTTTGATCACAATCGTACTACGAAAGAAATGAACTTAGAGAAAAATCAAGATAAAAACTATGGATAGATGACCTCGGGTGTCTTGAGTGTCTGGCGAAGAAACAATCTGTCAGAAGCACCAGAGAAGTTTACGTTCCGATAAAGGAAGAATTCCCTTAGAAGTGATACTTCTGTAAGTGTACCGCATTCCAGCTTCTTGGGATGGCTTCTCCGTCTTTGGATTCCAACTGGTATGCGCCTTGTCTGACAATCCCTGTTATCTTGTAGGGTCCTTCCCATGCCGGGGCTAGCTTACCCGATTTGGTTTCGGAGGTATTTTGAAAGACTTTTAGTAGTACCCAATCACCGATTCGGAAGGTCCGGATCCTGACGTTTTGGTTATTGCTCCGGGTGACTTGTTGTTGATGTCTAGCTAGGTGTAGTCGGGTTTGGTCACGAAACTCGCCAAAAGTATCCAGGTCAGCCAACAACTCTAGATGATTCTGTTCCTCGGTCAAAAGGCTAGTACGGGCAGTTGGGATGAGAATTTCGGCGGGAATGACAGCTTCACATCCGTGCGTTGACAAGAAAGGAGATTGATCGGTCGCTACTTTTGGTGTTGTTCGATCGGCCCAAAGGACGTAAGATAGCTCGTCCGCCCAATTTCTCTTAGCCTTCGCAAGACGCTTCTTCAGATTGTTTATGATCACCTTGTTGCTAGCCTCGGCTTGCCCATTTGACTAGGGATAGCGAGGTGTTGAGGTGACCAGACTGATTTTCCAGTGACTACAGAAGTCTCTGGTCCTCTGTTTATCCTTGATCTCTCGATAAGCTTCAACTTCAACCCAGTTAGAGAAGTAATCAGTCATTGCGAGGAAGAATACTCTTTGTCCGGATGAAGGGGGTAACTTCCTGACTATGTCCATCCCCCATCGCATAAAGGGCCATGGCGTGAGTGTGGGATAGAGTGGCTCAGGAGGTTGGTGAGTTGTTGGCGCATGCCTCTGGCAGGCATCACATTTACGACAGAAATCTACAACATCTTTTCTCATGGAGGGCCAATACCACCCTTGCCGAAGGGCTTTGTTGGACAGACTTCCCCCTCCGGTATGGTTCCCACAGTCTCCCTCATGAAGTTCTTCAAGAAGTCTTTGAACACCTTACTTGGCTAGGCAACATTGTAGTGTACCCACTGTCGACCGGTGGAATAGTTTCCCGTTCTCTACTGTAAACTTTGTAGCCTTCATTTTCAGCAACATAGCTTCGGTTTTATCTTCCGGAAGTTTCCCCTTGGTTAGCCAATCGAGGTATGGATGAGTTCAAAGTGCTTCATTGGCCTCCGAGGGATGGAAGGGATTTCTCTCGGGACTCGATTGAGCTAATTAGAGGTGGATCTAGGTCGGGATCTTTCCGATAACTCCTGGCGTCGACGTCGTCACTACTCATGAAGACATCATTGTGGGAAGTAGTTCTAAGAAGACAGACGTCTTCGATCATGCTATCAGACTTCTTGATATTGTCGGCATAAGATCTTCTAATGGCAGGAACCATGATGTTAATCATCGGGATTACAGGGTATTCATTAGGATCAATGGCTGATGCTAGAAGAGCGAGGGAATATGCCTGAGCGTTCTACTCTCTTGGGATCTGTGCGAATGATATCTTCTCGAACCGAGGAATTAGACTTTTGACCACACTTAGATAAGCTATCATCCTTTCATCCATGGCTTCATATAGCCCCAAAATCTGGTTGATTATTAGCAACGAGTCACAGTTGACTTCTATCTGCTGTATGCCCAGGTCTTTGGCAAGAATCAGACCAAAAATCAGTGCCTCATACTCAACTTCATTGTTCGTGGCCTCGAACGTGCATCTCACGGATTGTGCCACCCTATCCTCTTGTGTTGATTTTAGGACTACTCCTATCCCTGTTCCTCCAGCGTTAGAGGCGCCATCTGTGTGAAGCGTCTATTTGACTGGAGACTTAGCTTCTAGCGTCATTAACTCCACTAGATCTGTTTCTTCTTCCATCGTAGGACTAAAATCAACCACAAAGTCGACTAGCGCCTCGGACTTCTGTGTGGTTCTAGGCTCATACTTAATGTCGAAACCACTCAAATGAGTTGCCCATAGCTATTCTTCCTGTGAATTCAGGTTTATGCATGACCGTTTTTAATGGATGCATGGTTCTCACCACTATCGCATGTGCCTCAAAGTACAGGCGAAGCTTGTTGGAGCACATGACTAATGCTAAAACCAACTTCTCCAAGGAAGAATAACGGTTTTGAGCCGGTAGGAGAGTCCTACTTACGTAGTATACGGGTTGCTGCTGCCCGTCTTGTTCTCGGACCAACACTCCACTGATAGCTTGTTGGGTAACGTCCATGTAAAAGGGTAGGGCCTCTCCTGCTTTCGGTTTCGCTAAGATTAGAGGATTAGAGAAGTATTTCTTCAGCTCCTGGAAAGCCTCCTCATGTTTGGCGGTCCATTGGAAGCACTCAATTTTTTCGAAGTACTTCGTAAAAGAGACGGCATCGGTCTGCTGATCTGGATATGAATCTATTCAAAGCGTCGATCTGCCCAATAAGCTTTTGAACGTCTTTGACGCACCTGGGAGACTTCAGCGTTACTATGGCTTGAATCTGTTCAAGATTGGCTTCTATCCCTCTCTGGGTGACTAGATACCCTAGGAACTTCCCCGACTTCACGCCGAAAGTACACTTCTGCGGGTTCAGCTTCATATTATCCTGCTTCAAGATTTAAAAAGCTTTCTCCAAATGACATTTTTGTATACCTCCATAGTCTCTCTGATTTGGCCTTGGAACATTTTATTCACTAGTGTTTGATATGTGGCTCCTGCGTTCTGCAACCCAAATGACATCACCTTATAGCGGTATGTTCCCTTACTAGTGATGAAGGATGTTTTCTCCTGATCGCTTTCTTCCATCTTGATTTGATTGTAACCACTGAAGGCGTACATGAAAGTCAACAATTCATGGCCCGTCGTGGCATCTACCAGGGCGTCTATGTGAGGTAATGGAAATGAATCCTTGGGACAAGCCTTGTTCAAATCCGTGAAATCTACGCACATTCTCCATTTTCCGTTCTTTTTGGGCACGACGACCACGTTTGCCAGCCACTCGGGGTATTTGACCTCCTTAATCTTCCAGTCTCCATCAGCTTTCTTACTTCTTTATCCACTATCTTATTTCTCTCGGCAACAAATTTCCTTCTTTTCTGCTTTACCGGTGTGTGATCAGGGTCCACGTTCAACTTGTGAATGATGATCTCCGGATCGATTCCCATCATGTTCTCGTGGGACCAAGCAAAACATTCTGCATTTTTACTCAAGAAGTCTACCAACTCATTTTTCATGGATAACTCTAAATCCTTTCCAATCTTTACGTACCGATTGAGGTCGGATTGGTCTAGGGCCACCTCCTCTACCTGTTCATCTTTCCTTTCTTTTTCTTTTGGAGATGTAGAGTTAGTGGTTTTCTTTAATTGCTAGGTACATTTTTGAGTAGCGGCTGGATTCAGCGCCGACTTGTAACACTAACGGGACGTTCTTTGATCTCCGCGGATCTCTTGAACCCCCACGGTGTTGGGAATTTCACCGTCTGGTGGTAAGTAGACGGGACGGCCCTCATGTCGTTGAGCCATGGCCTTCCCATTATTACATTATAACAAGAAGGACAATCCATTATTGAGTATCTAACTTCGATGTTCACGCCCTTTGCGTACACGGGAAGGATGATGTCGCCCATGGTGAGCTTCACTTCTTCGCTGAAGCCTACGAGTGTTGTGGGATTCTTCTCCACGTCTTTCTCGCTTAACCCCATTTCTCTCAAAGCTTCCAGCATCATGAGGTTGGTTGAGCTTCCGGTATCAATGAGGACTCGCTTCATTAAGATGTTTCCGATCGACAGATAAATCACGAGACCGTTGTGGTGGGGTCCTTCAAGACCATTGACGTCATCCTCGTCAAATTGTATCACGAGATTAATGACGTCTTTCTTCATTTGCGCTAAGCGATGAAGAGCGCCTTCTCGCGCATTCCTTTTGGCTGTTGAGTATGTAAGGCCACATACGCTTGATCCTCCGGTGATCACGTTCACGACCTTGGCAGGCACTAGCAACATTGGGCTTCCTACGCGCGAGGCCTCCACGACGTCTGGGGGGACTTGCGCATTCGGTGCGACTTCTGTAATCCTTCCCCGACATACGAGGTAGGCGATCTCTCTTCTTAGTGCCACACACTCCTTAGTTACATGACCATAGTCGTCATGGAAGTCACACCACCTGCTCATGTCTTTGTTTGGGTAGGGTTTTTCATTCCTCTTCGGTCACCTAACGCCTCGTATCGTTTCGGATATGTTCTTCACGAGGTCTTTGGGGGATATACCCAGGTTGAACTCATCATACTTTGGCGGTAGCGGCTTGGCTGGCTTAGTCTCGGCGACGTTCACCTTCAACGCGTCGGAGTGAGGGTGCCGGTACAGTTGGTCGCGACGTTCCCGACGGTGATCGAGTACTGCCTTCTTATCCACCCTTTCCCAAACGCTTGTGGGCTTCCTCAACTTCAAATCCTCCTCAAGCCTAATTTGAGCTAGAGCCTTGGTTTGCACATCTTCGAAACTGTGGCAAGGATGCCTAGTGAGTTCTTTGTAGAGGTCTCCGTCTTGATTTACCCCCTGACGGAAGGCTTCCATAGTCGTCGGATTGTCACAGTGATGGATGGAGATCTTCTCTCGGTTAAATCTATCTAGGTACTCACAGGTGGATTCTTCCGGTTTCTGAATAACCCGGTAGAGATCGCTAGACTACTTCTCGAATCTTCGACTGCTGGATAATTGCACTCGGAAAGAATCCATCAACTCAGCGAAAGAGCGGATGCTTCCTCTTGGAAGGTTGACGAACCACTTCAAGGCCGATCCCGCGAGAGCTTCCCTGAATCCCTTGCACATCAGTGCTTCACGGGAGTGATACGGAACTGCGTTGGTCATCATTTTTTGCTTGAATATGGCCACGTGCTTGTCGGGGTCCCCCGTGCCGTCATACGGGCTCATACTGGGTACTGAGAACTTCTTCGATATCTCAACCTGGGATATGTGAGGAGCGAAAGGTGATTCGTCGTACCCGTCAACCGCTTCCTTCTCTATGGGCCGTGGAACCCCGGGTATCTTCGCCAGCTGCTCGGTGAACATCTTGAATTGATTTCGGACGATACTCTCGAGGTCCCGGGGACGGCGGCTGTGACACCCTTATACCCTCGGACGTATACTTTGCAAAACTTATCTCTTATATACACAGATAATTCACATATACCAACTATTCACGTAAGCAGATAACAGACATTAACAACCATAAAAGGTTGCACACACACGTCTATATGTCTTTACTTTTATACTAAAACATCTATTACTCTAACTTCTATTATAAACCATATGCCTATGATGCAAAATGAGGAGGAGAAGGTTGCATTGAGCTTCAGCCGACCGACCTGTATGAATGTGACCTCTAAAACAGACACACACCAGTAAGAACTAGTTGAGCCTGAAAAATTGTTTTGCGATTTACGTGAGTCGCATACTCAGTGAATATAAACCATCATCAATTATTTCACACAGAGTCAAACATTTAGTCCATATACATATACATACATATTATACATATGTCATATAGGAATTTACTATGCAAATGCAAATGCTGATGTTTCCGATTCTTTATTCTATGAACTACTCAAGCCTGAATTTGCCCCGGGTTTCCATTACCAACTCTTTTCCATTACCAACTTTTCCTTTCTTTTTTTTCCATATACCATCCTTTTTTTTCTTTTCCATTACCGACTTTTAGGCATCTTAGGCCTCATTTGCTCATTTACCATCTCTTAGGCATCTTAGGCCTCATGTATGACGCGTAGGTCTCCTCTGTATACAAATTCAGGGCAAGACAGTCACAAGTCCTTTTAATCTCATTGCAATATGCTATGCAATCAAATGCATCATGTAATCATATATTGTATGCCATCTGTTAACATACTCTATGTGCAAACAACTCTGGAAATTTCAGAGCTATCATATAAAACACATATATCCATATAATCCATATAGCTCATTTAGCACATATATCCATATAGTTCATATAGAACATATATCCATATAGTACATAGGGTTGAATCTCCGGTCTATACTCACCTGTTTAGGGTAGATACTATATCTCTTCCCTTTCTCTTTGACCTCGATCTATTAATTGTGCTCCTATATATAACCCAATGCAAAAACAACCTATTACTCTTACAAACTTTAACCCCAAATGCAATGAAATGCCAGTATGCATTATAAGTTCTAGTGCATAATTCCAAATCCTTTAAAACTTGACATCAATAAACTATATATATAAAAGAACATTTTTTTAGTTCAAACCTTTCTGAAAAACTTGATCAAAGGGCTCCCTAATATCATTACAAAGAGAAACCCTAAAAATACACTGAAATTTTTTTCCGAATATAAATCCAATATCGAAAACACCCATTGAAAACTATAGATCAACTGATTTCTCAAACAAAAGCAACTGTAGATCTAGATCTGGAAAAATTAAAAAATCCAGATAAACCATTAACTAATTAAAAACTTACCAAACCATGCTTGTACTTCAGGATTAAAACCCGATAGAAGAAATCTTGTACCAAAACCATCAAACAAATTCAAAACCAACGAACCTCTCTCCTTCTTTTTTTTTAATCTCCTCTCTTCTCTCTGTATCTTTTTCTTTCTTAAATTCTTAAATGAAGTAGCATAGAAGATACGTACATATATTGTACAAAGAGTCGGCAAAATTGGAGTCGGCTAATTCATTTACAAAATTGCGATTTTTACCATCAAATCTCGTTTACTATAAACTTTATCCTAAAATAATTATTAATTAACTTTTACTTAAAAACTTTTTAAAATATAATAAACTTAATTAGAAAATAAATATTACTTTTAAAAACTCACTATATATCATGTCGATATGCTATGCATATGCTTTTAATCTTATATGAACGCCGAATGACGTATGCACTTTGGTCGGGGATGTTACAACGGCGGTCCCAATCCTCGTCATCATCCATGACCTCATCTTCAAAGCGTCTGATAGAGTATATAGGTATAGGCTTTAGAGCATGTTTTTATTCTCGGTTCATGCATTTTTAGCTAGGATTTCATTCTAAGTTTTAGTTTAGGTTTTATTTTCGTTTAGTTCGGAATCTACGCGTCTTTGTGCATAATTGCAGGTCGGAAGGTGGAAGACGGTGGATGAAGGCTTGGGATTGGACCTCGGAACGTTTAGGAGCATTGAGGTGAAGATTGAGGCAAGAATTACAAGACAAGCGCGAAGGGATTAAACCGAGGATGGAAAGCTTAAACCGCGCTCCGGCGCGACGACGCGGCAATGACTTGGGCCTCGGGTGATCTTGTGGGCCGACTCTAGGATTGCTTTTGGATATTTTTAGACATAATATAAATACTTTCATTAAAAGCTTTATTTGGAGATTATGCTATCTTTTACTTGTGTTCTAAGTTTGAAGAATTTGGAGATTTGAAGGAGGCAAAAAACCCTAGTTTTGCAATTGAAGATCAATTTGACTTTTGTAAGTTTTGTTTTTCTTCAATGACAATTTATAGATAATTTTCTCATGTCCAACTAGTTAGTTGAGGTTGTATGCATGATTGTTTGTGAGATTTGAATTATTTTAGTTTGCCTTGACTAGATTGAATCTCTACGTGCTTAATTGATTAAATTCACTTAGGATTATAATAGCTTGATTACTAATTTTACTTTTAGGTTGAATTACAACTAGAATAATTAAATAGACGGTGGAATTTGATTATTCATGGATGAATCCTTTGATTAAACTTATAGACGGTAGAATAAGGTTAATCAAAGGCGGAGAATTTAATCACAAGACTTCATGAATAAACGGTGGAATTCATGTTTATTGTTTCTATTGAATGCTTTGAACTTAATTGCATGATCAACTTGACATACAAGGTTTTCTAGGTTAATTGATTAAAAGGTTGTTAAAGACGGTGTATATTAACAACCACAACAAGCTTGAATTCATAAATTCACAATAGATTAGTCAAGGGAAATTGAAATAAGAATAATCGATGATCAAAACTCATGTATGCAATGGATACGAAACTAGTTGGACGCTTTTCTCCATATTTGAATCTCAACTTATTTTTCCTGCTTTGATTTAATTAGTTTTAATCACTTAGATTCTTAGTTCATAATTACAAAATCTCCCCCTTAGTTTAGTAACATTACTTAAATCCAAATAATCCGAGTCTATGTGGGATCGACCCTTGCTTCCACTTTGCTAAGGTTAGGAAGTTAGGAATAATTCTTTGACAGTGCTTTTATAGCGACGTAAAAGTGCTCGTCAGCGTCGGGGGCTAACCTCTCGTGCCGATCGAAGGCGTATGGGTGCCCTTGCTCCCTCGCTAGTAGGGTTACCCTGTGTAGGGGTAAACGACGACACCCCAGAGACTGTTGTCGGTGGAGTAACGAACTCCAAGCCAGGGTTTCCCTCGTGTGGGCTGGTGAGGTTTCCAAAGGAACCTTCACCCCCGCTGTTTCGAGTTCGATCCGTTTCTCGGGCTCGCAGACCGACAAAGGATACGGACCGGAGTTGGGAGCGTAAACCGTATTTATCGGCGGTTAACTGCTCAATGCTAGCCTTGTGCTTTTCATTGCAAGCACGTTGATCAGTTAGTTCCTTATCCAAAGCTTGAAGCTTTTCAGTGAACTCGGACAGTTCAAGGCGAAGGGTTGTCGATGTGTCCTGGCGTGCGCCTCCGTCATCCCCGGCGTTTAGCTCTTGACTGCCTTTGTTAGGGTTGCTCATGGCGACTTCCTTCAATGTGGAAGAATGAATCCTTTTCGATCGTTGGGCCCCACGGTGGATGCCAAATTGTTTTGGACAAAAATTTGACAAGAAAATCTATGCCCTAGATTGGGGCACGATCGAATCGATAGGTAAACGAACACTTCGAGAAGGCGAGAATTATAGTGATACAAAGGACAAAAGCTCTCTTTTGATTATCTATTTTGTAACCAGTATGCGACATGTATAAACCGTAAAATCCTATCTATAAATCCCCTAAATTCAATGTCTGTTTCCCACCTCCCACGATTTCCAAGTTTATAGGGCATATCCCTAACTGCTATCCACTTCCCGTGTATATCGGAGGTGAGAACCGTCATAGTCGTTGTCCTCTGAACGCGCTCCTCTTCCTCGTGATGGAAGCCTTCTACCTTCACCTGAGTGACTGATGATTTCTCTTCATTCCTGGATTCTTCCGCGATCAAGCCACCCGGTGACTTTCCTGTTGCTTTTGGGCTCGGCTTACCAAATGGGCCGAAGAGATTTTGGGCCTAACAATATCCTTTATGCCTCCTTCTCTCCTTGTGATCATACCACCAATTACGAGCCCCATGGATAAAGCGTTTAGTGGCGTAAGTAACTTTCTTATCTTCAAGATAGCCGCCATAGTAGTCAAAAAAAGTGATCGAGGAGATCCAAGTTAAGTAAGCATTGGCATCAGATCGGCCATCAAAATATGGCATATGAAACCTTTTAAATTGGAACTCCTCATAATATATATCTGTTTTTGACATCTTGCACACACTCAACAAACAAGATTATCCCACAAATCAGAAGTAATGCCAAACCACAAGTTCTTCCTAAATCAACCAAGAAAGAGCAATGGAATGCAAGTGCAAGGTCAAGGCAAAGAGTTAGGTATGGCTAGGAAAAGAACATACAATCCAATGCACACACAAGCACCCGAACTCAACAAGGACTTATAGGACAAGAAGCTACTAGGCACCAAGTGTTTTACAAAACAACAATTTTAAACAAATTTTGGCCTTACTCGAATTCTCTTTCTCACGGGTCCGACTTCTTCTAGGCCCGACCCCTCTTTCACTTTAGCCGGGTCCGAGTTTTTCTGGCCCCAATTATCTTTCTTTCCGAGCAAGTGTTTTTCTTTCAAGGCTCAATTCTGATTTTTTAAGGTGGTGGCAAACAACCACAAATTCACACAACAAGCGACAAGCAAGTTCTTTTTGAAGTTTAACAACCCGATGTGGTTCCCGTATATTAAACCAAGCCTATACAAGTCAGAACGCGATATATATGCATGGAACAAAGGGAAAGGTCGTGGTTGAATTAGGCTGGATTGGTTTGGACTCAAACACACAAGACAACACTTAAGACACCAGAAACAAAAGGTTTTTTCAAAGGGAGTTTTGAGGCTTTTTGGTTTGAGAATTGAATTGGACAACCCTTGGGCTATCTTCTTCAACATTTAAACAAAAATCCTTGGCTGAATTAGAAATGGTCATGCACCACTCAGCCAACACAACAACAACACACAACAAAGACAACAACTGCAATTCTACGGCAATTCGCAAGCAATTACGAAAATGGTAACAAGGGTAGCTCCTATGAGCACTTGCAACCCTAGATTGTTCAATAAAAGGTCAAAATAAGGAGTATGTTGCGTGAATCTGATACCATGTGATGAAGGATCTATGTTACAAGAGGTGCAAGGCAATCCGAGGAAGAACCGAGCAAAATCTTCAGGAATAGTGGAACTCGGAGGTTGAACTTTGTCTGGAATAACAAGGGTAGATCTCTCACATCCGGACTCGGAATTGGGTAATTCTAAATCCCGGAGTTAGTTCTATGAGTCTTCTTTAGTCTCTCAAAATTTGAGGTCCAAATCTTGCGTGGTTCAAAAGTTATGGCTCTTGCACTAAAAGACTACAAGAACCACTAGGATGAAATTGGATGGATATGGGCGGGATATGGACGTGCCTTGAAAGGATATGACACACCTTCCGAAACACGGACTAGAAAGATTAAACTAGGATATGACTCACCTAGATCCGAAAGTTCTTAGAGTCCGAATTCCTTAAAGTCCTTAGTCCGAAAACACCTTAGGGTTCATAAGGTCCTTACAAAGTCCGAGTCTCTTCATCCCCTTTTTCACCTTTTCACTTCCAACCTTATATCCTTCCTCCACTTCCATATTCGACCGCCTTGACCAAATTTTTTCTTTCGACATTCTCCATGGCCGACAACGAGATTATGCGTCGTCTAAGGGCCTGTAATAGGGGATTTATGATTGAGATTTTCATTTGCCTTGTTCTTATTGTGATTACCAACATCATGCTCATTATCCTTTTGGTTAAAACTTACTTCCAATCCAAGTGGTGAAAGGAGGATTTTTGGAGGTGAAATCGGATTAAACATCAAAAGAGGTAAGCAAATCTAATATTTTGTTTGTATCCTGTACATATCCAAAAACATGATTTATTTTGGAAATAAATTGTTTCATGATCTAGAAGGATTTACGAGTTTCTGATGTAGAGGATCCCAAATCGGGCAACTACAGATCGGAGCATACTCCTCAAAACGATTTGTAGGAAATAAACTTCTTATATGATTAAGATTAGGAAGAGATAGAGTTTGTACCTTGTTGATTAGAGAAGCTCAATTGGTAACTAGAGACTCGTGCTGATAACGTGTTATGAAAAGATTTATAAAAGCAAGACTAGTTCAACTTTTGGAAGAACGCTAGAGTAAGAACTTTAAAGAGTGTATTTCTTACTCTACTTTGGTGCAAGTTTTACAATGAATGATGACCAAATTTATAGGTCAAAGGTGGAGTAAAACTTTGATGAATCTCTATGATTCATGCATGAAAATAAGGAGGTGAAAAATGTGAATAATTCAATTTGTATAATTTACTTCCATATATTATACAATTGTTCATCTACATAATACATGTGATACAAACAAGTGAAATGGCGAAATACATCTATAGGCCACTGAACTTGCACACTTTTGTCAATCACCACCCCGTACTTTGCGAGTTTCAAATAAGCACTTCAACTTTACTACTCCCTCCGTCCCATAATGTTTGTCCATCTTTCCATTTCGGTTGTCCCAATAAGTTTGTCCATCTTTCAAACTTTCCATTTATATCATATTTTTCTTACCATATTACCCTTATTCAATTTTATATATTACCCCCATTACCCCCCTTTTCCATCAACTTTATTACTTTTTTCTATAAAATTACGAAATTACCCTCATCCAATCTTATATATTACCCCCAATTGTCCACCTTTCCCATCAACTTTATTACTTTTTTCTATAAAATTACAAAATTACCCTCATCCAATCTTATATATTACCCTCAATTATCCACCTTTTCCATCAACTTTATTACTTTTTAAACTTTTTATACCTTAATTATTCAACTTTTCAACTTTGTATTAATTACCGTGCCAATTGTACTTTATGGACAAACAATTTGGGACGGAGGGAGTATTTTTTGTCTTTTAGACACTGAGTCCTTGAGTGAAATTCACTCGTGGTGACGTGGATGCCATACCGATTTCAATCACCAGTCTTGGACGGTTAATACTTAATTATATTTTGTTGATGCGTCTTGCTGTTCAAGTGCAATAAAGGCTCAAACCGTGTTGGTTGAAAAATACTACTACCAACTTTGGTAATTAACGGCGGGAGACTCACATGGGCAGTCTTTTAAGCTGGATAATTAGCACTTTTTTGACAAATTGTACTCCGTATTAGTAGTTATTTGTTGAATAATTGTCTGTTTAAGGGAAAAAGAAATTCAGAACAAGTAAAGATTCAAAGTGAAAAAGGCCACACCACACTTATTGAACACACGCTATAACCAACTCGTTTTCATACGAGAGACCAAGTAAACAAGCTTGAAGTCAAATCCTCCTCCTCTTACACTAATATATATTCATTGCTCATTTGCTCCTCAAACCATATACTGATATACCAATCCAAAAACAAATCCAAAATCTTAGCAGAGAATTAGTTTGCCAATCTCAAAACAAGCACGGTAATTTACACGACTACGCAGCGATCGATGATGATAAGAAGGAAAGGAAACAAGAAAACGAGTTTTTGTACTATGGTTATGATAATGCTATTGTTGTTGTGTGTGCAAACGAGCTTAGTGGAAAGTAGGGTGCTCCGGCTACCGGTCAACACCAAAAATCCGGGGATGGTGATTTTCTCCGGGGAGTTGGACGAAACTGAAGGTGGAAGCATAAGGTCTTTTGTGAGGAGCTTGGGATTTGTATTAGCTTCGGGACCTAGTAGAAGAGGCGCCGGCCATTAACGAGTTTCGTTTATTCCTCTAATTCATTCATTCTTTTAATTGTTTAGTGAGTAATTAATTTTTTAATGATTTTGTTTAAAAAAGGTTGTTTTGATGTATAATGTATACTTTGTAATTGAAGAAGTAGAGATCGAATCAAAATAAAGTATTTATATAATGTAAATAGAGCTGTAAAAAGCTAACCCGACTCGAACCGCACGGAAATTTTAGAGTCAAGACCCGAAATTTTGAACCCGAAACACAAAATAAATCAAACTCGATGGACCCGAAATCCGTTGGGTTCAAACCCGAAACCCGTTGGATTGACCCGATTTTTTTATATTTTTAGAATATACATAATATATTTTGAAAATTATAATATATTTTATTGTTAAAATATATAAAAAAAAATAGATTATTATTAAATATCATTTTTTAAATAAAATAATATTTTAATAATTGTAAAAAATTCGATTTTCTTGACCTGTTAGGTCGACCCGACCCGCCCGAAAACCTGAAATAACCCGACCCGATTGATTATAGACGAATTTTTGTCTATAACGACCCGACCGATGACCCGTTATGACCCAAATCCGACTCAACCAGAACCCGACCTGACCGACCCGTTTGACAGCTCTAAATGTAAACATAAGGCGTAGATTCATTATACAATTGTTCTTTTTTTTACTAAGCTTTCTTCTATTTTGTGCTTTTTTGATCGGAGCAAAGGATTAGGCCACCTATCACATCTTTATTGGTAGTTGGTAGACCTGTCAAAATATGATCCGACCCGACAACCCGACTCGAACTGTCCGATTTTTATGGGTTAAAATCCGAAAATTTAAATCCGAAATCCGAAATAAATCGAACCCGCTAAACCCGAAAATTTTTAGGTTACGGTCGGGTTCAACCCGCTGGGTCAAATTTAATTGCAATGCTGTCATAATATGTCACACTCTGTAACTATTGTCATTGCATAGTTCATTGCGCTAATTCCCGAACTTGTATAATAGCGGAAAATGAAAACTTATTCCCGCTAAACACACCCTAGAACTTGTAGTTTAATATAATTTAATAATGGTTTGGGAGAATTATTCTCAATTATATTATAAAATATCAATTAATACAATTTTTTATTTTTAAATCAATGTTTTAGACCTATTTATATTATTATTTAAACTTATTTTAATAGTAATTGAAAAATAAAATTTATGTTGTTGACCCACTGGTCAACCCGATCCCGCCCGATAACCTGCCATGACCTGACCCGACTTAACCCGTAACCCGATTGACCCGAACCCGAAATGATCGAACCCGAACCCGACCGACCCGACCCGAAGGACAGGTCTAGTAGTTGGTGAGCTAACTAGTTATGAATAGGTAAATATTAACAAGTATTTTTTGTAAGTATTTTTTAAATTTTTTTTTATTATTTTTATTAAAATACTGTTTTTATTATTTTTATAGAGGGATTGAATTTTGCAGAATAATAAATAGATAATTTATTCTATATTTTATCTCTTTAATCAAAGGCAATATCTTTATATTTTCTCTCATTTTATGTAAAATCACTAAATTAATATGGACAATGTATTTATAGATATTTAATTTTGTAAATTTTAATATGTTTTTTAGCTTTAATTTCGTAAAATTATTTATAAATAAATTATCTTTTCAATAAATATATCATATTTATAATCCATGTTAAATCAAAATTTATTTATTGTATATTATTTTTTTCATAAAAAGTTATCTTTATTCTCAACTAATTTTTTAGCAACCCATTTATACATATATTACTATTTTATAATAGATAATGCGATCTTTAAGTTAGGATATTTTTATAATAGATAAAAAAGAGACACTTAAACTCATCTAAATATTTAATAACACATATTTTTTTTAATATTTAAAAATAATTATATAAAGGTTTATGATAAATTAATATTTATTTTAAAAATCATTATTTCTAATATTTGAATGTGATGTACTAAACAATGTAGTTAAAATTTTACATCATATCTAATGTCTACATTTTAATTTAATTTCAAAAATAAATAAATCCCATAGTACGGATAATAAATTAGTTATTGAACAAATTTAGCCCAAAAGCATTTTGGGCCACCCTAATTAGGCCCTTGTTAAGCTCCCCTATTAAATTAGCTTTTTGTTAAGTATTAAGACTTAAATGGTTTTTTTTTTACTTTTCCCTCTCTCTCTCTCTCTCGTGCGTGCTCCATTCTCTCCCCCGTCACTATTGCAAAAACCGATTCTCAACTGCAAAAAACGGTTTGAGTACGTCGATTTCAAGTCGGAATTCTTAGTGCAATTTGTATTTGAAGTTGATTTGAAGTTCGTTCTCGAGATTCTTGTGTTTTGTGCAATTAGATTTCGTTTTCTGATCGTCCACAAGCCTCTGCTTCAGGTTAGGGTTTTTTGTTTGTGTGATCATTGATTTTTGTTCGATTTTCTTCAATTTTGTGCTTGGATTTTGCTGTATGCTTTTGCTTTTTCGGTGTGTTTGTTGATTCGAAGATGAGTTGCATGTGATGATAGTAATGACATGTTTTGGTTCGTTTGATGACATTGTTTTCGTTTTTGTGTATTTTGTGTTTGAATTCTTCTTTTTTGTTTTGCATTGTTCATCTGTTTGGATGTTTTGAAGTCAAATTCTCGATTTTGAGATTATGTTGAATAGTGATGACAGATTGTAACTATGCTTATGGCATTACATTTTTGTGATTATAGATTATAACTATGATTAGAGCTTCACCTTTCTCGATTATTTGTGATGATAGTAACATATTCATGCAATATGTTGTTTGTGTTTGTTGTGCATGTTTTGTACGTTGTAATTATAGTTGTTTGTGATGACAGTTGAGACATGTTGTATTTGCTTGTGATTACATTGGCTTTTTTTAATGTATAGGGGTTGTGATGACAGTTGTTGCTATTGATGATAGTATATTGCCTTTCTTATGTTTTATTGACATTAGTGATGACAGTTGCCTTTCTTGTGATGATAGTTGTTTGTGATGACAGTGTCTCTTTCTTATGTTTCTAAGTTGTGATGACACTTGTTTAATATTGATGATAGTATATTGATTATAATTGTGTTTTATTGACATTAGTGATGACAAAGACTTTTTTGACTTTTTTTTATTTTAGGGGTTGTGATGACAATTGCCTTTTCTTATGTTTTATATGTTGTGATGACAGTGTTGCTAATGATAGTAATATATTGTTTCTAATTGTGTTACAATGACATATTAGTGATGACAAAGTGTTTACTTGAGAGTTGAAACATGTGGTATTTTTGCTTTATGATGATAGTTGTTTGTGATGACAATGTCTCTTTCTTTTGTTTTCCAAGATAAAGAATAGAGCCTAAGCAATTGCAATATATGGTACCTGTATCAAAACAATATAATGGAAGAGAAAACTAGTATCACACTCCAGATGTTTTCCACCTCATCAAGTGTCATCTTACATCTGATGAGTTTAGTAGGTTAGGTCGAGGGTGCTTTGGTGCAGTGTTAAAGTTAGGTGATACTATACCACTTCGTTACAAAGTTATGCATTATGCCATCATGTGTGAGTTAAGAACTTCATATAAGCATGAGATGTGGTTTAGAATAGGGGGTAATGTGTGTCGTTATTCTTTGATGGACTTCGCTGCTGTCACTGGTTTGAATTGTGAGAATTTAGGTGATGTTGATATCCCTAAAGTTGACCCCGTAGATGTCGTAGGTGTGGATAAGTGTGATTTGGATCATTTACGGTTGTTTTTATAAAAGAGAAAGATCGTTCCAGGAAGTTTAAACTTGCACACCTGTTGATCCTTGAGGCTGTTTTGCTTCCTAAACTTGCACACCTGTGATTTGGATCATTTAGGTGATATTGCTCTTTCAAGTGATTTGTAGAAATTTTATGCTTATCATTGGGGTAGATTGTCCTACAACGCTTTGCTCGATAGCTTGTTGCATGTGAATCGTACTCCACGTGACCCGGAGATGATGAAAAAGCCAAACTATATACCTGGCTTCAATGTGTTTGGATATCCTTTTGGATTTATGGTAATGTGTTGATATATTTTTTGATTTATTTTTTGAAGTTAATTGCATCTGCAATGGTTTTTTAGTGTTTCTTTTTTGTGTGTGTTGTTATAGTTTTGGATTGTGGAGACTTTTCCAGCTTTTTGAGGCATTTGTCATCTTGCTGAGAGAGGAGGTAAAAAAGAAGTTCCTTATATGCTGCGTTGGCGTAGTAATTCATCTCAACTTGTTGGTTGAAAAGTAATTTGTGATGTTGGGGACAAGAAACTGGTATGTTTAATTTTTTTTATTTTGATGACAGTTGAATTTGATGACAACTATAACTTGTAGAGTTTATTTGATGACAGTTTAATTTGTTTTATTTTGATGACAACAATGTTTGTATCCCTCGTACTCATAATATGCTGCATTCATCACATGTGACTATCCCGATGAGGTTGTTGACCCTGTGTACAATGATCTTGTGAAACGGATTATACTGAAGCAAAAAGCGATTGTAGGTGAAGGATCTGCGTCTGATACGGAGGATGAACTTGCTGATTTTATTATTGCTCCACGACATGCAGTTATTGAAAAAGTCAATGTTGGTGGTAAGAGGAAGATTGGATGTACAAACGCAAAAACTAAAGGCGCAAAGGCTAAAGGGGTAGGGAAAAAGAAATCTGAAGAGAAACGGAAAGAGCGCTCTGAAATTGAGAAGAGGGAAGGTAGGAGATTACAACTTCCTAGAGCGGCTAAAACTAAGGTTGATGACAGTATGCAAAAGATTCCGAGGATTGGAAAGGATCATAGGAGCCCGAAGGATTCGAAGGGTTCAAAGGATTCGGGCGTGAGTGGTCGGAAGACTCATGTCAACAATGTGCCTGTGATTATTGAAAAATGTAAGAGGCCAAAGTTGAAGAAAAATTCTAATGACGCTGTAGAGAAGGACTTTCTAGAGAAAAAGGATGTGGATGACAATGAAACTGATTTTGAAGTTGCTAGGATTTTGACAATGGCCAAGGAGAAGGCGAAATTTGATGAAGTTGATGAGGATCCAGTTACTTCCAAGGGAAAGGAGAAGGCAGAAGAGTACAATAAAAAGGAAGAGCCAGCTTGGGTTAAGTCTTTGAGCGAAAGTATGTGTTCCTTGCAAGATGATATGATTAGAATAATGAAAACTCTTCAAAGTCAAGTGCAGCGTGTTGAGATGCAAGTTGTGAAAGTTAACAGCAAGGTTGATAGAATTGAAAAGAAACTGAAATCTAAAGACCAAGATTCTATTTATGATGATAACAGTGATGAGATTCGCATTGTAAGTTTGGAACCAGTGAGAGAAAGTGATTGCAAAGGCATTGAGTCTTTAAGGTTGTCCCCTGATGATGACATTTCTGTTAAAGACGGAGGTGAAGGTATGAATGTGCAGTTGATAAAGTATGTTCCACTAGATATAATTCCAAGGCAAGAGCAAGGCAAGAGCAAGGCAACTGAGTTGGTTGAGCCTGTGAAAGATGGTCAAGAGCAAGGTGGTGATGACAAAGATGTTAATGAGGATGAACCAGTGAAGGATCAAGTAGGTGGTGATGACAGGGAAGTTAATCATGAAGAACCAATTGTGGATGAAGGAAGAGCAAGGCAAGAGCAAGGTAACTGAGTTGGTTGAGCCTATGAAAGATGGTAAAGAGCATGGTAGTGATGACAAAGATATTAATGAGGATGAGCCAGTGAAGGATCAAGTTGGTGGTGATGACAGGGAAGTTAATCATGAAGAACCAGTTGTGGATGAAGCAAGGGTTGATGACAGAGAAGATGTTGATGAACTTGTCAAAGATCAAGCAGAGGTTGATGACAGAATTGATGACCCAGGTGAGTTAGGTTCAAGCTTTTTTTCTATCTCCTCGGATGAGTTAGGTTTTGACATGCGTGGACTTTTACAAGATGTAATGGATAATTGTTCTTAACTTACTGAGCATGGACATTTGTTTGGTTCTTTGTTTCAAGCTTCAAAAGAAGGTGCAACCTCTGAGATTGATGAAATTTTTTATAATCATGAAGAACCAATAGTAGTTAATCATGAAGAACCAATAGTAGTGTTTTGACAGTTTTTGTGATGATAGTATTGCGATGATAGTGTGTGTATAATGTTATGATGACAGTAATGTTATGATGACAGGCTTTTTTGTGTTGATTGCATTGTGATGACAGTAATGTGATGATGATGATGATGTTGACTGCATGTTTATAATGCTCTGATGACAGTCTCTTTTTTTGTGTTAGTGATAAAAATGTTGTTGTGGATGGATCTAATCAAATGCTGAACAAGGATTTTTTTAGACTGCTCAAGACTAGAAGTATTTGGTTAGGAGATGAGGTAAGTATATGATCAAATGATATTTTGTTGTTGTCAATTTAATTATGTGACATTTCATGTCTTTTTGTAGCATTTCTGCGAGGCTTTGCATTATTTGAGGAAAATTATTCATGATCATCCTGATGACTTCAAGAATGTGGTTATTATGGATTGGATTTGGTACAAGACATTCACGCCTTTTGAAGTGCAGCGTTATATCGTTCAAAATGATGATGTGCCAAGCGATGTGTTCAATTATTTTACTGGTTGGAAGCCTCGTCTCTTTGGGAAATCATGTGTTTGTGGTGAGGTGACAAAGGTTTATACACCTGTTCACCTTCCAAAAGAGAGGCGTGAACATTGGGTTGTATTGGAAATTAACTTGCATCGTCGCCACATGACTGTATTTGACTGTTTTCGGGATTTGTATACGATGGAGGAGCTTTCCAGTTATATACAACCTTTTACAAAGTTGCTTCCGTTTCTAATGAAGAAAAGTGGGAGGTTTGATAACCTTGAGGGCTTGGATGCTGATTTCACTTGGTCTAGAGACGCTTTGGTTTGTCAAGATTATTCCGGGTAGGTTGCCTTGTGTTATTTTAATTCAGTTATCATTTGTAATTATGTATATTTTTTTGATTAATTCAGTCATTTTGTTTTATTTTTCAGCGGTAATTGTGGTGTCTATTGTATCAAGTATATTGAAGCTCTTGCATTGGGACTTAGCTTGGATGGTCTTGATGATGCGCACATGCTGGCGATTAGAGAGAAGATGACCATAGATATTTTTAAATGCAATTGGTGGTTCACCAAAAATTGGATCAGACTATTGGAGACGGATATAGATGTATTGCTAGTGCAATGTAATCTGTGATGATAGGTGATGACAATGTTAGTTTTTGATGAATGTAGAAGATGGATATAAATTTCTAGTGGTTGATGACAATGTTATAGCTTTTGATTACAATGTTTTAATTTTTGTTTGGGTGTTTGATGACAATGTAGGAGATGGATATAAATACTTGTAGAACCTTTTATTGTGATAAAAATAATTGTTCTTGCAAAATTTATTTCTTTTTTGATATTCAACTATGATGACAGTAATTGTGATGACAGTAGATCTTACGAGATGCTACATACTAATATTAAAATGGGAAACAATTCGATTATAGATAAAGAAAGAAAATCCCATGAAATACAACATACAACAGTCAAAACGACAACTAGAAGATTCATGGTATAATCATATTAAAAGAGAAAAATATTGAATAAGAAACCCTTCATTGATGTATTGTTGGTTTGATTGCTCTGATATCAGAATCTTCATTAAGGCCAAGCTGCAAAGAAAGCATTATCATGATGTCATGTATATCTTCTGATGACAATAAATTGGATTATCATGAACACTTACAGAAATATAGGTGTCTCCTTCAATCCGTGATGTGATATCGGTTTCGCTTAGGAAGAATTTCATATATCGTACCCCGTTCATAATGCTATAACGGTACACCAATATCGACAATGGTGTGTGTGCTCTTATTCTTATTGGTGTTCTCTAATTATTCTATGCACGAAATAGAAAATTTGTTAGTTTTCATGAAATATACGGTGTACAAAAAGAATTATATGGACTGATTGCTACCTCAACGTTCACCATTGTGAAGGTGACGAATGGATTGGCGTAGGTTCTTCTGGTTATGGCATTCCTTCTTGACATGGTTGAATTGAAATGTGTTTTCTGTTGTTGAGAACTTATTTTTTATTTTGGGATGAGAGTGTTTTGTGATGATAGAAGTATACTTTTTATATGAGAGTTCTAAAATAGGAAATTAAAAGCAAATCTTTTGAATGCATGACCTTTTTTACAATGTATTTATGGATTTTATCTATTCATTGATCTTATTAAAGCTATTTTTGATGATATGTTTCGGAAATAGAAAATTGCTTTTTTTGATGATATGTTGTTTGATATTGTCATCAGAATAGAGGGTAAAGGTTCATGTGCACCAATGCATGCATGGATGTGTAATAAATGAATGTGATCTGAGAGAATATGAGAGAATTCAAACATATTCAATTCAATATATGCATTTGCTGATTTGATTTTGTTCTAAATGACAATTGTAAAGACAATAGTGATGATAGCTTTATGATGACGGTAATAAAAAACAGTTGAATAGTACTGGATATTGATGACAACAGTTTTATGATGACAGTAACAGAAATATTGGATATCGATGACAACATCAGAAACAATTGAATAGTACTGGATATTGATGACAACAGTTTTATGATGACAGTAACAGAAATATTGGATATCGATGACAACAATCCGATTGTACTGATGACAGCAGAAGAAAAAGAATTGATGACAGTAAAAAAAAGATCCTAGAAATGAAGGAAACTCTATTCTATAATATTTGTGGTGTTGCTTGATTCAGCTGAAACCTTATCCTTCTTAGCATTCTTGCTTTTCTTTGTATTGAACTCGCCGTTGGAAGGGATTCTTTTTCTCTTAGGTCTCCCAGTCATCCTTCTCACATTTGGTGGATGACATATGGTGCTTTTAACTTCTACAGGAACATCCCAATCTTTTTTTGGAGGAAGTGGGTAGATTAAATCTTCGTATGTTGAGGACCAAGCTTCAAATTGATAGTACTCAATGATAAAGCTTCTCAATGGGTATTGAATTTGTTGAATTGCAGCAAGGGCATGAACACAATGGATTTTTTCTAAGTCAAACATCCTGCAACTGCATGTTTTCTGAGCTAGATTGACCACACCGGAGAAGTCTCCACTAAAGACTTCGAACTGAGAATTATTTAGGACTTTAACGCCATATCTCTTGGATTTCTTGCATCTTAGCTCAAGAATCTTGTGTATTGTTGGTGGCAGCTAGTTGGTGTTCTCTTGGATTGTTTGCTTACACTCTACAAGCCATCTTGACAACAAATCTCTGATGAATTCCAAGAGAGCAACAATAGGGAAAGATCTTGCTTGTTTCAAAACGTTGTTGAGACTTTCTGAGTTGTTGGTGGTCATTATATTGTACCTATCTCCATTAAAGTGTACTCTTGACCACTTTTCTAGTCCTGCATCCCTTAAATATTGTCCCATATCTGGATTCTTTGAACAAATGTCTTGGAATTATTTGTTGAAGTCTGTCATCGTGTAACATTCAACTGCTTGCTTGAACAACTTTGCAATCCCTTTTTCCTTGAATCTTGTAATGAGATTTTGCTTCAAATGTCGAATACATATCACGTGTTTTGCACATCTGTAGACTGATTCAACAGATTTTCCAATGCTTAAGTGCCGATCTGATAGGAACACTAACTCATTAGAGCATGGAATTACAGTTAGCAACTGATCAAAAAACCACTTCCAAGCTTTATCATTTTCAGAATCCACTATGGCATAAGCGAGAGGATATATCTGTTGGTTTGCATCTTGTGCTGAAGCAGTAATTAAAACTCCCAAATATTTGTTGTGGAGATGCGTTCCATCTACTTGAATGACCTGCATTTGATTATAAGGATGGATGAGAAATCAAAATTGATGACAGTTGGTCATGAATATAAGTGATGACAGCTTATCAAAGTGATGACAGTATCTTTCTCAATTGATTAAAACCTCTAATTGACGCTCCGATTGCTACGAAGACATACTTGAATATGCCCTGGCTTTCAACTTCGAGGCATGTGTACGTGCCTTGGTTTGTTTTTTTGATCATGTGACAATATGATGGGAGCATCTCATAGTTTTCTTCCGATAATCCTCTTATCAGCACTTGTGCTGCCTTCCAAGCTTTCCAGTAGCTAACATTTTGCAAGTAATCATTTCTCATGTCATTCATGATCATACTTGGGTTTGGTCCCTTCTTAACACCATCAAACCTGTGATGACAACGATGTATTTTCAGAAGGTGATAGAGATGACAGTGATGACAGTGATTACAAAATAGAAACATACCTTAATTTTATTTTCTGTGCAATAATTTGATATGGTGGTTGTATATGCCTTGAATATCTCACTTTGAATGGGCATGTATGGTTTTCATTGAATTTCTTCACCTCAAAATAACTCAAGCCTTTCAGTTTTGATGCCACCAATTGCCATTCGCATTCTTTATGTACACATTTCAGCGAGTAGTAATCTTTCCTTGATCTGTGCACTTTGAAACCATAGCTCTCCTTCATTTCTTGGTTATATATTGCAGTCTTAAGATCTTCTTTTGTTCCAAACAGTTGTTGATAGCTTGCATATAGGAGTAGTTTAGATGCATGTTTTATATATGTTTTAGTTAGTTTTAGGTTGGTTTTTATGTAATTTTTAGGTTTTTTGTTTTTTCGGGTATTATGCGTTGGTTTGCTCGGTTTTGCAGGTTTTTAGGTTCAAGAGCAACAGCGGGGCGAGATTTTGATTGACCATGGCGGTGGTGGACGAGTGAAAGGAAGCTAGGAGGTGTTGCAATGAAGATTGAAGAAGAAGGAGTGAAGAACTAAAGTCCAACAAAATGAAGCAACGGGGAGATACACCAGAATTGGTGGCGCGGGCTTGGGCTGGAGGTGGCGCGGCCGCGACATTCCAAGGAGACCGCTCCACGTTAGTTTCTCTGCGAGAACATTGGGCTGACGGAATGGGCTTAGAGTTAGGCCTTGGTTATGTATTTTCCGACTAGTTTGATTTAATTTCGGGATAATTTGATATTTGGATATCTTTGTGGGATATTTAAACCTTGTTTTTAGTTTTCTCTCTCTAGAGTGTCATAACTTTATCATACTTTTGGAGGCTAGGGTTTTTCTCTTTGGAGGCAGACTTTGAAACCTTTGTAAGTTTGATTTTAATTTCGATTATGCATTGCTAAATTCATTGTGTTTGACTAGTTATTTTATTTATAGATTGCATAATATTGTGAGGTTTGATTGATTCTCAACAGCTTGAATAGGTTTTATTCCCTGTGCTTTAAGTGAATCAGAATTATTCTAGGGTTTTGTTAGATTGACCACCTAATAGAATTTCTAGGTTAATTTACAACTAATCTGATTAAGTTCCGTTCGGGATTGATTAGATAAAGTAGAATTGAATCTAGACGTTTAATTGAATCTAGACGTTGTTCTAGGTTATTAGATGATTAGGGTTGTTCAGACTGTTAGTTCTTTCAACTAAATATAAAGTTTTGGATAATAATCCATGGTAGATTATTCAAGGGAATTGAGAATCAAGAGAATCAATGATCGATAAGCATTTCTATGATGGATTTAACTAGTTGAACATATTTCTCTCATATATTTACAACCAAACTTTGCATTCATAGTTAGTTCTTAGATAGTTTTCAACTTTGCATATTAGATTAGAATTTCATTCATTAAAACCCCCCCTTACTTGGTTACTTGGCATTTAAGTAACAACACTAATACACGAGTCTTTGTGGGATCGACCCTTACTTGCCGCTCTGCTGAGTTGGTTAAGCTAAGGATTCTTTGATAGGTATAAACGACCACGAAAATACATCATCAAATTTGGCGTCGTTGTCGGGGACTCGTCGCTATTTGTGTTCTTACTTTTGTGCTATTTTTGGGTGTGAACCTATTATATGGTTCATACCCGTGCTACTAACTCATCTCCCCTGCTCTTTGATCCAGATATTGGCAGGACAATCTTCAAGCTAAGGAAGGATATCCGGAATCACTTTCAGGCTCTACCGTTCTTCCTTGAGGAATCTAAATCTGAATCTGAATCAGAGACTGAATCTGAAACTGCTGAATCTGCTGAGATGGGTGACCAAACGTTGAGACAGTTGACTGCACCAAATTTGGCACAACAACCATTGGCGGTGCAATTTCCTGCTCTTGGTGAAGGAGTCAAGTTCGAGCTGAAATCTGGGTTGATTCACCTTTTTCCTTCATTCCATGGGTTTAGTGGTGAAGATCCCAACAAGCATCTTTCTGAATTTCATGATGTGTGCTCAAGCATGAAGCCCTCTGATGTGACTCGCGATCAGATTGCGCTGAGAGCCTTTCCTTTCTCTCTCAAGGATCAGGCTAAAGACTGGTTTTTATTACTTGGCTCCAAGAAGTATTGATACATGGACTAAGATGAAACATGCTTTTCTAGAGAAGTACTTCCCTGCTACAAGGCTCAATGATCTGAAAAAGCGAATCAGCAATATTGAACAAGAAGCAAACGAGTCCTTGTATGAATATTATGAAAGATTCAAGAGGTTGATAACCAGTTGTCCCTTCCATGGCTATACTGATCAAGATCTGATTTATATCTTTTTAATGGCCTCTTGGATGATGAGAGAAGAATTAAATGCAGCTTGCCAAGGTAACACTCTCAACAAAACTCCTGTTGCTGCATTTGAACTATTTACACAGCTGTTTGAGGGCACAAGACAGTTCAGAAAAGAGACTAGCTCGAAAGCTGCAAATTCTATGGTGGCTACTTCAAGAATCCAAGATGAAGTCACTGAGTTGAAAACAATGATGAGGCAGCTTTTACAACAAGGTGGAAGACAGCAGGTATACTGTGATACCATGCACCCCACTGATGCTTGCCCTACACTTCAAGATCCAAACGCTGAGGTGAATGCATTGGGAGGCTATGGACCACCTAGGCCGAGGTATGACCCCTTCTCCAACACCTACAATCCAGGTTGGAGGGATCATCCTAACTTGAGGTACGAAAATTCAAACAATCAGCAATTTAATCAGCAAGGTGGCCAAGCTCCATACAAGCCACCTTTTCAACCCCGTCCTCAAGGAGCCAATCAGAATGCTATGTCTACTGAGGATATGATTTGGACTCTTGCACAAACGGTGACTACAATGCAAGGCTCTATGAGTCAATTTCAACAAGAGACAAAGTCTAGTATCCACAACTTGGAGACCCAAGTAAGCCAAATTGCCAATGATGTGGGCAAATTAGAGGCTAGAGATTCAAGCAAGCTTCCCTCTCAGACTGAACTGAATCCGAGACAAAATGTTAATGCCATCACTTTACGAAGTGGCATGACACTAAATGGGAAGCCCAGGAACGATCTTCATACCAATGAAGGGGAAGATGAATGGACAACAAAAGAACAAGACGCAGTGGAGCGCGGGCTACAACATGAAGTGACACGACTGCGCCACTCTGGGACAAGCCCGCGTAAAGTCGTTGGAGAGCTCGAGGATCTGGATGCGGGCAAAAACGAGGATGACGCGACCGCGCCACCACTGCCGCGGCCACGACATGACACCGACGCGCCCGCGTGACATGTTCAAAGCCCGCGCCGCCGGTGATTTCCCCGAGTTCCGATCCGAGATCTTATCCACCTGTCCCACCTTTCCCAGAAGCTTTAAAAGAGACTCGGAAGCTGGAGAATGACAAGGAATTGTTTGAGACATTCAGCAAATGTGAGGTAAACATTCCTTTACTTAACTTGATTAAGAGCATTCCTAGATATGCTAAGTTTTTGAAAGAATTGTGCACCATGAAAAGAACTCAAAAGCTAAAAGGGAAATAGAAAATCTCCGTAAGTGAGCATGTGTCAGTTGTGTTTCAAAGGCGTATGCCTCAGAAATGTGGTGACCCTGGCATGTTCACTATTCCCTGAATAATTGGTGACACAAAAATTGAAAAAGCTATGCTAGATTTAGGTGCTTCAATAAATGTGTTACCTTATTCCTTGTACAAAATGCTTGAATTGGGTCCTCTGCAAGAAACTGGTGTTGTTATACAACTAGATGATAGGTCAAATGCTTACCCTAGAGGAATAGTTGAAGATGTGCTTGTGATGGTTGATAATCTGATATTTCCTGCTGATTTCTATGTTTTAGATATGGACCATGATAAGCATGCTGCACCTATTTTGCTAGGTAGACCCTTTCTGAAAATAGCTAAAACCAAAATTGATGTGTGTAGTGGTTCTTTGACCATGGAATTCGACGGGGAAAGGGTAGAGTATAACATTTATGATGCAATGAAATACCCTCCTGAAGATTCCTCGTTGTGCTTTATAGATGTTGTAGAGCCACTTGCTCAAGAATTCTTCAATATGCATGAATCTGAAGTTTTGAGATCGATCTTGGAAAATGCTATTATGAATGATACTTCAGATTTGGATTTAAAGACTGACCAACAGGAAGTGGTGGCAGAGTTGAATGCTCACTTTGAGCGTCCACTTATGCCACCGGGCTCAAGGCCCATACCACTAACCTTGCCAAGCGAGAAGCTTTTGCCATCTATTGTGCAGACACCGGTGGTAGAATTGAAGCAACTTCCAGACCATCTCAAGTATGTTTTCTTAGGTGATGGGGACACTTTGTCGGTAATCATATCCGACAAGCTCACCAAGGAGCAAGAAGGAAGATTGGTGGCAGTTCTGAAGGAGCATAAGACGACCATAGGATGGACCATTGCAGACATTAAAAGGATTAGTCCCTCAACATGTATGCATCGGATTCTATTGGAAGATGAAGCTACACCGTCTAGACAGCCCCAAAGAAGGCTGAATACCCCAATGATGGAGGAGGTAAAGAAGGAGGTGCTGAAACTCCTTCAGGCATGTATGATTTTTCCTATTTCTGATAGTAAATGAGTCAGCCCAACTCAGGTTGTCCCTAAAAAGGGTGGTATCACAATGGTTGAGAATCACAAGGGTGATCTCATTCCCACCAGAGTTCAGACCGGGTGGCGAGTTTGTATTGATTATCGTAAGCTTAATGTCGTAACCCGGAAGGACCATTTCCCATTACCTTTCATTGACCAAATGCTGGAACGACTTGTTGGTCGTTCATTTTATTGTTTCTTGGATGGGTATTCTGGATATTTTCATGTCGCCATAGCACCAGAGGATCAGGAAAAGACAACATTCACTTGTCCTTTTGGCACCTTTGCATACCGAAGGATGCCTTTTGGACTGTGCAATGCCCCATCTGCATTCCAACGGTGTATGGTTAGTAGCTTTTCTGAGTACATAGAGAAATTTATTGAGGTATTTATGGATGATTTTACAGTCCATGGGAATGACTTTGATTCATGCTTAACTCATTTGACATTGGTGCTTAAACGCTGTGAAGATACTAATCTTGTTCTAAATTCTAAAAAATGTCATTTTATGGTAGAGCAAGGTATAGTATTAGGCCATGTTGTGTCCTCTAGGGGTATTGAGGTCGATAAGGCTAAGGTTGAAGTAATTCAATCTTTGCCTTATCCTACTAATGTGCACGAAGTGCGTTCTTTTTTAGGCCATGCTGTAATATCCGCTAAATTCTAAATAAAATAAAATGGGTAATTATCCCAATAATTTTTTTCTTCTAAAATAGAGAAGTTAATAATCTTTATAATTTCATATTATATTATAAAAGGTTACCCAAATGACAATTAAAAATTCATTTAAATATAGTAAGTAAGTCAAGTATTTATTTAAATATTTTTCTCTTGGAAAGAAAGTTCAATTATTTTTATAATTTTCTTAATAAATTATAGAAAATGTTATAAGGGGTTATTAAAGTGTAAAATTTATTCAAACAAAATAGATTGTTATAAATTTCGAATTTTATTAATGGAGTGCTACAAGCATAAAAAAATGATGATACAAAGCTTTTTAAAAAGGAGTCAAGAGACGAGACTCGAACCCGAGACCTCTCGCTCCTTACATACAAGAACACACTCCTCAAACCGCTAGCCCATTGTAACTTTCTATTCTTTTACACAACCCTTTTATTTTTATCTTATCTTAATCTTCTTCTTCTATATTGACATCAAACTTTGTCTGATTGAAATTGACGTTAAATTGATGTTGCTCCAATGCATATCAATGGAGTCCCATTCTTCACCTCCTTTGCTTCTAAGACCATCTAAAATATTGCATCATCCATAGTCACCATTCAACTAACACAAAATTAACCTATTCTCATCAATCTCCTTCTCCACAATTGGTTCATCCATAGAGTGGAGGATCCATGGAGCCTCTCCAATTGCCTATTTAAAGGCTCAAAAACTCCATACAATCTCACACAACCAATTTTCTCTCCTTCTACATCAAAAATTCGTCTTGATTCCAAGCCAAAACCCCCTAAAATTGTTCTTCCCAAATCTGATTTTTCCATTAAAAAATCCACAAAAATTCCCTTCTTCTCCCCTAGGGTCGCCAGACCACCGCCCCTCTCCGACGGACCACCAGCCACGGTGCGCGAACAGCCCAGGGAGCCGCAGGAGTCGTCGTTGGCCTCGCCCTTGTGTCCGTCCAGAAGTCGTCCGTCGTTCCTCGTGAGTCTCTGGTTTGGGGCGTCAGACGTGGAAGAACACAAGCAAGGAGGATAGTGGGCCTAATTTTTTGGGTAAATCCTAACTAAATTTGGGCTGAATTTTTTTTTAATTAAAATCAGATCTAACCCACCTCAATTTTTCTAAACAATTAAAATCAGATTTTATTTATTAGTATTATTATTTACTAGTGAATAAATGGATTTATTAGCATGCATGTAAACTTAAATAGAAAGAAATAAAATATGGCAAGACTTGGAATATTTTTAATAAATTATGAGAGTATTGTTTTTATAATCATGTTTAACAAATTAAATAGATCTCATAATATTTGTTAGCCTACAAGTTTGAAATTTAATAGAAATATTATTTGAGATCTTGTTAGTTGTAGAGAATGAGTGAATAACTTTGGAAAAAGATATTAGTTACCATGGTAAATATAATTCCATTAGATTATTTAAATCATACCATGTTTATAAAATTATCCTAGACATGAGATATTTATAATATTACAAGATTCTTACAAAAAGATTACTTTATAAAAATTACTAGCATATGAAAAATAGTTCTTAATAATAAGGATATCTCTTTTATAATGAAATATGATTTTTATAGGATAATGTTGCATGTCCTTAGTTATAGAGAAATTAAAAATATTAGAAACTATTGCTAACAATAATAAACATATTATTTTAAAGTGGTCATGTCTCTAAAAGGGTAGAGAATTGCCATAGATATAGTTTTAATAATAAAATATGGTAATAGGTGATAAAGTTCTTATGACATATTATAATAATAACTATTCTAAGTAAATTGTAGAGAACTTATAAAAATATTGTTACAAAGATTGTAGTCATGGACTATAGTTGACATTAGATATTGATTTTTTATAAAAGAATAATATTGATAATAATTATATTACAAAAGTCATCATGTGAGAAAAATATTAATTTAAAAATCCCTAAGTGTAGAGAATTATTGCAAGACATAAGTTCTAAGTTAGATATAAGAAGTATGACCTTATAATGATTTTATGATATTATATAGTTATAAGGATTACTTGCAAGAAAAGAAAAAAATTAAGATATTGGAAAGATATTATTTTACAACCTAAAATATTACAATAATGGACTATAAGTATGAAGTAGAATATTTGTAAGACATAATTGTATGTTATAAGCCATGATCATATAGTATAAGCTATGATCATAGATATTTTATAAGCCATATAATGTGAAAAAAAACTATAAGAATAAAATAAATAAGATTAATTGAATATATGTTAAATTTAGGAAGTTACCTTATAAAGAAAAAAATAAAAAGTCCTAATTATGGAAACTTCCAAGAAAATAGATTATGAATCTATGAGCTTTATTTTATGTGAATTAAATAATTAAATAAAATTCTACTAATAGAATATTCTTAATAAAGTATTTTTGGTGAGGGAAATAATATTTTAAAGTTCATTAAAGAAATGTTTGGAAATTTGAAAGTAATATTCTAATTAAAATGGATTTGTAAAAAGGTCCAAATAGATTTCTTATAATGTAAGGAGAAATTGTACTTTTAAAAGCGAAATACTTTTTAGGCAAAGTATAGTATTTTATGAAATTATGCTTGCTTAATTATATTAAGGAAATAGCAAATAAAGTTAAAAAGGATTATTTTAATAATATTGAATAAAGATTTTCATGGAATAAAAAGGATACTACAAAACCAAAATTGTAACACCCCGACTTCCGACGAGGCGCTACTAAGAAATAGACCTTACAAGGTACTATTAATTAGGTTGACAACCACACTGTAGGACCTTACAACGCGGGCACGACGAGAAAAACATAATAAAACATCCAACGTCCTATTTAATAAAACTTAGAAAACGTAATCATGCATGAATCCCCGTAAGTCATAAATATTCAAGTATGACACAACGCTTACTGAAACTGAACTAAACAACCAAAATAATAAATAAAACATACTGCTAATTTCATCTTATCAATACTAAAATCAATAACCTAACTATCAGAAATGAACTAGTGTAAACCAATCCCACTATGACACGCGCTCTGTAGCGCTCCGGCCCACCATCTGGCCTCGGTTCCTACACGGCTCCCTGGTTCATACCTGGAACTGAAAAATATTCCCCGAAGGGTCAGCGTTTAATCTACCAAGCTAGAAAGAATACGGAAATTGTAGAACGGTTGGAAATCATTTCTAGAGTCAGCATACAAATCCGCAATCGCAATCATAACTCTAAAGGCCAATACCTAAATTAGTTATATCAGCCACACAAAGCCACATACGCATTTACAATCACAATCCCATAGCAATGCAATTCCTCCTTTTCCACAATCCGACTTCCAAGGCGCTCATCACCGCGCCGAGTGCAGAGGCAGGCCCTCTCACTCCACTTCACAATCTCCCTTCTAACCCCTGGCTAAGCCTCCACTGGAGCACTTGCCAATAACACACAGATAATAATTTTCATTTTGAAGGGGCACGATTTCCCAGTCACACGGGTCAACGTAGCCAACTCTTCCTAAACACCAGCTACGATGGGCCGTGTCGGAAACGGTACCAACACAGAGAAAACGTTCCGAAAATATCTTTTCGATAAAATACATTCAAAATCATTTTACGCACACAACAATTCAAGAAGTTCAAAACAATTTAAAAGGTATTCGGGACTATTCCCAAAATCCGCCCTACAATAACGATACGCAATCTAACAGGGTAGAGAAGAACCGAGCAAGTCGAAAAACGACTTACCTCGAACGAAGGATCCTCGGGAAGATGGAACTATGATCTCAAATGGAACGATTCCCTAAAGAATGATAAAGGGAAAGATTAAGCAATCGAACCTTTATAATGGGGTTTGAGAATTAACATACTAAATCCAAGCTACTTAATATTATTAGCCAATTCATATACTAAATCTTAGCCCAACACAATTTCCCAATACCCCTTGTGCCAGCCCAATTTCGAAAACCCAACTCTCAGCCCAACAACAACAACAACCAAACCCGACCAACTTTTGGGCCGAATTCAACGAAGCCCGTCTCCCTTGCCCGAAACCCCAGTCCAAACCCACGGCCCACTAACTCTCTTCCAAATTTTGAACCTAACAACCCCTCAATTCCCCACCTTTGACTAGTCCGAGTGGGGCCCCCTTCTACCTTCTTCTTCAATTGGAGAACCCGAACTCCAGCGCTCCCCCGACTCCGTTCCTCCCTTCTCGCCTTACTCGCCCTCCAACCACGCACGGAGGTCATCAAAGGAGGACGGAGACTGCCACAACTTTCCGTCCCGTTCACGCCACCCTGCACTCCCCGCAAGCCTTGCCCCTCCCTCTCACCGGCGGCCTCCGTCAAAAAAACGCCCGTCGCCCTCTCGTCCACCACTTTGACTAACCACCCTCTCCGACCCCCAACTTCAACCTGGTACCCGCCCCATCCACACTACCGGGAAAACAAAGGAGGGAAAAACAGAGGAAAAAGGACCCACCGGCGGTCGTCCCTAACGGCGATCGACGATGGCGATGAATTCCGACGCTCTGGTTAGCCTCCACCACGGCGTCTAATCCTATTGGCGGTTTAACGAGATTGGTCGGAGGAAAAAAAAAAGGAAAGCAACGAAGGCAAAGAAAATAGAGGAGAACTCACCGAGGTCGGCTCTCCCGGCGATTGCCGACGACGGCGAAAACCGACAACTCTCTCGGCTTCCAAAGGCGTCGTACTAATCGAAATCGACCGGCGTCGTCGCTGGTGGCAAGGCTCCGCACGGTCGCTGGTGGCAAGGCCCAAAACGAACGCTGGTGGTTGGCCCGGCGCGGTCTCCGTCTTCCTATGCACCGTAGGAAAAATTTTCGGAACGAGGCTTCGATCGGATTCAAGGGGTTATTAATATAGAAGGGTTTGCCGAATTGATAGCTAAGGTGGCTTTGGATAAACTTTCGGACTCCATTCGGTTATTCCGGATCAAATTAGATAGATTTTATTTAGATAGAAATAATATTAGGTGTAGCAAATCTAATTAGTTATTGTATAGATAAGCTAATTATTAGCTAGGTGTGCAAACGGTTTATTAAATTGGTTTTGACTAATAAATACTCTTTCCCGAGGGTTACTTGCGGATCAAGAAACCCAACTACTAGTAAGCGAAGGGACCCGTTTTCAGACTTACGAGACCTAAAACGAAAATCGGATATTACATACTACCCCCCTTAAGAAAGTTTCGTCCCGAAACTTAGGAATGAACGGAACTGAAGTAACCGAGGAATAATTAAGAGATTACTAGACCTATTGTCAAGTTCTACAAATACCCCCCCCTAAAAAAACGGTTCGTCCCCGAACCGCTGTTCTAAAACATCTTACGAACTAGGGTACAAAGTTAAGTCCATACTAAACAAACAAAAACAATCCCGTTTCCATGAACAACGTCCAAACAAAACAATTATCCGAGCAACAATCAATAAAACACCCAGTCACAAACAAAGCAAAAAATCCCGATTCAAAACAGCCAGAAAACTTAGAGAACATGTAAAAGCCTTCACGTCCTATAAAAGAAACTAATATACCATATACTACACTAACTTTGTCTGAAATGTTCCAAATAGATCGTTAGGTGGATCGAGGACATCTTGTTCTCCACTTCCCTTCATTCCAAACACTCTCGGTGGAGCTTTGCTGGCTCCCGCACTCCGACCCACACTCTGATCTGGTATCTGCCGTGCTGGTGGCCGATGATGGACTCCCCGATTTCCCGTCCCCGGTACCGATCCCTGCGAAGGCGCGCCAACCGTACAGAACCTTTGAAGATGTCCGGGCTTCCCACATGTAAATTAATCCTTCACTGGACTAGGACACTGGTTCCTCAAGTGCTCAGCGCTTCCACAGTTGTAGCACTGTCTTTGATTCCCGGCAGCCCGACTCTGCTGTGATCGTTCTTGGCGTCCCGATGGCTGGAACTCTAGTCTACTCTGCGGGTACTGTCCAGACTGATCGTCACCCCTAGAAGTCGCTGCAGTTGTCATTTTTTGTCTCTTACCCCCTCCTACCTGAGCATCCACCTGTTCCGGCCTCAGAGTGGCTATAGCATACACCAAAGCAGACTGCTGAACCTCTATCAATGTCGTGAGTCTAAGTCCAGACACATAAGCACGTAAATGCGGCTGCAACCTTTTTAGAAAGGTCGCAATCTTCAACTCCTCAGTAGGGGAAACATTTGGCACCGCTGCCAACTCTTGCTGAAACTTCAGAATAGTCTCAGATACTGTGATATTTTCGGGTCCAACATCCCGAAAAGCAGCCTCCCGAGCCGCCCTCACCAATGGAGGACAATACTGATCTCGAATCTGCCTCTCAAACTCCTCGAAAGTCACCTCAGTCCGGTGACTTTGCCGAATTGATAGCTAAGGTGGCTTTGGATAAACTTCCGGACTCCATTCGGTTATTCCGGATCAAATTAGATAGATTTTATTTAGATAGAAATAATATTAGGTGTAGCAAATCTAATTAGTTATTGTATAGATAAGCTAATTATTAGCTAGGTGTGCAAACGGATTATTAAATCGGTTTTGACTAATAAATACTCTTTTTCGAGGGTTACTTGCGGATCAAGAAACCCAACTACTAGTAAGCAAAGGGACCCGTTTTCAGACTTACGAGACCTAAAACAAAAATCGGATATTACAAAAATAATAATGAAGGAATATTATTATTTTAAATAACCTTCTAAATTATTATAATAATAATTTAGAATTCCATTTCTCTTAAATAAAGTAGTATAAGAGAGAATTCAAGCTAAGAAGAATCCGTATTTAAAATTCGCTCGTAAATTCCGTGTCGATAGGTCGGGATTCTCGCTCAAAGTCGTGAATCACATAGTTCCATCAAAGCTCGATTGTTAGAATTCGCCAAAGCTAAGGCAAGTGGAATTTCCCCTTGTGACCTTTATATTTCATTCCGTGAACATTCTCGATGTTGGGAACTTCGTGTATGCTTAAATAAAAATGAACCTAGGAAATATCGATTGCTAGAAATAACGACTATTGTTAGCTTAAGTACGCTTTACATTCCTATGTTAGGATTATTATGCTAGTGTGATTGTTATCTTGATGGTTTGCGATCTCGCTCAGAGATCAACTCGAACGAACTAGAGAGGGGCGCGAAATAGCCGACGCCTCTATATCACCTTACTAAGTCGTACGTCCATACGACTTTCGGGATCATGATCTCCTCCGCTCCGATTGCAAGGAGGGATGTGCGCACTCTAGCTAAGTGCCGGGAAACTGAAGTTCTCCCTCGGGTGGCTCGGATTATCCGTGTCCCACCACTTTCTATTCAAAATCATAAATGAAATCAAACGTCTTTTTGTCACTAAAGAAGATAAGTGCCCAATGGACAGTTTAAGACACCAAAACTGGACCGGTCTCAAATGATCGATCCGGCTCTCGGTCCGCTCAGGGCACGAGAGGTTTTTGACTTGTATGAATTTTAATAACGTTCCCAACATACTTTCTACTCCGAAGAAGTCTACAATCTAGTAGTACTTCTCTTGCTTATCGAGCTATTCCCGTTTGAATATGCTCTCGCTCTCTCTCCTTTGTACTTTTAAGCCCCACATAAATAGCCCCATCGTAAACACAACCCTAATATCTCTTTCGATAATAATTTGAAATTACCGAAATACCCTCGGGAAGTTCCATTCCCGCTTGCTTTGTCTCTTAGACTAATTCTTCTTTTCCGCATGTTTGCCTGGCATTCTCTCGCCCCTTGCGAATTATGTCAGAATCTAGGAATCCCAACAAGGCGTGAAGTGAAGCGAAAACAAAGGAAGAACAAGGACTTTCAAGATGTACCTTTTCTATCATTTTGCTTTAATTTCATTACGTTTCAAGGACAAGCATTTTTTGCATTTAAATTCCGAACAACTTTTTGATTGAAAACAATGTAAGATATTTTGTATGAACCAAGTCTCCTTCGGGAGCATCTTTTCTATTTTTATGAATTATGTTAATTTCCGCATTATTATTGTTCTATATCATTCTAAAAGCCTTGGGTGACTTTGGACGGTAAAATCCGAGGTCACTGGCGGTAATACCCAATGTTGCAAAATAGGGGTGTTACAATTGTGGTATAGAGCTAAACGTTTTTGTTTTAAAACCGAAAAGTTTTAAAACAGAAAATTTTCGAAAAACCAAGAACTTTCAAACCCTAACTTTTACTTCCGCTATTTAACGCTTCTCTTTATAGAAAAATTCCTTTTTTAAACTTTTAAAGAAAACCTAGGAATAGTAACTTTCCAATTTCAAACTTCTTAGCTAAGAAAAAGCCTCTTAAAAATGTTTGAAACTTTAGATACCAAGTACTTAGTTCTAGAACTAACGTTTTATAAAATTCCCTTTCTATCCTTCGAAACCTTAAGTAGTACGAACATTCCAATTCAAGTAGAATTTTAAACACTTCTATAGAAATTTATAAAATACTCACACCTTCACACTAGGGAACTTGTTAGTAATCTCAACACTTATTTCTTAAAAACTTAAGTAGTATAAGTGTTTCAACTTTTCAACTCTAGAAATTTTCGATATAACTTTTTGGTAAACTTAACTTCTACCTTAGTAAACTTGTTGGTAAAGCAAAAAATTTCCGTCTTAGTAACATGTTCAAATAAAATTTCCTAGACTCTTTAATAGGGCCAAGAAAATGAAAAGTCTTAAAGTAAACCTTTTATATGTGATTTTTATAAACAATGCCTTAACTTCCTTCAACATGTCTTCGCCTTATAGAATCAAAGGATATTCTATATAAACGCCTTCTTCTCCTCTACAGAAATGATACTCACTAGAAGTCTAACCCGAATCAGGGATGAAGCCAAAAAGGCCGCTCAAGAACTTGATGAAGCTTTCGCTCAATGGCCGTTTTTGCCATATGGATACCCCGAGGATAACCACGAGCTAGCACTATAAGAGGAGATGCATGAAAATGCACCCAAGGTGAATCTCGAGGAAGAGAACCTTGAAAAAGCATACCTCGAAGGAGGAGATAATAATTCACTTCACGACCAATCAAGTCCGGAAATCACTAAGCAAGAGTGCTCGGGGTATCATCCATGGGGACACATGATGGAGACTCCACACCACCAAATCACAAGTCGAGTTCTAATGACCTATCAAGCGGGTGGATGGGCTAACTAGACTCAGGGAGAGTCATCCCATCACCAAGCAAATGGTTAAGCAAGAAACCCATCTCCAATCAGTGACCCAAACCCAACGAGGATTCGTCAGCCAGATTTCGACGATCTCCTCCAAGATAAGGGGGTAGGGTCGGAAGAAATAAGGTCCTACCAGAATGTGGATGTTACTCCCCCTGAAGGCGTCTGTCCAAGACGAACCCGTTACATGAACTATGATCTCTTAGAGAGGCGCAAAGAAGGTTGGCTAAACAGACAAATGGCCGAACAAGACGAATTATTCCAAGTCGAAGTCCGACTAAGCGAACTTTGTGGAAGGAGTGTGTATCGTCTCAGGCAGATTGAACAAGCCAACTTAGTATTGGACAATGAGAGCGGGATTCTTGATGAGAATCTCTTTGACGACCATTTCCTTGATAAGTATAGTTACCCCAACCGCCCCTAGGCTTTGTCTTAATTGTATCTCCTCGTTGTAAAGGAGGGAGCTAGTCCGCTCCTCTCGACTTTCGTTTTGTCTTTGAATGGTAGAGTCGACATTGTTTCTTTTCCGTCCCTGGTGTAATGGCTTTTTATATGAAGCCTTTGTAATCAATTTCTTTAAAAGTTCTAATAAATTTTCCTCTCTTCTCTAAACTTACGCGTCATTTCTTGACTATACTTGGAAGTTAACAAAAACGACTATATCCTTCTTCGAATATAGAATTACGGATATTCTATATTAATATCGATTATTAACCATTTATAGAAAATGGTTGTAATAAAAACTAAGTTCATATACATCGGGAATAAGAAGAAGTCACGCCAACTAAAGGGAATACTTACGTCTCCATAGATTCAAACTTACTAAGCCAGTGACTCACGGGAAGATAGAAATTTCCAAAGAGGACACCAAGGAAGGCTTAGTCGACTAAAGATCTAACATGTCTCCACGTAACCCGATCACGAAACAGATTATCGAGAGATATGGGAGGGACAAACAATGATCTAGCAATAAAGGAGTGGTAGAGAATTCCGACCAATGAAAGATATATTAATCCGACGTACCGACAAGAAGTTATGAATTGCTCAACTAACATATGTAAGCTTGGCGTGATATTTGATTTTGTCAACCGATTAAGCCAACCACAATAAAGCTATGTGAAAGCCACGTCATGGACTTTTCTTCGCCTCGATTTTGATAAGTCAACACGGTGACAGATGAAGTTAGAAAAGAAGTTGCCAGGACCAAGACATTTTGGGACATATAAATTCGCTAAGTTGCTCGACATGCCTAGTGAGTCATGAAGTTGCCTCATCATTTGGACGATTAGTGGAAACGTGTTCCTATTCGTCACCACTAAAGTAGTAACTCTTCCCTACTCGACGTTACTTATTTTCAACCTTTGTTTTCCATTATTAGTTCGGATAGTCCTCTTACACCTTGTTAACCATTCCTTCCTTGTAGACCTTAGAAGAAAATCAAAAATTTCAGCGTCAAAGAATGGCAGACCCTAAAGAGAAAAACTATAGGAGCACCTTTGTTTGCAATCCACCTTAGGAAAATGATCGAGGGTCTAAGCACCCTAGTCAAAATCAAGAGGACCCACATCAACAAGTTCCATGCCCACCAAGGACGGTGGAAAGTGGTCCTTTATGGATCGAAGCTGCAAGAGGGCACGTGGAGCAATTCAGTCATGAGATGTTTCCAACTACATTGCCTGACGTGAAGAAGATAGCGGGAGGAGGTCAAACTAGCAACGAAGTGGAAAAGGTGCACCTTGCCTCCCTTCAGCTAAGGGGAGGAGCACGAGAATGGTGGGAAAGTTCAAACTTGTCGGAACAACCAAGATTGAATTGGGCAATGTTCAAAGCAAAGATGTTGTATCACTTCTGGACAACTTGGGAAAAAGAGAAGCTCTATACGATTCCTTACCAAAAGATTGGTGGACCGAGCATACCCGAGGCAACGAAGCTTAAATCCCAAATGGGAGGTGCCACAAAGAAAGTCCCCACCAAGGCAGAGAGAATTCAACGGTTCCATGAATTACTGAGCCCAGAAATAAAAGCTCTGATGAGTTATCGCAAGTGCACGACGTTGGGAGAATACGTGGATGCAGCCCACATGGCAAAATCCTTGCTCGAGGGACCCGCACCCAGGGTAGAAGATTGGGGACAACCTCATGAAAAGGAGAATGGCAAATTTAAGAGGCCAGGCTCTCCACAAAGTTCAGGCTGGCCAAAGAAGAGCAAGACTGGGTCCGAGCCAAGTGAGTCTAAATCATTCCAAGGCCCAAAAACCAAGAAGGGCTCTATAGTCTTTCACAACTGCAAAGAATCGGGACACCTCAATCGAAACTGTACCAAGCATCCTATGAAGTGCTTCAACTGCAGGAAAGACGGACATCTCCGCCAATTCTGTAGGCAACCAGCAAATAAGTCAGGACCAAATCGCTCCGACACAATGTCCCAATACCCTTAGCTTTCCAGCAGAATGACGGGTACTGCTTCTGTGCAGTCTACAGCTCTGGATGAAGGAAAGAGGTCGATTACATCCCAACGTCAAGATCAATAGTTCTATGAGATGCACCACAGTGACAAACCTTTTGCATCAGATGTTCAAAAGAAATAGTTGGATCCTCCTTCCTATCCGCGTTTAGTCTTCGTAATCATATTAGTTTTGCCCTTAAGGCACTTTTGTATCGCAACAGTAGATGCTAATGTCGAACCATTCCGGTGACACTCTTCCTCGTGAGAGTGTCTCATTTTGAAATCTATATTATGATTATGGTTATCATATTATATCCTCGCGTATCAAACCAAAGACTGTGTTCCATCGTGAGCTTAATAGAGGAGAAAGTTCGAGCTAAACCCTGATTTAACTTTAGGACATATTCATAGTATTACTAAGTTCGCCTCAAAATGCTACTCTTTATACCAAAATGAAATTATAAGCTATACAATCAAAAGTTTCAATATAGTCATGGTGGTGAATAAGAATGGACTTTTACCTCCCACCTTGGCCACTTGGTTGAGGTAGAATTTCAGGTCTTATTCATATGAAGATATACACTCTAGGCGATTGTATTGGATATAGTTCCCCGATACTGATCACATTGGTGGAACTAACCACGCAGTCCCTCGAGTTTAGACCTGCTTACGAAAAACTGCATTTTTATAAATACTGTAAAATATAATATAAAGGGACGCTCGAACCACATCTCGATAGTATAATATATATTCGAATACGACGTCGTAAAGTTGGCTACTCCCTCTTGGGAGATAACCATCACATATCCCAATAGTAACCTCTTTAGAAATCGTAACTCGAAATTCTTTTTCCAAGGCATGGCCTTTGCATATCCAAACTTCGTTTCTATATCGTCAGTTATCGTATATCCATCTTAAAAGAATTTTTCCGCAATGTCTCTATTCTAGAAGTATAGAACAGAGTAGTCATTTTTATTACTCGCTTCCTAGAAGTACTTAAGGAGCTCATATCAATTAGGATGCTTATTCTATAAGCAGTCCAACTTTCATATTGGGAAAGCCAAACCTGCACTTCCGTAGGTATGACACCAAGCTAATGGATAAACTGCTTGATCGTCAACCTACTTCGTTGATAAGTCTAAATTAGGATTTTTACAAGGAATAAAAATCATTTTCATTGGACTCATTAAACCACATAAGTTTAAATGTGGGAATCTTTCCAAGGAATATTAAGGTAACGATTCCTTAAGAAAAAGTTACAATAGTAGTTCTTTTACTCGAACAATCACTTTAACTAAAGAACGAAATGTTCTTTAAGGGGGTACTAGACCCTTTGTTGTTTCCTCACATTTGTGAGTGTTAGTAGTTTCCCGTGTTAACCGTGTACCTCCCTAAGTTTTTCTTAGTTTCGGGGACGAAACTAATTTTAAGGGGGTACTATTGTAATATCCGCTAAATTCTAAATAAAATAAAATGGGTAATTATCCCAATAATTTTTTTCTTCTAAAATAGAGAATTTAATAATCTTTATAATTTCATATTATATTATAAAAGGTTACCCAAATGACAATTAAAAATTCATTTAAATATAGTAAGCAAGTCAAGTATTTATTTAAATATTTTTCTCTTGGAAAGAATGTTCAATTGTTTTTATAATTTTCTTAATAAATTATAGAAAATGTTATAAGGGGTTATTAAAGTGTAAAAGTTATTCAAATAAAATAGATTGTTATAAATTTCGAATTTTATTAATGGAGTGCTACAAGCATAAAAAAATGATGATACAAAGCTTTTTAAAAAGGAGTCAAGAGCCGAGACTCGAACCCGAGACCTCTCGCTCCTTACATACAAGAACACACTCCTCAAACCGCTAGGCCATTGTAACTTTCTATTCTTTTACCCAACCGTTTTATTTTTATCTTATCTTAATCTTCTTCTTCTAAATTGACATCAGACTTTGTCTGATTGAAATTGACGTTGAATTGATGTTGCTCCAATGCATGTCAATGGAGTTCCATTCTTCACCTCCTTTGCTTCTAAGACCATCTAAAATATTGCATTATCCATAGTCACCATTCAACTAACACAAAATCAACCTATCCTCATCAATCTCCTTCTCCACAATTTGTTCATCCATGGAGTGTAGGATCCATGGAGCCTCTCCAATTGCCTATTTAAAGGCTCAAAAACTCCATACAATCTCACACAACCAATATTCTCTCCTTTTACATCAAAAATTCGTCTTGATTCCAAGCCAAAAACCCCTAAAATTGTTCTTCCCAAATCTGATTTTTCCATTAAAAAATCCACAAAAATTCCCTTCTTCTCCCCTAGGGTCGCCGGACCACCGCCCCTCTCCGACCGGACCACCAGCCACGGTGCGCGAACCGCCCAGGGAGCCGCCGGAGTCGTCGTTGGCCTCGCCCTGGTGTCCGTCCAGAAGTCGTCCGTCGTTCCTTGTGAGTCTCTGGTTTGGGGCGTCAGACGTGGAAGAACACAAGCAAGGAGGATAGTGGACCTAATTTTTTGGGTAAATCCTAACTAAACTTGGGCTGAAATTTTTTTTAATTAAAATCAGATCTAACCCACCTAAATTTTTCTAAACAATTAAAATCAGATTTTATTTATTAGTATTATTATTTACTAGTGAATAAATGGATTTATTAACATCCATGTAAACTTAAATAGAAAGAAATAAAATATGGCAAGACTTGGAATATTTTTAATAAATTATGAGAGTATTGTTTTTATAATCAAGTTTAACAAATTAAATAGATCTCATAATATTTGTTAGCCTACAAGTTTTAAATTTAATAGAAATATTATTTGAGATCTTGTTAGTTGTAGAGAATGAGTGAATAATTTTGGAAAAAGATATTAGTTACCATGGTAAATATAATTCCATTAGATTATTTAAATCATACCATGTTTATAAAATTATACTATACATGAGATATTTATAATATTACAAGATTCTTACAAAAAAGATTACTTTATAAAAATTACTAGCATTTGAAAAATAGTTCTTAATAATAAGGATATCTGTTTTATAATGAAATATGATTTATATAGGATAATTGTGCATGTCCTTAGTTATAGAGAAATTAAAAATATTAGAAACTATTGCTAACAATAATAAACATACTATTTTAAAGTGGTCATGTCTCTAAAAGGGTAGAGAATTGCCATAAATATAGTTTTAATAATAAAATATGGTAATAGATGATAAAGTTCTTATGACATATTATAATAATAACTATTCTAAGTAAATTGTAGAGAACTCTTATAAAAATATTGTTACAAAGATTGTAGTCATGGACTATAGTTGACATTAGATATTGATTTTTTATAAAAGAATAATATTGATAATAATTATATTACTAAAGTCATCATGTGAGAAAAATATTAATTTAAAAATCTCTAAATGTAGAGAATTATTGCAAGACATAAGTTCTAAGTTAGATATAAGAAGTATGACCTTTCAATGATTTTATGATATTATATAGTTATAAGGATTACTTGCAAGAAAAGAAAAAAATTAAGATATTGGAAAGATATTATTTTACAACCTAAAATATTACAATAATGGACTATAAGTATGAAGTAGAATATTTGTAAGACATGATTGTATGTTATAAGCCATGGTCATATAGTATAAGCTATGATCATAGATATTTTATAAGCCATATAATGTGAAAAAAAAACTATAAGAATAAAATAAAGAACAAATTTAGCCCAAAAGCATTTTGGGCTACCTTATTTAGGCGTTTGGACATAAATAGGATTTTTTTTGTATTTGATAAGTATATAAGGGCCTTTTCTTTTTTATTTTTTCCTATTTCCTTCTCCCTCTCTGTCGACGACGAAAGAGTGCCTTGAAGAAAGCCCTTGGCAAGCGCGAGTTGGAAGACGAAGACGCCGTTGATCTTCAACAAGCTATGAATCGATTGCAACAAACCTTGAAACGTCCCCGGAACACGCCAAGGCATTTGTGATAAAATTATAAGTAAAAGATGTCTATTACATTATCACAAATGTCATCAAGTAGAAATGACATTTGTGATGATAGTTGATGACAATCAAACCGTCATCAAGTAGTGATGACAGTTTATGAAAAAAATCGTACGTGATGACACATATTTGATGACACTTGAATAATGATACTAAAAATTTTATGTGATGACACTAAAAAAATTAAACGTGATGATATTTGATGACACTAAAAAATTAAACGTGATGATAAATATTTGATTACAACTTTGTTTTTTTTAATTTATGAGGACAATTGTTTTTTATGCGGTGATGACAACTTATTTTATATGGTGATGAGATTTGATGACAACTATTTTTTGTGATGATGATAAAAACGAACAAATTTTGAGTGATGACACTTGATGACGGTTGTTTGTCTTCAAGACCATTGTCATCAAGGCCCTTTTGATGACAAATTAATCAAACCGTCATCAAGCAGTGATGATAATTGATGACAATCGAACTGTCATCAAATAGCGATGACGATTGATGAGAATTGAACCGTCATCAAGTAGAGATAACATTTATGATGATAGTTGATGACAATCAAACCGTCATCAAATAGTGATGACAATGATGATAGTGATGACACATATTTGATGACTCTTAAGTGATGACACTTGTTTGTCATCAAGGCCCTTTTGATGACAAATTAATCGAACCGTCATCAAGTAGAGATGATAGTTGATGACAATCAAACCGTCATCAAGTAACGATGACAAGTGATGACAGTTGATGACGGTTCGAACCGTGTGATTACAGTTGTTTTTATATGGTTGAATGCCTTTGATGATACTTTTTGTCATCAAAAAGTTGTCATCAAGACATTTTGATGACGCTTTTTGTCTTTTATTACGCTTTTTGTCATAAAAAAATTGTGATGATGGTGAAAACAATTGTAATGACGGTGAAATAAATTGTTATGACAATGATGACGGTTGTTTTATGTGGTTAAATGCTTTTGATGATACTTTTTGTCATCAAAAAGTGTCATTAAGACATTTTGATGACACTTTTTTTCCTTTTATTACACTTTTTGTCATCAAAAAATTGTGATGACGGTGAAAAAATTGTGATGACGGTGAAAAAATTGTGATGATGATGAAAAAAATTGTGATGACGGGGGATGACGATTTTTTTATGTAGTTGAATGCCTTTAATGATACTTTTTGTCATCAAAAAATGTTATCAAGACATTTTGATAACACTTTTTTACCTTTCATTACACTTTTTGTCATCAAAAAATTGTGATGACAATGAAATAAATTGTGATGACGGTGAAAAAATTGTGATGACGGTTTTGAAAATGATGATTGTGATGATGGTCAACGCCGGTCAACACCGGTCAACGCCGGTCAACGGTTGGTCAACACACGGTCAACGGTCGGTCAACGACCGAGTCAACTCGGTCAACGGGCGAGTCAACCCGGTCAACGACCGAGTCAACTCGGTGGGAGTGGGGTGGGGGTGGGGGATGGGTTTTTTTGCCATTTACTTAATTTTTGCACACTCCTTAATATCCACTTAATTAGGCTTTTTTTTGCTATTTAATTAATTCATCCAAAAATAAATAAGATTAATTGAATATATGTTAAATTTAGGAAGTTACCTTATAAAGAAAAAAATAAAAAGTCCTAATTATGGAAACTTCCAAGAAAATAGATTATGAATCTATGAGCTTTATTTTATGTGAATTAAATAATTAAATAAAATTCTACTAATAGAATATTCTTAATAAAGTATTTTTGGTGAGGGAAATAATATTTTAAGGTTCATTAAAGAAATGTTTGAAAATTTGAAAGTAATATTCTAATTAAAATGGATTTGTACAAAGGTCCAAATAGACTTCTTATAATGTAAGGAGAAATTGTACTTTTAAAAGCGAAATACTTTTTAGGCAAAGTATAGTATTTTGTGAAATTATGCTTGCTTAATTATATTAAGGAAATAGCAAATAAAGTTAAAAAGGATTATTTTAATAATATTGAATAAAGATTTTCATGGAATAAAAAGGATATTACAAAACCAAAATAATGATGAAGGAAAATTATTATTTTAAATAACCTTCTAAATTATTATTATAATAATTTAGAATTCCATTTCTCTTATATAGAGTAGTATAAGAGAGAATTCAAGCTAAGAAGAATCCGTATTTAAAATTCGCTCGTAAATTCCGTGTCGATAGGTCGGGATTCTCGCTCGAAGTCGTGAATCACATAGTTCCATCAAAGCTCGATTGTTAGAATTCGCCAAAGCTAAGGCAAGTGGAATTTCCCCTTGTGACCTTTATATTTCATTCCGTGAACATTCTCGATGTTGGGAACTTCGTGTATGCTTAAATAAAAATGAACCTAGGAAATATCGATTGCTAGAAATAACGACTATTGTTAGCTTAAGTACGCTTTACATTCCTATGTTAGGATTATTATGCTAGTGTGATTGTTATCTTGATGGTTTGCGATCTCGCTCAGAGATCAGCGTCGAACAAACTAGAGAGGGGCGCGAAATAGCCGATGCCTCTATATCACCTTACTAAGTCGTACGTCCATACGACTTTCGGGATTATGATCTCCTCCGCTCCGATTGCAAGGAGGGATGTGCGCACTCTAGCTAAGTGCCGGGAAACTGAAGTTCTCCCCCGGGTGGCTCGGATTATCCGTGTCCCACCACTTTCTATTCAAAATCATAAATGAATTCAAACGTCTTTTTGTCACTAAAGAAGATAAGTGCCCAATGCACAGTTTAAGACACCAAAACCGGACCGGTCTCAAATGATCGATCCGGTTCTCGGTCCGCTCAGGGCACGAGAGGTTTTTGACTTGTATGAATTTTAATAACGTTCCCAACATACTTTCTACTCCGAAGAAGTCTACAATCTAGTAGTACTTCTCTTGCTTATCGAGCTATTCCCGTTTGAATATGCTCTCGCTCTCTCTCCTTTGTACTTTTAAGCCCCACATAAATAGCCCCATCGTAAACACAACCCTAATATCTCTTTCGACAATAATTTGAAATTACCGAAATACCCTCGGGAAGTTCCATTCCCGCTTGCTTAGTCTCTTAGACTAATTCTTCTTTTCCGCATGTTTGCCTGGCATTCTCTCACCCCTCGCGAATTATGTCAGAATGTAGGAATCCCAACAAGGCGTGAAGTGAAGCGAAAAAAAAGGAAGAACAAGGACTTTCAAGATGTACCTTTTCTATCATTTTGCTTTAATTTCATTACGTTTCAAGGACAAGCAGGTTTTGCATTTAAATACCGAACAACTTTATGATTGAAAACAATGTAAGATATTTTGTATGAACCAAGTCTCCTTCGGGAGCATCTTTTCTATTTTTATGAATTATGTTAATTTCCGCATTATTATTGTTCTATATCATTCTAAAAGCCTTGGGTGACTTTGGATGGTAAAATCCGAGGTTACTGGCGGTAATACCCAATGTTGCAAAATAGGGGTGTTACACATGCAGGGTTTTACCGCATGTTTATTAGAGACTTCTCAAAAATTGCCTTCCCCTTATGTGAGTTGTTGAAGAAGGAAGCAGATATTGAGTTTGGTGATGCATGCAAGACGGCGTTTGATGAGCTAAAACTCCACCTCACCACAACTCCCATTATTCAAGCCCCAGATTGGTCTCTTCCCTTTGAGATCATGTGTGATGCTAGTGATTATGCAGTGGGGGTTGTTTTGGGACAAAAGAAGGGTAGGGTGTCTCATGTGATCCACTATGCCTCTATGACATTGAATGAGGCTCAGAGGAACTACTACACCACAGAGAAAGAGCTCCTGGCAGTTGTGTTTGCATTGGAGAAATTTTGCTCTTACTTGCTGGGAACAAGAGTGATTGTTTATACAGATCTTGCAGCACTCCGCTATTTGCTGACAAAAAAGAGACAAGCCCAGGTTAATCAGGTGGATCTTATTGTTGAGTGAGTTCAACATTGAGACAAAGACAAAAAGGGGGCCGAGAATGTGGTTGCTGATCATTTGAGTCATCTGGTGATGGAAGAACCAAATAGGCCAGCGAGTTCACCCATTCAGGAGGAATTTCCGGATGAGACCTTGTTTGCTATTAAGGTTGTAAAATCTTGGTATGCACACTTGGTTAATTTCTTGGTTATGGGTGAGTTCCCACCAACATTCACAAAAGCTCAGAAGGACAAGTTAAGAAGTGAAGCAAGATACTACATCTGGGATGATCCATATTTGTGGAAACACTGTGCTGATCAGGTAATCCGATGATGTATCCCGGATAATGAGGTAACTTCTATCTTTTGTCATAATTATGCATGTGGGGGCCATTTAGTTCTAACAAAACACCTAGGAAGGTATTGGATGCAGGATTTTACTGGCCAAGCATTTTTAGAGATGCTCATGGTTTTTGTAAATCTTGTGACTGATGTCAAAGGGTTGGGAATATGTCCCAAAGGAATGAAATGCCTCAATCTCCTATGATCTTTTGTGAAATTTTTGATGTGTGGGGCATTGACTTTATGGGTCTATTTCCCAACTCTTTTGGGAATTATTATATCTTACTTGCGGTGGACTACGTTTCCAAATGGGTGGAAGCGAAGGCCATCAGGACTAACGACTCTAAAGTTGTGACAGATTTTTTGAAGACCAACATTTTTACTAGATTTGGAGTCCCTAGAGCTTTAGTTAGTGACAAGGGATCCCACTTCTATAACAAGATGGTGAGTGCATTGTTGAAAAAGTATCATGTCACACACAGGGTTTCTACATCATACCATCCTCAAACAAATAGCCAAGCAGAGGTGTCCAACAGAGAGATCAAGTCTATTTTAGAGAAAACTGTGGCACCAAACAGAAAGAACTGGAGTGTCAGATTGGATGATGCACTATGGGCGTACAGGACTGCTTATAAAACACCAATTGGAATGTCACCATTTCGTTTAGTGTTTGGTAAAGCATGTCATCTACCGGTGGAAATCCAACACAAGGCATATTGGGCGGTAAAAAAAAATGCAACATGCAGTACAATGAGGTGGGCGAATTCAGGAAACTTCAACTACAAGAATTGGAAGAGATTAGGCTTGAGTCTTATGATAATGCATCAATCTATAAGGAAAAGACAAAAGCCTGGCATGACAAGCATATTTGGAGGAAGAGTTTCAAAGTGGGTGACAAAGTCCTCTTATTTCATTCTCGTGTGAAGCTGTTCCCTGGGAAGCTGAGATCTCGATGGATGGGTCCTTATGTGGTTGCTCGTGTTTATCCACACGATGTTGTGGAAATTTATGACAGTACAACTCATGTCATGTCTAAAGTTAATGGTCAAAGACTGAAGCCATACTTTGAAGGATTCAACAGTGCCATCATAGAAGAAACGGCTCTACAAGAGCCGGAGCAAGAGCCCTAGTATCCTTTTTGCGTCAAGCTAATGACGTTAAACAAGTGGTTATTGGGAGGCAACCCAATTCTTTCATTTTTAGTTTTTTTATATTTTTAGATAGTTTTTCCTTCTGTGTTTTAAGATACTAGGTACAAATATCAATTCCCGAAAGACACAGAGAGATGCGGGCCAAGATGCGTCGAGGCGCGCTCGTGCCTGATCCGGACTAAGCCCGCGTAAAGTCGCCAGAATGTGTGGCGCGGGCGGAGTGATTATGTGACGCGGCTGCATCAGTCTGGGCCCAAGCCCGCGCCACGTTGTTTTCAACGCATACTAAAGAAGCTTGGCCGAGTCATTCACACGCACCCAATATACTTCTCCTCCTCCTTCCTCACGCCGCCTCCTACCCAAAAACTCCATTGAAGGCCTCTCAAGCTCGAATTTGTCATCAAAATCGCCTAAAACTCCATCCAACCACAAGATTCAAGTAAGCTTTTCCATTCTCAACTCCAAATTACTCAAATTTAAGCTTAAATTCGAATTAGAGGCATGTTCTAGGTTTTTAGAAAAGCTTAGATCTAGGCTAATCTAGTTCGATTTTGGCTTAATTCCTTCACAAAAGTTTGTTCCTTGCTCGATTATAAGCTAGATTTGTGCTTATTTTGCTAATTGGTGAAGATTTGAGATTAACCCTAGAATTTTTGGTTAAAATTGATTAAAATGTTCTAGGTAGTGGGGGAAGAGAGTGATTGAGAGCTTATTTGTGAAATATTGTTGTGGTTGTCCTTGCCGGGACAACAAAAAAAATTGCATTTGTGTTGTTTGGTGGTGCTTGTGCAGGAATTTGACATAATTTAGGTACAATGGGTCCTAAAAGAGCTAGTCAGGGTGCTTCTACTTCCCGTGTTGCCGCTTCTAGAGCACGGGGAAACACTAGGTCACGACCGGTTCGTACTTCTACTACTAGGAGACGAGCTCTAGAGGCGCTTGAGCCATTACCCATTGTAGGAGAGGCTACCCCTGAGCAGTATGGGTTCAGTTTGAACGAAAGTTGGAGTCGGGCTCGGTTCAAACACCTTGCAGAGAGGGTATGGAAACCTACCCGCTTTATTGATTGGGAGTTTATGGAAGAGTTGGGGATTCAGGGAAAATTGAATGAGGTTGCTAATGCCTTGGGATTTAAGGAGTTTATTCATTTGAGGGAGACCACTTACAAAGGCCTCACATTGGAGTTTCTGAGTACTCTGAAATGTGATATCATTGATGGGCCAGGTATTCAAGCAGGTTTATGTACTTTCCGACTGAGGAATGTGCAAAGGAGGATGACACTGAATAACATTAATGTCATGTTTGGCTTTTTAGAGATTGATGATGAAGAGGTGACTCGTTGTGGGGCACAGGCTACTTGGTTGACTGTAGGTTTCTGGCGTCATATCACAGGGAAGGTTGTTTACAAGCCTTCAAGGGCTAAGTCGTCTTCTATTTCTCATCCATTCATTCGTATTCTTCAGAGATTCATAGCTCACACCATTAGTGGGAGAGGGGATGGTGATAACAATTGCCCCAAGAAGGATTTATTGCTATTATGTGCATGTTTAATGCAAGAAAAAGTCAACTTAGCTGGTTTGTTGATGACTCAGTTGTCCCAAGTGGCTCGAGTTCCAGGCACTTCTATTGCTATTGGTGGGATTGTTACTAGATTTGCTCGCCATTTTAACATTGATCTGAGGAGATATCAGCCTGATATTCAGCCTTTACCCATGAGTTTTAAGATGTTTCATAGCATGAATGTATGTTACAGAGTTAGGGGGACATATTATTGGGTGTTAGGAGATTCAGGTCGTGCCATGAAGATGCCTGATGCAAAAAGGACTAAGATTAAGATTGGGAGCCAGAAATGGAAGACTTGGAGGATTGAAGTACTAGATACTGATTTGCCTTTGGAGCAGGTCAGACGTCAGGATACAAGGGCCAGACAACCTAGAGTGTCAAATTATCATGCACAATATGAGGTGTTAGAGGAGGTTGATGATGAAGTGGATTATGAGATGGAGGTAGATTCTGATGATGATGATGATGATGAGAGTGAGGAGGAGGAGCCAACCTCTGATGACAATGCATTACATGGTATAGGCCATTCTCTAGCCCAGTTTGATCAGTTGTCTGGGATGATGCAGCAGATGAAGTTGAGTCAGACTCAGGGTTTCATGGGATTACATGATTATGTGGATGAGCGTTTCACCACATTTCAGACACGTCAGGATCAGAGGATTTCCGCTCTTCAGGCTCATTAGGATCAGCAGTTTGTTGCTTTTCAGGCTCAGCAGGAGGCATTCCATGCGCGTTATGATGAGCAGTTTAGGCTGCTCCATACTAGATTGGATGGTTGGAGTTCCACCGGCTACCCGCCTCATCCGTATTATCCTCAGTACAGCTTTCCTCCGCCGCCATATCCTCAGTTCGCGTTGTATTAAGATGATTGAGGCAATGTTTCTTATTAGCCTATTATTTCCCTTCCCACCTTACAAGATCCATGTTCTTGACACCCTTATTTCTTTTGAGCTTGAAGCCTATTTTTGTTAGCTCCACAAAATGATTCCTAGCCTAATAAGCTTGACCCATAATCCGGGATTTAGGACTTTAGGTTGTGATTGTGTTTTGTGTGAGTTTGATGTAAGTATGGGGGAGTTGGAAGAAAAGGTGGAAAAAGAGGAAATAAAACTCTTGTGTGAGAACAGTGAAAAAAAATGAAGATGAAAAGTTTGTGCAAAGCAAAAGAAAGAAATTTGAGCTTAATTGTTAAATAGTCTTCATTAGTGTGAAAGAAAAGAGTTGAAGAATAGGCAAGAAAAAATAAAATAAAAAGAAGCAAAGTGTTTGAATGTAAATGTAAGGAGTTGATAGAGTGAAAGTTGGGAAGTGTTATGAGGAAAAGTGTTGTTGAAGTTTGGGTTTAGGATTAGTTCTTTATCCCGGATTTAGCACCACAGGCCAAATATGATCCCTTCCTAATTTTTCTTTACCTTGGCCCCATTACAAGCCTTAAAAAGACCTCATGATTTTTATTATGTATTTGATCCCCAACGTGGAGATTTAGAACTTTGATGCAAGCATATGGTAGTCTAGTTTTAATGGTTGATTTTGAGTGAAACACATACCCTTAAACACTTGAGAGTTTGAGTGCAAACACATATACTTTGGTGAGGTCTAGAATGAATGAATGGTCTTTACTTTTTGCTTGTTATAATGCATGTTAGGAAGTCTTGGTCGGGTTTTTGATTATATGTGAAATGCTTGTTTGACTTGAGATGGATGTATGATTGCATTTCTATGGTGTGATTTGGATTTATGTATTGCTTGAGGACAAGCAAGGGTTAAGCATGGGGGAATTTGATAGCTTGCATATAGGAGTAGTTTAGATGCATGTTTTATATATGTTTTAGTTAGTTTTAGGTTGGTTTTTATGTAGTTTTTAGGTTTTTTGTTTTGTCGGGTATTATGCGCTGGTTTGCTCGGTTTTGCAGGTTTATAGGTTCAGGATCAACAACGGGGCGAGATTTTGATTGAACATGGCGGTGGTGGACGAGTGAAAGGAATCTAGGAGGTGTTGCAATGAAGATTGAAGAAGTAGGAGTGAAGAACTAAATTCCAACAAAATGAAGCAACGGGGAGACAAGCCAGAATTGGTGGCGCGGGCTTGGGTTGGAGGTGGCGCGGCCGCGGCATTCCAAGGAGACCGCGCCTCGTTAGTTTCGCTGCGAGAACATTGGGCCGACGGAATGGGCTTAGAGTTGGGCCTTGGTTATGTATTTTCCGACTAGTTTGATTTAATTTCGGGATAATTTGATATTTGGATATCTTTGTGGGATATTTAAACCTTGTTTTTAGTTTTCTCTCTCTAGAGTGTCATAACTTTATCATACTTTTGGAGGCTAGGGTTTTTCTCTTTGGAGGCAGACTTTGAAACCTTTGTAAGTTTGATTTTAATTTCGATTATGCATTGCTAAATTCATTGTGTTTGACTAGTTATTGAAATCATAGATTGCATAATATTGTGAGGTTTGATTGATTCTCAACAGCTTGAATAGGTTTTATTCCCTGTGCTTTAAGTGAATCAGAATTATTCTAGGATTTTGTTAGATTGGCCACCTAATAGAATTTCTAGGTTAACTTACAACTAATCTGATTAAGTCCCGTTCGGGATTGATTAGATAAAGTAGCAACTATAATTGTTTAGACCCGTTCGGGCTATTCAGTTGTAGAGGGAATAAACCACAGATAACTTGATTAGCTGTTTGTGTTGAGTATTTGTTTCTATCGATACTTTGAACTTAAAGCTGTCGTTTAATTGAATCTAGACGTTGTTCTAGGTTATTAGATGATTAGGGTTGTTCAGACTGTTAGTTCTTTCAACTAAATATAAAGTTTTGGATAATAATCCACGCTAGATTATTCAAGGGAATTGAAAATCAAGAGAATCAATGATCGATAAGCATATCTATGATGGATTTAACTAGTTGAACATATTTCTCTCATATATTTACAACCAAACTTTGCATTCATAGTTAGTTCGTAGATAGTTTTCAACTTTGCATATTAGATTAGAATTTCAATCATTAAAACCCTTCTTACTTGGTTACTTGGCATTTAAGTAACAACACTAATACACGAGTCTCTGTGAGATCGACCCTTACTTGCCGCTCTACTGAGTTGGTTAAGCTAAGGATTCTTTGATAGGTATAAACGACCACGAAAATACATCATCAGTTGCCCTACTTGAACAAACTGACTATCTGGTGGATGATCAACTTCTTCATCATCATCAAATACCATTGCAGTTTCATGTGCGTCATAAATTTCTAGTGGTTGGTAGCTGTTGTTTACACTTGATGACAGTTGCATATTCTGAGTTGCAAGCTCTTTTGCTTTCCTTCTATCATTTATTGTAACATAGATAGGCAAACCCTAAGCAACTTGCGGTGTGTTGCTAATCTGGTAGAATGATTTGAGATCTTCATCTGTCTCAATTGTGAAAGGACTTGTCACCTTTTTTTGATAGATGTAGGTGTGATAGGTTGATTTATGCTGGTTGTAAGTTCATTGCAAACCTTGCCACAATCTTCTTCTTTAGATCGTCTAGTGTTACATCCTTCTCCAACAAAAATGGTTTCGAATTTACATTACCAATATAAAGACATTCACCATTGTTTGTCTTCCATCCTCCACCAACACAGACAGTTAGAACCTTGATATCCATTTGCTGTCATCATTTGTAATCAACAAACACCAATTAGAGAAATCACAAACATTGTCATCAACTAACATCTATCATCAAAAATATATCATCATCTAACATGAAATATGTCATCAAATAACATGAACACTGTCATCATGAACCACTGTCATCACTAACATCTATCATCAAAACACTATCATCACTAACATCGATCATCAAAACACTGTCATCATGAACCATTGTCATCAAATAACATGAACACTGTCATCATGAACCACTGTCATCACTAACATCTATCATCAAAACACTGTCATCACTAACATCTATCATCAGAAATTTGACATCATCTAACATCGACAATGGCATCAACTAACATGAACACTGTCATCACAAAGATTGTTATCAACTAACATCAACACTGTTATCACAAATACTGTCATCAAATTGATTGTAATTATGAACAGTGTCATCAAATTGGAGATTTAAAAAAAAATTCGATTTATTGAATTGTCATCCCATAAACCTGATGATGACAATTTTTCCGTAGCAGATCTAACATCAAAATTGAAACTTTGTTACGTATCTGAATTAAATCTCGTGAAATATGATGACAGTGTTTGGGAAACTTGCCTCATTGTCGATGACAGGACAGAGGATTTGATTGCCTTGTAGATAAAATGATTGATGTAGATGACAGGATAAAGGATTCGATCACAAAAAACGACTAGTAATCGTTCGTGATGACACCTGGAATGAATTCGACGAGCTTTCAATTGCGAAATTGGCGCGAAACTTTTGATGACAGGAATTGACCGCGAAAACGAAGACCAATGCGTTCGTGATGACAATTGGAATGAAATCGAATGATTTCAATCGCGAAAGCGATGACAATAGGATCGAAAAATCGATGAGAAGCTAGCGTGAGGAAGGAGGAGATCGATTTTGGCGGAATATGAGTGCGCGCGAGCCGTTTTGCTATTTACCTAATTTTCCCAATCCTCCTAATATTCACCTAATTAGCCTCTTAATTTTTTCTACATAATTAATTCATCCTTAGTTATTTGAATGGTGTTATCTTACCCAATATTATAAAATTTTTTTAATTAAATAAATATCAATATACTATAACTAAAGTCGAATCTCTCTATCCTACGTGTCATCGTCTTAACTATGTCACATAGGCATTTTAATTTTTTCATTTACCTCTTTGCCCTTCGTTTATTTAAGTATTTACAACCCTTATATTATAACAATATTCCTTATATTACTCATATACAATTATATTTAGAAATCTTAAAATTTGACAAGTTTTATTTGGTGTGTACCATTATGGAACAAATTTATTGAATACATTTAGTATTACTAATATACAATTATATTTAAAGATTTTAAAATTTGATACGAAACATATTTTTCATTATTAAATAATTTTTAATATAATAAAATTACTAATAATCTAATATATAATTATATTTAGAGATCTTAAAATTTTGCAAGTGATAAAAGCATAATCTTCATTGTAAAATAATTTTTTTTATATAATGAAATTACTAATATATAATTTTATTTGGAGATCTTAAAATTTCGCAAGTTTAGAAATATAATCTTTATCATATAACATTTTTTAATTAAAATCCATACAAGGTACGGGAACAAATGCTAGTCTTGATGTATATTAAAAATTTAACATGCCAATAAAAATATTTTATATATTTGATAAGAAGAGTTTTTGATACACCGAAATTCTATTATTTGAAGCAAAGTTTTAACATGCACGCGCGGGTATTGTTTTAGTCAAAAGCCCGGTCAATCACAACGAGCTTATTCTTGCCTTCTTCTTCTTCTTTTTATTTTTTTGGTCTAGCGGGCCTTTCTTTAAACAAGCCCAAGTTCATTCAACTGATAAACAGCCCAAGGAACCAGAAGCAGAACCAGAGAGAATCAGGACGGAACGACGGACTCGGGAGAAACATTCGAATTCTTCACCGCCGGCGTATCATCTCTGCCTCGTCAAAGTCTACAATTTCGTCTCCAAAATTGATCGGTTTGAACTTTCCTTTCTCAATTGAATTTTGTTTCCTAATGAACTTACCGTGGTTCTTATTCTCAATCCAAAATTTCACTTGTTTTATGCCGCTGGCGCCTGGCTGAGAATTCCGGCCGCCAGTGGGGGCGGCCGCCCCTCGCGCCTCCACCTGCCTCCGTCGCTGTTTGTTACTGATAATCTTATTATTATCTCTTGCAGCTAAGGCTTAAAATTGCTTGCTATCTTAAGACATTTCTGGGGTGGTAAAGAACATAAATTGTTATTTGAGTAGAATCACGATGTTGCAATGGATGGGAGGATCCAGGCGGAAAGTTAATGATGTAAGTTCAGTTTTCAAATTGAAAATTATAGGATATATTTTTGATGCATGTGATCATTGAATGCCTGATCATCATATCAGTAAATCTCTTTTCCTAGCAAATGGCTGGGGTTTCGATAGTGTTACATGAGTTTTCAATGACATTTTTGTCATATGGATGTGTTTAGGAAGCTTGTCACAAATGATGAGGATGTCTGTGAATTTAGTTGATCTAAGCTTTAAATATTATGTGTGTAGGGTGTTAAATATTGTTTGATATGGGATTCTGATCATTTCTGTGTTCTTTGTCGGTTTGGCTGAGCTGAAAATTCAGTCCAGGAGGTCAAAACAAAAGAGGTACATTGACAATTTGTTTTTTCTCTGTTGATGTTCTTCCAATTCTTCTTTGTTGGATAATGGGAGGAGTAGTGTTGTTTATTTTCTGATAATTCCTCTCTAGGTTTCCATACAGCTTCTCTGAATTGAAATGTATAAATCCTTGTTGATGCTTCTTTTTAATTTAATCTGTTACATTTGCTCTGATGTAGAATAGCATTTGCGCGATGTCACATTGTCACCTTATTTCTTACAGAAATCATTGAATACCCTACCTCCTAGTTTTTTATTTTTTGGGGGGAAGGGGGCTTCTGGTTTGTCCTCTAACTGTACATGTCCCATTGGATGAACTCGCTTTCCATATTTTCTAGTTATCTTCATTTGCTTGTGGATGTCAACAATCTACATATCTAAATATTCCTTTGTTATATGCAAGGCAAAAGCAATACTTTGAGCAACGAAAGCGTCAACAAAACGAGCACATAACCTCATCTGTGGATAACTTTGTTGATGACTACAGCACTTGCAACCAGAACCAGAAGGAAAAACGATCACTGGATGTCTTGTCCTTGCATAGTCTGTCCCAAGTTGCTGAACGATCCAGTTCTACTTGTGATGGTGCACCTATGTTAATATTAGAATTAATGTTTAATTTAGTGGCAAATTAAATTCTGTAATACTGGAAGGGATAGAGTTCATTCTTATTTGCTAATCAAATGCTAATCTTTTTACGCCATCTTCATCAAATGCTAATCTCTTTACGCCATCTTCATCAGGATATATATATGCATACATATAGTTACTTGCAACTAAAATTTTTTGAGGAGAGAACTTATATTATCATAACCTTGATGTGCTCACTATCTTTTATGAATGGCTAAATTTTAGGTATTCTAAAAGTTGATCCTTTGCCGGACAAATGTCTCAAGACCAAGAATATGCCAAAGTTCATTAAAAATATAGTCACACCGGCAAACAATGTTGAAACTTTACAGATAAGTATGTGTTACCTCAATATCAAATGCTAATTTATCTCTCCATGAATTCTGTTTTTTTATCCATCTCTAATTTTCTCCTCTGAATTTATCTTGCTTGCAAATCGTAATTGCCAATTTTTTTTTATCACTGACCTATATATATGCATACATATATATTTCATCTATGTTTTTTTTGTATGCCAAACCAGGGAACATTTCTAACAGCACAGAACAGAGGATGCCTGAGGAAGAGTAAGTAATTGTCCATACATAATTTTGTTTCTCCTTCCGATGCTTCTTTCTTGTATTTGTCTCTGTTCACCATTGTGATTTACCTACTTTTCCCACACTTAATCAACACTTCACAGGTTCAGAATTGACACTTCTAAATTATACAACTCTACATTCAAGGAAGGAAATCGTAAAGGGGAAGAACAGAAACATGCTTCTGGTCACAGTATGTTGCAGACATGCTCTCTTTCTCTGTAACAGTTTTTTATTCAATTTTTTTTTCACACTAGTGGTTTATTTTCTTGCTTGTTCTTGTTTCATCTGCTACATGTAAAACTATTTGCTCAACTTCTCCTGTAACAGAGTTCGAAGATTTGTCTGTTTTTGAGCTGATTGATGAAGATGGAAAAAGTAGCAACAAGTCAGAGGAAAAAACTGAATATGAGGCCCATGTTGCTTTTTCCATGCAAGGTCCAGTCCCTATACAGTATACACACTGCATGAATTCTTGTTTTGTTTTCACCGATAATTTTTAATTCCTCAATGTACATCAGGTTTGGGTAAAGTGGGAACTGAAACACCGGTTAAATCTCCACATTCATCTAGAAGGTAACTTGTTTACAACATGCATCTACAGGCACACATGACTATGCACTTGATGAGTTACATGTTGCAATTTCTTCTAAATGTTGTGATCTCAATCTTCCACATTTCAATACTATCAATAACAAGTTTTCATGTTCTTGTTATTACCAGTATGATTCTGTAATTCATAATGTTCTAAAAAATGTTAGGCGGACCCTGGGCGGAGAGGGGCCGCCTAGCGCCTAGACGGCCATAACAGTTGCTTAGGCTGACGGGCTGGACGGCTAGACGAGTCGGGACTTTCCAGCGCCTAGACGGGGACTAGACAGGGTTTTTAGAACAGGGGTAATTCAATGGGGTATGAGCTGTAGGCAAGTATCCGCAAGATTCTACACATTGGTTCTACTTTTTTACTTAATTCCTGACCTGTTGTTTTGTTGTATATTATACTGACTTTATAAGCATCTGAGTAGTGGTTGTTTGACAATTCTCTTTCATAATACAACCATTTTCTACAGTACATTTAGTGGTGATTGTACAGTCTAGATGCATTTCTGTTTTTAGTCGAGCTGGATCCAAAGAAGCATTAATATTCCTTAATTGTGCATTTCAGTAGGATAATGTCTAATGGACAATCTGGTTTCTTCAAGGATGCCAAACATGAGTATTCTTGCAGAAAATTTGATGATCTGCTGGAGGATCATGAAATGGGTATGGCAAAAACATGCAATCGTGCATTCTTCTTTTATCTAATATATGTACAGAGTAGAATTTCATTTTAGTCATTACAGTTTGTCCTCTTCTGTCTCAGTTGTAGTCACACAATAGCCTTCTGTTCCTTTTTCCCCCTTTTATTCTAAATTGCAATGAAGTGGGACACTGTTAACCTTTTTTTCCAAATGAGGCCAATGCTGGATTCTCTAATTATTTTATGCTGCTTTTACTTTGCTTAAATGCTCATACATGCTTTTAATATCATCAATTGATGAAAAGACTACTATGAAGACATGCATATAAAAGAAGATAATGAGATGGAAGAAAAAGTGACAGTTAGTTATGTGCTTCATCTGAGAAATGGTGTTAAGTTTTCATGTCATGAATGGAAAGGCTCCAGAAGCTTCTGGTTCTATTTTTAAAATAAAATATACTGTGCACTGGACTGTTTTTTTTTTCCGCAGTTACAAGAATCTAGTATTAACTGAAACTATCTTTCCAAGTAAACAGAGGGGAGAAGAATTTATGTTACCATTGCACCTAACATGATGATCGTCTCTGCCAGACCTTATTATCATACTCGAAATGATACATGTGGTCTGATGTTTTCTGAAAATTGTATATAGGCTTGTTTTTAGTGGATCTATTTGTTGCATTTTTACATGAAAATGTAAACACATATATGGGAGATGCAGAAACCTACCCAATGTTAATCATTAACCATGCTAGTCAATATTATCTGTTTGACACATAATTTTGTGTTGAGGCTTATTTTATTATTCTTTAGCACTATATTGAGATGCTGAAATTTCTCGTGATATACCTGATACTATGAGGCCTAATTCACTGACATTAATTCTGAATATATGAAGTGCAAGAGTCTATGATAGAAGATGGTGATATGTTTCTCAATGGAAAATACTCGAGTTTGGATTGTGGTCAAAGTTGGAGGTTTGGCTCATATGACCATCCAAAGCTTCACCGCTTTAAGGATAATAGCATAAAACTGTTCAATAAGAAGCCTCAGGTGAAATGCTTCGATGATAAAGAAAGCATTGATGACATTCAGGAAATCCATGCTAGTTTCCTGGAAGGTATGCTGTGAATTTTTATTTAAAATCACGTTACATACCCCTGTTTCCATATGACTCTCTTTAGAGACTTTTTTCAGGGTATTGTGACTTTTAATTAAGTTGGATTTATTTCTCTTCTAACCAGTTGTTTACAAAAAAAAAATGAGATACATATTGGATAAACTTATGATTTAGCATCTATATAACTATATTGATGATCAACGAAAAATGGAAATAAAAGCATAGAAGAAAGAAATATTGAACTTTTACTGTATGCTAATTAGAAAAACTTTGCTGTTGATAGTTGGAAATTAAACTATTGATTTTGCTTTAATTGTGTTATTTTGATACAATATGGTTGGCTGCAAGAAGACAAAGGTATATATATGCTAAAAAGACGATATGCAATAGTGAAGGATCTGTAATGTTTTTTCATCCAGAGTTGTTCCTGAAAAGTGAAGTGTGATGATGTCGCATTAATGCTTTTGTTGGGGTCATGATTAGTTTTCTCAGATAAGCACAGTACATTCCTAACTTTAAAGTTTGATGGGACTTAGCAATCATTGTTTGGTTTGGCAATGACTTGATGATTGAATCACCTCAATTATGCGGGAATTGGATTGAAGGCCTTTAGAACAGATCACACTCAGCAATTGGATCGAAACACCCAATTCCAACATTAAACAATAATGTGGAACTCAGATAAAAAATCTCGTAATTGCATTTTCACTAAACAATCAAAAAAACTTTGTCAATCTATTTCTGACAACTATATATCTCTGTCAAATGTTGGAATTAAGGGCTGTACTGTGATAAGTAAAATTGGATTAGCTTGTGATGTGGAAGTTGGACTGATGGACGACCTTCAGAATTTTGATTGCTGTGTGATGATATAGATTTTGGTATAACTAGAGTACTCACTGTTTACAATCTCTGCTAATTTGAGAGGATTTGAACATGGAGAAGGCTTGAATTATTGTTTGTGAGTCAAACACTCTGCCACTAGATTTATTGTGAATTATTAGGGCTTGAATGACCAGAACTCCAAAGAATCTCATCTTAACCGAAAGTATAGCAAGTAATAATATATTGCTTATTGTGTGTGGTTTACTCTTGGTTTGTGAACTTGTTTGTGAGTAAGACTTGACTTATTGTTTGTGGTTTTATCTTGATATGTGATTTGCAAATCATGAAAATTTCAATTTATGGTTTGATTCTGAAATTGTTATCAAGAATTTGTTAATCATATCTTTTAAATTTGTTACTATGAAAAACATTTACCTACTTTCAGTCAGACTTATTGTTTTTACTTTGTATATTTGGCAGCTCATTCTAGCTTTCCAGTCGGCAGCACATTCAATGAAAATTTTGACATTGATGGGGAGAATGCTTGTTTCACTGATTTTTACAATATCAGCACAGCTCGTGAAGAAGATTTCACCGAAGATTTCAGTTTTTCCAAGAGGTATTGATATGCAAAATTTCTGTTACGATACAGTGCCTGAACAAAAACAAAGGACTAACATTTATTATTGCAGATCTTACAGTGACCAGTATGGCATGTATGGACAAGCTGACAGATTTTATGACTTAGGTTTGGCCTCATCTTTGACTGTATATCCACTTTTAGAGAATTTAGCTACTGCTGATAATATTCATATGGAAAGTTAATTTTTGTGATGATCAGATTTCTCTAGTCGATATCCTAGGCATCAACTGGAAGAAGGGGATTATGACTTTTTAAAATCAGACGATTCAAAGTATGTATACAATTTTATTGTCTGAAGTTTGCATTTTTCATGAGCTAAAGCCTGATAGTTTAGCCATTTTTACTTTCTGTTGCCAGTTATTTCATTGCAAATAAATTTACCAATGCCGGAGCCAAGCAGTCCCATTTCTCTTATCTGAAAGCAGACCCCCTGGATAACTTCAGCTCCTTGAGGTGAAAGTTGATTTACCCATCTCTGTTTCTTGCAATTACTACACAGTATACTGTCTTTCCTTTGAGCTAATAGTGTGTTGCCTACTTTCTTCAGTGGAGAGTCTTGCTCATCAAGTGCAGGTTATTACTTGCTGGTTGCCAGAGATGATCTGCTCTGTTGATTTATACTCTCCACACACAGCTTCTCAAAAACTAACTGGGCTTTACTTTCTAATTGCTTCAGTAAAAGGCAACGGCATTATTGGTGGGCCCCCAGCACGGAAGAGTCGCAATAGAAGTAGCGAATTCATTGGTGTCCCCTCAAAACACAAAACCTCAAAAGAGGATTTCTATGGAGAACTGGGAAATTCAACGTGTATACCTGGACAACAAAGGGAATCTGAAAGGCCAAGAGCATATTCACGAAGGCCAGTGCATGCAGATTTCTCAGACTTTGCTTTAAGTGAATCTTTTGCTCAAGTTGATGACTGTACAGGAAAAGATGGCTTTCATTCAACAAACATTCGACATACAAATAAAGATCATTCTAGAAACTGTGAGCCTGTTGGGGAGGACATATTTGGTCTACTTTCTTCTTCCAATTTCCATTTTGGCTCTCATCTGTCCTTTGGCGGATGCAAGGATGATTCTTCAGTCGAAAGTGCAACCCCCATGGATTTTCCATCCAAAAAATCTGGTTTTGGGCAAGATTTTTCTTCCTTTACCGAAAAAAGATGTGGGGAAAACAGAAAAGGCTCATATCAACGGTTTGGCACCTTTGTTCAATCATCTGGCTCTACTGAAGTTTCAGGAAAGCGGGAAAATAAAGATTTTCTAACTGAGCAGTGTTCAGCAGATAGAAATGCCTATGATAACAATTTCAATGAAAACTCTAGTAATGAGGAAGAATTATGTCGAGGACCTGAAGGCACAGCATCAGTAACTCCAAAGCCCCTGCAAGAAACACATGAGAAGCTATCTAAGAAGAATACATGACAACTCTGGTAGCAGAGCTAGCGAAAAGGAGTATGTTTGCTCATAAAAAAATTAGTCTCTCCCGATTCTGCTAATTCATTTGTAACTTGTTGGAGTTTTTCAGGCGAAACCATCTACTGATGCTTACTGAATAATTTTAAATTACGTACGTGTTTCCAGATGCAGAAACGATAATTTAGATTTGCAAGCACAGGAGCTGGACTCAGGTATGCAAGTTACTTTAAACCTCTCATCTGAAATTGGATTGGTTGGTTGGTCTGTAATCTGTGTAAATTTTAAAGGACCTTCTGAATCAGAACAAAAGAGTGTAGGAAGTGATGGAGAGAATTCGTCTATCGAGCCATCTTACCAGGTCATGATGCTAGAAAGCCATATGCTCCGGCTTTTATGTGTGAAGAAGAAACGAAAATCTGCCAAGGAAGAAATCCTGAAGAGGGTATAAGGTACGAGATGTTAGTTGATGAACAAAGGACTTTGTTCTGGAAACAAGTTATATGGATGTGTATAGTAGTAATCTTTTTTTTTTTTTGGTTTCCAGTGTCAATGCGAACATCAGCTCCCGAAAGCGGTGGATGTGCAAGATTCTGGCGTGTGGTGCGGAGTTATTACAAGCATAGGATACATTTCCCGCTCTTCTGAAACAGAGATACGAGGTTATCAGGGAAGAAAGTAAACCATACTCTTCTTTTGAAGAATGGCGTGTGGCGCGTTTTTGTTCTTTTGAAGATCAACTAACGTGAGTGCCTACGATGGGTGTGGATCCGTTCTTAAGAACTAGAACGCTCGCTCAATCACCCAACGTTTCTACGTTCACTCGTATTTTGGATGAAAATAAACTTCGTCCCATGTCACCAGTCTTGAGCTCTTGATCACCACGCGACTGTAAATTCTGAAGGAATCTTGCATTTTATGTTGTAGACTTAGTTTATGCATTATAATACATTCTACTTAATAAATCAAAATTTTCAGATATGTTTGGATTCTTATAAAATTTTGGGAAATGTGAAAAAGTATATTTTTAATATTGAAACTTCTAGTTAGGGCTCTCAAAATTTGACCCGACCCAAGAAACTCGCCCGACCCATCTGATTTCGAACCCGACCCGACGTCCGAAAAGAATAAAAAAGTATATACTCGAGACTTGTTTGACCCGAACTGATTTGGCCTGAATCCGAAAAAAGTCCGAACCCGAGATTAACCTGAAACCGATTATAACCGAATGGAGTAGTCCGATCCAACCCGATATCCGATGTTACTCAACCCGAAATCATCTGAAAAACCGAAATAACCCTATCCGAATAACCCTGTCCGAAACCATCCGAAGTTATCCGACCTGAAATCATCCGAAATTTGCATTATGTTAGATGGATTCGACTGTAACTAAATATATTGATTTAGATTTTTTTTTTACATGTACTACAAGTTTTAATGGGAAAGGAAAGTTTTAGGTGAAATTTGCCTTAAAATGAAATCAAGTGTTTATGTTGGGTGGCGAGGAGAAAGTAATTAGTACTCCACAAATTCAACGTTTCAATAACTAGTGAATTAAATGACGCGATCAAGTAGAAAGCAAGCTATCGCCAATAGAATTCCACAACTATATTAGTCAGGGAATTAAATGATTAACATTCAAATTGGTTTACAAAAAAAAAACATTCACATTGGTTGCATATTTTAGGATAACTTTGTAAATATAGGGGTGGGTAGTGGGCACAAGAATCTTATATTTAATCAATATATTAATATATATCTTCTAAATCTGAAGTACTTTTGGGCAAATTCGTCATTATGAATTTATATTCCAGCCAACTTATTTTTAATGATGATTTTTTAATAAATTATATATTATGTAATTCTATTACCTTATGGAATTTTCAATTTGATCCACTCACCTTACTTAATAATTTTTTTTTATCAATTTTATATGAAATTGGATAAATTTTTAACTCTATCCATTATTTTTTATCTTTGTTCATGTTCATTATATTATAATATTTAATTATATTATATCCATATAGTATAAATAAAATATACTGTGTAAGAATTTATATATATTTTTTTTAATTTACTATGAGATTGGATAACTTTTTATCTCTACCATTCTTTTTATTTTTGTTTTTTTGAGAGGTTCTTTTTATCTTTTGTTCATGCTCATTATATTGTAATATTTAATTATCTTATGTCCATATAATATAGATAAAATATACTACATAATTGATCGTACGATTATTTTTTTCATGATTACGGTTTGTACATACAATCTATAACTATATATTAAAGTTGTTCCTTTTCGAGCCACCAGAACGATTCTGGCCACACCCCATATTTAAAAAATCTTATTTTCCATTCTTATTTTTTATTTTTTTTATTTTTTTTATTTTTTTTATTTCTATCTTATTCCAATAATCTTTATGACCCATACACTAAAAAAATATTGTTCCAATAATATCTTTTCTCAAAATCGGATATCTATCTACCATCTATCTTTTATAAAATTGATTTTTATTTCTAATATTTTAACTTTTTCCTATTAAATTCTTCTTTAACTATTTAAATCTATCTTTAACATCAAACAAATATCTATTTAGAATAACAATATCTTTTTAAAACTTCCTTATACAAATATTTAAAATTAAAGATAAAAAATTTAAAATATTTTTAAATAAGTATAAATATTTTTTATCATTTAGCATGATGTCTTTTCACGAATAGATTTATAGATATATAGTGATTTTCTTTTATAAAAATGATAAATATTTATAGTTTTTAAAATTAATAAAAATAGATAATAAAATATTTAATATATTAAAATATTTGATAAACTCTAAATTTACGTACATGAAAACTAATAAAATATAAATAATATAATATTTAATTAAAAAATTATATACATTCTACGAGCAATAAATTACTTAATTATATTAAAATTATATTATATTTTTATTTATTTATTATTTAATATTCTATTTATAATGTTTATAAAATATTGAATCGTAGTCGTATATGGTACGACGGGTAAAACTAGTTATAAGAAAAAAGTTAATCGCATCTTACATTACAAGAACTCATATGCGCTACTCTCGAATGATTTAAGTTTTTATCTTGAGTTTAACTTTATGGGTTAAGTACTAAAATACTATAGTAAATTAATGAACACTAAATATAATAATTAAAAAAATAATAAATTGGATATCGAAAGAGAAGAATCTAACACACAACCATTGGTTTGCCATTTCGTAATTAAGATTGTTCAAATTCTTTTTATCAACTCTACTGAAACGAGATTATTTTTTCCAATTTTCCATTTTTCTAAAATGGTCAAATGATTAATTTTTTTACGTCTCATTCAGAAAAAAATAAAGAATGTTAATTACCTACCTTGTTTTTAAAAGAAACATCATTTCTTGTTAAGATTTCTAAGAAATAAAATTTCTATGACTTGAAATGAAAAACATCATTTCTTGTTAAGATTTCTAAGGAATAAAATTTCTATGACTTCGAATGAGAAATCGTAAGTATACTTCAATTAATATTTTATGAGGTGAAAGATATTAAAAGATCTTGGAATGCATGATATAATCGATAGGATAAACTTTACTAGTACTAATAACGCCTAAATGTAATCCAAATCATAGATAAGAACAAGTAATGTCCCTGAAAAATAATAATATTCCTGAAAAATATAATTCACATTAGATTAGAACGAGTTCTCTGTTCTGTTGTAACCTATAAATAGTCCGCCATATTACTCCAGAACAAACTCACTCTATCAACTCAATCTAACGTACACCCACCGCACTCTTACTCAAATCCTCCCCTACCATCAAACAACAATGGGGTTCCGGCGAGAAGCCGTGGCGGCGGTTCTGATAGTGATGGCTCTACTATGCGCAGTGGCGGCGGAGGCGGGGCAGGCACCGTTTGCCTGCGACGCCTCAAACAACAACTACGGGTTCTGCAGGAGAGAATTGCCGCTAAGGGAGAGGGCGAGGGATCTGGTTTCGCGGCTGACGCTGGAGGAGAAGGTGTCGCAGCTGGTCAACCAGGCGGCCGCAATCCCCAGGCTGGGGATCCCGAGCCTACGAGTGGTGGTCGGAGGCGCTACATGGGCTGGCGGACTTCGTACCCACCGGCGTCACCTTTAAGGGGCAGAGGATCCCCGCCGCCACCAGCTTTCCCCAGGTCATCGTCACGGCTTCCTCCTTCGACTCCCATCTCTGGTACCGCATTGCACGGGTAATTTTATTTACTCCATCGGTTTTATAATACTTGTCTTTGTAGTAATTTGTAAAGTATTTTAAATTCTTTTTTTAAAAAATTATGGCTAAAAAGGCGATAGGAACGGAGGCAAGAGGAGTGTACAACGCAGGGCAAGCGAAAGGGATGACCTTTTGGGCACCCAACATCAACGTGTTCAGGGATCCACGGTGGGGAAGAGGCCAGGAGACACCTGGCGAGGATCCATTGGTCAGCGGCACCTACTCTGTCTCGTACGTGAGGGGGCTGCAGGGAGATCATTTCAAGGGTGGGAAGCACATCCTCGGCGACTCTCACCTGCTCGCTTCGGCCTGTTGCAAGCACTTCACTTCTTACGATTTGGACAGGTGGCATAACATTACTCGCTACATCTTTGACGCTCGTGTGAGTCTCTCCTTCCACTTAATTAATTTCCAAGTTTCAATTCATTCATCTTATATTTATATAATGAGAAATGATGCGTACGTGTGCAGGTGTCAGCACAAGATCTTGCAGATACATACCAACCCCCATTCGAGAGATGTGTAGTAGAAGGAAGAGCAAGCGGTATAATGTGTGCTTATAATCGCATAAATGGTGTTCCCAGTTGTGCCGATTACGATCTCTTGACCACTACCGCTAGAGGGAAATGGGGATTCCAAGGGTATGATATAACTTGTACATGCAATATACACTTAACAGTTAACACTCACACTACTACACTTTAATGGTGTCAATAACATTTCCAAAACTTAATCAGGTACATTGCCTCTGATTGTGATGCTGTGTCCATCATTCATGAACTACAAGGATACGCTAAAACGCCTGAAGATGCTGTTGTTGGTGTTCTCAATGCTGGTATTTATTCCCTCTCTACCTCTTTTTTAGTACTAGCAATCAATATTAAAGTGGAACTAACAGCGGATTAAGGGCATGTTTGGATCACGCATTATAATGCATCTAACAACATTAAGTCCGCATTATAATGCAGGATTTAATTTAAGATTCTGCATTTTAATGCAAACTTTTGCATAATAACACGTGATCCAAATTAACAGGCTCTAATTGTTGTCAATGGGGCTTTTGTTGATCTAGTGGATTGTGGAAGTAGGCTTGCGGCCACATGGAAACATCGGTCCCAACCAAGTGTGCTCCAAAGAGCACCAAGATCTAGCCCTTGAGGCAGCCCTAAACGGCATAGTACTCCTCAAGAACGAAGCCGGGCTCCTCCCACTCCCCAAAACGAAACCCATCTCCCTTGCCGTAATAGGCCCCAACGCAAACGTCACAGAGACTTCTCGGAAACTACCATGGCCCGGGTTGCAAGTCTGTGTCTCCACTTGAAGCGCTCCGAAGCTATGTTACCGACATCAAGTATCACTCGGGTTGTGATAATGTTGCTTGCTCATCGGCTTCCATTGAGGAAGCTGTTGAGATTGCTAAGGCGGTTGACTATGTCGTGTTGTTCATGGGATTAGATGGCACCCAGGAGGGAGAGGACCATGACCGCGAGATTTTGGAGTTGCCTGGAAAGCAACAGTCTTGTTGAAGCCGTGGCAAGAGCCGCCAAGAAACCGGTTGTGTTGGTGGCCATTTGTGGAGGTCCGGTGGACAATTCGTTTGCTAAGTATGATAACAAAATTGGAAGTATTGTGTGGGGTGGATACGGGGGTGAAGCCGGTGGCATTGCGCTTGCTCAAGTACTTTTCGGCAATCACAACCCAGGTAAGTCCTAATAGACCATTTTTTCAGTGCAAGATTATGTAATAACTCAACTAGACTTGTATATAACTCAGCGGGTTACTCTTCCTATTGTCAAGTGGTTTTAGGATGGAATCCTGTTGGACTAATAGATTCAAACCGAAACTTATTTGTGTGTGGAATCCTAACTTGCAGGGGGAAAACTTCCAATGACATGGTATCCAAAGGAATTTACTAAAGTGCCAATGACGGATATGAGGATGCGAGCAGACCTTTGGTCGGGTTACCCAGGACGCACCTACAGATTCTACAAAGGCTACAAAGTGTTTGAGTTTGGACATGGGCTCAGCTACACTACTTACAGCTATAAGTTCATTTCAGTATCTCTCAAAAAGCTATCATTAAATTCTCTTGGTGCTTCTTTGAAGGTTTCGGAATCCGAAGGAGATTCAGCGTCTTCAGTGAAGTATGCTCTGACTTCCGGATTTCGGAATGGGTTATGTGAGAAGTTGAAGTTTTCAGTAATCATTGAAGTGAAGAATGAGGGCGACATGGCAGGAAAACATCCAGTATTGATCTATGCAAGGCACAGGAGAGTTGGAAGAGGGAGTCCGTTGAAACAGTTGATTGGATTTCAAAGTATCAGTTTAGAAGCTCATGAGAAATCTCAAGTGGAGTTTCTGCTGAGTCCTTGTGAGCACCTTAGTAAAGCTAATGAGGATGGGCTTATGGTGCTATAAGAAGGCACTCAGTTTTTAATGGTTGGAGATCAAGAATACCCAATTAGTATCACGTCTTGATTAGAATATGTGATTCTGAAAATCTACATTCTTTACAATAAATTGGGAACGATACCCATTGAAATAAAGACAATATACTTTCTTAGGCTCTTCCATTCTTGTTTTTTCACAAAAGACAGCTAACGATTATACATCCATCTTATATATTGTTCTCTCTGTATGTTCTAGAATTATGTACTAGACTAAATTGTTATGCTTTGCAAAAAGTGATCTCAGCTAAGGGTACAAATCTTTCAACCAATCTTTAATAGATGCTTTGGATTATTATTAAACATAAATTATTAATTGATGAGTTTAGGCACAATGATTCTCAACGCTCCAATCTCTCTTCTTAGCATCCGTTCGACACGCACTAGCGGTGATAAGCTACCCCAAAATCTCTCAAAACTCTAGTACTAAACGGAGCCATGACACTTTTTTTTATTAAGTCGAATTATTTTTTACTACAAATCTTTTTCTTCCTGTTACATGCAATTTTTTTTTAAGAAATGATCTACTAGACCAACTCCCTGTAAAATACAAGATCAACCTAAATCAACAGTAAATCAACAAATGCCTGTAAATATACAACACCAATCTAAATCATCACACCGGGTGATCTTTAGAAATCGGGTGATCTTTAGAAATCAAATAACAAGGGATGATCACAGACCCAAACATTAAAACTAGCTACATACAAATGATCAAAAAAACGATCCAGGAAAAAAAAATTAGTAATTGCGAAAGAAAGATAAAAAAAAAACGCCGACGAGCAAGAAAATCCGCCGCGGAGTTGCACTCCCTGAAACAATGAAAAAACACCACATAAGGAATAGAAGCAACAATGTGACGGATATCATTAACAATAGATTGAATTTCCCAAGGAACCTTCCAAATACTTTTTAAAGAATTAATAAGAGATAAAATTTTCTCCCTCAATAATAAGATGAGAAAGGTTTAACTGAACCGCTCTTTTAACACCTTCTAATAAGGACAACGCTTCTGCTTGGAGAACTGAAACACGATAAATTTTTTGCCTATCAAAACCTAGAATTTTACTATTATGGTCACAAATTAAGAAAGCTATATACGTGGAATTATTAGATCGTTTAGAGGCTTCAAAATTAAGTTTTAACGAGTGAAGCGGAGGTCTTTTCCAAGAGCGATTATTTTTCCTTTTAGGAAGAGGAATTTGTTTACGCGCTGGAGCAATCTGAGAAGAGACCCATTGAAGATGTTGGGATAACGCTAAATCACAAGGGAGTAAGGAAGTCACAAGTTTATTAGGATTAATTTTTTTTAAGTTTCTATGGCCCCAAATAAACCACCAAAGAAAACAAAGAACATTACAATTCTTATTTGCAGTAAAAGTAGCAAACAGATTATCAGCAAAAGTATCAGTCAAAGATATAAAAAAAATTAACATTAAGTTGTGCTTCTAATTTAGATATCATATTTTTAGTAAGAGAACAATTAAAGAAAAGGTGATTTAAGTTTTCATCTTAAGAACTACATAAAGAACAAGTATTAAGAACACAATTATAAAATCGATTTAAACGATCTGTAGTTGGGAGGCAATCCGCACAAGATTTTCACAAAAAGTTTTTTATTTTAGGAGGAAGAGAAGATCTCCAGATCCAAGAGAGGCCAAGAGCAACATCGGGGTGAGATGAGTTGATCAAAGAGGCAGCCGAGGAGACAGAGAAATCACCATCCAAAGATGGAAGCCACACAGTACGATCTGGAGAAGAAAAAGGAATTCTAATTTTTAAAAATGAATCAACTATAAAATCTGGAAGGATTAATTTTAAATTGGCATAATCCCATGAAGACAGAGTTATAAACGACGAGACTTTTAATTTAATATTATTATTTTCAAAATAAGGAAATAAATCAATGTTGGGGAGCCACGGGTCAGTCCAAAAATAATAGAATCACCATTTTCAATAGTCCATAATATACCTTTTGGGAATATATCCCTTATATTCATTTTTCTTCCAAATTGCCAAGAGCAATTTGTCTTCTGATATTGGAACAACGAAAGAGAACCAAGATATTTTTCCGAAATAATATGAACATAGTAATTTTGAGGGGAGGTCATAACTTTCCAAAGAAGCTTCATTTGAAGGGATAAATTGCAATTCTCAGCCGTTCGAAGACCCAATCCCCCTGACTCTTTTGGAGAGCAAATGCTATCCCAACTGATAAGGGGGTGATGATTTGGTTGGAATTTATTCCAGAAGAAGGATTTATTAACTTTATCAATTTCACAAAGAATTCCTTTTGGGAGAAGAAAACTTTGCATTAGATAAATTACCTGACCTAACAAATTAGATTGAAGAAGCACTGCTCTTCCTGCTTGAGAAATCGAGTTAGCTTTCCATTGTGAGAGTTGTTTTTTAAGTTTAGAGATGGAGTCTAGGAAGATTGGATTCTGTACCCTACCTTTAAGGATAAGAATACCAAGATATTTTTCTATAGAAGTAGTAATTTGAATATTCAAAACATTGGCAAGAGAAAGAGTAGAATTCCTAGAGATATTTTCTGAAACTTGAAAACTACTTTTTTGGTAATTTATCGATAAACAGGAGATTCTTGTAAAATTATCTAAAAAGGATTTAATTTAATTAAAAATTTTGTGGGATGCATTTGCAACAATAAGCGCATGATCAGCAAAATTGAGAAAAGGTAAACACGTATTATTTTTTAACTAATTGAATACCAACAAATTTGGAGTCAAGAGTTCCCTGAAATTGCAAGGTTCGCGCAAGGTATTCCATAGCAATAATAAAAATAAAAAGAACAATCGGATCACCTTGGTGAATACCACATTGAGGTGAGAATTCAACCCCCGGTTCATTATTAACAAGAACCAAAGAAGAAGAGGTAGAGATACAAGTCATGATAAGACTCACCCATTTTTCAAGAATCCAAATTTTAGGAGAATTAGTTTTATGAAATTCCAATTGAGTTTGTCATAAGCTTTTTCCATATCAAATTTAATCGCCATCCAACCTTTTTTCCCTTTTTTCTTTTTATGGAAGGAATGGAAGATTTCATGAGTGATAAGAATGTTATCCTAAATAAGTCGTCCTTTAATAAAGGCCCCCTGAAGAGGATGAATAATTGTAGGAAGAATAGATCCTAGCTAAAACTTTTGTAATTATTTTATAAATCGTGTTACAAAGGCTAATTGGACGGAAATGATTTATTGTTAAAGGAGAATCAATTTTAGAAATAAGAGTAATAAAAGATTTATTAATGGATCGAAGCGTATGTCTTGAATGGAAAAAAAACTTGAACTGCTATAACAACAAAATTTCCCACAATATGCCAAAATTTATGGAAAAAATCTACTGGAAAGCCATCCGGACCCGGAGTCTTATTTGGAGCAAGGTCAAAAGCTGCAAATTTGATCTCCGAAGCCAAAGGAGATTTAATTAGCATTAAATTATCAGATTTTGAAATTAAATTAAGGATGATATCAAGATCAGAGTCAAGAATACAACACGCATGATTAATCAAGAATCTATGGGAAAGTTCAAAAAGAAACACCCCTTTGTTAGTTTGGAAAGAAAGAATCCGTTGTTTATAGGAACGAATTTTAGAGACAGATTGGAAGTATTTTGTATTACGGTCAATATTTTGCAAATGAGTAATCTTTACCTGTTGTTTCCAAAAGTTATGCTGGAAATCCAAAAGCGCATTGTATTTATTTAAATGAGATTGCAAACGAGTAATAATGGCATTATTACGCGGATCCACTAATAATTCAGATTGGATATCTTGAAGCTGATTTTCCGAAATCTTGAGTTGTTCAAAATTATTATTTGTATGATGTTTAGCCCAAACTTTGGAGTACTTTTTTAAGAGATTAATTTCATAGATAAATGAAACATAAAAGATTCAGACATATGGTAGCTCCAAACTTTCAAGACTAACGGGGTGAAAGAAGAGTTTGTCATCCACGCATTTTCGAAGCGGAAAGGAATTTTTCTAAAGGAACTAGAAGAGCCAAGAGAAAAGGTTATAAGACAATGATCAGAAATAGTAAAAGGATGATGATGAACCAAAAGAGAAGGGAATAATACACTTAAGGGTTGATGACAAAGGAGACGATCTAATTTTTCAAAAATATTATCAAAAGGAACCGATCGTTTTCTCCAAGTAAAAGGGAAATCACTAGTTTTAGAATCAACTAAACCAAACAAATTTTTAAAATTGAGGAGTCTATTGAATCTACTTAAGAGAGGCTGCACACCCTCTAACTTATCATTTGGAGATGATATTTCATTAAGATCACCAATTAAAAGAAAAGGTAGCTGAAATGGATTAATAGTCTCAACAAGAGAGTGCCAAAAAGAATTTTTTTGATCTTCACAAGAAGGAACGTAGACAAATACTAGCATTAGGTTAAGATTACGAAAGTTATATTGCATAATAATAAGATTATTGGATTGATGAAGTAACACACAATTTTTCGTTTCTATATTATCCGAAATCAGTAACCAAATTCCTCCTTTAGAGCCAATTGATGGACAAGAGATAACATTTTGGAAGCCAGATTTGGGAATAACTGAAATGACAAGATCAAGATCTATTTCAGTTTCCGCTAAGCAAAGAAAGTTCGGTTTGTTTAATTTTTCGAATAAACCCAATTTCCTCCCAGAAATTAGGTTTGCGAATACCTCTAATATTCCAATAGCCAATATTCACGAGCTTTCTTTTTTTCGGTTTAGATCACACATGGCCAAACCCGAACTATGACAGTAAAGATCTGCTTGTTGTAAGCCTTAAAGCGAGCTACTTGAAGTTAGGAAACCTTGTATATTAAAAAAGAAAAAGGTCAGAATAAGATATTAAAAAAAATAGGTAAAAAGAAGAATATTAGGGACAAAATGGAAGAAGTCAACTAACCTTCTAATAGGGAAATAACCATAGAATATAGCTAAATTATTACCAAAATTCCAAAAAGTATGACCACGAATGGTAATAGTATACATATAATTTGAGGAAAGAATATCCAAACAAGAAGTATACTGATGAGGTATTTTCAGTGGTCGTTAATACCTATCAAAGAAACCTTAACTTAACCAACTCAGTAGAGCGGCAAGTAAGGGTCGATCCCAAAGAGACTCTTGTATTTGTGTTGTTACTTGTATGCCAAGTAACCAAAGGTTTTTTTTTATGAATGATTATCTAAGCTACTATGCAAGAATAGAAATAAATATGAATGCAAGGATGATTTAAATATATGAGAGACAAACGTGTTCAACTACTTAAATCCATCATGATATTGATTTGTTGATCATTGATTCTCTTGATTCTCTTCTCCATTGAATAATCTATTGTGGATAATGATCATACTAAGGATTAAGACCCGAACTTCAAATTTAGTTGATAGAACTACCACTCTAACAACCCTAATTAAATAACAACCTAGAAGACCTTCTAGATTCAATTAAATAACAACATGACGATTCAAGTTGTCAATAGAAACAAACACTTAGAGCAACCAGACATCTAAGTAACTTGTGAATTTATTCCCTTCTTTAATCAACTTGTCCAACCGGTACTAAATTGATTAAAGTATACTCTTGATCAAATTAACTCCAACCGGTAATTAATCAGATTCAGTTATAACTAGAAATTCAATTAGGTGATCAATCTAACAAAACCCTAGTTTAGATTCAATTAAGCAAAAGGAATAATTTCTATTCAAGTTTGTTGAGAATCAATCAAACCTCACAACTATATACAAATCATGACTTCAATAACTAGCCAAATACAAGAGAAATTAGCAATGCATAATTGAATTAAAATCAAACTTACAAAGGTTCAAAGGTTCTTCCTTGAGAGAAAACCTTAGCCTCCAAAAGTTGATCAAAAGTTGTTCAAAATTAAACTAACATAAAGTATTTATATGTCTACTAAAAATAACCTCAAACATTATATCTCAATTCATATACTCGGATTACAGAAGCCCAGATAACCAAATACCAAAGCTCAATACCAAAACACGACCCAAATCCACGTCCGCTGAAAAACCCCGATTGCGCGGCTTGGCTAAATTGCGCGGCCGCGCAATCTTGACACCCCGCGCATTCCCCATTCAGTTGGGATTTCTCGGCCACATTGCTCGGGGTCGATCCCGAGCTTTCCCTTTAGCTTCTTGTCTTGGTTTTTCTTGGTTTGGCTCTTCTCCATTTATGCTCCTAGCATTCCTTAGCTCCCTTACCTCGTCCACCACCGCCATAGTCAATATGTACTCGCCCCGCTGTTGTTCTTGAACCTAAAATCCTGTAAAACCGAGCAAACCAGAGCATAATACCCGACAACACAAAAACCTAAAAACTACATAAAAACCAACCTAAAACTAACTAAAACATATATAAAACATGCATCTAAACTACTCCAATATGCGAGCTATCAAATTCCCCCATGCTTAACCCTTGATTGTCCTCAAGCAAGACATAAATCCAAATCACACCATAGAAATGCAATCTTACATCCATCTCAAGTTGAACAAGCATTTCACATATAATTAAAAACTCAACCAAGACTTCTCAACACGCATTATGGTAAGCAACAAGTAATGACCATTCATTTATTCTAGACCTCACCAAGGAAATTGTGTTTGCACTCAACTCTCAAGTGTATAAAGGGTATGTGTTTCACTCAAAAATCACCCATGAAAACTAGACTACCATATGCTTGCATCAGAGTTCTAAATCTCCACCGTTGGGGATCAAATACATAACAAAAATCATGAGGTCTTTTTCCGGCTTGTAATGGGGCCAAGGTAAAGAGAAATTTGGAAGGGATAATATTTGGCCTGTGGTGCTGAATTCGGGATAAAGAACTAATCCTAAACCCAAACTTCAACACTTTCTTTTCTTACTTCTTCCAAACTCTTCTTTCTCAACACCATACATTTACAATTTAAACACTTTGCTTCTTTTTTTTCTTTGTTTTTTTTTCTTTTGCCTCTTTTCAACTCTTTCTTTGCTACTAATGAAGACTAATAACATTTAAGCTCATTTTTTTTCTTTTCTTTTGCAACAGACTTCATCTTCATTTTTTTCCTTTGAAACCAAGAGTTTTATTTCCTCTTTTTCCACCTTTTCATCCAACTCCCTCATACTTGCATCAAACTCACACAAAACAACCAAAACCTAAAGTCCTAAATCCCGGATTATGGGTCAAGCTTATTAGGCTAGGAAAATTTTGTGGAGCTTAATAGAAATAGGCTTAAAGCTCAAAAGAATAGGGGTGTCAAGAACATGGATCTTGTAAGGTAGGAAGGGAAATAATAGGCTTATAAAAAAACATTGCCTTAATCACTTTAATGTCATGCATTCAATCATATAAGCAGTCTTGACAAAGAGTCATAACACAAGTTCTAGAGCTAGATAATCATGGTGATACACTCAAGAATGTAAAGAACAAATAATCATGAAAGGCCAAAAATATCTCACAAGGCTATTTTTCTTTAGAACTTCAGAATGAATCAAATACTCAAGCTAAATACATGCTCCATCCTATAATCAAGGTAATTAATCAATGATCATGCTTATATCATATAAACTTCAGCATATCATGCAAATCATGGGTTAGAATTCATACTCAACTTAGAAACACAAGAGGAATCAAACAATGGGGAAATAAAAACCTAAATGCAATATTTTTGTATTTTTTTTCAAATTTTCTGATTTTTTCATTTTTCAAAAATTTTAATCAATGCATGCAAAAATCTAAATATGACCTAATCTAATGCAACTATATGCAATGCAAATAAGTAATTCCCTTCCCCCATGCTTAAAACATACTTTGTCCCCAAAGTATAGTAAAAAGAAAAGGAAAGAGAAAAACTCACAAAGAAACTAGCTATCCGGGTAATGCGGCGGGAAATCCGACGGTGGTGGTGAAGGCTTCTTCGGGTTATCAATCTTCAGACCTAGGATATCTAACACACACACACAAAAAAAAAAAAACTACCTAAAAAGCAAAAGATTATAACTGAAAAACAAAACTACTCTAAACCTTGGGTTGCCTCCCAAGAAGCGCTTGTTTAATGTCATTAGCTTGACCCTTAGCACAAATTGACAAGATTATACATTGTCAATGCCCTTAGCAACATGTCAAATCCATGTGCACACATCTCAGAAAAACATAAGTAACACCGTGATAAATTAAAGATGTATAATATAACTTCCAAAGATCGTTTTAACTTATCAAACATGTGTGCCCAATTGGCATGAAATGGCATTTGCTCAAGTAAATTCAACAGAAGTGGTGGTTTTAGAAAATACTTACAGTATGAATCAAAGCACTTGTCAACAATACCACTTTTATCCAAGATGATGAACTCCATAGATTCTCCATCTTCCACCTTGTGTTGTAAACTTGGCTCCTCATCTTGGAACTCCATAAGCTCCTGATGTGAGAAGGTGGGGAAACTAAAGCATGGGATGTCAAGGCCTAACATAGGGTGCACCATGACAACGGGAACCTTAACAGGTGTATCATGTTGATTCTCTCCCTCATGGTTGTCTACTTCATCAGAAAAGAAGTCATCTTGGTCGACAAAGGAGTCTTCTTCCAAAACCGTAAAACCCTCAAGCAATTTACTCCACGTGAGTGAAGATGATTCAGGCTCCCTAGGCTCTGTAAGAATCTCTATGTCATCACAGACTTCCATCGGCTCTATGATAATCTGCTCAACTTGCCTTATAGGTGTGAATTCATGTTGGACATCAAATTCATCCTCATAACCCACATCAAGTTTCTTAGATTGCTCCTCAACTTGAATTTGGGTGTTTGACTCATGATCGTTTAACTCCAATGTGATTCCACCACCATTTCCACACAACTCAAAAGGACATGAGATTGTGGAATGAAACCTTGAAGAACATGACTCACAGTTCTCCATGATTATAGCATCCGCCCCTTTTGAGATATCCCTGATTATATCCTCAAGAGACTTATCAACCGGTTGGGGTGGTTGAGAAGATGACTCAACTAGAAATCTTTGATGGCTCATAAAACAAAAGAAATCCCAGCATTCCTCATGTCTCAAAAATAAAAGCCTCTCATTGCTCATGTAGTCAGCCAATCCCCTTGTCTCAAGATTCATACCATGGATAACTCCCATGTTTACCTCTCTATCATTGTACTGTAATCCCCAAGCACCAAGTTCAAACACATGGTCTTGAAATCTTGAAAAATAATCATGGAAGTGTTCATCCTGCAACTGTCTACAATCGAACAAAGTCATAGATTAGTAGCACGGGTGTTATGAACCGTAAGATAGGTTCACAACACCAAGAATAGCACAAAAGTAAAAACACAAATAGCGAGGAGTCCCCGGCAGCGGCGCCAAATTTGATGAGGTATTTTCAGTGGTCGTTAATACCTATCAAAGAAACCTTAACTTAACCAACTCAGTAGAGCGGCAAGTAAGGGTCGATCCCAAAGAGACTCTTGTATTTGTGTTGTTACTTGTATGCCAAGTAACCAAAGGGGGTTTATTTATGAATGACATCTAAGCTACTATGAAAGAATATAAATAAATATGAATGCAAGGATGATTTAAATATATGAGAGACAAACGTGTTCAACTAGTTAAATCCATCATGATATTGATTTGTTGATCATTGATTCTCTTGATTCTCTTCTCACTTGAATAATCTATTGTGGATAATGATCATACTAAGGATTAAGACCCGAACTTCAAATTTAGTTGATAGAACTACCAGTCTAACAACCGTAATTAAATAACAACCTATAAGACCTTCTAGATTAAATTAAATAACAACATGACGATTCAAGTTGTCAATAGAAACAAACACTTAGAGCAACCAGACATCTAAGTAACTTGTGAATTTATTCCCTTCTTTATTCAACTTGTCCAACCGGTACTAAATTGATTAAAGTATACTCTTGATCAAATTAACTCCAATCGGTAATTAATCAGATTCAGTTATAACTAGAAATTCAATTAGGTGATCAATCTAACAAAACCCTAGTTTAGATTCAATTAAGCACATGGAATAATTTCTATTCAAGTTTGTTGAGAATCAATCAAACCCCACAACTATACACAAATCATGACTTCAATAACTAGCCAAACACAAGAGAAATTAGCAATGCATAATTGAATTAAAATCAAACTTACAAAGGTTCAAAGGTTCTTCCTTGAGAGAAAACCTTAGCCTCCAAAAGTTGATCAAAAGTTGTTCAAAATTAAACTAACATAAAGTATTTATATGTCTACTAAAAATAACCTCAAACATTATATCTCAATTCATATACTCGGATTACATAAGCCCAAATAACCAAATACCAAAGCTCAATACCAAAACACGGCCCAAATCCACGTCCGCTGAAAAACCTCGATTGCGCAGTTTGGCTAAATTGCGCGGCCGTGCAATCTTGACACCACGCGCATTCCCCATTCAGTTGGGATTGCTCGGCCACATTGCTCGGGGTCGATCCCGAGCTTTCCCTTTAGCTTCTTGTCTTGGTTTTTCTTGGTTTGGCTCTTCTCCATTTATGCTCCTAGCATTCCTTAGCTCCCTTACCTCGTCCACCACCGCCATAGTCAATCTGTACTCGCTCCGTTGTTGCTCCTGAACCTAAAATCCTGTAAAACCGAGCAAACCAGCGCATAATATCCGACAACACAAAAACCTAAAAACTACATAAAACCAACCTAAAACTAACTAAAACATATATAAAACATGCATCTAAACTAATCCTATATGCGAGCTATCATATACAGAAGATGAACCATAAACCGAAATATATAATGTTGAAATTCATACAAGGACCACACAAAGAAGGTAACTATCAAATGACCATAATTCAAAACGATATGACATGTATACATATAATTTGAGAAAAAAGGTTCCGAACTAGAAGTAAGCAGAATTTTGTTCATACAAGCATGAGGTGAAGGTTTAAATATAAGCTGGAAGAATGAAGCAGCTCAAGATAGAGAAATGGATTATTGAAACAAAGGACTTGTAGAAAACAGAAGAAAATAAGGAAACCAGAAAGCTATTAAACCAAAATTCAAATGAAAAGCTTTGCTAGTAGTGGAAAATTCATACCTCACAGACCAGTCACAAAAAAAAAATTGCAGAGGCCACCAACTGAGTATAAAAGGATAAGATAGTATTTTGACAAAATGAAATAAGGCAAAATATTCCATAATATTATACATAGACAACAGAAGCAATCATCATCAGAGCAAATAGGTCTAAAGTGGGCGTAGAAGACATCAAAAAGAGTCCACAACAAGGAGCCAAGGCTCAGCAAACCGTTACAAAAGTTGTTCAACACAGCAGATGGATAAGATGCAGGAAAAAAGTATACATAGATTGAACAATATAATTCTTAGGATATAGGTTATATTTTAATAAAAGTATATAAATGAAGTGGATGAACAGTAGCTTGTAAATTTTGACATAATGTTGGCAAACAACAATACGAATAATATAGATAGATCTTGAAGTTTCGGTTTTTGCTTTTTTAAACACAAGCATACAAGAGATGATAGGTTTAGAAGGAAGATCATCTAAGTAAAACAAAAGAATTAAATGGGTGATTTCAATAACAATTCTCAAAGGGAGTCTATCAAAGAAATAAAGCACCCAATTTTCTTCATTGAATTTTGCACTAATCCAAGAAGAGGTATGAGGCCAAACTTCAACTTTGTTAAGAAGAAAAAGGAGCCAAAGCCAACATACATCAACCTGGATTAGTAAATAGGTCAAGTCATGGTTCAAACACCCCCTCAACAAGGAAGGCAACAACACCTCAACCAAAAACATCATAAGATAACTTAAAGAGATAGGGAGCACTTGCTGCCAGTTCCAGGAAGAGGGGGAACCAGTAACAAGACTGATCAAGAAAGCAGAAAGAGGCATAAAAAGAGAGTACAAAAAAGGAGCAAAGTCAGAACAAATGTCATAAAAGTTTAAGTAATAGATAAGAAGCAAAGAAAAAATGTAGAACATATTAGCAAAAGGATTTAGCATACAAATGAAAAGATCGCAGGAAGAATCATGAAAGATGTCACAAATAAACCAAACAGGGGAAGTAGAAGATGACAGGGAGCAATCACATTAAAGAGATAAGAGAGAGAACCTGAGAATTCTACTAAACTCCAAGATTCCATAATAGAATTTATAAAGAAGCAATGGAATGTGTTGAGAGGGTTTCTTGACAACAAATAAATTTATAAGTCAAGACCCCGCTGAGTATAGCGAAGTCAGGATCGTTCCACAGGAAGCAAGGTTGTTCGTTTATCAATCTACTAAAAAGCACATAAAAACAAATAAAAACACTCACAAGTAGCCTCGTTAACGACGTTGTCAGGGTCGTTAACGAACCACCGAACACAAAAACACTTCAAATAACGACCTAAATAAATTCTAATTAAATTCGGTACCGAGGCAAGTACTCAGCAACGAAAGTTCACTAGAAATAATCCAAATAAAACAAAGATCTAAGACTAGGGACACCACAACATAGCCAAGCATATAAACTCGTAAGAAGATAAGATCATGCCTTTAAACAGATAGAATCATCAACTTTCATTGACTTAGCAAGTAAATTAACAAACTTTCGTATCCTAATTCACTTAATTGCTTGTTTTGGATCTAAAGCTTGAAACTTTCATATTCAAACAATATCAACCTTCAAGTTACTAACTTTCTCTTTCAATCAAGTTAAAAACTCAAATTACCTCAACTTTCGTTTCGGTATAAGCACAACAAACAATCTAAATAAAAGATAAAAGGCATTCAACACACAATCTTACTCATCAAACATGCTCAACTATGCCGGGCTTAACCCCGATCCTAGAAAAGAAAACTACTCACTAATCATAACTAAGAAACTAATAACTTCAATCAAAGAAAACATTGAAAACAAAACAAAACTCAAATTAATAAGAAAATATCGTCTTACAAAGATTCAGAAGAAACCGAAAACATCAAAATACCGAATCAAATTCACGACTAACGATCCCGGTGACTTTCGTCTACCGAGCCTCTTCGATCACAACTCCGATCCGACTTCTCTCTCTCTCGGCCCTTCGAAAATCTTCTCTAAATTCCCTTCTCAAAGACCTCCCTTTTCTATGCTATATAGAAGGGTATTTATACTAAAAAGCTAAAAAACTAAAAGGCTAAAAGATATAAACTTTCCTAAAAAGATAGAAACAAACCCTAAAAGATAGAAATAAAATCTAAAAAGATAATAAAACCTAAAATACATATTCCAATAACCCCAAAAGATTCTAAAAAGATACTCAACCGACACGGAAATAAATTCCCGCTCAGGATCGATGAATTATAAAATAAAAACTTCAAATCTTCTCCTTCGTGGCCTCGTTCACGAGCCCTCACAGCCTCGTTAACGAGCCTGAGCTTTGTTTTCTTCCACACTTCCTCTCGTAATCTTGAGCTTTGACTTCTTCAATCTTGTACTCCTCCGTCTTTCACTATAACGCTCCAAATTCAGCTCCATATAGCTCTTTTCATCGCTAAAACCTACAAAATATGCAAAATAGCGTAGCTTCCACTCTTTTCATAGAAATATGCAAAACTATCTAAAAACACTCAAAACTAAACCTAAACTTAACAAAACTAAATCTAATAAGCAAAGAAAACCTACTAAAAACTATACCAAAAATGCGAACATCAAAATACCCCATACTTAGACTTGCTTGTCCTCAAGCAATAAACAAAACACTAACCATAACCAAAACAAACATACTCATCAAGACATAGCCATCATCTAAAAAGCAACATCTACACATGAGAAAAATATAGCAAAATATTATTAACGTCCTTACACATATATGCACTTAAATAGACATAAGATAATACAATCCAACCTTACATGGGATATTGTGTTTCACTCAACTCTCAAGTGTTTTGGCTTATAAATTCAATCTCTCAACTCATCTTATATACAAAAACTCATAGAAATTGGAACTTATATCACCAATACTCTCCACCCAAGATTTGTCAAAACAAGCAAAAATCATCAAGAAAACTTAGGAGGCTCAATGAAAAACTTCATAGAAGCTTCCATTCGGCAGGGTTGTAATGGGGCTCGATAAAAGACAATAGGGAGTGGAAATATTTTGGTCATGTGGTGCATATAATATCCGGGAATCAAAGACTCCTAAAAACTCACATCTCCAAAAACTCTCATAAAAGATTATACCAAACTCACTCTTCTTTATGCACACTTATTTTCACCCACCCTTTATCATCCTAGAAAGTCTCATAATCAAATTAAAAGAATCTCTGATATTATATAAATACAAATGCACTTCAACTCTTCACTCCCTTTATTATTCTTCTTCTCTTTTTTTTCTCTTTTTTTATATCATCTCGCTGCCTCGTTAACGAACCCACATCAGGGTCGTTAACGATCCGCCGTACACATTCTTTCTTCACTTTCTCACATCCATCAAAAACTTTATTTTGTGCATCTTTTAAAAAATCTTTCTTATTACATGTAAAAACAAGAGACTTCCATTCTACCCTTCCCAAATACCCTTCAATTAAAGCAAAATATAAACAACTCCTTTCTTTTTAACACACCGCAAAACTTACCTCTCCAATCTAAGTCCTAATTCCCGGATAGGGGCAAGCTTATCTCGGCTATGGAATATTTTTGTGGAGCTATAAATAAAAGGCTTCAAGCTAGATTTGGTTATCAAAAAGAAGGAATAATGCAAGGGTAGATAGGGAATAATAGGGCTTATAAAAATAAGTTCTCCATCATATGATCTTCACAAGTAATGAACAAAAAATCTTATAAGGGTCTCAAGAAATAGATAACCATCACAATTCCAAGAGATAATATGCATAAAGAGAGTAAATCACACAAGGAAAGAAGAGGGATTTATAAATGTTCTCCCTATAAGGCCAAAAATAACTCACAAGGTAGATTTTGTTGGATTGCATCATCTATGCTATAAAGTATATGTGCTCAATTTCATCAAATGCTATTTTCTTCTAAAACCAATAATTTTCAAGTTGAGAATCCGGCTATACTTTTAAAGATATGCTTGCAAGGAATTATATGATTAAGTTAGGGATTGCTATCATAGAACTTAAGAAAGGGATATCTATCAATTCTAAAACTCTTTTTTTTTATTTCTAAAAAATTTTCAATTTTTTTTCGATTTTTGATTTTCAACTTAAAGAAATAAAAACTACATGAAACACATAGACACCTAGGACATAAGTTTTCTACTTCCTCCCACCCCATACTTAAAATTACATTGTCCCCACTGTAAGAAAAATAAGAAGAAGGAAAAGAAATAGAAAAGAAAACAACGAAAGATTAAAAAGAAAATGAAAGACATAAAAACTTACAAAGTTGTAAAAGTGGAAACAAGGAAAAACGTCATCTTCGGGTTGAATCAACGGTTTGGTGGAGGGAAAGTAGTGCTCAAAGTTCCCCATGAAGTCGTACATCGTCCTCCAACGCTCAGCATCCTCTGCCTCTCTCTGACGCTGCCTCTCATCCTCCATCGACATGCGAGCTGAATAGACAGATTCCCATCTATCCATCCTCCTATGAATGTGATCCTACTGGAGGTGAAGCTGCTGCATCCGTGCAGAAAGATCCTCGGCCCATGGTGGTGGTATACTCGATCCTGTGTACTCGGGCTGAGGAGGTGGTGGGTAGTGAGGCTGGAAGTGGTCTTGATACATCACCGGGTTGTAGGGCATGAGTCCATAGGCATGGGGGTCGACATGAGCTGGTGGTGGGTCGACAGGAGCTCTCGGCACCTCGTTAACGAAGCTGGGTGCCTCGTTAACAGTGTTGGGATGGGGCTGGAAATGGTCGTTAACGAGCCTGGTGGGCTCGTCAACGAAGATGTTGCTCCCTAAGACCTCCGTGTCAATGTCTTCTTCCTCGTAATTGAGCTCCTCAGTGCCGCCCTCGGTGTCGGCCTCTTCGGTGTCGTTTCCTACTACCTCGGTATCCTCTTCATCTTCATCTTCATCTTCATCCATGGCTTCCCGCTCAAACCGAGATTCACATGGCCTAAGCGAAAGCTCGTCCTACGGCTTAGGTTCCAATGGGTAGGCATGTCCCGTCCATGCCTCGTACCAATTCGGTACGTAGAGAAGCTCGAATTTGTCGAGGGTAGGTGTAACGATGCGGTCTTGAACTTTCACCTTGAATCCTCCCTCGGCTTGAATGAAGACACCGGAGCTATACCAATAATTTTTGTTGAGGAGTTGGGCGTGAGCCGGTGTGTAGCAGGTGAGATCGACTCCAATATTCTTAGCCAAGAGGCTAACCAAGTTGCCACACCAAACCTCCTTGGACTTAGTTGATTTTCCGATGTAGTAAGCCACTCGTACCCCAAATTCAAGGGGCCGGGCTCCTGAAAAACGATGGTGCGGAAACAAGCAACTTCCGTCCTTGTAGGCCGGTTCAATTCTCTCTTCGGCCAATACGTCGCGGCGAGGACTCTAAGAATAATCCGGAAGATGGGGTTGATGATGGTTGCTCCGGATAATGCCGCGGTGGAGGATTGAACCTCCCCGGTGATGTAGCTCCAAGTGCGGGTCACTCGGTAGTCCTTCAAGATATAATCTCTCGATGGGTTTGGGAGATCTAAGATTGCTTTGAACTCCGCCATTGTGAACTCTCGGTCCTCGTTACCGAGCCGAAACCGGATCCGTCCCGCCGAGGTCTTCGACGAGAAGTTGGTCTCCAAAGTGGCCAAGAACTCGGATGTGAGGGTCGGATAGTGTGGCAAACTCTCTTGCTTCAAAAGATGGGCGGCTCCAAGGATGACGAAAGCCTCCTTGACATCCGTGTAGATCCCCGTGTTGACAGCGCTGGACTTTGAGAACCATCGGGTGTAGTGGTCCTTCTCCAGAAAATCACGGTAACGCCGTACTTGACCCTGAGTACTCAGAATAACGTCATCCACTCAAGGTGGAGATGGGGACCTATGGTTTCTCCTCTTCTTCTGAGCTCGGGTAGCGGTTCTGCTTGAGCTCCCTTGCTAGTCTGATGATGTGAGAGCCATGGTGTCTCTTATATCTTCGTCTGGGTCAGTTTGCTCATGGAATTTCTTCAGCCGGTGTCCATTAACTTTGAAGATTACGCCTCAGTTATCGGTCAACTCTACTGCTCCGTGAGGATAAATGTGACGAACCACAAATGGCCCACTCCATCGTGTTCTGAGCTTTCCCCGGAATAATCGGAGTCTAGAGTTGAAGAGAAGTACCTTATCGCCGACGTAATAAGTTTTGGGCACTAATTTCCGATCATGCCAGCTTTTGGTTCGCTCCTTGTAGATTTCAGCATTTTCGTACGCCTTCAGCCTCAGTTCTTCTAATGCTTGCAAGTCCATCAATCTTTTTGCTCCTGCTGCGTCGAGGTTCATGTTGAGATCCTTAAGAGCCCATAATGCTTTATGCTCCATCTCGACCGGTAAATGACATGCCTTGCCATACACTAGATTATAGGGGGTGGTGCGGAGAGGCGTCTTGTATGCTGTCCTATATGCCCACAGAGCGTCATCCAATTTGGAGGACCAAGCCTTCCTAGAACGGGAAACTGTCTTCTCCAATATGCTCTTTATTTGCCTATTTGAAACTTCGACCTGGCCACTCGTTTGGGGGTGATAAGGCGTTGCCACCCGATGAGATACCCCATACTTAGCCAAAAGTGCTTCAAAACTTCGCTCAATGAAATGGGAACCACCATCACTGATAAGGACTCTTGGAATGCCAAACCTGGGGAAAATAGTGGTCTTGATGAATTTAGCCACAGTCTTGGTGTCGTTAGTCCTTGTAGCAACAGCTTCCACCCACTTGGAGACATAGTCGACCGCAACTAGGTAGTACTTGTAGGGGCCTGAGGCAGGAAACGGTCCCATGAAGTCAATGCCCCATACATCAAATAGCTCAACCTCTAATATCCCATTTAGTGGATTTTCATGTCTCCAAGTTATGTTGCCTGAGCGTTGACATCCATCACATGCTGTCACATAAGCTTGTACATCCTTGAACATGGTTGGCCAATAGAGACCACTTTGAAGAATCTTCGCAGTAGTTTTGAATCCTTTTGCATGGGCTCCAATTGGAAGTGTGTGACATTGACGGATCACATTCTCGATCTCCTCTTCTGGAATTCAACGCCTAAAGAGGTGATCGCTCCCTTGCTTAAATAAGTAGGGATCATCCCAATAGTATTGTTTTACATCATGGAGAAATTTCTTCTTCTTTTGTGGGGTAAGGCCCTCGGGAATCACGCCTCCTACAAGATAGTTAGCGAAATCCGCAAACCAAGGGGCTTTTGACCCTCTAACAGCATGGATTGATATTGAGGAAGAAGAAATAGAAGAAGGAGAAGGAATGAAATTAATTTGAGAAGGCTTAGTTTCAAAAAGCTTACCTGGATGGGTCATTAACGAGCTAGGAGTCATTATATTGACCTCGGTAACGACTTCCCGTGGCTCAGTAACGACTTGATTGACTGGCATGCCGACCCACTCTGAAAATTTACCCTTGTAATTTGTGTCTTCCAGCCTCGGCACCTCGTTAACGACCCTGAAGGGGTCGGTGACGATGGTCTTGTGGAGTTCGACGTCGTTCAGCAAGAGGTGTTCATCAGGTCTGGAATCGTTTATCGGCACCTTATTGTTGGACTCGGTGATATGCTCTATTGGCAACCTGGATAAGTGATCTGTCACTAGATTTTCTGCTCCCTTTTTGTCTCTTATTTCATGGTCAAATTCCTGCAGCAAGAGCATCCAACGAAGCAATCTAGGTTTGGCATCTTTTTTAGCCATTAAGTATCTAACAGCTTCATGGTTAGTATAAACAATCACTTTGGATCCAACAAGGTAGGACCGGAATTTTTCAAAGGCAAATACCACCGCAAGAAACTCCTTCTCTGTTGTGGTATACTTACTCTACGTATCATCCAGCGTCTTACTGGCATAATAGATGGCGTGGAGCTTTTTGTCCTTCCGTTGCCCTAGGACTGCGCCAACTGCATAGTCACTGGCATCACACATAATCTCAAATGGTAGTGTCCAATCTGGGGACTGCATGATGGGGGAAGACACGAGGGCAGCTCTTAACCTGTAAAATGCTTCAAGACATTCTGGAGACAGCTCAAACACTACATCTTTCATTAGTAGGTTAGTCAAAGGTTTAGCTATCTTAGAAAAATCTTGAATAAATCGTCTGTAAAAGCCAGCATGCCCTAAAAAACTCCTAATGTCTCTTATAGAAGAAGGAGGAGGTAGTTTTTCAATAAGCTCAATTTTTGCTCTATCTACTTCTATCCCTCTTTTAGAGACAAAGTGTCCTAGTACTTTCCCTTCTTGAACCATGAAATGACACTTTTCCCAGTTTAGCACAAGATTGGTTTCTTCACATCTTTTAAGCACTCGTGCAAGGTTAGCAAGACAAGAATCAAATGAAGAACCATAAACAGAAAAGTCATCCATGAAAACCTCTACAATATCCTCTATCATATCCGAAAAAATGGCCATCATACATCTTTGAAAGGTAGCAGGGGCATTGCAAAGCCCAAATGACATTCTTTTATAAGCAAAGGCTCCATAGGGGCATGTAAAGGTTGTTTTCTCTTGATCATCAAGATGAATGGGAATCTGCCAAAAGCCGCTATATCCATCTAAATAACAGAAATAATCATGCTGGGCTAAGCGTTCTAACACCTGATCTATGAAAGGAAGCGAAAAATGATCTTTTCTAGTAGCACTATTAAGCTTCCTATAATCAATGCACATCCTCCAACTAGTGGTGGTTCTAGTCGGAATAAGCTCTCCCTTTTCATTTTCTATCACAGTCATCCCCCTTTCTTTGGGACTACATGGACCGGACTCACCCATTGGCTATTCGAAATAGGAAATATGATCCCAGAATCAAGTAATTTAATAATTTCCTTTTTAACTACATCCTTCATATTAGGATTTAACCTACGCTGATGCTCTATGGTGGGTTCATGATTGTCCTCCATGTAAATCCTATGCATGCAAAGGGAAGGGGATATGCCAGTTATATCATCTAAGGAGTAGCCTATGGCTTTTCTATGCATCCTAAGCACATTCAGGAGTTTTCGTATTTCCTCATCTTTTAATTCAGCATTAATGATGACAGGTAGAGTAGAATTAGGACCGAGGAATTCATACCTGAGGGAGTCTGGCAGAGGTTTAAGTGTTGGGGACGGTTCAACAGGGATTAGAATCGGCTCTTCTGGTTCCGTCTTCAACACCGCCTCAAAACATTCAAAGGCTGAAATTTCGCTGTCTTCGGCAAGGGTCGTTAACGAACCTGAAGTGGTCGTTAACGAGCCTGCGTCTTCTGCCAGGAGAATCGGTAACGGTGCTGGAGGACTCGTTACTGAAACTGCAGTGGTTATTTCTGCCCATCGTTGCCCTGAAATTTCATCACTTAATGCTGATCTTCCTATAGGGTCTCCACATTCAATGATCTCTTTGTGGGTGTAGAGTATCTTGACTTCGGCTTTTTCGGACTCCTTGTTGGGATTGTTTAAATCGGAATTTCGTCACCTCATCCCCAATTTCGAAAGTTAGGAGTCCTCTCCTAACATCGATTATGGTTCCTGCTGTGGCAAGGAACGGTCTTCCTAAAATAATAGGCACCACCGGATCTTCGGGCATTGTCATCACGATGAAATCGTTAGGAACAAAGAAATTGCCTACTTGAACTGGAAAATCTTCTATCAACCCTGTTGGTTTGATGCAAGATCCGTCCGCCATGTAAAGCCGCATGTTGATGGCCTCTAGTGGTCCCATATTGGCTTTAGACCAGATTGAGAGAGGAATGAGACTAGCACTGGCACCTAGATCGCATAAAGCCTTCAACTTGTGGTTGCCTATGCCAATCGTTATTGCAAACCTTCCCGGATCTCCTAGCTTTTTCGGTAGAGCTATCGATCTGACTTCATCTTGCAGCTCTGTAATGGACCTTTTCCTGCTAAGAATATCTTTCAAAAACTTTGTGTAAGCCGGCATTTCGCTTAGGGCCTCAGCGAATGGGATGGAAATATTAATGCCCTGAAGAATCTTAACGAAACGCTTGAACTTACTCTCAGTAGAATCCATAGATTTCTTAGTTGGAAATGGAAGAGATTTCACCATTCTCGGAACCAAGTTGGGATCAAGAGGTGAGAGTACCGGGTCGACACTGGGGTCGTTTGGTGTCCTCGGCGGGTCGTTACCGACCCTGGTGGGGTCGTTAACTACCCTGGATTTGAGAGGAAGGCTCGATTTAGAGAACTTACCTGTTGTAGGGTCGTCAGATACCCTCGGAGCCTCGTCATCCTGGTGTGTAGGCTCGGTATTTGCTCTCGTTGGCTCATTAACGAGCTGTTTTGCGAGGTCTTGTTCCTCCTTCTCTTCAGCTTGAACTCTCTCCGGTAATGTCTTCCCACTTCTGAGGTGTACTGTTGCTATTTGGCCTCTAGGGTTCTCCTCGGGGCGGCCCGGGAGTTGTCCTTGTGGTCTTGGAATCCGTGCAGCTAAGTCCCCTAGTTGGGAATCAACACTTCTCTTCCAAACATCGAACTCTCCCCATCTTTTATCTTGGCGGTTCAGTTTGGCTTGAACTTCATCAACTTTGTTGTTCACTCCGTTAATGCTTTCCTTTATTTCCTGAACCCATGATGGCGTCTCCTGATGGCCTGGAGGTCGATATGGTGCAGGTCGTCTATCTGGTGGGGGCACTGCATAGTTTTGATTTGTATTTTGATTGCCCCATGGTTGATAGTTGTTCGACCTGTCATTGTAATTAGGCTGGTTCCTGTATGGTCCTCTCATATAATTCATCTCAGCTATTGTCTCAGCGGTTCTAACCTGCTCAATGTTAGTGCAAGCAGAAGTACTATGTGCAGAAGAACCACATTCTTGACATGATTGAGAGGATTTCAGAAAATTTACCTGTTTCTTCAGACGGTTGACCTCGTCTTGTAAGAATTGATTTTTAACATCTGGGTCAACTTCATCTCTGTTAGGTAAGTAGAGACGTTTTTGAGTTTGTGGAACTTGCTGGGTTCCGTACATAGCATCGTAATTAGCCAGCTTATCCAACAGTTCCCACGCCTCTGTCGGGTTCATCTCTATAAAACCGCACGCAGTATGCGTGTTGATGCGGTTCTTAGTCTCTGCGTTGATACCCTGGAAAAAGATTTCTTGCAAAACATATAAAGGTTGCCCATGAGTAGGGCACTGTCTAAGCATCTCTTTGAATCTTTCCCATGTTTCAACGAATGTTTCATTAGGCAACTGGTGATAGGAGGTGATGCGTTTCCTCAACTCCGTTGTCTTAGCAGGAGGGAAAAACTTTGTAAGAAATTGATCGTACAAAGCTTTCCAAGTCCTGATAGACTTAGAAGGTAGGCTCTCCAACCAGTTCAGAGCCTTTCCAGTAAGAGACCATCTAAAAACTTTTAACAGAACATATTCTAATGAGACACCTTCAGCAACTATGGTGTCACATAAATCAAGAAAGTTCTAATATGCTCCATAGGGCACTCAGCAGGTTTCCCTTCAAATTGAGCCCGTTTGATTAAGGATATAACTTGAGACTTGATCTCAAAAGGTTTCTCTATCGCTGGAAGCACAATAGGAGATTCTGGCACCCTCAGTTCCGGATGCATGTATTGTTTGGCATTCCTTGGATAGGCATCAAGCTCTTCTTGTAGACGAGCTTTGTCAGCTCGTTGACGCTCAGCTTCGGCGTCTGCGCCGTCCTTCTCGGCTTTAAGTGCCTCCATCTAAGTGCGGAGGATCTCTAACTCTCGAGCCATCTCTTCTGCTGTGGCCATGGCTCGGTTTTCTCGGAGTCGACGGTGCAGGGAATGTTCGAGTTTTGAGTAATAACCAGTGTTATCAAACTGAAGCCTTCGTCGTCCTACCGGCATACACTGAGAAAACAGACAAAGAAAACGAAAATTAAAAAACAAAAACGGGGTCGGGCTATTCCCGAATCCAAACATAAACTAACAAACTCGTTGCTTCCCCGGCAACGGCGCCAATTTGTTGAGAGGGTTTCTTGACAACAAATAAATTTATAAGTCAAGACCCCGCTGAGTATAGCGAAGTCAGGATCGTTCCACAGGAAGCAAGGTTGTTCGTTTATCAATCTACGAAAAAGCAAATAAAAACAAATAAAAACACTCACAAGTAGCCTCGTTAACGGCGTTGTCAGGGTCGTTAACGAACCACCGAACACAAAAACACTTCAAATAACGACCTAAATAAATTCTAATTAAATTCGGTACCGAGGCAAGTACTCAGCAACGAAAGTTCACTAGAAATAATCCAAATAAAACAAAGATCTAGGACTAGGGACACCACAACATAGCCAAGCATATAAACTCGTAAGAAGATAAGATCATGCCTTTAAACAGATAGAATCATCAACTTTCATTGACTTAGCAAGTAAATTAACAAACTTTCATATCCTAATTCACTTAATTGCTTGTTTTGGATCTAAAGCTTGAAACTTTCATATTCAAACAATATCAACCTTCAAGTTACTAACTTTCTCTTTCAATCAAGTTAAAAACTCAAATTACCTCAACTTTCGTTTCGGTATAAGCACAACAAACAATCTAAATAAAAGATAAAAGGCATTCAACACACAATCTTACTCATCAAACATGCTCAACTATGTCGGGCTTAACCCCGATCCTAGAAAAGAAAACTACTCACTAATCATAACTAAGAAACTAATAACTTCAATCAAAGAAAACATTGAAAACAAAACAAAACTCAAATTAATAAGAAAATATCGTCTTACAAAGATTCAGAAGAAACCGAAAACATCAAAATACCGAATCAAATTCACGACTAACGATCCCGATGACTTTCGTCTACCGAGCCTCTTCGATCACAACTCCGATCCGACTTCTCTCTCTCGGCCCTTCGAAAATCTTCTCTAAATTCCCTTCTCAAATACCTCCCTTTTCTATGCTAGATAGAAGGATATTTATACTAAAAAGCTAAAAAACTAAAAGGCTAAAAGATATAAACTTTCCTAAAAAGATAGAAACAAACCCTAAAAGATAGAAATAAAATCCAAAAAGATAATAAAACCTAAATACATATTCCAATAACCCTAAAAGATTCTAAAAAGATACTCAACCGACACGGAAATAAATTCCCGCTCAGGATCGGTGAATTATAAAATAAAAACTTCAAATCTTCTCCTTCGTGGCCTCGTTAACGAGCCCTCACAGCCTCGTTAACGAGCCCGGGCTTTGTTTTCTTCCACACTTCCTCTCGTAATCTTGAGCTCTGACTTCTTCAATCTTGTACTCCTCCGTCTTTCACTGTAACGCTCCAAATTCAGCTCCATATAGCTCTTTTCCTCGCTAAAACCTACAAAAGACGCAAAATAGCGTAGCTTCCACTCTTTTCATAGAAATATGCAAAACTATCTAAAAACACTCAAAACTAAACCTAAACTTAACAAAACTAAATCTAATAAGCAAAGAAAACCTACTAAAAACTATACCAAAAATGAGAACATCAGAATGCATAAAGTTGAATAGATCGAAACCTCAAGAGGTCAGAAATATAGAGCACCTGCACATAACACATATAGAAGAGAGGGATAAGGCTATGAGTATGAAAATGGATCAACGGCAAACAGGTCACAAAAATTATAAATTGCAGCACAAGAGTAGATTGAGGAGATTGATCATGTTTTACACTTAGTTTCATCAAAGTTGGGAGAACAAGTTTAAATAATAGTTCATAAGATAAAGGGTCATTCTCTCGATGCACCAGGTGTGTTAAGATCACAATCTTTACAGAACACAAGGTCTGGCAAGAGAGATGGACACCACAAGGATACAACACAGAGAAAAGTGTCTAACAATTATGGATACAAATTGGTATTAACGTTTCATAAAGAGAAGGTTCATTCTCTAAATGCAACATCTGTAGCAAGATCTTAATCTTGAAAGACCAAGGAATAGTCTGACAAGAGAGATGGAGACGACAAAAGAGAAAACAAGAGAAAAGATTGATAGAAGCATAAATAAAAACCAAACAACAACAACAATAAAAGAAGACCAGCAAAAGAGAAGCAAACACGTAACCTGTTGAAGTAGAAATCTAAGAGCAGCAGAGAAAGCAAGATAACATCTCACCCTCCCACAGAAACTCAAAAATGATCCAATCAACAAGCCAATCCACGAGGAGAACGATCTCCAAGAAGAAAAGAGAACAGAGGAAGCTCTTATTCAGAGAAGCGAGAATCACAGCCCAAGATTTCTCAAATAAAGAGAAATCCCAAACAAGGATGCAAGACCAGCAACCAACAAAGAGAACATCAAGGAGCAAGCCAAAGATGGAAGTTTCAAAAGGGGAAGGGAGACAACAAGATCTAACAACAACCATATCTCGCATCAACCAAACCCTTAAAGGGTCAATTGAAGGATAAACAAAGGGGGGAAGAATGAAATCGAGAGGCAAAGTAGCAAAAAGGGGAAGGAGGCGAGCAGGAGGGATTGAACAAGCCTCCAACCGGAGACACCAGGCGGATTAACATGGTGAGGCACTAGGGGAGATGGGACAAATGAGGCGGCGGAGGAGGAGAAACCCTAGGAGCGCTTGGGAGCGTTTTTATCACACGATTATAATTTACCGATCCTAAATAAAAACTTGAAAGTTGTTTTATTACATGCATTTAGTTGAAATTTTAATTTACACAAGTTATTTGGTTATTTTCCATCTATTACAAATTGCACAGAGTCGATTTCATATAACACATACACAAAGGTTGATCCCAAATTGATTCTGCATTTTGAACAAAAAAATTTCTCAGTAATATGTGATTATCATCAATGCTAATCATTTTATATTATTAAAAATAGAAATTGTATAATCAAAAGCCATACGTATGTTGTGTGAGCGGATAAAATTAATAAGTACCTATTTTCCGCTAAAAAAGTATTTTTATTTATTATACTATCTTTTATTTAAACTAATTTCACCCGTCGTACCATGTACGACTACGATTCGATATTTTATAGACATTATAAATAGGATATTAATAAATTAAAATACAATATAAACTTCAATATAAGTAATTTATTACTCGTAGAATGTATATTTTTTAATCAAATATTATATTCTTCATATTTTATTACTTTTCATGTACGTAAATTTAGTGATTATCAAATATTTTAATATATCTATTAAATATTTTATTATTTATTTTTATTAATCTTAAACATTATAAATTTTTATCATTAATTTTTTATAAAATAAAATCACTATATATCTATAAATAAATTCGTTAAAAGATTTATGATAAGAGATTTATATTTATTTTGAAATATCTTATCTTTAATTTTAAATACTTGTATAAGGAAGCTTTCAAAAGATATTGTTATATTGAATAGATATTTGTTTGATGTTAGAGATAAATTTAAATAGATAAAAAAAAAAAAATAGAAAGAAGTTATAATAATAGAAATAAAATTTATTTTTTAAATTTGAGGTGGGGCCAGAATCGTTCTGGTGGCTCGAAAAGGAACAACTTTAATATATAGTTATAGATGTGGTATTTATTATGGTAAGTTTTTATCATCTTTATTATGGTAATTAATGTTGATTTTAGGATAAGTAGAATAACATATTTGCAAAGTTTAGTTGAAGTAAAGTCGACAATTGTAGATCCAAAAGGATAGTTAACGCGGTTTGAGTAGGCCCCGAAGGGTAGTCTGGTTTAGGTGTAGACCGTAAAGGTAATCACCACCAACTATTAAAACATTTTATATAAAATACTTGGATATGACAACGAGTCACTCAATTAGACCAAGCTTTCCTTGCCAAGCCCAAAATCAAGCCCATTGTCAAGCCCAAGATCAAGCCCAAGATGGCAATCCATTTGGCCCAAAATTCAGCCGATATGATCACCATCTAAGCCCAATGCCACGCCACATGGGCTGGCCCACCATGGACCACATGACCTAGGTCAAGCTATCATAGCTAGGTACCAAGCTAAGTCACTTAGCTAGTGTAGCTGACCCTCAGCTAGTCGAGCTGACATCCAGCTAGTTGAGCTGGCTTGAGCTGACCTTCAACTAGTTGAGCTGACTTCTAAGCTAACCTTAGTTAGTTGAGCTTACTTGAACTTAACTCTAGCTAGATGAGCTTCCTATCAAGCTAGTTCTTTGAGTTAGGAGCTAAGTTAGGCTTATAGAGCTAACTTACAAGCTAGTTTGAAGCTTTAAAACTCCGTTATAGCTTTCATAACTATGTGCCAAGCTATTTGTCTAATACATTCACCAAGCTTAGAGAAGCTTCCATTCATTCATATGATAATGCACAAATCTAAAGGACATTCTTTCCTTGCTCAAAACATAAATTCTAGCTATATTAAACATCAAGACAAGTGATTGACGCCTCGTGCCAAAGCCATAGGCGCGTCCCAACACCATGCCTTTGCTATCAACCAACCATGTGCATTCGGCGAGCCACAACCAAGGCATACGAGACTACCCTTCGGGAAGAGGTACCCACACAACAACCATCTTTCACAACACCCTTCTTAACTTAGGGTTGGAGAGCATAAAAGGCCCGTCAAAGAAAATGATCTAGCCTAAATAAGAAGGGGTAGTTTTGAAACTTTGTTTCATTAATGAAACTTTGGAAATTAGATTTGTAGGGGCACGTTAGAACTTTCAACTAAACATATGTGGAAGTGTAAGGCTTCTTCCAAGGGAGTTTTAGGATTACTTTCCTAAAAGCATATGTGAAAAGGATATGTGACGTAAAGCCTTTTAAAAGCGTCAAGTTTAAAGAATAAAATTTATGTAACTCATGTCGTACTATTACTTGATATACTTAGACAAGTTGAGTAGTTCAATTCTTAAAACACCACGATTCTTTAATGCACAATGTAGATAGCTACAAGTTATAAATTCAAATCTGTGGGATATTTACTTCTATGATATAGAGTTTGGAAATTTTCGAGTCTTGATGACATTGCTCAAATGGGGAGGAATGTTGGTGATTTGTGAAAAATCATCAATCCCATTGTATGCATGTGATGAGAAAGGAGTCATATAGGAATATCATTTAAGAAGATCGACCTTTGTGACTTGCCATGATATGATTTAGAGGTTTGTAAGTGGTCGTAGAAAAGATAAGAGTCCAAGAGATGCACCTACGCCTAGGCACAAAACCTTGTGTGCCGAGGGCACAATGTGGGCACGACGTTTGTAAGGGCGCGCCTATGTTGGCGGTGACCGGCACGAGACTACCCTTTGGTTTGAGGGAAAGTATTTGACTGGGTGAAATGCGTCGTGCCAAATCAAAAATAAATCCCTAGTTACTCAACTAGTATAGTCGGTAAGTCGGGGTCGAACCCAAGAGACACTTATATCCTAAGTAATTATTACTGTCAACTCAAAAAAAGTAATTAAAGGGGCGATTTTGGAATTGTAATTCTAAAACTAGGAAATTAAAAGAAACAATGCAAGAAAACAAAGCAAAGGTTTGATTTTTATCAAGTTAAGGAAAACAATCATATTCAAGTGTCCACAATCATCATCAAGTTATTGATCATTGATTCAAACAAGTTATTCCCTTTGGTTATTCCTATCCTGATCAGATATAATAAACAGGCCAATGGGTCATGTAAATACTTAATATCAAAACAAACATGAAACGATCATGAATAATAATGATATTATCAGTAGGAGCAAGGATAAACAGGATACATGCAATTGAATTCCAACGAGTCAAACAATCAACATGCAATCAAATCTCTTTCTCAATTGTTTTAGTCCAACGAGTACTAAACCATTGAGTTGCTACAAAGATTAGGTCTTACTAAAACCTAGATCTAGCAATAGAGAGTATTAATTCCAACAAGGTGATCAATCAAGTAGAAATCAATACAATCAATATTAATTAAGGACAAGAAAATTGAAATAACTTGTAGAAATAAACTTGAAAAGTAGAATCTCACAATAAACTTGAATCTAAAAGCTTCAACTTGAATAGAATTAAAGGAGTTTAGTTCTCCATAGGAAGAATACAAACTAGAATAATAGAAATTAGGTCTGAAAGTTAAGGTAGAGATCCCAAACAAAGGCTGAAACTAGGCTTAAATAGTCTTGAACAACACGAACTAAAAAAATAAAAGGAAAGTAAAATAATAGAGTAAATAGATAGAATAAATCGTTGTCTCGTACCTTCGTTGACGTGTAAAACCGTGGGTGCGGTGAGTAAACGCCGTGATCCCAGACCTGTAGAATTCAGAATTCGAGTCAGTGATGTCCGCGGGCACGGTATTGGTCCTCCGCGGTCGCGGAGCTGCTATTGATAACATTCTGACAATGCGTTTAGAAGCTGTTTTGACCAACTTAGAGTGTGAATTTGAACTCGGAGTAAAAATATGAAGCTCTTCGAGTTAGCATTTCAATGATACCAAATTCATCTTCATCCAACCATTGTAGCTCCCAAACGAAGCGTCGCAAGAAAGTTGTGTCAAAACAACAACTTCAATAGATGGCCCGGATTTAAGCATTCTTTTTCACCACATCTTGGGCCTTAATGATCATCAAAAGTGGCTTGAAAATCATTGGAAATGACACTTGAATATCTCCAATCTTGAATCTTCAACTTAACCAATCATTGCTTTTCAAAACGAACTAAAAAACACGAAAACACAGGAGTAGACACCGGAATGCAAAAACTACAAAAACTAAGCAAAATGCATGCAAACTACCTAAGATTCAAACATAAATATGTCCTAAAACTAATGCCCAAATGTATGCTATCAAATTCCCTCATGCTTAAACCTTGATTGTCCTCAAGCAAGAAATAGGTTTAACACCCCACAAACAAGCAATTCATGCATCCACTTTGATAAATGCTTAAGCAAGAATAACAAGAGACATGATTGAACAATTGACATCATAGCATGTATTTTGGTATCCAAATAGATGAAGTAAACACATCCATTCTAAACCTCACTAGGAACATGAACATGTGTTTTCACTCTCACTCATGAGTTTAAAGGTATATGTGTTTCGCTCAAAACTCAACTTTGAAGGCCTAGCTACCATATGCTTGCATCAGTGTTCTAATTCTCCACTGCTATAGACCATGCATACAACAAAAATCATGAGGTCTTTTGAGGGTTGTAATGGGGCCAAGGTAATAAGAATTTGGTAGGGAATCATTTGGTCTTGTGGAGCTAAATCCGGGAATCAAGACTCAAATCAATTCTAAATCAACACCAAACTTCAATTCTTTTTTTCCCAACTCCTACTCTCTTAACTCAATTTGACTTTTTTTTTTCCCTTCACTTACATTCTTTTATTTTTCTTCTTGTTGCTTCAACTCTCATATGATTTTTCCTTTTCAACAAATTGAAGACTTCAACTTTAAAGCTCATTATTTTTCTTTTATTCACCCTCAATTTTCAAATTCAACTACTCATCCACCAATTGCTCTTTCAAATCCCCATACTTGGCTCACAACCACAAAATAAATTAAGTAAAAATCTAATTCCCGGATGGGTCAAGCTAATATAAGGCTCGGATTTATTTTGTGGAGCTTTCAAAAATAAGGCTATTAAGGCTTAGAAAGGGGCTTTAAAAGAAGGAACATATGTAAAGGTGGATAAGGGAATAATAGGCTAATAAAACAATGCCTCAATCATTTTAATGTCATATGCAAAAGTCATGAATGCAGCCTCGAAAAAGACATTTAAATGCAAGTTCTAGAGGAAGCAATCAAAGTGAGAACACACAATGAAAAAGAGGACTCATAGATGCATAGTCCTAGAAAGGCCAAAAATAATCTCACAAGTTAAAATTTGCCTAGAACTTCCGTGCAACTTAGATCTCAAGGATATACTTGCTCAATCAAAAAAATTCAAATATGCTCCTAAAGAAATAAACATTATCAAGCTTCAAACAATCCAAGCAAGTTAAGGGGAAAAAAATCATCATCAAAAAATATTAGAGGACAAGTGGTTTCTTTGCTTAGGGAAATATGACAAACCTAAAATGCATGGTATTTTTGGTATTTTTTCAATTTTTATGATTTTTTTTGTTTTTATGAATGCAAAAATGTAAAAATGTTTTGAAAGAATTTAAACTATATGCAATGCAAAACTATACTAGCATGTAAATGTTCCCCTCCCCCATGCTTAAACAATACATTGTCCCCAATGTATAAAAATAAAAGAGAAAGGAAGAGAAAACACTCACAAAGTCATCTACTCTTTTGAATATTAAGGAGCTTCAAAGTGGCAACAGTCTGATGGTGAGGGCTCAAGATAGATGGAGAGCAATGAATTCACAAGATTAGACATTGTTAATGCCCTTAACAACCTGTCAAAAGCTTGTGAACACATCTCACAAAAACATAAGTAGCGCAATGATAACTTCAAATTGAATAATGACCCATTTAAAAACCACTTCAGCTTATCAAACTTGTGAGACCAATTTTCATGAGATGGCATATGCTCAAAACAATCCAACACAAGTGGTGATGTTAGAAAATACTTACAGTATGGGTCAAAGTACTTGTCATCATTACCACTTTTACCAAAGATGAACTCCATGTAATCTCTAGCACCAATCTTAGGCTCACTTGGTTCTATAGGCTTTGTAGTGTCCTTGAGTGCCTCAAGATATAGGAGAATTGACTTATGAGAGCCAAAAAGAGGAAAGTCGGGATATACATAATCATCATCAATTTCTAGGGAAGACCCGCGATCACGGATGTCCAACAACGGTCGCGTTTCTTCACCAGAATTCAGATCGTCTTTGATCTCCTCCTTCTCGGTCCTCAATGTAATGGCATTCACATTCTCCATCTGGTGTATGGGTTGAGAAGGCAAATTCCCCGAGTCTCTTGCTTCTAGTCTACTCACAACAGTGACCAGTTGACTGATCTAGGTCTCCATGTTCTTGAGACTAGCCAGTGTGTTTTGTCCCAGCTGGTCCACTGTATTGGCAAGCTTTACAAACATCTCATCGACATTGAAAGAGGAGTTGTTAGTTGGATGGAGCATAGGTGGATGTTGTTCAACCTGCTCACTCTGATAACTCATATAGCAAAAGAAATCCCAACACTCTTCTGGTACCATGCACCATAAGCTATAATTGCTCATGTACTCAGCCAACTGTAGAGTCTCAGAATTCATCCCATCTAGGATGCACGGACATAATTCCCTCTCACAAGGGTGATAGCCCCAAGTACCAAGTGTATGAAAGTATTGTTGCACTCTAGAGAAGTACATATGACATTGTTCATCTTGTAGTTGTCTACATTCAAATATAGTCATTGATTAGTAGCACAGGTGTGGACCGTAAGATAGGTCCACAGAAAAGTTGATAAAAAATAAAAACTCAGAATTAAACAAGGTGTTCCCCGACAACGGCTCCAAAATTTGACTGGCTGAAAGTCGTCGTGCCAAATCAAAAATAAATCCATAGTTACTCAACTGGTATAGTCGGTAGGCCGGGGTCGAACCCAAGAGACACTTGTATCCTAAGTAATTATTATTGTCAACTCAGAAAAGTAACTAAAGGGGAGATTTTGGAATTGTAATTCTAAAACTAGGAAATTAAAACATACAATGCAAGAAAACAAAGCAAAGGTTTGATTTTTATCAGGTTAAGGAAAGCAATCCTATTCAAGCATCCACAATCATCATCAAGTTATTGATCATTGAATCAAACAAGTTATTCTCTTTGGTTATTCCTATCCTGATCAGATATAATATACAAGCTAACGGGTCATGTAAATACTTAATATCAAAACAAACATGAAACGATCATGAATAATAATGATATTAGCAGTAGGAGCAAGGATAAACATGATATGTGCAATTGAAATCCAATGAGTCAAACAATCAACATGCAATCAAATCTCTTTCTCAATTGTTTTAGTCCAATGAGTCCTAAAACATTGAGTTGCTACAAAGATTAGGTCTTACTATGAGAAAACCTAGATCTAGCAACAGAGAGTATTAATTCCAATAAGGTGATCAATCAAGTAAAAATCAATACAATCAATATTAATTAAGCACAAGAGAATTGAAATAACATGTAGAAATAAACTTGAAAAGTAAAATCTCACAATAAACTTGAATCTGAAAGCTTCAACTTGAATAGAATTAAAGGAGTTTAGTTCTCCATAGGGAGAATACAAACTAGAATAACATGAATTAGGTCTGAAAGTTAAGGTAGAGATCCCAAACAAAGGCTGAAACTAGGCTTAAATTTTCTCGAACAACACGAACTAAAAAAATAAAAGGAAAGTAAAATAATAGAGTAAATAGATAGAATAAATCGTCGTCTCGGACCTTCGCTGACGTGTAAAACCGCGGACGCGGTGAGTAAACGCCGCGATCTCAGACCTGTAGAATTCAGAATTCGAGTCGGTGATGTCCGCACGCGCGGTATTGGTCCTCCGCGGTCGCAGAGCTGCTATTGACAGCATTCTGATGGTGCGTTCAGAAGCTGTTTTGACCAACTTAGAATGTGAATTTGAACTCGGAGTAAAAATATTAATTGTAGCTCTTCGAGTTAGATTTCTAATGATACCAAATTCATCTTCATCTAACCATTGTAGCTCCAAAACGAAGTGTCGCAAGAAAGCGGTGTCGAAACAACAACTTCAATAGATGGCCCGGATTTAAGCATTCTTTTTCACAACCTCTTGGGCCTTAATGATCATAAAAAATGGCTTGAATATCATTAGAAAAGACACTTGAATATCTCCAATCTTTAATCTTTCAACTTAACCAATCATTGCTTCTCAAAACGACCTAAAAACACGAAAACATAGGAGTAGACATCGGAATGCAAAACTAGAAAAATTAAGTAAAATGCATGCAACTACCTAAGATTTAAACATAAATATGCCCTAAAACTAATGCCCAAATGCATGCTATAAGTAATTTAATATATAAGAAGATCGACCTTATTGTGCTTTCCAAAACTCAATTGAGATGACTCTAATTGTGAATTATTTCTGATAATAACATTCCCTCACACCTAAATGTCAAATTCCGACCCTAAGTTGAAATTCATGCAAGATTGCCTCTTGGAATTTGCAAGAATGTCGACCCATCATCAAAATAGGAATCAATGACCACTCGTCGACTAGTGGTCTTCCATATTTCAGTGATCCAACTCGCAACATAATCTTTCCAAATGGAAAGCTAGCATTTCCACACATACAATGAGCATTTTAAATATCATACCTTTGACAATGGCCATGTCAAGGCATCAACACCCTATCACTTAAAAGTTCTCAAGTTATGACACACATACTCTGGAAGCGTGTATCTTTTGATCCATAGATGTCTTAATCATGTGTAAAAGTCAAGGAATTTCCTTTCCCATCCGATGTATTGTAAACCTAAATGAAGGTCTAAATCTAATTCGATCACCTTCATCTCTTCACATTGGCATCTTCATAATTTCATCAATGAAGAACTTCATAGACAAGATTCTTTCCATCTTATCCATTTCATTTGGTTTCTACTAAATCAGCCATGTCTTTTGCATATAGACTTATTAGAACTCCTTAACAAGAGTAATTAAACTTACTATATTTCCTCATGCTTTAAGTATATAGGTTTAGTCCTTAAAGGGACTTACCAAATGACATTTTTCTTTTGGCCATTTAACATAAAGCTTTGTTGCTTCATGTAAAACTCTCATCCTAACCACTAATGCTTTGGGAATTTCATAGGATCATCATCTATACAATGAATATGAGATTATTTGATTCTTCCTTTTTCTAGAATTCTTTCATCAAGGAAACTTGAAGAATTATGCTCACAAGACATTCATCTTATCACAAGTGTATACTACACATGTTAAGATTTGTCTTTTACAAAACTTGCCATCAAACATGCCTTAGCCATTCAATGGTCCTTTCAACCATACAACTAAGTTAACAAAATGTCAACATCAAACCTCCATGGCGCATCGACACTCCTCTTTTATTTCCTCGGATCCGAGGATGGGTCAAGCTTCCTCATAGGTTTCTTTTAGACCATTACTTGTAAGGAAATGGAAGCGCTATTACCAGCCTTTCAAAATTTATCAAACTAGTTTTTTCAATCCAACTTAGTGGCATACAACTTGAGCCACCCCCAAGAACCTTATAGGGTATATGATATTCCAATTTTAAAACTCAATCACAACACTTGAACAATATATATATATATGTTTAATCATCTACCACCACGAATTAGTTCATAGTCCTTTGACACAACATTTAACAATAATATTCCAATTACATAACTTACCTTTTTTGTAATTTGTTGCAGTGTAATTGGCAGACTATACTCATTGGCATGTCATTTTTGGTCTTCCTCCTTGCCACCAAGTACATTGTAAACATCCTGAATTGCCTTGTAATTTGTGTGAGTTTAGATACTGTTTACATGTTTTGAATTGATTTGTATTATCACATAATGATGATTAGGGAAAGAAGAATAAGAAGCTCTTTTGGGTGGCTCCATGGGCGGAGGGATGTGGTGCCCACCACTAGAATTTTTTTTAAAAAAAATTTAAAATATTATTATTGTATAAAGTATTACTCCCCGTTTCTTAAAACATGCCATTTTAGTCTATTTTCCGTTATTTATAAAACATGTCTTTTAATATTTTTTTCACCTTTTTTCAAATTTATCTCTACTTTATATGAGTAATAATTACTCTAAATAATTTCCTATGAGGGGTTAAGAGTACACATTTTTCCAAATGTAGGGTTAATTTGGATAAAAAACTCATTCCTTAATAATCATGTACTTGGCTAAAATGACAACTTTTGAGAAACGGAGAGAGTAGTATTACACAGATCAATAATTAAACATGCACTATATATATATATATTATTAAATACAGCCAAATGGCTCCCAACTTCCAATTGGAATCTTTTTTTTTTGAAAATATAAAAAACTAAATTATTTGACTAGAAAAAAAACCAAATTAATTTATTTTTATGAGAAAACGGTTCTCATATATAAAAAATAATAATTTTTATACAAAATTTTATGAAAAAATACAAAAACATTTGTGCAGTTTTTATATATAAAAAATAAAAAAAATTTTCTTTTGTAAATATAAATTTAGCCCTCACTAAGATATATTTCTAGCTACGCCACTGGGTGGCTCCATTGATATCCGTCGTTCTCTCTACTTTCTTCGTCTACATGGCTCCATTGATATCCGTCGTTCTCTCTACTTTCTTCGTCTACATCACGCGTGCAGTTCTCTCTACTTTCTTCGTCTACATCACGCGTGCAGTTAAGAAGGGTGTTGCGATTTTCTCTCTACTTTCTTCGTCTACATCACGCGTGCAGTTAAGAAGGGTGTTGCGAAAGAAGGCTGTTGTATGGGTACATATCATCTTTCTAATTTTCAGTCAAAGGGCTGGTCGGAAATGTCAACCAAGTGGTCAGCGGGTTAAATCGGGTTACGGACTAACCCGCTAACCCGTAAAAATTATATACTCAACCCGTGACCCGGATTATGGGTTTTACGGATCAGGTCACGGGTTATCCCGTTTAGCCCGTAACATTTGCATACCCTAAAAATTAAAAGTCCAATTCAATCAACGGCCCATTACAAGAGTAACTAAAAAAATGCATGATGTGTGTTTTTATAGGCTTCTCACCAGCATGAATTTACTCATAATTCCGATGTGGGAAGTGTAGTTTGGGAAAATGTGAGAGGCTAGGTATCCCACTATCCCACATCGCCCATTTCAAAGAGGGGAGAGATATATTGGTAGTATAAAATACTTATATTGCATTGGAAAATTTATGGGCTATTAGGCTCATGAATTATGCTAGGCTATTTTTATTGGGCGTAATAATTTACAAAAAAGTCTTAAATATTTATATAGGGTAAAAAAAATACTAATTTATTTTATATATTTACGGGTTATACGTGTTGACTCGTAATCCAACGGGTTTAATCGTAACCCGAACGGTAAACCGTAAATTAAAATTTTTTGACCCGTTACCCGACCCGTAAATTCCGGGTTGGACCGGGACGGGTTACGGGTCGCCGGGCCATTTGAACAAAATTCCGGGTTGGACCGGGTCGGGTTACGGGTCGCCGGGCCATTTGAACAACCCTAGCATTGATGGTCTTAATTCTTCTATTTGAGTTTAAAGACTCTTGAAATCCGGATTACGGGTTTTACGGATCTTCCATTTGAACAACCCGTTTAGCCGGGTTACGGGTCACGGATTGGTTTTACGGATCTTCTATTTGTGTATTTATTTGATAATTATGGAGTATTGGATGACTAAAAGATGTTATTCATGTGAATTTTAGTTAGTATGTCTCACTCATTTTGTGTGATGCAGGAATGGATTCTATGATTCATGTAATTATTTGTTACTAATATTGAGGTTTTCTCAGGCCCGGCCCAGGGGGTGGGGCAGGGTGGGCGCAAGTCCAGGGCCCATAATTTTTAGGGGTCCAAATTTTTTAAAATGTAGTATATATAAAAGAGTGTTTAAAACATCATAAATTACAAGTTGGTCTAGTGAAATAGTGTTTTTTATCTTTATTAAAGAGGTCTTGGGTTTAAATCCCACAACTTTAACTATATTAATTTTTAAATATGGGCCCTATTATATATCTTTTATTTAATTTATCTTTCTTTACTATTAATTAATTAGTGTAGTCATGTATTACCATAGTTATTGTAAATGATTCTTATTTATATAATTGTCTATATTGGTTACTTTTTATTAGATTTAAAATATAAGGCATATGCATTTTAAAAAATCTTATTTCATCTTTTCATACATTGTTATATGATGATAGCACCCAATTTTACGTATGTAATTAAGTTAAATTTAGCAAATTATTTTATAAATTCTTCGTATCTTAATATTATAACAAGAACAAATTTATACGAAAGTATTATAAAATTTTACGAAAAATGTCTTAAAATTATATAAAAAGGGCCCTTTTATTGTAATTCGTCCCAGGCATTTAAAATGTATGGACTGACCCTGGATTTTCTTATCATTCATTTAAATAATTGCGAACTTTTTTACACACACAAACAAATATTAGAACACGCCTTCATCATTTTATTTGCCAAAAGTGACAATGTACTAACATGAAACTGAAGCACAGGAAGCTCACCTAGTCTATATATATTATAAAATAGAAAAATATGGACAATTAATGCCTCATTTAATTTGACCCAATATTGAATTCCAATTCCACTATAAGATGGCTTTATGCATACATATATAATGTAACATAATATCGTTCATCAATTGCATGAAAATCTATATATATATACCTTACAAATTTCATATGATGATTAACAAGAAAAAAAGAAGAAAAATAAGATTATAAAAAAGACTAAATATGCTCATTAAAAATCAACCCATTCTATAATATGAGGAGTCATGACTTATTGAATTCCTATACATATCTTTCTAATCTACAATTAACTATATATAAAATTTGCAATTAAGTGCTTTTATTATCATTGACTTTAACTACCCTAGAATGTCCCTTCATATCGCTTTTTGAATGAGATGTTTCATTTCTTGAAAGGATTTGAAGAAAAATGAAAGGGTGGAAAAGGAAAAGATTGAGGCATAAATGATAAATTCATTCTGGAATATAAAAAGTTATTCTCCTCAAGGTTAATTTTTTGAAATTCAACCATATCCAAATTCCCTATTTCTTCTAACTTCCTATATATATATATATATATATATATATATATATATATATATATATATATATATATATTAGTAAAGAATGGGCTAAGGGTCGGGGGGTCCTATCCAAAAGCACAACTAAATCACAAGAAAAGCAACGAGTGAATGATTGGAGTAGAAAGAGTTCAGAGAAAATAGAGGATGCAGTCATACAAAATTATCATTGGTATATCTTTTTCTTTATGAAATTTTTTCATATGTTAATCAAATCATGTTGCTCTTCGATTTAGCACGGCATGAAGATTTCCATGAAAAAGGTTTGCAATTGCAACTTTTAATTTCTATCACTATATAATAATCCGTACTTGAAAATTGTATTTGTTAAATTATCTCTTTTTTCTTGCCACAATTTGAGCATTTGATTAGTTTCATGTAGTTAATATTTACAAAAATAATTTCTATGAAGTATCTTCATCTAGCTCATAGGGACTTCAAGGATTAAGTTTTCTACAATATTTTTTTCATATCTCGATTGAGGTAATATTTTTATTTTTATTGTTTTTTTTTATTTAATCGTAATCTTTTATTATTAATTTTCACTTACGAGTTAAAACAACCAAAATTTTAGTTTTTATTAAAAAACATAAAAACATCTTAAAATAAATAAATAATAAAAAGAATTAATGATGGAGTTAAATCATGTTCATTAGTAAAATGTAAGTAAGATTGTAGGTTAACTACAAACTTTACTCTTTGTCCCTATTTATTTTTCTCAATGGAGTTATTTGATTCGTATATTATATATTTTTGAATTATTAATGATATATGCTTTATTTTCAGGTTTCTTGAACGATCTTGCTTCATCAAATGTGATTATTCTAAATGGAAGGGAATGATATATGCTTAGTTTATAAAAAATATTATAAGTTTTTCAAAATAAAATGTGTGTTCGAGTCTCAATCTCTTTAAACCTTTCATGTTTACGTAATAGAATTTATTTTTAGTAAATCATCTCTTTTTTTTAATATTAGAAAATCACACTTTACATCCAAGAAAATCACATTAAATCATAAAATAACTTTTTTAACATTTTTGAAGTGGGTATGAATATTGCGAATTTGCTATTAATTCCATTTATATTAGAGAGCATTCTTTATTTTCTTCTTTTTTTTGTTGGAAACTGTAACACCCCGTCTTTCGACGAGGCGCTACTAGGGAATAGACCTTACAAGGTACTATTAATTAGGTTGACAACTACACTGTAGGACCTTACAACTCGGGCACGACGAGAAAAACATAATAAAACATCCAACCTTTGTTTAATAAAACTTAGAAAACGTAATCATGCATGAATCCCCGAAAATTATAAATATTCAAATACGTCACAACGCCTACTGAAAATGAACTATCTGAACCGAAAAGATAATATCCGAAACAAAATACCAACTCTTTCTAACAAATATTAGAATCAATATTCTAACTAATATAAATAACTAATATACCCAATGCCACTATGACACGCGCTCTTTACCGCCCGGCCCGCCATCTTGCCTCGGTTCCTGCACGGCTCCCTGATTCATACCTGGAACTGAAAAATGTTCCCCGAAGGGTCAACGTCTAATCTACCAAGATGGACAGAATACGGAAATTGTAGAGCGCTTTGAAATCATTTATCTAAAGTCAGCATACAAATCCACAATCGCAATCATAACTCTAAAAGCCAATACCTAAATTAGTTATATCAGTCACACAAGTCACATACGCATTTACAATCACAATCACACCACAATGCAATTCTTCCTTTGTCCACAATCCGTCTTCCAAGGCGCTCATCACCGCGCCGAGTGAAGAGGCAGGCCCTCCCACTCTACTTCCCAATCTCCCTTCTAACTCCTGGCTAAACCTCCACTGGAGCGCTTGCCAAAAACACACAGATAATAATTTTCGTTTGAAGGGGTACGATTTTCCCAGTCACACGGGTCAAAGTAGCATACTCTTCCTCAACACCAGCTACAATGGGCCGTGTCGGAAACGGTACCAACACACAGAAAGCGTTCCAAAATAATTTCTGATAAAACACATTTAAAATCATTAACGCACACAACACACAAGGAGTTCAAAAAAATTTAAAAGGTATTCGGGACTAATTCCCAAAACCCGTCCTACAATATCGATACGCAATCTAACAAGGGAGAAAAGAACCGAGCAAGTCGAAAAACAACTTACCTCAACTGAAGAGTTTCTTTGCGAACACGTGGAAACTAAGAATGACCCGAAACGAATCCCTAAACAAATTACCAGAATTCCATCAAAACTCGACTGGACAAAAACTCTATATAAAAAAACTAAATTAAGGACCCAACGTTCCATTAAACCCACTATTAACCCAACCTCCCAACCACTTCAACCTTAATTAACCAATGATTAACCTAATATATATATATATATATTACGTACCATACTCCTAATCCCTAAATTCATTAATTAACACTTCACATACACTAGTTAGCACATAATTCTCCTGGACCACTTTTTGCTCCTCCCACTTACTAGCTAACCAATAATTTCCACCCATCAGACTCTTATCTAATCCATAATTAACTACTAAGCTCGATCCCTCCAGTCAAACTTGAATCCTACCATTTCCATCTCTGTATGATTAACTTTAAACAACCTAGACGAAAGAATTTGAATTTAACTTTTCTACTAGACCCAACAACTGCCTAGATATACATGGCGATCACCCTCATACATCATTATGATCACACCCATAAACCGGACAAACTTCCGCCTTGTCTTCATTGATAACTATGCGATCCAAACTTGACCCGCTCGCTAACCCCTAAAAAAAACCAGACCCACAGTTCGATGGGAAAAGGAAAGACGAATTACACCGACTTACCAACGAGTTAACAACAAACGACGGAACACGACGCTCACGAGAGGAGGATGGCACTTCCACTACACCGAACTGTTGAACACGATAGAACGAGGGTAAGGCGGAGTTAACGGAAAAAAAAAACAAGTTGCTGGTGACCACCGCCTGATAAAGAAAAGCGACAACTTGTACCGGAAATAAGGGCAACACGAAGTCAACGGCGGGGTTTGACGGCGTTCAACGCCAAGGGCAGATGTCGCGGACGAACTCCGGTGAAACGAAGATGGAGAAGACGTGTACGGAGAATTCGTTCCTTAATTTTGGTGGCGGATGACCCGAATGTCGAGACTTTATACTAACGTGGCTTGGCTAGGTTTTCCGTTTAGGATAAAGTGAGTACTAATTAATTATTATTATTATAGTCTTTAAGATAGAATTGGTAATTTGTGATAGTTATCACTACTTATATATTTACTTAGTTAATGACCCAGTTAATTAATTACTAGCTTATATTTCTCAATCTCAATTTAGGTAAACCGAGACCACTTGTGGGTCTAGAAACTCGATTACTAGTAACCCAAGAAACTTGTTTTTCCGACCTTTAAAAGGCAAAAACGGAACCGAGTATTACATACTACCCCTCTTATGAAAGTTTCGTCCCAAAACTTAGGAATGAACGGAACTGAAGTAACCGAGGAACAATTACGAGATTACTAGACCTATTGTCAAGTTCTACAAATACCTCCCTCTAAGAAAACTGTTCGTCCCCGAACCGACTTTTATCGAAATAAAAGAAAAACTATAATCACTACTAAACATCCAAAACACACAACACGTCAATTAAAATTTAAACAGTCAAACAAACAAATCAAACAATCAAGAATCACGAAGCAAACATCGAATCTGAAATCAACACACTAATTACTAACCTTCCCCTCAAACGCCTCTACTAAACCCGGGTAGATCTCTGGATAACTCTCACTCATCCTGGACTCCGTCTCCCAAGTGGCCTCCTCGACTCCCCGTCGAGACCACTGAATCAACACCAGAGGAATCTCCTTGTTCCGCAGCTTCTTCATTCGTCGATCTAAAATCTTCAGCGGTTGTTCCCGGAAAGTGTGATCTGGTTCTACCACCAAATCCTCATAATTCAGTCTGTGACTAGGATCCGGGACATACTGTCTCAGCTGTGAAACATGGAATACAGGGTGCACTCCTTCCAAAGCAGGCGGCAATGCTAGCCTGTAAGCCACCTCGCCTACTCTCTCTAGAATCTCGAACGAACCGATATATCGGGGACTCAGCTTCCCTTTTACCCCGAATGTCCTTACCCCGCGGGTAGGCGATACTCTCAGCCAGATGTGAGTTCCTACCTCAAACTCCAACGGTCTACGCCTCTTATCTGCCTAGGACTTCTGACGACTCTGAGCAGCTAACATTCTCTCCTTGATTAAGGCCACTTTTCCGATCGTCTCCTCGATCATTTGTGGCCTCTCACCCACTACATCCGAGGGATCATCCCAACACAGCGGTGTCCTACACTTCCGACCATATAAGGCCTCATAAGGAGCCATCTGAATCGACGAATGCCAGCTGTTATTATAGGCAAACTCTACCAAAGCCAAGTGATCCGACCACTGACCTCCCTAGTCTAATACGCAGGACCTCAACATGTCCTCTAGAGTCTGAATCGTCCTCTCTGTCTGACCGTCCGACTGCGGATGGTAAGCAGTCGTGAAATGTAATCTCGTCCCCAATGCCTCATGCACCTGCTGCCAATATCTGGAAGTAAAACGCCCATCTCTGTCCGACACAATCGTCTTAAGAACTCCATGCAGCCTAACTATCTGATTAATAAATACCTCCACTAACTTGCTCACTTACCACGTCTCTCGGATAGGCAAAAAGCGAGCAGTCTTCGTCAATCTATCTACCACTACCCAAATGGCATCATGGCCTCTGCTGAGTCTCAAACCGGTGACAAAATCCATGGAGATGTCCTCCCATTTCCACTCTCGAATAGGAAGTGACTGAAGCATTCCTCCGGGTCTCTGGTGCTCGATCTTCACCTGCTGGCATACCTGACATTTAGTGACGAATCTTGCTACATCCGGCTTCATGCCATCCCACCAATAAAACTGTCGTAAATCCTTGTACATCTTAATCGACCCGGGGTGGATTGAGTAAGGTGTAGCATGAGCCTCTTGTAAAATCTTCTGCCTCAACTCTGCATCTCGAGGCACACAAATTCGACCACGTAAACACAAAATACCATCTGCTCTCTCCGCAAAATCGGGTGCCTCTCCACGGCTCAATCTCTGCCTCAAATCCTGAATCATCGGGCAATCTTCCTGCTTTTGCCTTACTTCCTCAAGTAAAGACGGCCGACATTCTAGGGTTTTCAGACTACCCTGATAACGTTGAATCTGCACTTTAATTCCGTACCTCATCAGCTCTCTCTGTAATTCTGGCTGAGCCTCAGATCAGTCAACATACTTTCCTGAGGCGTCTTTCTGCTAAGGGCATCAGCGACTACATTCGCTTTCCCTGGGTGGTAAAGAATTTCAAGGTCGTAATCTTTCAATAACTCCAGCCATCTCCTCTGTCGCATATTCAACTCCCTCTGAGTGAAAATATACTTGAGACTCTTGTGATTTGTCATCACTTTGCAGGTACTCCCATACAAGTAATGACGCCAAATCTTCAGAGCGTGTACCACAACTGCTAACTCCAAATCATGAGTAGGATAATTCTGCTCGTTCGGCTTCAACTGTTTAGAAGCATAAGCAATCACTTTGTCCCTCTGCATCAGCACACAGCCCAGGCCTATCTTGGAGGCGTCATTGTAAATCACAAAATCCTCATTCCCCTGAGGAAGAGCAAGTATAGGAGCCGAAGTCAACCTTCTCTTCAGCTCATCAAAACTCCGCTGGCAATCTTCGTTCCACTCGAAACGAGTCGTCTTCTTAAGCAAATTGGTAAGTGGTTGGGCTATCCGGGAAAACCCTTCCACAAACCTCCTGTAATACCCTGCTAATCCCAGAAAACTCCGCACCTCCTTCACATTCTTCGGAGGTTCCCATGCTTTTACAGCTTCAATCTTTGCAGGATCTACCATAACTCCCTGAGCAGAAACCACATGCCCTAAAAAGGTAACTTCAGGCAACCAGAACTCACACTTGGACAGCTTAGCAAACAATCGATGTTATCTCAATACTCCCAACACCAACCTAAGATGCTCGGCGTGCTCCTCCTTACTTCGGGAGTAGATTAGAATGTCGTCGATGAATACTACTACAAATCTGTCCAAGTAGTCTATAAACACCCGGTTCATCAACTCCATAAATACAGCGGGTGCATTCGTCAGTCCGAACGGCATCACTACAAACTCATAATGTCCATATCTCGTTCGGAAAGCCGTCTTAGGAATATCTTCCTCCCGAATCCTTAGCTGGTGATAACCTGACCTCAAATCCACTTTAGAGAACACAGTAGCCCCCTGCAACTGATCCAGCAAATCATCAATACGTGGCAGCGGATACTTGTTCTTGATGGTAACTCGATTCAACTCCCGATAATCGATACACAGTCGGAGAGAACCATCCTTCTTCTTCACAAACAGAACTAGAGCTCCCCATGGCGACGCACTCGGTCGTACGTAACCCTTCTCCAACAGCTCCTCCAATTGTGCCTTCAGCTCCTGCATCTCCATCGGGGCCATGCGATATGGGGCTCTCGAAATCGGCCTCGTGCCCGGCTCCAACTCAATCCCAAAATCCACCTCTCGCTGAGGAGGTAATCTTGGAAGTTCCTCGGGAAAAACGTCCTCAAACTCGCACACTACTGGTATGTCCTGAATATGCGGTTCTGCCTTGTCCCCCTGAAGGACATAACACCAATATCCTATACATCCGTCATTGAGCAACTTGGCGGCCTTCACCATACTAATCACCGATCCGGGCCCCTCCTGCTCTACCTCCTGGCACACATGTCTGGTCCCATCATCTGCGGTCACTGTAACCGTACCTTTGTGTGTATCCAAAACTGCTCGATAACGCATCATGCAGTCCATCCCCAGAATCACGTCATCATCTGGCGACAACTGCATTACTATGAAATCTTCATACCAATCCCTTTTTCCTATCCTAATAGGGCACTGTAAAATCTCCTTATTCCCCCTTACTTTACTGCCGTTAGGCAGCCCCACAACAAAAGATACCCCCTCAGTGCAAGTCAGTCCTAGTCTAGCCACGCAAGCAAATGACATAAAAGAATGGGTAGCACCCGTATCAAACAGTATGTGAACAGGTCTAGACTGAATCCAAATCTTACCTGTAGCAGTCGGCGCGTGTAGGGCATCGGCCCTCCTCATCTCAAACACTCGGGGCTGATTGCCCCCGGTGTTGCTAACTCCTGTGCCGCGTCCTCTGCCCTGGCTCGGTGCTTGCTGAAACTGCTAAGGCTGACGACGAGGCATCTGGTTCACTGTTCCCGGTGAAGATCCTTGTGAAGGTGCCCCCACAGTACAATACTGTTGCAAATGGCCAGGCTTCCCACAACTGAAACAACTCCTGACTGGCTTCGGACACTGACTCCTCAAATGAGCAGTGCTTCCACAGTTAAAGCACTCTCTCTGCCCTCCAGTGGACTGACTCTGACGACGATGGTCCTGACGACCCTGTGGCTGAAACCCTGATCGTTGCGGCTGAGAAGAGTCGGGACGACTATCTCTCCTAGATTCTGATGGGGCAGACAACTTTTGCCTCTTGCTCCCCGTGGTATGCACCTCCAGCTGACTCTGTCGGGTCGTGGCCATAGCATAAGCCAAAGCAGACTGCTGAACATCTGCCAATGTCGCAAGTCGGAGACCAGAAACATAAGCACGTAGATGCGGTTGCAACCTTTTCAGAAAGGTCGCAATCTTCAGCTCCTCAGTAGGGGCAGCATTTGGCACCGCTGCCAACTCCTGCTGAAACTTCAGAATAGTCTCAGATACTGTGATATTTTCGGGTCCAACATCCTGAAAAGCAGCCTCCCGAGCCGCCCTCACTACCGGAGGACAATACTGATCTCGAATCTGTCTCTCAAACTCCTCGAACGTAACCTCAGTCCGGTGGTCCCTACATAGCTCCCACTAATCAAAAGCGCTCTCCTGTAGCAGACTCTGTACTAAGGACATTTTCCGCTCCTCCTGTGCCTTAATAGAATCCAACGCAGATTTCACCCTCCTCAACCACTGCTCTACGTCTGAACCCTGAGCTCCAGCAAAGTTCGCTACTCCAGTCTTCCTAAACTCCGCGAGCCACTTATCAGGCTGAGGCTCACGATACTGTCTCCTAGGCTCGACCACCTGATCAGCTATCACTGGTCCTCCAGAAGCTGGCGATGCTCCCAGCTGGGCGGCCAAAATAGAATCTGGTCCAGGTGCCCTCCTCTCAGCTCCTTGTTGCCCCGCAGCTGCGTTCAGATTCGGTGCAGCTCCCGCACCCAACAACGTCTACAATAACAGCTGAATTGCAGCAGTCACCTCTGGGGCCAATCCTGCTGGTGGTACTCCTCCTCCCACCTGAGCCCCGTTTGTTGGGAGACCTCCTCCAGCGACAGAGGCACTGTCCTCTCGATGAACAGCAGCAGCCACATCCTGACTCTCAGCAACCTCCTCCTGATGGTTATCCTGTTGTACCTCTGGCTCAGCAGCTACAAGGGCCTCTCCTCTACCCCTGCCACGACCTCCTACTCGGCCTCTACCGCGGCCTCTTCCGCGGCCTCTTCCGTTAGCTGCAGCAGCTCTAGCTCTGGTTGGTGGGGCCATCTATAATAGAAAGTCCCACAGTCAAAACTTAAACATTCTATTTTTCAACCTAATTCTTACTATTCTACGTGAGGTTCTTCGGCTGATGGGGCGGAGTCGCGACGTGTCACCTACCCCCCTATATGCAACATGTCTACCCTAGTAAAAACATTTGAAAACACCGGCCGGTTTTGGTTTTAAGTTTGACCTCGGGTACTCTTTGTTGGTCAGTTCCATGTGCCCTGTTGTCAACCTGGCTCTGATACCAATTTGTAACACCCCGTCTTTCGACGAGGCGCTACTAGGGAATAGACCTTACAAGGTACTATTAATTAGGTTGACAACTACACTGTAGGACCTTACAACTCGGGCACGACGAGAAAAACATAATAAAACATTCAACCTTTGTTTAATAAAACTTAGAAAACGTAATCCTGCATGAATCCCCGAAAATTATAAATATTCAAATACGTCACAACGCCTACTGAAAATGACCTATCTGAACCGAAAAGATAATATCCGAAACAAAATACCAACTCTTTCTAACAAATATTAGAATCAATATTCTAACTAATATAAATCAACTAATATACCCAATCCCACTATGACACGCGCTCTTTACCGCTCCGGCCCGCCATCTTGCCTCGGTTCCTGCACGGCTCCCTGATTCATACCTGGAACTGAAAAATGTTCCCCGAAGGGTCAGCGTCTAATCTACCAAGCTAGACAGAATACGGAAATTGTAGAACGCTTTGAAATCATTTATCTAAAGTCAGCATACAAATCCACAATCGCAATCATAACTCTAAAAGCCAATACCTAAATTAGTTATATCAGTCACATACGCATTTACAATCACAATCACACCACAATGCAATTCTTCCTTTGTCCACAATCCGTCTTCCAAGGCGCTCATCACCGCGCCGAGTGAAGAGGCAGGCCCTCCCACTCCACTTCCCAATCTCCCTTCTAACTCCTGGCTAAACCTCCACTGGAGCGCTTGCCAAAAACACACAGATAATAATTTTCGTTTGAAGGGGTACGATTTTCCCAGTCACACGGGTCAAAGTAGCCAACTCTTCCTCAACACCAGCTACAATGGGCCGTGTTGGAAACGGTACCAACACAGAGAAAGCGTTCCAAAATAATTTCCGATAAAACACATTTAAAATCATTAACGCACACAACACACAAGGAGTTCAAAACAATTTAAAAGGTATTCGGGACTAATTCCCAAAACCCGTCCTACAATATCGATACGCAATCTAACAAGGGAGAAAAGAATCGAGCAAGTCGAAAAACAACTTACCTCAACTGAAGAGTTTCTTTGCGAACACGTGGAAACTAAGAATGACCCGAAACGAATCCCTAAACAAATTACCAGAATTCCATCAAAACTCGACTGGACAAAAACTCTATATAAAAAAACTAAATTAAGGACCCAACGTTCCATTAAACCTACTATTAACCCAACCTCCCAACCACTTCAACCTTAATTAACCAATGATTAACCTAATATATATATATATATATATTACGTACCATACTCCTAATCCCTAAATTCATTAATTAACACTTCACATACACTAGTTAGCACATAATTCTCCTGGACCACTTTTTGCTCCTCCCACTTACTAGCTAACCAATAATTTCCACCCATCGGACTCTTATCTAATCCATATTTAACTACTAAGCTCGATCCCTCCAGTCAAACTTGAATCCTACCATTTCCATCTCTGTATGATTAACTTTAAACAACCTAGACGAAAGAATTTGAATTTAACTTTTCTACTAGACCCAACAACTGCCTAGATATACATGGCGATCACCCTCATACATCATTATGATCACACCCATAAACCGGACAAACTTCCGCCTTGTCTTCATTGATAACTATGCGATCCAAACTTGACCCTCTCGCTAACCCCTAAAAAAAACCAGACCCACAGTTCGATGGGAAAAGGAAAGACGAATTACACCGACTTACCAACGAGTCAACAACAAACGACGAAACACGACGCTCACGAGAGGAGGATGGCACTTCCACTACACCGAACTGTTGAACACGACAGAACGAGGGTAAGGCGGAGTTAACGAAAAAAAAAACAAGTTGCTGGTGACCACCGCCTGATAAAGAAAAGCGACAACTTGTACCGGAAATAAGGGCAACACGAAGTCAACGACGGGGTTTGACGGCGTTCAACGCCAAAGGCAGATTTCGCGGACGAACTCCGGTGAAACGAAGATGGAGAAGACGTGTACGGAGAATTCGTTCCTTAATTTTGTTGGCGGATGACCCAAATGTCGAGACTTTATACTAACGTGGCTTGGCTAGGTTTTCCGTTTAGGATAAAGTGAGTACTAATTAATTATTATTATTATAGTCTTTAAGATAGAATTGCTAATTTGTGATAGTTATCACTACTTATATATTTACTTAGTTAATTAATGACCCAGTTAATTAATTACTAGCTTATATTTCTCAATCTCAATTTAGGTAAACCGAGACCACTTGTGGGTCTAGAAACTCGATTACTAGTAACCCAAGAAACTTGTTTTTCCGACCTTTAAAAGGCAAAAACGGAACCGAGTATTACAGAAACCAACTAACCTTTCAGTTTAAGTTAAGTAGATGAAAATAGAAAAATTTGACCAATTAATGACCCATTCAAATGGCTTGAAAAATTTAGCCCATTTATGACCAATTCTATAATTAAGTACATGAGAAAAAAATTGGCCATTTATGACCAATCTATCATTAAGTGAAAGAATAAAAAAGCACTCTACTATTAAACCTAAATACACAAAATTAAATATATAGAGCTTCATTCTACAATTAAAATAAGAAGACCAATAGCTATAAATTGACCAATCTCTTTCTCATGCTCAAACTCCTAATTAAATTTAAAATTAATATGAAGGTCTAATTCTACAATTAAACCAAGAAGACCAATAGTCTATAAAATGACCATTCATTTTCTCAACCAAGAAGACCAATAGTCTATAAAATGACCATTCATTTTCTCATGCTCAAACTCCTAATTAATTATAAGATTAATATGGAGGGAAAATAAAGAGACTATAAACATACATAGACACACTATAAAAAGCAGAATACACCAACAAAACAATCATTCAAAAAAAACATAATTAGTTAGTTTGTTTCATCATTGGTTAGTTTTTTCTCCATAGCGAACTAACAACGTTAGATTAAGCCTCTCTATTCCATTATTAATATATCAAATTGTAAACAACATTTTGTATATTTTGTATTTTTAACGAATTCTTAGATTTTGGCTAGATTAGTTTTCTTAGATAATGCATCTAAATTACACTATTAGTCTTTGTCTATGAATTATATTTTGTTCAATTTTGTTGATCTACATGTTATGAATTGAAAATGGAATTGATATTAACATTTTTTATTTTGATAGTATTTATTTAATTTTTACACCATCCTAGATTAATGTTTATTTAATTTTCTTCCTACTAAGTTTGTATCATAACTCCAAATATTTTGTGTTATTAAACTTATTTTGAAGAAAATACAATCATATTTTCTTTGATATATTATAAAAACAAGTTTTTTTTCTGAAAACTCAATGTGCTCTACACACGAGTTGTTAGTTCCTTTTAGGAAAAATAAACTCCATCAATGTATCTATATCTATATAATATAATTAAAGAACAAAATTTTATTCATATATTACCAAACTCACAATTAATACCATATAAATAATTTTAAAAAGAACAAAAATAGATATAAAAAACTAAATTTTTACAATGAACCCAATTAATAATGTGAGAAGTTATGACTTATAGAATTCCAATGTCAAAATGTCCCCTCATATAGTTTTTTAATTTGATGCTTCCATTTTTTAAAAGATTTGAAGAGAAAGGAGATGATGAAAAAATAGGAAAAAATATATATCTACTATAAGAATAAGAATATACATATAAATTATTTCAAAATAATTCATAGTTATATACATTAGCATAGTTATACATACCTCAATAAACTAAAGCTACATATTTTATTAAAATAAATATTTTTCAATGAATTTAACGTATGTTTTTTAAATTAGTGTAATAACTAAACTCAACCTTAGGTAGTTTATACTTTCGTTAGAAAGACCTTTTGAGTTTCTTATGAATTCTTTATAATTCATAAAAAAAGGACATAATGAGTCATGACTAGCTCGGATCATTGATGTGAAGATTCTAACGCTCCAATAACATAAAAAATGACATCAAAAAAAGTAAGTTGACCAAATAAGCAACGAAAATGACATAACTAAAAAATGTAAAAAAAAATCTCAATATATTTTTACGAAAAATTTTATCCGTGCATATGCATGGGTATCATCACTAGTAGTATAAAAAGAAGACTAGTATGCTTATTAAACGAAAAGGAAGAAAACGTTGCATAGATCATTCATTCATGGTTATAGTACTAATGCATACGACGTGGCACATAACTAACTTTAATCTATAAGCTCGGTAACATGCAAGCCTCGATAGGATGCTTATTTAATTCATTTATAAGCTTTTTACACACGCTCTCTCACTATTTCAATTCATTCCAAGTTAATTGCCCTTCTCCTCGGTTGGAGGGTAGTAACCCCCGCCATGCCCAAATCCATATCTATATCCATATCTGTTTCTCGGAGGAGGGTGGCTGTATTCGCCACCATACGGGCGTGAGGGGTAGGAATCACTTTTCCCAAGGTCGACGTCCTTCTCTGGTGGGTGGTGGCCGCCATGTCCATAGCCACCACCGCCATGTCCGTATCCGTTGGAAGCCTCCTCCGATTCTGCAAATATAGTTATTACGTACTTTCAAATCAAATCACGGAACTTGTTACATGTATTAAATATATATATATGTCATTAAATCTGCTGATCAATATATACTCGTGTTTTTGCCTATCAAATCCACCCGAATTTTGTAATAAATTGGAGATCTAGGGGTTGTACTGCGCGCGAGTTTGATTTTGTTTTGATCTATGAAGCTACCATTACTTGTTTGTTAGCTAAAAAGACAAGTCTCGTAATTATGGATAATATAATTAAAACCATTGGAATAATCATGTATGTATACTATATATACACATATATAAAAGTAAGTCAAGTAAATTGATTATTACTTTCGACCAAAAAAAAAGTAAATTGATTATTACTATATATATATGATGATGTGTGCACAGTTTATATTTATGATTTTATATGACTATATTTATAGTTTTTAGTTGCATATTCATTCCTTTTAAATTACACAGTATTTATATTTATAAGTCATATATTTATATTTTTATATTATTATATGTATAAAGCTTTCTTAATTTTTCATCTTTTTATTATGATTATAGAGTTGCATAATCATATTTTAAGTTACATATTTATAGATGTGGAATAAAAATAATTTAGATTATAGGGAATAAACATAGTAAAAAGATAATTTTAAAAATAATTCTCATAACTAAATCTTTCTTTTTAGCTAGAAATCTCTTGATTTATTAATTTCTATAAATCCTAAAAATCACTTCTAATTTAGATTAAATCTGTCCCCCAAAATGATCGAGATGTCTTTCCCTTTGGAGGGAGTATCTACTAATTTAATTTGTATGATGTAGCTCACGTAATTGGTACGTTTACAAATAAGAAACTCACGTGTCTTTTCAGCCAGCTCACGTGCGGAAACCTGGGAGGAAGTGAGGATAGAGGAGACTGCCAAGAGCAGGCCAAGGAGGAGGAAAGCCTTTGAGCAGCAGCAGGCCATGTTTTTATTCAGTGTGGTAATGAAGCAAACTCTATTGTAACTTTCTAATGGTGTTGGGTCATGGGTGTTAATTTTGGATTAGCCAACCCAATTTATAGGATAAGATCGACTCGGTGCTTAGAATATTATAGTATTTTATTACACTAATAAGAAAATAAACCAGGCCACGTATATGTACGTGGGTAATAAATTATATGGTAAAGTGTTATTGGCTATTGTCAGTTTGTCACTGGCGGAAAAAAATTACTATATAATAAAGTGTTATTGGCTACTGTCACTAGCGGATAAAAAAAATGTTGAAAGAGGGGCAAGATTACTTAATAAAATTCAGATGAGTTGTTACTTAATATGTTATTTAATTATAAGATGAAAAGATAAATGTATATCAAAACTCTAGAATGGAACAATATTATTATTATATAATAAAGTGAAGGTTAAAAAACACATGTCACTTTTATATTGGACCACACGATCCTATTTTTTTAAACCAATCTCATTGGTTGAAATTTAATTAGATATTTTCTATTTGTTAAAAATAATTATGGACTCCACATATAATAAAACTATTATTTATATTCATGTGAAATATTCTATAAATTTTGAATTTGGCAATTTTTGGCAAAATAACCATTAGGCCATAAATATCAATGAAACCGTGAAACCCAAAAAACACCCGCTTTCTTAATTTCATTCATTAAACCCACTTAAATATCAATGAAACCATGAAACTCACTTTGTTATTTTTTCCACTTTCCAATATTTATATATTTCTCTTTACATAATTATAAATATATCCTCAATTTATTAATTCTAAATATTTCTTTATCTAATTAAATATGTCACATTAATTTTAACAAATGACAATTTGGCTAATTTTATGTATATATATAACTAAGTTTAATTTTATAAAAAAATAATTTTTAATTAAAAATTATTAAAACATATATATAGTTGGTTCAAATTAAATTAGATAAAGAATAGAGTCCGGAACCTAAAACACCCGTAAAATAGGCCATATTCCGCTAAACCACCCCGAATATAACTATTTATTTTTAACCACCCCTAAACTACCCTCCGTTATCTCTTCACCACCCATCGTTAGTTGGCCCGTTAAAAAAGTGAGAAAACCCGAAAATGCCCTTAGCTTTTACCTGATACACGAGGGTACTACACATAGTGACCGGCAACTCGATTTCCCCCAAATTCTCACTCTCATTCATCCTCTGAAATCCACGAGGGGAAATCGAAAATTGGGGATTTTGAAATGGTGGGAGATTGAAGGAGTAAGGTTGTTTCTGATGCTAGAATCGAATTCTTCGATTCGTTTCTAGGGTGTTGAGCGGCAAGTGTGTAGTAGTGAGTAACTGGGTTCGTTTGTTAGGGTTTCGATCAACAAGTGCGACTCTGGGTGGCAACAAGTGCGAGTGCGAGTGTGGTTTCGTTGCATTAAGTGAGTACGAAACTGGTGCCTCTACTGGTTGAGCTTTATTGACACATTAACCATGGTAAGTCACAATTACTTGTTGTCTTTATCTCTGAATTTTTGTTTTCGATTGACACAGTACACGTTGTACCTAGGTTAATTCATAATATTGTAACTTACCCATGTAGTCACAATTTCTTGCTGTCTTTATTGACATATCCATGGTAAGTCACAATTGGCTTTGTTTATGCATTTTCATGTCCATTAGAAGGTAGGAACACATTAAATGGTGTGCACAGATTCTATTTTGAATGTCAGTTGGCATGTGACTGGTTTTTATTGAAAAAAATAGTGTAAAGATTCTCACAAGTATAGGAATTGACTAAATTGCCATTTTTGACTTGCATAACTGTAGGCATCCATGGTGGCATTTAGGTTCATGTATGAGGGGCAGTTTTACATCTCCTAGTTTGGCACTTTATGCTATAAAAAGGGAAAGGTGCACTTGTATAAAGATGTTGATCCGGATATGGTTTCCAAGGTTGTAATAGAGAGTCTGCTAAAAGAAGAATTTGGGTTGATTGGTTTGAGGGAGATGTGGTACTCTAGATCTGAAATGACATTGCAAGATGGGCTGACATTCATTGTTGGGGACATTGATGTCATAGATATGGTTAATGCAGTTGGTAGGGATAGGTTAGTGCACTTATATATTGTCCAAGCTGATGAGGCCAGTCCAACAGATTTGAGAAAGCAAGGCCCAAGTACATCTTAGCCCACTTGGAAAACCATACCACATAAAACCTCATCTCATACACCACTTCCTGGGAAGAGCAACACCCAAACCCTAAACACTCCAAAAAATCTAGATCTGGGAGATGGTTCAGAAAGTGATGATGGAGAAAGCTCATCAACTGATGATGAAGATGATGTTGTCTTAGGGGGAGAAAGCTCTTCAAATGATGATGAAGATGACTTCATAGAAACAGAGGATGAAGATGATGACTTGTTTGAGTCCAATGTAGATGTTGTTGTTGATGATTATGGGGATAAAACCACACTGTTTGAACCAACTGGTGATGATGCTGTATTAGATGATGAGGAAGCTATTGAAGATTCTGACGGTTTCAAGAGTTTGAGTGATTCAGATGAGCCTAGCCATCAAAGGTATTCTGAATTCAGCCCTTTAGTTGACTTTAAGAAAAGAATTCAATTCAAAAAGGGCATGCTATTTGGTTCAAATGACATATTTAGGAGGGCTCTTAGGCAATATTCCATAGAGAATGGGGGTGACTATTATTATTTGCATAATGATAAGACAAAGGTTTCAGCTTATTGTAAGCTCAGGTGCAATTGTGGGATGAAACATTCTAGGAAAAAGTGTGTGTGTAAAAAAGTTCTTTGTGGGTTTAGGGCAATAGCTAGAAAAATGGGGTCTGATGGAAATTTTCAACTAAAGAGTTTTGATGGAAAGCATGAGTGTGAGTGGCAACATGTGAATACAAAGATGACTTCTGTGTGGCTAGCTCAAAAGTATTTGGAATATTATAGAGATGACCCACAATGGAAACTGAAAGCTTTCATTAATGCTGTTCAAAGAGACCACAGTGTTACTATCACATATACTCAAGCTTGGAAGGGTAGGTTTAGAGCTATGTTGATGACTCAGGGTGATGCTAAAGTCCAATATGGAAAGGTGTGGGATTATGCTGCCACCATTAGAAAATGGAATCAAGGAAGTTCTGCCTTTTTCCATGTTTGTTTAGATGATCCAGAAAAGCCAATATTCCAGAGATTGTATGTATGTTTTGATGCTTGTAAAAAGGGTTTTGTACAAGGATGTAGACCAATAGTTGGTCTTGGTGGATGTCATCTTAGAGGGGCCTACACTGGACAAGTTCTTGCTGCAATTGGGAAGGATGGGAATGACAACATATTCCCTATTGCTATTGTTGTTGTGGAAGCAGAGAGGAAAGAGACATGGGGTTGGTTCTTGGAGATTTTGATGAGAGATATTGGAGATGTGAATCCTACCTTCATGTCTGATAGGCAAAAGGTGTGTCCATTTCAATTCACTCTTGTTATAGTTTCCTTTGTATAAGTTTTTGGTTTCACATGCATACTCACACTCACATTGTCAACCATGCAGGGGCTCATAGAGGCACTAAGTGATGTTGCTCCCAACTGTGACATCAGGGTCTGTGTGAGGCATCTATACAACAACTTCAAAGCAAGGTGGCCAGGTAAAACATATAAAGATGCAGTGTGGGCAGCAACTAAGGCATTCACTCAGCCTGACTTTGCTACTGCAATGGAGGAGGTGAAGAAGTTGAGTGAAGATGCACACATGTACTTGATGCAAGCCAATCCTAGTACCTGGTCTAGACATGCTTTTAGGAACTACACAAAGTCAGACATGTTGCTTAACAACATCTGTGAGAGTTTCAACAATTGGATATTGGTTGGAAGGGAGTTGCCAATTTTATCCATGTTTGAGTGGATTAGGAGAAAGATCATGAAGAGGCTACTAGAGAAGCGTGAGGGGATGAGGAAGTATGAGGGGTATTTTACTCCAACTATTGTTAAAAGGATAGATTTTGCAAAGCAAGAAGCTGTGAGAAACTTTACACCATTCTGGGGTGGAGAATCAAGATGGGAGGTGGATCACAGGGGAATGACATATGTTGTGGACTTGGGTGCTAAAAGATGTGGATGTTATAGGTGGGATCTAACTGGAATTCCATGTTGTCATGCTCTATCCTGTCTTCTAAAAGAAAGGCTCCAATTACAAGACTATGTGCATCCATACTACCACAAGGATGCTTACCTAAGGGCCTATGGTGTTATGCTTAACCCAATGCCTGGAGAAGTCCAATGGGAGAAGACAAGTCACAAGCCCCCAAAGCCTCCCCTATATATTGTTCAACTAGGTAGACCAAGAAAGTCAAGAAGGAGAGAGCCATGTGAAGAGACAGCTGCACAAAGAGCAAAGAAGAGAATGAGAGTTGTTGGAAAATCAAGGTGCTCTAACTGTGGACAAACTGGCCATTACAAGAATAAGTGCAAGAATCAACCAAAGGGACCTGACCCTCCAAAGGTTCCAAACAAAGGTGGTAGGCCTCCAAATCCAACAACAGTTTTCTTTGGCTCTCAAAAAAGAAAGTACACCAAAAAGGTACAAAAAATTGTCATTGGTGAATTACATACTAAGTGATTTGTTCTTAAAAGTGATGTTCACATTTGATTTGTTCAAAAGTTTTTTGTAGGGGTCTTTGCCTGCAAGCAGTGTTGCTCAAGGTTCTTCATGTGCTCATGTGTCTTCATCTCAACCTGTGTCTTCATCTCAACCTATGTCTTCATCTGCTTCTGTGTGTACATCTGCTTCAGAAGTGATTTGTTCTCAAGTACACCCTAAATGCCACACATAATTTGTCACTGTCTTTTCATGTAGTCGTCTCAAATTGCTCTATCTCATGCTTACTTTTGTCACTGTCTTTGTCATGTAGTCGTCTCAAAGGACAAGCCAGAGCACCCCTCAACAGCAACAAGGACATCCTGCTAGTCCAAGGACAAGGCTGAAGATGATGGCAAGTAAAAAAGCAACTGCACAAGTCCTAAGGCGTTCTCCTAGGAAACTGAACTTGTTGCACAAGTCCTAAGTCAATTTCATGGTTGTTGTGTGTAGTTTTGGTTAGATGAATCTGTATGGTAACAGACAACTTATTATGTGGTTTTATGTATGGTCTTGTAATGGCATTAGCCTCTTTTGTATGACAGTTAGCTTGGTGTTATGTATTTGGTCTTGTGTCTGGTATTGTTGGTCATGTTATGGCAGTTAGCCTCTATGTGGATGGTTTTGTAAGGTAACAAACAGATGGCATTTTTTGCCTACTTTGGAATGACAATTATGTTATCTAAGTGTTCTCTTGAAGTGTTATGCAATACATTGTCAATTTATGTAGTCAAATTGAGTAAACTTGAACTTTATTACTCAAAATCAGTCAAATACAGTACTTGAATATTACAACATTCATCAACATAGCAGCTGCAATGAAACAAAGCATGACAACAAATTTTTTTTGATCATGTGCCTTCAACTTCATGAACATAGTTTCCGAGTCTAATTTATATGAGTTCTCCATCTTCAACTTATCAAATGATGATTTTGAAGCATCAAGTTCATGTCTCACTTTCTCCAATTCAGCTTGATACACAACAAGTGATTGTTGCAGTTTCAGGTTGTCCTCTTCAACATTCTCTTTAGCCTTGATGAGGTTGTTGATGACCACCACTGCTCTTTCACTATATTCTTCATCTATCCATACGAAAAACTTGCATTTCTGATTCGTTGCATATTGTGGACATCCATAAAATCTTCTCCCCAATTTCTCTCTGTATGTGCGGTTGAATGTCTTGCTTTCAAACCACAATAGCACATCCTAGGTTCGGAATTGAAACTTGTAGAACTTGATCTAGACATTATAAACCTGTATATATCCAAATTCGAACATTTTAAGTTGCAATATCAACTTCCACGAATCAATGGAAACAAAGCTGTAAGAAAACAATTGGATAAACTTACCCAGAATTCAGCTATGTGGGACTTTAAAAGAATGAAACGCGATCAGGAAGCAAAAAATCGAGTCGATTGAGCATGAAATTCGCCAAATTGAGAAAATGGATCGAATTGGGGATGAACACTTAGGGTTTCATGCTTACATGAATGCGTAAATTGTGAATACATCACACTCTTTTAAGGTTGTCGATGATAACCGGCTATGGGCAGTCAACAAGTAAAAGCTAAGGGCAAAAAGTATTATAAGGGTGGTTTTCTCACTTTTTTAACGGGCCAACTAACGATGGGTGGTGAAGAGATAACGGAGGGTAGTTTAGGGGTGGTTAAAAATAAATAGTTATATTCGGGGTGGTTTAGCGGAATATGGCCTATTTTACGGGTGGTTTTAGGTTCCGGACTCTAAAGAATATATATGGATTTGTGCGATTTTTAGTTAAAACCATGAATTATTGTAAAAATTGGTTAAATATGAATTTGTTTACCCTAAACCAACACAAAAAACTAATTTAATTCAAAATATATATATATATATATATATATATATATATATATATATATAATTGGTGTCTATGGGTAGATAAAAAACAATTATTAATTGTAGTATAATTATTATTATTTATCATTAATTTAAAAATTGGTTAAAAGAACCTAATACCAATTTAAGCTTAATCAAACAAAATTGGCCAAAAGTAGATGCCACATGCCATAAGAGTTTGGTTCAAATGAAACAAATTCTTATCTTGAAAATTGAAAACTTCACTACAAAGAAAGAAAAGTGCATTATAAAATACAAAAAAGTGCAATCCGAAAAGTGAACTACAAAAAATATGAAAAGTGCATTACGAAGTACTAAAAGTGTCAATGCGAAAAAGTGCACCCTGAAGTAGAAAAAGTGCAATGAGAACTAAAAAAGTACATTCATTTTATTTTTCAAGATAAGAGTTTGTTTTATTTGAACCAAACTCCATGGCACAATCTAATTGGTCAAAAATAATGGCTGAAAGGATGGGTGCAATCCTCTCTCTTGGGTTTCAATTTTAGAAACCCAAATCCCAATTTCACCTCTTTTTTTTTCTTTTGGTGAAACTCACATGAAATTGGGAGGGGGGGAGGGGTGTGAAACCCCTAATATTCATGCCCTTAAATAAAAAAATATCCAATTCTACAAATGAGTAATTTTTTTTTCTTTTGGTGAAACTCACATGAAATTGGGAGGGGGGAGGGGGTGTGAAACCCCTGATATTCATGCCCTTAAATAAAAAATATCAAATTCTACAAATGAGTAATTTTTCACAAGATTATAAAAAATATATTAAATATTTCATTATATTTAAATTTAACAATCTTTCATTTATATGTCATTGATCAAAAAGAAAATTATCCAATTCTAAGAAATACTTCATTGTTTGAAAATTTTTCTCCAAAATAACTATGAAACAATAAAAAATCTAATCTAGCTATCTATCATTACTATATATTAAAGGGATAGCAAATTTTGTCATCATATTGTGCAATATCACCCCTTTTTGTTGATATAATAATTCAATTTATTTTTTCTATCATATTAAAATCCCAAAAAAAATATTAGTAAGAAGATAACATGTCCTCTACAAGATCGAAAAATATTCAGATCACTCAATATTAAAATAGTTAATTAAAATAGAAGAACTGGATAAATCAGTGATAATAATATAAATAGAAGAATTGAAAAAACAAATTAACTTTTATATTTTCGCATAAGAGATAGACAATTAAATATCTATTGTTAATTTTGATAAAAAAAGGTTAAATTTATATTATATAATTTTGATAAAATTAAACTTTTCCTAAAAAATTAGTTATAATAATTTTTGTTCTAAACTAGAGTATTAGATAAGAGCTAGGTGAAATATTTTGTATAAAGATAATATTAGAGTAAAAATAAACGTGCAATATTCTTTTCAACTATAACTCTCAAAAATCAATTTCGTTGAAAAGTTATAAACTTTTTTAATGAATATTAACAATTTATGTATTTTAATTATATTTAATAAAACCCGTACAGGGTATGGGCCCTTACACTAGTATATCTTCTAAACCTGAAACACTTTTGGGCAAATTTGTCATTGAGAATTTATATTACAGCCACCCTATTTTTAATAATGATTTTTTAATTAAGTATATATTATGTAATTCAATCGCCTTGTGGAATTTCCAATTTTATGAACTCATCTTATTTAATAATTTTTTTTATCAATTTACTATGAGATTTGGATAAAATTTTATCTCTACCAATTATTTTTGTCTTTTTCGTGTTTATTATATTATAATATACAATTATCTTCTAATCTTCTATCCATATGTTAATAATGATTCTTTTATTAATATTTTTAATTACGTATTTATATATTAATTATATATTACAAGATCTTGCACATATTTATCATATACAATATATCACATTATTTTCATCTCTATCTCCCTAATAGTTTTTTTTATCAATTTGGTAAGAAATTGGATAAATTTTTATCTCTATATATTATATATAACAATACTTTTTTTTTATCAATTTGGTATGAGATTGGATAAATTATCTCCCTAAATGTTTCTTCCGTAACTGATAAGCATGTGAGAAAAAAATCACTAGCTAAAAAACGTGTTTTACTAGTTGCAAAAACTATGCAGTTGTTTAAGGATACTGAAGTCCATGTCTTGAGGCAAAAGCCATGGATTCAGTCGTCTCCATCAATGAAAAGACCTCGTCTGGATATGGGCAAAACGGTTGCTTCGTATGAAAGTTCTGATAATGTGTTGTTGGTTGATATGATCCTTATAAAGGGACTATTGATAAAAGAACCATCCGGTGTTGATTTGGACAAAAAGGTTGTAAGTCGGAAGAAGAGGTGTTAGAAGATAGAGTTTTGATGGTTCCAGAGTCAGTGACTCCGAGTTTGCAAGTCGAGTCGGCGACTTGCCAAAGTCACTGATAGTTTTTTATCAATGACTTTGGCAAGTCGCCGAAGTGATCTATTTAAGGAAGGAACGCACAGTTTATGTGCGTGTATTTGGAGACAGCTGCGTCGTTCTATTTTAGGAGAAGATCATCACAAAAGAGTGCTAAAATCAAGATAAAGAAGTTTTGATTCTCCTAGAATATTTTATTGTATTCGTAATTATGTTTTTGGAAAGATTTGTAAAAGATTAAGTGTGTATTGTTTCCCTAACCGAATGGGAGATAATACACACGAGATCTCTCTTACCTTAGCTTAAATACCCTAGTGTTTAGGTTAGTGGTAAGACTTTTGAGCGTCATTTCAATATTGTGTGTAAAAAAGAAAGAGCAAACTTGTGCGTAAGATTCGTACAAGTGATGTGTCGAGAGATCTTAGGCATAGCGTGAGATTAAACTTGTGAGTGCAAAGGTAGAGCGTGTTTCAAGGGTGTGGGATTCATTCTTGTACACGAAAGAGCTTTGTAATCACTCAAGAAATCAATAGAGCGAGTCTAAGGACTCTTGAAATCCGAGCAAGTGAGAAACTTGGAAGGGAGTAGTTTTTCTCCAAGTAAACTAGTTGGTTTACGAGGAGTTTTCACTATACATCGCTTGTCATTGACTGTTGGTAACATTTGTTTTACTGTCTAATTATTCCGTTCCTTAATTACTCAAAGTCGATGACTTCGCAGGAGTCGCCAACTCGTTTAAGTACTAACGATCCTACAAGAGGAAATTGGATAGTGTTGCTCAAGAACAAGGTGTTGCAGTTTCTTCAAAGAAGTCAAAAGCGAAAGGGCCATTGAGAGTTTGTCTTTGAATACCAGGAGCTCGCCAAAGTTGATTTGTGAAGTAATAGCTGGATTTGAAGGAGACAACAAGTTTGCTTCTCTTAAAGAGATGGGGTTTGAGTAGCTTATACAATGGAATGTATCGGATCTTCCTGGTAGGATGTGCTACCATGTTGCTAGTTATTTTGATGTTGCATCATGGACACTCAAGATTGGTGATGGACAAGGGGCTAGAATAAGTCATGAACTTGTGCAATATTACCTTGGTCTACCTCGTTGTTTGAGGACGATTTCTTTCCCAAAGACTGTCAAGCATACAGATGTGTACAATAGGTTCAGAGAACAGTTAGTGTTGGACACAATTGATGAGGGGACAGGGAAGAATAAATCGATGGATGCTGGTGCTATCAAAATTGGGAATTTAAGTAAGTTGATCAAGGATTCTGATAATGTTGGTGCTTGGTTTAAGAGGAACTTTATTATATTATTCTACACCCTTTGTATAGAGAGTATTAAGAATGGGGTGTAAACTTGAGGTTCTTGGATCATTTTGTAGACTTGAAGAAGATCAGTGAGTACGATTGGTGTGCTTGATCATCTTGTTGAGAAGTTGGTTGAGAGTGCAGATTCATGGAAGAAAACCGATAATGGGTTTTTCAGAGGACCTATTTTATTGTTATTGGTATGATTTATAATTTGTTCATGATAATCAGTTATTTGTTCATTAGAAACATCAATTTGTTCATTGGTTTATGCAAATTTGTTTATTGATAGATGCATATTTGTTCATTGTTATATGCATATTTGTTCATTGGTTTTGGCATATTGTTCATCGATTTGTTCATATTTGTTCATTAGTATCATCAATTTGTTCATTGCTAGATGCATATTTCTTCATTTACTTTTTTATATATTTGTTCATTGCTAGATGCATATTTGTTCATTAGTAACATCAGTTTATCATTGACAGGTGCATATTTATTCATTCATATATCCATATTTGTTCATTGACATATTAGTATTTGTTCAACTTTGTTTTTGACAGATTGTGTATTGTGATTGTATGGCCATCTACAATCGTCTTGAAACACCAAGATCTTTCCTCGAGATTAAGCATTTCAATCATGATTATTTTGTTGAGAGACAAATTTTTGAGATTACCAAGGATGGTTTAGGAAAGGGTTTTTTCAGAGGTTTGTCAAAGTTTGTTCCTTGGTGCACAAGTAAATGATGATGGTACTACTTACAAGAGTAAAGGAAAAAGCCCTACTTCTGAAGATTTTGAAGAAGGCATTGATCTTGGCGATGTCCGTGATGTATGTTTATTCAATTCTATTGCAAAATATTTATGTTGCATATTGTGTTTTTTTTGTACTAATTTAGATTACTTTTGTGCAGTCATTTTTGAAAGAATATCTTCAGATGTCGATGGAGCTTGCATCGGCTTTGAAGAAAATCTCAATCATGTGCAAAAAGGTGAAAAAGCTCCATCTGAAATTGCCAGTCACGGACTTTTCAACAAGATCAATGAAGTGTTTAAGAAGCATTTGGGTTTGAAGGGTGGTTCATCATCATCCCAATCTAGCAACCAAGAAGAGGTTGAATCCCCAAGCCAAAATTCATTCTGGGAAGAAGCGACAAAAGTTTTGGATGAAATTGAGGTCGCAATGAAGGCAAAGAAGTAGTTTGAATTACCTTCATTGACCTGGGCGTGTCTCCATTGAGGGATGATTGGGTTGGTGTTGCAGATATTGTTAGGGATAGCGTTCTTATACAAGAAGATGAGGCCAGGAAGGATGAGGCCACAAGGAAGAAGGCTGATGAGAAGAAAAGAAAGATTTCATTCGTATGCAAGTGAATAAGTGATGAACAAATTAGGAAAAAGGTTGATGAGGATGAATCTATAAGAAAAATGGCTCAGGATGAGGAATCTAACAGAAGAACTGAAGAACTAGAGAAGTTGAAAAGGGATCAAGAGGACAAGAGGAGAGGAGAAGAAGAAGAAGAAAATAGGAACCAGGAAGAGGAAGAGTTGGAAGCCATAAGAAGGGAAGATAAATTAATGCGAGAGGAGGAGAAGAGAAAGAAAGAGCATGAAGAGAAAAGAAAAAGAGAAGAAGAAGAAAAGAAAAAGCAAGAAGAGGAGGAAGAGAAAAAGAAAAAAGCAGTCGATGAAGAGAAGAGATGGCTAGAAGAGGTTAAGAGGATGGAAGATGAGGAAGAGAAGAACGGGAACAAGGAAGAGGAAGAGAAGAAGAGAGAAGCAGAGTTGGATGAAAAGAAAAGGAGAAAAAGAGGAAGGTAGACGAGGAAGAGAAGAAGAGGATTGAAGAGGTTAAACAACAGAGAAGGCAAGAGGAGGTCAAGAGGAGGCAAGAGGAAAGAAGAGGAGGGAAGAAGAAGAGGGAAGAAGGAATATGCTGAGGCAAAAAATAAGATTGATGAAGAGAAGAGAAAGGAAGTAGAGAAAAGAAACAAGAAACAAGAAACAAATGCAGAAACACTGAGAATTGGATTGGAGTTGAAGAGGAAACAAGAGGAGATAAATAAAAAGAAGGGTGATGAAGCTAAGAAGAAACTTGAAGAGGAGATGAACAAGATTCAAGATGAGGGTTGTTCATTGATATTTCTTATTTGTTCATTGATTTTTTATCTAGTTTGTTCATGAATAATATGAGTTTTTATATTTGTAGATCAACAAGCAGGAGCAGGAGGTTAGTTCCAGTTCAATAAACACTCATGTTGGTGGTAAACATATGGGTGAGGATGTACTTGATAAAAGAATATCTAACCCTTACGATTATGTGAAGTCACCTTACTTTGAAACGAGTGTTGTTTTGATAGTAAGAGTATCTCCCGCTGCCACCAAACTATTCAATTGGCTTATGCAAGACATTCCAGAGCAAAGTAGGTAACAATACGTAGAATAGTAATTTTTCTTACGCATTGCTCTTTTATTTTTTTCGAGTTGGTTTTATTATTAAATTTAATCATTTTTTGTTTTATGTTTTTGATTTGTGTAGTCCTGAAGTTTTTAAGATGAAGCATGTTTCTGCCAAGAAAAAAGATTTTGTTTCAATGGCAATAAAATTTGAAGTGGAAAAGCGACTCAAAACCATTGAAGTTTTTTTATGTCACCTGAGGATTTGGTATGAATATGTGAAATTAATAGTTTATATTCACACTGTCTTATTTCATGACTTTGAAAATTCTCAATCTAATTTATACTTATATTTGCAAGCATTTCCACTAAAAAAGGATTTTAGTGATGAAGATCCCATAGAATTTTTCTGTAATTCAGTTCATTATACTCTTGGTAAATTCAAGGGGATTGATGTGCACAACCTTGGGCTCGTATGCATTTTTGTTCATTGATATTCTGTTATTTGTTCATTAACATATCCATTTTAGTTTATTGATTATACTTTTATTTTTTTCATGAGTACTACATATTTGTTCATAGGTATTAGGTATTTGTTCAGTAATATTGACTTTTCACTATGTTGTTTTTTAATGAATATAAGGCTTTTTAATGTTTATTTTTCTCTGCATTTTTACAGTTTGTGTTTTTTATCTATACCTCATCGCATTATTATTGCATTGCGTTGAATGTAAGAGTCCCAAAATTCCATATAATTGATAACTCCATGAAGAAAGTGGGCTTGAAAACGAAGTATGAGCACGTACCTTCTAAATTGGTGAGTTTTATTTCTTTTTGAAATTTGTAATAGTTTTTTCCAGTATTAACATGTGTGTTTAATATTCAATGAGTTGTTTTGTTTCTTATAGTTATTTTTTTCAGAGAATGCTCTTTGTTGAGCTTATGGAGTCGCTCAAGATGGATGCAAGAGTTGTTTTTTTTAGGATGAGGATAAGGTGCTCTATGAACGACTTGAGATGGATTGGAGAGATAATACAAACAAGACAAATTGTGGAGTTTTCTTGATGCGGCACATGGAAACATATTTTGGCAACGACTTGTCGGATTGGATTGCGGACTCAATAAACAAGATCAACATCAACTTGATGATTTGAGGATCGGGTACTGCAATGAATTGTTGATGAGTCCATTGAATGAACACAAGACAGAAACTGAAAAGCTTATTGAAGACTTTGTTCCACCAAAATCAACAGTCGTCTCTAGTGCTACTCCTAAAAAGAAAGCAAAGACCAAGAAGTGATGAAAAACTTTGTTTTTTTTAGTACAATGATCTGTGTTTGAGCAAAACATTTAGAATGGTTTGATTTTGTGTATGGTTTTTTAGAATACAGTTTATGATGTGTAGGGTTGAATGCTACAGACATTTGATTTTTGTGTATAGTGTGACACATCGACTTCAATGGAGTTATGGTTGATGGATAGGTTTTGTTGTTGATGTGTATGTTATTACAGTTCATGTATGGTGCTACGTTTTGTTCATTAATACTAATTATTTGTTCACCAAAATGAATACTATAGATTTGTTCATATGTGTTGTTAGTTTGTTCATCAATATGTTTGATTTGTTCATTGATAAACAATATGTTTAAGCTCTATCCATACAACACTTTTTTGGTGTTTTTTTTGAAGAATTTTAAGTTTGTTTCATTTATTTATAGGTTTTGTTCATCCTTAATGTATGATTTGTTCATGGATAATATTTATATGTACATGGAAAAATATTAATTGAAGAATAAAAGTGTTTGTTCATTAGACAATAAATTTGTTCATCACTAATTTTCAATTGTTCATCAATAACAGAAATTTGTTCATTGATAATGTAACAATTACGAATACTATGCATTTCACCCCAATGCAACAATTATGTATCAAAAATCAAATATTAATGAAAGAACTAATTGGAAACATAGGTGCATGTCCTGTTGTTGTGTCCAAACTTCTTGCATTATGCACAAGTCCTTTGCTTTTTTTTTTTGCATTCTTCATTGCCTTCTCTTTACCTCCCATAATACGTCGTTCTTTCTTTCTACTCTTTGTCACTGCTCGTTCAGGAGGGTGTACCTCAATAACACTTGGTCTGTTCCCCAAGAATGTCTGAATTGAACTCTGCCTTGTTGATGTGATATGTATGGATGTTTTTTTCCTTCAAGAAACTTATTAACTCCTTGAGGTGTTCTATGTTGTCCCTTATGGCATGAATGCAAGAATGTACCTCGCCTAATAAATCAACAATCAACAACTTCTTCTCATCCATAACATCACATTGATCAACTATTGAACCTTTTATCTCAAAAGTAGTAGGGGTTAGATTTGATTTCTTTGTCCATCTATTCTTGATGTATTTAGTTGAAATCTTCTTCAAGCCAATGTTTTTGAATACCAAAAACATATGGCAACCTGGAATCCCAATATTCATAAACTATTGCATGAGCAAATGAACTCTTCGTTTTGTATTTCATGTTTCACAACATATACCCTCCCGAACTGCCCGTTGATGTGATATGTATGGATGTTGTCTTCCTTGACCAAATTGTTTAGACCACATTCAAATACAGAAGCAACAATTTCTGCTTGGACGTCATAGAAGACCTTTTTGGGTTAAACAGATGCACAATGTTTCTCCAAATCCAATGGTGTCATTAGAGTTGGGAAGCTTGTTGAAGATTCAATGTCTAACCTCTGTTGATTGTGTCTTTGTGACTCAATTGCACTCTCAAACTGCATCATGAAAATAACTAGAGAATATGTGGATCCAATGAAATTCAAGAACAAGAAGTTCTGGCTCTCAGACCTTGAAGTTGTTGCAAGAATTTCATCCATGTTTACATCATTGAAGAACGCCCCAAGTGACGTAGGTCAAACATCATCGGCAACCAAGTGTTGGACTCAAGTCCAAATTCAGCAATAATGTTATGCCAAGTCTCCTCAAACTCTTTCCGGCTAATTTCATTGCTCCAAACAAACTTGTTGAACTTGCTTCTAAATTGAGCATTGTTATACACATCATTTGTAACCTTTGACGGTACCTTGAACATTATATGCCACATGCAGAAACGATGCATAGCCTTGTCAAATACTTTTTCAATTGCAACTTTTACTGTAGGATCTTGATAAGTGAGAATGACAAATGGTTAATGACCCCTCATTGCATCATTGAAGTTTTTAAATATTCAAACATAAGACTCGATATCTTCTTTCATAATCAACCCAAAGGCAAAAGTAATGGTTTTCTTGTTGTTGTCAATCCTTGTAAATGGTACAAATATCATTTCATACCTGAAGGCAAAGTATTAAAATTTGTTCATCAAAATATGTGATTTGTTCATTGTAAATAGCATCTTGTTCATCACAATGGCAATATGGCAAATTTGTTCATCAATATACGAGATTTGTTCATCACTATAAGCAATTTGTTCATTGTAAATAGCATTTTGTTCATCACAATGGCAATATGGCAAATTTGTTCATCAATATACGAGGTTTGTTCAACCATAGAAGCAATTTGTTCATCAAAATTATAGCTTTTTCATACCTGTTTGATTTGTATGTTGCATCAGTAGAGACAACATCTCCAAAATATGAGAAGTTCTTCCTTGCAATAAGATCATACCAGAATAATTTGGTTAATTGATGTTGTTCATCAACATCAGAAAAACACGTCACATCTTTCTTTTTTCTTGAACAAGTTGTCAATAAGCATTTGAGCATCACACCCAATCATGAAGGAATTAAGATCTCTTTTAAAATTCTTGAAATAAATGATAGTTGCACCAATTTTTTGTATAAGAAGCAACAAACTCCTTGTAGACCTTGAATGACTTGCTTGTACCATGTTTGCTCGGATGCAATTCATGATGAAATCTTCATGGAAGGAAGCCAGTTTCCCATTGCTCTTTGCAAAGAGTTTTTGTCCATCTTCAAGCATAACATGGGTGTCATCGTTCTTCAAATTTCTTAAAAACATATCCATTTCTTCTAGAAAATCTCATAGCAATTTTAGCAATGCAATCACACCTTTTGGTTACACTTTTTCGCTTTTTCACTTTTCCTTGATCTTCATCATCTTCTTCATCATCATCATCTTCTTCTTCTTATTTACTATGATTTGGTGAACCATTGGTAATCAACTTGAGATTAGATGCAGTAGTTGCAGTTTTTCCATTTGATTCACCGTTGTTATGTTTTGTTTTTTTAAACCCTGCCCGATTACACAACATGTATTTCCAAATTGTAGTGTTAGTCTCATATGAAGACTTTATATGTAACACCCCGACTTCCGCCGAGGCGCTACTGGGAAATAGATCTTACCAGGTACTATTATTTAGGTTGACAACTACACTATAGGACCTTACAACTCGGGCACGACGAGAAAAACATAATAAAACATCCAACCTTTATTTAATAAAACTTAGAAAACATAATCATGCATGAATCCCCGAAAATCATAAATATTCAAATACGTCACAACGCCTACTGAAACCAAACTATCTGAACCGAAAAGATAATATCCGAAATAAAATACCAACTCCGTCAACAAATATTAAAATCAATATTCTAACTAATATAACTAAACTAATATAACCAATCCCACTATGACACGCACTCTTTACCGCTCCGGCCCGCCATCTTGCCTCGGTTCCTGCACGGCTCCCTGATTCATACCTGGAACTGAAAAATTGTTCCCCGAAGGGTCAGCGTCTAATCTACCAAGCTAGAAAGAATATGGAAACTGTAGAACGTTTTGAAATCAGTTATCTAAAGTCAGCATACAAATCCACAATCGCAACCATATCTCTAGAGGCCAATACCTAAGTTAATTATGTCAGTCACGACAGTCACATACGCATTTGCAATCACAGTCACACAACAAAGCAATTCTTCCTTTGTCCACAATCCGTCTTCCAAGGCGCTCATCACCGCGTCGAGTGCAGAGGCAGGCCCTCCCACTCCACTTCCCAATCCCCCTTCTAACTCCGGGCTAAGCCTCCACTGGAGCGCTTGCCAAAAACACACAGATAAAAATTTTCGTTTGAAGGGGTACGATTTTCCCAGTCACACGGGTCAAAGTAGCCAACTCTTCCTCAACACCAGCTACAATGGGCCGTGTCGGAAACGGTACCAACACAGAGAAAACGTTCCAAAATAATTTCCGATAAAATACATTTAAAATCATTAACGCACACAAACACACAAGGAGTTCAAAACAATTTAAAAGGTATTCGGGACTAGTTCCCAAAACCCGCCCTACAATATCGATACGCAATCTAACAAGGGAGAAAAGAACCGAGCAAGTCGAAAAACGACTTACCTCAAAGACGACCCTTGCACAGAGTAGTGAACACGAACGATACTAGAACCTAAGAATATGAACGATCAAGATTAATTAGTTGAATGGTCAATAACACCAACTAGATTACGATTACCAAAGACCCACATTTTAACCCATTAGTACAATTCTACCCATGATCTCCTAACCATTGATCCATCTCACCCTTCCACTAATTAGCTAATCTTACTAACTAATTAACGATCTGCAACTAATATTATTTTCATCCTCTAAACTACAAGCTAAATTAATTAACTCCCTAATTAGATGAACCTACTTCACCAACTTGGTACTCTCACATACGAACCATACCACTAATCCCCTAATTAGTTTACATTAATTAAAACCAAACATACTCATGAAACTAACCTATTACTAGTAACCATTAATTAAAACTTCCCAAACTAACCCACTACCAGCGAGTACTTTATGAACCACTATACTTAATTAAAACAATCTTAGCCTAACCTGTAGTTCACTAAATAATTGATCAATCTACAGGTTTCAAATTAGTGTCCAAAATAACTTAGTTGACTCCATTTCTTATTTACCTCAAATACCACGCACACCCAATATCTTCGAACGCCTACATAGCAACACCTAAGCATACCCCTAAACTGAACCTAAACACGTCATACCATACAAGCCTAACCTATATATCAGCTACTAGCTATCAACAAGTAATTACATTTCAAAAGCCAGTCCCAGGCCTAATCACCCAACCCAACTCGTTGGAAGCTGGCACAGCCTGAACGAGCACAATCGGCGCAATCGCTCGCCATCCAATCACTTCCCGCTACATCAACCAGTAGCCAGCCCATGGTCTGGCCCCTTTCCGATCAACAAAAACGACCCGACTCCCACCCATGCCCATTGAACAAAGAGAAACGTAACTTACCGGAAAGAATAGCGAGGTCGACGATAACGAAACCGATCCGTGATGACGGAACCGATCGGCGTACAACTATGGAAGGCGAACAGAGAGGTGTGGTTCAGGTGGGAACAATTATCGGAAAAGATGAGTCTGGCGAGGAGGGTGAGCGGCGTCGATCTTTTGGGAAGCGTCGGCGATTGAATTCGTATCGAAGATTGTTCCTTTCTCTGCTTGGAGTCGCACGCGAAGGGAGAGAAGAAGTAAGGTCTGATGGCGGTGAACCCAGATTTACTAGAGGAAGGGTAACGAGGCGATCGGCAGTGACGACCTGCTGATGCCGACGAGAAAGATGAGACACCGTACTCACCCGGAATTTGTAGGACATCAACGATTCTCACGATCGGGTGAAGATGGGCACGGACGTCTCCTGTTGATGGCCTGCGTGGTGGTCCAGGAACAATGCGAGTTCGGTGTGGCGTGCAGTTTCGAAGCGGTATAAGGCGACAATGGAATCAGCCGGTTGTTTTGATATGAATGGCCCCGATTAGATTAATTAAGGTATAAATACTAGGGTTAACTTAAGAGGATAAATTTGATCTTGACAACTAACTAACAAGATATTCGGATAACTAGATGGTATATATGTAATTTTTTTTTTTTTAAACTAGTATTTAAAATAACACTGGTTAGATTTATTAAATAGCACTAGTATTTAAATAGCACATATTTATGTCCACGTACATATATAAGGAGTTTAGAGATAAAATCTAATAGATATAAATAAGTGCTCCTCTACTCCGGAGTTATTTGCGAGACACTTGCAAGAGAAGAATGTTGTTTCCCCACTTTAAAAGGGAATGAACACGAATGAAAACCCGACTATTACATTATAATGGTGTCAAAACGTGCTTGAAAACCCAGGTTCTAAACATCATCCGCTCTTTAGGTCTTAAGTTGTCATCACAAAATGAGATGTACTACTTTGTGTTGACAAGGGAGATCACGATCTTTTATTTCTTGTTATCTTCTATTTTTCCTTCATTATTGTAATATCCGCAATATTCCAAGGTTTTTAAACCGAATATAATATAATATTTATTATAATAAATTATTTTCTTTAAATAAAAAGAGAATTTTTAATATATCATAATAACCCTTATTTCTCTTTAAAAAGAGATTATCAAGTAAAGTAAATTAAATAAAATCCAATAAAATAGTATAAGGGTCATGAATAAATAAAAAGACATTAAATAAAAATAATTCCTTATAGAGATTGAATTCTCTTAAATAAAATAAATTACATTAAGGCTTTAAAATATAATTACAAGTCTTGTAAAAATAATGCAATAGCCGGGACTTGAACCCGAGACCTCTTGCAAATCTCTACACACGCCCCACCCCCTCTTCCGCTAGACCAAGTGAACCTTCTTACTTAAAACACCCATCCTTATTAATTTAAATCAATTAATCCTCTTCTTCCCCAAATTGAACATCAGACTTATGTCTGATATGAAGATACGTTGATTTGATGGTCATCCATTGCATGTCTTCCTCCCACCTCCTTTTCTTGCAAGACCTCCATGCTTGCATCATCTTCTCATCACCACCAAGAAGCACACAATTGACCTATAGTAGAGCTCTTCCTCCTCCATTGGTCCATAGCCATGGACATGGATCGAAGCTTCCTCAAATTTGCCTATAAAAAGGCCTTCCATTCACCATAGCAACTCACACTTCAAACAATCCTCTACTCCTTCATACAATTGCTCTCTTGTGCTCCAAAAATCAGACACAATCAATCCTTGTTCTTCCATCAAAAATACACCAAACACCCTCCTTCTTTCCCCTTGGAGACCGCCGGCCTCCTCTGCCTCTCTTCCTTGCATTCTGTAGTTTACAGAAAACAGTATAATCCTAAATCCTAATTTTACTTATTTAATTTATGTATTTATAAAATATTAGTCCTTTTATGATTATTAGAAATAATAGTGAAATCAAATAAGGAATTTATGGAATAAAATATTAGGTGGAAGATCATGTTAGTTGTGGAATAGAAACAAATTAAAGTTACTATGGTAAATTAACCTTATCAAAATATTTAAATTTTTATTGTATTTAATAAAGGCATGCTCTCTACATAATATTAAAGGACTTTTTATAAAATAAATATAGCATATGAGGTTAGTTATTAATATTAAAAATGTCATCTTTATAAAAGAAATAAGATTTCTATAAGATAAAAATTGTTGCATGTCTTAAACTATAGAGAATATCATGTTATACGAATTTAATTATAATAATGATAGATATATTAAATAAATTTATTACTTAATAAAATATAAAGTTAGCATACCTCTAAGTGTAAAAGTTACTACAAGATATAAGCTTTTATTATATTATGATAAATGTGACTATAAAGTGATCTATGTTATTATATGGTTTTAGTTATAATATAAGGTAGTAATGGTAAAATACTTATAACTATTCTAAATAATGATAGAGAATTCTTATAAAATTATTGTCACAAAAGTTGTAGGCATGGACTATAGTTGATATCAAATATTGGTTTTTATAAAAGAATAATGTTAATAATAGTCATATAACTAAAGTCATCATTTAAGGAAAATAATAGTTTAATATACCTCCAAGTGCAGGGATTTAATACAAGACATAAGTTCTAAATGAAATATAAGAATTATGATCTTATATTAATTTTATATATTATATAGTTATGTGGTTGACTTGCATGAAAAGAAATAACTAAGATATGGAAGAGATATTATTTTATAACTTAAAATAATATAATAATGGACTATAAGTATGAAGAAGGATATTATAAGCCATGATCATATATTTTATAAGTCATATAATGTGAAAAGAAATATAAGAACTAAATAAATAAGATTAATTTGATATATGTTAATTTTAGGAAGTTACTTTATAAAGAAAATAGAAAGCTCTAATTATGAAAACTTTCAAGAAAATAGATTATAAGTCTATTGGCTTTATTTAATATGAATCATATAATTGAATAAAATTCCATTAGGAGAATATTATTAATAAAATATTCTTGGTGAGGGAAATAACACTTTAAGCTCATTAAGGAATTTAAAAGTAATATTTTAATTAAAATGAGTATGTAAAAAGGTTAAAATAGATTTCTTATAATGTAAGGAGAATTTGTTCTTTTAAAAGAAAAATACATTTTAGGAAAAGTATATTATTTTATGAAACTATACTTCCTTAATTATATTAAGGAATTTGCAAGTGAAGCTAAAAAGAAAATTATTTTAATAATTAGTGAACAAGGATTTTTATTATATGGAATAAAGAAGGATATTACAAAATTAAAATAATAATAAAGGAACATTATTATTTTAAATGACCACCTAAATTATTATCATAATAATTTAGAATTTCATTTCTCTTATATAAAGTATTATAAGAGAGAATCCAAGCTAAGAAGAATTCGTATTTAAAACCCGCTCGTAAATTCCGTGTCATTAGGTCGGGATTCGCGCTCGAAGTTGCGAACCAAATATTTCGTCAAGACTCGATAGTAGACGCGTGTAAGCTAAGGCAAGTGGAATTTCCCTTTGCGACCTTTATATTTCGTTTCCGTGAAATTCTCGATGTTGGGAACAACTTGTGTGCTAAGTAACGAATGAACCTAGGAAATATCGATTGTTAGATATAACGACCATTGTTAGTATAGTTCGCTATTAATATTTGATAGGACTATTTATGCTAGTATGGTTGTGGCCTTGGATGTTTATGGTCTCGTTCAGAGATCAACGTCGAACGAACTAGTAAGGGGTGCGGAATAGCCAACGCCTCTATATAATCTTACTAAGTCGTAAATGCCTACGTGTTTGAAGTACGACTTTCAGGATCATGATCCTATCCGCTCCGATTGCAAGGAGGGATGAGCGCACTCTAGCTAAGTACCGGGAAACTGGGTTTCCCCTTGGTGGATCGGGCCATCCGAGCCCCCACCCCCTTTTAAAATCATTAATGAAATCAAATACTTTTCGTCACTATATAAGATAAGTGTCCAATGCACGTTTAAGATACCAAAACCGGACCGGTCTCAAATGATTGATCCGACTCTCGGTCCGCTCAGGGAGCGAGAGGTTTTTAACTTGTATAAATTAATAACGTTTCCAACATAAACTCGATTCTAAAAGAAGGCTACAATCTAGTAGCTCTTCTCTCGTTTATCGAGCTATCTTCGCTTGAGATATGCTCTCTTTCGTATCATTAAAGCCCCACATAAATAAGCCTCATCGTAAACACAACCCTATTATCTCCTTCGATAAGACTTGAAATTACAATACCATCGGGAAGTTCCATTTCCTCTTGCTTAGTCTCTTAGACTAATTCTTCTTTTCCGCATGTTTGCCTGGCATTCGATCGCCCCTCGCGAATTATATCAGAATCCAGGAACCCTAGCAAGGCGTGAAGTGAAGTGAAGGAAGAACAAGAACTTTCAAGATGTATTTATCATTTCGATTTGGTTTTAGTTTGTTTCTCTATGTTTCAAGAACAAGATGGTTTTGCTATTCGATTTCGAGTAACTTTAAGCTTGAAGACAATGTAAGATGTTTTGTACGAACCAAGTCTCCTTCGGGAGCACCTTTTCCATTTTATAAATTATGTTTATTTCCGCATTATTAATGTTCTATATCATTCTAAAAGCCTTGGGTGACTTTGGACGGTAAAGTCTGAGGTCACTGGCGGTAATACCCAATGTTGTAAAATAGGGGTGTTACAATTATAGGGAAAAACATGTAAATACGCATCCAATTTGTTATCTTCTATTTTTCCTACAATATGTAATACAAATGAACAAATGTGTAATACTTATGAACAAATGTATAATTGACGATCACTTTTATGTCGCTGTAAAAGCATTGTCAAAGAAATATCCTAACTTCCTAACCTGAGTAAAGTGGAAGCAAGGGTTGAATCCACAGAAACTCAGATTACTTGTATTTAAATAATATTACTAAGTTAAAGTTTTTTTTTATGATTGCAAGCTATAAATCTAAGTAAATAAAGCAAAGAAAGTAGAACAGTTAAAGATTCAAATATAGAGAAAGTGTCCAACTAGTTTCGTATCCATTGCATACATGAGTTTTGATCCTTGATTATTCTTATTTCGATTTCCCTTGACTAATCTATTGTGAATTTATGAAATTCAAGCTTAAGGTGGTTATTAATATACACCGTCTTTAACAACCTTTTAACCAATTAACCTAGAAAACCTTCTATGTCAAATTGATCATGCAAATAAGTTCAAAGCATTCAATAGAAACATAATTCATGAATTACACCGTCTATTCATGAAGTTTTGTGATTAAATTCTCCGCCTTTGATTAACCTTATTCCACCGTCTATAAGTTTAATCAAAGGATTCATCCATGAATAATCAAATTCCACCGTCTATTTAATTATTCTAGTTGTAATTCAACCTAGAAATAGAATAGGTGATCAAGCTATTATAATCCTAACTGAATTTAATCAATCAAGCACGGAGAGATTCAATCTAGTCAAGGCAAATAGAAATAATTAAAAATCTCACAAACGATCATGCATACAACTTCAACTAACTAGTTGGACATAGGAAAATTAGCTAGAATAAAACATTAAAGAAGAATTAAACTTACAGGAGTTAGATTTCTCTTCAATTGTGCAAACTAGGGTTTTGTCTCCCAAACTTCTCTCTAAATTAAACTAACGTAGAAGCAAAAGTAATAGATAGTATAATCTCCTAAAAAAACCCTAAGAAAAGTATTTATATTGTAGCTAAAAATATCCAAAAATACTAATAAAGTCGGCCCAAAAGATAACATGGAGGCCCGAGTCAGCATCGTACACACGTGCCGAAGCGCGGTCAAGATCACCCAAAGCGCGGTCGCGCTATGGCCTGTCCTCCCCGCGCTTTGGCCTCAGCAACTCTAGTGACACTTTAGAGGCTGTTTTGACCCCTTTCGAGTTGGAATTTGGACTCGGAGTAAAAATATGAATTGTAGCTCTTCAAGTTAGCTTTCCAGTGATACCAAATTCAGCTTCATCCGACCACTATAACGCCCAAACCAAGCATTGCAAGATAGAGGTGTCGAAACAACAATGCCAATGCATAGCCCGGATTTAAGCGTTCTTCTCACACAAGCTCTTGGGCCTTAGCTCTTTAAATCTTCACTTGTATCACTCTAAGCTTCATCAAACTCCACCATAGTCCCCTAAGCTCCTAGCTCCGGTCCTTAGCTTCATATCCACCAAGCTTCACCTTCCAACCTGAAATACAACACACAAATGCGTAGATTCCAAACTAAATCGAAATAAAACTTAAACTACAACTTAACGTAAAACCCTATCTAAAAATGCATAAAATGGTAATAAAAACATGCTCTAAAACCTATATCTATATGCTCTATCAATAATATGTGTGAACAAACTCATCATACTTATGAACATAAATTGGATGAACAATTGTGTAATATCTCTGAATAAATGTGTGATATCTTTGAACAAATGTGCAATACATATGAACAAATTTGTAATATTACACATTTTGTTCATACTAATGGTTGTCTTCCCAAATAACTAATATCAATTTCCTCAAAACTATAAAATCGAGTTTGTTATTTCTAATGAGTAAACAGATTCAATTTTTGATGAGAAATATGATTAAAACCTCAAAATTGATTTGTATTAGCTTGTATCAGGAAAAAAAATCGGTGATTACCTAGCTCCATTAAAGGTACATAGTGAGATCTTCGTTGTAACTTTTGAGGAAATCATAGATCTAAACAAAGCTCCTTCGTAAAGCTCTCTTTTCTCTATGAAAAGAGAAATTTCAGTTAAATCGAAGCTAGAAATAGGGAATTATTTCATTTTAGAAGAGGAAATATCGAGAATGTACATTCATATAGCAAGATTAGAGTAGAAAATTCAAACGTAGATACCACAATCGTAATTCTGTGTTTTCAATCCAGTTAAGAAGCGTAATTTTTGCCGAGAAAAAAAGAGAATTTGGTTTTGATTTGGAAAAGTGATCAAAAGTTGTCCTTTTTTGGGTTTTGCTTGGGTGACAAGTAGCTTTGGTAGAGGTTGAAGTACACACACATTTCTTATTCTTTTTTTGAATTATTTGGACGCGCGAATAATCAAGCTAGATGGACAGTGGAAATCCATTCTCTCTTCGCACCCAGGCGCCCATTCGCACGTGAACCTGACTATAGAAATTTTATCACCTTCTTCAGGAAGTAATATTTTCTATCATTACTCACTTCACAGAGTAATGATATTTATTATTTCATCTCTTCAAGGATGATTATAAATTAACTCTATTAGGACAAATATTATATATTCATCCACTTCAGGGGATGACAAATTTTCTTTTAACTTAAAAAATATAATAGTGTACCTAAACAATAACATAAATAATTAAATTTAGAAACGTAAATTAATAAATAAATGAAAATAAAACATGTCAACTTCTGGTGACTAATAACTACATGTCAACTTCTAAAGTAATATCTATTTATATAGGCCTTTTATTATTTATTCCAAGAGATTGTATTTGTCATAAGTCTAAACTTTATCATCTATTTTTGGAGATGAAAAAATTGTAACATCCCCTTCCCACCCTGGAGGTATTACCGCCAGTAACCCCGATTAAGACTAAACCGAAGTTACCCAAGGCTTTAAACTGACTGAACAAACTAAAAGAAATATTACAGCCGAATAAATACAATTGGTCTTATACAAACCTTAACTTAAAAGAATAAATAAATAGAACAACCTTCTATTTAAACAAAATCTTCAACAAGTCTTCCTTGAGTTCTTATTTCTGAAACTCAGCTTCGCTTTGAAGTAGTTCAATCATGATCTTCACTCAAGTATAGCCATTGGAAACCTTTCTTCAACTTCTGGAGCTTCAAACATCTGAATCCGCCTCTTGAATCAACGTCCAAGAAATACCTAATGTGTCGTAAACCAACGATGGACACCAGCCGACCATATAAAAGAAAAGAAGATGAACGGGTTAGTCTGATGATAGAGTAGCAAGCGGAGAATCTAACTTGGTTCTTATGGTTGTAACTAAACATATTGGCATCCAAATCCGATTAGACTCGGATTATGATCCAACAGTTAGCAGTCTTATAGAGAATAAGAAGGAGGCATGCATAATCAAGAGAGAGAACACCACCGCTTGTGGTTTCTCTAAGAAGCATAAACAATTGTTGGCAACTCATATTAATCACATAACATTTTGAAAAGCCTCCATCGACTAACCAGATTGACTTAATCAACGTTTGATTAAGAATCATTCATAACCGAGAGCAAGAATGGTTATCGAATAGACTAACCATTCGGGTATATTAATGTGCCCAACACACTTATCTATCATTACTCTCAATCTGTGCACTCGCACCATTTAATAGTTCTTATATAGTTCGGCCAACAACCGAGATCAGAGGGCCTATTTCATCTATGATCTTTTATATATGCTCGGCCAACAACCGAGATTCGGCCAACAACCGATATCAGAGGGCCTATTCCATCCATGATCCTTCAAATGTACTCGGCCAACAACCGAGATTCAATTGCACTTAGCTAGAGTGCACCATCGTTCTCCTTCAACGTGAAGCGTGACATGAGTCCTGACTCCAATATTGGGGTACGCTAGCAAGCTATGCCCCCCAATACAGATTTTGTTATAAAGAGGTCATTGAAGACTCGGCTCCTACCCCTGGACTACCTATTTCGCAACAGTTTTTCAATACAGGACCACTAAAGAGATGTCTTGGAGTCTAAACTCCCATCTCTACCATCATATTTCACAGCAATGTCTCAGCATGAGATAGCTAATCATACAGCGGTCCTAAGTTCAGTTCTAGCGCAAAAACCGCAATAACGACATGGTCGTTATTTCTAACAAAATAACAACCTATCAAACTTTATTCAACATACAAATTATTTCCAACATGAGGATCAACTGGAATTCAATTCCTCATTAATAACCATAACGCAAGAGAGAATCGTCCACTTGCCTTATAAGGCGTGCTTGACGTCCTTAGCAATTCCAATAGTAATCTGTATCATCCCTCTGACAATATAACAAAAGGATTTCTCAGCAACAAGCTCACAAAAACAATTCTTAGTTGTATTCTCAACTCCTACAACTTCCTAATCGATAAACGATTTAATTTCTGAATATCGATATATAATAAATCCTTAGTTATCATGCTTCAAGGAGCTATCTTGACGGTATTATAACTAATTATCCGCTTCACTTTTGATTTCTAAATAAAAATTGTTCATTAGCAACAGTTCTTAAAGGTTACCAAATTTCGGATCAAATGGATTAACAACGAATCCCGAGTAATTATCCGAAGTCCTTTACCTGTCAATTGGTATCCGAAACTTGTATTCGCTATAACTAAAGATCCGGACGTCCGTTTCACGAGCGGTTTGAACCTGTGGGACCGTATCAACGTCAAGATTATAAAAACTATAAATTTAATTAGCAAAGCGGAACCGAAAGGCCCTTATGGTGGCTCCGCAATCAACCCGCTAATTAATTTCGATCGTATATACCTTCACTCGAGCCCATGGCTCGTTTGGCTCGATTATGGCTCGTTGGCTCGATCCATGAGCCCGAGGGTGGCTGGGCGTTGCCCGATAGCGGCCCTTGCTATGGTTGGTGGTCGGAGGAGCTACCGATCGTCGGCGACGTCGCGCGGCGTGGCAACAAGTTGACCGGCGTTGAAGAATTCGAATTTATTCCCCTCCCCCTGTCTGCTACTCCGTGCTGATCTTCTCCCTCTCGAACTAGGCAGCAAGACCTGCTGGGGTGCTGCCTGGTGGTTGCAGCTGAAGGTGGCCAAGGAGGAAGTACGCGGTGATGAATTCAGTCTTCCCCCGAGTCCGTTCCGCCATGTTCTCCTGCTGGTTTATAGCAGCCACGAGTTCAAGCTCACAAAGAGGAAGTAGAAGTGAGGGAGAAGATGGTGAGATGGCTGGCTAGGCAAAAAAAAAAGTTGCCGGCGGTGAAGGCTCTTTCTCCCGAGACCGTCGTTTCGTCCCGTTCTCGCCACCCTCTCCCATCCTCTGTTTTTACTTTTCAAAAGCCCCAATTCCATACACATCCAATACGTATAAAATAGGAGAAAGAATTCAGTTTGCCTCCCATACTAAGCAAACAAAAGTCGGCCTTTAAAATCAAACCCGTCTCGGAACGGGACTCGCGTTTAAGCGGTAAAATTATGTACCTCGGGTGGAAAAACTCACTAAACGAAAACCGTCCCGTAAATTATGTAGACCAATAAAATCAATTTTCCATGATTTTATCTTGCTACCCTTAATTTTTAAGGCTTCCGTTTCGCATTTTAAATCCTTTCCGGTACATAATTAAAAAGACGGTTTATCCAATAAATATTCTTTTTCCACTGAAAAATCCTAGAATTCATACCGATCCATAAAATCATTTCTTTATGATTTTAGGATATCACCAACAATTTTCTAGGAATTAAATTCCAACAAAAATATTGGATTAAGTGTTAAAACAGACAAAGAGGTTAAAAGGATATCCGAGAAAAATTCAAAAATATCCTTAAGAACCGCAGTTATTACATTAGTACCCTCTTAAAAATGGTTTCGTTCTCGAAACCAAGGAAAACTCGGATCACAAGGAAGATAGCACCAGCATACACACACAACCACTACCAACCTATACAGAAGTTTGTAGTACCCCCTTAAAAAATATATTGTTACTTCTGCACCAAGCACAAACAATCATTGCTTAGTTACCAAAGTCCTTCTTTACAACATTTACTGACTTTGGAAAATGACTCAGCATTTCCCGTCTAGTTTCTCTAGTTTTTTTCTTCACTTCCATTTTTAGACCAAAGTAGCCTAACCAAAGGTTCTTTCCAGTATCTCGAAAGATTCAACATAGCGAGCATTTACGTTGTCTCGCATTCCCCAGCGGAATATGCCTTTCAAGGCGGATACCAGAACAAAAATGTTGTTCTCTATAATGAATTTAACATGTTCTCGCTTTAGCACAACACACAACTGTTGTCGCTTTTGAGCAGTTGTTTTCTTGAACATGTTAGTGCGATATCAGCTGTTGTTTTCTTGGCCAAATCTGGCCCATGAAGAACCTTGTCAGTGTTGTCATTCCAACAAATTGACAACCAACACTTCTGGCTTTATAAAGCCTTAAAAGAGTCATTTTCTCTATCGTGAAATCAAGATTCTTGTATGTGAATTCACTCAACCTCAAACTACCATTCCAACTCGTGTGGAATCCAGAATACATGTCCTTGGTAGTTTGAATTTGTTTCTTTGCATTGTTCATCACTTTGATGAGAGAGGCCAGCGCTAAATTCAATTCACTCCACAAAGCTTGATTTCACTCCTTTCAAAACTTTGACATGAACCACCTATCTCAATCAGAGATAAAAGTCTTTGGAGTTTTATGAAGATCAAAAACTTCATGCATGAACATCTAAGTTAACTTCTATACTCTTTAAGTCAGCTTAAATGCATTAAAAATAACACTCTATGTGAGTTTTTTTTAACAGCCTCCATATGCATTTTTTTTCATTAAGTCTTTGAACGTAGAATGACAAGAATCCATTGTAACATCTTCCCACTTCCATTCTGAAAAAGGAAGGGATGATAACATTTTGTTTGGTCTTCTATGCTCAATCAAGACTTCCAAACAAACCAAACACATCAAAACAAACTCGATGACATTTCGCTTCATGTCAATCCATCAAAAGTTTTATCTTAAATACTTATACATTTACTTGTTCCAGGATGAACTAATTAAGCAAATAAATATGCTTCCTTTGAAATAAGCTTTCAAAGCTCATCAACAACAGATACACATGAACAGTTTTGAAACCAAGCAATCCATATTCTTGAATAACAAATCCCGGTGTCTTACCTTCTTGATCTTCTCCATTGATCTTAAATAATATTACTTTCCCATACTACTTTTCCTTGATCTTGTCAACAGAATTTGAATAAAATCTTAGGGTATTCACACAACCTTGTTGTCATCCAAACTAAACCATTAGTTCTTCTCAAATTAGTTTCTTTACAAGGATTACTTAAAATCCTTACTCAATTTCCTTTTTGAGATAAAATCTTAGTCTTACTTTAACCAAGAATATGAGATTTATCCAACACATGACAAGCTAAAAACCTATCTTGTCAATCATTTACATCCTTTTCTCAACCAAAACTCAGCTTGGGCATACTGACATTCAAAAGTAGTTATCTCTCTCAACTACTTCAAACTAAACTCTTATGCATTACTATACCAACATATTGGACAATAATATCTTTAGTCCAATAATTTCCAACCAAATTGTCTCCATTGACAATTTTCAGTCTTTTTCATCAAAGAACTGTTTAGACTTCATTTGACATTCTGACTTGTTAAGCAACTTAACTCTTAGGATTAAAAACATATCCTCACGTGTCCACTCTCTATATCCAACAACTTATCAGGCTGAGATTGAATATCAATATTAATTTACATATCCAAACTCCAGACCCATTGGAGTTTTGCTTAAAGTCCTCACTTGACTATCTTATCTCAAAGAGATTTAAGTTTTCAAGACAACATGAAAACAAATAACAACTAATGGAGAAATTACTAGTACATCCTTTATTCCAAAGAAAGGATTACTAGAGTATCATTTCTTAGAGAGGGATCCATTCCAGGAGTCCATATCAACTTACTTTCAAAGACAATTCCGCTAAAAAGGCAATGACTTCCTTAGGTCACGTCGTCAACCAAGATGAACTACTAGCAAACTACTTAGAGAATTCCAATAATCGTTGACTGAAAACAATCTCAAACTTTCAGAGAAGTACGGAGTTACTCCATGTTCTTCAGAGACCAACATAGATTTGTAAAGTATCTTACCAATTTCTTTACTTATAATCGAACTATTTTGGGAAGTTTGACCATACTCCTTAAATGGTATAGGGTACCAATGATATACTAACTCAAATGAGTTTTACAAAATACTAGATATAGCAATTGCTATAATGCAAAAGAAAGCTTGCATCTTTTTATCTCAACCAACTACACTTGCAAAACTCATATAATTGCAAAACTTATATGATTGCCAAATCATACTAGAAACCATTCATTAAAACCCAAGGAATTATGTGATCTTATTCCACCATGTGATCAGGATGGGGAGATAAAATAAACATAATCCTTTACTGCATTCTCATAGGAATAAGACATGTAATCTTGCCTTACTATGTGATCAAGATGGAAGACAAATCACATTCTTACTCACCACCATGAAAATCGTACAAAATTTTATTCATGAATCCTTTATAACAAACTACCATTACTTTTAGAAATTCATACTTGAATTCTACAGAATCCAAAGAATTTTCTCAAAAGAGAAAATAACAAAACAATTTCAAATATCCCTTAAATCATAACAGCTTGACAGGAACTCGACTTAGGTTACAAACATACTTGCACATTAGCTGACCTTACCAACTTCGCAAAAGTTTTGAATCAAAACCGAGTCTCAAAGGAGCTAAGATACTCCAATCCACTTCTGAGCCCCACATTTCTCTTCGAATGTGACACTTCATTCCTTCCTCAAGGTAGAACTTGATGACATACCTTGACTTTACTTAATTAAACATATTGTTAGACTTTTCTATAATCCATAGTATTGAGTAATCTCTGCCTGATTTAACTCAATCTCAACCCAACTTAACTTCACAGGTTCAATAATAGAAGTTGATTGCTTGTATCAATCTACTTGCAATCCTTAGGGAAAATATGATTTCGACATCTTCATACTCATGACAACTTCTTCGATCATTCTCAACTTGTATGCCTCCTTGACATAATACTTTAAAGTTATGCAAACATGATCCATAGACAAAAATTTAATACTTGAGTTCATCTATTCACAAAACAACAAGCCTTCTGTAAGTTAATAGTCATTTAAATTTCGATATCCAAGAGTGACTATCAAACTCTTTTGACGATTTTAAGGACTTTCAATCCTCTTATAACTTAATCTTCTCGATATAAAAATGAACTTTCAAACTTTGCATCTATTTCAAAACATCCAATCCTTATATCTCTCTACATATAAGGAAATTCCTTTAATTTCCAACTTCTCTTAGCAAAAGATTGCACATGGCCAAACAAGGTATTCTTGAACCTATCCCAATTCAAAATTGGTAAGCAAACTAGACTTCTCCTTCATTCTTGTCTTCTTACTTAACCATAAGGAGAAGACATATACCTTTTTATTAGCTCAAGTTCAAACCACATTGCAAAGGAAGAGCTTATGATTAGGAAACTTGCCAATAGCTTAACAGTCTCACCAGTTCCACCTTAAGCTTTGGATTTGACTCATGTAAAATCTTCAAAATCCTACACAACTGAAATTATTTTTCAGCGATAAGGGCTAAGCCTTATTGACCACAATATTGAAGGATTGATATTTTTCTCCCAACTGTTTAAAATATCAAAGACAAATATGCTAAGATCATTCCTTGATTGATCTTCTCAAAACTGAACTTTATCATTTCCATCCTTGAAGAAACATAAGCCAATACCATTGGCAATTTAGAATATCTCAATGCTGATTCTATTACTAGTCCATTATAGACCTTAAATCTCTTCTCATTATCCCAAGCTAGGTATCTTTCAACGAAATTCCAATAACGTTGTCACATAGGTTAGTCATCTGGATATCAACAACTCAGTGTCATCAATTAACACTTGTGCTAAGTAGTTAATTGAACATAATCACATTACTGATGAACATTTACCTGTTCAATCCATTTTGACCAATCAACCTTATTCACAACAACCTTGATGATTAACCACTTGTTCACAACTTAAACTGAACCAACATTCTTCCTTTCTTTCTTACTATAATCAGAAGAAATCCGTATTCCATTTAGGAATCTCAATCCTCTTAACTCAAAGGATAACAACATATATGAACATCTGAGTTCGAATACTCTCAGATTCAAAATTGAACTGCATCTTTCAATAGTTTAACAATTCAGTTGATCCAACACTTGAGCACCTCAAAGCTCTTTAACTTCCCATTGGGCAAAGAAAAGTACAGAATATCCATGATTCAATACCATAGAGTCACAGAAAGTTTCCAAAGACAATCCTTTTCTTTTCAGGATTCTCTTACATCCCTTCATGATCCATATTGATCTATTTAGAATTACTCAAGACTTATAAGATTCACCAAATCTTACCATTGAGAAGTAGAGGTTCCAACTCATTCCTTCTATTGATAATCGAATTTCAAAATTCAGAAATTCCTATAAGAATATACTCGTGAAAACTCTTAATCTTATGACTTCAACGTTAAAGAAACTCACTTTAAAATTTCCTTTTTATAGACAACACTTGAGCTTTCATATTTCAAGAAAAGAATTTCTTTCACATAAATTGAATCAAGATCCTTTCTAAACCAAAATTCTTAACTTGAAATCTTCCATCATACAAACTTAAAATAGGAAACCTTCAAACTAGAAAGTCTTTATGAAGTACAATACTTAGCTTCAAAGTTTCCTAATATGGAAGAAACAATAAGGGTACACCTAGTTCAGACTCTCAAGAGAGAATAGGAATTTATTGAGAACTTGGTCTAGAACCGGTTCAACTTTAGGAATCTTCACCTGATCTTACTATGGATCCTTCTCGGAATCCATTCCCATTTCCAGGGAATCAAATGTCCACCATAGGACAAAACTTATTACCTCATGTTCTCCAATTCCCTTTTCTCCTTCTAACTCTTCACGAGTCTGACCTCAAATCTTAACCATTTTTCGTAAATGGTTCTAAGACAACACCAATATAGAATTCTCCATAATTCTATATGGAAGATAAAAGTCTTAAGCAAGACTTAAGAACTTTTAGCTCTGATACCAATTTTGTAACACCCCCTTCCCACCCTGGAGGTATTACCGCCAGTAACCCCGATTAAGACTAAACCGAAGTTACCCAAGGCTTTAAACTGACTGAACAAACTAAAAGAAACATTACAGCGGAATAAATACAATTGGTATTATACAAACCTTAACTTAAAAGAATAAATAAATAGAACAACCTTCTATTTAAACAAAATCTTCAACAAGTCTTCCTTGAGTTCTTATTTTTGAAACTCAGCTTCGCTTTGAAGTAGTTCAATCATGATCTTCACTCAAGTATAGCCATTGGAAACCTTTCTTCAACTTCTGGAGCTTCAAACATCTGAATCCGCATCTTGAATCAACTTCCAAGAAATACCTGATGTGTCGTAAACCAACGATGGACACTAGCCGACCATATAAAAGAAAAGAAGATGGAAGGGTTAGTCTGATGATAGACTAGCAAGCGGAGAATCTAACTTGGTTCTTATAGTTGTAACTAAACATATTGGCATCCAAATCCGATTAGACTCGGATTATGATCCAACAGTTAGCAGTCTTATAGAGAATAAGAAGGAGGCATGCATAATCAAGAGAGAGAACACCACTGTTTGTGGTTTCTCTAAGAAGCATAAACAATTGTTGGCAACTCATATTAATCACATAACATTTTGAAAAGCCTCCATCGACTAACCAGATTGACTTAATCAACGTTTGATTAAGAATCATTCATAACCGAGAGCAAGAATGGTTATCCAATAGACTAACCATTCGGGTATATTAATGTGCCCAACGCACTTATCTATCATTACTCTCAATCTGTGCACTCGCACCATTTAATAGTTCTTATATAGTCCGGCCAACAACCGAGATCAGAGGGCCTATTTCATCTATGATCTTTTATATATGCTCGGCCAACAATCGAGATTCGGCCAACAACCGAGATCAGAGGGCCTATTCCATCCATGATCCTTCAAATGTACTCGGCCAACAACCGAGATTTAATTGCACTTAGCTAGAGTGCACCATCGTTCTCCTTCAACGTGAAGCGTGACATGAGTCATGACTCCAATATTGGGGTACGCTAGCAAGCTATGCCCCCAATACAGATTTTGTTATAAAGAGGTCATTGGAGACTCGGCTCCTACCCCTGGACTACATATTTCGCAACAGTGTTTCAATACAGGACCACTAAAGAGATGTCTTGGAGTCTAAACTCCCATCTCTACCATCATATTTCACAGCAATGTCTCAGCATGAGACAGCTAATCATACAACGGTCCTAAGTTCAGTTCTAGCGCAAAAACCGCAATAACGACATGGTCGTTATTTCTAACAAAATAACAACCGATCAAACTTTATTCAACATACAAGTTATTTCCAGCATGAGGATCAACTGGAAATCAATTCTTCATTAATAACCATAACGCAAGAGAGAATCGTCCACTTGCCTTATAAGGCGTGCTCGACTTCCTTAACAATTCCAACAGTAATTTGTATCATCCCTCTGACAATATAACAAAAGGATTCTCAGCAACGAGCTCACAAAAATACTTCTTAGTTGTATTCTAAACTCCTACAACTTCCTAATCGATAAACGATTTAATTTCCGAATATCGATATATAATAAATCCTTAGTTATCATGCTTCAAGGAGCCATCTTGACGGAATTATAAAAATTATCCGCTTCACTTTTGAAATAATTTTCTAAATAAAAATTGTTCATTAGCAACAGTTCTTAAAGATTACCAAATTTCGGATCAAACGGATTAACAACGAATCCCGAGTAATTATCCGAAGTCCTTTACCTGTCAATCGATCTCCGAAACTTGTATTCGCTATAAATGAAGATCCGGACGTCCGTTTCACGAGCGGTTTGAACCTGTGGGACCGTATCAACGTCAAGATTATAAAAACCATAAATTTAATTAGCAAAGCGGAACCGAAAGGCCCTTACAGTGGCTCCGCAATCAACCCGCTAATTAATTTCGATCGTATATACCTTCACTCGAGCCCATGGCTCGTTTGGCTCGATCATGGCTCGATTCCCAAGCCCGAGGGTGGCTGGGCGTTGCCCGAAAGCGGCCCTTGATATGTTTGGTGGTCGGAGGAGCTACCGATCATCGGCGACGTCGCGCGGCGTGGCAACAAGTTGACCGGCAATGAAGAATTCGAATTTATTCCCCTCCCCCTAGCTGCTGCTCCGTGCTGCTCTTCTCCCTCTCGAACTAGGAAGCAAGACCTTCTGGGGTGCTGCCTGGTGGTTGCAGCTCAAGGTGGCCAAGGAGGAAGTCAGCGGTGATGAATTCAGTCTTCCCCCGAGTCCGTTCCGCCCTGTTCTCCTGTTGGTTTATAGCAGCCACGAGCTCAAGCTCACAAAGAGGAAGTAGAAGTGAGGGAGAAGATGGTGAGGTGGCTGGCTGGGCAAAAAAAAGTTGTCGACGGTGAAGGCTCTTTCTCCCGAGACCGTCGTTTCGTCCCGTTCTCGCCTCCCTCTCCCATCCTCTGTTTTTACTTTTCAAAAGCCCCAATTCCATACACATCCAATACGTATAAAATAGCAGAAAGAATTCAGTTTGCCTCCCATACTAAGCAAACAAAAGTTGGCCTTTCAAATCAAACTCATCTCGGAACGGGACTCGCGTTTAAGCGGTAAAATTATGTACCTCGGGTGGAAAAACTCACTAAACGAAAAATGTCCCGTAAATTATGTAGACCAATAAAATCAATTTTCCATGATTTTATCTTGCTACCCTTAATTTTTAAGGTTTCCGTTTCGCATTTTAAATCCTTTCCGGTACATAATTAAAAAAACGGTTTATCCAATAAATATTCTTTTTCCACTGAAAAATCCTAGAATTCATATCGATCCATAAAATCATTTCTTTATGATTTTATGATATCACCAACAATTTTCTAGGAATTAAATTCCAACAAAAATATTGGATTAAGCGTTAAAACGGACAAAGAGGTCAGAAATATCCTTAAAAACCGCAGTTATTACAAAAAATTTCCTTTCAATTTGCAAAAAAAATGTGTCATCTACTTCGAGAAATGATTTTATTTTCACCACCCACTACAAGGAGTAGAAACTCTTATTGGTTCATCCACTTCCGGGATAGATTCAATTATTTTGTCCACTTCGAGGGGTGTGCATTTTCACTTCAGGGATAATATTACATTGTGAATTCAACTCTTCAAGAGAAAATAACTATGACATAATTTAATGTAGATGAAAATAATATATAAATAAACAATATACAAACAATTAAATAAATAAGATAATAAAATAAATAAAATATTTCATTCACTTCAGAGAATAAGGATTATCACTTTATGGACAATTTTATTTGTAAATTCAACTGTTCAAAAGCAATAATTATCGCTTCAGGGATAATTTTATTTGTAAATTCAACTCTTGAGGAGGAAATTATTATTGCTTCAAGGATAATTTTATCTATAAGAGTTTGGTTCAAATAAAACAACTCCTTATCTTATAAAATGAGGATCGTTTAGAGCCCTGGTATTCTAGGAAATTAGGGGCGCGGTGGCATTTTCGTAATTTATTGAAAATTACAAAAGTGCATCGTTATGATGAAAAAGTGCATTACTATATACAAAAAAGTGCATTACAATATTTTGGGTGATTGAGTTCAATCAGAATCGAATCAATTGGACGCTAAAGATGATGCACTTTTTTCGTTTAATAATGCACTTTTCGGTCTTCGCAATGCACTTTTCTACCATGGCGATGCACTTTTACATTGAACCGAACATGGAGCGCTGTCCTGCTTTCTTCGTTTTAGCTTGCACTTTTTCGGCTTACTAATGCACTTTTTTTATATAGCAATGCACTTTTTCACGATAGCGATGCACTTTTTTGTAATTTTCAAGAAATTATCAAAATGTCACCACGTTCCTATAAATGCTCCTTATTTTATAGGATAAGGAGTTGTTTTATTTGAATCTTACTCTTATTTGTAAATTCAACTCTTCTTGAGGAAATAATTATCGTTTCAGGCTAATTTTATTTGTAAATTCAACTCTTTAGGAGAAAATAATTATTTCCTTTAGGAGAAAATAATTATCGCTTCAGGGATAATGCAATGATGTTCCAATCACTTCATGGAATGAAAATATTCCACTTTAGGGATTATATATTGATGATTCATTCACTTCAGGGAATGAATATTATGAACAATTATATGTTCATATAATTTGTCTCACCGGGGACAAATTCGCTTATAAATACATCTACTTCAAGGAGTATATCATATTTCTATATTAAGTACTCGTTTGGTTTCCATTGAACTTCCCATGAATTTAAATATCACAGGAAGTAGAAGTAAATACATGTGTTTGGTTGAAAATTAATTGACAATAAAACAGAGGAACTTAAATTCCCATGAATTGCAGTTCCTCCAAAATGGGGGAATTTCATTTACCATGGCGGGGGTAGGTAAGTTCCAATTCCACCATTTTAATTTTAAATTTATTTATTATTTATTATTTATTAAATTAAAAATCTCTTCTTTACCCAAAAGTCAAGTTATTGATTTTCATTAATAAGGGTTGTTAACGTAATTTTAATTAAATTCCCATGAATTTAAACTTTCAACCAAACAAAATAGAAAAATTAATTCCTACATAAATAACTTTAACCAAATTTTTTTTTCACAAATCCTATGAATTACAATTCTCAGAAATTTAAATTCCCGTGATTAAAATTCCTACGAATCATATTTTTCGCATTGAACCAAACAAGCACTAATTATAAATAACAATTGACTTCGTAATTGAATCAATGTAATTACGTAAATAAAATACAACGAGAAAAAACAAGTAAAGTAAACCGAAAACATAATTGAACGTAATTGAAACAATCGGAGAAAAATTTATTCATAAGCAAAGAATAATTAAAAAAGCACACTGAGACCGATTTAGAACAAGCAAACCGAAAACATACATGGAAATGGAATGAAGCATACATGAATAAACCAATTCTTGAATAGAATAATTAACAGACCATGAGACCGGTCTAGAACAAAGTTAACAATCGATATGCAAATTTCTATGTAAATTTCAATACGTAAGCCAGAGAAAAGCATGATTTATTAAAGCTAGTCTAAAAGTAATGGAAGGGTTAGTAAAAAGGAATCATGATCAACACGAAATATAATAGTAATTAACATGGTCATGCGCTCGATAAATGAGAAAAAGTTAAACGTATCGATACTTTCATAGCGAGAGCAATCTCTTGTTGAGAACGTGTTATAATTATTTGAGAGAAATAGAAGAGACAACAAGAAAACAAGAAAAGAGAAAGAGCGTAGAATTTTCTGTATCTCTTATTAAGTCACCGGATTTTTATATAGAGAGTACAAGACTTAATAAATAAGTCCAAATGTAGAATTTACTATGTATATCTAAATATAATATTATTATAAAAGTTGATTAATTTTTACTTGGTTTGATTTTTTAAGTGTAATAAAAAAGAGAGTGGAAAATATTTAAATTATTTGAAAATAATTAGTCTATTATTTTTAAAATTTTAAATTAATTTTACATAAAAATGACAAATAAACTAATATTGTTATACTAGTTAGATGTTCGTAGAAATTATGTAATGTTTCGAAGATACTAGTGTACAGTTTGGAAGAAAAAAAATGCACTAATAAGCCATAGACCAATAAAAGATCCTAGATGGAAATTGGTGACAAATAGTTTGGTATGGAGCATACGGACTTAGTGGGCATTAGACAAGGTGGGTTCTGGTGGAAGAATTCAAATTTCAAATGCGACGGCCGACCGATCGACGTGGTCTGCTTCTCTACTACTTGACTAATTCCTATTAATGGCTTTTGTTTCTTAGTTTTAAGTGGGGCCTTTTTAACCCATCTATAATAATTGTAAGGCCATCTCCAACAGCTTCTCCAAACTGTTGAAAATTGTGCATTTGAAGAATTTTACCCATTTTTTTGCCCCTAACAACTTTCCTATATAATTCTCCAAAAGATTGGGGTGTATTCCCAACATTTAGAGAATTCTCTAAATTTATTTGGAGAATGCATTAATTAAAAATGTATACATGAGAACTTGTGATTGGTCATATGAAATTTTATAAAAAAAATTATATATAAATAAAACTAATAAAGGTAAGATTCTCTAAAATGAAGAAACTGTTGGAGTTAAAGTAAATAAAAATTGGAGAACATGACTTTTGGCTCTTCATTTTGGAGAATATTATAGAGAAACTGTTGGAGATGGCCTAAGTGTCCATCATCAAACTAAAATCTTATCCGTAACACACTTTCGTATGGTGGTGAGAAAATAAGTCTTCCATAATTACGTCTAATCTGAAAATAATTTGTCGGTAATTTTAGTGTCATTGACATTTGAGAAGTTATCGACGTCAGTTTTGGTATGATCAGGATTAACGTCAACACGGGAACCGAGTTTACTACTCCCTCCCTCAGTCCCTATTTGTTTGTCCTAAAGTACACATTTCACGCATATTAAAAAAATATATAAAGTAGTATTGGTAAGTGGGAAAGTTATATAATATAAAGAAAAGGTATAAAGTAGTATTAGTAAGTGGGAAAGTTAGATAATATAAATAAAATGTATAAAGTAGTATTGGTAAATGGGAATAAATAGGGGTAGTTTTATAATTTAATGAATGTAAAAGGTTGAAAAAAGACTAAGAAGATGAGAAAGTTGGATAAAGAGAGTAAAAATGATATTGGATGGGGGTAAAATTGTAAGAAAAATGTAGACGAAAAAGGAAAGAAAGAAAATACGACAAATAAAAGGGGGCGACGAAAATGGAAAGTAGACAAACAAATGGGGACAGAGAGAGTATAACACGGGCTATGGCGTGTGGAATGCTCGTTTGTGTAAGTGAACCTAAGTTCTAGAAGGTTGAACAAGTTCAAAGCCTGTTACATGTTGGGAACTTGAGATTGGGACTTGTATGTCGTCGGCCTCTGTTAGGTCAACGACCTGAGTGACGGTTCCGGAGTAATCGCTTGATAACCGCCTTTGGATTAGTCAAACAATGTGCATGTAACTGTTTAGATGTTATCTACTCTGATTAGAGACTCCTTGAGACGTATAAAGGTAGTAGGAACACGTGGGGAGGTAGTGGACAGAAGTTATAACTGTTGGCAGCCGCCATAACTGATGTCCATGTCACCCACTTCAGAATAATTGCCAAAAACCACTTTTGACGTCCAAATGCTCAATTAAAGGCTTTATTGGGCTATTGTGTCGAAGGTTGATGAATTGTTCTCTCTAAAAACACTCTCAACAAGAAGCAACAATTCATATACTAAACTCTAAAGTTTTGTCCTAGATTGCCAGCCACGACAAGGACAAGTAGGTTTGTCATATCTCAAATCGAATTTCAGGGATTCCCTTAGGCTGAATACGGTGTGAAATATCGGTTTAGGAAAGCTTCCATGCAATTCAAACCTATATGAAGTTACCATTACGTTTATTGATCGTTTCCGCTGGTGTGCTAATGAAATCGTCGACTTCCCTGAAGTAGTTGACCTTGCAGAGTTCCCCAACTCAAAGAGTGCACAAAACCAACAGTCTAAACCGATATTTCATATCAATGGCGTCCATTGATGAGATGACCTCGAAGTTCCAAAAGCTGAAGAAGTTTGAGAGCATGGACTTTAGAAGATGGAAAAAGAAGATGAACTTCTTGTTGACGACCTTGAAGGTGGTGGGCGTCTTCTCCACTCCCATGCCAGAGGTTGGTGACGACGAGGCCTTAGATGCTATAAGGCGCAAGTGCAAGTAGGAGAATGATTATTACATCTGTCGTGGTCACATTCTCAATGGTATGTCTGACTCACTCTTTGATGTTTACCATGGGAATCTCTTGAGTCAATATACATGGTCGAGGATGCTTCAAGTGTGAAATTTCTTGTTAGTAACTTCAATGAATACAAGATGGTTGATGCTAGGTCGGTGATGGAGCAGTTCAATGAACTTTTTCATGTCTTGGGGAGGTTTGCCCAACATAATTTGAAGATGGATGAAGCCATCTCGGTGTCAAGTATGGTTGTTTTTAGATGAAATGGTTGTTTTTGCAAGTCGATGACCTGAGATTTTGAGTCAGTGCAAGACTCATAGGTTGCTGACTTAGGAGAAGAAGTCTTTTCAAGCTCAATAGCCTTATTTGAGCAAACTTTGTTATCATCGAGAAGGTTGGTTATATTACCTTGATTCTCTTCCACTTTTTCATTTAACTTAGTGACCGGAGTTCCAAGCCTTTCGATGATAGCAATTAACTATTCTCTAGTCATTTTAGCAAGAAGTGAAGAAAGTTCTAATTCATTCTAATAGCATATACTTGTAACCCTAACTTGCCTTATAAGCAACCCTTTTGTACATGTATATATAACATATTCTATGAATGGAGAATCCCCCAAGGGGACTTTCACTAATAACGTCTCGTATGGTATCACGAGCGTTTTCGACCTAATCCTAGCCCAACCCCTTCCCCGCGCCGCCAGCTCAATCTCTCTGGTGCCATCGCGTTTCTTCCTCGCCTAAAACCTACCTCCCACTCCAAGCGAGTGTGCGCTGCCCACCCTCCCTGTTGCTCCCCTTGGCGTTGTTTGCATTAAATTCTCCTCTGCCCTAATTGTCGTTCTCCATGGCTGGCGATGATTCACCAAAAGATAACCCGCCCAAGTATCCTCCACCGAAGGATCTCACTGATGACGGCGTTATCAAGACTCTTGCTTCCGCCTCTGGCACGGCCGGCAGTGTCTCCAAGCTCGGTTTTCACTCTGCACTTACCGTCTCCAACATCAAGAATTTAATCCCCCTTGTGCTCGATGCTTCCAATACCAAATATAATTCATGGGCCGAACTCTTCCATGTCGCTGCGAAGGCACACAAGGTCCTTGATCACATTGACAGCACCGTCGCTCGTCCCGATGATGTTTCGGATGATCTCTGAGATCAACTTGACGCTATAATCTTGCAAAGGATTTACTTTACCATCTCTTGCGATCTCTTGCTCACGATCCTCGAACCTAATTCTACTGCTTTATCTTCTTGGAATCAATTGAAAGATATCTTCCATGCAACAAGGCATCACGCGCCGTCTATCTACAACATGAATTTTCAAGGTGCCGTCTTGAAGCTTTCAACTATGTCTCGGCCTATTATCAGCAATTGAAAGATCTCGCTGATCAACTCGCCAATGTTGATGCCAAAGTCTCGGGTCATGAGCTTGTGATTCAACTCATAGCCGACCTCATGTCGGAATTTGACACCGTCGCTAGCTTCATCCATCTGACGAGTCCTCTCCCAGATTTTTCCAAGGCTCGCTCGATTGTTCTTTTGGAGTAGACGTGCCACCAACAACAGAAATCTATGGTCGGCGATCCAAAAGCCCTTAATGTCACCTCTGAAAAGACTTCCGCTCCAACGCAGGACACACCTGACTCTTAACCACCAGCGCTGTCTAATCAATCATCCAACTGTGGCAATGGAAACGGGCGTGGTCGTGGCCGCGGTCATGGTCGTGGTCGCGGACGTGGTAATCAACAGCGCAGCCCATGCAGTTTAACGGAATCCTCTCAGGTGGGTTCAAGTTCTTGGCCACAATCAGCAATTGTGACCGGCCTTTGATTGGAACCAGCCCCTGTGCCCCTACCCTAACAATCCGGGGGCGGGAATCCTTGGCTTAGCACCTCGGCAACAATTTTCGCATGCCAATGTTGCATATTCGAACCCCTACTATGGCGATACGGCTCCAACAGACCTCGCCAACATTTTTAATACGATGACGTTGTACCCCCCGGACAACTCATGGTACATGGAAACTGATGCCTCCTCTCATATGGCCAACAATTCAGGTATACTCTCGTCCATTACTTCTAAGAGTTCATTACATTCGATTATAGTCGGAAATGGCACGAAAATTCCAACTTCGGGTCTATGAACTGCCCATCTACCTAGCCTAAACCAACCACTATATCTCCAAAATGTTCTCATAACCCCCCAACATTATCAAAAAAGCTGGTGTATGTTCGAAAATTTTCATAAGATAATAATGTCTCTGTAGAATTTGACCCGTATGGTTTTCTTGTGAAGGATCTTCAAACGGCATCAATCGTCTCAGATGTAACAGTTCTGGCGATCTCTATCCGGTCAAAGCCCAGTCTTCCACACCTTCATCTGTGTCCCTCTCTGCTGAGTCATCCGCCCCATGGCACGCACGCCTAGGGCATCCCGGGCACCCTGTCTTCAATCAAATGCGTCGTTTGCTTCCTTCTTGAGTCAATAAGAAGACTTCGTTATTTGTTCTTCTTGTCAATAGGAAAACATATTAGATTACCTTTTGTTTCATCTCAAACTCGCACTTTCTTTCCGTTTGATATTATTCATAGTGACTTGTGGATGTCACCTATTATTAGTTCCGAAGGGCATAAATATTATATTTTATTTTTGGATGATTTTACACACTTTCTTTGGGTTTTTTCCGATCAAATATAAGTCCCGAATGTTTGACATTTTTGTTCGATTCCATCGGTTCATCAAAACTCAATTTCGATGCAACATTAAAACCTTCCAATGTGATATGGGTGGAGACTTCAATAACAATCAATTTCACTCTTTATTTCACCAAATCGGGACTGCGTTTAGGTTTTTCATGTCCACACACTTCGTCTCAAAACGGAAAATATGAGTGTAAGATTCGCACCATTAAAATATGCTCAGAACCATGCTCCTTCATTCATCTCTCCCACCTCGTTTCTGGCATTTTGTGCATGACACCACAGCCTATCTATTAAATATATTGCCATCGTCCACCATTCACAATAAAAGCCCAACTCAAGCTCTTTACAACACCACCCCGACGTTGTCTCATCTTCGGGTGTTTGGTTGTCCATGTTTTCCAAACCTATCTGCCATTTTTGCTCATAAATTGCAACCTCGTTCTACTCCTTGTATATTTCTGGGTTATACCAAAGATCATAGGGGATACATTTGCATGGATCTCAAGTCTCACAAAATCATCCTTTCCCGGCATGTCATGTTTGACGAAAATGTGTTTCCCTTTGCCAACCAATCCTCGCCTCAAAATTCCCTCTATGATTTTCTTCAAAATCACGATCCTATTTCTCCTCTCTTTACTCATCATTTTTCGAGCTCGCCAGCTCCTATCACTCGGCCAAGTGCTCTGTCTACTCCTCCCAGTTTAACCGGGTCACTTTCACCGTCCCCTGCCCCTTTTGCCTCGGCCATGTCGCCCTTACTGCCTTCTTCGGCCTTAAACAACCCTCAAACACCACCCCCAGTGGCCTCTCCTCCTCCTCAACCGGCCCCACCATCACATCCACTGATAACCCGATCCCGAGCCGGCATTCTCAAATCTCGCCAAATTTTTTACCTTAACACTACCGAATCTCAGGCCACATCTCTCTCTCTCCGATCCCCACATCTCACAAAACAGCCCTCTTAGACCCGAATTGGACATCTTCCATGCATGACGAATATCGTGCTCTTTTAAGTAATGGTACCTCGGTCTTGGTCCCTCAGCCAGCAAGGGCTAACATGGTTCGTTGTATGTGGCTTTTCCGCCACAAGCTTCGTTCCGATGGGTCTCTTGAGAGGTATAAGGATCGTTTGGTAGCTAATGGTCGCTCACAGAAGGTTGGTATTGATTGTGACGAGACTTTCAGCCCGGTTGTTAAAACGAAAACTATTCGAACTATGCTCCATCTTGTTGTTTCATGTGCCTAGCCGATTCATCAGCTAGATGTGAAAAATGCTTTTCTCCACGGGTCCCTTCAGGAAACGGTTTACATGTTTCAGCCCCCGGATTTCACTGATCCAACAAAACCGAGGGATGTTTGTTTGTTGAAGAAATCTCTGTATGGCCTGAAAAAGGTTCTCGGGGTCTGGTACCAGCGTTCTGCTTCTCATTTGGGACAACTTGGTTTTCACATTAGCAAAAGCAACACCTCTTTGTTCATTTCCAAGCATGGCTCTTCACTAGCTTAATTACCTGCTTTTATATGTTGATGCTATCATTATGACAGCCTCTTCTGATGCTTTACGGGTTGAGATTGTTTCTCGTCTTAGTATGGAGTTTGCTACGACTGATTTAGGGCCCCTGTCATATTTTCTTGGCATCTCTGCTACTCGCACAGCCTCTGGTATGTTTCTTTCCCAAGAAAAATATGCTACTGAGATTGTTGATCGCGCTTCTATGGCCTCTTGTAATCCGGCTACTACGCCTATTGATCCGGGTTCTAAGCTTGTTGCTGATGTTGGACCTCCGATTTTCGACCCCACTTTATATCGTAGCCTGCCAATGCCCTTCAGTATCTTACTTTTACATGCTCTGATATTTCTTATGCAGTTCAACAAGTCTGCCTGTTTATGCATGACCCTAGGGAATGTCATTTTTCTGCTTTGAAATGCATTATTCGTTATGTACACGGGACTACTTCACTAGGCATTACCATTACAACTGTTGCTCGGCCCTCGTTAGTTGCTTACATCGACGCTGACTGGGATGGGTGTCCTGACACTCGACGCTCTACTTCTGGCTATTATGTCTTTCTCAATCACACTTTAGTCTCTTGGTCAGCTAAGTGTCAACAGGTGTTCTCCCGTTCAAGTGTTGAGGCCGAGTACCGTGGCGTTGCAAACGTCGTCACTGAGTGTTGTTGGCTACGTAATTTGCTTCTCGAACTTCATTGTCCTTTGACTCGTGCTTCGCTGGTTTATACTGACAATATTTCTGCCACCTACTTGGAAATTAATCATGTCCAACATCAGCGGACTATAAGCATATTGAGCTTGACATTCATTTTGTTCGAGAACAGGTTGCTTTGGGTCATCTTAGGATTCTCCATGTATCGTCCAAGTATCAATACGCATACATTTTTACGAAATTATTTTCTAGACAATTATTTTTGGATTTTAGAGACAGTCTTAGTGTTAGGGCTTCTCCAGTTTCGACTGCGGGGGTGTAATAGCATATACTTATATGCCCTAACTTACCATACAAGTGATGTCTCTTTATTTGGTGGTGTTTTCATATGTGATTTCCTTTGTAAATATGTTTCTTTTTCCCCTTTTCTTGTGTGTTTTGTTCCTTTTTAGCTTAGTTCCCGTATTTCTATGAGATTCGGAGACTATGCGCGTTTTATGTGTTTTGTAGGTAATTTGGCATGGATCAAGGGTCGTTTTGAAGGAGGATCGGAACATGGATCAAGGCCCGAGCTAAAGAGGGAAAGAGAGGAGCAAGCCATGAAGAAGAACAAGAGAAGCCAACAAGAAGAAAGTGGAACGAGGTCCGGACAGAGTTGCAACCACGCCGGGCCCGAGATGGAGTTTTCAACCTCGGACCGACTTGCACAGTAAGTCGGGCCCGAGGTCCTCCGTGTAGGGCCGAGTCGGTCGATTGGTGCTTGGGCTCCAAGGCACGAAATGGTGAACTTCCACTTTTGCCCCTCATCTATAAAGGCTCCCTTGTCTTCTAATTTAGAGAGGTTCCCACACTTAGCAAGGAACCAACCCTCAAAAACTCTCAAGAGGATACTTGGAGAGCAAGGAGGAAGGAGAGGAGAAGGAGAAGAGAGAGAATCGGCCATAGAGAGGGAGATTTGATAGGTTTGGTTGATAGATTTGCTTTGCTTTGTTTTGATTTTGTGGATTTGGAAATCTTGGATTGGAGTTTGTGGATTGCTTTTTATTTTGAATGAAACTTTGCTTTGGTTTGAGATTGATGATGTTGATTGCTTTGCTTTTTGATTTGTTTGCTTTCTTTGTTTGCCACATGGAGTAGTTCTCCTTGATCTTGGGTTATGGGGGAAAACTCTAGCTAGGTTTGGGTTAGAAACCCCAATTCCATAGCCTTGAGTGCTTGATCTAGGAACCCCCTCTACATAGAGCTACAATTCCTTGCGAAAGTAAGGAATCAAGGCTCGTGATTGGCAAAGTAGCGAAAGTGAACATGTGTCAATCTCAAGACCTTGCTTCGAAGGGGATTTCCCCAAGGATCGATGTGTAGAAGTGGATGGAACGAGGGCGAAAGCACTCGATCCTACTCCGATCATCACTTATTGCTTGAATTAGGGTGGAAAAGCCTTAATCTACTAGAGAAGGAACCCAAAAGCCCAAGATCTACTTTCAATCATTGAAGTTCGACAAACCCAGCTACCTCGGGCCCGACTTGCCCTACGTCGGTCCCGACTTCCTCTTGTCGCCAACATCGGTCCCGACGTGACACTTGTGTCGGTCCCGACTGTTCTCTTCGTTTTCCTTTGTTTTAAGTTCTCCTTTCCAGCTTTCTAGTGTCTAGGCACCTCAATCCAGTAGATTTCCCGAGTGTTCGACACCCACCACGTGCTACAACGGGGTCGGGTTATAAATTGTATCTCTAGACCCTCGCACACACGAGCGATCAAAAGATTGGCGCCGTTGCCGGGGAAGTCTAAGTGCATTGAGTGCCAATTTGGTGAGTTTCTTGTGTTTTGGTAGTGATTTGGGTGAGGGAATAGCCCAAACCCTTTGTTTGTTTTTGATTTGTTTTGGTTTGTGTCTTTGTTTCGTAGGTGTATGCTAGCTCGTTCCTCCCGAGAACACTTGAGCTTGAGTTTGTGAGTGATCCGGAAAGTATTCTCAAAGAAGCCCGAAGAAGGAAAAGGATGGAGAATCAAGCTCTCCATGTTGATGAGGAGTTGGCTCAACTTAGGGCCGAAATGGATAGATTGCAACTTGAGAAGGACAATCAAGAGGCGATGGCAAGAAGAGAACGGGAGCAACGGATGAGGGTCGAGGCTCAACTCAACGCTCTACCCCGGAATGCACGCCAATACATGCATCCGGAGTTGAGGGTACCCGAACCGGCTATTGTGCTTCCCGAGGTTGCCAAGAATTTTGAGATCAAGACGCAATTCCTCTCTCTCATCAAGCGTGATCAATTCGAGGGCCGTCCACATGAGTGTCCCATAGAGCACGTCAAACGCTTTGTGGACATGTGTGAGACGATCTCTACCGACGAGGAGACGTTGGAGTATGTGCTTCTAAAGGCGTTCAAATGGTCACTTGGGGGCAAGGCCACACATTGGCTCGAGAGCCAAGCCCCTAGGTTAATCACAACTTGGAAGGCACTCTATGATGCTTTCTTGATGAAGTTCTTCCCGCCCTCAAAGACAACCGAGCTAAGAAGGAAAATTGCAAGCTTTCAACAAGGTCCGAATGAGCCTCTCTTCGAAGCATGGGACCGTTTCAAGGAGATGTTGCGCCAATGTCCTACTCATGGCCAACAACCATATGTGCTCCAAGACATCTTTTTCCAAGGCATCAATCCGGCAACAAAGGACAAGCTCAATCTCCACACCGATTGTGGGTTCATAGACTTGACACCGGATCAAGCTTGGGAGCTACTTGACAAGCTATTCGATTATGAGGCCATGTATGGGGTGAGTCAAGATAGCAAAGAGGTGAAAGTTCAAGGTGAAGGTGCAAGGAAGTTATATGATCCAAATGGAGAAGACATTGACAAGGATGTGAAGCTCCAATTCCTTGAAGGTGAAGTGAGCAAGCTTAAGAGGCAAGTCCACTACTACAAGCAAAATGCTAGAGCTTGTGAGGAGTGTGGATCCTTTGCACATGCTACACAAGTTTGTCCGAATGAGAGCCAAGTGCGCTTGGCCGAGCGAATTGAGGAGGCAAACTATGTTCGAGGAAATTTCGGTGGAAGAGGCAACTTCAACAATGGTGGTAATGGCCGGTGGAACAACGGTCAAGCTCAAGGCTACAACAACAACTTCAACCAAAACGAGCCGAGGGCGCCGCAACCACCACCATATAGGCCACCGGGATTCAATGAGCTACAATCATTTGCTCAAGAGATGAGGGATGGGTTCAAGGAGATGAGGACCCAATTCAAAGAGTTTGGTGCATGGAGGAGGCAAGTCGACAATCAATTTGCCCGAATTGCAACCCAAGCCCCGAGAGAGAATGGGAGACTTCCGAGCCGACCCGAGGAGAACCCCCGAGCTCAAAACAATCAAAATGAAGTCCGGGCAATTGGATTGAGAAGTGGCCGAAACCTACCTGAGCCACACATGCCTAAGAAGAATGAAGAGAGCCGGACCGAGGTTGAGAGTAAGTCGGGCCCGACGTACCCAGACGTCGATCCGACTACTCTACCTCAGCTCTTCCCCAGGACCGAGATTCACAACCTCAGGCCCGACATGGTGCCTAAGTCGGTCCAACCAGGAAATGTTGCAAGTGAAGTGGGGAAGTCCAAGGAGGTTGATCCAAGCAAAATTCAAGGTGCAACAACTCTTCCATATCCCTCAAAGAAGTCGAAAGATGTTGTTAAGAACAAGTTCAAGAGGTTTCTCAAACTCTTGCAAGGTTTGAACATCTCTATCCCGTTCACCGATGCATTGAGCGAGATGCCAAATTTGAGCAAGAAGAGGTCCATAGTTGAAATGCAAGATGAGGTCAAGACCTTGGAGTTACCGCAAAAGCTAGGAGATCCCGGTCGCTTTGCTATAACCATTGGTGTGGGGTCTCAAAACTTCCAAGCCTTATGTGACCTTGGGGCAAGTGTTTCGGTGATGCCCGTTAGTATTTGGAGAAGAGCAAATTTAGGTGAAATTGAACCGGCCGATATGTCCCTAACTATGGCCGACGGTTCCATCATCAAGGCTAAGGGAATATTGGATTGACGTGCCGGTGCGAGTTGGAAAGTACTTTGTCCCCGATGATTTCGTGATCTTGGACATGCACAAGGACCCCTTGGTCCCAATAATCTTAGGAAGACCATTTTTAGCTACGGCGGGGGCAAGGTTTGATGTCAAAAACGGCAAAGTTTCCTTTGAGATTGGTGAAGAAAAGGTTGATTTTCATTTCAACAAGGCTTTGAATGAGCCGGACGCCTTGGCTATCCTCAAACTTGAAGAGAGTGCCAAGAGAAAAAGTGAAGAAGTGGAAGTTGCTAGTGAGGTCATTGTGTTGAGAAGTGATGAAGGGCTCAATAAGCAAATACAAGCAAGGGAGTTGTTGGAGCAAGTTGAGAAACAAGATGAGTCAAGTATCAATGCTAGCCCAAGGAGAAATGATTACTTATATCCTTTTGATGTTGGTGATGACCACAATTCTTCCCAAACTTTTGATTCCTACATTTGTTTAAGTGATTTGAAAGATGACTTAGGAGACTCCTACATTTGCCTTAGTGACTTGAAAGATGAATTGGTAGAATCTCCTAGGAATTCTTTGGATAACTTTGGTGTAGGAAAAGAGGAGCATGATGGAGCAAGTAAGGAGGAGAAATCTCATCCGTTGGAGGAGTATGATGAGAGAGGCCCGAGATCGGAGAGCCATGCCTATATAGACCATCGTTGGTGGTTTTATGGGTATGAGGGAAATGGGAATGGGCACAACAATGGCGAGCAATTCACCGTGTTTCACCCGCCTTGAGGTTGAGGTTAGGAAGTCAAGCTAGTGACTCTAAACGAACGCTTCTCGGGAGGCAACCCGAGTTAGTAGTTTCCTTTTTGTAATTTTAGTTTGATTTTCCTTAGTATAGCCTAGCTTTTCTCTAACCAATCTCTATCTAGTGTTTTGTGGATTTTTGGTGTTGTGTATTCTTCAAGGTTGTGTAGGATTTGAGGTGAGAAAAATATATAAATGGAAATATGGGAAAGAAGTTGCAAGAGGATGGAGAAAAATTGGTGACCCGAATACTCCCACATCGAGCCCAGGTAAGTCGGGCCCGACATAGGGACGTCGGTCCATGAAGTCAGTCCGACCCGATTTGACTAGGTGGAATGCCAATTTTGCCCTTAACCTAATTTGTCCCTTTCCCCCATTAAATACCATCCCCCACCTACCTACCATCTTCATACTAACCACCATTCCCAAAATACAACCCACCTCCCTCACACTCTCAAAATCGGCCCTCCCTCTCTCACCATACTCGATCCACACATCCTCCTTTCTTCATCTCGATCCAACCACGAAAAAGCCTCCCTAACCCGATTCCAAGTAAAAATTTCGAGTTCAATCTCGTTCTTCATCCCCCATCTCGATCTAGATTGAGAAAGTTTGAGTTCTAAGTTGATTATTTGTTTAAAAGTTCAATACTCTTCAAATCCGGTATGTGTTACTCGATTTTTACCTATCTCCTTGGAGATTTTGTGCTTTCATTGCATATATTGAGTAATGCCATGTTTGATTGAGAGTTTGAGCTTGAGAATCAATAGTGGATTTGCATGATTTGTGAAATTGAGCTTCAAAGTTGTTTATGCATGCTTATATCCATTTAGAACTTCGATTAGGGATGTTTGATGGTTGAATTTGAAATTTAAGTGCATGATAGAGTGATTTGGGTTGATTTGAGGTTAGAGTTGAAGCATGAACTAGGTCGAGATCGATATGCCCAGGAAAGTCGGGCCCGAGTTGTGGAAGTCGGTCCTTCAAGTCGGACCGAGGTTGAGTAAGTCGGGCCCGACATAGGTTGGAAGTCGATCCATGTTGTTTTTTCTCTCTTCTTGTGATATCATGTGGATTCATGTGTTTCATTGTTGGCTAAAGCTTAATCATGATGTAGTATGATCATTTGCTTAGCCATTGTTAGAAGATATCCATGATGATTCATGTTGGATTGTGATGCATGTGTGTTTAGAGACTAAGTATGGGGTTCCCTTGTGTTGAAGTGTTGTTGTGTGTTGATGAGTGCTTTTGTTGAGTTGTATGGAGTTTATCTTGGACCCTTTTGTTTGGTTGAATGTGTGTAGGTACCATGGAGACTAGAGCTTCATCATCCCATGCGGAAAGGCCGAGGAAGAAGTCCAAGAAGTCAAGGAAAGAGCCAAAGTTGGATGATGTCTACTTGGAGAATGATGAGAAAGTTGAGAGCTATGCAAGGTATATGGCGCTTGAGCATCACACAAGGTGGCTTGATTGGGAAGCCGTGAGGAATATGGACATGGATCAAGCTCTTCCAAGGTGCTACTCTCACATCGGTCTCAATGGAATGCTAAGGTGGGACAACACCCACTATCCCGCCCTCACCTCGGAATTCATGGCCACGTTTGAATGCACTTATGATAATGTGGAGGATGAGGAAGGGGCGATCACTTTCCAATTGGGCAATGAGGACCACAATCTCTCTCTTAGGGACTTGGCTACCTACTTCGGGTTTCCATGTCCAAGAGAAGAGACCGGCGTCGATAACGAGAAGGTGAACCAAGTGTGGCGGCATGTGGCCGGGAAGAGCGAGATGAGAAAGGGCGCCTCCACAACCGAGATTGCTAGCCCTCTTTTTCGGGTCATGGTGCGAGTTTTGGGATGTGCAATCTATGCTCGTCATGAGTTGAGCAAGCCGATGAAGGAAGAGAATATGTTGCTACATGAGATGCTCTTCCACACCGAGAAGCCCATGAACCTTGCATGGGAGTGGGTCAAGATGGTGCGAGACTTCCAAAGCTCCTCTTGGATCTACTTCGGCGGGATGATAGCAAGGCTAGCCATGCGTCTAGGAGTTGATCTTAACAAGTATTCTCCGGCTCCGAATGGTGTTGAGTACATGAACATGAAGTATTTCAAGAAGGCCAACATCATCAAGGAGAAGCTTTACATGATTTCTTTGGCCCCTCACTCGAACTATGATGGTGTGTCGATCCGGTTGGCGGCCAACCTCTATGATCTTTCTCGGTATCACAATTGGTACCAAGTGTGGGCCGGCAAGTCACACGCATTTGGTGACCCCGAGGGTGCAAGAGAGGGGCGACGACAACAACCTCAACACATTCGGTTTACCTCCCCTCCATCATCACCGGACTTCGACCAAGACAACTTTGTGTTTGCACCTGGTGGGGAAGACATGGACGTCGATCAAGAGCAAAATGAAGAAGATGAGCGCTTCCAAGGCTTGATGGCCAACCTCCGAGCCACGCACCAAGCTCCAACACTGGCGGACCGAGGTACACACCACGTCGGGCCCGACTTCCCTCAAAGTCGGTCCGGTGCTTTCTATGGTGATGAGGTCCCGAGGCACTATGAGCGTGGAGAAGGGAGCGGTGCAAGGCGAGAACAAGCTCAAGGTGGCGGTTATGAAGGCTACGCCCAATGGTATGGTCCGGGAATGGTGTTTCCCGAGCAACAACAAACAGTGGACATGTCCTTCTTGGCCAACCAAATGGCCCATCTTCAACTTCAACAAGAGAATGTTCTTCAAGAGGTCCATCAAGTGAATCTTCAACAACAACACATGTACCAACAACAACAACAATTGCTTCAACAACAAAGTGCTTTCCAAGCTAGCCAAGAAGAGATGAACCGAGCCCTCGGCTAGACTAGGCGAGAGGTGGAGGAGCTTAGGGAGGTGGAAGACCAAAGGTGGCGGGTCCAAGATAGCTTCAACACATGGATGAGCGATAACTTCCCTTTCCGTGAGGACCAATGGACGCGCCCGGATCCTCAACTCCAACCACCACCACAAGACTTCTACCAAGAGCAAGTGTACGAGAGGGAGCGGCAAGCGAGGCTCCAAAGAGGACGTAGGCGTGATAACCCCTTCGAGTGATCCTAGACATGCCATTGAAGAATAAAGAAATTGTGAGCTCTTCATACTCTTCTCTCTTGCTTTTAAGTTTTGGTTTCCTTGTTTGATGGGGACATCAAAATTTTAAGTATGGGGTGGGGGTAAGTGTGCTCATGATTTCACTTGCTTGTGTGTTTGTTATTTTGAGGATATTTGTTTTCGGTTTCTAGTTTGTGTTTGGGATGTTTGTTTCTTGGTTTGTGGTTTGATGAACGACATGGATGATTAATTTGGTTTTGAATGGATGAGTCTTTGTTTTTGGTTTTAGAGAAATTTTTGCAAAAATCCATAAAAAAAATTAAAAAATTGTGTTGAAAACAACAAAAAGATCTTGTGTTTTGTAGTTTTTGGACTAGAAATTCCCATCTTAGATTGCCAAATGAAAGTTAATGATGATGTGAGCATGTAAATTCCTTTGCATATTTTTGGATGGTTTAGCCTCTAAAATGATGTTGATTTGATGTGATCATGATATCTTGCTTGTTTTATTGAACATATGAGTTCTAGGATGAGTCCTTATGCAACTAAGTATGAGTGACCCTTGTGAGATTGATTTTTGGCCATTTTAGGGATGCTTGTTCATATTTGCATATCCCTCATGTTTCTTGTGTGATTAGCTCATGCATGCTTAGTAAAACTTGCTATATATTTTCCAAGACCGTCATGAGATTTGTCCTAGCATTGTCACATTGATTTTGAACTTTATTCTTTTAGTCACATAAATGTTCCATATCCTACCATGAAGTGAATCCTTTGTTTGTAGCCCCGTTCTAGCCTAAGCCTTTGTTTGAAACTCCTCAAAAATATTATTCCTAGCCTTATATGACTTGACCCTTATGGGATTGGACTTTAGAAGAGAGGTTTGGATTGTATTTGAAGAGTTGAGATTCTTGGGTTTAAGGGCAAAGAATGGTGTTATGAATCATGTGGGTAGTGCATCTTTGTTGAACAAAAAGAAAATGAAAAAGACAAAGAAAGAAAGAAAGAAAATGTTGGAAATGTAAAGTGGGATGAAGGCAAAGAGCTTAAGTGAAGAAAAAGGGTCCGACCGAGTTACACTCCACATCGGGCCCGATGTCATAAGAAAGTCGGTCCAATGTAGAAAGTGTGGAAAATCCAACAAAAAGCCTAAGAGCAAAGATGAAGTGGAATGTTAAGTGAAATTTTGGGTTGAAAGAAAAAAAAATGTTAAGTCTTTTGGGTGAGTGTGAAATTGATTGTGGAATTTTGGTGAAGTTGGTGAGAGTTTAGGTTGTTCAATCCCCATTGTAAGCACCACAAGACCAAATAATTCCCACCTTGAGAAATACCATAAGCCCCATTACAACCCGGCCGAATGGAACCTCTTTGAGGACCTCCATTGAGCCAAGTTCGAATTCTTTGTGTACTTTGTATTAGGCATCTCTAGGTGGAGGAATTGGTGATATTAGCTTCAATAGTAAAGTCCTTACTTGCATGATTTTTGAGCTTGAGTGTTCATTGCTAAACCCAAACACATGATGAGTGATACACATTCACATATCCCTAAAGTGAGGCTTAGTTGCATTGACTCTATTCCTTGGAACACTTAATCATGTGTGATGATGTAATCTTGCTTGAATATCAATCACTTGTGCTTAAAATGTGTTTTCATACGAGGCTTTACTTGAAGATTTTATGTTTCCGTCTTGCTTACATTGTTATTGCTTGAGGACAAGCAAGTTTAAGTATGGGGTATTTTGATGTCTCTTTATTTGGTGGTGTTTTCATATGTGATTTCCTTTGTAAATATGTTTCTTTTTCCCCTTTTCTTGTGTGTTTTGTTCCTTTTTAGCTTAGTTCCCGTATTTCTATGAGATTCGAAGACTATGCGCGTTTTATGTGTTTTGTAGGTAATTTGGCATGGATCAAGGGTCGTTTTGAAGGAGGATCGGAACATGGAGCAAGGCCCGAGCTAAAGAGGGAAAGAGAGGAGCAAGCCATGAAGAAGAACAAGAGAAGCCAACAAGAAGAAAGTGGAACGAGGTCCGGACAGAGTTGCAACCACGTCGGGCCCGAGATGGAGTTTTCAACCTCGGACCGACTTGCACAGTAAGTCGGGCCCGAGGTCCTCCGTGTAGGGCCGAGTCGGTCGATTGGTGCTTGGGCTCCAAGGCACGAAATGGTGAACTTCCACTTTTGCCCCTCATCTATAAAGGCTCCCTTGTCTTCTAATTTAGAGAGGTTCCCACACTTAGCAAGGAACCAACCCTCAAAAACTCTCAAGAGGATACTTGGAGAGCAAGGAGGAAGGAGAGGAGAAGGAGAAGAGAGAGAATCGGCCATAGAGAGGGAGATTTGATAGGTTTGGTTGATAGATTTGCTTTGCTTTGTTTTGATTTTGTGGATTTGGAAACCTTGGATTGGAGTTTGTGGATTGCTTTTTATTTTGAATGAAACTTTGCTTTGGTTTGAGATTGATGATGTTGATTGCTTTGCTTTTTGATTTGTTTGCTTTCTTTGTTTGCCACATGGAGTAGATCTCCTTGATCTTGGGTTATGGGGGAAAACTCTAGCTAGGTTTGGGCTAGAAACCCCAATTCCATAGCCTTGAGTGCTTGATCTAGGAACCCCCTCTACATAGAGCTACAATTCCTTGCGAAAGTAAGGAATCAAGGCTCGTAATTGGCAAAGTAGCGAAAGTGAACATGTGTTAATCTCAAGACCTTGCTTCGAAGGGGATTTCCCCAAGGATCGATGTGTAGAAGTGGATGGAACGAGGGCGAAAGCACTCGATCCTACTCCGATCATCACTTATTGCTTGAATTGGGGTGGAAAAGCCTTAATCTACTAGAGAAGGAACCCAAAAGCCCAAGATCTACTTTCAATCTTTGAAGTTCGACAAACCCAGCTACCTCGGGCCCGACTTGCCCTACGTCGGTCCCGACTTCCTCTTGTCGCCAACATCGGGCCCGACGTGACACTTGTGTCGGTCCCGACTGTTCTCTTCGTTTTCCTTTGTTTTAAGTTCTCCTTTCCAGCTTTCTAGTGTCTAGGTACCTCAATCGAGTAGATTTCCCGAGTGTTCGACACCCACCACGTACTACAACGGGGTCGGGTTATAAATTGTATTTCTAAACCCTCGCACACACGAGCGATCAACAAGCAACCCTTTTGTACATGTATATATAACATATTCTGTGACTAGAGAATCCCCCAATAGAACTTTCACTAATAACGTCTCACACATTCATCTGTGCATATTTCTACCACTTTCAAAGGTAGGGACAAATTCTTTCTTCGATATCAAATTTGTGTTTTCTTGGAATTTCTTTTGGAAGAGCATAGAGTCATGAATTTGACTACACGAACACCATATTTGAAGGATCATTCAAATTTAGGGTTTTTGTTGAATTCTTCATCTGATGTCTCTTAATGATTTTAGTGATGTCGACTGAGCGGCATGCCCCATATTTTTGCCGTATCGTTATGTATTTTTTTAATCACTTTTGGTGGGTGTCCAATATCATGGAAGTAGAAAAAAAAAACTATTTTTCCCATTCCTTCAAGGGTTCAAATGATACAGAAGATTGCTCGGTTAGGTGTCTTACTTGTAAGTTGGTGTGGCTCTCACGCCTTTTTCATGAGCTAGATGTCTACGACATTCTTCCTAGTCTAGTCAAATGTAATAACTATGCCATAATTCACATTGCATGTAATTCTGTGTGAATTAAAAGGGTTTTGATATTCGGACTGGAAATCAAATGGAAAACCCCCTCCCCCCATTTACTACTATGCATGTAGCCAACCAATATATATAACATCATGTAGCAAATCTATGCTTCGCTTCTCTGTTTTTCTCTCCAAGGAAAATATTTATTTCTTGTTAGGATCTTCTGCTCTACAAACATTGTACCACCCAAGGTTATTAAAATCCCGATCCGATTCTATGACTCTAGAATTCTAACAATCCTATGATTCATGATATGTGAAACGATCCACGATTCTAAGTAGGATTTTATTGAAGTAGAAGCTTAAATGGTTTAGAATACAATCTCGATCCGATCCCGAATTACATACGATTTTAACGATCCTATAAACGATTCTAACGATCATATAAACAATTCTTATGATGTTAGTAAATGATAATTACGACTATATCTTATTGATAAATTCAGGGTTAACGTCTCATTTCTATTAAAATAGTTGATTAGTCCATCCTACAATATTTTTAATAATCAAATTAATGATGTTTATCATTTTCTTACTTCATATATAATAAAAAACAATCTATTAGATTATCGCTACATATTTTTAGTTAAAATGTAGGATCTTACAATTCAACAATCCGATCAAAATTAAAATCCCCTAAACGATCCAACATATGATCCTGATCCTAATAACCTTAGTACCACCTACGACTTTAGATTGATTGGAAAATGTGGAAGGAGATGAAATGATTTTTTATTTTTATTCTTTATTTTTTTTAAAATAAAAGTGAATAAATGATCCAATGATAAGGGAGAAGATTATTTCATTTCTTGCCTAGTGTGAGAAGATGATAAGGGTATACTGACAATGTGTAAGAAGATTACATGTGAATGATTAGTCTACAAGATACGAGCTCAAAACATATGTAGACACCTGAACTTGTGCAAATTGGTCACTTGGACACCTCACCTTTGAAACGCTAACATTGAACACCCCAACTTGCTAAAATCTACCGATTGAACACCTGCCTCTTTATTACGGGATGGTGTAAAATGCACGCGCCTATTACGTGGAAATAATTAACCAAATTAAATCCACGTAATGCCATATAAGCAAAACACATTAAAAAAACCAGCCATGTAAGCACCTGAACACATATTACTTGGCGGGCAAAAATGAAGGATTTCTCACTTTCACGAAGGGTCGTCGCTCACAAAAAAACTCGAAGCTATGAGGGAAGAAGAACCAGTTGAAGCAAGGAACCCTAATGCCACGCAAATCACAAAATTGACGAAGGGAAGTAACTCGAATCTGGTAGAAATCGAGATCAGGGTTAGTTTCGTGCTTGAATGAGCAAAATTGGGGGGTTTTCTGTTGAAATAGCGAATGTCATGTTTGGGTGAGATTTTGGAGTTTGGGGGTTTAGGGTTCTAGATTTCGATGGTTTAGGGTTTGCTCAGTAGAAATCTTGCTTACTCGAAGTCGATTTTGTGGCAAGCGTTTAGGGTTTTCAAAAATTCTGAAAATTTCGAAATTGGGGTTTTTTGGTTCGTGAAAGCAGAGAATTTTGGGCGTTTTAGGGTATGGCTAGCTCGAAGTCTCTTGATGTTGTTGAATGATTTTTTTTCAGTTTCATTCATGTTTGTTGCTTGAATGTCTTGAATGATTTTGTTCGGATTGATTCATGTTTGTTGCTTTTGTTGTACATGCTTACGAATGGAGAAGTTGATTGAAATTGTGTGGCATCATGGAGGGAAGTTTGTGTACACACCAACTCCAGCCTACATAGATGAAATTGCAGTAGCCTATAGCAAGATTGATACAGCTTTTCTGAGTATCCCAGAATTAGCATCTTATGTCAAAGATTTAGGCTATATGGAATATGATGGAATATTCTACAAAGCTAAGAATGATTCTGCATTTGTGGCAATGGATGATTGGTCACTAACAAGGCTTGCTAAAAATCTCAAGAATGGTGATAAAGTGGATTTTACATAAATCACACTATCATGCAACCACAGTTTTCAAATTCAGAGCCAGAGCCAATTCCTCCATATATGGGACGAGTTATAGAGGATGCAATACCCATCATAGATGATGGAAAACAACCAGTTGAGAATGCTAGTGTGAATATCCAGCCTACATTGATGCTTGAGCATGTGCCAGATAAGCCAACTGATGTAGAAGAGGTAGAAGAGGTTGCACAACCTGATCCACTAGGGAATGATGATAGAGGTGATGATGATAGTGGTTTAGATGATGATGATAGAGGTGATGATGATAGTGGTTCGGATGATAATGATAGAGGTGGTGATGGTAGTAGTAGTAGTAGTACTGATGATACCATCAGTAGAGGGGTGGAGGTAAGTGATGACTCTGACATTGATGAAGAGTTAAGGAAAATTAGAAACAGAGCTAGGGAAACAAGGGCTAGAAGAGTAGAACATAGGGAGAATTTGGTGAATGTTGAAGTTACCTTAGGTGGGGTAGGTCCTGATGAGGGTTATGAGAATTGGAGTGCAAACAAAGACTATAGTGGAGTGTTGGGAGGCAACGAACCCTAATATGCCAGTGAATCTGACTATAGTATTGAAAGTGACTCGAGTGAGGATGATGACTCAACACAGAAGGAGTTGAGAAGGAAGAAGACCAGGCATGTTATGTATAATCCTGAGTGTGAGTGCCCCAGCTGGGAGTTGGATATGGTGTTTGAGAGTGTCCAACAGTTTAGGGATGCACTTACAAAATATGCAATTGTTAAGGGTGTTAGGTTGAAGTTGAGGCCTAATGAGGCACGCAGGGTTACAACCAAGTGTACTCATGAGGGGTGTCCATGGAGAATCCATGCTAGTTATCATTCTAGGACTCAAAATTTCCAAGTTAAGACCTATACACCTAAGCACAACTGCAGGAGATACAACAAGAACAAGTTATGTACCTCTAAGTTCTTAGCCAAGCTCCTTGAAAGTAGGATAGTGTCCCAGCCTTCCCTCAAAATATGGGAGATTCAAGCACACTGTAGGAAGGAACTGAAGCTTTATGTGGGCAAGACAATTTGTAGGAGAGCTAAGGTGCAGATTTTAAGCAAGCATATGGGTGACTACAAGGAGGAGTGGTCAAGGCTCCATGATTATGTTGATGAAGTAAATAGGTCAAATCCAGATTCCACATGTTTCCTGGTGGTTGACAGTCAATCAAAGCCTAGCAAAGAGCTATTCAAGAGACTATATGTTTGCTTCAAGGCATTGAAGGAAGGATGGAAGCAAGGCTGCAGAAGAATTATTGGATTGGATGCTTGTTTTCTTAAGGGGGTTGTAGGAGGACAGTTGTTTGTGGCCGTGGGAAAGGATGGAAATTGTCAGATGTATCCCATTGCTTGGGAGGTTACAGGTGCTCATTTCATTCTCTTTTCCAACTTCTTTTATGCTCTTTTAGTTTTCTGTTTTAATGGAAGCTAATGTTGTTACAAGTGTTGAGTCAACTATTACATGGTCCACATTCATTAGGACATTGCAATTAGATTTGGACCTTGGCAAAGGGGAAGGACTCACCATAGTTTCTGATATGCACTTGGTGAGCCCACACCAATTTTATGATATGTATTCTGATATGAAATTCTGTAATGATGTTTATCTTAAAATTGGGCCTGAGTTCACAACAGTTTTGATGGATTGCATTCATTTCACACCAATTTTATGTATTCTGCATGACCACAAATCCATGAGACGTGGACTGTAACATATCATTATAAAATTGGGCCTGAGTGGGATGGGCTGAGTGGGTTGGGCCTTAGTGGGATGGGCCTCAGTGGTTCTCTCATTTGTCTTGGACATTCATTTCATTCATTCTGGGTCATCTCTTGCATGTGGACTATAACATTCATTCCATTCATTTCGTGACTCTCTTGCATATGGACTGTAACATATCATTATAGAATTGGGCCTGAGTGGGATGGGCTGAGTTGGTTGGGCCTTAGTGGAATGGGCCTCAGTGGTTCTCTCATTTGTCTTGGACATTCATTTCATTCATTCTGGGTCATATTATCATTTGGACTAAATTATTTTGGACTGTAACATCTTGGACATGCTCTCTTGGACTGTAACATCTTGACTTGGCCTATAACAAACTTTTTTTCTCATTTTTTAGGGGTTAAGGGTTGCAGTGAGAAAAGAGTTGACAGAGGCTGAGCATAGGTTTTGTGCTCAGCATATATATGCTAACTGGCAAAAAAATGGAGAGGTTTAGAGAGGAGGAAGAAGTTTTGGGCTTGTTGTTGGTCAACATTTGATGTCCAAATGAAGGATAATCTCGAGGTACTTGGTAAGTTAGGGCCAGACCTTGTAGCTGATTTTTTGGAGTATGGAAAAGAGAATTTTTGCAAGCCTTACTTCAGGACAGATTCCAAATGTGAAGTGGTGGAGAACAACATGTGTGAAACATTTAACTCGTGGATTAGGACAGCTAGGCATAAATCCATCATCTCAATGCTTGAAGACATTAGGAGGCAAGTTATGGACAGGATTAGAAAGATGAATGACTTTGTTGCTGAAAAGTGGATCACTGACATTGCACCTACAGCCTTGCTGAGATTAGACAAGAACAAAGATTTGGCAATGCAGTGTGACCTGTCTTGGAATGGGGATCAAGGTTTTGAGGTCCAACATGGTGAGTATGGCCACACTGTGGACTTGAGATTGAAGAAATGTAGCTGCAACAGTTGGCAACTAAAGGGCATTCCATGCCCACATGCAATCTGCGCAATGAACCATGTGAATGTAAATCCAGACGATCATGTGGTGCATTGGTACAAGAAGGAAACCTACCTAAAAGCTTATGCTCTCCCATTGCAACTAGTTCTGGGGATGAAGATGTGGCGAAGCTCTGAGCACCCACCAGTGGAGCATCCTGAAATCAGAAAGAAGAGAGGAAGAAAAAAGGTTAGCAGAAGGAAGGCTAGAGATGAGCCAAGGAAGGCTAGGAGGCACTCAAGAAATGGGATTGTGATGAGTTGTTCAATTTGTAAGGCTCAAGGACACAATAAGAAGGGATGTCCTAACAAGAGTAATCCAGAGGCAACCACTACTCACACAAGAGAATCATCATCAAGGACACCAGCATCATCAAGGTCTCGAGCAAGAGCTGCACCACCAGCCGAGGCTGCACCAACACCAAGTGATCCACTTGTGCCACCTCCTGTATCCAGAGGAAGAACAAGAAGCAGAGATCAACCTGTTCAGGTTTGTAAACAAGCTTCAATTATTATTCACTTTAAACTCCTTACTAATATTGTATGTTATTTTGGGTTAATCAGGAAAGAGCTCAGTCTGAAGGTGGAATTGGAGGAAGACCTCAAAAAAGGGGGAAGACTTATGGGTCGTGGAATATATACAAACCCAACTACTGGTTTGAGACTGTTAAATTTGAGTAATTCAGCTTGTTCATTTGACTATTATGTGAGCCCATTGGTCTTTATCTTACACTAATTTACTGTGTTTTGGTGTGGATTGATATCTATAGCCTGGCCTAGAAAGTGTAGGCTTCTTAGAGCCCCAAAACCCACTAAGCATTCTAGTCAAGGAGCAGATTTTGGCGGTCTTACCAAGGGTTTGAAGTGGCAAGGTCGAGCTGCCATGACATCAAACCAACTGTAGCAAACAAGAGCTCAAGCTGCCAAGTCATTACAAGCCCCTTTTGGTAGCCAATCCAGCTCAAACCAACCTTAGGAACCTTCTGTTTTAATGTTTAATGGAACATGCTAATAGTTCTGATTTTGTACTTATGGCTTGCCTTGAATTTATGTCATTAGCTAGGTGGAAACTGTGGCAATGAGTCACCACCATATTTTGTAAAAACCTAATGAATTTGCAAGATGCTTTTAACTATGCTACTTTAAAGCTATGAATTCGAAGATGGTTATAATGTTGGCAATGAGTTCTGATTTTCTAGCATGAAAGGTGTAGTGAAATGCTGGCTTTTGCTGTCATGAAATGATGGCTTTTGCTGAATGAAATGTTGTCAAAACAATTGTTGCACATGTTCTGTGTTGTCATGAATTGTTGCACATAATGAGAGCATGGATCTCAACAATTGAGAGGTAAAAACACAGCAATTAGGCAACACAGAAAATTCATTAGGAAGTTCTAGCCTCATTAAGAGGTTCAAGCATTACAAACACAGCAATATGCTAAAATTATGAGGTGGTAGCCTCGTTACAAGATTTGATCAGCTCAAGGAGCAAACAGTTTGCTAAAATTAAGCAACAGAATGGCCAATAAAACCACAAATAACACATTTGATCGACGCCTAGCCTTGTCCCTTTCGACTAACAACACATTCGATCGACGCCTTGCCTCGTCCCTTTCGACTTCTTTCTTCTCCAACCTCCTTAGCAGACCTGAGATTATGTGCTTAGCATGTTCCGGGATTGGGTCATCAATCCATGTAAAATATCCACAACCACCATTCCTCTACAAAAACACAAAAAATTCTAATTGAACTTAGAATTACAGATTTCAAAAAATCCCCAATTCGACATTTCTAGGGTTTCAGGAATTCACAAATCAATTTATAGAAATAAAAAAAACACCAAATCTCGATTTCTAGGGTTCGAGTAGAAATTGGGTCAATTCGAGCTTACATGATAGTTTGGACAACCAAAAAATCGCCTCCCTGGATTTCCGACAGTCCATGAGTGCTTCATGGAAGCTAATTCGCCGCACCTACACATCGGAGTTCCAATTTCCGGTTCTGAACTCCTCCGCGATGACATGCTCGAAGAGGAAGCCATTCGGGTTCTCCAGACCTAGGATTTTCGAACCCAAATTACAGAAGAGTTCGATGTTTGAAGAGGGAGGAGGAAGGAGGGAGGAAAGAGTTCGATTTTTTTTTGGTCAGGTCTTCGATTTAAGCCATTTGGGAGGAAGGAGGAAGAAGCCAGCGTTTTTATTTATTTTATTTTTCTTTTCTTTACACACGTAAGCATGCATTTAATGAAAGCACTCTCTTATTCATGCGTACATACACGCGCAAAGACACGTCAGACCAGAGGTGTTCAATAGGTAGACTTTAGCAAGTTGGGGTGTTCAATGTTAGCGTTTTAAAGGTGAGGTGTCCAAGTGACCAATTGCACAAATTCAGGTGTCTACATATGTTTTGAGCCAATCTTCTATCATTCCAGCACATTCATCACAATATAGAGAAAAGACTAAAAGAGGATCTAACGTTTAAATTTTTGGTATCACAGTAATACTTGTCACATGGAAAGTTTTCAAATTTCCTAACTGTTATATGTCCTGAACTTTCCTGGATTGATGATATTCACGCAATATGAAATCACCAATGCTTCTATATATTTGAAATTAGAGTCATCAATGAGAGATGAACATTTTCCGACACAAAGAGACAAGACTCATCTTCAGACATCACTTAAAGTCATTCCTTGAATGCTTGATGACTTTTGACATATAAAGCCGAAAAAGAGAGGGTCCTTAAATTGCCAAAAATGAAAGCAGTATAAAATCTGCCTTAATGTCACAATAACATCTACAGAAAGCATGAGAAATGAACTCCAAATTTTCCAAGCCAATTGGCAAACTATGCTGTTTTTTGAGTTGAAACACTAACACTGCAGTGCTGAATTAATCAATTGATTCAAGCTGTGCATACATACTTATAAACAGTTCACTGCACATCATCACAGGCTCTTCGAGTCTGTGTCTACATCAAATTCTAGCTCAGTTCTCCAGCCTCCCCTCCGGCTTGCCTCAAAACAAAACAAAAAGAAGAAAGGAAAGAAAGGAAAAGCACATTTCACCTAGATCGTGTTAGTCATGAAGAGAGTTAGTTAATGTACGTGCCCTTTGGATGACACGTGAATTCAGGGGCTTCCGTCTCAATGCAGTCTCTTCATTTTTGGTAAGTCAAATCTTATCAAAATCTCATCTTCATTTTCTGTTGTCTCTTGGAACAGAAATATGGCCTCCTCTCGCAATAGTTTTGTTGTTGAAAATCTGCTTGATTCCCACTTCAGCTCGGCTACTATATCTGGAGTCCAAGGTGGAAGGTGGACCTTCCAAGGGTTTGTTGTTGGTATCGTCATCTCGTGTTTCATTGGAAAGGTAATCAAAGGGTTTCTTGCAGATACAAGGTGTTGGGAATTCAAAGAAATCATCTCTGCCCCCCGTTCGGATATCATTAGGTTCTCCCATGAATCCTCTCTGGCATGACCGTACTTTCCTGGCAAATGTATCCCAGTCCATCTTATGTCTGGACATGAACAAGGAACTAAGTTTCTTTGCATTTGGTCTGATGGTTCTCCTGTGACCCATGTACCTCCTTTAAAATCATAAAAGTAAAATTAATCAGACAAAAGATATGTTGATTAACAAAAATTAATCTGCAATCATAGAATCATCAGACCACAGATTGACTTTAATGTTAGAAAAGGTATGTTCAGTAAAAAAATGTAAGAAATGGTATCCAGCTTACAACCAAGAAAACTACATTAATCAATAGTTTTAAAAACGGAAATCAGGTCTATCTTATTTTTCTTTGCCAAGTTCGCATTAGATCATCCTACATTCGCAAAATGTTGTTAATTGGATTGGGTAAGTTATGTTCAAGCAAGTCATCCTTCATTTATGGGAAGTTTATGGATGGACTAGTTTTGAATATTTGGGTAAAAAGGTTCTCAACTCTCAGCTTGAGTTTGCCAGGTTGGTGGTTTTATTCACTGAGCACGTGGGGTGGGTTTATGACCTTGGGCTACCTAGTTTGGGTTATTTTAATATTTGGATTATTTCAGGCTTTGATTTGGATTATTTTGGGATAGATGTTCATATCTCCAGCAAAAGCTAATTATCTCAAGCCAGTTCAAATTGGGTTTTCAGTTTAATTCAAGATATATTAATTACAATGACAAGAAAACAAAAATACTTTATTTAGTTCTTTCTCCAAACCCATACCTTATCTCACCCTTTTTCCTCAACCCCTATTACCGATTAGTTATCCAAATAGCTGTTTAAACTACACACACGAGATTGCTAAAAGAAACAGGGGGTGTAATTATAATACTCAGTGAAGCAAATGATAGCTAAAGAGAAATTTGGGAGTAGAGCCAAATGATAGTCTATAGTGCATTTCAAATGCATCAAGTGCCATTTAGCATTATTATCAGAACAGTTGGAAGTCATTACCTTCGACCTGCAAGTATCTTTGCCATATTCCCATTGTTATTTGTGACAAATACATCACTTTCTTCAGCCACTATGTAGTCAATGGCAGCAAGGCGAGATGAGAAGGGAAGGAAAGTTTTCAATTCCTCACCGGCAAGGGTCTCTTTTGTATAGTAGTTCGGGAAAAGATCCTTAAGAGGCCTTAGAGTATCTTCCCCACCATAGATTTCGCCAGAGGCAACATAAATATAGGTATCATTTTTAAAACCAAGTGCTCGTAGCATCAAACCCACTTCATGAGGAGTAAGAGGGCATTTTCCTCGTTTTCGTTCTTCCAAAGGGCTCAGCACCTGTAAAAATGACAAAATGAGAAGTTGGATGACGGTGCCATAGTTAAGCAGAAATCATAACCTGAAGACTTGAATAAATAAATATATGGCGACATAAGGTATAAAGTGACTGGAAAGTGTGAAGGTCAAGTAAATGATTATTGACGAACCCATCATAAGTATCTAGTGTCCTAAAAGACTGCCTAGATGGCTACCTAGTTAAGTGTTTGAAAAGATAGCCGAGGTGGTGCTCAGGCACTAGGTGGGCAGAGAGTGTCCTATTTTGTGGCTAATCGGTTGTCCTATGCAGATTTGATTCCTGGTTGGGGTCTAGGCAGGTCTGGGCAGGAGGATAGGGGAGATGATGATGAAGAGTATGAGTTTGAGTTGGACAAGGAGAATGATGTTGAAGACTACAGAAATGAAGAGATAGAAGATTAGATTAGATTATATAAATTAGTATTTAGCGTATGGAGTTCATGGAATATTGATAGTATACAATGTGCTTATTTGAACTAGAATGTCATAATCATCATCATTGACCCAGTGAGGCTCCGCTACAGCTGAATCTGGGAGTTAAGAAGGGGGTACCCCTGCCCAAGGGAAAGGGGGTACGCTCGATAGACCCAAGAAAAACTGAAATTCAGCGATGTGACAATAATAACTGAATTTAGTTAGAATGCACCAAAATTGACATAGGGACTAAATTCATCTCAAAGGCAGTGTATAATAGCCAATGAGCATGAGGATGCGCCTCATATTTGAACTAGAATGTGGCTATATAAAATAGAATTTTTATAGTATACAAGCCAATAACCAATGCCGTCTAGACCTTGCCCACCAAGACAACTAGGCGATAGGTGCCCCCTCGCTGCCAACCTTACGCCTAATGTCTTTGAGAACACTGTTACTATCAGGCTATCAACAATTCATAAGCTCGTAATTGTAAGCAAATTATCTTCTTGTAGATTTGAGACCAAATAACTAAAGCACTATTTATCAACAAGTTTATTTTGAAAAATCAATTTGAAGAAAGTGTCTGTGTAGACTACATATCATGGACAGAGAGATTCAACTCAAAACTAAATATCAAATTGATCCTCATTAATAGGTTGATCAAGTTTTCACCAGATTCATTTTTTCCAAAATGTCACTAGCACAACTAGATGATCCTACAGGACAACTGATACATTTCAAAAAAAAAATGCAATCAGGTTGTATCCAGTTGTTGCAAATCAATAATGCAAAATCTTCAATGAAAAAGGAAATAGAGGAAAGAACACGAGAAGGAACCAGGGACTCACAGGTAAGGTAACCCATCTTTTCCTGATTTCAGCAAGATCCTGTCTCTCCTTTTCACCCCCACCATAATAGCACCCAGAGAAGGCTAGCATGTCAGGCTCATACCTACAACATTATCAATCTTATTACAATTGAAAGGACAGTGAAAACAATGCTAATTTTTGTGAGTGATCCGCTGATATTCATTAACTATTTCATATATAAGCATACTATAATCTAACATTACTGGCAATTTTTACTTACAAGTAAAGCAACTAATTATATGCCAGCATAAAAGGTAAAGATGTCTGAACCTCTACGTTGCTGCAAGTTGCAACTAACAGGAGAAAAAATATTGATTGACAGAGAGAGGCAATGCCATAGTGTCTCTTTAAAAGATTGCCGTAACCTAGTTAATATCAATCTTGCTCTTTTAGAAAGGTAGGGTAGGATTATACAACACGTAAGCAATAGCATCGCACAGCACATGGACAATGAAACATAAAGAAGTGAACAGGTAACAAATTGCTACGAACCTCAAGTGGACAACGATGAATCTCTTTGCCATCTTACGCATTTTCCACACAATTTTTTGGCCCATTTCATGGATAGGATAGGTAAATCTTAGAGCATGATAGTTGACCCGGCAACGCAACTTTTGCAGTTCTAAATCAAGGTCATTTGCAAGCCTGTAATCAAACTTGTATAGTTGCATAACCTGCAATCGTTTCAATTCTCAATCAGCTGCAAACAAACTAGAATGAGAACTATAAATTGTTGTCAGGGAATCCTCTGATCCATACAATGGACCCAGAGCATTACTTGCAGATAACTTTCTACCTAGAAAGAGTAAAATTCAAATTGACGATCATACATTAAATGTATGCAGTGTCAAAAAAAAATAACAGGCAAGGAGATATGGAATGTAAGAAACAAGCAAAATTTTAAAGCAGAATCCTAATCCCAAGAATGAGAAAGAGATGCATCCCACCCGTCTTCTCAAGAGTGTTGGTAGAACGAGATCTAGATAATCCTCTGGGGTTGATTTCCTTGGCACACGCATAGTATATGGGGGTTTTTCCATTGATCTCATAACTTTGTCTGGGACTCTCCTCACAATTTTGATATCTTTTGCAAGGTAAGATATGAACCAGTCAACATCAAAAATGTCCGCAAATTCACTGCATTCAAAATTTTAAACATATGAGAAGATATAATCATTTCACCAATTTAAAATCAAATAAACTGCACCCAAGCTGACAAACAGACCTTTTATCTTCCCAAAATGAATGATGATCCAGCTGAGGAACGACTAATGTAGCATTGAGTATCCGAGCAACTACTACAGCATCAGTAATCTGAGTAGATTACATAACCAGATGTTGAAGAAGAAACATTTTTAGAAAGAACACATGCAAAAAAATGAATTGTCCCCATTTAATACAGGGTCTAATGCAGAGTCCAAGGAAGTTCTTTGAAGAGGCTTCCTTAACATGGACTCTTCAAAGCCCTTTCTCGGGCTCCGCATAACAGTCAATGTTGATGGATTGTATAGACATTTTTGAAAAAGATGACTGAGGACATGCACTCACTCCTGTTCTTTGTTGATTCAGCCCTCCACTAGTTGCAATAAGAAGATATCCATTTGAAGATCGCTCAGGAACAGCAGCTGCATTGAAAACATCAAGTTCTCAATGTAAATGTCAACTATATGGTTTCACTTAAAAAGGAGAATGACAAGGAACTGATGTCATAAACTCATGATACTGAACTCTTGACAAACTATTTTGCAAGAGTAGACTTGGAAGAGAAGAGATCCAATGTCAACAAATATAAAACTTTTAGCATCTGTTATCCCAGGTGCTGAACAGATAGCCTCATTCATCCCAGCAATTTCACAATATTAATATAAGATCAGATCCACAAAATGCTGAGGCTTAATTACAGTATAGGAGCTTAAGGACTAAAAAACAGAAAAGGAATGATAAGGATATTCAGCAGAAGTTTCCATTCTTTGATCAAAAATTCAAAACAATGCCCTCATACATTAGAATTGAGAGCAGATGCTAATTTAGGAAGTAAAAAGCATTGTATTATTACTTACAAGCAAAATGGCGGCCCCTTTCACTGCAACCATAGTAGAATTTTGAATATTTGGATTTCCAAATATTTACATGTTCATGACGAAATCCACTCTGTAAATACAAATCATTTCGGCAGTTAGTTATATTGAAGCCGATATGTAAAGGAAAATTAAGGTATGTACGGTCTACAGTGCACTTTTGCAAGTCATCATATTAGAGCACTTTTTTATTTCGACTGTACAAAGATGGGGTGGGGTGGGGTGGGGGTGGGTTGACCTGTCTCTTCCCCTCAAATCCCCCACTCAACAAAAATAATTAAATATCACTTCAAACTTCATTGTTAAAGTTCAGAAAGAAAATTACAAAAAAAAACTAAAACTTTTCAAAAGCTCTTTTACCTTCTTTTAACATCAATAAAGAATTTACTTTCTTAGAAGTGCATTCTGCTTTGAAAAAGAGTGATGTAGAACACACATTTGTATAATGATACACTGTAAGATTTTAAATCAAAAAAACTCAAAAATACAAAACTATCTAAGAAGATCTATTATTAGGAGACACTTGCATTTTCGTATATCCATAACTGTTTAGGCATCATAGACTACCATTATAACATATTGTCATATTCCCAACATTATATAATAACAAATAAGCTATTCATCTAAAGGAATAATGGAACCAGCATATATATGTCAGAATTAGCAAACAAACAGATATTAACTTCAGCTACAGTTGAGTCTTCGCTAAGTTTGGATCAGCAATCATGGAAACACATTTGATCCCTCAGATATGAAACAGACCATAATAGGGGCTTCACATAAAACAATTTGAAGTTGAGATTCCATTCACAAATTAAGTATTAAAATTTTTTTCTTAAAGCATTAGCCTCGGTTGATGAAAAATTATTCCTCATTCAGAGTTCAACAAGGAATTGTTAGTGAAAGATGTCATTATATTGCTGGGTTATCTGATTGAAAATTCAGACACTCATCACATCAGCATTAGACCTTCATAGAAGTAAGTTCATAAGTTTTCAATTTTAATTCCAGTTCATGAGATCAAACCCCAATGCACTTTAACCAGCACTACCTTGGCATAGTTCTCCCAAAAAGGGTAATGGACTTACAGAGAAATAAACAAACAGCCCAAACTCACGCAGTTCAAAAGCGACTGGAAATAAAGGAAAAAACACAGACAGAGAGTGGGAGAGATAGAAGATATACCCATTTGTTATACAGGGAAGGCTTGATCCGCTGGGAATACCACTCAAGATTAGAAGCAACATGGCCAGTGAAAAGTGAAATCAAACCAACCGCAAAAAGCATAACCCCACAAAGAAACGACCATGATATAGGCTTCCTCTGAGAGGAGGAAGAAGAGGATCTCCAACAAGACAAAATGCGGAACTTGTAAAGACCCATGCAACCATAAACTTCACTTCCATCGATGCTCCAGACCAGACCAAAACCCCATAGTGACAATGTTGCTGCTGATGACTTGTCAGGAGGAAAGCCCATCTATCAACTTACTAGAAGGGAACTTCATAATGTTCAACCATACACTCCAAATGCCTCAATTTTATGAACCTGCAACAACACCAAAAGCAGCAGCTGAGCAGTCACTCTTTTATAAATCTGACTTGAAGGAGTGAGAAACTGAGAATAATATAACTCTGAAACTAAGCTACCCAACTGCTCCAATTTAGACTCAAACCGCTATCAAATTATTCGTGTAACTCCAGATTTCAGCAGTAGACAGTTCTAGTTTACTGATCGCGTGATTCCCATGTAAGCAGCACGTAACAGGGGAAAAAATTACTAACGCACGGATTCACCAATAATTATAAAGAAAAACCCCATTAAATTCTTTCCAAAACAAATATATGTCTCCTTAAGTCCGCATTTTGGAATCAGGAATCAGTTTGAAAGCATAACTCAATCGAGTGATTATTCAAACATGCTAGAACTCGAAACTCCAAAATGGCTGGCATTTACAAATAAAGATGCAGAAGCAAGGGCTTGTACTCAAGTTGAGTAGATTAAATCCTCAACACACAAATCAAGACATAGAAAATTGAAATGCAAACCCTCTATAACCCTTAAATTCCATGAGGAATCAAAACAGCTATCCATTAGGGTTTTAACATCACCATAAAAAATTAAAAAAAAAAAAAACAGTAATGTGAGGAGAGATAGGAAGGGACAGTGAGCGCAAACAACCAAGTGCGGGCGAGAGAGAGGAAAATAAAAAGAACCTGCTTCACATCAAACCAGCAAGCAACTAAGGCCGGCCAAAATTCCTCCGTTGGCGAGTGCAGCAACTAAGCAGAGACCTCTGGTTCGTAGATCTCGAGCCAAGAATGTCTTGTGAATCGCCCTCTCCAGTCCAGGTCAGTGCCGCTGTTAATGCCGACTGGAGTGGCGACCGACAGAGAGAGAGAGAGTGTGTGAAGCGAGGTCGAGAGAGAAGGTTGCGCGAGAGAGGCAAAGATCAAATGAGGCAAAGAGAGTGTGTAAAACCAGGTGGTAAGCCATCAAAGCTACACCGATTGATCGTTAATACACTTTTAGAAGGTCATCGAATAAAACAATACCGTATTCTTTATCGAGTCTGGATGCTGCTGCTTCATGGGATCAAAATATTGCATTGGGTTTCTTCGGGTTTGACTGGTCTAATTCACAACGTCTCATTTAATTTGTGATCTAGTTCAATAAGTACAACTGTACAATTAGTTCACTTCCTTTTTTTTTTTTTTGGTGAAGTAACTAGTTCACTTTCTTATGTTTGGATAAAATACGTTATGAAAAATTCAATTTACAAAAATGGCTAATCAATAGTAAAAGACTAGTTTTGAAAGAGAAAATGAGAACTCAAACCTAACCAAATAAACCATAGATCACGAGTTTCAATATTATCAGTAGATATATGATCATAGACGGATTCACAATGGCAATGTCACTACAAATATAGTAATTATTTATTTCAATTTTGCGTACAAATCAATATAGAGAGAGAGGTTGATTCGGGTGAAAACTAAACTTAAAATAAAAACTGAAAGTTAATAGTGTACATTAGATCAATAAGATGGAGGGACACGATTGAAAATAGAAAAAAAGCTATAAAAAATGACACGCGCGTAACACTAGGTGTTTATAATGGCAATTTTGTAAGTATGTTAAAAAGTTTTTATTATCTCAAAATTACCCATGTCTCTTTCAAACACCCAATTTCATAGATTTGAAACGTCATGTTCTATTGTTCTCTCCGAAAAACTTCAAATCTCCATTTAAGAAACAACCATAGCTTCATACCTCCATTGAGGACCCAAAAAAATCCTTTTTTTCGGGAGCATAAAATTTCTTGGCCAATCACACAACTTCATTTGAGGAATCAAATAATTCGTGTTCAAGTGCATACTCAATCTCTCTTGTGCCATGGATAAGAATGAAAATCAATCTTCCAACAACAAAACACAAAAAGAAGGTAATCGCATAATCTCTTTCTTGAAACTCTTATAGTTCATATCCTTTTTGGGATAAAATTTAAAAAAATTGCATTTTGCTTGATTTTTCTCTGCAATTTTTGGCACAAGTTCTCTAAAAGTCGCACTCTTTGAATGAATGAGGTTTCTAAATTCAATCTAGGTTTCATACAAAGGTTAATAGACTATTTCGACGGTTTGGGTTCATATATTATGTTGGGATGTTCATATATTATCATGTAAGGTTCATACTTATCCATTTGACGAATGTTCATGTTTTTGGATTTGTTGTTGCCTCTCATGTTGTTGATTTTTTTGGTGCTTTTCTCTAATGATTGTTGTTCTATTTTTTTTATAATTACTAATTTTTTGTGTTGCTTTGTAATGGTTGCTTCTATTCTTATTGTTGATTTATGCTAGCATATGCTCCTTTTTGTTATAATCCACTTTTTGTTCATTACTCTTTTGAAGTGCACTTTCTATTGAGTCATTTTTAAATTGTTAGTTGTTGCTAAACTTCTTTACGTGAATTTTTTTCTCGCTAATTGGATCTTGTTTTGTACCTCATCTCTAGTTACTTTGTTTTATGAGCCTTTTTTTTTTCCTCGGGGCTTTCACTACTTTCTCAATGGAAGATAGAAGTTTTATGTATGCTTTGCTCTTTGTTACCCATAACCCAATAATTAATTTGTGATAGCCTATTAGCTCAAATGGTAGAGTAATGTGTTGATACACATGAATGTGGGTTTGAATCCCTCGTAGACTACATATTATACATGTGATGTTTCAATCAAAGGCGAGCTTCTTGTATCATGTTCAAGTTCATATATATCACCTCATCGTTAACATATTGTTTTTATATGTTCACAAATTGACTATGTATGTATGTTCACATAATGACATATTTTCGAACAATGTCCTTATATGTTACGAAGTCATCTACTAGCAATCAAGTCTTAATCTGTAATTTCTTAGTCTTGACTTTCACAGAGGTTTAAATTGCTAAATTTACCTTGTACAAAGTCTCATTGAGAATGTCTCTTAACTTCTTTGTTTCCTCCCTTGCTATAGTTTAAGAATGCAGTACATGTTTTAATTTGTGAAATTTGTGTCAGATTTATGATGTTGCAAAACCATTTTTCCATGTTCATAAATATATTATTACCTTACATTCACATATTGAATGTGTATGTTCATATATTTTCAATTAAGTTAAAGATAGTTACAAGTGGATTCATTCATATTCGTATATATTAATTTACGTTCACATATTGATTGTGAATGTTCACATATTTTCAAACAAGGTTCTTATATATTACGAAGTCAAGTACTAGCTTCTAAGCCTTAATATGTAATTTCTCAACACTGGCTTATTAAAGCCTTGTTTAAAAATGAATATCTTCCTTTTAATACGCTAAATCACATTTCTAGAGTAGCTTTAGTATTCTCCAAGCAACTGAGATCAAAATATACATCGATTCGCCTTGAGAAAGCAAACTCCATAATGAAACTTAAATTTGACTACTCAGTATTGATACCATCAACATTATCCACACTACATCCATGAGACAATTCACCTCTTACATCAACTTAGTTGATGAACAAACTACAATAAAAAGAATAATTTGAGAATAATCAACGAAACCAGAATAGGTTCACAATATGTTACTCTAAGGTTCACACAAAAATATATGATGTTCATATATTATAAAATTAAGTTCCAACTTGACCATGTATAATAGTAGTGGTTTTCTACTCTTGGAAGCTCGAATTAGACGAAGATTGATTATTTTGAGACTTTGCATCTTGCAAACCCAATGAAGGCTCGAAGACATTAAGAAGATTATAGCGGCAATGATTGCCAACATGACTATGTGCATCAAACCTGATGTATTTCAATGTTTTGTTTATAATTTTGAGAGGCTACTTTCATCGAACAACTTGTGTGCATCTCATAACTCATACATCACAACATCATAGAATTCGGAAGAAAAAAAAAGCCATGGGAGAGTGTACAATGACAAACAACATGAAAACAATGACTAATTGAAATTTGCTATCGATTTCAACTCATACTAATGCCAATTTGACTCCAAACGTGAAATGCATTCAAAAAAAATAAGAGTGAAAAATAACCTTCGGAAAAAAAAAGTACCTAACTTGAATCCATTAAGAAGGAAAAACAAATAAGTAATGATTTCAATGTGTAAATAGGAAGAAATCAAACATAAAATTGGATGAAAAGAAAATTGTAGTGCAATCTCTCCATAACCATGGCTGAGGGAGTTGGAGAAGAAGAGTTAATGGGCAAAAAAGACAAAAATGCCCTTCAGTGTTAAAAATAAAAAAAGAAACGCGTGAGATCTGAACCGTTCAATCCGTTAGATCCAAAGGCCACCAAACATTTGTAGTTTTCACAATAAACTCCATTTCCATATGATTCAAATCCTATATATATATATATATATTATGTGTATAAATTATGGGAAAATATCTTGTGAGAAAGGGCATTCATTTGAAAAATAGGAATAGATTTTGTGTTTTCTCCTAAAAAAATTAACATTGCAAATTAGACATTCATTAAAAAGGGAAAAAATAGCATTGATTATTCGCGTATTTTAAAAAAAAATCTGTTTATGAGGGACGCATGGTCTTGTGCATCGTATTTGCCTTGAATGTGTATCAAAATTTGTAGTTTGCGCATCGATTTTGAACTTTTTTTTATATTTTACCCTTATTTATGTGTATGTTTACAATAGTTAGCTAATTTTGTATGCACATGCTGTTAGTTTTGATGCACATGTAAAATAAGATGCATTTTTTCTAGTTGTTTTGATTACATATGATTAGTTTTGACTTTTGATGCACATGCATAAATACAACAACCTCCCATGGGGCATTCGCGCTCTCTAGCCCTTACCACTGTTGCAGATCCCCAAGAGACATTCAATCGTCAGGTTCGACCCGTCTTTCCCCAGGGTGTTCATCATATCATTAAGACCTCAAACTTAGAAGACAACTCTCATGGACACCGTATGAAGAGGAATAGGATCAAGCGGGAGCTTTTGAACGATTTTCTAGGAGGAGAAGGTCTATTCGGGTCACCATCTACAGAGATGGTGTTAGTGAGCCTCAGTTCAACCATGTTCTGAATATTCGGCCCGTCTTTCCCCAGGACTCCCTCAAGTCAAGAGAGTTCCTGATGTCGCACTTTTTAGTTGGTTTTTGTGGGTAGTTTTCTAGCTAGGATTGAGTCTTTTCTAGGTTTATTGTGTTGTCTTGAGTCATTTGTGTAGGTTTTCATATTATCTTAAGATATGGAGTCTACATAAGTTTAGTTGATGTTTTGTAGGTATTTGAAGCGTTGAGGAGGAGATATCCCGGTTTTTCAAGCTTTCTAGGAGGTGGCGTTAGAGTTGTCTTGTGGTGATGTTGATAGAAGGGCGAGAGTCGGTGCATTTGAAGGTTTGATGGTTCAAAGGTGAAGATTTCAAGATCAAGGTGCTTTAAGAAGGAGCTAAAGGAAGTCTTAGAAGGCCAAGAGTGATTAAAGAAGGAACATTGAAGAAGAACCAAGCTTTGGAGAGAGTTTTGAGAGAAGAAGTGAAGAAAACAAGTGTTGCCTAGGTCGGAGACGACCACCTTCGTGTCTAGCGAGAATAAAACTTGCGCCTTAAGTTAGGTTTTAGTAAATGTTTTATTTAAGGATGTTTTATTTAAGGACCTTTTTTAAGATAGAATTTAGTTTCCTTATGAAGACATTCCCACTACTATATAAGGTTCTTTTAGGGTTTATTTTGGGGAGACGCTTAGAGGCTTTTGAAGGAGACGTTATTTGTGGAGAAACGGAACAAGTTGCAAGTTTGTTTTCTAGGTTAACTTTGATTCCAAGCTCTTGGACAATTTTAAGAGAGACTTGGAGGTTTGCTTGAGATTTGTAAGTTTTCTTTTTAATTGAAGTTTGTTTGGATTTGAATTATATCTTCTCTTTTATTTAGGATTATTGATTGTGACATGGATCGTGAGTAGTCTACTTTTCTAGGATTGGGGTGAAACCCGACGAGTTGTGCATGATTAAAGCATGAATCTTTGATTAAACCATCTCTTTTAATCTCTATTCTTTATCCTCTTGTTTGCTATCAATTCCTTGATGAAAGTTAAGGCATGTTCATGTTTATGATTGAATCGAAAGGTTAAATTGTGAATTTTGATAATAATTAGGTTGAAACAAAAGTTAAAACCTTTAGTAAACAAGTAGGGTTGCAAGTTTAGATCTTTATGAAAGTTGAGATTTTTACTTGATTATTCATGGCGAAAGTCATTCATGAGATTACTATGGGTTGATTTTGATTCATGTTTGCATGCATAACTTGTTGTGGTGAATCCTTTGCTCTAGATCTCTTTTAATTTGATTTTTCGAAGTTTATTCGTTACCCGGATAGGTCGGTTACGACCCCTTTTAGGTCGGGGCCGACCACTCAGTTTTCTGGTTTTTCTCCTGCGTTTTTGTGTTGAGTCTTAGGTCGGTTACGACCTGGTGTGGGTCGGTGTCGAGCGTCTGCTGCGTGTGTTTTGTTTTGTTTTGTTTTATTTTGTTAGGATTAATAACTAGATTTAGATACTTCTAATTCCCGTGGACGAACCTGACCTCCCTGTACTAAGCGGGGTCTTGATTATAAATTTATTTGTTGTCAAGAAACCCTCTCAAAAAATTGGCGCCGTTGCCGGGGAGTTAGTTTAGTTTCTTTATCTAGTTATTTTTTGGGTTTGGGAATAGCCCATACCCTTTTGTTTTTACTAATTCGTTTTCTCGTGATTGTGTGTGCAGGTGTATGCCCTCTAGTTCGCGAAGGGGAGTCGACCTTTTTCCTTTTGATTCCGAACTTGAGAGAACCCTTCTCCGCAGGCTAAGAGAACGAAGAGCAATGGCCAATGCTGAGGACCTTGCTCGCCAGATGGCTGACCTTCGCCTTCAGATGGAAGGTATACAAAGAGAGCGTGATGCTCAAATTGATGTTGCACAAAGGGAAAGAGAGGCTGCTACCCTTCTTCGGCAACAACTCGATGCTATTCCGCGTAATGCGAAGCAGTACATGCATCCTGAATTTAAAATTCCTGAATCTGCTATTGTGCTCCCTGTTATCGAGCATGCTTTTGAGATAAAATCGCACTTCATCACTCTTATCAAGAGGTCTCAATTTGAAGGCAAGCCCACCGAGTGCCCAATTGAGCACATCAAGAACTTCACTGACCTTTGTGATACTATTGACGCTGATGATGTATCGCTTGAATATGTGCTTTTGAAAGCATTCAAATAGTCTTTGGCCGGAAAGGCTCTTACTTGGCTTGAAAGTTTACCCTCCAAGTCGATTACTACATGGAAGGTTCTACATGATCAGTTTTTTACAAAGTTCTTTCCGCCGACTAAGACTACAAAGTTAAGGAAGCACATCACTTCTTATCATCAACTTCCCAATGAGACTTTTGTGGAAACTTGGGAGCGGTTTAAAGAACTTCTTCGGCAATGTCCAACTCATGGACAACCTCCTTATGTGCTTCAAGAAATATTCTTCCTGGGAATTAATGCCGCTTCAAAAGATCGAATCAACCTCCACACCGATTGCGGGTTCATTGAGATGGATCCCGATCAAGATTGGGCCTTGTTGGACAAACTCACCAACTATGATGCAATGTATGGCACCTAACAAGCCGTCAAGGTTCAACAGAAAAGACTCTATGATCCTAATGTTGAACCAATTGATCAAGATGTGAGGTTTCAATTTATGCAAGATGAGATAAACCGGCTCAAGAAGCAAGTAGGCGACTACAAGTCCACCGCTCAACCTTGTCAGGAATGTGGTTCCCATGCTCATCCTACCTCTTCTTGCACGAACGTGGAACAAGTCCGAGCCGCGAGGCTTATGTGGAGGCAAATTATATGAGAGGACCCTACCGTGGCCAAAACAATGCTTATCCAGGGAGGAACAACAACAATTTTCCTCAATGGAACAACAATGGCTACGGTCAAGGTTTTCAAGCACCACCAAAAGAGCAGAGAACCCCGCCCTATAGACCTCCCGGTTTCCAAGAGCCACCAACTTGGGAACAAGGACTCCTTGAAGGAATGAATGGCATCCGAACCGATCTTAAAGGAGTGCAAAATCAACTAGGAGACTTTGAAGCTTGGAGGAAGAATGTGAATTCTCAACTTGGTGATTTAGCGGCCCAAATTCCACGACCTCAAGGGATATTACCGGGTCATTCTGATGAGAATCTGCAAGGTCAAATTGCTGCAATCCATCTGAGAAACGGAAAGAAGTTGCCCGACCGAGAAACAGGCAAGAAGGCGGGGGACGATGAGGACCGGCCGAGCTCCGAGGAGGTCGTCACCGACCCACCAAGGGTCGTGACCGACCCTCTCCCCACTATAGACAGGGTCGTCACCGATCCCACTCAGGTCGTGGTCGACCCTCTTCCCAGAATTCTTCCATTCGTTCCTTCTATATCAACAACAAAGGAGCTTCCTTTCCCATCCAAGAAGGCTAAAGATTCCACGGAAGGCAAATTCAAGCGTTTTGTGCAGGTTCTTCAAGGGCTTAACATCACTATTCCTTTTGCCGAAGCTTTGAATGAGATGCCCGCCTACACCAAATTTCTTAAAGAGATCTTGTCAAAGAAGCGGTCAATGTCCGAACTAACCGATGAGGTGCGATCCTTAGAGCTCCCGAAGAAACTCGGTGATCCGGGTAAATTTGCAATTACTATTGGCATAGGTGCCCATCGCTTTAAAGCCTTATGTGACCTTGGTGCAACTGCTAGTCTTCTTCCTCTCTCTATATGGTCCAAAACCAATATGGGCCCTTTGGTCCGGTGAATATGAAGCTCTATATGGCAGATGGTTCTTGTGTAAAACCAACTGGAGTTGTCGATGATTTCCCTATACAAGTTGGAAAGTTCTTTGTGCCTAATGATTTTACTGTCATGGAGATGCCGGAAGACCCTGTCGTCCCGATCATTCTTGGGCGACCTTTTCTTGCAACCGCCGGAGCCATTATTGATGTGAAGAAAGGCCTCCTTACTTTTGAAATCGGCAATGAGGTGGTTGAGTTCCGGTTCAATCCAACGATGTAGGAAACCGGTGAAGCTATGGAAGTGAAGATGTTGTACACTCGCTCGGATTACATTGACTGTGAAGATCCGATCGAACGCTTACTTGGAGCTTACACAAGTGAAGATAACGCCGAGGAAGAAACTGCCAGGTCGACACCGACCACATCCAGGTCGACACCGACCACATCCAGGTCGACACCCACCCCCATTCCGATCGTTTCTGAGGATTTTGTGATTGCTTCAGGCTCGGTGACGACCCCTCTATGGTCGGAGCCGACCCTTCTGGAAGCCGATGACAACGCTTACTTTGAAGAGTTTTTCAAAATGGAGAAGGTTGAGGACATTGTTACACCACCACCACATACTCCAGAGCTTAAGACTCTCCCCGAGTCTTTGAGGTATGAGTTTCTTGGCCCTAATTCCACTTTTCCTGTGATTATTAATGCTAACCTTAATGAGGAAGAAGTTGGAAAGTTGTTGAATGTTCTTAGGACCCATAGGAAGGCCATTGGATACTCACATGAGGATTTGAGTGGCCTCTCACCTTTTTTGTGTATGCATCGTATTTTCCTTGAGGAAGGACACAGGCCAACCATAGAGCACCAAAGGAGGCTTAATCCGAACATGAAGGAAGTGGTAAAAAAGGAGATCTTGAGAATGCTCGATGCAGGTATCATCTTTCCAATTTCGAATAGTAAGTGGGTAAGCCCCGTTCATGTTGTGCCTAAAAAGAGTGGTCTCGATGGTGCATGTGTATTGATTATAGAAAGCTAAACAGCGCCACTAGAAAGGACCATTTTCCCTTGCCTTTTATTGACCAAGTGCTAGAGAGATTAGCTTTGCATGATTATTTTTTTATCTCGATGGCTATAGTGGTTTTTGGCAGGTTTTGATACATCTCGATGATAAAGAGAAAACCACCTTCACGTGTCCTTATGGCACATTTGCTTATAGAAGGATGCCATTCGGGCTTTGCAACGCCCCAGCCACCTTTCAACAGTGTATGATGGCCATCTTCTCTGACATGATTGAGGACATTGTGGAGGTATTTACGGATGATTTCTCGGTTTACGGTACCACTTTTGACTCTTGTCTTGCCAACCTTGCTAGAGTACTTAGGAGATGTGAGGAGACTAACCTAGTGCTTAATTGGGAGAAGTGTCACTTTACGGTTCAAGAAGGAATTGTTCTAGGTCATGTAGTGTCAAAAAGGGGGATTGAGGTTGACAAAGCTAAAATTGAATTAATTGAAAAATTGCCACCCCTTCCTCCGTAAAAGATGTTAGGAGTTTTCTAGGTCATGCTGGGTTTTATAGGAGGTTTATTCAAGATTTCTCTAAGATTACCAAACCATTAACTAACCTATTAATGAAGGATGTTGTGTTTTATTTTTCTTCCAAGTGTCTTGAAGCTTTTCACAAGATTCGGGATGCACTTGTGTCGGCTCCTATCATGCAACCTCCGGATTGGACACTTCCCTTCGAGATCATGTGTGACACTAGTGACTACACTATGGGCGCAGTCCTTGGGCAAAGAAGAGAGAAGAAGCTTCATGCTATCTACTATGCGAGCAAGACGCTCGATGAGGTCCAAAGCAAATACACGACCACAGAGAAGGAGTTCCTAGCCGTTGTGTTTGCTTTTGAGAAATTCCGGTCATACTTGGTGGGTTCCAAGGTAATCGTCTACATCGATCATGCAGCTATCTGTTACCTTATGGATAAGAAGGACACCAAACCGAGATTACTCTGATGGATGCTTCTATTGCAAGAATTTGACCTTGAAATAAGGGATAAGAAAGGAGCGGAGAATCTTGTGGCGGATCACCTTTCTCGGTTACCCATGGAGCACATTAAGGAGTCCGGAGATATAGTACCCATCAACGACTCTCGCCCGGACGAAATTCTATTGAGCAATGAAGTCTTACGGATCGAGGTCGACAATCCTGGGTCGGAGACAACCAGTCCTGGGTCGGAGACAACCAATCCTGGGTCGAAGACAACCAATCTTGGGTCGGAGACGACCCCCCATATGCAGAACTTGGCTGACACCGAGCTAGATAGCACGGCCCCGACCCTCACCACTACCAATCCAGGTCATTCTTCTCACTCTTCTTGTGTGCTTACTACTATTCTTCACTCTTCTCCTCCCATTCTCTCTTGCCATTCTATATATGATATTCAAGGGGCGAAAACCCCTTGGTTTGTGGATTTTGCTAACTATGTTGTAGGAGGTATTATCCCCGATGGATTGACTTCCCAAGCCAAAAAGAAGTTTCTCCACGACGCCAAGCAATACTATTGGGACGATCCCTACCTCTTCAAGCAAGGGAGTGATCATATCTTTAGGCGTTGTGTGCCGGACGATGAGATAGAGGGAGTAATCCGACATTGTCATACTCTTCCAAAGGGCGGCCATGCTAAGGGATTCAAAACCACCGCAAAAATTCTTCAAAGCGGATTCTATTGGCCCACCCTCTTCAAGGATGTTCAAGCCTATGTCGCGGCTTGTGATGAGTGTCAGCGTGCGGGAAATATCACATGGAGGAATGAGAACCCACTCACAGGAATTTTAGAAGTTGAGCTTTTCGACGTATGGGGAATTGATTTCATGGGACCCTTCCCCTCTTCGGGCCCCTACAAGTACATCCTCGTAGCAGTTGACTACGTTTCTAAGTGGGTCGAGGCCATAGCCACAAGAACTAACGATGCACGAGTGGTGGCCAAGTTTATGAAGTCCAACATTTTTCCCCGCTTTGGTCTTCCCCGAGCCCTTATTAGTGATGGCGGTTCTCACTTCATTGAGCGGAGTTTTGAGGCACTTTTGACTAAGTATGAGGTCTTACACAGGGTGGCAACTCCTTACCATCCCCAAACTAGTGGTCAAGTGGAGATCTCCAACCGACAAATTAAAAACATCTTGGAGAAGACGGTCTCCCGCTCGAGGAAGGATTGGGCTTCCAAGTTGGATGATGCACTTTGGGCGTACCGCACTGCCTACAAGACGCCACTCCGCACTACTCCTTATAATTTTGTGTACGACAAGTCATGCCATTTGCCCGTCGAGCTCGAACACAAAGCACTATGGGCTCTCAAGGAGCTCAACATGGATCTTGACGCAGCCGGAGCAAAGAGAATTATGGACTTGCAAGAATTGGAGGAGTTAAGGCTCAAGGCGTATGAGAATGCCAAGATTTACAAAGAAAGAACCAAGAAATGGCATGATAAGAAGCTCATCCCAAAGACCTTCAACAACGGTGATCAAGTACTTCTTTTCAACTCTAGACTTTGACTCTTCCCCGGAAAATTACGATCCCGATGGAGTGGACCTTTCGTTGTTCACCACATCTACCCACATGGAGCGGTCGATCTCATAGACGAGAATGGAGGGATTTTTAAGGTCAAGGAGCATCGATGGAAGAAACCCTATGCAAGGGCCGAACCCGATGAGGAAATCCGAGCCACATGAGCTCTCACATCTTCTGATTAAGTTGAGGTACTTCTCGTCTAGCTAAAGACATAAAATTAAGTGCTTCCGGGAGGCAACTCGTTTTGTTTTTATTTTCTTTTGGATTTTCGTGTTTTAGCCTAGTTTCCATTGTTTTTCTTAGTTTAGAATAGGTAGGATTCTTGTCTTGTATCTCCACTAAGGTTTTTTAGGGACCCGAGGCAACGAAAAAGGAACGAAGGGGTCGAAATGCTCGTCAATAAAAGAAAGCAAAGTCAGGGTGGGTCGTCACCGACCTATTTTGGGTCATCACTGACCCCCTCCAAGCAAAAACGGTAAAAATTTCAGAAATTTGAAAATTGCAGGTAAGTCCCTGAACTTTTACCTCTTTTAACCCTACCCCTCCCCTCTCTTTCTCCCCCACACCGCCGACCCTCTCCCCTCTCACAACCCATAGCCTCCATTAATCTCTCATTGCCTCTCAAATCTCACCAATTCTTCATCCCCATCCCAAATCTACCAAAATCCTTCCTTGTGCTACATAAATCCTCCAATTCCTCCACCAAAAACCGGAAAATCCGCCCCTTTCCCACAATTTTTCAAAATTTGGAACCGCTCTATTGCTCGTCTACGACCCCCCTTCTACTTTCATTCCTCTATTTTCACTCATCTTTGGTATGTTTTTCTACTCCTTTGATGTTAAATTCAAGTTTACTTGATTTATGTTTGAGGGATTAGTTGAAAATCTAGGTTTTGGGTGTTCTTGAGTTTGAATATGGAAGTTTGGGTTGTTTGCATGCTTAAGTGGTTAGATCTACATGATATCATGATGAATTGTGGGTTGTAAGTGGAATTTTTGATACATACTTGGTTGTTTGGTTGATTGTGAGAGTATATGATTTTTTTTCGGAATTTTTGGTACCCTTCCAAGGACATCGGGCTGAAATTGCGGACTTGATTTTGCCCGAGGAGGTAGGTGACGACCACCAGGGGGTCGGTGACGACCACGCAAGGGGAGGCTACGACCAAAATCAGCCCGGTGTCGACCCTATGGACTTCACAATGGGACCTCAATCCGACATGGTCCCTTACTACACTCACCCCTATGGCTTTGATGGGTCCGGCGGCTCTCATTTTCAAGGACAAGGCACATATCATACCGGTTCAAGTTCAGGTGGCAATCCCGATATCTCCCTTCTCTCGGCTAAGATGGACGCCCTTATGCTTCACCAACACCATCTTTATGGGGCGCTCAACCACCACCACAACCAATTTGTCAACCACCAACATGAGCTTCAGGACTTCCGCATTGAGTACTATGAAGATCACAAGCAAGACGTTGCAAGATGGAATGCTCAAGTGGAATATAACAATTGGTTGGCACAACAACTCTTTCCCGCTCCACCATCACCTCCTCAAGAGTGATTCTCCTCCTTTGCCAACGCTTCAAAGTGTCCATGTTAGTTTCTCTTTCCTTTCTCTTTACTTTCTTAATCAATGGGGACATTGATGTTTAAGTATGGGGTGGTTTGGGAGATTACTTGTTTGAGTCATGTGTTGTTTTGTGTTTTGATTAATGTGTGTGTTTAGCATTGTTTGATTCTTGTTTTGAGTCTTTTTCTTTTTGATTTTAGATGGATAAATGCCCTATTCCTTAGATGTTCTAGGATGGAAATTGCTTGCATCATCATGTAAATCCTATGACATGCCTTAAGAATTGCCTAAACCATGATCTTGCTTTTTGAATTTTGAGCTTATAATGGATATTGAGCATGCATATTTCTAAGTGAAAGCAATCCAACAAAAATTTAACCTAATGAGATATTTTTGGCCTATAAAGGATGTACATTCTTACTCCTTTCTCTTTCATGTGTGAATTACTCATCCAAATGCAATATACCAATTGACAATGGCATGGTTATTTTAAACTTGAGACCAATGAAGATATGCTCATTACTTGATTGAATCAAATGATTTTGAACTCATTTTTATAAGCCTATTATATTCCTTTTCCTACCTATACATGATCCCTCTGTGACTCGGCTAAAATCGTTGTTGCCAAGATCAAAAATAAATAACCATAAAATACTAACTAGTATAGTAAGCAAGCAAGGGGTCAAACCCAAGAGAATCGGAATTCTGATTAATCAGCAAAGAGAAAAGACAAGGGTTTTGGTAGTTCAGACAAACAAACAAACAAACAAATATTATTGGGGATTAAATCAATGGAAGGAAAGTAGAGTTCATTCAATCAATTCCATCTTTTTAATCATTCGATCATCAATTCATCCACTTTTCTATTATTTCCCAAGTTAATTCCAATCCTTATACAAGATTTTCACTTGTCCACGGTCCAAGCGAAAGGATGATATGAACAAGAACGCTTAATTCAAATCATACAAAGTATTATGGATAGAAGGATATTAAATCATGCAATCAAGCTACCAGTCTCATGCATAAAATAACAATCAAACACTCTTCTCAATTCTAGTCCACGGTCCAAGAAAAGAGTTGTTTCAAGGATAAATAAGATTGCACAGAAAACAATCAAACTAATCCAAACAGTAGATCTAAGTTAATCAAACAAGTTAATCAAGCTCATAAAATCAAACATAGATCATATAAATAAAAACAAGAGTTTTGATATTAACCAAGGGATAGAAAAGTTACCAGAATCTCACGAATTACATAAAAAGGCTTCCTTGATCAAACAAACTCCAAGGAAAATTAGTTCTCCATAAGAGAGAAAATACTAAAATCTGGAAATAATTGAAAACTAGATCTAAGAGAATTAATAAAACAAGGCTGAAAAACTAGGTTAAGTAGTCTCGAACAACTCGTATGAAATAAAATATTATCGGAAATAAATAAAGATAGATAGATAGAAAGATCAGTCGCCGCTTCGGATTTTTGCTGACGTGGACTTCCGCGGGCGCGGTGAACACTCTCCGCGATCGCGGACCTGATCGTGACAGAATTCCAACGGTGTTTTCCTAAGATGTTTTGACCACCTTAGAGTGGGAATTTCGACCCGGAGTAAAAATATGAATTGTAGCTCTTCGAGTCAGCTTTCCAATGATACCAAATTCAGCTTCATCCTATCACCGTAGCTCCCGAAATAAGCGTTACAAGAAAGTGGTGTCAAAACAACTCCAAATTAACACTTGTCTTCAAAACTCTTGCAATTCTTCAAATCGTGTCTTCGGTCTTCATATGACAATTATGCTCAAAACTAACCTAAACACACTCAAATCATGCCTAAAATACAAGAGTTAACCTCTACTAAAGAGAGCATATCAAATTCTGCCATACTTAAACCTTGCTCGTCCTCGAGTAAGCTCAAAATAAATCTAACAAGAAATCCTATCAAGGTTTACAGCATAGTACAAGGGAAGACAAAAATCACTCACCTCACCAACTCGAACCCAAAATAGAGAAATAATGAGCAACAACATGAAAGTTCAAACACACACCTCACCAATATAAAATATAGAACTTAAGCTCTAAAAATCGTAGAGCGTCCTAGGATCTACCCGTCATCTAAAATGTAATCCCCAGACCCCAAAGTAGAATATGATCCTAAACACTCTGTTTTTACCACTCATTCTACTTAGGCTCCCTTTCGGGTTTTCACCTAATCACTCTTTTTATTTTTCTTAGGTGTGCTCACAAATACTCACATCTCTCATAAACCTCATATTACCCCAGCCTAATGCTGGTCCGGGTTACCTGCTTATTAGCTGAGCCGTCCTTTCGGGTTTTCAACTCATCCCAGGATTTTATATGCCTTATTTCTATTTTTTATGGCTTTTTTTTTCATTTTTTAAAAATTTCTCTATACAAAACATGGAAGAAAGATCCCATAAAAATAACGAAAAATAAACTGAAAAGCAACTAACTATGATAGGCGTAGTGAGTACTTCCTCCCCCATACTTAAATCCTTCATTGTTTTCAATGAAGTAAAAAGAAAGGAATTAAGCATAGAAGAGGAAAAACAGAAGACTCACATACGAAAGAAGAGGTAAAAGAACTCTTCAAAGGCTTGGATGAATAGCTCGGAAATCTGTAGATGATCTGTCGTCAGGAAAAACCGCGGGCGCGGTGGCCAGGCCGCGGGCGCAGGTGGTGCTCCGATCGTGAAAAAATGGTTAGAGAACACGATCAACAAAACTGAACACGAACTCACAAATGAACTCTGAATCTCGCCTTAAGCATCAATGTAGTACGAGCCTTGAAAATGAAGATTCCCCCATACTTGAGGATGACCATGGGTAGCCATAAAAGTCTCCAAAAAGAATGGAGATAGAAGAAGATGGAAAAGATAGAAGGATGGAAAATAGAAGGTAGAATTTCGGGGGTTTCACCCGAAAACCTTTTATTTCAGGGGTTTCACCCGAAAACCTTTTATTTATTTATTTATTTTTAATTTTTTTTGAAAAAGTGGAAATTAATTTCGTCAAGGCCGAACCGCGAGCGCGGATCGGGGCCGCGGGCGCGGTTTGAGCTGCGGGCTTGAATCCTCGCCTCGACTGGTGCTTTCTTCGAGATGGAAATATTATACCTGCAAGTTAGCTCGACAAAATCAAAACGAACTAAAAACTAAACCTAAACTAAAAAGACAAAAAGAAAAGAAAAGAAAACTTACCTCGGGTTGCCTCCCGAGCAGCGCCTTTGTTTAACGTCAATGGCTCGACGTCGACATGATCAGACATCGTCAATGCCCTAAGCAATATGTCAAAATCCTGCGAACAACTCTCATGTAGGCAAATATAGCACAATGATAACTTGAAACTAAATAATATAGCATTCAGACACCGTTTCAGTTTATCAAACCCACTAAAAAAATTAGGATTAGTCGGTTTAGGATAGAACCAGTTGAAAGGACGAGGTAGTTTTTCAAAATATAAATCAAAAGTAATGATTTTCATGTTAGCACTACCACCCTTAAAATTTGAGAAATCACTAGGTAAACTATCACGCTCAAGACGTTTTGCAGAAATATCAGGCAAACAGATATCAATAGAGAGTAAGGAAGAAGAGGAAAGGATACAGGGATCATGATCGATCATAACAAAGGACTCCATGGGAGGAGACATAGACATCTCCTCAAGAGGAATGGAAATCTCCATATCATCATTTAACTCCTTTTTCAAGTCATCAGGCTCGTCGTCATCACTCCAGGAGCTGTCCAACTTAAGGAAATATTCCTCCTCCGTCGTTATATGACTATGATCATCCATCTCTTCATCCAATGAAAGGTCTATGGGTGCCTCTGGAAAGGATGGAACTGACTCTTCAGGGAGATCTGTTGGTTCTTCAAGAATTTCCGTCTTGATGGTCAACACCTCCTCTAATTTACTTTGTTCAACAATTTGGTTCTCTAATTTCTGCATCTTGATCTCTTTGGCTCGGATATAACAAAAGAAATCCCATCGGTCAATGGGTTTCCGAACGACGTATTTTGTATCGCTCTCACGGTACATCCTTAGTTGGGACTCAAGAGTCATCCCCATAAAGATGTGATTGCAAGCATCATCAAGCCCTACGTCTAACCCCCAAATAGAGAGATCATGCAAGATTTCCTGGCACCTAGTGAAGTACTCTTGAAAGGGTTCATCTTGTAACTGAAGAAACATAAACGCATACATTAGTATATACAAGTGTAGACCGTAAGATAGGTCTACACAGATTCAGGGATTCTGGACGATTAAACAGAAAATTAAGCAGAAAATTAAACAGAAAATTAAAAACCGATTCCCCGGCAACGGCGCCAAAATTTGACTTGGCTAAAATCGTTGTTGCCAAGATCAAAAATAAATAACCCTAAACTACTAACTAGTATAGTAAGCAAGCAAGGGGTCGAACCCAAGAGAATCGGAATTCTGATTAATCAGCAAAGAGAAAAGACAGGGGTTTTGGTAGTTCAGGCAAACAAACAAACAAACAAATATTATTGGGGATTAAATCAATGGAAGGAAAGTAGAGTTCATTCAATCAATTCCACCTTTTTAAATATTCGATCATCAATTCATCCACTTTTCTATTAATTCCCAAGTTAATTCCAATCCTTATAAAAGATTTCCACTTGTCCACGGTCCAAGCGAAAGGATGATATGAACAAGAACGCTTAATTCAAATCATACAAAGTATTAAGGATAGAAGGATATTAAATCATGCAATCAAGCTACGAGTCTCATGCATAAAATAACAATCAAACACTCTTCTCAATTCTAGTCCACGGTCCAAGAAAAGAGTTGTTTCAAGGATATATAAGATTGCACAGACAACAATCAAACTAATCCAAATAGTAGATCTAAGTTAATCAAACAAGTTGATCAGGCTCATAAAATCAAACATAGATCATATAAATAAAAACAAGAGTTTTGATATTAACCAAGGGATAGAAAAGTTACCAGAATCTCACGAATTACATAAAAATGCTTCCTTGATCAAAAAAACTCCAAGAAAAATTAGTTCTCCATAAGAGAGAAAATACTAAAATCTGGAAATGATTGAAAACTAGATCTAAGAGAATTAATAAAACAAGGCTGAAAAACTAGGTTAAGTAGTCTCGAACAACTCGTACGAAATAAAATAATATCGGAAATAAATAAAGATAGATAGATAGAAAGATCAGTCGCCGCTTCGGATTTTTGCTGACGTGGACTTCCGCGGGCGCGGTGAACACTCTCTGCGATCTCGGACCTGATCGTGACAGAATTCCAACGGTGTTTTCCTAAGATGTTTTGACCACCTTAGAGTGGGAATTTCGACCCGGAGTAAAAATATGAATTGTAGCTCTTCGAGTCAGCTTTCCAATGATACCAAGTTCAGCTTCATCCGATCACCGTAGTTCCCGAAATAAGCGTTACAAGAAAGTGGTGTCAAAACAACTCTAAATCAACACTTGTCTTCAAAACTCTTGCAATTCTTTAAATCGTGTCTTTAGTCTTCATATGACAATTATGCTCAAAACTAACCTAAACACACTCAAATCATGCCTAAAATACAAGAGTTAACCTATACTAAAGAGAGCATATCACTCTGTTTGTAGCCCCTTATTTTGAGCTTAAAGCCTATTTCTAGCTCCACAAAAAAATTCGTAGCCATGATAAGCTTGACCCCTTTGATCCGGGAATTAGGACTTAGAAGAAATTGTTGAAGATTGTTATGGTTTGATTGGGTGAAAACAAAGTGATTGTGGAAGGTAGATAAAGAGTGTTGTCTTTGGAATTCATAAGTATGAAGTGTTTTTGGGCTCGAAGTGCATGTATGTAGCTCGACACCGACCCAAAGAAGGTCGGTGCCGACCCCCATGAAAAAAAAATGAAAAAAAATGGGAAAGTCAAATAATAAGTACAAGAGTCCAAGGCCTTCGAAGAATAGAAGAAAGACAATAATAATAGGTGAAAAGGGTAGTGCATTGTAAAGTTTTAAGTGTTTGGTGATTGAAGAAGAGGAAAGAATGTTGGTAAAGTGATGTGTAGTCTAGGAGTCTTTATTCCCGGATTAGTTAGCACCACAAGGCCAAAATATTTCCACACCCTTTGTTATTACCAAGCCCCATTACAACCTGGCCGAATGGAGACTTCTTTGAAGTTTTCATTGAGCCCCCCGAGTTCATTTGATGATTTGACTTGTTTTGACTTCTTCGATGGAGCGTTTGTTTATATAAGTTCCATTGACTATGCGGTTTTGTGTTTGGAATTTGAGTCAAGTGATCATTGCTATACCCTAAACACTTTGAGAGTTGAGTGAAATACATTCCTTGGTGAGGTTGGATTGTGATTGCTTAGAATGTTCATGTGTGCTAGGACGTGGAAGTTGTTTGCTCACTATTCTACTTGTGCTTCTTTTTCTATAAAGGTGATTCTTGAGTTTTGTTTATTGGTATTGATGCATGTTAAGTGATTGCTTGAGGACAAGCAAGTTTAAGTATGGGGTATTTTGATGTCGCACTTTTTATTTGGTTTTTGTGGGTAGTTTTCTAGCTAGGATTGAGTCTTTTCTAGGTTTATTGTGTTGTCTTGAGTCATTTGTGTAGGTTTTCATATTATCTTAAGATATGGAGTCTACATAAGTTTGTTTGATGTTTTGTAGGTATTTGAAGCGTTGAGGAGGAGATATCCCGATTTTTCAAGCTTTCTAGGAGGTGGCGTTAGAGTTGTCTTGTGGTGATGTTGATAGAAGGGCGAGAGCCGGTGCATTTGAAGGTTTGATGGTTCAAAGGTGAAGATTTCAAGATCAAGGTGCTTTAAGAAGGAGCTAAAGGAAGTCTTAGAAGGCCAAGAGTGATTAAAGAAGGAACATTGAAGAAGAACCAAGCTTTGGAGCGAGTTTTGAGCAAAGAAGTGAAGAAAACAAGTGTTGCCTAGGTCGGAGACAACCTACTCTAGGTTGGAGACGACCACCTTCGTGTCTAGCGAGAATAAAACTTGCGCCTTAAGTTAGGTTTTAGTAAATATTTTATTTAAGGACCTTTTTTAAGATAGAATTTAGTTTCCTTATGAAGACATTCCCACTACTATATAAGGTTCTTTTAGGTTTTATTTTGGGGAGACGCTTAGAGGCTTTTGAAGGAGACGTTATTTGTGGAGAAACGGAACAAGTTGCAATTTTGTTTTCTAGGTTAACTTTGATTCCAAGCTCTTGGAGAATTTTAAGAGAGACTTGGAGGTTTGCTTGAGATTTGTAAGTTTTCTTTTTAATTGAAGTTTGTTTGGATTTGAATTATGTCTTCTCTTTTATTTAGGATTATTGATTGTGCCATGGATCGTGACTAGTCTACTTTTTCAGGGTTGGGGTGAAACCCAACGAGTTGTGCATGATTAAAGCATGAATCTTTGATTAAACCATCTCTTTTAATCTCTATCCTTTATCCTCTTGTTTGCTATTAATTCCTTGATGAAAGTTAAGGCATGTTCATGTTTATGATTGAATCGAAAGGTTAAATTGTGAATTTGGATAATAATTAGGTTGAAATGAAAGTTAAAACCTTTAGTAAACAAGTAGGGTTGCATGTTTAGATCTTTATGAAAGTTGAGATTTTTACTTGATTATTCATGGCGAACGTCATTCATGAGATTATTGTGGGTTGATTTTGATTCATGTTTGCATGCATAGCTTGTTGTGGTGAATCCTTGCTCTAGATCTCTTTTAATTTGATTTTTCGAAGTTTATTCGTTACCCGGATAGGTCGGTTACGACCCCTTTCAGGTCAGGGCCGAGCACTCAGTTTTCTGGTTTTTCTCTTGCGTTTTTGTGTTGAGTCTTAGGTCGGTTACGACCTGGTGTGGGTCGGTGCCGAGCGTCTGCTGCGTGTGTTTTGCTTTGTTTTGCTTTGTTTTGTTTTATTTTGTTAGGATTAATAACTAGATTTAGATACTTCTAATTTCCGTGGATGAACCTGACCTCCCTGTACTCAGCGGGGTCTTGATTATAAATTTATTTGTTGTCAAGAAACCCTCTCAACAGTTCCCAAGATAAGGGAACCGAGAAGACGAGAGTTCCCTTTGGATGAGAACTGGCGCATGCGTGAAAGCGACATCTCAGCGCATTTCAAGGTATCATGTCTCTACCGGACAAAAGAGCTTCTCAGGATTTAGGCGGCTTCAGACTGTGCAGCAGGTTGAAGACGACCATTCAACGATTCAATGTGATCCAAGAGTTGGCGAGGTTCAAATTCAAATCATAGTCACATGTCAACCTTAAGGATCTCATCAGACTTGGAGCACAAGGTAAAAAGGGCATTTAGGAGAAACGCCTCAAATGGATAAGGGTTGCATATCACGCTTATTTAAACCCTTCAATAGTGACCTTGCTTGACACTTTTCACAATCCAGAAATTGCAAAACATAAGGAGTGAGAGCTAAGATCATATCGGAGAAGAAGATTGCTTTGGTGAAAAGTCCCCGACAGAGATCTAATCTCGACGATGATGAACGAAGATAGAGCGAGTTCCCGGGTCTAGGGGAACTAAGTTTTAAAGACAGAGGTCAGAAGGTTTGAGTTAAGGTTAAGAGAATACATTAGTGTTGCTTAGGAAGAGAGTCCTTGTAGGAATAGAGAAGTTTGTATTTGACCTTGTAACCTGAAGGGAACTAAGCAATAAAGAAAAGGGAACTCATTCAAAATCCTCCAAGCAGAGGTAGAGGTTTACTCTCGCGATTAGTTGATCGCGGTGGGGTTCCTCTATAAGGATCTGTCTCAATCTGTTTTATTTCCCTGCTTATTTGTGTATTCCGCTGCATGTGGGAACTGTTTGATAAAGTTCCTATAAATGTTTTAACTAACTTTCGATCTAACAATTTGTATCAGAGCAGGCGCTCTAGATTTGGTTAGTCTTTGCAGGTAAAAGTAAAAATGTATCAAGAACTCACAAAAATAGGACATGGGAACAACAAAATGAAATGAAATAAATACATAATAACGAACAAAATGAAATAAATGAAACAACATACATTAAATGAAATATATAATTTCACCATCGATAATAAGCACAATATCTTTCATCATCATTTTGATTGTAATTAGCCCCGAATTTTTGCCTAACATGCTCCACTAAGTCCTCCTTAAGTTGGTGGCGTGTAACCCGATTTCAGAGTTGATATTTATTTGATATGAAGGTTCTCAAATTATCTTCCCAAGGTAAAAATATCTCATCTGATCCTTGGTGTTCTCCTTACTGGAATGACATACCCATTGGTCTCGTACTCACCTATTTCATATTCTACAATCATATTGTGGATGATTATGCAGACTCATTATCTTTCTAATATTCTCAATCTTCCACGATAATGGCGGGTTATGAATCATTGCAAATTTGGATTGCAACACTCCAAATGCCCTCTTAACATCTTTGCGCCAACACTCCTATTGTTGGGCAAATAGTTTTGCCTTGGGGCCTTGAGGGAGCCTAATGGTTGGATAAATATTGCCCTTGGGGGATAAATACCATCAACAAGATAATATCGCATGTTGTACTCGTGCACATTGGCCGTAAACTTTACATTTCGAGCAACACCCTATAGAACATCATCAAAAACAAGAAATCGATCAAGAAAATTAATATCATTGCACGTACTTGGGGTATCGAAGAATGCATGCCAACTCCAAAGGTTGTATGATGCAAGAACCTCTAGAATAATTGCTGGAGCCTCAAGATCTCCACGGTTATACATCTCTTTCCATGCAGTTGGGTAATTCTTCCACTTTCAATGCATACGATCGATGTTGCCCAACATTCTGGGAAATCCTCGAGACTCTCTTACGCTCAATAGGCAGTGTACGCTCGCGGAGGTTTGTCGCCTCAGGTACTCATCGCCGAAGAAAGTTATAATTCCATTAACAAAATAATACAAACATTTCTTTGCTTAATGTCCGCACCAATACGAATATAATAATCACAAGCATTTGCAACAACTCCATAAGCCAACACGCAGGTTGCAGTGGTACATTTCTATAATGCTGATAAACGAAGCCTACCAGTGGTACTCGCCTTTGTTGAAAGTACTCCAACTCGGTAGAGAGTTGGTCAACAATGTGTATGAAGACGTGCTTGGGTATTCGAAACCTTATTCAGAATTGCTCATCCGTTTATGTTGATGTCTCGTTGAAATAATTATTGTATAATTTTACATGACCTTCTTTCCTTCCTCTTTCTATGTGGGTTCGACGGTGTCGGATTCTTGAATCTTTTGTTCTTACTTATGAAGTGACTATATAAAGTTGAAGATTGATTCGAAGTTGTTGATATGCTGCTTTATTTTAGAGCACAATCCCTCCGAATGGCTCTATTTTTCGGTTGCAATTTCTATCTAAAACCCTAACCCTCCAACACTTTTGTCTGTCTTCATAATTCGAGGGGCTAAAACAAACGATTCTCACTCTCTCGTGTCCACATTCTTTCTTTCCTCCCTTGGCCAATTTTAGCTTCTATAAAATCCCCATTCCCTCCTACCGTCGTTTCTGATAGTTGATAGCTTACTGACGAAAAAATGGCTCGAATTCAACTCACAAACCCAAACGATTTAATCCCATCCCCTTCAATTTCCAACCCATTTCAAGGTAACAGGTTCCTTCCTCTCGCATCCCGGAAAATCTTTCCTACTAGAACGACTCGTCGAGGTCGCTTCATATCCTGTTCCTTTTCACCAATGGAGACCGCTAAAATTAAGGTGGTGGGTGTTGGTGGCGGTGGCAACAATGCCGTTAATCGCATGATTGGAAGTGGTCTTCAGGTGGGTTTTATTCTCATTTTCTGCGAATTTAAACTTTTTCTCTATAATGGATAATGCCTTAATTCTTGTTTTTGTATTGATACTAATCTTGTGTGTGTTGAACTGCTGTAGTTGATATCTACTAGTCAGTTGTGTCAAGAAGCTGAATTTTGCTTCATTTTAGTTGGAATTTTAGCCAATTTTGTGTGAGTAGGAGATAGGGTTAACCCAAGTTATTTTGGGTCTCATTATGAAGATGTGCGAATTAGGGAAGTTGAACGGTCATCCGTATAAGTGACAATTCTGGGAATTGAGATGTTCATTTCTGTTCCTGGTTTCTGCTAAGGCTTGTTGCTTCCTCTTTCTTCGTTTGGGTGCAACGGGAAACAACACATTTCACTTAGCTGTTCACTATCCCATCGATTTTGAATTTGGCAATTGTGATGCATCATTGTTTCCCCGCATAAAGAGGGATTGCTGATTTTGTTTCCTCATGGCTCTCTCGCAGGGTGTCGACTTTTATGCCATAAATACAGATTCTCAGGCACTCTTACAATCTGCTGCTGATACCCCGATTCAGATTGGAGAGCTTTTAACTCGGGGATTAGGTGCACAACTGTCACTGTTATCTATTGCAAGTTTTATTCAGGCAAATTCTCTTGGAATTTGTTTTTGTTCATGGACAAATGCATCTAAATCTGCAAGAATGAGTGAAGTAATATACATGTAGGCCAGAAGAAATGGCATATCTATATCATGAAAGTGGAGGTTTATGCTCAGGTTCTCGTTTGTTCTATGTATTTGATCCAATACAGGTACTGGTGGGAATCCACAACTTGGAGAGCAAGCTGCTGAAGAATCAAGAGAATCTATTGCAAATGCTCTCAAGGGTTCAGATCTTGTTTTTATAACAGCAGGAATGGGTGGAGGGACGGGATCTGGCGCTGCTCCAGTAGTTGCTCAAATATCCAAAGACGCAGGCTATTTGACTGTTGGTGTTGTCACCTATCCTTTCAGCTTTGAAGGCCGTAAAAGGTCCCTCCAGGCAAGTTTGACTATGATTATCAGATTATAATTCATGATTGTGTGGGACATTCTTCTTCTTTACAATTCTTTTTCTTGCGTGTCTCATGAAAAGGGTCAGCTCCATCTACTTGGAGAGTTCTGTTAATGAAGTTCTATATGCAAATTGTGCAGCCATGAATTGTGATTCTCTGGGTTTTTTAACTCTTATTTTGAATTTTTGATATGTTTCATGATATGGTCTTGTTATTGACTTATTATATTTGCCATCCTATAAAATGAGCTTCAATTTCGTAATGCAAAATCCAAAATTTTCTGATCCTGGGTAAAGAAGTATTCTGTTCATTTGTTCTTCAGGCATTGGAGGCCATAGAAAAGTTGCAGAAAAATGTGGACACTCTCATAGTAATTCCTAATGACCGACTTCTGGATATTGCGGATGAGCAGACCCCTCTACAGGATGCTTTCCTTCTAGCTGATGATGTACTCCGCCAAGGAGTCCAGGGAATCTCTGATATAATCACGGTCAGTTTATCATTAAACATAAAACTTGATATTTATAAATATCAGGGTCTTCACTTTCCCTATGCTTGTTTCTTTATAGCATCTAAAAGCATATTATTCATGTTTAACAGATACCGGGACTTGTGAATGTGGATTTCGCTGATGTCAAGGCAGTCATGAAGGATTCCGGTACTGCAATGCTTGGAGTAGGTGTTTCATCCAGCAAGAACCGAGCAGAAGAAGCTGCCGAACAAGCAACTCTGGCCCCTCTTATTGGATCATCTATCCAATCCGCTACTGGTGTTGTATACAATATTACTGGAGGGAAGGACATAACCTTGCAAGAAGTTAACAGAGTATCACAGGTATAGCTCTTTTATCTTCTATTAAAGGAATACTTTTTATTGTGGCTTTTGATAATGCCTTATTTTAGTTCTCTTACATCAGGTGTGTGTCTTTTGGGTACCAAATACTAGTTGTAAAGCTCCAACTATTTTCTCCAACTTGCATAAATGCTATTTTTTAGACTCAACAACTATGAAAACTAGATTGTTAAAAAAACTACTTTTTCAAGCAAATTTTAGGAGTTTTTGGTAGTATATTTGACTATTTGTCATAAAATATATTTATTGAATAATTATTTTATAGTATTGGACACTTGCTTAATTTAATTAGGTTTCTCATTAGAAAAAATGGTGCCCAATAATACAAACTTTCATTCCGTAGTTCTAACTAACACGAACTTTGAAAAAAACAAAAATAATCACGAACTTTCTATGTGGTGGCTTCTAGTAGCACCGTTTTTTTTTTTAATGGTATTGCTCCAAAATAAAGACATGTCATATATATGCTTAGTTGGCAAATTTAATTAATGACTAGATAATAAATCATGGAAAAAAAAGTAATTTAGATAAAAACCCAAATTTCACCTCATCTCTAAAGTCTCATTCTAAAATAAAATAATGATATGTCACCTACATGCTTAGTTGACAATAAATCATTTAAATGACAAAAAAAAGAAAGTAAACTAGATCTTTTTGGTGTAAAACTAGAACTTTTATGATCATAAACTAGCTCTTTTAGGTGTAGAAATGCAGGAAATATGTTAAATGTTTGTGTAAGCCCTATTTTTGTTGAATGTAGGGGTTGACACATTTCATGGCATCTATTAATGTTCAAATTATTTTAGTGTTCAAGTTATTTTAATGTTAACAAATTATATGGATTTAGTGTCTTGTAAAATTATATAGCAAATTATATGAATTACTTTCTTCTTTTTATTTAAATGATTTATTGCCTACTAAGCATGTATGTGACAAATAAATATTTTATTTTAGAATGAGTCTTTAGAGATGAGGTGAAATTTGGATTTTTATCTAAATTACTTTTTTTCATGATTTATTATCTATTCATTAATTAAATTTGCCAACTAAGCATATATGTGACATGCCATTATTTTATTTTGGAGCAATACCATTAAAAATAAAAAGGTGCTACTAAACGCCACCACATAGAAAGTTCGTGATTATTTTTGTTTTTTTCAAAGTTCGTGTTATTTAGAGCTACGGAATGAAAGCTTGTATTATTGAGCACCATTTGGCCTTATCTATAACTAACACTAGTTTAGTATTCCAAACAGTGGTCATGTTAACCATCCTCCTACTCATTGGCTGTTTTATACAGTGCCTTTGAGAGGGATATAGTTCCCATATCAATTTTGGTGCATTTTAACTAAATTCAGTTATTATGTCACAGTTGAATTTCAGTTTTCCTTTCCTTGGGTCTATCAGGCGTATTCTCCTGAAATGTTCAGAGTTTGTGTGCCCCCATCTTGACCTCCCAGTTCTCGCTTGTGCGGGTATATACTGGGACAATAATGATGATGATGAGTGGTCATGTTTTTTGTTTTAATAACTAATACTACTTTTTTAAGAACCTGGCAAACAGAAGTGACATGATAATGTAAAACAAATCTCATCTCAGGTTGTTACAAGTCTGGCGGATCCGTCTGCAAACATAATATTTGGAGCTGTTGTGGATGACCGATACAATGGAGAGATCCATGTTACTATAATTGCCACGGGTTTCTCCCAGTCGTTTCAGAAGACGCTAATAAGTGACCCAAGAGCTGCAAAGCTTCTTGACAAGGTAGGAGTTGGCCATGAAATCAAGGGTTCATCTGGCTCTCTCATGTCTCCTGCTCAATCCAACAATGTACCTCCTAGGCAGCAGCCACCAAGAAGGCTTTTCTTTTAATTTTTTTTCTAGATTCTTTTGTGCCCCAGTTTTCTGTTAGGTTTGGATTTGCTAGGAAACAAAGTGAAAATCATATCCATTACAATGAGGTGCTGTGAATCTTGCAGTAATTTTACTGGCTGGGCATTCTTGTCAATTTCTTAAATGTTTTGGAAAGTAGTTTGAATGATTTCCAGCCAGCTCAACTATGTGATGTGTGTTTATAAATTTTTTTTATTTATTTTTGGTGAAACGAAAGGCAAAGAAGCTAATCGGGAAAAAACTATGAAAGGAAATTATATGCAAGTGAGGCGAGGAAAAGTCCTGCCCCGAACATCGTCCAAAAGAAAAGAAACGAGATCCGCTGGAGGATCATCAAGCAAAGAAACACCAAGAGGAAAAGAAAAAAGAAACACCAAGAGGAAAAGAGAAAGCTAAACTAGCAAGGGAGTCAACGAGACGATTTGCTTCCCTAAGAACATTGGAAAAGCGGGTAATTCAATTCTGTTTGAGACGATTTGAGCCCGTTGTCATCCTCTTTACTCCTTGGGAGACCAAGGAGTAAAGAGGATGACAAGGGGCCACCTCTTTAATAACCAAATCCACAACAAGCTTCGAGCCCGTCTCCGCACACACTTTCTTAAAACCTTTCTCCCAAGCAAATTTTGAGCCCGTTGTACCCCCAAAGCTCCGCCAAAGGATGTGTTTATAAATTCTGTACATATCTAATTGTGCTCATCTTAAATGCCACGTGTATCACTGAATGAAAGATTAGGAAGATGCACCAAACGTCAAAAGTACCTTAAAAGACACGTGATTGAAATGAGATTTAACAGATTTGGCTCATGAAACTTCAACAGTCATACCTGTTCATAATTTTTTTTTTTTTTGGTGAAAAGTCATACCCGTTCATATTAATACAGAAAAAAAGGCTAGCAGAGGAGGAAGAGGCAGCAAAAGTAAAACCTTGGAGAAACCGAACTTAAGTTACAAACTTACAATAATAAGCAACAGATAAGAGTTGGGATAAAAAATACAAAATTACAAACATGATCCTGTGGCCGTATACTGTTATTACAAGTACTTGATGAGTACCCATATGACAAGAATTAGAATGACTATCCCAACTACAGATAACATTAAGCACAAGCAGGAGCAATTAGCCTGGGTTCTTCTGTTGAGAATTCCAATGCTCCTTGCCACGCGCTGTTCCAATCAGCAAAAAAGATTAGTAAATTTTGGTTTTTTACAAGAAGAAAATATGAACAGGTTCTTATTAAGAGATCCAAGTTAAGACCTCTTCTACACAATTGAGATTCTCTATACCAAAACTAGTTATAAGCCAAACAAAATTCATGAAGGTGGTGACTGAATGAAACCAAGCAAGAATAAACTGAACAACTAATAAATAACCCAACTTCGTGCAATGAAAGGACAGACACAATAGAAGGTTTTTATAGGTTTGACATAAAATTAAGGATTTACCTTTAGCCTGGATCCTGTAACATCCACCTGGTAATCCAAGGTGTCCTACACACATGTTTGTAAAATCTTCTATCAAGAAAAGTATACAACAACATGGACTATTATAAGAAATCAATTCAGTAGGATTTTTTTTCAAGGAAAGAAAGCCTATCATTGGAACTATAAACTGAATAAAACATACAATTAGTCTGTTGTGCAAATCAAGCTCCTCATTCACAGCCAAAGCAATATGCTTTGTACTTATTACTGATTCCTCCAATTTCTCAAGTCCATCGTCTTGTTCTGCTCCAAATGAGAGACAATATAAGAAATATAAGAAAAGAACAAAAAGCCCAAAATGAGCAACCAAAGGAAACTTGCCTTTGATTATTGTCCGTTGAAGAGTAACAATGCCTTGATTATCCAAGCCGGCTGTCCTTGTCATGGCATCAACTGGTTTTATCTCGGGGCCAAGTAAGCTGTCCCTGGCAAAATTTGACATGCTCAAAGCTGAAGCCATCTGCTTTGTTTTTGCTCTCAAATTTGAGATCATATCCTTCCGGCGGTTCAACTCTTTGTCAGTTCTGCAAATAAGCAAACAAAGATCATCAAGTTCAGAGGTACATCAGTTTACAAATGAAGGCAGAAAGTGATGAAATTGGAATATTTGTAAATTCAGGATCCTGCAAGACAAAAGCAGAGAAAAAAAACTACATAACTATATGAAGGCAATATATGAACTTGGAGGAATTAATGCAGCATAAATGGTCAAAAGGTTGTAAAGCTAGTTTCCCAGAAATGAAGCATCCACCCCAAAATCCTTCTTTCTACCTATTAGTTTGTTTGTTAGGATAAAATTGTGATACTAATAGGGACTGTTGATAGATGAGGATGTGCACAGCTTTGTAAATAAGTAAAATTGAAGATCTATGAGATAAGCACAATCTTTGTAATCGCATAAGCTAATTTACGGAACAGGCAGACTGATGACAAGTGCAAGGCAAAAGACGAGAAACCAACTATATATTCTCTTTCCCGAGATATGAAGTATATGTCCTAAATCTAAATCAAACTTCAGTTCATTCAAATGCTAAATTAAAACAACTGACTCAAACTACCTCCCTGCACCTAGCATCCAAGGGACCCTAATCCAATATTACATGCACAATCTAATTTCGTAACCATAACACATTATTAGCTTTTAAGCCACAGAAGCTCCTCAGACAGTTTCCCAACATTAACCAAGCAGCCAAATGGGAAAACTCTTACCAGGGAAAAAAGAATAATCCATTCACACACATCACCCTTTGTAGCAGATAGCTACAGAAAAAACAGCATAACTCTGCCATTACCCAATCATCATGGTAATTCTCAGAGAAATTGAATCCAGGATTAAAATAAATCAAGTAACCATCTGTTTCACTTCTAATCCTCTATAGTACCTTCCTTCACAACACAAACATTTGCATTTAGCAGGAACAATTGAAGATAGATGACAGCCAAGCCAAATTTGGTAATGTGCCCATTTACATTTAGTAGAAATAACATGCATATAATGAGTTTAGCTCTGCTTCAGCATGAACAAAATTCTTCACAAGAAAAAAGACTGGGTTTGCAGTATTTTGGAGGTAAGTGGCTCTATATTATTCCTCTTGACACAATTTAAGTAGTTTTGTAAAGTTGGGTTAAACCAAATCACGACAAAGATTGTGTTACTTTTGAGCTTAAATGAGTAAAAACTCAATGCACAAGGCCCATATAGTAGCCATACTCACATTGGTTGCTTGCTGGGGAGCTTAGACAAAAGAGCTTCCAAACTATCAAGCCTAGTCCCCAGGATCGTGATTTTTCTCCTTGCAGAAGAGAAGTGTCGCTGAGAATCTGATCCAGGAGGGCCTGATGCCGCCTTATCAGATAGCATCCCATTAATATCCTCAGCCAGTTTTGCAGCCTCGCTGTATTCCTTCATCCACGAGTCACCCGTGAATGATCCCATTGATCCCTTCAGAAGAAACAGTTTGTCAAAACCTCAATTCTGAAGATTTTAACAGAGAGTCAAACTCTTCAACCCTCAATTTCTTATGTGCCCTAATTTAGAAGAAAAAACACAAACTACTACTCCGTCTGCTTCCTTTCAAATTAGCATAACTTAAGTTGAACAGTCTGGATTCTAGCCGAGAATATCTCTGAAATTAAACATTTAGCAATCGAAATCTTAAACCGTGATCGGGAAGGAAAAGAAACATGGGAGTGTAAAAACCACAGTAAAAGAAAAACATCAGTCCGAAATGGTCGTGGAAATAAAAAAATCTTTCGGATCCAGCAAGAAGGAAAATAATAAAATACAGATGGAATTTTAAATTAGAGGAACATTTTCTATACCTCTTCTATTGGGCGCCAATGGATTGAAAAATTCTCCCAGGGATACAGAGAAATCTAGATCGAGTACTCGAAAAAACGAATGAATGGAAAGAAAGTTCGTTTAATAATCGATTCAAGAACTGTTTCGAGTTTTTGCGTTTGGAGGGATTCGGAGGCGAGCAGAACACGTAGCGGTCGCCACCCATACGTAGCCGGCGTTTTCTGCAATGTCCGCTTCTTGTCGTCGTTTGATCAAACAAGGATGTGGGGCAATACGACGACGTTTTGGGGATTTGGTTGGTTTGACCGTTGGTGACCCTTGACTTAGTTTTTTGGGATTTTCTTTTGGTAACCTGAACTATTGATTTTTCCTTTTGGTGTCCATAAAAAAATTCTATTCCACTTGGTACCCTTCTAATTTGTGCAAAGTTCTTACCGTAACCTAATTACAAAATGAAACAAAGATGGGCGGCCGGCGAGCAACTTCAACGAGACTTTTGGGTAGATGCAACTTCAAGTCTTTAACGAGACTCTAGCGGCCGGCGAGGACGATTCCGGCGAGTGAAGGGGGACTGGTGACGAGCGGCCGGCGAGCAAAGGGGACTGGTGACAAGGGATCGACGATCGCGACTTGCGAGCTCGACTCGGTGAGCAGAGGGGATTGGCTACGAACCGCCGACAAAGATGTGCGGCCGGAAATTACGTCCATGGAGGAAGCCCGACAAATTTCGACTTGGAAGTCCGAATTCAAGAGGTACCATTTTCTTGAAGTTGAAATTGAAATTTGAGTTCCAAGTTGGATAATTTTGGTGGTTAATGAAATTGAAAATTAGGGTTTTTAATTTCTAATTGCAGTAATTGTTGACTATTTGGAGATTCTTATTACCGTTTATACCTGATGAATGGCTGATATGAAAAAAATTTCATCATACATACACAATTGAACTAAATTCCTTCTTAAATCCAAATGCTAATTTACACCAGGTGTTGCTCGAAAAGCCCCGACCTAAGGGGCTTTTCGAGCATTTAAAATCATTTCATCTCTTAAATTAGGGTTGATGAATCTCGAAATAAACTAACGATAGAAGACAAGAAATAAGATTGCTTTGATTCGATTGTGCAAACACTTGCTCTTTATTTATTGCTTTTTATGACGAGGTTACAAATCACGAGGTTACAAATCACGGGGTTACAACCTAGACCTCCTAAGAGTGTTCGAGATCTCAATCTAACAAGGTTCGAGATCTCCTAATCACTATAAGATTCTACCACCCGTACGCTGCTTGATGGACTCTGGCGGCGAGGTTGAGGAGTTTTGAGTTTGAGCATGGTGATTGTGGCTTGCGAGATGATGCAACGAGGTCTTTGGTGTGAGTGAAGGCTCCTTGTGTGACTTGAAGTCTTTTTGCGAACTTCACTTGTCTGTAGCGAGGTTTTTGACGATGTTCCAACACCTCGATCTTCAACGAGCAAGATAGTTTTTGAGTTCAAGATGTTTTTCGACCCCTTGCTACCTACGAGGTTCTCCTCTATTTATAGAGAGTTGAGGAGCCGAGTGTTGGTGTTTTCTCGATGCGGGACGCCCGAGATTAGGGCTTTTGATTGGTCTGGTGGTGAGGTAGCTGATTATTGGTTGGGGGAATGGCGACAGCTGAGTAGTTCAAACGGGCGGGGGTGTTAGCTTTCGAGCAACGAGGTTTAGACCTCGTTGCCGAGGTTTCGAGGCCTCGCAAAGGATGTGTTTGGTTTGTCAAATCCCTTATTCCACCTTGGGAGTCCCGTCGGATCCGTTTATTCCTCGTACCCCGGGCCCACTTTCTGTTCTACCATTCTGAGCACCATCACAACCCCATGGCCGGGGGACCTCGTCTCGAGGAGCGCAGGTCATACATGAATATCATCTGGTTCGCCAGACCCGGGGTGCGAGGTTTTTGCTAGAAGAGAGGTGTAGAGGCTGGGCGAGCTCCTTCGCAAAGTCTTTCCTGGCGAGGTGAATATTTGCGAGGCTTGACACTTAGATATTTTCTTTCGTTATGTACGTGGCGATTTCTGGGTCGGTCTCCCCGTGTCTCATTATTGGGCCTCTAAAGATGTATTAGGCCCGATAAGCTTTTCGGGAATGGGGGGAAGCCCAATAAGCTTTCTTTAAAAGCGTCTTCTCCACGCCCCCACAACTCTTCATCTTCATCTTCATCTTCTTCCTCACTCTCTCTCTCTCTCTCTCTCTCTCTCTCTCTCTCTCTCTCTCTCTCTCTCTCTCTCTCTCTCTCTCTCTCTCTTTTGTTCTTCCGATTTTTAGGCAAGCAGTCGACGGTTTTCTTTGACGGTTGCCAGGAACGCCACCAACTTCTCCGCGCAGATCTCCGAACAAGCAAGTTTCCGACCCTTTCTTCGTGCCTTTTGCGTTTCTGCTTCTTTCGCCGTTTTCGTGCCCTAGCGGGAGGCGACCGTCCTCCGGTGTTTCGCACCGGTGCTACGGCATCGAAACGGAGGGTGCGAGGGTGGCGCCTGTGTTCAGGTATCATACCTGGCTTTTTTTTGGAGTTTCGTTTTTTACCTTTTTTATCGCTATGTGCCCTAGCGGGGGGAGGGTCGTTTTCCAGCGTTCGTGCCGGTGTCACGGCTGCAAGACGGGGGTGGTGAGGGTGGCGTTGGGGGTGCTCTTGATTCTTGGTGCGTCAGCCGACGGTTGGGCTCCTTCGCAGTTCTTCTTTTCGAATTTTGAATTTCTCGGGAGACTAAATGTCGCGACGTTTGATTGACAGGACGTTTGGCTTTCCCACCGCTGTCTTCCATTCTTCGTTTTTGTCCTTTCGACGCTTCATATTCTTCCTAAGACGTCCCATCTGTCAGAGTAGCCCTAGGGTGCCACGTGTCATTCCCCTCTTATTATCTCGTGTTTTCTTTCTTTTGTTGCCTTGCTCGATGTCTCAAAACTTCCTTATTTTCCAGGTGTTCGCCTCTTGTGGCTTGGACGTCGCTCTTTCATGTCTAGAGGAATTTCTTCGAGTCCCCCATCAGGCTTCGCGTTTAAAGTCCAGGAGAGGTTCTACGAGGAGCTTTTAGAGACCGTAGGGAGTGTTGAGATTAGTGACTCTCAGAACCCGAGGTCTCCCTCGCTTGTTTTCAACGACCCTTCTTCTAGTGATTCCGACGTTTCTGTTAATTCGCGCTTCTCCCGACTTCGCACGTCGTCTTGTGTTGAAATGGCCTTGTCTTCGATTTCCGATGAGGAAGTGGCCGGCTCTATTGCAAGGTCGTCCGACTCCAACGACCTGCCGAGCTTTTTCGCGGAGCATATTACCGACGCCGTTGCTAGAGTTCCTCCCGTCCTTGAGGAGCGGATACCAATGTCCCCGAACCCCGCGAGAGTGATCTGTTTTCCAGAGGGGGTCCCGATGTCTTTGGAATGGAAAGACCTCGAGAAGATTGCAAAAGGCTTTGCTTGGCCCGAGGGGGAAGGCTGCTCCTTGGCACTATATGAGAGGTATGTGGTTGTGCACCTGCCTAGTCTCCAAGCCGGCTTCCGGCTACCTCTGGCCTTGCACATCGTCAACTTCTTGTGGGCCATGCACGTCTGCCCCACACAACTGTTTCCCAATGCGTGGAGGCTGCTATGTGCCTACATCATTCGCAGCTACGAGGTCGGGGAGGGGCCGGATTTGGATACCATGTCTAGTCTGTTTTTGGCGAGGAGGTAGCATGAGTCCTGCCTTGTCAATCTAAGCTTACCTGGGCTCAAGATCACCACTACCCCGTCAAAGGCCGGGTAGTGGAAGGATAAATAGTTCCTGGTCCGGGACCCCACTAGGAGGTATCTTAATTTCCCCACGACCCCGGACAATTTTGAACGACCCTAGGGCACGCAGAAAGTCGCTGACCTCAGGACCCGGTATGCCCAGAGCGCCAAAAGCCATATTGGGAGTACCTGGCCCAGGGCAGGCTTGAGCGGGCCGGCCCGAGCCTTACCCCTCCACCCCGCGGGGGCGAAGAGGGTACCCTATCTCTTTTCCCAACTTCTAGTCGTTTATTTTGTTTTTCGGGTGAGGTTGACGGTGGCAGCCTGAACCTCGTTTGTTTAGCGACGATCATGAGCCTCGCTCGGATCACGCTACCTTGATTGTCCATGGTACTTTGTTTCTTGCTTTTTATCTAACTTGTTTTTTTTTGTATTTTTAATAGTGGACCTTTTCAATGCTCTTACCTCAAGGGCGCAGGGAAAGAAACCTGCGACCTTCACCTCCCATGTTCCTCGTGCCCCAAAGGGCCCTGTTATAAAGGAGCCGACTCTCCCGTCGAGGCCACCAACCTCGCAACCGAAGGTGACACCTCCGCCACCGAAGACGCCAGGGGTGAAGATTACTAAGGGGGCTCCGTCTAGGGGGGACGTCACCAGAACGTCCTCCCAAGCCACCCGAGGATCCGGCGATGGAGCCGGATCCAAAAGGAAAGAAGCCGAGGTGCCCTCCCACCAAGATAAGAAAAAGAAACAAAAGGGGGACAACCAAAGGGGAACCTCCGGGGGGGGGGTAACGGTCAATCGTCCTGGTCCCGTGAGCCGGGTTATCTCTGCCGACGGTCCTCCTGCTGAGAAGTTCCATTGTCCCGGACCCGCTCGGGGTGTGCCCAGGGACTAGGACCGGACAGACTGGAAGGAGGAGGTTGCGTGGGCGAACAACCTCTCGGAGGTCGCCCTAAACGACGAGTCCCTCCGTTATTCGGCGATAGTATGCTTTACTTCCTTGAGGTTGCTCTTTTTGTTGGTTCAATGCTTATTTTTTCTAAAATGCGTATCTTTTTGATTTTTTCAGCATCACTTCTTTGAGAACTACAAGAGCAGTCGCATCGTCCTCCTCCGCAATAATATGGATAAGCTGGAGGCGAAGCTCAAGGCCCGCACAGAGGAGTGTGCGAAGAAGGAGAAGGAGCTCGCGGAGGCCGAGAGGAGGACTCGGGTCGTGGAGATTGCGGCGTCGGATGAGGCCAAAGCCGCCGCCAGGGCCAAGGAGGAGGTGAAGAAGGCTAAGGGGGAGGCGAAGAAGTTCAGGGAGGAGACGGAGAAGGCGAAGGGGGAGGTTGGGGATCTCAAGGCCAAGAATGAGATCGAGGAGCTCCGGACAAAACTGTCTGTGGAGCATAACTTCTTCAGGGAGAAGGAGTCGGAGCTCCGAAAGGTCGAGGAGGAGAAGAGCAGCATCCACGAGCGCATCGAAGAGCTAAACGAGGAGGTGGAGGTTGTGGGACCCAAGTATGTGGCGTCTGCCGAGTATAAGGAAGAGCTTTTGAGCAACGTCAACAAAATGTTCCGGCAGGCCGTTCGTATGGGGGTAAGGCAGGCGGTTGCGAAGTATGGGCACATCGATCCTAGCATCGCCTTCTTCAACTCCAACTACGCGCTGACCATGTGGGAAGAAACAAGGGAAGAGCCCGAGGGAGAATGCGAATTCTTCCTCGATAATGAGGGGGTCGCGCCGACTGAGAGCACCGAGGCCCCCTTCGTGGGGGACCTCGGTCAGGGAGGCTCGGATCTCGCTACTAGAGACCCTAACCTTACGCCGAATGCGCCAACCTCGGTTCTTGAGGTGATTATTGCCTCACCCGTCTGCCAAGTCCCCATGGAACCTGTCGACGAGATCCCGAAGGAGTAAGGGGTGTTTGTTTTTGTAGTTTGCGTTTTTTTCTTTTTACTTTGGTGGCCCTGCTCAGGTCTGTAATTATGGTACTTCGGCCCTTGTGGCCTATTTTTTATATAATTTTCTTTCTTTCGTCTATGATTGTGTTGTGTGTTCCTTATTTTAGCTCACTATATATTCCGAACCAACCCCATGGTCCGAGTGCCACAACTTTTGTGGTCCGCTCGGGCCACATCGGGCGCTTATTTCATGCCGTGATCCCGGGCCACGCTCGGATCACGCATGATTGTTTTTATGCCAAGATCCCGAGCCTCGCTCGGATCTCGCATGATGGTCTTTAATTGTCTCCAACCCTAAGCGGGAAGCGAGGGGTGAACTTCGCAACATAAAACCGAGAATCTTCAACCCCAAGCGGGAAGCGAGGAGTGAACTTCGCAACATAAAACCGAGAATCTCCAACCCCAAGTGGGAAGCGAAGGGTGGACTTCGCAACTTAAAACCGAGAATCTCCAACCCAAGCGGGAAGCGAGGGGTGGACTTCTGATGTTCGCATTTTTAGTATAGTTTTTAGTAGGTTTTTTTTGCTTATTAGGTTTAGTTTTGTTAAGTTTAGGATTAGTTTTGAGTGTTTTTAGGTAGTTTTGCATATTTCTATGAAAAGAGTAGAAGCTACGCTATTTTGTGTATTTTGTAGGTTTTAGCAAGGAAAGGAGCTATATGGAGCTGAATTTGGAGCATTACAGTGAAAGACGGAGGAGTACAAGATTGAAGAAGTCAGAGCTTAAGATTACGAGAGGAAGTGTGGAAGAAAACAAAAGCCCAGGCTCGTTAACGAGGCTGTGAGGGCTCGTTAACGAGGCCACGAAGGAGAAGAATTGAAGATTTATTTTATAATTCACCGATCCTGAGCGGGAATTTGTTTCCGTGTCGGTTGAATATCTTTTTAGAATCTTTTGGGGTTATTAGAATATGTATTTTAGGTCTTAATATCTTTTTAGATTTTATTTCTATCTTATAGGGTTTGTTTCTATCTTTTTAGGAAAGTTTATATCATTTAGCCTTTTTAGTTTTTAGCTTTTTAGTATAAATACCCTTCGATCTAGCATAGAAAAGGGGAAGCTTTTAGGGGAGATTTTCGAAGGGCCGAGAGAGGAGAAGTCGGATCGGAGTCGGATCGAAGAGGCTCGGTAGACGACAGTCACCGGGATCGTTAGTTGTGATTTTGATTCGGTATTTTGATGTTTTCAGTTTTTTCTGAATCTCTGTAAGACGATATTTTTCTTATTAATTTGCGTTTTGTTTTGTTTTCAATGTTTCTTTTGATTAAAGTTATTGGTTTCTTAGTCATGAGTAGTGAATAGTTTTCTTTTCTAGGATCGGGGTTAAGCCCGATATAGTTGAGCATGTTTGATGAGTAAGATTGTGTGTTGATTGCCTTTTATCTTTTATTGAGGATTGTTTGTTGTGCTTATACCGAAACGAAAGTTGAGGTAATTTAGGTTTTTAACTTGATTGAAAGAGAAAGTTAGTAACTTGAAGGTTGATATTGTTTGAATACGAAAATTTCAAGCTTTAGATCTAAAACAAGCAATTAAGTGAATTAGGATGCGAAAGTTTGTTAATTTACTTGCTAAGTCAACGAAAGTTGATGACTCTATCTGTTTAAAGGCATGATCTTATCTTCTTACGAGTTTTTATGCTTGGCTATGTTGTGGTGTCCCTAAATCCTAGATCTTTGTTTTATTTGAATTATCTCTAGTGAATTTCCGTTGCTGAGTACTTGTCTCGGTACCGAATTTAATTAGAATTTAATTAGGTCGTTATTTGAAGTCTTCTTGTGTTCGGTTGTTCGTTAACGACCCTGACAACGTCGTTAACGAGGCTGCTTGTGAGTGTTTTTATTTGTTTTTGTTTGCTTTTTAGTAGATTGATAAACGAACAACCTTGTTTTCTGTGGAACGATCCTGACCTCCCTATACTCAGCGGGTTCTTGATTATAAATTTATTTGTTGTCAAGAAACCCTATCAACAACTTCGCAACTTAAAACCGAGAATCTCCAACCCCAAGCGGGAAGCGAGGGCTGGACTTCGCAACTTAAAACCGAGAATCTCCAACCCCAAGTGGGAAGCGAGGGGTGGACTTCCAACTTAAAACCGAGAATCTCCAACCCCAAGCGAGAAGCGAGGGGTGGACTTCGCAACTTAAACCGAGAATCTCCAACCCCAAGCGGGAAGCGAGGGGTGGATTTCGCAACTTAAAACCGAGAATTTCTAGCTCCAAGCGGGAAGCGAGGGGTGGACTTCGCAACTTAAAACCGAGAATCTCCAACCCCAAGTGGGAAGCGAGGGGTGGACTTCACAACTTAAAACCGAGAATCTCCAACCCTAAGCGGGAAGCGAGGGGTGGACTTCGCAACTTAAAACCGAGAATCTCCAACCCCAAGCCGGAAGCGAGGGGTGGACTTCGCAACTTAAAACCGAGAATCTCCAACCCCAAGCGGGAAGCGAGGGGTGGATTTCGCAACTTAAAACCGAGAATTTCTAGCTCCAAGCGGGAAGCGAGGGGTGGACTTCGCAACTTAAAACCGAGAATCTCCAACCCCAAGTGGGAAGCGAGGGGTGGATTTCGCAACTTAAACCGAGAATCTCCAACCCCAAGCGGGAAGCGAGGGGTGGACTTCGCAACTTAAAACCAAGAATCTCCAACCCCAAGCGGGAAGCGAGCGGTGGACTTCGTGACTTAAAACCGAGAATCTCCAACCCCAAGCGAGACGCGAGAGGTGGACTTCGCCACTTAAAACCGAGAATCTCCAACCCTAAGCGGGAAGCGAGGGGTGGACTTCGCGACTTAAAACCGAGAATCTCCAACCCCAAGCGGGAAACGAGGGGTGGACTTCGCAACTTAAAACCGAGAATCTCCAACCCTAAGCGAGAAGCAAGGGGTAGACTTCGCAACTTAAAACCGAGAATCTCCAACCCCAAGCGGGAAGCGAGGGGTGGACTTCGCAACTTAAAACCGAGAATCTCCAACCCCAAGCGGGAAGCGAGGGGTGGACTTCGAAATGAGGTTTTTATTTTTGAGACAGATATGAAAATACCGTATAACCCTTTATTTACAAAACTTCTTAGGAAATCGCAGAGTTCGGAGAGTTTACATGTAATATCTTTTGAGCCGATCAATGTTCCATGTTTTGCTCTGGGTACGCCCTTCGCTGTCTTTGAGCTTGAAAGCTCCGGATGTGACTTCTTCTCCGAGGAGGTATGGTCCCTCCCAGTTAGGGTCCAGTTTGGCACCTTCTGTTCGCCTCAAAATGAGACTGCCTGTGGCCAAAAACTGTGGCCTAACCTTCTTATCGTGATACACCGCCACGCGCCGTTTATATTCTCTGGAGCGCAGGTGAGCCACCTCGTGCAGCTCGTCCCTATACAACAGTTCGACCTTGAGGTTGGCTTCGTTCTTTTTCTCATTGAAGTTAAAAACCCTCGCCGAAGGCACTAAGCTTTCTACAGGGACTAGTGCTTCCGCCCCGTAGGTTAGAGCGAAAGGTGTTTCTCCCGTTGCGCGACGCGCGGTGGTGCGGTATGTCCACATGACGAGTGGGAGAAGCTCCGCCCAGCGACCTTGTGTCATGCCCAGTCGCTTCTTTAGATCAGACAGGATGCGAGCGTTGACATTTTCCACCTGGCCGTTGGACTGGGGGTGGGCCACGGAGGAAAACTTGAGGGTTATGCCCAGGTCGGAGCAAAACGTCTGAGTTTCCTCCAGTCGAATTGGGGGCCATGGTCAGTCATGATGGTCATGGGGCGGCCAAAGCGGCACACGAGGTTCTTCCATAGGATGTCGCAGACCTTTGTCCCAACGATCATCGCCATTGCTTGTGCTTTGACCCACTTCGTGAAATAATCGACGATGACCAGAATGTACCGCACTTGGCCAACAAACTTGGGGAAGGGGCCTAGGATGTCCATCCCCCACATTGCGAAGGGGCATGACCCGTGGATGGATCGAAGACGCGAGGTCGGGGCGTGCTGGAGGTTACCGTGCTTCTGGCACCCGTCACATTTCTGGACATAGGCCCTCGCCTCCTGCATGAGAGTGGGCCAAAAGTATCCCAAATGGGTGATTTTGTACGACAAGGCACGCCACCCGGGGTGGCCGCCATATACCCCCTCATGCGCCTCATGCAGGATATGCCCCGCAGCCTCGGTTGGTACACACAACAAGTTGGGCTCAGCATAGCCCCGGCGATAGAGCCAGCCGCCGATGACGTAGTAGCAGGCCACCTGCATTTTCAACTTCCTAGCCTCTGCGGGGTCCTCTGGGAGGACACCGCTCTCCACATATCGCGTGATCGGGACCCTCGCGAGCTTGGGATCTGCCCTTCCTACCATGAAATGATTCCCTACCTCTAAGGGATTCCTACCATCGTTGGTTACACTCCGCGAGAGATTCCTTTCTACCATCAAATGATTCCCTACCTCTAAGGGAAGGGCAAATCCCAAGCTCGCGAGAGCATCCGCCTTTGTGTTTGAGGTTCGCGGGATGGACTCCACCACGAAGGTGTCCAAGCATGACACCAAGGCCTTAACTTTCTCCCGATACGCAGGCAGGAACCCTGTCCGGGTGTCGTATTGTCCGTTCAGCTGTCGCGCTACCAGTTCGGAATCGGTGTAGACTCTGATTTTGCGGGCTCCACTGAGGAGCGCCATCTCTATCCCGGCAATCATGGACTCATACTCGGCCTCATTGTTGGTGGCATCGAATGCGAAGTTAAGGGCGTACTCTGTGTCGATTGAGGGACCGAAGAGGAATATGCCAGCCCCGCCTCCGGCGTCACACCGCGAGCCGTCAACGAATACCTTCCATTCCTCCGAGCTCGCATCAGTTTCGGGAAAGGTCACCTCCACCATGAAGTTGGCGAGGGCCTGTCCCTTCATTGCGGTCCTAGGGAGGTAGTTGATGTCGAACTCGGAGAGCTCGACCGCCCACTTCGTCATCCTCCCGGAGAGGGCGGGCTGATGGAGGATCTATCAAAGTGGGAGGTCAGAGAGGACCTGAATGGGGTGCGCGTGGAAGTAAGGGCGCAGGCGCCTGGAGGCGGTTACGACAGCCAGGGCCATCTTCTCCGCTGGGGAGTATCTTTGTTCTGCAGGCTGGAGAACGCGACTTATGAAGTAGACTGGGTGCGTAGCTTTTCTGGTTAGCACTGCGCTGACCGTCTCCAAGCTTACTGCCACATATAGTTACAATTCCTCGCCTGCCATTGGAGGTGACAACATGGGGAGTTTTGTCAGGAAGGCCTTCAACTCGGAGAAGCAAGTTCTAGCCCCTCATCCCAAACGAACTTGTCGTTCTTCTTGAGGGCGGCAAAGAAGGGCAGAGACTTGTCCGCCAAGCGGGAGCAAAACCTCCCAAGGTAGTTCACGGCGCCGTTCAGCCGCTGTACCTCAGTGCGAGATCGCGGCGACCTCATTGAGAGGATTGATTCGACCTTGGCGGGATTAACGTCAATCCCGCGTTCGCTGATCAGGAAGCCCAAGAACTTTCCCGATGACACGCCGAAGACGCACTTCTCGGGGTTCAGGCTGAGACGATTGTGCCCGAGGGTCACAAAGACCTCGGCGAGGTCGACCAGATGCTCTTCGGGGCTTTTTCTCCGCACCACGATATCGTCGACGTAGGCCGACACGTTCCTCCCCAAATGGTTTTTAAAGACGCGGTCGATGAGGCGTTGGAAGGTGGCCCCCGCGTTCTTAAGGCCAAATGGCATGACCTTGTAGCAGTAGCTTCCTCGCTGCGTGATGAAGGACGTCTCCGCTTCATCACGCGGGCTCATCAAGACTTGATTGTATCCCGAGTAGACATCGAGGAAACTTAATACCCCGTGCCCCGCGATTGAGTCGACCAACTCGTTGATCAAGAGCAAGGGGTAGCTGTCCTTGGGGCAGGCTTTGCTGATGTCCTTGAAGTCCACGCACATTCGCTACTTTCCGCTGGCCTTCTTGACTTGCACAACGTTGGACAACCATGTTGGGTACTCGATCTCGCAGCGTTTTCCCTTTCCTCATTCATCTTCCTCCGTCTTTGTACCACAAGGAGGGTGGTAATGTCGACGTTCAAGGAGTGCTGGCCCACGGTTCACGGGATGTCGTGGAGATCCTTGGCTGTCCAGGCGAATGCATCGCGGGATCTGGACAGCAGGGCCTCCAATGATGCTGATGACTTCCCGGAGAGACATTCTCTTAGGTAGATCTTCCCGGACTCATTCCCAAAGGGGGTTATCACCCTTCTTTCTGTCTCAGGGATGGGGACCGTGAAGTCTCGGACTTCGAGGTCGGCCTCGCCAGGGGACTCCACCACGAACACCAGGCATTTCTACTTTGCCGAGGTCGCGTAGCAATTGCGACGCTACGCGACCTTCTTCCTGGTTGCCCTTTACCTCTCCAACCCCGCCGTCGACAGGGAACTTCATTTTTAGGTGGTAGATGGACACCACCGCCTGGAACTTCATCAAGGATACTCTCTCGATGATGGCATTGTACACCGAGGGCAAGTGCACCACCGTGAGCTCCACCATCTCGGTTCTCCTCGTGGAACCGGTGCCCAGCGTCATCCAAAGGTCTATAAGACCTGCGACGTCAACCTTGTCCCCCGAGAAGGAGGTGAGTTTCCCAGCGTAGGGCTTCAGGGATGTCTCGGAGATGCCCAACTGTTCGAAAGCACCGTAGTACATGATGTCTGGGGAGGACCCCGTGTCCACCAGCACTCGCATCACCATTTTTGATCCCACTTGAGCATGCACCACCAAAGGGTCCGAGTGCGGCATGTGGAGCCCCTCGGCATCCTCGGAGGTGAAGGCTAGGCCTACGTGGGACCACAAGGTCTGGACAACGCTAAATACCGAGGGCTCATGATGGCTTGCCCTCGCGTACCACTTGCTTTCCGCCTAGCTCGACCCAGCCAATGAAGGTCCACCCGAGATGGTATGAATATACCCATCGGGTGTGGTTGTCTGCCCAGACCGCGCCTGTTTCGCGGGGGCTTGCTGCTCGACGTTGTTGGCCTGAGCCTGACTCGGGCCTTGCGGTACGGTGTTGGCTCCTGATGCGGGGTTGGCGCGTCCCTTTTCGTTTGGGTTGTACAAAGGGTCGCCCTTGCCCCTATAGCCGCGCTGCTTCCCACCGAAGCAGTTCCAACTGCCCCCGCCGCCAACGCGATTATTGTTGCGATAGTTGTTATTTTTGTTGTTGTTGTTGTAGTTCCTGTTGTTGTTGTTGTTGACGGGTTTTTGGGCCTACGTCACATACGCATCCCTCGCGGCCGACACGGCCACCTTCGCCTTTCCCTTAGCCTCGGCGACGGTTTCCTTGTCGGTCCTCGGCCGAGAGCTCTGGTTGGCAGTGTCCTCAGCATATACTTGGGGCGTGATCCGGGCGCATAGGTTTTCGTACGTCACCAGGGACTTCAAGAAGATGTAATTCTTGAAAACCCCCGGGCCAAGGTTGCCCATAAGGGTGTCGCGCACCGACGATTCGTCGATATGCGCGATCTCTGCCACCGCGGTTGTGAACCTCATAAAGAAGGCGCCCAACGACTCGCCTGATGAACCACGTCATCGCAGCCTTTTCTAGCGTTGTGGGGAAGACGCGGTAGAAAATGGCGTCGTTGTAGGAGTTGACGTTCATCTGGACAGCGAAGTGCTTTACATGCTCCTCCGGATCTGCCGTGCCGTCGTAAAGTCTCATCTGTGGCCTATGGAAGCCCTTGGGCATTGGCGCGCTTTGAATCTCGTCCACAAAAGGCGAGCGACTCCCGGCCTCAACGGGGCGATGCTGCGAGCGGGATTTCAGGGATTGCCTCAAGCTCCCTGCTTTCTCGGACAGCTCCGGGTGTTGCAACCTCGAACGTCCCAAGCGAGACTTCGAGATCTACATGGGGTTCCAAGGAGGCCGCTCCGTCGATGAGTCGTTGGTTGACCTCTCTTGCCTGATGTGAGCTCCACATCAACCGCCAGCCAAGAAGAGGAAGACTTGTCCGTGCGCTTCGACGAACCCATTACTCGAGCCTGGACTCGTGCCATAGCCCGAGCCACGACGTCCCTCGTCGCGCGCGCTTACGCGAGCCACGTCGCATCCACCAGTGCGCCCCTCTTCTAGTGCGTCTCCTTCATTGAAGGCGCGCCGCCACTCCAGGCCGACGCTACGCACCGCGGCATCGAGAACCTCAAACTCGATGTCGTGCCAGCTGTGCATGCCGAGCACCGTACCACGCCGGGCCACCCCGACGTGGGAACTTGAGGTTCTGGTGCGCCTCAGCCTCGACACTCGAGGTTCGGGTGCGCACCAGCCTGACGCCGCCGAAGCCCTGCTGCGCCTCTACCGTGTCGCGACATGCCCTTGGCGCGTCGATGCCTTATCACGACCTTGTCGCGACATTCGCGACTAGGCGACTGTGACCATTAATGTTTCTTACTATTTTTAGCATCATTTCCATTGCGAAATATTTCTACTTATGTAATTTCTACTTTTACTTAGAATTTGGGCTTGCGCTTGGGCCGTGTGCGTGCGTCCCCCATGTGCCGCCCTTGCCACTAGGGTTTGCTAGGGTTTGGCGTGCCCTCTTCTCTATAAAAAAGGCACGCCCCCTCCTATGTTTCTTACGCTTTGTTATTGATAACGAAACTCTGTCGAGATTGCTCCAGACCTATCTCTTTAAGGCGTCAAACACAATTCTCTTCTCAATCCCATACTCTTCAGGTTTCTGTCAAAAGAAGCCACCTTCTCAAATCCTTTCACTTCAATCCCTACCTAGTCTAGACGTTTATGTCTCAAAACCTATCCGTTCAATCGTGAGAAGACCATTTACGAGTCCAAGTTCAAGATCCACTCGTGAATCCTTAATGGGGTTCACATCAATTGGCATCAGAGCCAAGGATTGCGTAAGTCTTTCTGACTCATTTAGTCGTTTTTTGCACAAATTTTTTTCTTTACCATCCTTTTTGTAATTAGCTTCCGCCATCTCTACCAACACCCATTAGAATCCATCGTTTTTGCTTAGAAAAAAATTCAAAAAAAACAGCCGTCTCCATTGCCGACTTGCTCTTGTTTTGGTTCATCTACTTGAGTTTTCGAGTCTTGCATGCTTCATTGTGCATTTGGATCGATTGATTGAGTGTGGTCGTGCATCTTTGTTTGCTTTGTGCGAGATTTGGTCCGATTTGGCCTTATCTCGAATCTTTATTGTTAGCAAGAATCTTGGGAGATCAAATCTTTAAGATCTCGGAGTTGCCAATTTAAAAAAAAAATATTGTGGAAAAGCAAAGCCAAAATAAGGCAATCTTTATCCACACGATTAAATTAAAAAAAAAGATCTCAAAAGATCTTGTGAGATACACAAGCCAAAATAAGGCAAGAATCTCACTAATATTTCGACAATTCTCTCTCTCTCTTAAATCATATCATATCTTGCCTTGATTTGCATATCTTGGAGTCTTTCTTGTTTTGATTGAACACAATCTCGTCTTCCCTCTTAGGTCGAGATCCTCTCCTTCTCTCTCTCCCTCTCTTACGTGCCAAGGCTTACCTCAAGTCGACGCCTCTCTCTTTCCTTCTCTTTGTTTACTTTGATTGCATTGTTTTCTCGTGCTCTTGTGTGTTCTGTGCTTGTGTAAGTCGAGATCCTTAGCCTCCCATTCCTTTACAAGTACTTTTCGTGCAAACTAAGGGTATTTGAGTGGTGAGCCTTACAAAATCTCGATGCTTCTTTTGCTTGCTTGCTTTTGGAACTTTTGACTCTTTCATGTCTATGGTTGAGATAGGAGACGGGAGCATGGAAGGAGACGATCAATCAAACCAACAAGGGTTGACAAAACAACCACCCAATCTGTCGGCACTCTAATCGGGTCTCCTCGGGACGCCCGGCGTGCCGCAGCCCGGTGTCGTGCCCGCTGCTGGCCTCGCGGCGCTAGAGGCGCGCTTCACCAACTTGGAAATTATGCTTATGAGGTTCATCGCGCAGCAGTAGGCGCCCCCATCCATGACAATCCACACGCAGTCCGCTAATCCGAGCGTAACGCCACATGGCGTCTCGGCACCGCGGGCTACGGCGCAAGAGAAAGGCCATTTACGAGTCCAAGTTCAAGATCCTCTCGTGAATCCTTAATGGGGTTCACATCACTACCTTGGCACATGCCCGGGGACGTATGCAGGTACGTACTCGGAGTGGGGTTGGCCCGGGGTCAGCACAGGCCCGGGGACGTATGAAGGGGCGAAGCCTTGCTGGTATTGCCCGTAGCCCGGTTAGGGATATGGGTTTGGGGGAGCACCGCCTGACTCATACCCCTGGAATGGCTAAGGGTTTTGTGGCGCGTTGTACGTCCACCCAGGAGGGACCACGAACGGACAACCCGACGGTCCCGTATTCATCCATTGTGAGGTTTCAGGCTTGTTGTCGGGGTGTTGGGGGAAGAAGTTGTTTGGACAGGCCATTTTGAGGGGTTCAAAAGCCAAGGTTTGCACAAAACGGGAAACTGCTTAGGATGAAGAAGTTCCCACAGACGGCGCCAGTGATGAAACCTGAAATAAATCAACGCTAGAAGACAAGAAAAGAGATTGCTTTGATTCTATTGTGCAAACACTTGCTCTTTATTTATTGCTTTTTATGACGAGGTTACAAATCACGAGGTTACAAATCACGGGGTTACAGCCTAGACCTCCTAAGAGTGTTCGAGATCTCGATCTAACAAGATTCGAGATCTCCTAATCACTATAAGATTCTACCACCCGCAAGCTGCTTGATGGACTCTGGCGGCGAGGTTGAAGAGTTTTGAGTTTGAGTGTGGTGATTGTGGCTTGCGAGATGATGCAGCGAGGTCTTTGGTGTGAGTGAAGGCTCCTTGTGTGACTTGAAGTCTTTTTGCGAACTTCACTTGTCTGTAGCGAAGTTTTTGACGATGTTCCAACACGTCGATCTTCAACGAACAAGATAGTTCTTGAGTTCAAGATGTTTTTCGACCCCTTGCTACCTACGAGGTTCTCCTCTACTTATAGAGAGTTGAGGAGCCGAGTTTTGGTGTTTGCTCGATGTGGGACGCCCGACATTAGGGCTTCTGATTGGTCCGGTGGTGAGGCAGCTGAGTATTGGTTGGGGGAACGGCGACAGCTGAGTGGTTCAGACGGGTGGGGGTGTCAGCTTTCGAGCAATGAGGTTTAGACCTCGTTGCCGAGGTTTCGAGGCCTCGCGAAGGTTGTGTTTTGTTTATTTTTTGTGGGTTGGGGGGGTACGGCGATGGGTCCTGTATTCCACCTTGGGAGTCTAGTCGGATCCGTTTATTCCTCGTACCCCAGGCCCACTACCTGTTCTACCATTCTGAGCACCATTAAGGGTTTTAGTATTTTCGGGCTTTTCACAATTTTCGGTTTATCTTTTATCTTTTCTAGATTTTCTCTCCATATAGAATATTGTATGTAATCTTGAGAATACATCTATCGTATTATTTATAATTCATAATTCATAATTCATAATTCATAATTCATAATTCATAATTTTTCTCTTCCAACATGGTGGGTTTTTAGTTTTTTTTTAGGGTTTCGTGTTTGCGATTCCTTGTTATAGAAGGAATCCACCTTTAGTGGTAAACCACATGCGCGTGGCCCAGCCAACAAGGACCACAAATCAGGTAAACCAGTTTGTGCCGACCGGCTTGACCCAATGACAAGAAGAATGGTGAGACTTGATTTTTCATCCAAATAAAGGGACAAATGCAAGAATCGAATCTAAAACCCGTCAACATTCCTCATGCCCCTTACCATTAGCCCACCTCACATGAAGCACACATTTTGATATAAGTAATGATCACTGCATATGAAAAGGAAGGCAAATGGATACCTTTGAAGAAGCTTTACCTACAATAAATCCAAAAAATCATTTTACTTTGTAGTGAATTCAGGTGAGTACTTAAATTGCTTTTGCAAGAAGACACATATCAATAGAATAGTACCTAGCTAGACCTATTTATACTTAGATTTTGCCGATAAATCCAAAACCTAAGTCATTGTTGCCTTGATACATTATAAAACTTCGGAACAATTTCTGGAAGTATGTTCCCTTCTTTAAACTCTTTAACGTTCTCTCTCATTTTAGAAAGGCTGCCTAGCGAGCTAGACGTAAACTATTCAAATACTGTGTCGATATTTAATTATCTGTGCGCGGCAAAACTTGTTATAAGAAAAATACAAATTGAAATTGTAATCTAAACATGATATATCTTTTGTAATATATTCTAATCATGATTTTTTTTTTGATAAGAATTCTAATCATGAATTCTAATGAAATACTTCTCCTTCAATTATTTTATTTAGGCATATTGATGTTGTACCTAGTCACGTGCGAGTCGCAATTAAATAGTTATCTGGGTAGGCGTGACATTGAAATTTATATCACTCATGTCGCATTTGCTAACTTAATTCATTCGACTTTGTTAGGAGTTGATTAGCGAATTAATTATGCTTACCTATTGATCAAGTTTTACCATTAAAGCAATGGAGTATCGATTAAGGAATCAAGTTTACAAATGATTTAAACACTAACACAATCTAGAAAGACGAGTTTCGCTAGTTTGATACTCCATATAAGTTTTTTTTTTAATTTCCTAAGAATTAGATCTTCTTGTATTGAAATCTATAAATCCGTCAGTGTATCCTGAACAAAAAAACTTTGTTAATTGGTCGAGCCTTTAGGATTTATGTATAGAATAATGCAGTGACTTTGAGCTCGTTTAATGCGATGTATTCATTTTTTATTTTTTTTTATAAGGAAAGAGATTAGGGGTCGCTAACAGGCTAGTGGTCACCCTACAACATCCAGATGGATGAGGTTCCGAAGAACCGGGTCAACCGAAAGTGGAATAGATGAAACATGGCGAAACGAGACAGCAATGAAGTCCGCCACTGCGTTGCACTCCCGGACGACGTGGGCAATGCTCCAGCTCCGAAAACAGGCAAGTAAGCAGTGAATATCCGCACGTAACATCTCGATCTCCCACGGACAGCGCCAGTCACCTAGAACGACCTTGACTAGCTGAAGATTGTCACCTTCGATCTGGATGTGGGAAATGCCACGGCGAGTCGCTTCGATAATTCCCTGTCGTAAGGCGATGGTCTCGGATTTAAGAACAGACTGTCGACCGATTAGTCCTCTGTCAAAACGGATGGGCTCGCCCTTGGAATCCCTGAGAATGAAACCAAACGAAGCAACCCCGTCAGCATTGACTGCCCCATCAAAGTTGAGTTTAATAAAATTTGCTGGAGGTTTTCTCCATTTGGCACAATTATTTGTTGGTTTCATGTTTACTTTATTGTGGGCTTTATTCCACTCTTTCCTTTGGTTACGGATGAAGTCGCATAGATTGTCCTTCACCTCTGGCATAGTTGGAGATTGAGGTTCGAAAACTGCTTTGTTGCGGAAGTACCAAATACTCCACCAACAACAAATCAAAACCTCGAAATCATCCTTGGATGCTTTATTCATGATTTCCTCTAATATTTAACATGGTGTTTTATTGATTGGGTTAATCTGGTTAATGCTCATCTCAAGTTTAGGGTTTATCGCCTTTAGGGTACTTTTGGTACGGTTGCAAGATATTAGGATGTGGTTTGCGTCCTCGTTGGTGCAATCACATGCAACACAACCTTGGACAACCAGAATATGGTTTGCCGCCAGGCGGCTTTTGGTAGGGAGCCCATTCCTAGCTACTTTCCATATGAAATTTCTCATTTTAGGGGGGACATTAAGTTTATTAATCCATTTTAGGTTGCTTTGTGGTTCTCCTTTGTTGTTATGGATCCACTGCATGGTAGAATGGGTAGAGTACCACCCATTCTTGCTTGGTTGCCAGTACATTCTGTCGGGTATTTTGTTAGTTGTGGTGGAAATCTGCATGACACTATGGAGGTCTTCCGGGTTAAGCACTTGTTGGAGCCTATTTTGGTCCCACGTATTGTCATCCTTAAGGAATTCAGCGACTTTCGCTTCCCAGTTAATGTAATTACTAATATTTTCTTTCGGTTTTAGGCAGCCATTACCCGTCCAGTTGTCTTTCCAAAATCGGATGGTTTTACCATCTCCGACCTGCCAAATGAGGCTTTTCAAGAATAGGTCTTTTAGCCTCATCAGTTTGGACCATTGCCAAGAAGTGTTCCGCTTTTTCTGGTAGTTAATCAGTCCTTCGGATTTTAGATATTTTTCTGTGATGATTTTGACCCATGGGTTATTTGGTTCCGCAAGGATTTTCCAAAGAAGTTTCATTTGTAAGGCCTGATTCATTTCTTCTGCCTTAGCGATTCCTAGTCCACCACGGTCAGGTGGTTGGCAGATTGAGTTCCAACTGATAAGAGGTTTATGGTTCCTCTCTTTGTTCCAGAAGAACGTTTTATTGATTTGGTCCAGTTCTTTTAATATGGATTTTGGGAGTAGGAAGGATTGCATAAGGTAGTTTGGTTGAGCCGATAGATTAGATTTTATTAGGGTTTTTCGGCCCTCTTGGGACAACTAATTAGCTTTCCATTTGGATAGTTGAGCCCTAGTTCGGAGGGTAAGCGGCTTGAATGTATTTTTGGTGACTCTGCCATTTATGATTCGACATCCTAAGTATTTGTCCAGAGCAGTTGTGTTTGTGATCTGGAGGATTTGTTTAATTTATTCTATCGTGATATTGTTCGTATTTTTGGTGACCTGAAATGCCGATTTATGAAAGTTAACTTTTTGGCCGGAAATCTGGTAGTAGCTGTCAATTATGTTTCTGATGTTGTTGCAAGCTTGGTTCTTCGCTTTGGCAAAGATGATAATATCATCAACGAAGGCAAGGAATGGAATTTTAGTTCCATTTCGTGATATTTGAATACCAATCCCACTACTCGGGTTTATGCTTGAGAGGTGAAGTTGCCGTGCAAGTACCTCTGCAGCCATGATGAAAAGGTAGGGAGATAGCGGGTCCCCCTATCGGAGTCCTTTTTGGGGAAAGAATTGTTCAGTAGGTCCATTGTTAACCAACATTGAGAAAGATACGGTTTCCACGCATTCTCGGATCCATCCCACGAATTTCTCGTGGAATCCAAATTTGTTAAGCATGAATGCTAGGAATTCCTAGCTAATTCGGTCATATGCCTTTTCCATATCTAATTTAATGGCGATCCACCCCTTGTTGCGGAATGAGTGGAAAATCTCATGGGCAATAAGTTTGTTATCGTGGATACTGCGGTTTTCAATAAAGGCGCTTTGCATTGGGTGAATTACTTTTTCCATAACCGTTTTAAGGCGATTGGTGAGAATCTTTGATATAACTTTATAGATTGTATTACATAGACTTATGGGTCTATAGTGGTTCGTTGAATTGGGGTTTTCACATTTAGGTATCAGTGTAATGAAAGTATGGTTAATTTGTTTCAAAATTCTTCCGGACCGGAAGAAGCTTTTCACAGCCTTTGTAATGTCTGGCCCGACAATGTGCCAATATTTTTTATAGAAGCACGCCGGCATGCCATCTGGCCCTGGGATTTGTCATCCCCAATGTCAAACACTACATTCTTCACTTCTGCATTTGAGACTGGTTTAGTTAGTTCAGCATTCTCTGCATCCGTTATTTCACATTGTATTGTTTGGGTCATATCTCGAATTTTCCCATGGTTGATTTCGGTAGCTCTAAACCGATTTTGGAAGTCGCGTTTGATTTCCATCCTAATATTCTCTAATCCGGAAAAAGGTGTACCATCCGATGTTCGAATTTCGTTGATGTTAGTCCGGTTTCTACTTCCGGTTGCAATACGGTGGAAGTATTTGGTATTTTTGTCATTTAGTTTGATATGAGTGTTTTTGGCCCTCTGTTTCCGATAGGAATGTTGGAATTGAATGAGACAGGACCGTATATTGGTCAGTCTCACTAGTTTTTGGATTAGTTGAGTGTTCTTGTTTTCAATAATTTCCTTTTGGATAATGATTAATTCTTCATCAAGTTTTTTAATTTGTTCGAAGATGTTTCCAAAGGTTTGTTTATTCCACGTTTTTGCCTTTCTTTTCAAGAGTTGTATTTTTTTTGTTATGTTAAACATATGGGATCTACCAGCGTTTAATCACCATGCTTGTTTGATGATGTTCTGGAAATCTTCTCTCTGGGTCCACATCATTTCAAATTTGAAGGGTTGGGGTTTGAATTGGTCGCTCGTCGGAAGATTGCACGTGATTGGGCAATGGTCCGAAGAGGAAAAGGCGTGGTTTTTGGTCACTATAGAGGGGTACCATTGTAATATTTGATCACTAACAAGGGTTCTGTCCAGTTTCTCTAGGGTTGTGTTCTCTAGGTTTTTTGATTTTCTCCACGTGAATTTATTCCCCGTAGTGTGTCACAGACATCACATTCATTTTTGAATTTGATGAGTCGTTCGTAACGATTTGGGTTAGGGCTAGCCCCTCCCATTTTCTCGTCAGGGTGTTGGATTTCATTAAGATCACCCATGATGATACATGGGAGGTCTCTTGTTTTTATAAAATCACTAAGTTTGTTCCAAAATTGTTCCTTTTCTTGTGTTTGTGGGGGTGCGTAGGCAAAAACGATGATCAATTCATTTGAGGTTTCCAGGTTGCAATAATGGATGCCAATAAATCGGTCATCTAAGTGGATAGTTTTTAGTGTTTCGCTTGACAGTTGGTGTCCCTTCCTAAGGATACACAAACCACCAGAAAGTCCGATAGCCGGAATAAATTCCAAGGTATCAAACCCAGCCTTTTGCCATCCAATGGAATCTGGTGGTTCCTTGGCTTTTGTTTCGACCAAGGCGATAAGATTTATGTTCTCAAGCCGGCACATTGAGTTAACCTCGGTCCAGAATGATTTTCAATTGATACCTCTACAATTCCACATGCAAAGCTTCATAAAAAAACCGCTTGTTTGTGGCTTTTGGCCGTTGGAAGGTATAATTTCTTCCTCGAGTTTAGTTTGGTAATTTTATTAATACAATTGTGTATGTTCGAGGTTGTAATTTTGACAACGTACATGTCACTACTTACCCCCGACCCGGGGCCTTTACTTATAATTTTTCGATTTTTATTTGTGGTGTTTTCACCTGCCTTTACCATTTGCCCCATATAAAGGGGAGTATGGGTGGCGATTTTAGTGGTTTTTTGAGATTTTCGACATGTGTTGCCTTTGTAGGAGGATGTTCCAGGGGATCTCCCTTTTCTTTTCATAGTTGTAGTTTTATTAGTTTTTCCCACATAATTCAACAGCATCAATGGTAGCAGGAGGACAAAAAGCATCCTTGAATGCAAATTGTTGTTAAACTTTTTGACGGATTTAACTTTGTAGGTATGTAGTTTCTGACAAGCTTGAAGCAAGTGAATTTGGGTTGTATGTCTCTGATCAGTTTTTTGATCCATGCTATCCTTGGATTTGAATGATTCGGGAATGCAATCGGGAATTAAATGGATTTTCAAACAAGTTTGGAGATCCAAAGTAAGGCAGTAGGGATTAGTGAGGGTGTGATCAGGCATCTGGATTGTGCCTGGAGCAGTCAACAAATGAACAAAGCCACAGTGAGTTCCAACACAAGAGATGGGATGGCAAGTAACCCCCAAACGACATTTCCACAAAGCGGGGTTACCGCACAGATTGTGGTTTTTTGCCTTGTGATTACGAATTTTTGCCCGTTTTTGATTTTTTGGGTTGATAGGAAAACGCCTCCATTGTGTACATATGATATTAATCACAAGCACAACAGAAGAAATCAATTGTTTTTCGATTCTCCGAGAGAGACTGTGTTTTGCATCTTGCATTTTTTGTGTCTTTTTTGCAAAGAGACGTTGGTACTGGCAGAATTGTAAGCCTGCAAGGAGGACTCCATAGGCTTATAATAATCAACACAACTATTTGCATTACCATTTGTAAGGATATTGAGCATATCATTTGGATAAAACACACACATACAAAATTCATGACAACAACAGCCATGGTTCTTGGGATGGGTAGTTCACGACCCCAAAAGAGATTAAACAAAGTATTTAGGTTAGGAAATGTATTAGTGGCAAGATGACACTTAGCTCTTGAAACAAACACCAAAATAAGAGGGTAGTTAACAGAGAAAGAAAGGACCAAGAAGCAAAAACCAAAGCATGAATTCTCAGGCCAAATTAACAGCCCCTTCGAAGGATTAGAAGGGCTAGGTACAAGGAGAGGTAGTACCAGGTTAAAACAGGTGGTCAAGGAAACAGTGAGGAGAGAAGAGAGGCGCCAAACGACACCGAGGGGAGGGCACGCGCCAGACGGGACCGCCCAGACCCCGCAGCACCACCACCACCGCCAAGAGACGACCCCCATCCCAGCAGGCCAACGACCACGACCCTGCCACTGTACCACAGCCCAGAAGCGTCGCCGGCTCCACCGAGAACCAATGCCTCCACGAGCGACTCGCTCAGATAAAATCGGGGTGACCAAAGAGGTTTCCGACCAGCCAGGTTTAATAATCCCAGCAACGTGCCTTGGGAAGGCATGAATAACCTGATTTCCGCCTTTAGTAACGGCGATGATATCCCCGGCAAGGCAGATCCCACAGAGACACCGCTTCCAGGACACGACAGCTTGCCCCGGCGAGCCAGACCGACGCCAGAAGAATGAGAATGGCGACCGCCACCGAACAACATTCGGGTGATAGGAGGCTGTGGTTGTGCGAGGATTGAAATACTCGCGGAATCGTTTTTAGCCTGCTCCACACGCGAGTACAGAGGGAGCAAACAAAGGGAAGATCTCCGTCCCAAAAGCACGTACAAGTCCTGAGAAGCACGCACGAGGTCGCCGGTGATCAACACGAGCACTAGGAGCCAGAAAGGCGTCCGAATACCGGAAGTGGCGGTGAGATTTAGTGGCTTGGTCTGCTGGATTTTTGTCGAAAGCGAGACAATCTCGAAGTTTATCTTCATTTGGGTTAAGAACTTGGCCGGATCTATGGTCGAAGACCTGACGGGGACGGTGGTATCAGGGGGTTGCGGCATGGTGCGCTAGGGTTAGGGGCGGGGGATGAGTTGCGAAGATTAGGCGCGTGCCGCGCGTTCTCTTTTGCTTTTGAGTGGAAGAGGGGATTATCAGCTCTGGTGTATGCGATGTACTCATTAATTATAAGTCTTATATATAAGTGATAAATATGGTTTGTTGAACTAAAACTAATGGAAGATAAGTTATACTTGATCCGTTTAAGTCTATTTGTCCTTTACGCATTTTATACAAATATTAATACAAATTTTTTGTCGCCCAAGCCTTTTTTCTTGTAGTGTAAGCACTTTTCTTACTAAAATACTCATATTAAATCATCAATACATATAATTAATTCTCATCTTTTTTTATTCCAACCTAATTAATTGAGGGTAAAAATGAAAATTATTGGACAAAATATATAGAAGGTCAAATAGAATTCGATAATTAATTGAGTGTAAAAGGCCAAATAGAATTAGACGGAGGGAGTATGTTTTAATCAAGGGGCGCGCTCCGGTACAAAACGTTTTATGGTGCAATGTGTGGTTACATATTGTGCGTTGGATTATCCCAAATCAAAGGTTAATATTAAATAGGAAAAAGTGGAAAAAGAGGGGGAATGTACATGATGATTTCCACGTTTTCTTTAAAATGGAAGGTTGCTTAAAATTAGGGGGAGATAATAACAACTGATTTGAAAAAACCATATCAGAATCAAAGAAAATCTTTTAAACCCCACGATTTTATATATATGGTAGTTGCATAATTTTAGGAATTGATAAGAATGGGAAGATTTATAGAAAAATTAAATAATTGAATTTATAAATACAAAAACTCTGCAGAATCATTGAATATCCATTAGTCGACATTTGAAAAACTCAATATGATTGTTTGAATAATTATAGAGTCGTATAATATTTATTGCCGATGTTTGAATAATTCGGTTTGATTGTTTGAAAAACTCAATATGATTAATTGAATAACTACAGAATCGTATAATATTTATAACCGATGTTTGAATAACTCGGTTTGATTGTTTGAAAAACTCAATATGATTGTTTAAATAATTACAGAATCGTATAATATTTATAGCCAATGTTTGAATAACTCAGCTTGATTGTTTGAATAACTCAGTATAATTATTTGAATAATTATAGGATTGAACATGTTTTAACGTTTGCATTATTTAGGTCGAATAAGTATTCGTCTTACCATGAAAAACAATTTGCTATAGGTTGAATAATTACATATTAAAATGGGTAGATACGACAAAAATATGAATCTTATATGAGCATTGAATAAGACAAAAATGGGGATGGTTACATCTCGAATAAATACTCTAATACATTTGAATAAGTACATCTATTTTTTTGAAAGTACAATGATATGTCGAAAACAACTAATCATTGTCGTTGTCTGCAAACTTCACCCACTTATACTTCATCGTCATTCTTCAATAACTGCATAAGATATACATACATGAATACTAATTCACGCATAACAAAACACGTATATATGAAAAACAAGTCACACATGTTTGAATAACAAGCCAACATGTATATACGAATAACAAAACACGAATAAATGAATAACAAGCCATGCATATATGAAAAACAAAATCAATTGTAATTGAAGCTTGTCAAATTCGTCTACCCCACATGTATGAATAACAACATAATTAACAAATATGACTAAATTATTCAATAGTTTTAAATAGCAATATGAGCATGTATTGACATGAATAGTATATAGACTATTGAATAACCATTACAATGATTATGAAAAACAACAGTTACTATTATGAAAAAGTTGTGACTCTTTGTATATGTTATGATGTGAATAATCTTTACAATACTTATGAAAAACAATGTTGAATATTCGGAAAAATGTTAAATTCTTCTATATTGTTATCAAAACATGTCTATATGGAAAAAGTTATGCATATATGAATAACAAAGCAAACATATATGAAAAACAAGCCACGAATATGTGAATAACAATGCAATGTATATGTAAATAAAACACGGAGTATATATGAAAAACAAAACAAACATATATGAAAAACAAGCCACTTCTCACCGAACATGTACGCACTATCAAACCTATACACCCTGGTTTCGTGCTTAATCTTCGAAATTGAAGACCATCGATACCAAACATGGCACGAGATTGAACCCAGTAAAATCGATCTCCAAACCCTAGACACCGAACATGGAACAAGTTCGAACCCAGGAAATCGATCTTAAAATCCTATTTCCAACCACAATTTTCTTCTCTTTACTCCTTTGTGTTTTCTTTGCAAAGAAATCGAACGATTGTCAGAACGATTGATGGAAGAACGATTGGCAAAGAAATCTGATAAATTCCAGTATCAATGAGACGATATTGATGAAGAACGATTGGAATGAAAGAGAGAATGAGATTGATTCGACGTTATCAGAATTCGGAAATTACAGATATAGAGAGAGGGTGATATATAATTCCTTAATTATAGGAACTGATATTGATCTGGTGTATCACACCCATCCCCACATTTTACACCCTAATTTTATTAAATCCTCACCCTCTATTTATCCAAATCTAGTGGTTGTGATTTAATCACATGATTTACTCTAAGAAGGTGTTTCACTTGAGCATTATTCTATTAATCAATGTATCAATATGAAAAAAAAATTGTACAATTTTGGGTTACATACGTACCCTGTATTTATTTTGAAGCGATTCAAATCTATTAAAAGTTTATTTTGAGATAAAATATCTGTAAAAGAGGTTTTCATTGGATGCCCTACACCTACACTAAATGAAAGAAAGGATAAAAGAACGTTTAATCAAGCTTTTGACCGTTAATTTGGTCAAATAACGATATCACTAATCAAATCTACTTTTTTGCCTTTTAGTTCTGTAAAGACAAACGCATAATGGATCGGACTTTTAGTTTCTGTAGTGTAGATTGTTTTTTTTTTCGTTGAAAGTGTAGATTGTTTTATTATAGAAACACCTCCGTACATAACTAATTGATGTATATGCATTAGTGAGAGTTTGTTTTGAGAAGTTAGCTCTATGTCAACAAATTAACAAAGTTTTTTCAACCAAAAAAATTAACAAAGTTTAAACAAATGCAAGCGAGTGAACCTTGTTTTAAAAATATATACTCACCTGTTAAACTAAACTTATCGTTATCTTAAAAATTAACGAAATCGCTTAATTTAACTTAAATATCCTCAATCTTTTTAAAATCTTTTTATCTTATTTTATAGATTTATATAAATAAATTTAATTAGGTGAAAAAATGGGTTAATATAACTCAAATGACTACTTTTATTGAACGTGAAAATCAAGCTAGAATGACAAATTTAGCTTAACTGGGAAGTATAATTTTAACCCTATGGTCTAACGGAGCAATTAGTGTTAGCTTCACAAATTCTCCTTAGGGTTAGAGTATTTATAGTACAAGACTTGCCAATCAACCTAGGGTAATATTTATAATATAATATATATCTACTATCACACCCCCGCAGTCGAAACTAAAGGATGACGAACAGTAAGACGGTCTCTAAAATCTAAAATTAACATCATAGGCAACCCTTTTGTGAAAATATCAGTGTATTGATATGAAGAAGGAACGTGAAGGACTTGAACATGACCAATTACAACCTTTTCCCGAACAAAGTGGATGTCCAACTCTATTTGTTTGGTGCGTTGGTGTTGTACAAGATTAGCAATTAACAAAATACGTAGCAGACACATTATCAATGTCCCGAACAATAGGCTATTTTGATTAGGAGAGATATGCCAAGGGAGTGGCGGAAGGGTGGGCAACAACCACGGGCTTGGCCGCGACGGTGGGAGAGGAGGGGGAGGCTAGTGGTGAAACACGACCGGCGACGCTAGAGTTTACAGTGGAGGCTAGGTTAAAAGTCTGATACCATGTTAGTTTCATAAATTCTCTTTAGAGTTGCCATTCATTTATATATTAAGAGTATTTATAGTATAAGACTTGTCAAGCAAGTTAGGGTAATATTTAAGCATGACTCTATCTAATCACAGATTCAAGCTTCACTGTGGAACCTTTCCCTGCGTTTGATTAATGCACTAACCGACTCCACCCAAGACCTTACTTAAAATAAATAAAATATTCGATTTCTTATAGTTGTAAATATTTAACTAGTTTGCTCTAAAGAAACAAATTAATTTAGTTGATAATGGGAGGGTTAGTTGGTAGTTAAAATCATGTTCAAAAAGAAAAGAAAAGGGCCGCAAGAAAAAGCTTACCAAATAACCAGCCGCGTTTCACCGGCCAACTCCGAGTATCACGCCGCTGTCGAGATTTCAGCATTTTTGTTCACTTTACATGTTCTTTCATAGAGAAGTCAAAACAAAATTAAAGGCAAAAATTCACTTATATTTACTTTTTATTGTTTGAATTGATTGAAGTAGACAATATAAAACATGGAATAATACAAGTAAAAGGCACAAATAAGTAACACATCAAATTGGACAAAGCACAAGCAAATAATAGAGCATCCTGTCTGTTTTGGATCCGTCAACTACCATGGCCAATTTCACCTTTTCATTTTTATGGCATTTTTCAATTCAAAAACTGTATAAGAGATTAACTTTGGTTTCGCAAGCTCATTCCTAGAAAAGAAAGGATGGAATTGTATATATGAAGCTTTTCAAAAAGAAATCCTTCAATTGGGTTAACTGTCGGCTGGAGGGGAGATTCATGCAGCTGCCCATTTGACTTGTTTAGAATGTATGAAAAGCAAAGAAATAGCTTAATGTTATGAATTTGAGAAGAAAATAGAGAGAATAGGAGGAAGAAAGATTATATTCATCTTATTAAGTTATTTATAGGAATCTTTTATAGAAAAAAAATACAAGATTTAGAATAAGATCAAATCTAGAGTTTTCATACATACCTTCACAATAATAATATTATAACACTTAATTGTTTTTGAGAGATTTATAATGGTTGTCCTTTTTTTTTTCCGATAAGGAAAGAATTAGGAACAAACGTTATTTATTTGCACGACTACATTGATTTAATATTTAATGAATTATTTTAATTTAATATAAAAAATAACTTATTTATTATAAATTTTTTATATAAAATTTTACATTTGCTATAATGTGAACCAAAATTATTAAAGTGAGGCCAATATGATTTTGTTGGCTTAATGATAATTTATTTATGGGAAAATATAAATATAAATTAGTTTAATTACTCAGTGAAAAAATAGATAAAAATGCAAAAATAATGTATATTCTTATAATTTTTTAATCAAATTCAATTCTTTAAAAATTATTCAAATAAAAATTCTAACGAATAATTAATAAGAAAAGATGAAAAATGAGAATAAAGACTGGATTTTTCATGGATAATTTTTTTTTCTATAATTACATAAATAAGCCAAAAAGAAAATTAAGGAAAACATAATACATTTTTTTTATCAAAATTTAATTTAGGCAAGTAATTCTCTAGATATTGATTTTTTTTATCAAATTTTCATTTAAGATAAATCTTTTACATAAATAGATAAAAATATAAACATAGAATAATTTTTTTCATTTTTAAGTTAAATTTCGAATTTAAAAATTATTTTTCACATAAATAGATAGAAAATATTTAATTGAAAAAGAATGTAATTACCCTCTCTTTTAACGAAGGGTACATTAGTATTTTTCCTTTTTTGTGTCTTTCTAAATTTGAGGACAAAACACTTTTTTTAAGTGCGTATTAATATAATAACTCTCGGTTTTCAAGAAAGGTGCTTTAATACGTTTTAAATCATATCTTCTCTCAGTTCCGAGGATGAAACTCTTATTAAGTGGGTACTATTATAATAACCCTCTTTTTCTATAAGGATATTTATGTAATTTCTCATAATTATATTTTTTTTTAAAATAAATATATGTGGCATTACTAAAAACTACAACCACATTATTTTATTAGCAAATAACTTTTATAAGTTACTTGGATAAGTGGACCTTACACAAAAGGTCATATTTATAAATTATAAGTCTTATAAAAAAATTAAGGGATGATCATTTAATTTCGATAACGAAATTAAGAAGTATTAATTTATTATATTTAGTAATTTCAATGATTTCTATATTTCAAAAGATTAAGAGAAGTAATGTTTTGTTCGATTTATAAAATTCTTATCTATTTTAATGTGGTCCTCAAGGTGGTTGCGGTTCGGGCTAGCCATGGTTTTTCTGAGGAAGAAAGAAAAGAAAAGGCGTTATTATAGAACCTCCTTAGTTTCTATGAAAGGAAAATGTAGTGAATGAAGTCAAGACTTCGAGAATTGCTAAATCAAAATTTCACTTTATGCTTTTCATTTTCTTGGCCCTATTATGACACTAAGGTTTTCTTCTTTTAACCAAATGACTTTATGAGGTGAGTTTTGTGATCACTTATCAATTTTTTTTCATATAAGGGTATAAGTTTTTCTAGAGTGAAAGTATAAGACTCCAGTGATAAGTTTCTTAAAGAACACTTACGTTATTGATAAGAAAAGTTCATAATCATTTTAGGTTTTTCAAAAGGTAGAAAAGATCTTAGAAAGAAGTTAGGTAGTTCTAGAATTAAATTTTAGCTATTTAAAGTCTCTAATAAATTCGGGAAATATTTTCTTAGCTAAGAGTTGAATTTGGAAGATTACTATTCCTAGGTTCTCTTTAAAAAGAGTAAAGGAGAAAATCCTCTAAAATTTAAAGTCCTAAGTAGCGGAAGTAAGAGTTAAGGCTTTAAGAAGTTCTCGGTTTTCAAAAATTCTTGGTTTTAAAACTTTTCGGTTTTGAAACGAAAACGTTTAGCTCTGATACCACAATTGTAACACCCCTATTTTACAACATTGGGTATTACCGCCAGTGACCTCAGACTTTACCGTCCAAAGTCACCCAAGGCTTTTAGAATGATATAGAACAAATAAAATGCGGAATAAAACATAATACATAAATCGGAAAACATGCTCCCGAAGGAGACTTAGTTCATTACAAAATATCTTACATTGTCTTTAGCTTAACGACTAATTGAAAACAAACACCAAATCCATCATGTTTCGGGGATAGAGAAATATTAACACCAAAACGGAAATAAAAGCACATCTTGAGTGGTCTCGACTTCCTTCACCTTCCTTCACTTCGCCTTACTAGGGTTTCCTGAATCTGACATAATTCGCGAGGGGCGATAGAATGCCAGGCAAACATGCGGAAAGAAGAATTAGTCTAGGAGACTAAGCGAGCGGGATTAGAACTTCCCGAGGGTACTTTGGTAATTTCAACTTATCAGTATAAATGAGAGGATAAAGGGTTGTGTTTACGATGGGTTGACTTTGTGGAGCTAAGATACGAGAATCAATGATAACATATCCCGAAAGGGATAGCTTGAAGAGCAAGAGAAGTACTACTAGATTGTAGTCTTCTTTAGAGTAGAAGGTATGTTGGGAACTTTCATTTATTCAATCAAATCAATTACCACTCGCGCCCATAATGGACCGAGGGCCGGATCGGTCATTAGAGACCGGTCCGATCTAGTCCGTTTAATTGTGCTTTGGCACTTATCTTACTTAGTGATAAAAGACATTCGCTTTCCATTTATGATTTAATGAGTATGTGGTGGGACACGGATAAACCGAGCCACCCGAGGGAAAAACTCCGTTTCCCGGCACTTAGCTAGAGTGCGCTCATCCCTCCTTGCAATCGGAGCGGATGGGATCATGATCCCGAAAGTCGTACTTCAAGCGCGTAGGCACTTACGACTTAGTGGGGTTATGTAGAGGCGTTGGCTATCCCACGCCCCTCACTAGTTCGACATCGATCTCGAAACGAGATCGTAACAATCAAGACAATCACCATACTAGCATAAATACTCCTATCAAGGAATATATAAAGCAATCTATGCTAACAATAGTCGTTATTTCTAACAATCGATATTTCCTAGATTCATTCTTATTTAAGCATACAAGTTGTTCCCAACATCGAGTAATAGTATAAAGACGGATAAAAAGGGCACAAGGGGAAATTCCACTTGCCTTAGCGTAACCGAGTTTAGCAACGAGCTTTTGACGAAAGTTAGGCGAGTTCCTACTATGAGCGAGGATTCCGACCTAGTGATATAGAATTTACGGAAAAGCTCAAAACACGATTTTTTTTACTTTTAGAGTTCGAAATACCTCTTATACTATTTATAAGAGAGTTTACGTTTCTAAATTATTATAATAATAATTTAGAAAATGTTTTTCCTAAAATAATAATATTCCGTTATTATTATTTTAGTTTTGGTAATATCCTTATTATTCCGAAAATATCTTTATTAAAATAATTATCAATTTAAATACTTTAAAATAAATTGTATTTATTCTCACTATTCTTATTATCTATAAATATCAAACTCATAGTTCCAAACTTAGAAGTTTCCAAAAATAGGATTTCCTAATTTGCTTGATTAGGTAACTTACTATTATTACTATATGTTACACTATCTTTATTTATAAAATTTCAAGAATCCTTTTTATTTTATAAAGTCTATAGAGATATTCTCTTATCTTGTATAACATAAATATTCCTCCCTATTGAATTCTCACCTTGTGATCATACTATTATTTTAATATTTTTAATTTATAAACTAATATTTTCCTTATATTCGAATGTTTTTCTTTTTCCAACAATTCATTTATTCTATAATTATCTTAGAATATTTGTAATATTATACTTAATATACTACATTCACAACTTTGATCTATTTCCAAAATTCTTTTATACTTTATGATCCATAAAACTTCTTTGATCATAATCATATAATATGTTATATTATAGTTCTTAACATAGAATCTTTTCTACTTTTATTTCTTTTCCAAGCAAGATTCTAATAATATTTCTTATTTAATATTCACATGCTAGTAACATATTTTATCCTATTTTTTTTTTCTACTTTATAATTTCTATATCATATATATTATATGCCATGCAAGACTTTTCTCTACTTGAACTTTTTATTATAATCTTGAAAATATGATATTATTTTTATTGTACAAGCTTTTGATTTATAAGGTCATAAATTCATATCCTCTTTTGTATAAAAATACATGCATGATATTTCTCTACATTTTATTTTGATCTAAGGTAAGATAATGCTAAAAATGGACTTTTCATACTATACTAATTTTATTTCATCTATTTATGTCTTGTAATAACATGCATGTAATAATTTCATGAATATAATTACTTATTTTTATTTCTCTTAAGTTACTATGGTAAAAACATATAGTTTCTAGTTTTTTTTCCTCAACTAACAAGATTCTCTCATATATTTTTATTCCATAAAATCTAAAATATACTTTTAACAATTATAAGAGATTTGTAATTAAATAAATACATAAGGATAATATAGTTTTTAAAGATAGAATTTATACTCTTAGTATTCTGTAATTACAGAACAATTGGAACAAGGCAGAGGAGGAGGGAACCGGCGGCAGTGGGCGGCGCGGCCAAGCTCCGGCGGGGGCAGGCGGCTCCGGGCGACGGCTGATTCAGTCCGAGGGCCAGGTCTTGACCTTGCTGATGAAGCTTTGAGCTTGCTCTTCTTCGACCATTGAGAACCCTGAGGAGATGCTGGCCTCTTAAATCCACTGTGGCTGGAATGGTGAGGCTTTCCTCCACCAAATTTCTTGCGCTCAGGAACCTTCAAGGTCGTCTCCATCCGATGAGCATGATCCACGTACTCCTCTAAAGTGTTGAAGGTGCGGTTGGCCATCCAAGGCTTGATGTGTTCACTCATCCAGCGGTGAAAATGCTTGATCTTTTGCTTTTCTGTGGTAATCTCCTCTTCAGCATATTGCAGGAGATGATTGAACTTCTTGGCTCTCTCCAGCACATTTAGCCCATACAACTTTGGGGAGTGGAGCTCGTCCAGCTTTTCCTCTCGCATTGATTCTGTGAAGAAGCGGCGCATCATCTTATCTCTGAACATAACCCAACTCAGGTCTGGACGACTTGATAGGCTGGAGCTTTCCCACCATTCACCAGCTTCACCCTTCAACTTTAGTGCAGCCATGTGCACCTTATCTGCTTCAGCACACGGAATGTTTCGTAGAAGCCTCTCCACATGAGAGAACCAGTATTGTACTCCTGACGGGTCCCCGGTTCCGTCGTATGAATCAGGCTTCATAGCGTTGAAAGCCTTGATCCCTTCAGTGAAGCTAACCAGATTTCGCTTCACGGGAACCCCCTCAATCGTTTGACCCACTTCTTCTTGTACCTCTTCTGGCACCTCGTTTGGTGCATCGGGGTTCACGGGCTTAGGAACCGCGGCAGGGATTTCTTCTCGTATCAATTGTTGTACGAGAGTGCGTAGTGCATTCACAGTTTCTGCGTTGAATGCAATGGGTGCTGCAGGTGCGTGGGACGGGTTCAATCCGAGCTCTCCTCGGGCTTCTGACTCGCCCTCGTTATTGCCATGTCTAGGTCCAGTGGTGCTGCGATTAGTAGCTCTTGTGTTGACCATCTGAAGGTTTTTGTTTTTACTTGTTAATTCGTTAGAGTATGAAGACGGAATAGATAACTCAAGTTCTAATAGTGAAAGGAAGAATTTCATTGAAGATTCATAATAGAAAGTACAAGGCTTTTATAATTTAAGCCATTTTAACTAGAACGGGAAATTAAGCCGCTTCGACTTCCTATAGACAAAATGGAGTCGAAAGAAGTGGTCTAAGCTCACTTCTTGAAAAGGGAAATACAATCCTAGGGAAATCTAAATACGGTCGGCGTAAGTATCGAGGAATCCTTCCTCGAAGAGGGTCTCGTCAATAATCCCCGTGTCGTTGCTAAGGAGGATGTTGGCCTGCTCAATCCTACGATGGCGACGGTTTTCACGTGCTTGAAGCTCCGCGATGCAAATCCGAAGTTGGAGCCTCTCCGCTCGTTCCCTTTCCGTCTCCATCATCCATTCCCGTTGGTGACTCTCAAGCATGCCACGGTTTATCCTCCAACTTCTAGTGGGAACTATGCCGGAGAATGGGGGTGCGTTGACTAACGGTTGACGAGCCTGGCGGTTGGAAGATTCCCCTTCCATCCAAGTGGTGAATCCTTCCATCTGTATCTCCCTAGGTGCCTGCCTTGCCCGCTCAAGTAGGGAGGGCGGTCCATATTGTCTCTCCCTGGAATGATCAACCTGCATGGATTGGAGCTGTTGTAGGAGCTCCTCGTCCTCGTGACACCAAAAGTGTCTCATCGGTGGCATAGGCTCCTCGGGCTCAGGCGCCCTTGGGGGTGAAACGACTTCCATTCTTGGCATGACTCTTGGGACTTCGATCATAGGAGGCATCGGAGCAGGTGGAACATATTCCCACTCGGGGCTCGCTGGTGGCGGAGGTGGAGGTGGTGCTTCTGGGTTGATTACCACCCCGTCTTCGTCTTCTTCTTCCGACGCTTCATTCATAGCGTCCCAATCTGCTTGTGCCTGCCACAATAACTCCAACTCCTCATCATCAAACTCGTTTTCTTCTCCATGCTCAAGGTCCTGTTCAGGCACTAACTCCTCATTTTCCTCATCGGAGTAATCTTCAGGTTCATACCTCGGTGCCATCCCATCATCTTCCGAGGGGTAATCCTCGGGCTCATACACGGGCGATGGGGGCAATTCGACGGGTGCTAGCTCATCATCTGATAGTCCTATGGGCAGGTTAGGATCTTCCTCAGGATCTTCTTCCGACTCCTCCCATGGCTCACCGACTTGGTCAATCTCCATATTGACCCCGAGGTGACCATCCTCGTCGATGTAGGGAAAGTACGGGTTCGGGTCTTGCATCCCGAAGTTGGCTCCGTCAATGTGGTCCTCAAGGTGGTTGCGGTTCGGGCTAGCCATGGTTTTTCTGAGGAAGAAAGAAAAGAAAAGGCGTTATTATAGAACCTCCTTAGTTTCTATGAAAGGAAAATGTAGTGAATGAAGTCAAGACTTCGAGAATTGCTAAATCAAAATTTCACTTTATGCTTTTCATTTTCTTGGCCCTATTATGACACTAAGGTTTTCTTCTTTTAACCAAATGACTTTATGAGGTGAGTTTTGTGATCACTTATCAATTTTTTTTCATATAAGGGTATAAGTTTTTCTAGAGTGAAAGTATAAGACTCCAGTGATAAGTTTCTTAAAGAACACTTACGTTATTGATAAGAAAAGTTCATAATCATTTTAGGTTTTTCAAAAGGTAGAAAAGATCTTAGAAAGAAGTTAGGTAGTTCTAGAATTAAATTTTAGCTATTTAAAGTCTCTAATAAATTCGGGAAATATTTTCTTAGCTAAGAGTTGAATTTGGAAGATTACTATTCCTAGGTTCTCTTTAAAAAGAGTAAAGGAGAAAATCCTCTAAAATTTAAAGTCCTAAGTAGCGGAAGTAAGAGTTAAGGCTTTAAGAAGTTCTCGGTTTTCAAAAATTCTTGGTTTTAAAACTTTTCGGTTTTGAAACGAAAACGTTTAGCTCTGATACCACAATTGTAACACCCCTATTTTACAACATTGGGTATTACCGCCAGTGACCTCAGACTTTACCGTCCAAAGTCACCCAAGGCTTTTAGAATGATATAGAACAAATAAAATGCGGAATAAAACATAATACATAAATCGGAAAACATGCTCCCGAAGGAGACTTAGTTCATTACAAAATATCTTACATTGTCTTTAGCTTAACGACTAATTGAAAACAAACACCAAATCCATCATGTTTCGGGGATAGAGAAATATTAACACCAAAACGGAAATAAAAGCACATCTTGAGTGGTCTCGACTTCCTTCACCTTCCTTCACTTCGCCTTACTAGGGTTTCCTGAATCTGACATAATTCGCGAGGGGCGATAGAATGCCAGGCAAACATGCGGAAAGAAGAATTAGTCTAGGAGACTAAGCGAGCGGGATTAGAACTTCCCGAGGGTACTTTGGTAATTTCAACTTATCAGTATAAATGAGAGGATAAAGGGTTGTGTTTACGATGGGTTGACTTTGTGGAGCTAAGATACGAGAATCAATGATAACATATCCCGAAAGGGATAGCTTGAAGAGCAAGAGAAGTACTACTAGATTGTAGTCTTCTTTAGAGTAGAAGGTATGTTGGGAACTTTCATTTATTCAATCAAATCAATTACCACTCGCGCCCATAATGGACCGAGGGCCGGATCGGTCATTAGAGACCGGTCCGATCTAGTCCGTTTAATTGTGCTTTGGCACTTATCTTACTTAGTGATAAAAGACATTCGCTTTCCATTTATGATTTAATGAGTATGTGGTGGGACACGGATAAACCGAGCCACCCGAGGGAAAAACTCCGTTTCCCGGCACTTAGCTAGAGTGCGCTCATCCCTCCTTGCAATCGGAGCGGATGGGATCATGATCCCGAAAGTCGTACTTCAAGCGCGTAGGCACTTACGACTTAGTGGGGTTATGTAGAGGCGTTGGCTATCCCACGCCCCTCACTAGTTCGACATCGATCTCGAAACGAGATCGTAACAATCAAGACAATCACCATACTAGCATAAATACTCCTATCAAGGAATATATAAAGCAATCTATGCTAACAATAGTCGTTATTTCTAACAATCGATATTTCCTAGATTCATTCTTATTTAAGCATACAAGTTGTTCCCAACATCGAGTAATAGTATAAAGACGGATAAAAAGGGCACAAGGGGAAATTCCACTTGCCTTAGCGTAACCGAGTTTAGCAACGAGCTTTTGACGAAAGTTAGGCGAGTTCCTACTATGAGCGAGGATTCCGACCTAGTGATATAGAATTTACGGAAAAGCTCAAAACACGATTTTTTTTACTTTTAGAGTTCGAAATACCTCTTATACTATTTATAAGAGAGTTTACGTTTCTAAATTATTATAATAATAATTTAGAAAATGTTTTTCCTAAAATAATAATATTCCGTTATTATTATTTTAGTTTTGGTAATATCCTTATTATTCCGAAAATATCTTTATTAAAATAATTATCAATTTAAATACTTTAAAATAAATTGTATTTATTCTCACTATTCTTATTATCTATAAATATCAAACTCATAGTTCCAAACTTAGAAGTTTCCAAAAATAGGATTTCCTAATTTGCTTGATTAGGTAACTTACTATTATTACTATATGTTACACTATCTTTATTTATAAAATTTCAAGAATCCTTTTTATTTTATAAAGTCTATAGAGATATTCTCTTATCTTGTATAACATAAATATTCCTCCCTATTGAATTCTCACCTTGTGATTATACTATTATTTTAATATTTTTAATTTATAAACTAATATTTTCCTTATATTCGAATGTTTTTCTTTTTCCAACAATTCATTTATTCTATAATTATCTTAGAATATTTGTAATATTATACTTAATATACTACATTCACAACTTTGATCTATTTCCAAAATTCTTTTATACTTTATGATCCATAAAACTTCTTTGATCATAATCATATAATATGTTATATTATACTTCTTAACATAGAATCTTTTCTACTTTTATTTCTTTTCCAAGCAAGATTCTAATAATATTTCTTATTTAATATTCACATGCTAGTAACATATTTTATCCTATTTTTTTTTTCTACTTTATAATTTCTATATCATATATATTATATGCCATGCAAGACTTTTCTCTACTTGAACTTTTTATTATAATCTTGAAAATATGATATTATTTTTATTGTACAAGCTTTTGATTTATAAGGTCATAAATTCATATCCTCTTTTGTATAAAAATACATGCATGATATTTCTCTACATTTTATTTTGATCTAAGGTAAGATAATGCTAAAAATGGACTTTTCATACTATACTAATTTTATTTCATCTATTTATGTCTTGTAATAACATGCATGTAATAATTTCATGAATATAATTACTTATTTTTATTTCTCTTAAGTTACTATGGTAAAAACATATAGTTTCTAGTTTTTTTTCCTCAACTAACAAGATTCTCTCATATATTTTTATTCCATAAAATCTAAAATATACTTTTAACAATTATAAGAGATTTGTAATTAAATAAATACATAAGGATAATATAGTTTTTAAAGATAGAATTTATACTCTTAGTATTCTGTAATTACAGAACAATTGGAACAAGGCAGAGGAGGAGGGAACCGGCGGCAGTGGGCGGCGCGGCCAAGCTCCGGCGGGGGCAGGCGGCTCCGGGCGGCGGCTGATTCAGTCCGAGGGCCAGGTCTTGACCCTGCTGATGAAGCTTTGAGCTTGCTCTTCTTCGACCATTGAGAACCCTGAGGAGATGCTGGCCTCTTAAATCCACTGTGGCTGGAATGGTGAGGCTTTCCTCCACCAAATTTCTTGCGCTCAGGAACCTTCAAGGTCGTCTCCATCCGATGAGCATGATCCACGTACTCCTCTAAAGTGTTGAAGGTGCGGTTGGCCATCCAAGGCTTGATGTGTTCACTCATCCAGCGGTGAAAATGCTTGATCTTTTGCTTTTCTGTGGTAATCTCCTCTTCAGCATATTGCAGGAGATGATTGAACTTCTTGGCTCTCTCCAGCACATTTAGCCCATACAACTTTGGGGAGTGGAGCTCGTCCAGCTTTTCCTCTCGCATTGATTCTGTGAAGAAGCGGCGCATCATCTTATCTCTGAACATAACCCAACTCAGGTCTGGACGACTTGATAGGCTGGAGCTTTCCCACCATTCACCAGCTTCACCCTTCAACTTTAGTGCAGCCATGTGCACCTTATCTGCTTCAGCACACGGAATGTTTCGTAGAAGCCTCTCCACATGAGAGAACCAGTATTGTACTCCTGACGGGTCCCCGGTTCCGTCGTATGAATCAGGCTTCATAGCGTTGAAAGCCTTGATCCCTTCAGTGAAGCTAACCAGATTTCGCTTCACGGGAACCCCCTCAATCGTTTGACCCACTTCTTCTTGTACCTCTTCTGGCACCTCGTTTGGTGCATCGGGGTTCACGGGCTTAGGAACCGCGGCAGGGATTTCTTCTCGTATCAATTGTTGTACGAGAGTGCGTAGTGCATTCACAGTTTCTGCGTTGAATGCAATGGGTGCTGCAGGTGCGTGGGGCGGGTTCAATCCGAGCTCTCCTCGGGCTTCTGACTCGCCCTCGTCATTGCCATGTCTAGGTCCAGTGGTGCTGCGATTAGTAGCTCTTGTGTTGACCATCTGAAGGTTTTTGTTTTTACTTGTTAATTCGTTAGAGTATGAAGACGGAATAGATAACTCAAGTTCTAATAGTGAAAGGAAGAATTTCATTGAAGATTCATAATAGAAAGTACAAGGCTTTTATAATTTAAGCCATTTTAACTAGAACGGGAAATTAAGCCGCTTCGACTTCCTATAGACAAAATGGAGTCGAAAGAAGTGGTCTAAGCTCACTTCTTGAAAAGGGAAATACAATCCTAGGGAAATCTAAATACGGTCGGCGTAAGTATCGAGGAATCCTTCCTCGAAGAGGGTCTCGTCAATAATCCCCGTGTCGTTGCTAAGGAGGATGTTGGCCTGCTCAATCCTACGATGGCGACGGTTTTCACGTGCTTGAAGCTCCGCGATGCAAATCCGAAGTTGGAGCCTCTCCGCTCGTTCCCTTTCCGTCTCCATCATCCATTCCCGTTGGTGACTCTCAAGCATGCCACGGTTTATCCTCCAACTTCTAGTGGGAACTATGCCGGAGAATGGGGGTGCGTTGACTAACGGTTGACGAGCCTGGCGGTTGGAAGATTCCCCTTCCATCCAAGTGGTGAATCCTTCCATCTGTATCTCCCTAGGTGCCTGCCTTGCCCGCTCAAGTAGGGAGGGCGGTCCATATTGTCTCTCCCTGGAATGATCAACCTGCATGGATTGGAGCTGTTGTAGGAGCTCCTCGTCCTCGTGACACCAAAAGTGTCTCATCGGTGGCATAGGCTCCTCGGGCTCAGGCGCCCTTGGGGGTGAAACGACTTCCATTCTTGGCATGACTCTTGGGACTTCGATCATAGGAGGCATCGGAGCAGGTGGAACATATTCCCACTCGGGGCTCGCTGGTGGCGGAGGTGGAGGTGGTGCTTCTGGGTTGATTACCACCCCGTCTTCGTCTTCTTCTTCCGACGCTTCATTCATAGCGTCCCAATCTGCTTGTGCCTGCCACAATAACTCCAACTCCTCATCATCAAACTCGTTTTCTTCTCCATGCTCAAGGTCCTGTTCAGGCACTAACTCCTCATTTTCCTCATCGGAGTAATCTTCAGGTTCATACCTCGGTGCCATCCCATCATCTTCCGAGGGGTAATCCTCGGGCTCATACACGGGCGATGGGGGCAATTCGACGGGTGCTAGCTCATCATCTGATAGTCCTATGGGCAGGTTAGGATCTTCCTCAGGATCTTCTTCCGACTCCTCCCATGGCTCACCGACTTGGTCAATCTCCATATTGACCCCGAGGTGACCATCCTCGTCGATGTAGGGAAAGTACGGGTTCGGGGCTTGCATCCCGAAGTTGGCTCCGTCAATGTGGTCCTCAAGGTGGTTGCGGTTCGGGCTAGCCATGGTTTTTCTGAGGAAGAAAGAAAAGAAAAGGCGTTATTATAGAACCTCCTTAGTTTCTATGAAAGGAAAATGTAGTGAATGAAGTCAAGACTTCGAGAATTGCTAAATCAAAATTTCACTTTATGCTTTTCATTTTCTTGGCCCTATTATGACACTAAGGTTTTCTTCTTTTAACCAAATGACTTTATGAGGTGAGTTTTGTGATCACTTATCAATTTTTTTTCATATAAGGGTATAAGTTTTTCTAGAGTGAAAGTATAAGACTCCAGTGATAAGTTTCTTAAAGAACACTTACGTTATTGATAAGAAAAGTTCATAATCATTTTAGGTTTTTCAAAAGGTAGAAAAGATCTTAGAAAGAAGTTAGGTAGTTCTAGAATTAAATTTTAGCTATTTAAAGTCTCTAATAAATTCGGGAAATATTTTCTTAGCTAAGAGTTGAATTTGGAAGATTACTATTCCTAGGTTCTCTTTAAAAAGAGTAAAGGAGAAAATCCTCTAAAATTTAAAGTCCTAAGTAGCGGAAGTAAGAGTTAAGGCTTTAAGAAGTTCTCGGTTTTCAAAAATTCTTGGTTTTAAAACTTTTCGGTTTTGAAACGAAAACGTTTAGCTCTGATACCACAATTGTAACACCCCTATTTTACAACATTGGGTATTACCTCCAGTGACCTCAGACTTTACCGTCCAAAGTCACCCAAGGCTTTTAGAATGATATAGAACAAATAAAATGCGGAATAAAACATAATACATAAATCGGAAAACATGCTCCCGAAGGAGACTTAGTTCATTACAAAATATCTTACATTGTCTTTAGCTTAACGACTAATTGAAAACAAACACCAAATCCATCATGTTTCGGGGATAGAGAAATATTAACACCAAAACGGAAATAAAAGCACATCTTGAGTGGTCTCGACTTCCTTCACCTTCCTTCACTTCGCCTTACTAGGGTTTCCTGAATCTGACATAATTCGCGAGGGGCGATAGAATGCCAGGCAAACATGCGGAAAGAAGAATTAGTCTAGGAGACTAAGCGAGCGGGATTAGAACTTCCCGAGGGTACTTTGGTAATTTCAACTTATCAGTATAAATGAGAGGATAAAGGGTTGTGTTTACGATGGGTTGACTTTGTGGAGCTAAGATACGAGAATCAATGATAACATATCCCGAAAGGGATAGCTTGAAGAGCAAGAGAAGTACTACTAGATTGTAGTCTTCTTTAGAGTAGAAGGTATGTTGGGAACTTTCATTTATTCAATCAAATCAATTACCACTCGCGCCCATAATGGACCGAGGGCCGGATCGGTCATTAGAGACCGGTCCGATCTAGTCCGTTTAATTGTGCTTTGGCACTTATCTTACTTAGTGATAAAAGACATTCGCTTTCCATTTATGATTTAATGAGTATGTGGTGGGACACGGATAAACCGAGCCACCCGAGGGAAAAACTCCGTTTCCCGGCACTTAGCTAGAGTGCGCTCATCCCTCCTTGCAATCGGAGCGGATGGGATCATGATCCCGAAAGTCGTACTTCAAGCGCGTAGGCACTTACGACTTAGTGGGGTTATGTAGAGGCGTTGGCTATCCCACGCCCCTCACTAGTTCGACATCGATCTCGAAACGAGATCGTAACAATCAAGACAATCACCATACTAGCATAAATACTCCTATCAAGGAATATATAAAGCAATCTATGCTAACAATAGTCGTTATTTCTAACAATCGATATTTCCTAGATTCATTCTTATTTAAGCATACAAGTTGTTCCCAACATCGAGTAATAGTATAAAGACGGATAAAAAGGGCACAAGGGGAAATTCCACTTGCCTTAGCGTAACCGAGTTTAGCAACGAGCTTTTGACGAAAGTTAGGCGAGTTCCTACTATGAGCGAGGATTCCGACCTAGTGATATAGAATTTACGGAAAAGCTCAAAACACGATTTTTTTTACTTTTAGAGTTCGAAATACCTCTTATACTATTTATAAGAGAGTTTACGTTTCTAAATTATTATAATAATAATTTAGAAAATGTTTTTCCTAAAATAATAATATTCCGTTATTATTATTTTAGTTTTGGTAATATCCTTATTATTCCGAAAATATCTTTATTAAAATAATTATCAATTTAAATACTTTAAAATAAATTGTATTTATTCTCACTATTCTTATTATCTATAAATATCAAACTCATAGTTCCAAACTTAGAAGTTTCCAAAAATAGGATTTCCTAATTTGCTTGATTAGGTAACTTACTATTATTACTATATGTTACACTATCTTTATTTATAAAATTTCAAGAATCCTTTTTATTTTATAAAGTCTATAGAGATATTCTCTTATCTTGTATAACATAAATATTCCTCCCTATTGAATTCTCACCTTGTGATCATACTATTATTTTAATATTTTTAATTTATAAACTAATATTTTCCTTATATTCGAATGTTTTTCTTTTTCCAACAATTCATTTATTCTATAATTATCTTAGAATATTTGTAATATTATACTTAATATACTACATTCACAACTTTGATCTATTTCCAAAATTCTTTTATACTTTATGATCCATAAAACTTCTTTGATCATAATCATATAATATGTTATATTATAGTTCTTAACATAGAATCTTTTCTACTTTTATTTCTTTTCCAAGCAAGATTCTAATAATATTTCTTATTTAATATTCACATGCTAGTAACATATTTTATCCTATTTTTTTTTTCTACTTTATAATTTCTATATCATATATATTATATGCCATGCAAGACTTTTCTCTACTTGAACTTTTTATTATAATCTTGAAAATATGATATTATTTTTATTGTACAAGATTTTGATTTATAAGGTCATAAATTCATATCCTCTTTTGTATAAAAATACATGCATGATATTTCTCTACATTTTATTTTGATCTAAGGTAAGATAATGCTAAAAATGGACTTTTCATACTATACTAATTTTATTTCATCTATTTATGTCTTGTAATAACATGCATGTAATAATTTCATGAATATAATTACTTATTTTTATTTCTCTTAAGTTACTATGGTAAAAACATATAGTTTCTAGTTTTTTTCCTCAACTAACAAGATTCCCTCATATATTTTTATTCCATAAAATCTAAAATATACTTTTAACAATTATAAGAGATTTGTAATTAAATAAATACATAAGGATAATATAGTTTTTAAAGATAGAATTTATACTCTTAGTATTCTGTAATTACAGAACAATTGGAACAAGGCAGAGGAGGAGGGAACCGGCGGCAGTGGGCGGCGCGGCCAAGCTCCGGCGGGGGCAGGCGGCTCCGGGCGGCGGCTCCAGGCGGTGGCGGTCCGGCGACGAGGGAAATTGACCAATGGAGAAGGAGGAGAAGCTCTCCTATAGGGCAATGGTGTGCTTCTTCCATGGTGATGAGAAGATGATGTAGTAAGGGTGGTCTTGCAAGGCAAGGGAGGTGGAGAAGACATGCATTGGAGGAGGGTCTCATCTTACGTAACTCACATCAGACATAGTCTGATGTCTATTTTTTTTTTTTGTGAGAGAAGAAGATTAAATTGGTTTAAGTTGATTAGAATGGTGTGGTGTAGCAAGAAAGTGCAATTGGTCTAGTGGTTAAGAGTGTGAGGCGTGTGAGGGGAGGATGCAAGAGATCTCGGGTTCAAATCCCGACTCTTGCATTCTTTTTGCAAGACTTTGTAATGTGATTTTTAAGCCTTTATGTATTTTTATTTTATGAATAAAAATTCACTTCTAACTCATCATTTTTAGTTGATGTTTTCTTAAACAAAATCCTCACTTATTAAATTATCTCCCTCGAGTATTTATTTCGAGTTTTCGACTATGATCTTTGTATTGTTAAACTTTTTTTTTTTTTTCCAAAAGTATAGTAAACTTTCATTCGATTAAAATCCTCCTTTTAATTTAGAGAAAAATAATTGATAATAAACTTTATATTATAAAAGCTTGGAATATCGCGGATATTACAAATTCAGGGAGACATCCATGGTGTTTGCTGTTCGCGGACGATATTGTCCTGGTGGACGAGACTAGAGACGGAGTTAGTAGCAGGCTTGAGATGTGAAGGGAGAAGCTGGAATCTAAAGGCTTCAAACTATGCAGAACCAAGACAAAATACGTGGAGTTCAAGTTCCGGTAGGGAGTAGATGACACTGGCGAAGTTCGTTTAGGGGACGATATCGTTACAAAGAAAGAGAGCTTCAGATACATGGGTTTAGTGTTGCAGAGTGATGGAGGCATCGATGAGGATATTACACATCGGATTCAGAGAGGTTGGCAAAAGTTGAGGGCAGCTTCAGGGGTTCTTTGCGATAAGAAAGTACCGCTAAAGCTCAAGGATAAGTTCTATAGGACAGTTATTGATGTTCGCCTTTTTAGTCATGTTTTTAGGGTGTGTTTTTAGTGTCTTTGAGTCTTTTTCTTTAGTTTTGTGTTTTGTTTTAAGTCATTTGTGTAGGTTTTCGTATTTTCATGAGATATGGAGTCTACATAAGCTTTGGTGGTGTTTTGTAGGTTTTTAGAAGCTATTTGGAGCACTTTTGAGGAAAGGAGCAAAACCGATGAAGATAGCACTCAAGAAGGAAGAGAAGATGAAGATAAAGCTCAAGGAACGAAGTTCATAAAGTCATTGAAGATCAAGTTTGAGCTTGGAAAGAGATAGAAAATTTTGTTACAAGAACATAGGAAAAAGAATCGAGTCAAACGGAGTTGTAACGAATCCTCTAAGCAAGTTTCACTCAAGGTTGCTTTTAGTGCTGAACATGGTCGGTGATGACCCACTTTGGGTCGGTGCCGAGCCACCTCGAGACGTAGCGGAAGACCGAGTCGGCGTGTTTAATGGGCTTTTATCCTATTTCCTTTTATGTTATTAGATAGATAGAAGGAATATATCTTATTAAAAGATTTATTTCCTTATAGATAGATTTAAGATAGGATAGTTTCTCTATAAATACTCTTGTCTACCCTTTAATTTTGAGGGAACACAATCAATTGCCTTGGAGGGCAAGTAAGGGAGGAGGAGAGAAGAGAGGGGCGAGAGGGAAGAGACGAGATTGTGGAGAAGAACTATCATTTTGGATTCAAGTTGTAAGCTTTCCTTTTCATTAATATAGTTGTTTGTTTTTAATTATGCATTGTGAGTAGTCTTCCTCTCTAAGGTTGGGGTTGAACCCAACAATGGTTGTGCATGCTTGTTCATGATCATGTTTTGATTGTTTTTATTGCATGAATCTTCTCTCTTGTTCTTAATCCTTGAAACGAAAGTTGAAGGGAATTTCTCATTCATAGTTAAAGCGAAAGCGGAAACCTTGAATCAGAAAAGTCATTTTAGGGTTTTGAAGCGAAAGCGGGTCTATCCTAGTTGAAGTAGAAGAGATTAGATAGTAAGTTTATTGATAGGACGAAAGTTGATTGATTTACTTGCTTAAAGTTAACGAAAGTTAGCGCATCTATGTGATCAAAACATGATCTTTATGTTTCATAGCGTTAGCATTGCATGATATTGTTGTGGTGATACCTTTACCTTAGAATTCTCCTTTCTCTTTCTTAAATTCCTAGATTTAATTGATTGATTGCGTAAGAAGTAACAAAACTTGATACTGACTATCTCCCGTGGACGAACCTGACCTCCCTGTACTCAGCGAGGTCTTGATATAAATTTATTTGTTGTCAAGAAACCCTTTCAACAGTTATCAGGCCAGCCATTCTATATGGGACAGTGTTGGCCAATCACGAGGGCACAAGAGCAGAGAGTGATGGTAGCGGAGATGAGGATGCTGAGATGGATGTGTGGTCATACGTTATGGGACATGATCAGAAATGAGGAGATCAGGAGCAAGGTAGGGGTTGCCCGTATAGGGGATAAGTTAAGAGAATCCAGACTACGATGGTTCGTACGTGTGAAGAGGCGGGTTATAGGGGAGCCTGTCCGTAGGTGTGAAAGCTTGGATCTTGGATAATTTCGGAGAAGTAGGGGACGACCTAAGAAATGCTGGAGGGACAACATAAAACAGGACTTGGATCAGTTGGGATCGCAGCAGAGCTAGCAGTTTGTAGGGACAGATGGAGGGAGAAGATTAAGGTGGCGGACAACTAGTTGCCAGGACAGACGGTCTCACGTGCTTTGATTTGTTTGCTGTCTTCGTTTTAGTGTTTTGTTGTGTGTGTCTTTTTCTGTGTTTCTGTTGAGTTGGTGTGTTGTGGTGAGTTTCTTGTTTTGGGTGTCGATTGTGGTATTGTGCTCTCAAGTTTTCTGGTTGGGGGTCCTACCCGGGCCTTTTAGGGCACTCCCCCTCAGCTTTAAGCCAGGGGTGTTCCTATCCTGGCCCCCAAAATTTTGCTGAAGCGGAGTACACTGGGTCATTGTTGTTGTTATTATTGTTGTAAAAGTATGAGTATATAAAAAAATACAATCTTAAATTATAAAAAGATTGTGTATAATGTTTTCTTTGGAAAAAGATCTAGAAAATCTTCTTATTTTCAACTCTTCTTCCTTTATCCATTCAAAATGAATTTTCAGATCAAACTAAGCCATGATTATGGCCAATATCTTAAAGGAAGTTGGAGATCTTCCTTTGCTGGAGCCTTATGAATCAAAAGCCCTATAAATTGATGCCCCATTTGCTCGAAATTCTCACATCTTAAACCGAAACCCTAGAATTGCGCCTCCTTCGTTAAAACTCGAGATTCTCCCAAACCATGAATCCAATCCTAAAATTGAAGCCATATTCGAAATCCTCGTGAAAAATTCTTTGAAAATACTATACACCCATTAATTTGCTCGTGAACTAAGCCTTCCAAAATTCCCATTGAAAGTCACGGATCTGCCCAGGAAAATAGAGCACAACGTTGCTCGTGAGGCGCTGGTGTCCGCCTCCTTTCGTCGTCGTTAGACCACCTACGCCTCCTCCACTGCCAACAGTAGATAGAGGGGGTTGCAGCCTTCAAACTGTTGTCGGTCCCGTCCCAATCCGTCGTCGGAGCCGCCCTCACCGAGCCTCCAAAAATCCGATTGAAAACATCGGATTTGTCCAGTGAAAAACAAAGCATGAATCGTCTCAGTATTTCGGTGATATCTTCCTTGCTTCTCCACCTTTTTACGATCCGTTTAAACCACCATATTTTAGACTTCGAGATGGTTCTAAAAATACCTTATACGCCTCGAATCGATTCATGATGAGGGAGAACGAGCCACTTGAATCTCGCATGACTATACACATCGTTCTATCCAAACTGCCTAGTTAATTGGGGTTGTTCTCTCTTCATACACAACGAAAAATTTCCCACTTTACATTGTTATAAAGATCTCGAAGTCACGGTTTCAACACCTCTGGCCCCGCTCCATTTTGTCGTCTGTAGAATCCTCTGCGAGCAGAAAACTGAGGTGATGTATGATCAGTTGTGAACAGTAACATGCACCAGGTTGAAGACGACTCCTCCATTTCATTTCCGTCCAGTTCGGTATATTTTCGACTCAATCAATTCAATAAATGAATTATTAAAATTATTTAATAAATATAAGGATTATATTTATTGAAGTTTATAATTTTAATTATTATCGGTTCGTTTCATTAATTTGTCCAATTAATTAAATTTTTCGCAGTTTCTAGTGCATCGTCCTTCGGCATTAAAGGCGATATCAAATCTTCGAGATGATGAAGTCCATAAGCAAATTTCCGAATCTTGAATGTCGTATTCAAATCTAAGGCAAGTTCCCATACTTGCTCGGCTAAGTCACTTGTTTGATTTGTGTGATGAGTCTAATAACCATGTTTGTGTCTTGATTGAAGTGGTTATGTGTAATATAATTCATACATAAATATAGTAATTATTCTAGAAAGACAATCATGAAAGAACTTGCATAAGCATTTAGTTATGTTCTTTAATAAGAATAGAATTAATAATAATAGTGATAATAATAATAGTAGTTAATATCGTGTTATAGTTGATTACGACTAAGTAGGTCTTACTCTCATCTGAACTCATACTTGGGCTTGTAAAATGCGCTTGTAAAAATGGCAAGGAGGGCTTGGTGTTGTCCATTGTGTGACTATCCTCCCCTTTCCTAGAGCTCCGAGTATGATACAGTGGGTCAAGACCGAAATCAATAACTGAAGACATAATATAGGTGTTTGACGTGGTGAAAATGACGGCCTTGTTATTCTCGTTTAGATGTTATTATTGCTAGGATGCCTAGTTTTGATTAGGTCTCGATGTCGTGGTGTGTTTATCGTCTCGATTGAGACTTGTTTTGGATTAGCTTTGTACCCAGGGGAGTGAGCCATAGTTGCTCTGGACGCCTCTTTATAACATCCGCATTAGGATGGTCCTAAACCCTAATGCTGGTCATGACCCTGCCCATCTCATCCGAATATGAGGGGTGTAGCACCTCGCTAGTGCTCTTTGAAATTCCGGAATCGATCTTTTGGGACGTATGATCCCACTCATCAGGACGTAAGCCTAGATGGTTTAAAAATCGCAACCCAATTTGTATATATGTGTTCATTAACAAGATAAGTGCGAGTAAGCACCATAAAGAACATATCCTAGTGTTGACTTCTGTTATTGATATCTTGGATTAAATCTATGTGCTTGTTGTTATGTTCTTTCTAGTCTTAGTTTAACAATTCATGGAGTTTGTATGGTGTTGTCTAGGAAAGATTCAACGTAAGGTAAATTACATTAAACATTTAAAAATGTGCATTCACAATATTGATAATATTGATTAAATTATTTACTTTGACCTAATAAATATTGGTGTCGACCTAGCTGACCCTATTGAGGGCTGACCACTTGTGGTGCCATGTATTAGCAAGCAACTAGCGTCAATTCGAGAGCACTCAAGGTGATGTTGAATGGAGCACATGATACTATACAAGAAGGTTTTATAAAGTAGTTTTGTTTCATTTCCATTAAGGAAGTTTGATTTCATTTTTTTTATACAATAAAGTTCTAGTTAATCTTCTGCTGAATTTTTCATATTGTTAATAAATTTGCTAATTGTAAAAGAAAATTTAAATAAAAATTGAGGTTGCCTTCAAAAGTCTTCCTCTAGTGTTCATTTATATAATTTAATACATGTATTTACAAAATTTAAACTGATGCAAAGCCTTGGGTGGCTTTGGATATTAAAATCTGAGGTCACTAGCATGTGACATTTCCGAGATAAATTGGGGGTGTTACAAAGAAAAATTAATATAAATAAAAATTAATTTTTCAATATAATGTGGGACCAAAATCAACGTGGTGGCTCAAAAAATTTAGCTTTAATATATAGTTATAGATTAATTACAATATTATATTTTTATAAGTTGGTGTAGTTTTTTTGGTACAATAAAAAAGATAGATATTAAAACCATTCAACGTTAAAATCTATCTTTAAAAAACAAATCAACGTGAAATCACTTAATTACTTAAAATCATTCAATCTTAAAATCTATCTTTAAAAACTTAATAAAAAATTTCTTTTAAAAACATCATTCAACGTGGAATTTTAAAAAAATATTTAACAAATAAAAGGAATTTAATTGGGAGAAAAACTAAAATAATACAATAAAAAGATAAATATTACAATCGTTCAACGTAAAATCTATCTTTAAACATTCAATGTTCAAATCTATCTTTAAGAAAATATCATTCAACGTGGATTTAAAAAAATTAAAAAAATAAAAGAAATTTAATTGGGAGAAAAGCTAAAATAATATAAATATTTTTTAATTTATATGGTGGGGCCAGAATCAACGTGGTGGCTCGAAAACGGTCAGTTTTTATAATATATATTGATGATTTTTTTTATAGGATAAGGATCAAGGTCGCCACAAGTACTGCTTGGCTCGCCTAAAACATCCACTAGAAATGAGAAGGGCAAACCATCGTCTGAGAAATTTGAAACGGTGAAGCGTACTATACAAAGGCCAAATCGTTTAAACAAATACCTGCATACGTTATTTCTTTCAATTTTAATAGAAAAGATTAAATGCTTCAAGTACTAAAATGTGGCTCCTTCCTTAGAGTGTAATCAATAGTTCCACTTCCTTTTAGTGTAATCAATAGTGTTTTGGGTTATTTCGTATTGATCTCCTTGACAAAATGTGGCTCATTTCAATGTGAGCCTAATGTATATATTATGGAAATGTTAAATTAGAGAGACAAATAATTTGGAGAATTTTCTATATTCTCATTACATGGGAAAAATTACAATATATTACTGTTCTAAAAATCTCTTCTAGGCCCCGTCAAGGCGCTGGAAGGTTCAAGCCCGCCTAGCCGTCCAGACCGCCTAGACACCCGTCTAGGACCGCCTAGGCTACTGTTCAGGCCGTCTAGGCGCCAGGCGGTCCCTCTCCGCCCAACATCTGCCTAGCGTTTTTTAGAACATTTAGAGCCAACTACTTAGACTCCAAGCTAAACATAAAGATATACAAAAGATATTAAATATATGAAATAAATTTACAAGGATAATTTCCTTACCATAAAGACATATAAGATATTTCCTAATACCCCTCAAGTTGGAGCATGTAAGTCTCGAATACTCAATTTGCCAAGCAAATAAAGAAATTGTTGACCCCAAGGCTTTAGTAAATATGCTAGCTAACTGATCAGAAGATCGAACACAAGAGTCACAAACACACCTAGAGTGAATCAAATCACGTACAAAGTGACAGTCAACCTTAGTATGTTTTGAAATATATTTGCAAAGATAAATTCCTTAACTTAAAGATAAGATATTTCCTAATAGGAAATAAAGTCCAATGCTAAGACGAGTTTGGAAAAATGCGATACAAGATTGTCGAATTTGGGGGAATCCTCCAAGAATTTGGCGACTAGAGATCCGGGAAAGAACAGTGGAAAGAGTACTTCTCTTGAATGCTCTAATAAAGGTAACTTTTGTTTTCCGAAACTTGAATTTTCATTGTCTAATGGAATAAACCGGGGAGTTGGCTTAGGAAAGCAGAGAAATATTTCAGGATTTTTGAGATTGGTGATCATCAAAAAGTTGAATAGTTGTAATTTACATGTGTGAGTGGATGGGCTGATGTTTATGTCCGGAGATTTTTTATGCAAAAACCAGATGTTGGTGAGAAAGAATTCAGTGATTTTGTTTGTATCAGGTTTGGGAAAATCAAGGTGCGGAAATTGTAGACGAGTTTAATAACTTGAATCAAATAGCAAATATAGATGATTACACAGAAAAAATTAAGGATTTGAAAGCTAGAGTGTTAGCTTATAATCTAATTTTAACTCAATCTTAATTTGTTTCGAGTTTCATAAGTGGTTGAAGTATGAAGTTACACCATTATGAAACATAACCAACCAAATTTTTTAGTAAAAGATTATGAGCTAGATAAGCTGGACGGGGGAACAATCTAGGCAGTTCTTAAACTTAGTAAAAACTCATGAAAATTAGGCATGCAAAACTTACAACCCACTACCTTCAAGCCTAATCACTCTTTTAGCCGCCCAAATCCTACTTTACCATCTTATACTCCAAATCCAAACAAGATCAACAATACATTATATAATTTAGAGGGTCAAGACCTTAGGACGACACTTGGTTTATGTGACAAGTGCAAGAATGAGACCTGCATAGTTTGATTGCCATGGAAACTGATCTAGAAGAGAATACAAACATGATTGAGGAAAGTTCTGCTGAACTAAATCAAGATTGTGAAATTGTGGGGGGGAAGACCCTGATGTTTATGTACATATACTAATTGGAAGCAACTTCTCAACTCAATTAAAATTCAAGGAAAAGTTAAACAAAAGCTCTTTGTCATATTGGTTGATAGTGGGAGCACTAATAGCTTTCTAGACCTGAGGATAGCACAAGAAGCCGATTTTTAAAACCGAGGAATCTATTGTGATGGTTATGGAAGTTGCATATTGCACCAAGATGTTTTTTCATCAAGTTTGCAAGAAATTTGAATGGTGTATGCAAGGTAACAAATTTTGTTGTGATATCAGAACTCTCAAAATAGGAGGTTATGACATGGTGTTGGGAGTAGATTGGTTGAGGGAATTTATCCCTCTAAAATTTGATTTCAAGAAGTTGAAGCTATCATCATTTGTCAAGGAAGGACAAAGAGTGGAGTTGAATGGTTTCAAAGAACCAGCTTTGTTGATGATGATGAGTGGAAATAAATTGCAAAAATTGTTCAAAAAGAAGACTTTGGTGTTTATCTCTTAAATTGCTTGATGTTTTGTGATGGGAGAAGCAAAGGTAGAAATGCCCACTAAGATTTTGAGGTTGTTGGATCGGTATGAGGATTTTTTTATGGAAGCTTCTAGTTTATCTCAATTGAGAGCACCACATACATTTCAAAATTGATGCCAATGTGTAAAGTACTGTAGATACCCTTATTTTCAAAAGAATGGAATAGAGAGCATGTGTTGAAAATTTTGAAATTGCTACCATAAGACCGAGCATGAGTCCTTTAATGAACAACCACTTCTAAAAGATGAAAAATTTAATGGAGAGAACGAATTTGATCTCAATGTGCTACTAAGGGACATGGAAGAAGAAGAAACACTTCTTCATCAACTCAACCAAGAAGTACTTCTTCATCACCTAAAAGCAAAAGTTTTGGGACCAACTACTGCACATCATCAACCAAAACAAAACAGAAAATACACATGTTAATGAAGCTTTTGCATTTATCAAGAAGGGGACAAAGTCCATCAACTACCATTAAGGAGGTTGCACATGAGTTCAATGTGTTAGAAAGAACAATATACAAAATATGGAGCACAACCTAGCAACAAGAATCAACAATGCAAAGGCCTAATGTGAATACAAAGTACCACAATTGTGGTAGAAAAATGATTGAAATTCAAACTGATGCAATCACAACATTAAACATGGGGACAGATCATGCATTAGGGATCTAGCAACCAAGCTAAATATTGCAAAGAGCACAATCCACAAAATGGTCAAAAGAGGTACTATCAAGCCACACAATAATACATTCAACAAATCCATAAATTCAAAATTTCAACCAATAGGAATTTACATTTAAGTTTCAATCAACTAATAGAAAAACATAATCTCTAATGTCCCCATAGCCATCATAGACAACTCTATCCACTATTTTTAGCATTCAAAGGCCTCATTTAGCCATAATAGTGACTGATTTCCTAATGCATGCTAAGGTAAGTGGTTATATAAGAATTGCAACTCAGGTTTAAAAAGACTTCATCATCAAATGAAAGGAACAAAAACATAAACTCAAATCTCCACCTAGCATCATAGACACAACTCCATCCATAAAACATTAGCATACAAAGGCCTTATTCAGTCACAATAATGAATGGTTTCCTATTGCATGCTAAGGCATTTAGATATACACGAATTGCAACTAAAGTTTAGAAAGAATTCATCTTCAAATGAAAGGAAAAAACACCATAAACTTTCAGGCAAAGGGACAAACATACAAAATTTTCATCTCAATTGTCAGTGGGCTTATATCAGTTTTTAGGGTCATTGGGCTTTTCAAATTTTGGACAAACATTTTAGGACAACATTCACAAAACTCAAGCATTTAGAAGACTACATTTAGTAAATGGGACATCATTCATAGAACTCAACAACTCAAGCCATAATAGTTCAACACCCATATTTGTAAAGCCTAATACAATCTCAAAGCCAAAACAATCTCTGAAAAGCCTAATTCTCTTGAATCTCTCTCGAACTTAAAAGGAGACAACATTTAGTAAAGGGGATAGCATTCACAGAACTCAACAACAATTTCTTTCTTGCCTCTTTTCTCTATGAAGTCATTTTCAGACATCATCAACACAATTCAAGGACAGTCATTCATTATTAGCACATATTGTATTATCTTGCACCTTAACTTGTAGCCCGAGTATTGTATTTGTATATATATCCATATAATGAGAAAGAGGACCCCAAGGGGGATTTTATCCAAACACTCATGGTATCACGAGCCTGAAACCCTAACCCTAGCCCCCATCCTCATGCGTTGGCATCTCTCTTGCCGATCGTTGCTCATCTCCTAGCCTAACCTACCGGTCGACCCTATAAGTCGACTGTTGCCCTACCTCTCGCCACCCCCTTGCACCATCTACCCTCTCTTTATCTAGCCATCATGTCTGATCAAGATCCCAAAGTCAACGACCCGAAGTCTGCGGACAAGAAAGTCACGCTGGCGGCTAATGTTGCCTCAGGATCGAACACCAGAGTCTCCAAACGCACCAAGACACCATTTTAATCGGCTTTGGTAGTCTCAAATATCAAAATTTTGATCCCCATTGTACTCGATCAATCCAATACGAAGTAGTTCAAGGTTGCCGCCAGTGGCGGACCCAAGGGGGGCTTGTGGGGGTAGCTGCCCCTCCCCCCCCCCCCCCCCCCCTTGGGTCGGTATATTACCATAAAGATAGGTAGAAGTACAACAAAAATTAAGTATCCCAGTGGTAGAGCCCCCCTTTAATATACTGAGGTCTCACGTTCGAGTATTCCATCCATCAAAAGCATCTTAATATTTTTTTCTGTTTGGGCCTATTATTTGTTGGACCTTTTGGCCCAATAAATTTCCATTTAACTCGATCGCTCGTGTTAATTAGTTAACATTCAACTTCTTCTTTTGTTCAAATTCAATTTCTTTTTTAATCATCTCATATTCAATTTTCTTCTTTTTTTAACCTGTTATTGAAATGAAATTACCCCATTCTCCCTCATTTTTATCTCTTATTTTTTTTAATGAAAATACCAGTTAGTTAAAAGGTGTATAAGCTTTTCTATTTAATAGATCTCTATTGCCAATATGATTAGTTTTACTCTATTAAAAAAGAAAAAATTAGCTTTTGTTGATTACAAATATTTTATTATGTAAAAGTTGACAAATTTAGAAGATATCATATCATATTTGTATTAATATTCTATATATTTTTAATAGCTCAATAATTTTTATATTTATTGATAGTTAATACTTTTAAATTAGATTACTTTCTAATAAATATCATTATTATTATTAAGAGTTATCCTATGTAAGTGGTAATTTTTAAAATGAACAAAAATATTATATGTTTTTATTTTAATTTTCTTATAGCGATATATTTATGATGTATACATGTCTTATTGGCTTATTGTTGTTTATAATATAAGTAGGTATCCCATTTTTTAATTAGTTACTTCCGGGTTCAAGCCCCCCCCCCCCCCCTCAAAACATCCTAGGTCCGCCACTGGTTGCCGTCCGCGCTCATCGAGTGCTTGATCACATCGACCTTGCAGTCCCTCGCTCAGTTGACATCAATGATGGTTTATGGGATCAACTAGATGCCATTATCCTTCAATGGATCTATTCCACCATCTCGTCGGAATTGCTTCTCGTGATTCTCTTGCCGAATTCTACGGCCCTATCGGCATGGATGAAACCGAAGAACCTTTTCCACGACAATAAGGAGTCTAGGGTTGTGTACATGCAACACGAGTTCTCTAGATATCACCTTGAGAACTACAATAACGTCTCCGCATATTGCGAAACTCTTAAGGATCTCACCGATCAATTGACCAATGTCGACTCCCTGGTGTCTGATTGTCAGCTTGTTATTCAGTTAATTGCGGGTCTCACTCCTGAATTTGATATCGTTGCAAGTTTCATTCAGCAAACCTCTCCATTTCCGTATTTTGCTAAAGCCCGGTCCATGATTGCACTTGAGCGAACCCCCTGCAATAAAAAAAAGTTTTCTCGGCTGACTCCAAGGCGCTGACAACGTCCTCGAACAACGATGAGTCGCGACATTCAAAAAACTCCAATCCATCGCCTCCTCCATCGACGAACTCTTAAAACAACGGGCGTGGTTCTGGCGGTCGCAAGCGCAAAAGAGGAGGTTGGGTCACGAAAACAGCGCAGTGCAATTCCATGATCCACCGGCCCTTCATCAGTTTCAGTGTCCTATTGCTTCGTTGAATCAACCCTTGTGTCAATTTCGTACAACGCTAGTCACGAAGATACTAGGCGTCGCACCTTCTCAACCGTCACATGCTAATGCCATGGTCTCCTATCCTCAATATGGTTTTCAATCGCCCACCGATCTTGCTCAATCTTATAGTTCCATGACACTTTATTTGCCAGACAATTCATGGTACATGGACATCGGTGCCTCATCTCATATGGCACCAACTCAAGTATACTTTCTTCTATTACTCATAAGAGTCCTTCTCATTCGATTATTGTTCGCAATCGTAGTCGGATTCCCACTATGGGTCTACATTTTGCCCTTATCCCTTCCAAACCGAACCCTCTTCATCTTAACCGTGTTCTTGTAGCCCCCAACATAGACTTGTGTCCATTTTGCAAACCGGCGGTTTCGGTTCCACGGAACCATGGAACCTGAACCGGGCATGGGCCAGTTCCCCTGTCCCGGTTCCGGTTCCGGTCGGTTCCGAGGCCAGTTCCTCCCGGTTTCGGTTTCGGTTCGGAACCGAAAATAATTAAAAATTAAAAAAAAGCTTCATTTCTTACCTCTGAACACAAACCGTGGTCGCGGTCCAATTGGACGTGATCGCGATTTGGTTAATTTTATTTTTTTGTGGGTGGAACAACCTGTTCCGGGGGTGGAGGAACCGGAATCGGAACCGGTTCCGGTTTCTGCCGGTTTTGGAACCGGACCCAGGTCTACCCCAATATCATCAAAAACCTTATTTCTATAAAAAAAATTACTACCGATAATAACGTGTTTGTTGAATTTGACCCTCTTGGTTTTTCTTTGATGGACCTTCAAACGAGAACCAATCGATAGAGATGCAATACTATCGGCAAACTCTACCATGTCTCTCCTCCAGAGTCATCTCCATTATCTTTGTCTGTCGTGTCAGCTCCGCTCTGGCACGCTCGATTCGACCATCCCATCGCCCTTGTTTTCCAACTTCTACAAAAATTTCATCTTCCACATATTAATAAAAACGATTGTCGTAAGTCATCTCCAGTGTGTTAGTCTTGTTAGTTAGGAAAATATGTTCGACTTCCTTTCAATAAATCTCACAAGTTTATTATGTCGTTGTTTGATATTATTCATTGTGATCTATGGACTTCTCCTGTTGTTAGTTCGCAGGGACATAAATATTACTTGCTATTTTTGGATGACAATTCTCATTTTCTTTGGGTGTTTCTTATAAAATACAAATTACAAGTCTTTGACTAATTTGTTAGGGTTCACACATATGTCCAAACACAATTCCATACAACCATTAAATACTTCCAATGTGACATGGGAAAAGAATTCGATAATAATCAATTTCACTTTTATTTTTGAACCCATGGCACTATTTTTTCGGTTTTTTATGTCCTCATACGTCATCCCAAAATGGAAAAGCCAAAAGAATAATTCGAACTATCAATAACATGATCCGTACTATGCTCCTCCATGCCTTTGTCTCTCCTCAGTTTTGGCACTACGCCGCCCATCTGGCAGCCTACTTGCTTAATATTGTTCCCACCACCACCCTTCACAACTGAAGCCCGACTCAAATACTATATAATGTCACTTCGGCCTATTCTTGCCTATGAGTTTTTGGTTGTCTATGTTTTTCTAATATGTCAGTTGTCACTACTCACAAACTTCAACCACGTTCCGCTCCCAAAATCTTCCTTGAATCCTAGGATACCCACTAGACCATCGGGGCTACATTTTCCTCGACCTTGTGACTCAAAAAGCTATTCTATCACGCCATGTTACCTTTGATATATGAATCCATTTTCCCCTTTGCTAAATAGTCCCCCCAACCCGTCAACTCATATGAGCTCTTAGACAATGAGGACTTCGTGTCTCTGTTTCTCGTCTACCCCATGAATCAAATGTTGATTACTAATGTATCTCGGATGAGTCATGAGTCCTCAAACAATACTCACCCACAACCCTTTCCCGATGCCCAAATCACATCTCTCCCTGGGTCGCCGTTAACCCCGCCCTCCAGCCACATTACCCCTATTTCCTACTGCTTAACTAGCACCCCAACCCCTCCAATTCAACACCCTATGACTAGACCTGTACATGGGTGGGTTCGGGCCGGGCCAAAAAAAAAATTTGTCACCGGGCTGGGCCAAGCCCGGCCTGGTAATTCGGGCCTATTTTTTTGTCCAAGCCCGCCCACATACACGGGTCGGGCCGTCCACGGGCCCGCCCGGCCCGCATAATAAATTGTATTTATAATATATTAATATTATTATAAATTATAAATGATATTAATTTTATTATAAAATATAAATTATATATAAATTAATGATATAATATATTTATAAATTATATATTTAATATATACGGGCCGGGCCGAGCCGGGCCGACGGGCTTTTTTCGTTGTCCAAGCCCGGTCCCATATTTTACGGGCCGGGCCGGGCCGGGCCTTTCGGGCTAATTCCTATGTCCAAGCTCGTGTTTTTAGCGGGGCGGGCGGGCCGACCCGGACTTGTACAGGTCTACCTATGACTACTCAGATGTGTGTCGAAATCATTAAATCGCGCCGCTTGTTTGAGTTACATGACCAAGCTAAGCCTCCTCAAAATCTATCCCCTATCCCCACCTCCCACAAAAATGCCCTCCTAGACCCTAATTGGGCTGCTGCCATGTGCGATGAATATCGTGCTCTTATAAGTAATGGAACTTGGGTCTTAGTGCCTAGACCGGCTCGGGCAAATGTCGTTCGGTGTATGTGGCTGTTTCGACATAAATTTAAGTTTGACGGGTCTCTTGAGCAGTACAAGGCTCGCTTAGTTGCTAATGGCAGGTCACATGAAGTCGGCATTGATTGCAACGAGACGTTTAACCTGGTTGTCAAACCGGCTATAATCCGTATTGTCATGTATCTTGTTCTGTCAGACAAATATCCCATTCACCAGCTTGACATTAAAAATGCGTTATTGCATGGTCATCTACTAGAAACCGTCTGCATGTTTAACCTCCAGGTTATTCTGATCCGACTAGACATCGTCTGTTTTTCTTCTCTAGAAATCTCTTTATGCCCTTAAACAAGCTCCCACATCCTAGTATCAACATTTCGCTACCTTTTTGTATCGTATTGGGTTCGTTAGCAGCAAATGCGACACGTCCCTTCTTGTTTACAAAAATGGCGATTTCGTGGCTTACTTATTATTGTATGTTGATGACATAATTTTGATTGCCTCTACTTATGCCTTACGAACATATATTGCCCACTGTCGTTCTTTTTAGACGTCTTTGCGTGTCACACATCCTCTGGATTATTCTTGACTTAGGAAAAATATGCTCGTGGGATTGTTGATCAAGCTAATATGTCTTCATGTGATCCGGTTGTCACACATGTTGATCCCGGCAAGAAATTGTGTGATGACGCTGGCCTACCCGTCGCTGATCCGACTCTTTATTGCAGTCTTGCTGGGGCATTATAGTACCTCACTTTTACTAGGCTGTATATCTCATACGCTATCCAACAAGTTTGTCTCTTTATGCATGATCCCTGGAAATGCCACTTTTCCGCTTTAAAACGGATTATTCATTACATTCATGGCACTCTGCTTTAGGCATTACCATTATAGCGTCCCCTACACAATCCTTGGTTGCTTACACTGATGCTGATTGGGCCGGGTGTTCGACTACCCGCCGCTCTACATCTGGCTTCTGTGTTTTCCTAATTGACATTTTTGTCTCCTGGTCAACCAAATGACAATTTGTTATTTCCAAATCTAGTGTAGAATTCGAGTACCGGGACGTTGCTAATGTGGTCGTCGAATGCTCCTGGCTTCGTAATCTCCTACTCGAGCTACATGTTCCTCTCTCTCGTGCCTCTCTAGTGTATACAGATAATGTCTCTGCTAGTTACTTAACGACAAATATGGTTCAACACCAGCACACAAAACATATTGAGTTGGACATTCACTTTGTTCGGGATCAGGTTGCTTTGGGTAATATCTTGGTCCTCCATGTTCCTTCTAAATACCAATATATAGATTTTTTAACTAAAGGGTTACCTAGACAATTGTTCTTAGATTTTCGGGACAGCCTCACTATTAGGGACCCCCTAGTTTCGACTGTGGGGGAGTATTAGTACATATCGTATTATATTTCACCCTAACTCGTAGCCCAAAAATTATATTTACATATATATGTATAATGAGAATGAGGACACCAAGGGGGATTTTATCCAAACACTTTCAATTCATGCGCATTCAAGAACACAATCTGCATGCATTTAACGGACATATCAGTTTGCAATTAGGAGCACGCATAGAATTACACCATAGATCACAAGGAGCATGCATATAAATCATAAGCATCATGTAGAGAATCACTTAATGAATAAAAAATTCCATAAATGAACATGTCATGGGGATAGAGGAGTTATCTAGTCATCCAACTCAGAATCAGAGACAACAATTTCAAGGGACTCGACTCGTCATCATCATCTAACACATCATTGTCAGGGGGGCTCGAGAGGATGCTCCTTCTCAACACACTTATCGTCTCTAGCCTGCAAGCTGCTTTCCACCAAAACTTTTGAACGCCAAGGACTATACGAGTGATTTCCATCACGTAGAAATCAACCCACTCGCACTTGGTATACTTTGAGCAAGGGAGTGAAGTGGAATCATCTTCAAACCCTAAATCGCACTTATCTAGGGGACAATCATCTTCAAACAAGTTAAGACTCATCTCAAACCCTAACTCTCTGCAAAGCCCACAAATCTCAAGGATAGATCACACAAACAATGGGGACGGAGAGGGTCATCGGAGACCAGAAAACCCTAACTCTCAACAATGGGGTACTAGCTGAATCAAACTTTTCAAGTAGGAGATCGAGAGAGATTTGCAATAGATTTAGGGTTTTTAAAGATCCAAAGAGTCCAATATGCAAGATAGCTAGGGTTTTAAGTGATTGAGAGAGGCAAGAGAGTCAGAGATTGAGAGAGGCAAGGGAGATCCAAAGAGATAGAGTTTTCAAAGATTGAGAGTGGTTTCTAGAGATTGAGAGACGAAAGAGGCAAGATCAAAGAAGATCGAGAGGGTTAAGGATTCCTGATATTGATAGAGGCAAGTTTCAATCCAGAGACATAGAGTGTTCAGAGATTGAGAGGGGTTTCCAAAGATCGAGAGAGGAAAGAAGAAAGATCGTAGAAGATCGAGAGAGTTGGACTCAAGAGATTGAGAGAGGCAAGAGACAAGATATAGAGAAATTGAGAGAGTTGGTTCTTCTTTCTTTTTTTTATTTGATGAGAATAGAAATTCATTAACCCGAGATCAAATCATCCTCAAGTACAACATAGAAATCCAATGGGAAATATAAATGATCAGAAACAAAGAGAGGACTACTAGGTTTCCATTTGCATAGCCAATCGGCCGCCCTATTTGCACTTCTATTGCAAAAACTCCAGTCACACAAAAGGAAATGGGCACTCTCAACAATTACCCTGGTTACCACTTCTCAAAAATTTGTTCGGAATTGTACCTCCTCGAGCTGTGTTCACTAATTTGCTACAGTCAGATTCAATGATTACTCGTTCATAGCCAAGTTGGAGTCCCATCTAAATACCCCAACGAGCAGCTTCCGCTTCTGCTACATCAACTTTCGAACCATCTTGGATTCTTTTCTCCCCAACAAACACAACTATTCCATCGTGGTTTCTTCCTACAATACAAATACCACATTCTTTGATTTTGACACCCGCATCAACATTGATTTTAATCCAACCATTCATTGGCCTCTGCCAATGTTTGTTGGTCTGTTCAAGTTGATGCAGAGTTTCTTCATGCCAACGATGTGCTGAAACAAACTAGTCTTGCATCTCCAAGCTGTCGACAAAGACCCGTTCAGCATTTGATCTTTCGTGTTCAAACAATGCCTTGTTTCTGGCTTGCCATAAACCCCAACAAATAAACCCATGCCCCTTGCAACTCGGATTCTTGATCGAAAATCTGTTATGCCCAGTCAAGAAAGAAAGCAGAAGACTCGCCAAGTGCAACAACAGACGACAGCTTATCCCAAACTTTTGCAAGCAGATCACACTCCCATAATGCATGCATAACAGACTCCGGTTTACCACACAAGTCATAAAACTGTTGATGCACAATGTCGTATTTAAACCCCAGATGTGGTTCCATTTTATTTTACTTACACCCCATCAGTTTGTTCACCATGATTTGCCACTGAATGACGCTTGTTCTCCCACATATGATAAGCCGATTTAACAATGAAGATGTCATCGTTTATATAGTACCATACCACTGGTATGCACATGGGGGCGGGGCGGGGCGTGGCGGGGAATGCATTCCCCGGCCCCATCCCCGACATACTATTATATCTCCCATCCCCTCCTCGTCCCCGTCTAATCCACATGGGGAACGGGGCGAGGAATCCCCATCGGGTATCGGGTTGTTAATGGAGCTCCGTTTATTATAAAAAATATTTTAAACTTTAAAAAAGTTTACAAATATCAAATTTAATAACATAAATTTTAAATTTCATTATATAATTTGTAAATACATATAAACTTGTAAATTAAAAACTATAATTATATTTAATATCTATTTTTATTTTGTTTTATAAATAAACAAAAATTAAAAAAATATATCGGCTATACGTTGCGGGGATTCGGGGCAGATAATACATTCCCCATCCCCGCCCTGTTTTAAATCGGGAATACGGAATTGATCCGTGTCCTCGCCTCGTTCCCCACCAAGTCGGGGAATCCCCACCCCTAATGGGGCGCGTTCCCACGGATTTTTTGTGCATCCCTACATACCAGCCTATCTTGTGTGTTTGCATCAACAAGGTGAATGTTTAATATGGCATCAACATCAACAGGATTGAACAGAGTACTAATCTCATCCTCCTTCCATTTTCCTTGAGTCCAATCAATAAGATTAATAACACGAGCCTCGTCCTCATCCATCGGCCTAGGGCTAATGGGTTTGAAAGAGAATGGTCGCGGAATCCATCGATCCTTCCAAACCCTAATATTAGATCCACTACCCACTTGCCAGTAAGAGGCAACCTCAATTAACTCCCTTACTTTTAAGATACTTCTCCAACAGTAACTAGGGTAGTATCCAATTTTTGCACTCATAAAATCAAAATTTGGAAAGTACCTTGCTTTAAATATTCTTTCCACCAGAGACGTGTTATCATACAAGATTTTCCAGCTCTGCTTGGCAAGTAAAGCCATATTAAAGCTCTCAAGGTTACAGAAGCCTAAACCCCCTCGATTTTTTACCATAAACAACCTCTCCCAACACATCCAATGCATTTTGTTCTTCTCCTCCGTTCCTCCCTAAAGAAAATTACACATGAGTTGTTCAATCTCATGGCAGAGTTCTTTAGGAATGGATAAACATGACATAGTGCACATCGAAAATGGATTGGACCACCGATTTAAGAAGAACCTCTTTTCCGGCTCTAGATAAAGAATTCTCCTTCCATCCTTTCAGCTTCTTCCTTACTCTCTCCTTTACATGAGAAAAAATAACTTTTTTGGACCTCCCAACCATAGTTGGAAGCCCCAAATATTTATCATGTTTTTCCACCTCTTGCACATCTAATATACCCTGTAGAGTCTCCCATTGACTTTCACCTACATTCTTGCTAAAAGATAGTTCGGATTTCCCAAAGTTGACTTACTATCCCGACGCAGCTCCATAAAAACGAAGTATATTAACCAGTTCCAAGGCCCGTTGACAAGAAGCTTGGCCAAATAACACACTATCATCAGCAAAAAAATAGGTGAGAAACCACCAAGGCATTTCTAGCAACTCGTATACTAGTCAAACGACCATTCTGCTCACTTTCTTTAATCAGACCCGAAAACCCTTCAGCAACCAATAGAAACAAATATGGAGAGAGTGGGTCTCCTTGACGAAGACCCCTATTAGGCACAAAAACCTGCAACGGACTACCATCGATTAACACTGAGAAGTTGACCGCGGATACACAACGCATAATCAAGCTCGTCCACCTATCATACAACCCTAACTGGCGCATACAAGCTTCCAAAAAATTCCATTCTATCTTGTCATATGCTTTATCCATATCAAGTTTAAGAGCCATGTAACCTTTCTTGAATGTCCTCTTCTTCTTCATATAGTGGAAAAGTTCAAAAGCAGCCAAAACATTGTTTGTTATCAATCTTCTCGGAACAAAAGCACTTTGAGAAGAGGAAACCACCTTATGGAGTACCTGTTTGCAAGGACTTTGGAAATAATTATTTATAGCACATTACACAAACTGATAGGACACATGTCCTTCATACGGAAAGGATCAGTTATTTTTGGAATGAGGGAAATAAAAGTATGATTCAGATGCAAAGGAAAAGGGGAGCCATGTAAAATATAAAGCACAAAACTAATAACTTAAGGCCCAACAATTAATATGCCAGTGTTGTTGGAAAAACAGTGCGCTGACATACCATTAGGACCTGGAGCTTTAGTAGGGTGCATAGAAAAATAAACAGAGCTGAACGTACCTCCTCACTAATGAATTGGCTTAAGACCATCAAGTTATCCTCCTCCGATAGTAAAGGCGAGATTCCTTGAGGAGCCGTAGTTGTGTGTGTATTATGATCAAATTTAAAGAGCTCAAGAAAGTAATTAACAACCACCTTCACCTTATTTTCCCTACTCCTCCATTCAATTCCCTCTTCATCAACAAGGCGCCTTATCTTATTTTGTTTTCTCCTTCCATTTTCCTTCCTATGGAAGAAAGTCGAGTTGCAGTCTCCCCATTTCAGTTCATTTGCTTTTGCCCTTTGGTACCACAACAACTCTTCCTTCTCCATTAACTCCCTCTTTTTTTTTCCAAAGTTGTTCTTCTATTAACCCACTCCCCTCTCATTCCCATTTTGTTCATTCGGCGCAACTCTTCCCTAATATCAGAGAGTTGAGTGAAAATGTTTTTAGTCTCTTTTTTATTCCATTCTCTCAACTCCTCTGCACACCGCCTAAGTTTACTCATCACTCCCTCAACATTATTCCGAAAGCTCGGGTTTTTCCAACTATTACCCACCACCACCTCACACCCCTCGTCTTGCACCCACATAGCCTCGAACCGAAAGGGTCTCGGTCCTTTCTTTTCCTCTCCCTCGCTATCTTCACACCTAAAAGAGTCTACCAGAATCGGCAAATGATCATAACCGAACCTCTCTAGGTGTCGAACCCTGCCATTGGGGAACAACTCAAACCATTCCTCATTTACAACCCCTCTATCCAATCATTCTTGAATAAAATCCCCCCCAACCCTTCCATTATCCCATGTGAATTTCGGACCTGAGAAAGATATTTTCATCAGACTACAATCATCAACAACACTGTTGAACTCCATGATAGCATTCCAATCCAGTTCAGCTCCTCCAATCATCTCATCTCTACGTAAAATTTGATTAAAATCCCCTAAACAAATCCAAGCTTTATGTTCCTCCTCATGCAATATTCGAAGAAGTGATCATGAATGATGTTTTTCCTCCCGGTTTGGCCAGCCATAAAATCCAGTAAACCGCCACCGTTTCCCCTCATTCGCTTGATACAGCTGAGCATCACTGTGATGCCTAGTATATGACTGAACATGCACCTCTACTTCTTTTTCCCATAACAAACAAAGTCCACCAGACTTACCCACACAATCCAATGTAAAGCAACCCTCAAAACCAAGTTTCATTCTCAGCTCTTCCATTTTCTTACGGTCACATCTTGTTTCCATAAGAAACACCACCATTGGGATCTCCCTTCTCACTAAGGTAGTGAGTCTAGCAATTGCATAGACCGTCCCCAGCAATTGTAACTTAGACAACTCATTCTTCCGAACAAGGGAGACTCTCCGTTACCCCGCCGATAGAATTATCTTTTTTGTTGATTTCACATTCACCATCAATCTGCATAGGACTACATGTTGATTTTCGTTTTAGACCTGTCTCCTCAATATAGTCCTTTACTTGCCCCACTCCCTCCTCTCTAGCTCTTCTTTTCCAAGACCCTTTTCCTTTCTTTGTGCTTGGTACGTCAGTATCGCCCCCCTTTTCATTCCCTACCTCAACACAAAGTTGGATTTTCAAAGAGGCAAGATAGAAGCAAGAGGCAAGTGAGAGAGTTAGGGTTTCAAAGTTTGTATTGAACTTTGAAATTGTATCGGAATTTGAGATATTTTTGACAAATATTTTAGAACAAAATATATATAGTTCTTTTTCACAAACAAAAAGGAACAAAAAAGAGTATTAAATTTATAAAAAAAATTACATGTACACGATTTCTAATTTATTTGCCTGCAAACTTTCACAATATCAAAAAATTCAGTATTAACCTATACTTTGTAAACTTCTAGTACGTACGTACAACTCCTTTGAAAATATGAATGTCAACTAGGAATTAAGCAAATTCCTGTAGGAGGTAGGTTCTAATAAGATCATTCTTAGATTGCTACCTTGTGACGCAATGTAGAACGTTAGATTGAACCTAATCTACGGTGGTAATTATAGGGAGTATTAATCTTATTATGGGGACTTTTGTATGCAATAACTACAATATCTTAAATATGCAAACAAATTAATGGCAATTAAATCTGATATTACGTGATTTTCTCCATCCAATCTTACAGTTTTCATTTTAATTTCAGATCTACAAAATCCCGTAATTTTAGGAACCATAAAATCAGTTTCCATTCTCACGTTTTAGAAACCACGCATATGCATATACATGAACCCCGTTAAGTATATACATTGTTGTAATTTTTATATATATGATCATGATCTGCATCGAGTGTATACATGATATTGAACATATTATTTATGATTTGTATCGAGTGTTTACATTATATTGAACATATGTGATTTTCGATTTGAGCAATGATGAAATCCAATTCATGTAATAATTTGCTCGAATACGTATATACATGGTTTTGAGTATATATTACATAGTTTTATTTTTCAATATTCAATGTTTTATATTTGCAATTATGCATTGCAATTTGTGTATATGGTAGAACACGTATATACATGGTTTTGAGTATATATATACATGGTATTAACTATCTATATACATGACTTTACATTCCGTCTCATTTTTCTTTGGCTTCATTTATACAAGTAATGACAAAGCAACATTAGTGTATATTATACTAAAAACTCTAGAAGGCCTTATACAATGAACACAACTCTTTTCCAATGTAGTTTCTCCATTCTTAAAAAGCTCCTTGTTTTCATCGACCGCCTTTTAACAATTTCTTTCCAACACCATGGTAGCCTAAGACAAATCTCAACATCTTCCCCTTATACATCCAATCGGTCAGAATGATTTGATCTCTCATGGCATCATGTTTTTGCACAAGTCGTAAATCCAATAACCTGCACATGATCGTGTATAAAGAAGAACATTACCATGTATATACATGTAATAAATCATGTATGTAGCCCAATTAGAACAATACATATGTAAATTAAAATTATGCATACATAAAATATTATATTGCAATATCATGTATAAAGAAGAATATTATCATGTATATATGTAAATAAAACCGTGTATACATAAATTAAAGTCATGTAGTGCATTGTCGCATACAAACTAAGATTACCATACAAATGCTTATAATTAACTTATAACCATGTATACATCCAATAATCACAATGTAAATATACAATAAAACCGAGAATATATAAATTAAAATCATATAAATGTTACATGTAAATACATAAAAATATGTATACAAACAAAGCTTAGCATGTATACAACTAAGTAAAGTCGTGTATATACACCAATTAGTTCAACGAAAACCATAAAAAATTGTATATACAAACATGTATAAAAACAAAGCTTAACATGTATACAACTAAGTAAAGTTGTGTATATACACCAATCGATTCAGCAACAATCATAAAAAAAATCGAGATACATTCAGTTCGTACGAAGATACACCAATCGATTAAGGATATTACTTTTAGCAATTTTTAGAGATTTAGATCAATTAATTTAGAGATTTAGAGATTAAGTTTACCATTGAAAATTTACCATTGAAAAAGCTCAATTACCAGATCTAGATCAACATACTATATAAAACCGAGAAAAAGCTCAATTAATTTAGAGATTTAGATCAACATAATAAAATTTACCATTGAAAATCATCAAAAATACTATAGAAAAACCAGATCTATTAAAAACGAAATCAATCCGTAGAAAATTACCAGATCTTTGTTGAAACTTCAATGGTTAGAAGTCGGATAAAGAGCACGATGGAAGAAGACGCTAGATATTTCCAATTATGCTCCAACCAAAAGCCACCGGAAAATAACCCCGAGGAAATGGAGAGAATGCTCACGCTTTTACTGATTGAAGAGAGCGGTTTCTAGGTTTCGAGAATGGAATAGTCGGCTCTCAAAGGGATAGCAGATGATATGATTTTTTTTTGGAAATAAAATCAAAAAATAATCTTTCTATGGCCTAAATTTACGAAAGTCTACTTTATTCAATGGATCTCAACTCTACACTAATTTGTACCCTCAATCTCTATCGTACAATTTTTTTTAATCCTAAGGCTCTTATTAGATCACTAAGTAGCAACCTAATACTAGTATCTATAGAACCTAATACTTCATGTAGAATTCATTGTTATAATGAAGAAATTAAATATTGTTCTCCTTATGCGAATTAAATGTTGCTTCATAATGATGAAATTTTTCTTGGTGTTTCACCCTTTACCATCAAACTAAAACACAATCAATTGACGTTATAATTAATGATATGTAATTATGGTTTTGATTAATCAGTGTCATATAATTTCAATTAGATATTTTACCACATGTAATTATTTTCATAATCAAGCTCAATTAAGCACATATCTTATACATATCTTAAATATGTTGCCTATCAAGAGTATGCAGATGTTCGATGGGATATTCCGGAGGAGAATTGTGTTAAAATAAACACTGACGAGGCGGTGAAGGATGGTTTGGCAACGACGGGAGGTGTTATCCATGACAGTGATAGTCGTTGGCTTAAAGGTTTTGTTCACAATATTGCTTGGGACAACATCTTTCGTCAAGTTATCCTTGAAGCTAAGTCTCAATTAGTTATTCAACTGTTGAGTAAATATTTGTGTAGGAGTCACCCTCTTTTCAGCCTGGTTAACCAATGCCAAGGCTTAATTACTAGAATTGGACTATTTGATTTCGTCATGTGTACCGAGAGGCGAATACCGTTGCGTATCGCCTCGCGTCTATTGCTTTTAGTTTTTCGTTAAGCATGCATGTATTGTTTGCCCCGCATGGAGTTTTTTATTACTCTTTAACAATGTAAGATGTTGAACTATCCCCCGTTTAATAACTACTTAACTCATTTTTTATTAATTAATAAAATGTTCCCTTAAGAAGTTGGAGAGCGTCACCTCTCCTTTCTAAAAAAACAAAGAGTGCAGTTTCAATCAGCCTTTACTTCAATCAACTTCGATGTGGGAAGATTCCCAGTTCCCGCGATACAGTTTCACATGTCCCTATATACCTACTAATCCATAGTCTTGACGACGGTTATGGCATTTAGAATTGGCAATTTGGCATATGTATATATGTACATTGGGTTGAGTATTGGTAATTAATTAATGATAATGCCAGTTCATGAAATTGGCACCAAGAAATGCCAAGTCATGGATTTAAAGAGTAGAACTAGTAGTGATGCATGCTCATGATGACACATATATATGCAGTATTAAAGACAAAATTGGATTATGTAAAAATTATAATGTTGGTGCTTGCAGGTACTGGTATGATTGTTTTGCAATTGGATGGCAAACAAATTGTTGGAGGCTTTTCTATTGTGCTTATAATTGGCTGTCTTGTAGGCTGCTGCATTATAAATTATACTAATATATGCATGCTTGAAAGTAACCCATGCATATATATTATATCTCATAGTATCATGTGATATATATATGTATTCATCCCCCCTCAAACAGTCAAACCCTAACCCTTCGAGGACAAAAGCTCTTGATAGGCCTCTCGATAATTCACTTTCTTAAAAAGCTTTTTTGTGGATACTTTTTACCACACTCTTTTATGTGGTTTTTACTTCTTTTTTTTTTGTCTCCTGGCCTGTATGTACGTATATGGGTGAAAGGAGACAGTAAAAATGGTTACGGTGACATAAAATCATTTGTACCTGCAAAAAATATTGATAATTGACATATACTGCAAATGTACTCTAGGCAGAGTAAAAGATAAATTAAGTTTACAAAATTAATTTTAATCAAATGTTAACTAGCTTAGGTTATTTTGTAATGGGTGGGAGCTAGAGTTGTCAAAACTCGACCCCATCTGACTTAAAAACAGGCGCGAATTGTCCGAAATTTTTAGTGTTAGTGCACAAAAATTCGCCTTTAATGCATTGGTTGATTAATACTCCCTTCTTCACCTTCCGTTCGAATTGTCTCAAGTCACCAAGTGTGGCTGAATCAATCTGAACGAGCTCAAAATTAGGTTCCGACGGTGTGCTTCATTGGAGGAAAAGAAGATTGAGTTTGAACTAGCAGAACTGTTGAACTGAGGAAGAGCGACAAAGTGGAATGGGGATCGAGGTCTAATCGACAACGAGTCGACGACCAGATAGTACAACAACCGATGAAGTCGAGATTCGGCGTCAGGGTGGGAGATGCATGCTCGCTTAGCGAGAATAGAGAAAAGCCTTCTCAGAAGTCTAAGATGGATAGGCTACTAAGCTATATTGGCTTATTGGGTTTGGACTCTAAATGTCCAATATATCCGGTTAGCCGAATCGTTTTGGAACAGAAACCGAAACCGAAATTTGGGAAATTTTTGAACCGAAAATCGAACTGACTAGCATCGGTTTCGGTTTCGGTTCGGTTGGCTCAGTCTAAAATTTATGTTCTAGTCGAACCGTGCTCAACACTAATAGAAAATCGGATGGCTTGCGGGGCAAGTGGTAGGCCGACCGATTCTAAGGGTGTGTGGCTTGGGCTTTTCTCCACATAAATACGATAAGCTTGTTTTGAAAATACAAACATTGTAATTAAGACTCTTACTGACTTAGACATCGGAGGTAAATTAGGGGGTAAAACCTTTTTTATCTATTGGTTTGCAAGTTAAAGTCGGGATTAAGGTTGTAGAAGGTTAACACAACCTTTATATACCTTGACAAATTTTTATAGGAATCTAGAGCTTCATCTTATTAGATCAACTTGTGACTGGTAAATTGATTTTAGTTTCAATTTACTAATCTCCTACTCTTTATTTTTTGAGCGAAACTAATCACCTACTCTAACACTTACTCCCTCCGTCCTATAATATAAGGGATATTTCCTTTGTAAATTACAAAGGAAATGTCCCTTATATTATGGGACGAAGGGAGTAACATTTTTGCAAAATTTATGAGAAGGGAAAAAAGATCAATCCGGCGTCAATCTTGGCCTGCTTTCTTGTTAAAATTGCATGTGAAGTGCATAGGCTAAATTTATTAAACACATCGGTTATTGTGTTTCCTACATACCCCATTTTTCAGCCTAACACAACACTTATTAATTATAGTTTCTTTTCATAGCTTTATTATTGTACTCTCCATCTACAAACATTTGCCATATGAACACTATTTTTTATTTGAATAAAAAGTAGCATATTGAAAAAGATAGAGGGAAATAAAAACCCGTCCAAAAATGTCCTAATACTTATACTAGCTAGAAACTAATCAATCTATTACAACAACATCTACCCATGTAGAATCCGGTGTGAGCGGGATTTGGGGATCGATCTATTACCGTATTTGATTAAAAATACAAAAATAGCAAAACCAAGAACAAAACAGTATTTTTCATCTTCAAAACAACCGAAGATTCCGTCTTGTCCAACACCAAAAGGAGGAAGCACAAGAAAAAATCAGCAAGAAAGAGGACCACGTACGTACTGAAAATTTTGACATTTTTAGCCCATACAAATTACAATAAGAAAGAAAGTTTTTTTTTTTTTAAAGCAACTCTGAGAGTAACAACTCAATATTCCTTGTGGCAAAAGACTGACTCTTTCTTTATGTTTTTTAGTTTTCTTTTAAAAGAAATTAAAAAAATAATAATACATGTATCTTGCTCTATAAATACCTTCCAAGTTTCACACATTTCTTGTACCTCTTCTTCCAACCAAATCACAACACAAGTAACCTCTTCCCTTCCTTTGCAACAACACATCCCAAAAACCACAAAACCCACATTTTAAAAAAGGAATTCCAAAGCCTTAAAAATGGTGGAAATGCCATCCAAGGGAGAAGAAATGGCGGTGTCTAATTTGAAGCTTGAGAGGATGCTTAGCATGAAAGGAGGCAATGGAGAATCTAGTTATGCCAATAACTCCCAAGCCCAGGTACCCAATTAAATTATATTTGTGTACTGGATTAACACTTATGTTATATATAAAATCTCTAATATTTTTATTATTTGAGTACAATAAAAATATTGCCAATATATGTTACTTTTGTTAATCACATAAGATTAATTATAATTTACATATATATATAGAGGTTGATCACACTCATTAATTAGACAAACAAAACATGTGTTGTTGTTTATTTGGAAGCTAGGCCAAACATGCAAGATCCATGATGCACCTTCTGAAGCAAACCCTAGACAGGATGCAACTCATCAACCCCTACAAAGAGTCGACGCCGTTCGTGGTGGTGGATCTCGGCTGCTCCTCCGGCTCCAACACCCTCTACGTGGTCGACGTCATCGTCAAGCACGTGAGGGAGAGATACGAGGCGGCCGGGGCCCGCCCTCCCCCCGAGTTCTCGGCCTTCTTCTCCGACCTCCCCGGGAACGACTTCAACACCCTCTTCCACCTCCTCCCTCCTCTCCTCGAAGAAGCCACGTGTAACATGGAGGAGTGCCTGGCCGCCGAGTCTCACCGCAGCTACTTCGCCGCCGGAGTGCCCGGGTCCTTCTACCGGAGGCTTTTTCCCGCCAGATCTGTCGATGTGTTTCACTCTGCTTTCTCTTTGCATTGGCTCTCTCAGGTTTGCTTTAATTTCGGATCTTACAAAATTATTCTGTCTAGCTTTGTTCAACAGCATGGAACGTGTAAGCAAGACAAAATTTTCAAATTTTGCTTCAGACTTTCTATTTATAAACGGCACTTAATTATATATGTAGGATTTATACATAAGTTTAAAATTCAGCCCTTTTTTAGTTTATGTTATTTCAGCATAAGGTAATGGATTTATCACTATATATTCACATGTCTTCACGTCTATTTCTAATAATTGTTAATATACTACTAGCTAGTCTTTTTTTTTGGTTGGAACTACTAGCTAGTCTTTAATTGCTGAATCCAAGGGTTTATTTCTAAATAGAAAATGATAAGATTAGTTACTGTTACGTGTAGCTTTTACCTACTTAGCACAATTTATTAATATTTAAATATATAATAATGATGAAGATTATATTAGAATTTTACTGTACGTAGGTCCAAGTTAATCAACTTCTTTTGTCAAGGATATGTATCAACAACAGATATCGGCTTTGCTAAAATACACATAGTCATAGAATACAAGTCATTATTGTAAGGGGAAAAAACTACAAAGTCATGGTCCAACACCAGAATTGCCGACGGTTGTGGAACTCAAGTTTGTCTATAGTCAAAGGATTCGAGTGCCAAAATGACCCTTGTCCATTTATTTTCACCTCAGCCGTTTATTTTATTTTATTTTCAAACTTCTGATCCTTAAAGTGAAAGTGAATCTTTATAATCAATCCCAAAGCTACGTATTTTATTTTTTTGAATTTTTTGTGCAGGTGCCGGAGAGTGTGTTGGACAAGAAGTCAGGTGCATACAACAAAGGAAGGGTGTTCATCCATGGAGCAAGTGAGAGCACAGCAAAAGCTTACAAGAAGCAATTCCAAGCAGACTTGGCTTCATTCCTCAGAGCCAGATCAGTGGAGATGAAGAGAGGTGGGGCCATGTTCCTAGTTTGCCTGGGCAGGACCTCTGTGGACCCCACCGACCAAGGCGGGGCCGGCCTCCTCTTCGGGACCCACTTTCAGGATTCCTGGAATGACCTCGTCCAAGAGGTAAAAACAGCTACCTACAAAATCAATACAACATGTTCAGTCAAACTTTCTGTGTGGTTAGAATCATAATAATAACATGGCTTTGCCCCCTTTTTGAAGTTTTTTCCTTTCTGGGTTCGTGAGAGAATTTTGACAATTGTCCAGGAGGCCCCCACTATGCATAACCCAGAAAATAGCAAATCAAATTTGAAACAAAAAGATAACTGACTTCTGCTCAGAAAAGGATGGGAATCATATCATGTCGGATTACGATGGAAAAAAAAAAACAAGTATTTGGCCAAGATCCAACGAGATGACCTATTCCCAATATATTCCAATCATGCGAATATATTTCACTCGGTCATGATTGATCGATTCGTTTTCAAATTAAATCAAACTGTAATTGCATCATTTAATAAAATAATAAAAATTCAATCCAAGATCAAGATGATTAACCTTTCGGGGTTTTTTTGCAGGGACTAATTACGAGTGAGAAGCGCGACACATTCAACATTCCGGTGTATGCGTCAAGCTTGCAAGACTTCAAGGAAGTTGTTGAGGCGAACGGGTCATTCACCATAGATGATCTTCAAGTCTTCAAAGGAGGAAGCCCATTAGTAGTAAGCCAACCGGATAACCCAGTTGAGGTGGGCCGGGCTTTAGCCAACAGCTGCAAGAGTGTGGCAGGGGTCCTAGTCGAAGCCCACATCGGGGAGCGGCTCAGTGAGGAGTTGTTCACGCGGGTCGAACGCCGTGGCACCAGCCATGCCAAGGAGTTAGTGGAGAACCTGCAGTTTTATCATATAGTGGCATCACTGTCTTTTGCATAGAAAGAAATTTGGCTTCATCTTTTCCTTCTGTCAACATTTTAACCTTCTTTTCCAGCCTTTGTTTTGTTGCACAGTCCATAGAATAGTAGTAGACACACCAGAAAGGAGGAAAAAGACTTATCCTATGTGCTCCTTTTTAGTAGTCTATGTGGGTGTATTAAATTGGGTTTGTGGGTCTCATGATCTTTCTGTTATCTTACAGTATTAGCTAACAAGTAAAAGAACCTAGTTTTCTTTCTATACTTGCCCTCTCCTTTTCCCTCTTCACATAAGATAAATTAATTGGTTAGTTATTTCAGTTATATCCCAAAAAGTGAATTACTTTAACACTAATTGTAATCATGGAAGTAAAAATTCTCAATCACTTTCCTCAGGGTCAAAAGATGAAATATATTTACTTAAATTAAACAAACAGTATTCCCCAATCCCCATAACTTTATTCATTATAGTTGATCAAAAAGCGTTGAGTCCATAGCTTTCTTAAACAGGAATGTCAAACATTATTAGGACTATTCTCTATCTTTAAATCTTATCATCCCTTTTGATAAAGGAAAAAAAAAACTATTCAAATCTCTGTGCAGATTCTTGCATTCAAACCCAGAAGAAAATATAGCATTCTCAAATACATAAAAAGTGGATATAGTGGATAGAATTTTCAGACATAATTATGTATGCAGTCATTTCAATGCACATGCCAGAGTGCTAAGCGTAACAGTGAACGTTCCGCAAGACGGGGTATCTGGTTGCAAGCAGGCAGAGCAAATCATCATGGTGTTCCATATGAAAACGAAACAAGGATGCATTCAATCAAGCAAATGCTTTGAAAAGAAAAGGCAACTTCATCAGCATTATCTTTTACAGAAGGAGAAGAGATAAGGAACAATTGTCAGCCAAATGTTTCATTCATCATGTTTCATATGAGGAACCAACCAGCCAAAGACAGGAAACACAAGTGAAAAAAAAAAAACATAAAGAAATAAACCAAAGTATGCCATAAAGCCTGTGATATCATGGTGTCTATAGATAATGTTACTCTGTTCAGTCAAATTCAGGTTGATAAATACACATCAATATGCAGTCCAGCAAAAGATAAGCAGGGGACCAAAATGAGCAGACTATGCTTATGGCTTTCTCTAGTATGGCCAAAGGACAAACCTACTGACCTGCAGATGAATTTCAAGGGATTCCCTGAATGCACAACTGCAAACTTTGTTGCCTTGTGTGCCTCATTAATTTTCTCACGCAGTGGCTGATAATTGCTGTCATGATGATACATATGATGAGAAACCAATGCAGGTTTTGTGGCAGTCCTGGTTGCACTCCTAGAATTGCACTTTGGAACTAATGGGTAATTCATGGCTGATTAAGTTGGGTGGTGGGAGTAGGAATAGTCCGAGACTTGGTAATGAGATGAATAATCTGGTGGGGTAGCAGGAAAGGTGCTCTTTGAAAAAATTGGATATGATTGGATGATGGACTTTCCTCTGAGGATAATTGGTCATTTGTTCTTGTGGGTAAGATGGCTGATGATAATGTAGAGACTAACTACAATTTTAAGACCTGCCTGTTGTAAGTAGAGAGTGATAATTGTTGGTCAGATCATCAGAAGGGAAAGAGGGGGATGTGGATGAAAAAATTGACAGAATGCTGTCGTTTCAATTTATCTCACATTGAGGGGAAACTAGTTGATTAGGTTCCTGTCCAGGATTGATATCACCTCTAGGCTTTCCCGGTTCTTAGTCCTGTAATGTTGAATAGCTAAATTTTACGCAAAGTATGTAAAACGAGGAGGGAAAAGAAAAGAAAAAACGTACATTTTGTGACCTCGGGGACAAATTCTCAGAGGTAGACAAGAACTTATTCATCCTCGAAAAGGGAGAACAAAGGAATGTAGCAACTAGTTTTAGAACCTTACATATCCACTCAGAGAATCTGAAGATGTTGGAAAACTGTCTTCACTACCAGGAGTACCCGGTGCAGGCCTTCTACCAAGATGTTGGAAATCTGCAAATCTCTGTTTCTGCTCAAGCTGTTTAATGGAATCATACCATAAAAATCCAATTAATGTTTCTCTTGCAACATACATCAAACATTAAATAAATCTCTGCCCAAGAGAAACTGTGAATTAACTTGTTCTAAGGGTCAGGAACTCGAATCTGGTAAAAGGTCACTGAATTGGTTAAGAATCTCAAAGAAGATGCTTGCAGCATAGAAGGTTTTGGCAGTATTTCTGAAGCATAACCAATGAATCAATAACTGAGAGAGTGTAGATATTAGAAGCGATTGTTTCACCATTTCTTCTTTTAGTTCACAGGAACTGGGTGATTGAAAGATTTTGTCTTGGTATTTAGACTTAGAGGCCAAAGCTCAAATGCAATAAGACAGTAACATGTTAGGGAGAACCTTTAGCTTCAAAAAAATGAAGTTTATTAAATACAGATTAGATGTGATAACCTACAACCCAGCATAAGTTGAAGATAGATCTTTTATTCTAATATAATCTTCAACCTTCTTCACTTTATCCATCATCCTCGACCTAGATTCAAGCCAACTTTATCCACGAGTATTTGTCATAGGCACTTAAAAGATTTTAATATAAAAATTACTAGAGTTAACTCAACTTACAAAGACAATAAAATTAAGTGAATAGAAGTTTTTGGAAACAAGTCCTATGCTCATGTGAACAACAGTTATTACAAAATAAGATTACCAATGAGAATAAAGTTTGCCATATGCTTTCATGCGTGACACACATACATAAAAGCACAATAAGCCAAACATATAAGCCCATTGAGGTTCGAGCCCAAAACCAATTCACAATGAGTGGAGTAGCCCATGGACCTAATTAAAATTGTATTTAAGCTAGCATACAACATTATATCTTTGGGGCATACATCCTGTTAAAAGGCTCGTCAAGAATTACATACATATATCTCTGTCTCGATGCATTTGATTATATGAGTTATGACTCTTTTGTTACCTCTTTTAGATCAATCAATTCAGAAATAAAACTTGCCAACAAACATATAAAGAGTACTAAAGTCACTTGTGGAAGGATATTATGTGATCTAACTTCTGAGCACAGTCACATACTCGCACTTTTAGTAAGTCTCATACAGTTCAAACACAAGGCCAGAAGAACAATATGTTTAGGTCTTGCATGTTTTTGCTAATGATTAATATTCCCATGGCTAAAGATTTAAGATGAGAATAAGAAATAGAGATCATTAATGAATCCTCTCTTGGAAAAGCAAATCTTGACAGCCAGATTAAACTTCTAACAAATCAATCACAAATTTTAACTATTTTTATTTTACTTACCTGCAGTCCAGATGAAGAAGATGATTCCCATTAGTACTAAAGATGTGTACTCTGTTGAAAGAGACAGTTAAAATAGTTATCATTTCCTAATATTAGCAATAATAAACTAATGCATTCCATCAATGTGGAAATCAATCACTGGATTCCAATTTATTAGGAAGCCCATACTTCATATTTAAACTTGTGAAATAATCACCTACATAATCTTATTTGAAATATTGTACAAAACTCAAGTAAATGCTGTATTCACCTTAATGCAGGGTACAGAAAGTTCCTTCTTCTTTTTGTCCTGCATCAGTAGTCACAACCAGCTATTGATTATTGTAACTGCAAAGTGCAAACACACAGAGAACCTACTTATTCCGCCTCATTAAACATAATAAAAAAAAGGATAAAACATTAGGTCTGATCTCAACACACCAAATTAGCATTTCTAACTTTAAATTTGGCAAATCACGCAATGACAACTTCAATCAAGGATCAAACCTTTTCAACCCTCGCTCCATCGAATACAAACTACCTGCTTGAACCAATTCAAAGAGACGAAAACAAAATCCAAATAAACGATCAGAAGAAGAAAGGAATGCCTAGGGTTTATCGGTGACGGTAGGGTATGGACTTGAACAGATGAAGAGGAAAGGCTTACAGTAGTATGCAACTAATACAGCTTCGCTGATCAATTCGCATTGCCATGGCTTCCTTCAATACTTCTTCTGCTCAAAACTCGGAGTTTACTAGGCGAGAAAAGCCATCATGCTGACATGCCAATGAATTTCGAACTTCCTTTATTATACTCACTCGGTCCCATATTGTTTGTCAAAGTTGCACAATTATTAAGCAAACTAGTGTTATTCCCATACCTTATATCGGTTTAATATAAAAATCATTTTATAAAAATTATTTTCGACTTTTTCTTATAAAAAATTTAAAAAAACATTTTTTCTAAAAATCACACTTTTTAGTGTTATTCATGTTTCAAAATAATTTTATTTCTAACTTATTATTTTAATAATTATTCGGAATAAATTTTCACCATTGAATCTTATTTTCTTTAGTAATAATAATTATAAAATTTTAATTTGTTTCGAAGAAAAGAGTGGATGGTAGTTTTTGAGATAGTGGGGAAGTGGTTAAGGTAAAAGTGGATTAAAAATGAGAAATCAAAAATCAAAAAATATTTCAAATTTGCCATGTGGCTTAAATTTTTACAAAGACTTGGTTTTTGTTTTATATTTGTACTAGGGTAGATAAGATCGAGAAAAAAAGCAAATGAGAGAAGACCGAGAGAGGTTGTGATGACATGGGTAAAGAGTAAAAAAAGAAGAAAAAAAATTATCAAAATATTAAAGGGGTAAATTTTTTATTAGATAATGGAGGTCAAATGTGAGATTAGAGATAGGGATATTGATATAAAAAAAAGGAAAAATTACTCAAAATAATACCAACTTTTGCCTATTGACTCAAAATAATACGAACTTTTAAATTGACTAAAAATAATACCAACTTTCATCGTATTAACTAAAAATAATATTAACTTTCATTGTACTAACCAAAAATAGTATAGCGGTGTTTTTTATGAAAATTTTAGCAAGATATGTGATGTGGACATTGAAATATGTTGGTTGGTCATTAATAATATCAACTATCGTTAATGCCACAAGGTGAAATGAAAATTTATATAATGTAAAGTGATACTATTTGTATGCGAAATGGTAATTTATATGATGATAGTGAGTAATAATCACATCAAAGTCTTAGTCATCAATATTTTTTAATGTTTAGTCAACAAATTTTGATAGACATGTCATATGTTTTGCCAAAATCTCCACCGAAAATGTCTTTGCACTATTTTTTATTAATACAATGAAAGTTGGTATTATTTTTGGTCAATTTAAAAGTTCGTATTATTTTGGATAAATAGGCAAAAGTTGGTATTATTTTGAATAATTTTTCCTAAAAAAAAAGGTGGACAAACTTATTGGGATACTAGTTATATCCGTCGTACCATGTGAGACTACGACTCACATTAAATATGAGCATATTTATTTTAATATAATGGTACATAAAAAATAAAAAAAATTATACTCACATACAAAAGTTTTTTATTTTAAGAATCAAGTAAATTTTGAATTTTTAAATTTTTATAAATAAATAGAGAGAAAAATTATTTAAAAATAAATTTGGGTCAAAGTCGATGTGGTGGCTCAAAAAGATACAACTTTAATATAGAGTCACGCTCAGGTGGCACTTATTGATAGAAAAATGCGGGCATTATTACACCGTTAGATTACATGTATGAACGGTCCTGATTAAAACAAAATAATTTAACAAAAAATACATATGAGAGACGCGCGTTAGTTTTAATGGCACGGAGCGTAATAATGATAAAATTTGTGTTGCCAAGACAAAAATACCCCTTACCTAAAAATCCCATCTCACGTCATCTTCAAGCTTCATTCTCTGAACAAACGCCGTAAAGCACGATCGCCTCAAGCAACTAAACACATTTGTGGGGGAAATCTACCATCAACTTGAGAGATCTCTTGCACTCTAGCTCAATCCAAAGTGCCGATTTCGGTTCATCAAAAGCATGAAGAAGGAAACAAAGAAAGGTATGCATGAATTGAATTTTAATTTTCTAGGGTTTGTTTTTGGGAGTTCAAGTAGAAATTTGCTTGCAATCTACAAGTGCTCCATGTTTATGATAGCAAGTTTGTTTAATTTTCTAGTTTAAAATTCTAAGTTGCAAAGAAACAACTCAATCGTTTAATTTTTTTTTTTTTTACTAAAATCAGTTAGCCCCAAATTCCCAATTTTTAGCCCTTTGTTCTTAGTAAGTAGAAATCTCAATGATTTTCACATGTATTGGTCGGTGAAAAGAAGAATGTTAGTTCATTGTTGAAGTTGTCTACTAAGTCCTCTTAGGAGAAATCTCAATGTAAGTTTCTATAGATCTTGTTATATTAGTGACAAATGAGAAATGTGCATTTGACACTTGAGAAATTATGTATTTGGTAGCCTATTAGCTCAAATGGTAGAGCATTGTGCATGTGTACATAGATGTGAGTTCAAATCCCACATAGGCTAATTCTTGATACGGTCATATCTTTTTGTTCATATCGGTTGCTCTATTAGTTCATGACTTTTTAAGGTATGATTCATAGTATTTCTTCTTATGGTTCCTAAATTTTGTACCATGCTTTTTTGTTCATAACAATTATTCTTTTGGTTCATGTTTGAATAACCTTAGGTTCATCAAAGTTCATCTTATGGTTCATGTCGTTTAGTTCATGTTAGTTATTATTTTCTTTTGTGATTATTGGCTCATAGTACTTGTTCTTTCAGTTCATGTTTTTGTAAGCTAGGTTCATTATAATTCATATGGTTCATGACTTTTAATTCTTAATAGTTTATCTTATAGTTCATGTCATTTGGTAGCCTATTAGCTCAAATGGTAGAGCAATGTGCTTGTGTACATAGATGTGTGTTCAAATCCCACATAGGCTAATAATTCATACGGTTGGTTCATTATAGTTCTTCTTATGGTTCATATTTTGTAATCTCAAGTTCATAATAATTTATCTTGTAATTCATGTCTTTAAAGTATACTCGTTGTTATTTTTGTTCATAACTTTTGGTTCATGACATTTATTCTTTTGGTTCGTATATTTATAAGTACAAGTTAACAATATTTCATCTTACTTAGTTCATATTGTTTAAGATTCATGAAATTTAAATTATAATAGTTGTTATTTTATGTCATGGATAATATAGTTCACAAATAATATTCTATTGGTTCATGCTATTATATGGTTAGGTTCAAAAAATTGTCAATAAGGTTCACAAATTTTAATTCATAAAATATGTCATGTATTGTATTTCATAATTAAATGATATTTTGTGGGTTCATGTCCTTATGCGATTAGGTTCATAGCAATTGTCATAAAGGTTCATGAAATTTAATTCACACAATACTTGTTATTTGTGTTATATATTCTAGTTCATAAATCATATTTCGTGGGTTCATATATTTGAATGTTAGGGTTCATAATAAGTGCTCTTATGGTTCATGAACTTTTTGCTCGTAGTAGTTAGTGTCATGACTTTAATTCCAACTTAAAAACATGGAATGTCAATATGGTTCATGACATTTTATCAAAGAAGAAGCAATAAAAATAGAGAAAATTTTAAAAGGTAAAAAGAGCCCAAAATTCTAAAGTTTACCATTTAGGCATTTTATCGAACACCTGGTGGACAATGAAGAAAATTATATGGCCTTTAGCCTTTGTTTTCAATCCAAAAGTTCAAATCGCATATGCAAAACATACACAAATCTTCATACATTTGGGTAAATTCAACAAAAATCGGTGCAAGGAACACAAATACATGTAATTTGAAGAGCAAAAGCTCACAACTTTTGAAAAATCCCTAAATTTGATATAAACCATTTAAAAGCAATCTATAACAAAATCCATCAAGAGATAACAAAAATTGGGGACAAATCAACAACAAAATAGATCCAGAATAGAAGAAGGGAGGAGAAAATAAAAAGAGGAGAAGGATTTTGATCGAAAAGCGTTGAACGACATCTACACATGTACAAAGCTGGAAGATGGTTGAATAGTAAACATGAGGAAGAAGATAATAGAATAGCTAAAAGACGAAAATAACCATCTGTGTCATCCACTTATAAAAATTCACTTAAACGCGTGTAAACATCCTGACCATTAAAACACAACGATCGGACGGCTCACAATTGCCCGCATAAAACACTGTAGTGTTAATACGCATGTGATCGTAATTCCTTTAATATATATGGACAAATTTTTTAACGAAAATTTAATTTTTAAAAAATCTTTGACATCATAAATGAATAAAAAGACATGGGTAATATAATTTTTATCATCTTATAATTTTTTTTTATCATAACTTGATTTAGAAAACTTTTATAGAAATAGATATATAGATATAGATAATGTAATCAACTATATACTTATAATCTATGTATATATATTAAAGACGCAAGGAATAAGACCACCACATTGCGCCACCTAGGATTTTCCTACGTGTCGTTCCCACATGAAGCCACCTAGGATTTCGCCACATAGGATTTTTTATTTTGAGAATTTATATATGTTGATATTATTTTAGGATAATATAGAAATAGGATAAATTAATCTAGAAAAGTATCTATCTAAAATAAAGATGTTATCTAATGTTAAATCTTAAGTATTAAGGTTAAATATTTGATATGGTAATTTATTTAACGTAAAAGATTATATCTAAAATCAAAAAAATTATAAAAGCATTAAATATTTGGTAAAATGTTATTGATGAATATTATTTATAATAATTTATTTTAAGTTATTTTTTCTATCACAATATAAGCTATATGCATGCCACGTATGCTTTACCATGTGCCACCTAGGATTTTTCATATATGTCATTCTCACAATTTATATCTATTGAAAAGATTCTATCTAACATAAAATAAACTATAGTATATATTAGGATAGATTATGAGTATATAATTGATTATCAGTTGATTACATTATCTTTATCTATATATCTATTTGTATAAATGTTTTGTTATATCAAATTATGATAAAAAAATTACAAGATGATAAAAATTACATTATCTATGTCTTTTTATCCATTTATGATGTATATTTTTTTTAAAAAAATTAGATTTTGGTTAAAACATATGTCTATAAATTTATATTAAAATTGTATCTTTTTGAGCCACTACATTGACTTTGGCCCAACTTTATTTTCAAAATTTCAACTTTTATTTATATTACTTATCTTTTTCTAACAGTTGTTCTCTCTATTTATTAATAAAAATTGTAAAAACTAGCTATACCCGCCGTACCATGCACGACTACATGAATTTAATACGTAATTTATTTAATGAATATTATTTTAATTTAATATACAAAACTTATTTATTAGAGAAAAAAATTATATAAAATTTTACAATTGTGTCATGTGAAACGGGGCCAAAATTTTTAAGGTGAGGACACTATAATTTTGATGGCTTAATGATAATTTATTTATGCAAAAATATAAATAAAGATGATTTGAATTAGAATAGTTTAATTTTAAAAATCTTTTACAAAAAATCTAAAAAGGTAGCAATAATCTAGATTCTTGTAATTTGCTTATCAAATTCAATTCTTAAAAAAATTTGAATGAAAATTAAAAATATACTTAATAAGAAAAGATGAAAAAATATAGATAAAGAATAAATTTTTAATGATAAGAAAATCATATATTTACATAAATAATTCAAAAAGAAAATTAAGGAAAAGATAATGTAATTTTGTTTTTACCAAAAGTCAATTTAGGCAAGTAATTATCTAGATTGAAAGTTCTGTTTTTATCAAAATTTTATTAAGATAAATATTTTATATAAATGGATAAAAAAATAAAGATAAAATAATTTTCTTTAATTTTAAATAAAATTTGAATTTAATTTTTTCATATAAATAGATAAAAAATTAATTGGAAAAACTAAATTAATATATCTATCTTAATATATAAGATTTAAGTTCAAGTAAGAAAAGTTCTTAGAGTAAGAATTGATGGACAATTCTTGAGCGTAGGATTAGATTAGATTTAATGGTTCAGATTAAATGGGTAAAAAGGATGGGTAGGATGTGTACATTGGATTACATCCCATTTCCGTAAATTAAGGGATTGATTTAATTTATTATAATTTTTTTCTAAAATTGATTAGATATTACCCAAAACCTAATTGCAGAATAGTCGGTTCACTTTCTACCCATCGCTTTCTTCTCCATATCAGAATCGACGATTTGTCTGCTCCTCCCGAATGAAATTCCAGACTCCATCCAATTTCGATCCATTCGAAGTTCGATTAAGGTTAGCTTATTCCACTATCATAATTTTTGGTAAGATTCAAAGCTTTTGTTAGTAAACTCTTTCAAATCTAAGAAGTGTAATTTTACAGCGGGAGAAATTGGTGTTCACGAGTTTTCGGTGGGGTAATCGCCGAGAATCAATTCAGAAGACCGGATCTGAAAGGTAAGCTATATAATTAGAGTTTTGAATTAGTTATTTTCTATTAGGGATCGAAATCGACATATATTTAGATTGAAAGTGATTTTAGGGTTCCAACTTTGGTCGACAATAACCATACGATTTTTCATGTATTGAAGGTAATTGGAGGTAAGATTTTCGTGTAACAACAATGTCTCCCAAGAAGAGAAGACGCCTTTGTAAAGGTGAGATTGTTTATAGCATGATTTTCTACTACAATAGTAATAGAATTTTAGAACTTTCCTTTGCGAAATTGTGTTTGTTGAAACAATCAACTTACAAATTCTGAGTAGTAAAAAAATCAGCTTACAAATTATGTAAAGTTGAATCCAATGTACCTTCATTAAATGAATTTTCGAATTTTCTAATTTACAACGGCGCATTCATAAATTATCATTGCATATTCATTACAATGTATGGTTATATTCATATATGTTTACATGGTTTTTGATTATTGTTAGTTCATGTTATATATTCATTAAGAATGGATGATATGCATGATTTTTATCATTGTATTCATGGTGTTGTTTAAAATGTATCTCGCATTTCTTGCTTTCAACGTTGCTTATTCATTAATTCTATAGTTATATTCATTCTTTTCTTTGACTATTTCAATAGCATCTTGCAAAAAAAGCTCATGATTTGAATATGTTTAATTCAATTCTGCGCAATTCGTAATCTACTATATTATATCATACTTTTTAATTTGCATATCCATATTTAATATGATCATACATTTATCTATACTCTGATATATATGGTTGCTTATTCATGATTTTACGTAGTTATATTCATTGTTTTATTTGACTATATTCATGCTTTTAGGTATGATGATCAGTTTGAGTCCTTCTATATTATAAGGATATTTGGATCTAGCAATTCATGGAAGGTATTTTCAAATCAGGTATGTATGTTTTGAATTTTGATATTCGTGCTCATTTATATGTATTCATGATTCTGATCTGGTATATTCATGCTTTTTATTAGCAGTAGTCATGAATTTTAGTGAGTAATTATAAATGTAAAAAATACATTAATGAAACTAGTTAATTATATTCATGATAATTATATTGTATATTCATCCATTTGATTGATTGTATTCATGGATTTAAATGTAACTAAATCTCGATAACATGTAATGGTATGCATTATGTTCGATGATTGTAATAACATGTTCAAGATTTTCATTAGTTATATTCAATCATTTAGCATGCAACAGTCAATTTTGAAGTTGACGACATTCATAATTTTAATTGGTTATAACTAACTTGCTTATATTCATGCTTTTATATGTATATTCATGTTTTATATGGTTATATTCATTGTTTGAATCATTATATTTATAATATTAGCTGTTTTTTTACGCAGGTGCCCTAAGAAGATTGGATCGTGATCATCTTGTTGATATAGATACTTCGGGAACTGACGCTAATGAGACCAGAAAAGGATGATGGCAATATTTTAGCGTTGAATACCATGTTGTGCCAATACCATTGTACTTAGTTTTGTTAGTGCAATATTAGATTGTGATATAGTCGGTGATATTCGTGTAACTTGGTGGTGATATTCGTGTAACTCGGTGGTGATTATCATGTAATCGGGTGGTGATATATGTATCCTTATATTTAGTTAGTGACACAATTAATATTCATTTTCTCATATTCGATATTCACTATTACATATTTTTTATAGAACGAGTGCATATTCATTTTATAAATATCGTTACTAATAACATGAGTGGAAGAGAAAATTAGACAATATAAATGAACATTACTATCGCATGCGATGAATATCACTTATACAAAAAATGAATATATGTAATGTGTTTTTTTTATCAAGTAAGAGTTTGGTAGTGGGTTGTTACCCAATACCAGAAGCGTTGATCGCCTCGAAATGCGAGGGTCTAGAGATACAATTTATAACCCGACCCCGTTGTAGCACGTGGTGGGTGTCGAACACTCGGGAAGTCTACTCGATCGATGTGCCTAGATACTAGGAAGCTAGAAAGGAGAGCATAAAACAAAGGAAAACAAAGAAAATAGTTGGGACCGACACTGAGGTCACGTCGGGCCCGAGGTTGGCGACAAGAGGAAGTCGGGACCGACACTAGGTAAGTCGGGCCCGAGGTAGCTGGGGATGTCAAACTTCAAAGATTTAAAAGTAGATCTTGGGCTTTTGGGTTCCTTCCCTAGTAGATTAAGGCTTTTCCACCCCAAATTCAAGCAATGAGTGATGATCGGACTAGGATCGAGTGCTTTCGCCCTCGTTCCAACCACTTCTACACCTCGATCATTGGGGAAATCCCCTTCGAAGCAAGGTCTTGAGATTGACACATGTTCACTTCCGCTACTTTGCCAATCTCAAGCCTTGATTCTCAACTTTCGCAAGGAATTGTAGCTCTATGTAGAGTGGGTTCCTTAGATCAAACACTCAAGGCTATGGAATTGGGGTTTCTAGCCTAAACCTAGCTAGGGTTTTCCCCCATAATCCAAGATCAAGGAGATCTACTCCATGTGACAAGAAAAGAAAGCAATCAAATCAAAAGGGAAAGCAATCATCATAATCAATCTCAAAACAAAGCAAAGTTTCATTCAAATCCAAAGCAATCCACAAATTCCAATCAAGGGTTTTCAAATCCACAAGAACAAAGCAAATCAAAACAAATCTACCAACAAAACCTATCAAGTCTTCCTCTCTTGGCCGATTCTCTCTCTCTTCCTCCTCCTCTCCTTCCTCCTTGCTCTCCAAGTATCCTCTTGGTTCCTTTTCCAAGTGTGGGAACCCTCTCCCCCCTTTTGTGTGTATGAGAGGGAAGCCTTTCTTAGAAGACAAGAGGGCCATTTATAGATTAGATGAGGGGCAAAAGTGGAAGTCCACAAATTCGTGCCTTGGAGCCCAAGTAGTTCGGTGACCGACTCGGACCGACACGAGGACCTCGGGCCCGAGTTACTGTGCATCTCGGTCCGAGGTTGGAAACTTCAAAGTCGGGCCCGACGTGGTTGCAACTCGGTCCGGACCTCTTTCCACCTTCTTCTTGTTGGCTTCTCTTGTTCTTCTTCATGGCTTGCTCCTCTCTTTCCCGCTTTAACTTGGCCTTTGCTCCATGTCTCGACCCTCCTTCAAATCGATCCTCGATTCATGCCAAATTACCTACAAAACACATAAAATGCGCATAGTCTCCGAATCTCATAGAAATACGGGAACTAAGCTAAAAAGGAACAAAACGCACAAGAAAAGGGGAAAAAGAAACATATTTACAAAGGAAATCACATATGAAAACACCACCAAATAGAGAGACATCAAAATACCTCATACTTAAACTTGCTTGTCCTCAAGCAATAACAATGTAAGCAAGACCGAAACATAATCTTCAAGTAAAGCCTCGTATGAAAACACATTTTAAGCACAAGTGATTGATATTCAAGCGAGATTACATCATCACACATGATTAAGTGTTCCAAGGAATAAAGTTAATGCAACTAAGCCTCACTTTAGGGATATGTGAATGTGTATCACTCATCATGTGTTTGGGTTTAGAAATGAACACTCAAGCTCAAAAATCATGCAAGTAAGGACTTTACTATTGAAGCTAATATCACTAATTCCTCCACCTAGAGATGCCTAATGCAAAGTACACAAAGAATTTCGAACTTGGCTCAATGGAGGTCCTCAAAGAGGTTCCATTCGGCCGGGTTGTAATGGGGCTTTTGGTATTTCTCAAGGTGGGAATTATTTGGTCTTGTGGTGCTTTCAATGGGGATTGAACAACCTAAACTCTCACCAACTTCACCAAAATTCCACAATTACTTTCACACTCACCCAAAAGACTTAACATTTTCCTTTCAACCCAAAATTTCACTTAACATTCCACTTCATCTTTGCTCTTAGGCTTTTTGTTGGATTTTCCACACTTTCTACATTTGGACCGACTTTCTTATGACATCGGGCCCGATGTTGCTTGTAACTCGGTCGGACCATTTTCTTCACTTAAGCTCTTTGCTTTATTCCACTTTACACTTCCAACATTTTCTTTCTTTCTTTTCTTTCTTTTTTCATTTTTTTTCAACAAAGATGCACTACCCACATGATTCATAACACCATTCTTTGCCCTTAAACCCAAGAGAATCTCAACTCTTCAAATACAATCCCAACCTCTCTTCTAAAGTCCAATCCCATAAGGGTCAAGTCATATAAGGCTAGGAATAATATTTTTGAGGAGTTTCACACAAAGGCTTAGGCTAGAACGGGGCTACAAACAAAGGATTAACTTCATGGTAGGATATGGAACATTTATGTGACTAGAAGAATAAAGTTCAAAATCAATGTGACGATGCTAGGACAATCCTCATGACGATCTTGGAAAATAGATAAACACCGCAATAGCAAGTTTTACTAAGCATGAATGAGCTAATCACACAAGAAACATGAGGAATATGCAAATATGAACAAGCATCCCTAAAATGGCCAAAAATCAATCTCACAAGGGTCACTCATACTTAGTTGCATAAGAACTCATCCTAGAACTCACATGTTCAATAAAACAAGCAAGATATCATGATCACATCAAAAGCAACATCATTTTAGAGGCTAAACTATCCAAAAATATGCAAAGGAATTTACATGCTCACATCATCATTAGCTTTTATTTTGGCAATCTAAGATGGGAATTTCTAGTCCAAAACCTACAAAACACAAAATCTTTTTGTTGTTTTTAACACAATTTTTCAATTTTTTTTTGAATTTTGCAAATATTTCTCTAAAACCAAAAACAAATACTCATCCATTCAAGACCAAATTAATCATCCATGTCTTTCATCAACCACAAACCAAGAAACAAACATCCCAAATACAAACTAGAAACACAAACTAAATATCCTCAAAATAACAAACAAACATAAACAAGTGAAATCATGAACACACTTACCCCCACCCCATACTTAAAATTTTGATGTCCCCATCAAACAAGGAAACCAAAACTTAAAAGTAAAAGAGAAGAGTATGAAAAGCTCACAATTTCTTATTCTTCAATGGCATGTATAGGATCACTCGAAGGGGTTGTCACGTCTACGTCCTCTTTGGAGCCTTGCTTGCCGCTCCCTCTCGTACACTTGCTCTTGGTAGAAGTCTTGTGGTGGTGGTTGAAGTTGAGGCTCCGGGCGTGTCCATTGGTCCTCACGGGAAGGGAAGTTCCCGCTCATCCACGTGTTGAAGCTATCTTGGACCCGCCACCTTTGGTCTTCCACCTCCCTAAGCTCCTCCACCTCTTGTCTAGTGTAGCCGAGGGCTCGGTTCATCTCTTGTTGGCTAGCTTGGAAAGAACTTTGTTGTTGGAGCATTTGTTGTTGTTGTTGGTACATTTGTTGTTGATGTTGGTACATTTGTTGTTGTTGGAGATTCACTTGATGGACCTCTTGGAGAACATTTTCTTGTTGAAGTTGGAGATGGGCCATTTGGTTGGCTAAGAAGGACATGTCCACCGGTTGTTGTTGCTCGGGAAACACCATTCCCGGACCGTACCATTGGGCATAGCCTTCATAACCGCCACCTTGAGCTTGCTCTCGCCTTGCACCGCTCCCTTCTCCACGTTCATAATGCCTCAGGACCTTACCACCATGGAATGAACTGGACTGACGTTGAGGGAAGTCGGGCCCGACTTGGTGTGTACCTCGGTCCGCCAGTGTTGGAGCTTGGTGCGTGGCTCGGAGGTTGGGCATCAAACCTTGGAAGCGCTCATCTTCTTCATTTAGCTCTTGATCAACTTCCATGTCTTCCCCACGAGGTGCAAACACAAAGTTGTCTTGGTCGGAATCCGGTGTAGATGGAGGGGAGGTAAACCGAATGTGTTGAGATTGTTGTCGCCGCCCCTCTCTTGCACCTTCGGGGTCACCAAATGAGTGTGGATTGCCGACCCACACTTGGTACCAATTTTGATACCGAGAAAGATCATAGAGGTTGTGCACTAACCGGATCGACACACCATCATAGTTTGAGTGAGGGGCCAAGGAAATCATGTAGAGCTTCTCCTTGATGATGTTGGCCTTCTTTAAATACTTCATGTTCATGAACTCAACACCATTCGGAGCCGGAGAATACTTGTCAAGATCAACTCCTAGACGCATGGCGAGCCTTGCTATCATCCCGCCGAAGTAGATCCAAGAGGAGCTTTGGAAGTCTCGCACCATCTTGACCCACTCCCATGCAAGGTTCATGGGCTTCTCGGTGTTGAAGAGCATCTCATGGAGCAACATGATCTCCTCCTTCATCGGCTTGCTCAACTCATGACGAGCATAGATTGCACACCCCAAGACTCGCACCATGACCCGAAAAAGAGGGCTAGCAATCTCGGTTGTGGAGGCGCCCTTTCTCATCTCACTCTTCCCGGCCACATGACGCCATACTTGGTTCACCTTCTCATTGTTGACCCCGGTCTCTTCTCTTGGGCATGGAAACCCGAAGTAGGTAGCCAAATCCCTAAGAGTGAGATTGTGGTCCTCATTGCCCAATCGGAAAGTGATCGCCCCTTCCTCATCCTCCACATTATCATAAGTGCACTCGAATGTGGCCATGAATTCCGAGGTGAGGGCGGGGTAGTGAGTGTTGTCCCACCTTAGCATCCCATTGAGACCGATGTGGGAGTAGCACCTTGGAAGGGCTTGATCCATATCCATCTTCCTCATGGCTTCCCAATCAAGCCACCTTGTGTGATGCTGAAGCGCCATATATCTTTCATAACTCTCCACTTGCTCATCATCCTCCAAATAGACATCATCCAACTTCGGCTCTCTCCTTGACTTCTTGGACTTCTTCCTTGGCCTTTCCGCATGAGAGGATGAAGCTCTAGTCTCCATGGTACCTACACACATCCAACCAAACAAAAGGGTCCAAGATAAACTCCATACAACTCAACAAAAGCACTCATCAACACACAACAACACTTCAACACAAAGGGAACCCCATACTTAGTCTCTAGACACACATGCATCTCAATCCAACATAAATCATCATGGACATCTTCTAACAATGGCTAAGCAAAATGATCATTCTACATCATGATTAGACTATAGCCAACAATGAAACACATGAATCCACATGATATCACGAGAAGAGAGCAAAAACAACATGGATCGACTTCCAACCTATGTCGGGCCCGACTTATTCAACCTCGGTCCGACTTGTTGGACCGACTTCCACACCTCGGGTCCGATTCTCCTGGGCACGTCGATCTCGACCTAGTTCATGCTTCGACTTCTAGCCTCAAATCAACCCAAATCACTCTATCATGCACTTAAATTTCAAATTCAACCATCAAACATCCCTAATCGAAGTTCTAAATGGATCTAAGCATGCATAAACAACTTTAAAGCTCAATTTCACGAATCATGCAAATCCACCATTGATGCTCAAGCTCAAGCTCTCAATCAAACATGGCATTACTCAATCTACGCAATGAACGCACAAAATTTTCAAAGAAATAAGTAGAGATCGAGTAACACATACCGGATTCGAAGAGTATTGAACTTTTAAACAAATAAGCAACTTAGAACTCAAATTTCCTAGATCTAGATCTAGATGGGGGACGAAGGACTATATTGAACTCGAGATTTCTACTTGGATTCGGGTTTGGGAGGCCTTTTTGTGGTTGGAACGAGATGAAGTAGGGAGTGTGTGGATCGAGTATGGAAGGGGAGGGGCGGCCGACTTTGAGAATTTTTGAGGGAGAGGGGTTGTATTTTGGGAATGGTGGTTGATATGAAGATGATAGGTAGGTGGGGGTTAGTATTTAATGGGGGAAAGGGACAAATTAGGTCAAGGGCAAAATTGGCATTCCAACTAGTCAAATCGAGTTGGACCGACTTCATGGACCGACGTCCCTATGTCGGGCCCGACTTACCTGGGCTCGGTGTGGGAGTATTCGGGTCACCAATTTTACTCCATCCTCTTGCAACTTCTTTCCCATATTTCCATTTAAATATTTCACCTCAAATCCTACACAACTTTGGAGAATGCACGACACCATAAATCCACAAAACACTAGATAAAGATTGGTTAGAGAAAAGCTAAGCTAAACTAAAAAATCAAACTAAAATTACGAAAAGAAAGCTACTAGCTCGGGTTGCCTCCCGAGAAGCGCTCGTTTAGAGTCACTAGCTTGACTTCCTAACCTCAACCTTATGGCGGTTGAAACACGGTGAATTGCTCGCCATTGTTATGCCCATTCCCATTGCCTTCATACCCATAAAACCACCAACGATGGTCTATATAGGCATGGCTCTCCGATCTCGGGCCTATCTCATCATACTCCTCCAACGGATGAGATTTCTCCTCCTTACTTGCTCCATCATGTTTTTCTTTTCCTACACCAAAGTTATCCAAAGAATTCCTAGGAGATTCTACCAATTCATCTTTCAAATCACTAAGGCAAATGTAGGAGTCTCCTAAGTCATCGTTCAAATCACTTAAACAAATGTAGGAATCAAAATTTTGGGAAGAATTGTGGTCATCACCAACATTAAAAGGATATAAGTAAGGATACTCTTCATCTCTTCTTGGGCTAGCATTGATCGTTGACTCATTTGGATCCTTGAATTGCTCCAACAACTCCCTTACTTGTATTTGTTCATTGAACCCTTCATCACTCCTTAACACAACGACCTCTCTAGCAACTTCCACTTCTTCACTTTCTCTCTTGGCACTCTCTTCAAGTTTAAGGATGGCCAAGGCGTCCGACTCATTCAAAGCTTTGTTGAAGTGAAAATCGACCTTTTCTTCCCCAATCCCAAAGGAAACCTTGCCTTTCTTGACATCAAACCTTGCCCCCGCCGTATCTAAGAATGGTCTTCCTAAGATTATTGGGACCAAGGGATCCTCATGCATGTCCAAGATCACGAAATCATCGCGGACAAAGTACTTTCCAACTCGCACCGGAACGTCATCCAATATTCCCTTAGCCTTGATGATGGAACCGTCGGCCATGGTTAGGTACATATCGGCCGGGTCCATTTCACCCAAATTTGCTCTTCTCCAAATGCTAGCGGGCATCACCGAAACACTTGCCCCAAGCTCACATAAGTCTTGGAAGTTTTGAGACCCCACACCAATGGTTATAGCAAAGCGACCGAGATCTCCTAGCTTTTGTGGTAACTCCAAGGTCTTGACCTCATCTTGCATTTCAACTATGGACCTCTTCTTGCTCAAAATCTCCTTTAAAAACTTGGCATAAGATGGCATCTCGCTCAATGCATCGGTGAACGGGATAGAGATGTTCAAGCCTTGCAAGAGTTTGAGAAACCTCTTGAACTTGTTCTCAACAACATCTTTTGGCTTCTTCGAGGGATATGGAAGAATTGTTGCACCTTGAATCTTGCTTGGATCAACCTCTTTGGACTTTCCCACTTCACTTGCAACATTTCCTGGTTGGACCGACTTGGGCACCATGTCGGGCCCGATGTTGTGAATCTCGGTCCTAGGCAGAGGAGTCGGATCGAGGTCTGGGTACGTCGGTCTCGAGTTGCTCTCGACCTCGGTCCGTGGTAAAGGAGTCGATCTTCTTGATGGGTCGACTTCGGGGGACGTCGGACCCGACTTGCTGGGTAAGTTGGTCCGACTCTCTTCATTCTTCTTAGGCACGTGGGGCTCGGGTAGGTTTCGGCCACTTCTCAATCCAATTGCCCGGACTTCATTTTGATTGTTTTGAGCTCGAGGATTCTCCTCGGGTCGGCCCGGAAGTCTCCCATTCTCTCTCGGGGCTTGAGTCGCAATTTGAGCAAATTAATTGTCGACTTGCCTCCTCCATGCACCAAACTCATTGAATTGGGTCCTCATCTCCTTGAACCCATCTCTCATCTCTTGAGCAAATGATTGTAACTCATTGAATCCCGGTGGTCTATATGGTGGTGGTGGCGCCCTTGGCTCGTTTTGGTTGAAGTTGTTGTTGTAACCTTGAGCTTGACCGTTGTTCCACCGGCCATTACCACCATTGTTGAAATTGCCTCTTCCACCGAAATTTCCTCGGACATAGTTTGCCTCCTCAATTCGCGCGGCCAAGCGCACTTGGCTCTCATTCGGACAAACTTGTGTAGCATGTGCAAAGGATCCACACTCCTCACAAGCTCTAGCATTTTGCTTGTAGTAGTGGACTTGCCTCTTAAGCTTGCTCACTTCACCTTCAAGGAATTGGAGCTTCACATCCCTATCAATGTCTTCTCCCTTTGGATCATATAACTTCCTTGCACCTTCACCTTGAACTTTCACCTCCTTGCTAGCTTGACTCACCCCATACATGGCCTCATAATCGGATAGCTTGTCAAGTAGCTCCCAAGCTTGATCCGGTTTCAAGTCTATGAACCCACAATCGGTGTGGAGATTGAGCTTGTCCTTCGTTACCGGATTGATGCCTTGGAAAAAGATGTCTTGAAGCACATATGGTTGTTGGCCATGAGTAGGACATTGACGCAACATCTCCTTGAAACGGTCCCATGCTTCGAAGAGAGGCTCATTCAGACCTTGTTGAAAGCTTGCAATCTTCCTTCTTAGCTCGGTTGTCTTTGAGGGCGGGAAGAACTTCATCAAGAAAGCATCATAGAGTGTCTTCCAAGTTGTTATTGACCTAGGAGCTTGGCTCTCGATCCAATGTATGGCCTTGCCCCCAAGTGACCAGTTGAACGCCTTTAGAAGCACATACTCCAATGTCTCCTCTTCGGTAGAGATCGTCTCACACATGTCCACAAAACGTTTGACGTGCTCTATAGGACACTCATGTGGACGGCCCTCGAATTGATCACGCTTGATGAGGGTAATGAATTGCGTCTTGATCTCAAAATTCTTGGCAACCTCGGGAAGCACAAGAGCCGGTTCGGGTACCCTCAACTCCGGATGCATGTATTGGCGTGCATTCCGGGGTAGAGCGTTGAGTTGAGACTCGGCTCTCATCCGTTGCTCCCGTTCTCTTCTTGCTACCTCCTCTTGATTATCCTTCTCAAGTTGCAATCTAGCCATTTCAGCCCTAAGTTGAGCCAACTCCTCATCAACATGGAGAGCTTGATTCGCCATCCTTTTCCTTCTTCGGGCTTCCTTGAGAATACTTTCCGGATCACTCACAAACTCAAGCTCAAGTGTTCCTCGGGAGGAACGAGCTAGCATACACCTATGAAACAAAGACACAAACCAAAACAAATCAAAAACAAACAAAGGGTTTGGGCTATTCCCTCACCCAAATCACTACCAAAACACAAGAAACTCACCAAATCAGCACTCAATGCAATTAGACTTCCCCGGCAACGGCGCCAATCTTTTGATCGCCTCGAAATGCGAGGGTCTAGAGATACAATTTATAACCCGACCCCGTTGTAGCACGTGGTGGGTGTCGAACACTCGGGAAGTCTACTCGATCGATGTGCCTAGATACTAGGAAGCTAGAAAGGAGAGCATAAAACAAAGGAAAACAAAGAAAACAGTCGGGACCGACACTGAGGTCACGTCGGGCCCTAGGTTGGCGACAAGAGGAAGTCGGGACCGACACTGGGTAAGTCGGGCCCGAGGTAGCTGGGGATGTCGAACTTCAAAGATTTAAAAGTAGATCTTGGGCTTTTGGGTTCCTTCCCTAGTAGATTAAGGCTTTTCCACCCCAAATTCAAGCAATGAGTGATGATCGGACTAGGATCGAGTGCTTTCGCCCTCGTTCCAACCACTTCTACACCTCGATCATTGGGGAAATCCCCTTCAAAGCAAGGTCTTGAGATTGACACATGTTCACTTTCGCTACTTTGCCAATCTCAAGCCTTGATTCCCAACTTTCGCAAGGAATTGTAGCTCTATGTAGAGTGGGTTCCTTAGATCAAACACTCAAGGCTATGGAATTGGGGTTTCTAGCCTAAACCTAGCTAGGGTTTTCCCCCATAACCCAAGATCAAGGAGATCTACTCCATGTGACAAGCAAAGAAAGCAATCAAATCAAAAGGGAAAGCAATCATCATAATCAATCTCAAAACAAAGCAAAGTTTCATTCAAATCCAAAGCAATCCACAAATTCCAATCAAGGGTTTTCAAATCCACAAGAACAAAGCAAATCAAAGCAAATCTACCAACAAAACCTATCAAGTCTTCCTCTCTTGGCCGATTCTCTCTCTCTTCCTCCTCCTCTCCTTCCTCCTTGCTCTCCAAGTATCCTCTTGGTTCCTTTTCCAAGTGTGGGAACCCTCTCCCCCCTTTTGTGTGTATGAGAGGGAAGCCTTTCTTAGAAGACAAGAGGACCATTTATAGATTAGATGAGGGGCAAAAGTGGAAGTCCACAAATTCGTGCCTTGGAGCCCAAGTAGTTCGGTGACCGACTCGGACCGACACGGAGGACCTCGGGCCCGAGTTACTGTGCATCTCGGTCCGAGGTTGGAAACTTCAAAGTCGGGCCCGACGTGGTTGCAACTCGGTCCGGACCTCTTTCCACCTTCTTCTTGTTGGCTTCTCTTGTTCTTCTTCATGGCTTGCTCCTCTCTTTCCCGCTTTAACTCGGCCTTTGCTCCATGTCTCGACCCTCCTTCAAATCGATCCTCGATTCATGCCAAATTACCTACAAAACACATAAAATGCGCATAGTCTCCGAATCTCATAGAAATACGGGAACTAAGCTAAAAAGGAACAAAACGCACAAGAAAAGGGGAAAAAGAAACATATTTACAAAGGAAATCACATATGAAAACACCACCAAATAGAGAGACATCAAGCGTCCCGGAGGACGAGAGCAGAGAGCTCTGGATGATTGATTAATATCACATCAGGGTAATGTGTTGAATATATAACATACACATGGATATGAATTGTATAAAAATGAATATGTGTACACAAAAATTTGAATATATGAATATTAGTTGTATAAAACGAGTTTCAATTATCCGATTCTGTTTCTCTCTCCTAATTATGGTTTTATAAGATCCAAAAATCTGTATATTTCTCTATCCAAATTAATTAATTAATAAATTTTTATTTTATTTTTATTTTTAGTGTAAAAGGAAACAACCTCCTTATTTTTAGCCAAATTATCTCTTCAATTTCTCTCTCCTATTGTAATCCAATAAATCAGTTTATGGAAACTGAATTTTGCACGTACGTAAATCACGGATATGGCTGTTTGTTCTCTCTCCTTAATAATCATTTACAACAAATCCACAAAACTGCCTCTAATTATTAAAGATCAATAATTATAATCTAACGTACCACAATTATCCACCACTTCACACTATAATAACCTTCTTACTTGAACCCACCTCTAATATATAATATCTAATGTTCTATATTTATTTTAATTTAGATAAAATCTTTTGATCTATCCTAATTCCTAATACATAATAGATAACATTTTTATTTTAGATAAAATCTTTCCTAGATTAATTTATCCTATTTCTATATTATCATAAAATAATATTAACATATATAAATTCCCAAAATAAAAAATCCTATGTGGCGAAATCCTAGGTGGCTTAATGTGGGAACGACACGTAGGAAAATCCTAGGTGGCGCAACATGGTGACTTTATTCCTTGCGTCTTTTATATATGTATATATCGTGCCATGCACGACTACATGAATTTAATACTTAATTTATTTAACGAATATGATTTTAATTTTTTTACAATTATTATAATGTGAGACGGAGCCAAAATCATTAAGGTGACGACTTAATGATAATTTATTTATATAAAAGTATAAATAAAATTATTTTGATTAGAATCATCCAATTTTATAAATCCTTTAAAAAGTAGATAAAAAGGCAATAACAATTTAAATTCATGTAATTTTTTAATTAAATTCCATTCTTTAAAAATATTTTAAATAAAAAATTAAAAGATAATTAATAAGAAAAGATAAAAAAATATGAATAAAGATTGATTTTTTTAAAGAAAAAAAATCTTGTATATTAAAATGAATAAGTCAAAAAGGAAATGACAATGTAATTTTTTTTATCAAAATCAATTTAGGCAAGTAATTATCTAGATATTGAAAAGTATTTATTTATTTTATCAAACTTTTATTTAAGACAAATCTTTATATAAATAGATAAAAAGATAAAAATAAACTATTTTTTTAAGTTTAATTAAAATTCAAAATTAAAATTTGTTCACTTATATAAATAAAGTTAATTTTTTTAAATGTAAGGTGGGGCTTTATAGATTAACGTTTAATTAAATATGCTACAAACTTCCAAAATTATAATTTGGATTCTTTCTAAAATATTAGATGATATCAAAACTTCTAGATCTAATATTTGAATTCATAAGATTTGTTTCCAAAACTACCAATTTATTTGTATAGTTTATATGAATTAATGAGGATATGACACATGTCAAAATCTGATGTGGCGCATTTTAGGAATGACATGTGGCAAAAGCTGATGTGGCGCATTGTTGTATTTCCAAACCTTATTGCTTATATATATATATATAGTAGATTCAAAATTTATTTGATTCTAAACACAAAAAAACTATCGTATGTGAGTATAATTTTTTTATCTTTTATGTATCATTATATTAAAATAAATATGATGATATTTAAATAGAAAAATAACTTAAATAAATTATTATAAATAATATTCATCAATAACATTTTACTAAATATTTAATGTTTTTATAATTTACGGAAAATCTTTATGCACAGGAAAAAAACGCCCCGCGCACACGTAATTGTACGCTTCATGAAGCGTAGGGCTGTAAATGAACCGAGCCGTTCGTGAGAAATTCGGTGTTCGGCTCGGTTAAATCTTGTTCGTGTTCAGTTCGGTTTGTAAATGAACCGAGCTTGAGCACAATTTTAAGGCTCGAAAGATAAATGAGCTGAGCTTGAACACAAGATAATTCGGCTCGTTTGCTCATGAGCAAACTCGATAATATGCTCATGAGCAAGCTCGATTATACACTCATAAAAAAATTAGATTATAAGTTCATGAATAAGCTATATATACTATATATTATACGCAATATATATTTTATGTTAAATTACATAGTTTTGGTGGTGTTTTTCAAAGCACGTAGTAGAAATTTTAGTTTCATTTGCTTGTATAATTGATCAAGCAAACAAGTTGTTCACGAATTTGTTTCGCGAAAAAACTAAACAAGAGGTTCGCGAGCAAACTCGAGTTCGATGAACATTTAAATGAACGAAACTCAAACAGGATTTTAAGCTCGAACTAAGCTCGCGTTCGAGCTCGAGCTCGTCTATTTTTAACCGAGCCGAGCATGAGCAACTCAAAGCTCGATTCGGCTCGGTTCGATTACAGCCCTAATGAAGCGTACGATTCACGAAGCGTATGACCCAAAAGGGTACCCGGTGGAGGGGTATACCCTGTGAAAGGGTATCCGCTTTATGAAGTGACACGCTTCATGAAGCGTGACGCTGGAGTTATATTAGACGCCTTTAAAAGCGTTAGTTTTATCTTCGTCTCCCTCACACAAGCTTGCGTTTCTTCCATATACCCAAATTCAGGAACGAAATTCGGAATCCTACTTGTTGATCTTCGGCAATGGTGCGCGTTACTGGTGGATGTATTTCTGGTGGTGGCAGACATCGGGGTTTGACGGTTCCTGAGGACGTCGGCGGCGAAGTGCAAGCGGCTGATTCGGATGCCCACATTGAGATTCACGGCCAAGCCCCAGGTAAACTAAAATGTCAGATTAGTTTGTCTTGGTTATTTTATATGGGTCAATTTGGTTTTGAAGTGAATAGCGGGAAATGATACTAGGTTGATTTTTAAGTGTAGAGTATTGAATAGGGGATTTCGAGTTCAAAAGGTTATAGTGGTTGATTGGTTGCATCTGAAATTTGAATTGAAGTTGATGGATTGTTGGTAGAATTTGCAAAATTAGGGTTAAATATAGTGAACTCTCCATCGAGTGTGCTGCTATGTTATGAGATTAGGCTTCCAAGTCAAGAGGGCTAGTTGTAGTAGCAATGCTCTAAACCAGCAATCTTTCATATAAACTCAGCAGTAAACCAGCAAAACAAAAAGCTGCTTGTATGTAATGTTAACTTGAGAAGAAGGTAAAAAAGGGTGAACATGAAAATTTACAAGAAGCTATTTTCAAACACATGTGTTGGATCTCTTTTGACCTGTGGTTGTACAATTTTCGAAGTCGTCTTGTGCCCTTCTCTGCTTCTTAGTTCGATGTTTGTTTTTATTTTTCTTTTGTTCTTATTTTTGTCCCTTCTCAATAAAACAAGGCCTTGTCTCTTTGTATTGTGACATCCCTCCCTGAATGTCCACTAGTACCAGCACAATGAAGCCATAGCAAAATCTGATTTTTGAGTGCCACATTATCACCTATTATCAGCTTACTCTTTCTATTTAATTGACCATGCAACCAAGAATAATTATTCTTTGTTGAAGCAATCACCTCCAATGCCTCAATAATTTGCTTTAGATTCAAATCAGACTTATAAAAATCCTGAATTTTATGCAGCAAATTCAGTGTTACAGTACTATTGTCTCCCTTTCATGGTTAGAACCCATTAAATTCTCAAGCTTTGGAGAAGAAGCTGCAACTAGGAAAAAAGATCAAAACTTAAAGCAAAGAAAAATGGAAGAATTCGAATGAACTGAATATGTACTGCAACCTGAGATAGGTAAGACAATACCAACTAAAGCATGTCACTGGTGTCAAAGGTTTGAGATACCAAACTAAACTAAATTCTCTTTCTGATGTTCTTATTTTAACATAGCTTAAAGCAAAGAAAATGATAAAGATGTACTCCTTTTTGCCCTTATCTTTGTTTTGATCCAGGTTTTAATACCAGCTTACTCTTTCTCCTTAATTGACCATGCAACCAAGAATAATTTTTCTTTGTTGAAGCATTCACCTCCAATGCCTCAATAATTTGCTTCAGATTCAAATCAGACTTATAATAATTCTGAATTTTCTGCAGCAAATCAGATTAAAATGTATAAACCACCATACTTGCAATCTCAGATCCCTCCACTATAGAAAGTGCATCTGCTGCGAAATTTTCATTTCCTTCTTTGTATGGAATGTCATAATGAAACTCAAGCAGTTTTGGCAAGCAATGATGTTGTACTGGAGTGTTGAGTCTTTGCTCTAGAAGGTACCATCCTTATTCTTAACTAAAACCACTAGAAAAGCATATGAAATGGAGCTCGACTGAATAATGCCTTAATTTAAGCATTTCCTGAACCATATTATGAATCTCATTTTTTTGTGAAACTGCATATCTTTTAGGCCTTTGATTTACTGGACTAGCACCCTCCATCAAAGTGATTTAGTGGTTATGCCCCTTTCTGAACAAAGGAAGTTTTCTTGGTTCTTTGAAGATGTCTTCAAACCTGTCTAAAAGCTGAACAATTCTCTCTGGTAACTTTTGTTCAGAGTCAACTGAAGTCGATGTGCACAATATATCAGAATCTGCCACAGATTCAATTCACTGACTGATCTAGATTGCAACCCATGCAACAACAACTTCTTGTTATCAACCTTGAACTTCTTGTTTCTGCTTCGAGTGCTTGGTTTTATTTTTGTTATTTAGTGAACACATTTGGAGAAGATTGCAGTTCACTACTCTGAGGGACACGGTGGTTGCTGAATTCATCAGATTCTGCAAGGATTATGCCACGGGAAGCAACTCTAGAGCTGCAACATAAATATAAAACATTTAAGAGAAACTAAAGTTCAGGTCACAAGTAACAACAATAGCAACAACTAATGGTTATTAAAATATGTAAAATTAAATAACCAAATGCATATGTAATACTGATCCTAGCTGAATGCACTGCTGTCTGAATGCACTATGTTGATATGGCTTTTAAAACTATGCATTTGGTTATTTAAATCTATGGCTGAATGCACTGCTGTCTTTTCAAAACTATGGCTGAATGCACTGCTGTCATATCAACATAAAGCCATAGCAAGCCTTTTCAAAACTATGGCTGAATGCACTACTATCTGGTAAACTATGAATAGAGCACGCCTAGTTGGTGTTGGTGGGAGCCCATGAGGCCCTGAAACCTGCAGAAGAAAACAGCTGAAATACTGTAAAATTCTCCATTCCTTCATCTTAGGGAACTTTCCAACATGTCATCATTGAGATGGCTTTGCATAATAGCTACAGTTGACAAGGCAAACTGAACTGAAATAGTACCATATCACAAAATATAATTAAGATGATTGTGCAAAAAGCTAGATATATTTCAAACTCTTGAATGTAAACAGTAATCCTATGCCTCATTGGAAAAACAACAAATAGCCATCATAGAATATTCTTCCTGTTCAACCTCAAGGAAAAACAACATATAACCGTGTCCCTCAGAGTAGTGAACTGCAATCTTTTCCAACCGTGTCCCTCAGAGTTATTCTGATAAATTGGATGTCTCCAATAGTTTCTTGCAATTACATCAAAAAGAGGTTCACCAAAAATGTGTTCCTTTTTTAGAGTGTATCCAAATATTCAGTCGTTAATGCTAACGGAGAGATTAGAGTGGCCTTCTCTGCAAGAACTATGGACTTATACTTCACCTTTTAAATTGTGTATGTTTGAGCTTACTGGTGATTTCTTTTAAAGGTGGTGTTGTTTATAGTAAATTTTTTTGTTTTTATTGTAAAGTTGGTGGTATGGTTGCTGAGGCTAGTGATAGGGCTGATGATGTTGTTGGTGGAGATGATGGTTTGAGGACTGTTGGCGGGGGTTCTACGACTCATGCTGATACGAGGGATGGTTGGGGTGAGGCTACCATGATGGTACGTATTCTCTAATTCATTAATAATAATATGAAATTAGAATTTATAAGGGTTCACATATATTAGTTATTGTATTACTTGTAATATATGAGGGGAGTGTATTAAGTTTGTTTTGTTATAGTAATGTAGTTATGGGCCTTTATTTAGGGAATTTAAGCTTATAAGTATGTAAATAGACACTTATTCATAAAAGATATGTAATATGCAAACTGAAGTTAAATTGTAAAAAAAATGTATGAAAATGTAATTGAATCCTGAAGTATAAAAAGTTATTAAAAAACATAGCAATTGAATGTAATACAGAAAGTAAGCAAATAATGAAAATCCTAAACATGCATTTCAGGAGTTGAGTTGGGAGTTGCGTACTCCCGACGCGACTACACCTGCTGTGCCGAAGAAGAAGAGGACTAGGAATGCGAAGGCACGAGGTATACTACAGTCTGATCGGGCTGAGGCCCCTCCGCCGAAAAAGAGGGCTAGGAGATTAGAGGCTGATACGTTGATATCTGAGCTACGGCGAGACGAGGCAGCGCATGATGATGTGGATATTCAGACAGAGCATGACGTTGGTCCGTCTGCTCCGGTTGAGACTGTTGAGGAGAACGTCGTAGTGACTGATCAGGCAGAGGACGTCGGTCCGTCTTCCCCTATCCCTACCCAGCAGCCCACCCCTCGACTAGAGTCTGAGCACATTGATTCATTAACTTTAGAGACTCCGATTGGGACTGGAGAGGATCTTTCGAGGGACATCGATATGACTCCTGCGCTTGCCTCGGTTTCACCTTCTCAGACCCCTCATATCGCGTCCCCTCCTATCATACAGACTACAGTTTCTAAGACTCCACTTGATCCGCCTGCTGTTGTTCAGCCTCCAGTTGCCCCGGATCCTCCCATTGTTGAGCCTCCTCCCGCTCCGGTCCCTCCTGTTACTAACGCACCCATGTGGCAGCCAGGAGGACCACGTTTGACTGTCCTCCTTCGACACTACCCCACGCATACTACGGAGTCGATATGGAGGTGGAATCCTCGAGATGCTCCGGCCCCTCCTGCACCAGCTGCTCCGGCCCCTCCCGCAGCTGCTCCGACCCCACCCACCGCAGTCGATCCTCCTGCCCCAGCTGTTGACGATGTATTGGTGAGCTTATTTACGAAGTTTTTTTTTAATGTTTCTGTGTATGCACATAAATGAACTAATCGAAATTATTTTATTAATCATGACAGTGGAGGAAGCTGTATAAGGCATACTCACGTCCGTTGGATTGGACTCATATAGAGGAGCTTAAAGTTGATGCGCCGGGTACATGGTGGGAGATTGCAGGGCGTAGCGGGTTGAGGCAAGTTGGGTCTCTTGATTACCGCGGATCGGACCACGCCATCATATCGGCCTTCATAGAGCGTTGGTACCCCGAGACCAACAACTTTCATTTTCCATGGGGCGAGATTTTGATCATGTTGCATGACGTGGACCGCATTTTAGGGATTCCGATCGACGGGGAGCGTCTAGTCAGGCAGTTTGAGGACACAGAGTTTCAGGCGCGGGTCATGGATATGTTCTCGATTGATGCGCTGACCTTTTGCAGATATTCATCCGGTGGCATTCCGAGTGACGAGCTTAAGGCACATGTGATGCGGATGATTGCAGATGGGGTGGCCAGTCATTTGATATCTGCTGCATATTTGTTGTGGGTCATCGGTTTAGGGCTTTTTCGCAACAAGAGCACGAACTGTATCAGTATACAGTACTTGCATTGTCTCATAGACCCCGACCGTACGAGAGGATATGCATGGGGTGTTGCGGTGTTGGCGAACTTGTTCCGCGAGATGGGTCTTGCGTCTCGACGAGATAGCAAGGGCGTTGCGGGTTGTGTTGTCCTTCTCAGGGTAAGAGAATTAGTTTATATGTACTTGTATTTGTTTATGATATTTTTTTCTACGTAATCAAGTAATTATAATTTTTGTATAGACTTGGATATGGGAGTACCTACAGCATTTCCGAGGGCATCCGATACTGAGGGTAGATCTTTTGGTCGATACTCGCGCGGGTTCCCGAGCTAGAGTGGAGACGCGCTCGCCTCCGAAGAAGCCTGAGCGACTGGAGGATATTCGGAAAGTATTAGACAGGGTCCGCGCTGATGAGGTAAAAAATAGACCAACAATATGTGGATAGTAGGAAATGTACAAAATGTAGAGCTTGTTGTTATATTTGACTTTTTTTTGCAGATAAAGTGGCATCCGTGGAGAGACATTGATTTCGATTCAAAGCGTTACCGGATTTCCAGGTTTCGAGGGGTGCTTGAGTGCTTTGGCACACGAGAGGTTTACATGCCCGATAGGTGGTTGCGTCAGTACTTCCGGGTCCAGTGCATACAAGTGGAGCCCATTGTGCCGAATACAGAGGTTCGTGGCACGTCTTGGCGCAAGTATGAGGTGGGTTTTACCAACGATCAGCTCTACTAGAACCAGCGGTACGACCACCTCATTGATCTTGAGCAGCACCCTTTGGCTCGGTATGCTTATCAGGCGGACCTCGCCTACTGGGATTGGTTCGATGGAGTCACACATCCATACGTCGATCCTAGGTCAAAGCGCCAGGACCGTCCGCGCGAGCCACACACCCACCCGGATGCTATAGTGGATGCTGTCATGGTAATTTAAAGTTTCGATAATAATTTAATTCAATTAGTAATCGTTTTAGTATGGTATTATACGTAAAAAATGCCTTAATTTATGCAGCGACAGCAGCAGGCCGTTGGATACGCGTTGGATGCGTTGGGAGGGATGCCCACTAATCATCCGGCTAGGTTGTACTTGCAGGACATGCTGAGCATATTAGGGGACGACCGTCCAACACTTCCACCTCCTTTGAGCAGGCCGTATCGGGATTCTACATATGAGCGCGGCGAGGGTAGTGGATCTGGATGATTCTACATATGTGACAAGAACTGGTTTAATTGGTGTCATGGTTTATTTGTATAGCACTTGTGTAATGCTTTGTTATGTTGATATGGCTTTCAATGTGACATTTTGGAAATTTGATGTGTTTGCATAGTGCATTCAGCCATAGTTTTGAAAAGGCTTGCTCTATCAATGTCCACCTGAAATTACAGTTTTCAGCTTGTCATAGACTTATAGTTGTTTAGTTTGTCAAAAGATTGAAGGGACGTCGACTCTGCCATAACTCTCACTGAATTTTGCGCTGATGGGATGATGCTGACTGAGTTGAGCTAAATAATGCTGGCTCTGGTCTCTTGTTATTTCTGAATTCTGCTGCTGTCTTGGTGAATGTTCTGTTGTTGGATTGTGTGAACTGCACTGCCTGAATTGTTGCTGATGTTTTTTTTTATAGGCTTACCTTACGCTTCATGCAGCGTACGCTCCATGAAGCGCAAGGATTATCACACAACGTCACTGGTGTTTTTGCCTTACGCATCATGAAGCGTGCGCTTCATGATGCGTAAGGCTCAAGAGAACAAAGGGGTGGCTTTCGCTCGTCCCCCGTTTCAAACCGTAGACATACTCCTCGAACGCGTGTACCTGGACCAAGTGTGCCGCATTGGCTATCGATGTATTTAGGATATAATTTTATTTTAACCTAACGTAGTTTCGAGGCGGTTTGGTCCGGAATTAAATTAAACTGACCGGTTCACCTATTTTTTGGGTTCCAATAACAAAATTAAAACCGGTTCCTAAGAGATTGCACTTTATATAATTTTATGGAGCTATAATAAATGAATTTATGTATATTTTAGGGTGTGAACCCTTATTAATCATATTAAAACTTTAATATAACTGAACCAACCTCGAAATAAAATGTAAAAATAAAAATTGTTCCGGTTCTTGAAATTTCATGTTGTAATGGTTATTACCATCATTTATTGTATGGTTTCGATTTATGGTTAGCTTTAGGGTTTAGGGTTTAGGGTAGGTTAACGTTAGGGTTAGGATAGGGTTAAGGTTTATGTTAGTTTTTATTATTTATTAGCCTTCCAAACACTAAATGGTTCCGGTTCTTGAAATTTCATGTTGGATCAGTTATTACCATAATTTATTTTAAGGTTCCGATTTATGGTTAGGTTTAGGGTTTAGGGTTTAGGGTTTAGTGTATATGGTTTAGGATTCCTTGTAAAACCGAATCCAACATCCTTACAAGTACTATATTAGGGCAAGGGAGCGTGATTAGGTTTTAGGTTTTAGGGTTTAAGGTTTAGGGTTTAGGGTTTAGGGTTTAGGATTTACGGTTTAGGGTTTTAGATGATTATAATGAACATATTCTATGTTTAAAGTGTTAAATACATGGGGTGAAGTTGTTGTTTTTAATATGGTTTATTTCTAAACCCTAACCCAACACCCTAAACCCTAAAACCTAAACCTAAAACCTAAACCCTACCACCATATCTTACAAGCATCATCCATGTTAACATATTAACAATGACTTATATACAATATATCTATAAAATATATATTAACAATGACATATATACAATATTGTCATTGTAACAAACCACAATAATAACCATCTTCCAAAACATTAACCCTAAACCATAAGCACTAACATATAATACTAACCATCTCCCAACACATAAACATAACATAAACCTAAACCCCAAGCACTAACCCAACACTAAATTACCATAAAACCACCCAAAACCCTAAACCCTAAAAACTAACATAAAAACTAACATAAACCCTAAACCCACCCTAACCCTAGCATAACCTACCGTAAACCCTAAACATGACCATAAATCGGAACCATACAATAAATGATGGTAATAAACATTACAACATGAAATTTCAAGAACCGGAACATTTTTTATTTTTACATTTTATTTTGAGGCCGGTTCGGTTATATTAAAGTTTTAATATGATTAATAAGGGTTCACACCCTAAAATATACATAAATTCATTGATTATAGCTCCATAAAATTATATAAAGTGCAATCTCTTAGGAACCGGTTTTAATTTTGTTATTGGAACCCAAAAAATAGGTGAAGTTGTCGGTTTAATTTAATTCCGGACCAAACCGCCTCGAAACTGTGTTAGGTTAAAATAAAATTATATCCTAAATACATCGATATCCAATGCGGCACACTTGGTTCTTGCAGAGAAGGAGGAGATGGAACTCCAAGAAATTGCTGTCTTCAATGCCGAAGCAAGGGCCAACAGCAACCCTGAGATTGAAGTCCCGTCATACACTGATTTACTCCTAGTGAAGCACGAGGAAGAGGATTATGGTTTCGATCCAAACAATCCAATCATCATAGACTAGATGTTGTCCTAGTACTTTGTTTAGGCCTAGATTATGATTTAGTAATATGTTTTAGACTATATAGTTTATGCACTTGTTGGCTTCTAATATGAATTATGTTGCACTCTGTTTAATGGAAATTTGATTCTCATGGTTTTACCAATTGTGTTACCTTGTCTAAATTTATGCTTTATCCCGTGGTTTTCATCTGATTGCAACAGGCAACTTCATGGAGTACAAAGTTCTGTTTTCTTATCTCTATTGACTGGCTGCAAGGAACTTGCTGGTGTAATTCTATTGAATGGATTCAAACCCTCTTTTTAAATTGAAGTTGATGAAAGAATTGAAGCTAAGATTCACGTCATATTTGCTGGTGTTGTGCCTCCTTTGGTTCGAGATTATGCTGGTGTCGTGCCTCCTTTGATCATGTCATATTTGCCGGTGTCATACTTGCGCTTCATAAAGACCCTCTTTTTAAATTGAAGTTGATGAAAGAATTGAAGCTAAGATTCACGTCATATTTGCTGGTGTTGTGCCTCCTTTGGTTCGAGATTATGCTGGTGTCGTGCCTCCTTTGATCATGTCATATTTGCCAGTGTCATACTTGCGCTTCATAAAGCTTGTGCTTCATGAAGCGCAAGTGTTACAATATCTGACTTTGATTTGCCTTCGGTTGCGCTGATTCTTGCGCATCATGAAGCGCCCGCTTCATGATGCACAAGGCTATGGGCTATATTGTTCTTAATAACATTCATGGTTACTTGTAATAATATGATCAAATTCAAAGCAATTAACGATTATACCAGCACAAAACCATATTTAACATAAGCAGCGAACACTAATCCCAAAAATTCATTACAAATAAGACTAATACGTTTCTAACTAATTACATATATCATCAACTTCATACAACAACATTTGGTTCGAGATTATGGCTAATTCGCTTCTCGCGCCATTTTACCATTCTTTGTCTAAACGGCTCATCCCACCCGTTGACGCTAGGTTGATGGCTTCTTGTCCAATCTCTTGGCGGAGGAGGAAGTGGGGAGTCGTAGCTCAACCAGACCTACAAATTAAACATATAATATATTATAGAGTAGAACTATAAGCGCTAATTTACTTTTATAGAAGATGATGTATGACTCACATGTATGAAGTGATCTTTGTTTCCCACGAGCGCTATGGCATATATCTTCGATGGAGGGTACCGGTTCTCCCCTCTCGCCTGCATCGACAAGCATGTATGCGATCCATCCCACGACAACACAACAACTGCAACCTGATGTATTGTGGCAAAGATCAAACCGGCTATGGGCATCTCCATCCAATATCTTTGAGCGCAAGGGCTAACCACATAGGGCATAGTATACAACATGTCATCAATAGGAGATTTGTTCCAAATAGGCTCATATACATCTCTGTTCCTCCTCAATTCGGCTGTCAACTCCAACCGAACTCTGCGGTACTCGCTCTGTAATTGTCCCAACAACACGGCGAGTGATCGATAACCGCAATGCCCATCTGCCATTACATCCTACACCTGATCAATGTAAGGAAACTTGAAGTCGTTAACATTGTCAACTCCAAAGTTGAAATCCAACCACATCATGCCGCCCCTCTCTTCTTGTGTACTTGTCCCCGTCGCAACTTTTTTCGGGGCCTTGTTGGTTGAGCGCTTTGGCCTTCCACGCTTTTTGCCGGGCAATGAAATTTTTACTTGGTTGTCCTCCTTTTCCTTCTGTTGCTTCTCCTTTTCATATGCCTCCATCCGATGCTCAAGCAAAGTATTGTTCCTCTTTGTTGACCACTTAGTCGACCCCTTTGGTCGTCCCCTCTTCATAGCATCTATCTACTCAATCAAAGACGACTCTTTTCCTAGCACATTGTCTACAAACGTCTCTGTGATCGAGTACACATGGTCATATGTCAATTCACCCCGACGCGTCCTCTCCACCATATCTTCCCATCTAATATCGGTAATTTTTTTTGCCTTTTTGTCTTCTATGGGCATGCGCTTCGGATCAACTCCCTCCCATACCACCTGATGCCAAAATGGGTGTATGTCACTTGGTGGAATCGGTCTCTTAGTTAGAATGGCTTGGGCAATCCTATGATGGCAAGGAAGACCAATGCACCCCCGTACCCAAAAATCAGCACACTCTTTTTCTAATTTTTCTTTTGCGGCGTCTCTGTTCAGGTCGTAGTACATATTCAACAACTTCATAATGCACAAAGTTGACACTTTGTACAATAGGCGCATGAATATCGTCCTAACTCGACTAGGTACACTATTCAACTCAGTTGGAATCTTGCTACGTGACATCTCCAGATCCCCCCTTATATCATTAACTTGGGACTGAATGTGATTGTGGATCCTTCCGATCACTGTGTTGAAGCCTCCATGAGAACTGTCAAGTATTTTTTTAAGCACGCTGTGCATTCCCTCCGCCCTGTGTCATACATATTAGTATTATGTACATTAAAAATGTGTAAATCACATAATTTGAACAACCAAAAATATGTAAAACATTAAAACGTGTGTACCTGTTTGTTTTCTCGTTTCGCAGTGGGTACAGTGATCGGTCCATACTCTAACTATCGACTTCTTGTAAGGCCCGAGCCACGACCTCTCAACATACTTCATCAGCCCTGGCCAATGTTGTTTGACTCTTGTAAGCCTTTCCTCGTATTTTGCCTCCGTTGTCGACATGAATATGCCCCAACATCTATTAGCAAACCTTTTCGCCTTTTCCTGGTCCTTTAGGATACCTATAGCGTATGCTAATATGTTGCCCTTAACATGCACCCAACATAGAATATGTTTGACTTCCTCTCTAAACACAGCGTCCTTTGCGTTAATGATTGCCCTCTCTCGATTTGTGACAATCGCATTTGGCATCGCTCCCACTTCCTGAAACAAACGCTTCAAACGTTTCAACACCCATGTATTGTAACACCCCGACATCCGACGAGGCGCTACTAGGAAATAGACCTTACAAAGTACTATTAAATAAGGTTGACAACTACACTTTAGGATCTTGCAACGCGGGCACGACGAGAAAACAAAATAAAAACATCCAACCTTTCTTTTAATAAAAATATAGAAAACGTAGTTTTGCATGAATTTCCGAAAACCTAAACAAAATATCCTGAATCCGATAAATCATTACCAACAATAAAATCATTTAATGAAGACAACAATCAAGTCATAATAACAACTCCAACATATTAATAAAAAATAGTATCCTAGAAATAAACATAAATAAACTATCGTAAAAGTAAACCCATCCCACTATGACACGCGCTCTTTACCGCTCTGGCCCGCCATCTAGCCTCGGTTCCTGCACGGCTCCCTGGTTCATACCTGGAACTGAAAATATTCCCCGAAGGGTCAACGTCTAATCTACCAAGCTAGAAAGAATACGGAAATTGCAGAACGCTTTAAAATCATTTCTAGAGTCAGCATACAAATCCACAATCGCAATCATAACTCTAAAGGCCAATACCTAAATTAGTTATATCAGTCACACATAGCCACATACGCATTTACAATCACAATCCCATAACAATGATTCCTCCTTTTCCACAATCCGACTTCCCAGGCGCTCATCACCGCGCCGAGTGCAGAGGCAGGCCCTCTCACTCCACTTCACAATCTCTCTTCTAACCCCTGGCTAAGCCTCCACTGGAGCACTTGCCAAAAACACACAAATAATAATTTTCGTTTTGAAGGGGCACGATTTCCCAGTCACACGGTGATGTTCGCATTTTTAGTATAGTTTTTGATAGGTTTTCTTTGCTTATTAGGATTAGTTGTGTCTAGTTTAGATGTAGTTTTGAGTATTTTGAGTTAGTTTTGCATAAATCTACGAAAAGAGTGGAATCTACGCTATTTTGTGTATTTTGCAGATTTTAGTGAGAAAAGGAGCTAAATGGAGCTAAATTTGGAGCATCACAGTGAAGGACGGGAAAGTGAAAGATTTAAGAAGTCAAAACTTAAGAGTATAAGAGGAGGTGTTGAAGAAAACAAACCCCAGGCTCGTTAACGAGGCTGTGAAGGGTCGTTAACGAGGCCACGAAGAGAAAGATTTCGAGTATTATTTTTATTATTCACCGATCCTGAGCGGGAATTTATTTTCGTATCGGTTGAGTATCTTTTTAGAATCTTTATGGGTTATTAGAATATGTATTTTAGGGTTTAATATCTTTCTAGATTTTATTTCTATCTTTTAGAGATTGTTTCTATCTTTTTAGGAAAGTTTTTATCTTTCAGCCTTTTTAGTTTTTTAGGATTTTCTAGTATAAATACCCTTCTATCTAGCATAGAGGGGGAAGTCGAATTTTAGAGCTAGTTTTTGAAGAAGATTTGGAGGAAGGCCGACAGAGAGAGAACCGGATCGGAAGTCGGTGACGAGGTTCGGTAACGACGGTTTCCGAGGTTCGTTGATCGAGTTTTGTGGTTCGGTGATTGTTTTGTTTAGTTTTCTTCTGAATCTCTGTAAGACGATATTTTTGTTGGTAATTTAAGTTTGAGTTTTTGTTTCAATGTTTGTTTTTATTGAAGTTTTTAGTTTCTTAATCATGAGTAGTGAGTAGTCTATTTTTCTAGGGTCGGGGTTAAGCCCGGTATAGTTGAGCATGTTTGATGAGTAAGATTGTGTGTTGAATGCCTTTTATCTTTATTGAGATTGTTTGTTGTGCTTAATACCGAAACGGGAGTTGAGGTAATTTGAGTTTTAACTTGATTGAAAGAGAAAGTTAGTGACTTGAAGGTTGATATTGTTTGAAAACGAAAGTTTCAAGCTTTAGATCCAAAACAAGCAATAGAGTGAGTTAGTTTATGAAAGTAGATTAATTTACTTGTTAAGTCAATGAAAGTTGATGACTCTATCTATTTAAAGGCATGATCTTATCTTCTTACGAATTCTTATGCTTGGCTATGTTGTGGTGTCCCTTATCCTAGATTTTTGTTTTAATTGAATTATTTCTGGTAAATCTTCGTTGCTGAATACTTGCTTCGGTACCGAGTATTAATTGGAATTTTATTAGGTCGTTAGTTAGTATTTTTGTGTTCGGTGGTTCGGTAACGATCCTGACAAGGTCGTTAACGAGGCATCTCGTGAGTGATTGTGTTTGATTTTATTTGATTTTTATTAGATTCATAGACAAACAACCTTGCTTCCTGTGGAACGATCCTGACTCCACTGTACTCAGCGGGGTCTTGACTTACAAATTTATTTGTTGGCCGAGAAACCCTCTCAACACACGGGTCAACGTAGCCAACTCTTCCTCAACACCAGCTACGATGGGTCATGTCGGAAACGGTACCAACACTGTACCCACTTTGACCGTAGCCAGCTCTTGCTCTGTAATCGTTTCTTTGTAGAAAATGCAGTGCATATTGGGTAGTTGTCATATTGGGTGCATAACAATAATATTATTTCTAAAGGCAAATAATCAGTACAAATGTATAAGATTAATAATTTAATTTTTTTTAATTTACAAATACAAATAACGATACCTTCAAAGTTCTGAATATAAAACTATAAACTACAATTTATATTTCAAAAAACTTACCTCGACTATGTCGTTTTCTTCTTCGTCAACGTCTATTTCTCCCCCTCCTTCTTCTTCAAAAGGTGATGATAACTCTTCATAAGATGATGATGATTCAGCTTCGTACGGTTCATCTGAAAAAGGCGATTCCCTCGATGAATTTTCTTCATATGATCTATTGGATGCCATTGTATTTTGTGAAAGTTGTGTTTCCTAACTCATAAACTTTTTCATATATATGAATATATATAGGAATTAAATGTTTGTTATCTAATCTATCTTATAATACAAAGATATAAATTATATATGGATATTAATTTTTTTTCCAAATTTACGTAAACACCTAATTCCATGGCGGCGGTGGCGTGGTGAATTGGAAACCCTTACGCTTCGTGCAACGCATGAGCCAAGGTCCCCGCGAAGGGCACCCTTGGGTCATACGCTTCATGAAGCGCACGCTTCATGAAGCGTATTATTCTGCTGTGCGCGGGGCATATTTTTCCTGTGCATAAGGAATCGCCCATAATTTATTTTATTTTAGATAAGATGTTTTTAAGTTAAATAAATCATCATATCAAATATTTAACATTAGATAACATCTTTATTTTAGATAGAATCTTTCCTAGATTAATTTAACCTATTTTTATATTATCCTAAAATAATATGAACATATATAAATTCTCAAATAAAAAATCCTATGTGGCGAAATCCTAGGTGGCTTAATGTGGGAACGACGCATAGGAAAATCCTAGGTGGCGCAACGTGGTGACCTTATTCCTTGCGTCTTTTATATATACATAGATTGGACAAACTTTTATGGGACGGGCAAAGTATTCCATTTCTTTTCCGTAACCACATGAATATCCAAACAAGATGTGGAAATTATACAATACAAAAACATTGTGTGAAGTATCTACCTAATACATTATAAAGCAGAAACCATGTCGGTTGAAAACATTTCGTCACGTGGCATTCTTTGAATAAAATAATGTTATATTTTTAAATAATAAATATTATAATTACTTGTATCATTCTTTCTATATATCCAATTTTTATTGCAACAGAAAGCCAGAGGTACGCTCCCGAAAGAAAGGAAAAGCAGCCGACCGAACCGTTGAACGAGAAAGCACAAATCCGCCGCGAAGGATCCGTCGATGCCAAAAAGGCACAAATCTTTCCACCGAGAAGGCACAATTCGTTTCGACCTTTGACTTAGGGCTTTCGATTGCCCTGAAATCTTGCTTGATTTCTTCAATCGTAACCCTAACTTTTGGATCTGATCTTTATTTCAACCTTTTCCCAAATTGATTTTGCCTTTGTTCTTCCTCTTGCTTGAGGAGTCAAAGCCCCATCCTTTTTTTTTCTGAAATTTGCGGATTCAGACTGATTAATTTCCATCTCAGTTTCTGTTACAGGGCAATTTCCAATGCAATTTACCGGTTCAGTAGCTTTATATCTGGTTTATCTTTTATATCTTTGCAGCCCCGGTTCTCTTTGTAATTCCCATTAGGAAACTTAGCTAAGAGCTATAAAATCTCCTTTTGTAATCTGTTGCGGTAATCAATGAAATAGCACTTCTCCTAAATCTCTCAAAACTCTCATTCCCTCAATCGTTGTTCATAGATTCGCTTCTTCGGTTGGTGATTCTAAACTCCCACTGACCCTAAGCTATCTGAAATCGGGTTCTTCGAGCCTTCTTGGCTCCTAATCCGACACCTATCCTTTGCAGCTCGATCGCACTGCATCATTGGTATCAGAGCCGTCGTTCCTTCGCCTAGCTCACCTGAATCATGGAACATGCAAAATCTGTCCGGAAATTGAAAGAGATGCAAGCAAAATTGGCCGCCGAAAAGGAACAACATGACAGAGCACGTAAAGCAGCCCAAGAGAAACATGATAGGGACATTCAGGAGTTGAAGGATTCCATAGCAGCTCTAGCTCAATTGCTAAGGCCACCGGATCGACCACCATGGATTTCAGAGCTTTTGACAATGGCCAACGAGGTACGAGACTGAACGATGCTTGTTAAAGTTCACTCTCAGATGCATCTAGTTGACGACCTAGTGATATATCATGTGTTTTCTGAAATTGGAGTGGTTAAAGATGTGAGATATGTACCAGCCGAGAGTGGATTTAATGTCCGAGTTCGATTTCAATATAAACACGATGTTGATTGGGCATATCATCATTTTAACGGCAGATGCATTCATAAGCATCAACGCTGCTGTAAATTAGGGATCCATCGTGTAAGCGATGTTATTAGTTGGAATGCTCAGAAAATTGCCCAAATTAAGTCTGATTATGGCTCTTCTGTGGTGATGGATGACGAGTACTTGCTTGGGGAGAATCTGAATGATGGTGAGGTTGTCATCTCTGATGAAGAATCCACTCAGTTGGGGGTAAACAATAAGCAGAATTTAGCAAAGGAACCCTCCGATTGGGATGCACACCAGGTGCTCGACGAAATGCTTGAGCAACAAACTGATTTGAAGGCTTCAGAGGTGAGTGATGTGTCGAATGCTAAGGGCCTATTGGTTGTTAATAAGGAGTCTACTGATTTAACTAAGAGGTTAGATAACTTGTTGGTGCAAAGAGGTGTGAGTATTGATCCCGGTGAAAAACATGGTCCTCCATTAGCTTTAAATTCTGATGTGATCGTATCAAACTTTTTGTTTACTCATGCTGAAAATAATGCATCAACTGAGAGCCTTGATGAGTTGAATGGCATGACAAGTGCTCGAGAAAACACCTACCAACTGCTCAAGAAAACACCAGAGTTAGCTAGCACTGTTAAGACTGAGATTAAGGACATGGTTCAAAGGGTGAAAGGGATGCTTAAACTCGATTATGTGAGAGAATACACTTTTGATCCTGGAGGAGGATCTTTGCTCCTAATTGACTCACTCCAACTGAAACCGGTATCAATGGAATGTGTGATTTCTGTTGTTACTTGTGTGTTAGCTGGAATGCATGATTTCGGTTGTCATTTTGGAGCCAATTCAGCACTTGGCCTAGCTAAGATGGATTCTATATTTTGGAAGTTGGTTTTAGGAAGCAAACCAGTTTTGACTGATTACTATGCTGAAAGATTTGCTTGTTTGGTATTGAGAAACATGCGAGTTACACAAGATAGCGATGAGAGTGTGATGTTTGATCCCGGAGGACAACTATTACAGAAATTTACTGAGCTTTTCCTAAGCTTTATGCTTAGTGATTTATGGAGAATGAAAATTAAGGTAAGCTGCATAGCCTCTGCTGAAGTTTCGGTTTGTTACCCTCCACTCTTAAGGCTTGAGAACAACTGCAAGATCTTACAAAATGTTGCCGACATTGAGCTGCAAATTATAATAGCATCAGCCGGTTGTATCTACATAGTGATTGTCCTACTCTTGTCCATGCCGAGAGGAATTAACATCATGAATTTAACAATCTCTGTTATAGCAAAGTATGGAAACAAAGCTGAGTTAGAGGAAACAAAGAACTCTTTACAAATCTTCCTTGTTAATTTTGCCCATCATGAGCCTATTGTTGTTCAAATTGTGCTAATCAAGCTATATGAACATGGACGTGGGAAGAATGAAGATACAAACATTGAGTTTCATAAGGACTTTCGAAGGAGCTGTGAGTTTATGATTTTATGTTGCCCATCAAGGTTGGATGTAATGCCTGCATCTTATGCCAAGAGTTTTTGGATTGTTATGTTTTTTAGTAAAGATGCAGCTATGCATTTGAAGGGTGAATGACAGTACTTGCATTTAAACTCACTTGAGAAGCTTAATCCTAATTTGGCAGCAACTAGTCTTGTTGATTCTGCTAGATGGAAAGCTGGGGACACTAATTGTAAAGATGGTGTTGCTGGAATTGATTTAAAAGAAAGAGTGATGAGAGAATACACTCTTCATGGGGTGTCACTTGAAAATTATGTTATGGGAGACCCTAAGGTGTTGTGTGCAATTGCTAGAAAGTTTGAGGATTTTGCTGCTCTACTTAATGAGATTGCTAGGAATGTGAGAGCACACAAGCAAATTTTTAAAGCTGTTGATGGGGTGAAAATTAAAATTCAGTGGCCTCCAAACTACTGTCAAATGAAGGCAGCCCTTGAAAGTTTTGGTTTTGTGGCTCACTTCCTCACTAATCCTTTAGCTCACAAGGAGTTAATTAGTGGTGATCTAGGCAAGCGGTTATGGAGAAAGCTTGCCTTTGAGATCCTTAAAACAAATTTGAATCAAGTGACTAATGTGATACTTATTTTTTATCCGGGTGGGGAATATTCAAGGCTCCAATATGCAATGACATTGATGACTACTAAGCTTGCTACCGATGATGATAAGATGTTTGAGAACTTCAATCCTAGAGCTACTTCTCAATGCTTTTGTAAACAGAGCTCTTATTTCTGCCAGCTACTAGAATTTCATGTGCAGGTTTCGGATGAAGACAATTTGACCCTTCTTACATCAATTAGCTCACTATGCTATTATGTTGTTGGCTTTGCAATTGTTCATAAGTCGACATGCTTGGTGAAGGGTGGATTGGGTTGGTTTATTTTCGACCTCAGTGACGAATGTTCAGTGCTGATCAACATTTGGAAGGCTTGTTTACCGTTGGCTTCTGTTGTGCTATTCAAGATACCAGCTCATTTTCAGAAGTTCACCATAAGAGAAATGTTCTTGATCCGTGAGGACAAGAAACTCTAATGATCTTGGGCTGGGCCCATTCTTTTTTGGCCAAGTGTGTTCTTGTTCACTTGTTGATTTTGTTTTAAAATCCGAATAGCACAAATTCAGTAGACACTATTTGGAACACATTAGAGTTTCTGCTTTAATTTTGAAATTTAGACAAGAAGAAAAAGAAAATTAAGAGTGTTTGATTGAATTTTTTATTGCATGTCCATTTTTGCTTGGTAAGAATTAGAAGAAAAAGGAATGAAAAAGAAAGGTAAAATCAGTTTTCTTGGCTTGGAAGTATGTAATTAGTTGTGGGACAAGATCTGAAATTACTTGCGGGGCAAGCTGAGCCATACTTGTATGGCTTACTTGTGTTGCAAGTTTGATTTACTTGTGTCGCAAGTGCAATGTTGAATTTTTTGCAGGGCGACTCGCACGTTATTGTGTACTAATTTTTGAAGAGCTGGAGCTGGGGTCAGTACGTTTCGGACCGAATTGTTCAAGGCCAGGTCACTGGGTGCTCTAGGGCTTCTGAAGATCCTTCATCTAAGTGGAGGGAACGTCAACTGTCCATTTCGCACACCCCTAAATGGGTTGACTTGTTGCTTGCGGCACTTTTACTTTAGTGCTTTACTCACCCCGGTTCCGATCTTTTTTTGCTCTTCTTTTCGAGGATTTGTACTACCCTTAGTCGTTTCTGCTTCCCTTAGGTGACTTCTGTTTTGACCCACATAGCCGTTCACGACTGCCATTTTTTAACTACTTGTCGGCCTCTCAGACTACCAAACATGTTTGGTACTCTGACTTCTTAACTTTATCAAAAAAAAAATTATAGTATAATAACTTGATCTATATGTTGATATTTTTATGCATATATTTTTTATATCTAATAATAAGATTTGGGATCTAAGTATATATTTTTTTATCTATGTGTTGATAATAACTTGATCTAATATTTTTTATAGTAATTTTATACATAATATTTTTTTTTTATCTTTTAACGAGTCTCTGATTTCAAGTATATAATATTTTATCTACATGTTGATAAAATATTGGGCACAATCTTAAAGATTTTTTTATAAATTACATAATTTTATTACGATATTATATACATGTGTTTTAAATTTTACTCTCTCCGTCCCCTTTTTTCTTCTCATTTGAAAATTTGCACAATTTTTAAGAAAAGTGTTTAATGAGATAGAAAAGTTTTGTTAAGTGGGAGGAAAGTATTAATATCATAATATTGTATAATATTTAGTAATATTATCCCGTAAGTATCACAGGGATTCAACTAGGTATGCTTTTATAAGGAACTTCGGTAAATTAATGGGTCAAATCTTAATTTCTAAAAATAAAGTACACACCCATATTTATTAATTAGTGTTTTGTTTCTATTTTTTGGTCCATAGAAAGGCATTTAGGTCATTAAAGGGAGGAGATTTGAACTCGCAACTCAATAGTATCGTATTTACCAATTAGACCGGTGAGGCTTGACTAGTATTCTAATTATAAAAGGAACTAAGGAATTTAGTGTTAGTTTGGTCTTATTATTAGGAGTTGTTAGTTATTGGTTGGTTATTTTCCGCATTAATTCCTTATTTCATTGAACTCTTGATAATTTTCTTATTTGCACTTTTTTTGAGATCCTTCTCTTCCGGCAAAAGAGAGGGGAGCCCTTGATTCTAGATAAAATATTTTGCTAGTTTGGAGTCTATCGGCTTCTTACCGAGGTAGTGTTAGACAAATAGCTCGATTTTGAGGTACCTTATTTTCTCTACTCTTTCGTTTCTCTAGCTATTTAGTTCCAACAGTTACCTCTTTTCTTTTGTGAGCTGGTTGCTTTCTTTTGTGAGAATTGTTAAATAGGTGTCTTCATGTTTGATGCATCATCTCATGTTAGATATTTGACCTTAGATCTTAATATTTATCTTCAAGGAAATTTAGGAGATCCTTTATACTTGGCTAATTCTGATTATCTATGAGCATTGTTGGTGTACAAAATCTCGCCTTCAATTCGTCTTTGATACACCAATTAAGAACTCCTCCTCTTCCGCTCCTCTTCCGTCTCTTGACCTAGAAAACCTGCAAAACAATGGACAAAGGGGGCGGGGACCCCCTAATCCACCTCCGATGCTTAAGTCAGAAGAGCAATTGTCGTTTGAGCGTCGAGGTACAACAAGAGAGCGGTGAAACCCTAAACAGTCGAGCTAACCGAATATTAGCCTGCCTAGGATTTCTGAATATGCTGATATGCACATGTGTCTCTCCCTACATGCCGAGGGCATGTATTTATAATGGAAGAGAGAGAGAAGGGGGGCCGAAAATTATATCTATCAGGCCGAAAATATTATCCTTCTAGGGCTGGCCAACTGCCTTGAAGCCCAAGTAAGGAATATTCCACCCTTTCTCCAACTTTAATTCTATCTTTAATGAAAGATAGAATCTTGCATTAAGTTGCATAACCGCCATATAATTCTTCGTCGTTCGCAAGGTTCTGTGATTGCGGTATTTTTCCTCGTACTTGGCTTGTATACTTCTTCGATCCTTTCACCAACGTTTACCGGCTCGGGACCACGGCGGTCATCGGCGAATCCGATAATGCTAACGAGCCGTCGATTGGTCCTTTCGATCGTTGATTCATCGATGAGGCGCTTTTCTTGGATCTTTACGAGGAAAGCTTTTAGCCTGGCGATTTCTCCAAGGCTTGGATAGCGACAAGTCTTCATTCAATTATGCTCGCCTCGAATCCTCTTGTTCTCTCTTGAAGTGGGAGCTAGAGTGCGTATTAAGCACAATCTCGTTCTCATTCTTGGTGGTGGTCGATGCCCCACTATCTTGATTGCTTTCAGGTTTAGAGAGCGCATAGCTGATTCCTATAGATGATTAATTTCATCAAACTGTGCAGTGTTATGACCATTGGTTTCATCGCTTGATCCGAACCTCGCTTGGCTTGCACGAAAAGCAACCATGCTTTGAAGGTGAGGTTGGGTCACAGACTTGGTCATCTTCGAGCAAGTTTGCTTGGGAACTTTCTAGGGTTTGATATTCCGAGCGAATATCGGAGCCTCGCTTGATCACCCTGTGAGTCTTGATTCTTTTTCGAGCGAAGATCGGGTTTTGCCCCCAGTGCTTTTAGGGTAAGCATGCGGCGATTGCTTTTGCCTAGGCCGCGGTCGTGGAGGAACGGACCGCGGTCGCGGCCGATGGTGCCGCGATCATTGTGGCGCTAGAGCTCGCTGGCGATTTAGGGTTGGCGAGTTCGTTGTTTCCTCGGGGTTAAGAAAGGTTGTTTCTTGTTTGTCAGAGATCGATTCTAGCCTCACGATTGCATGGATCGATCGCTTTTTGACATCTTCTTGAGAACTTCTCTTGTGGCTTGACTTAGAATCCATTGATTGGTTGATCTTTGAAAGCGAGAACAAGTTGTTGGATTCGCCCTATTAGGATTGGCAAAGTCTGCTCAGACTCTCCAAATCTCTTGATTTATCTTCAACCCTTATTTTAGCGATTAAGGCTTCTGATTGCTAGATAGGATCACTTCGCTTACTTTTACGATTGGCTTTACGTTTTAAGAGGACGTTCAGCCTATGGCAAGTAAGATCCAATTCGATTTCAAGCAAATTGTACGGGTCCTATGCGGAGAGGTCACGATTACCCCGCATTAGGTTTACGTTTGTCGAAAGCCTGTCGGGTTTGGCTTGCGAATAGAGAGAATGCTCCGAAATACGCAGCCCGCGGTCGCGGTTTCTAAACCGCGGGCGCGACTTTACTGACCGCAATTGCGGTCTCCCTTGTCGCGGTCGCGGTTCGGTTTGGCGATGCGATCTCTTAGATCGACTCGCTTTGCTATTGAACCATTTGATTATTCTCGTTGTCGGCAACACGCATTGCCGTTTCTCAAGCTTGATCAAATTCAATCGATTCAGGCCTTGAAGTACCACGACTGACTATTCCGTCGCTCGACTCGGGCCCCGAACGGTCTATGCGATGAATAGCCGTATCAACGAGAGGGACTGGGTCACGGTTCAAGTCGTTTAATGGCACAAAGGTCTCACCTTCCGAGCGAATATCGGAATTAGATTGATCAATTTCCATTAGGGTTTACTTTCCGAGTGATTTTCGAAAATCTCGGGTTCGATCACCGATCCACGATCGTGGTGTATGTTACCGCGGTCACGGTTTATGTTGTCGCGGTCACGGTTTTGCTCGCTGGGCATACCTCGCGCGATTCGCTTTGCGAGGGTGCCCCAGGGTTTCCAAAAAACGACTTCTTAATTTTCAAGGATCGATTCCAACACCACAATTGCGTAGATCGAGTACTCTTTTCCCAATACCGCTTTTCACTTCTTTGATTGTGGTTGGGCGTTGGTTCACAATCAAGTTTTCAACTTTGGGCTTCCGGGCACGCACCCGGAGCCTAATCCTTCAATTGGTAGTCGACTATCAACTTTAGGTAGGATTGAATTCGACAAGGATCCGACAAGGTTGATCCTGCCCCCAGTGTCGTCGATTTCGCAGCACGCACTGCGATCGACACTGGTTGTGGTGATTCGATCATGCTTTTACTTAGGATTCAAACAAATCCCAAAGCGGATCTCCTTTGTTGATTTTTGGGGACGCCCTTAGGCTAGAAAAAGCCTAAAAACACAAATTTCCGGAGTTACATATTTCCGGGGGGCACTCCGGTCGAAAATCCGGAGTTTGCAAATTTCCGGAGGCGCACTCCGGTGGGCCGCGGTCGCGGTACGATGTTCCGCGGCCGCAGTTCGTCCGCTGAGGCGTCGCGATTGCCCTAGGCTTCGAAAATTCGATTCTTTTTCTTCTAGGAACGATTACTCATGGATTTAATCCTCGTCCCCACGGACGGCGCCAATTGTTGGTGTACAAAATCTCGCCTTCAATTCGTCTATGATACACCAATTAAGAACTCCTCCTCTTCCACTCCTCTTCCCTCTCTTGACCTAGAAAACCTGCAAAACAATGGACAAAGGGGGCGGGGACTCCCTAATCCACCTCCGATGCCTAAGTCAGAAGAGCAGTTGTCGTTTGAGCGTCGAGGTACAACAAGAGAGCGATGAAACCCTAAATAGTCGAGCTAAGCGAATATTAGCCTGCCTAGGATTTCTCAATATGCTGATATGCACATGTGTCTCTCCCTACATGCCTAAGGCATGTATTTATAATGGAAGAGAGAGAGAAGGGGGGCCGAAAATTATATCTATCAGGCCGAAAATATTATCCTTCTAGGGCTGGCCAACTGCCTTGAAGCCCAAGTAAGGAATATTCCACCCTTTCTCCAACTTTAATTCTATCTTTAATGAAAGATAGAATCTTGCATTAAGTTGCATAACCGCCATATAATTTTATATGGAAAATAACGAAAATAACTGCGCAGTAATTTTAATAAATACCTTTATAGCGAAAATAACTATGGTAATTATGTTTGGTTTACCCGCTCACAAGCACAACATGTAAATTTTGTAAAAGTCTTATTTAATAGATCTCATTCTTTTAATGTGGTAGAGCAATAGAAATGGCAATAGGGGCAAAACAAAAAAAAAATGTTTTCATATTCAAAAATTGTAAAAAAGTTTAAATATATCCTTAACACCAAATTATCACGATCAAACAACCAAAAATCAGAAAATGACAGAGCGGCGAGTGAACTAGGTTCTCAAAGCAAGCAGCAAAGCCATCAAAGCGCACTAAGAGAAGGTAAACATTCTTGATTGAGAAAAAATGATCCCCTCCAAACAGACGTGGAGGAATCAATATCTCGACATAAGGAACCCGATTCGAGAACTTTCTTTCATTTTATTCACTAAGTCATCGGTACATTTTCCCACGTAGTTCGTTGGGTGGACGTCCCCCCAAATCAACAACCGCGAGTGCTGAAACCGCTTATTGATTGGATTGAAGGCTTAGCTAGCGTTCGAAATGTTGAATACATTGGAAATGGTCAAAGCGCTATAGACTGACCGTCACAAGTACTTTTGAAAAATTCCTTATAAAAATGTTTAAAATATAAAATTAAATATTTAAAATATTTATAAATAAGGATAAATATCTTTTATCTTTTAGCATGATATTTTCTTACCAATTTCTTTATAGATAGATGTTGATTTTATTTTCAAATAAAAAATTAATGATAATTTCTTTATAGATATATGTTGATTTTTTTACATTAAAAAATACGAAAAAGATAATATTTAATAATATTTAGTGTTGTAGAAATATTAAAATATTTAATATTCTACAAAGTTTACGTACATGTAAAGTAATAAAAAATATGGATAGTATATTATTTAATCATATCTAATATTTAGTTTATATAACCACTAGATTAATTTTACTACCACCATAAATTAAATTAATTATATTCTACCTATTTTTCATAAAAAGCCTATATTGTTTTCTTTCATATTAAATTATATCTTTTTTATTAAAATAGTTTTCAAAATTTTAAATTTATCTATTCCATATTTTAAAATTATATATCTTTTTTTTCATATTTTATCTCATATTTTTAAATTAAACCTATTTTTTAAATATTGTTAAGAAAAAAGGGAACTGTAAATTATTTATTTGATAATCTATCTTTATTCTCAACTTAAAACTAAATAATTTTAAAAAAATACAATATTTAATAATATTTAGTGTTTTAGAAATATTAACATGACGTAAAAGCTTTTGGTTCCATTCATGGCTTAAAAGCTTTCAGTATAGATGAAGATGAAGAAACAAAGACAATTCTCAGCTCAAGATAATAACATGGCGTAAAAGCTTTCGTTTCCATCCATGGCTTCAGGTAACATGGCTTGTTTTTCAATTGGGGACGGAACTAGGAATTTATTCCTGGGTAGGCTGAATTTACCTTATAAAATAAATCAACATATATATCGTACTGATTTTTTTTGGAGGCTTGATTCTATATATAATAAATTTTTGTAAATACTTTATAGATAAAAAAAATTTGATATATAAATTAATTACAAAAAATTATTATTAAAACTAATGCAACTTTTATTACTAACCGAACTTTAACAACAAAAATCTTAATATACTATGCTTAATCAATACAGTACATAGAAAATGTAAATAAGACATAATAGAAAATTAAAAAAAAAAAGACATAATGGAAAATTGGCTAAAAAACTTAAAAGAAAAGGAGGGGGTTGTGGCCTTGTGGGTGAGGACCGAGGTCTGTAAGCTTTATAGGAATTAGAACAAAAAGTAAATCAATAATTGTAGACAATCAAACTCGAACCTGGGACCTTTACTAAGTTACAGTAGTGGTGTCCATAAAAAACCGAAACCGAAAAACCAAACCGAATAATCGAAAAAACGGTTATTTTTTAGGTTAACCAAACCGATTTTTTTTTGAAATTTCGGTTTGGTTAACCGAACCGAAAATATTTTCGGTTTATCGGTTTGGTTTCGGATCACGACTTTACATATAACGGTTAACCGAAAAACCGAAAATATATTAATATTTTATTCAAATATTAGTTTATTTAGTTATCTTTGCTTTATTTAGTGGTTAAACTCTATAATTTTCAAGGTGTTGATCTACTTTGGGTCTGTCCTTCTCCAGTTTTAACAATTTACATACTATTTTTCCATTCTCATTGATATAAAAAGTGCTTATTAAATTTGATGGGATAAAAATAATACACATAATGTTTGATTTTACATAATATAATACGTATATACTCTCAATATTTGTTTACAACAACCAAAACAATATGGTATAGGTACATATTTAAAATTAAAAGTTTTGCGTGATCATTTTTAATTCAAAATTTATTATTTTTGTTTTAATTATTTAAGGTAAAATTACATAAACGGTTATCGGTTAACCGAGAAAACCGAACCGAAAAATCGGTTAACCGAACTACGGTTAACCGGGGTTCACGGTTCGGTTACGGTTCATGATTTTAACTAACCGAAAGCATAGTTAACCGAACTTCGGTTAACCAAAATCTTGATTAACCGGGTTTGGACACTACACTCTTGCCATCTACTCTATGAGTTACATTTGGCTACACTTATCACTAAATATATTACTCTAATATTTTTTAGGGTGGGCTGTAGCATATCCCAGCCCACCCCTAAATCCGTGCTTGAGGCTTTAAATCAATTCCATGGGAAGTGGGGATTTTGTTTAGCTATTTGTAGGATCTTCTTGATCAAACACTATAGTTTGCCTCTTAAGTTGCCTTGCTGTCTTAACATTTTGATTGAAATTGTTCATCTTTTTTCTCTAGTTTTTGGTTTAGAGTTCAGACTAGCTTCATTTTTTTTGAGAGGAGTTCATACTAGCTTAATTCCAATAAACCCTTTTTTTTGGAGTTGGAAGATGAACGATAATGCAAATTTATTTATTTTCCTCAGTTATTCCCTAGGCCATAATTACATCAATAAACAGTTTTTTTAGTATACAGAAATGGAAAAATAAATTGGGGATCGTTGGCCCGCATGACAGTTTGTTATATAGAAACAATAAATATAGGAATAATATTGTCTTTTCACTTGCTAACACCCTTTTCTTTTCCATAATTACATCAATTTTTTACAATTTGATTGATCTCACATTTATGTATTAAATTGCGTTAAATTATACATTGAATTGCCATTGCCAACTAAGGTTCGCGAAGCCCTTGGCCATTGATTAAACATGTCACCCACACAAATTGGTTTCTAGGAATTCTCCAAAACCGCCATCTGAATCTAGTGGGAAAGGCTTTCCACACACATAACAAAGAGATATGGGAACAATGGATCGCCTTATCGCACACCACGAGAAGGAGTAAACACACTCGCCTTTTCACTATTTTAGAGCAAAGTGATTTTCCATTTGTTTTAACACATCATAATAATATTCACCAATTGATCAAGAAAACCGGCTTGTAACAGAACTCCTTTTAAAGTAGTTTTTCTTTAGAATTTCATTCATAGAATTTGTAACAAACTTTGGGAGAATAAGATCGCTTTATATATATTAGGCTAAGAATGAGATTGTAAATCGTAAGCACGTGAGACTGTGATAAGCGAAGTTCGATAATTTATTCTCTTTTCATTTGTATATTCATATAAAATTATCTTTTAATTATTTTCAATAGCTTATATGATGATTGATTGAATGATTTGATCATTTCGCCTACTTATTTATGACTTTTTTTAGGGCATGATCGAGTGCGTAGTTGCAAGAGGAATGGTGCATTCGATAGAAAGGGAATGAAAAACAAATCAAATTTGTGTATAAATGCTCCAAAATGAATTTTAGAATAACCAATGAAAATAAGTACGATCAATAAATTCATTACAACATCATATAAGAATACAATATAAATATATATATTTGCATAAAAATACAATATATATAAAAAAATCACAATATTAATCTTAATAATAGTATTTCAAAGGATTAAATAATGAAAGAAATTACAATAAAAAGTAAAGAACCAAAGAACCCATTCAGGTTCATTCTCACTCGAGTGATCTTTTATATAATATAATAGTTATCTTAGGTTTCGTATGAAAGAATAGGATTAATATCCCAATTCAAAAAATGTGATTTTCGATTCTAGTAGGCCGTTGGAGAAGAAGTGTATGATGAACTTTTGTATACGGGAGCCTTGTACACTGGAGTAGGAGTGTACTCTAGACTCTTGTAAACTGGTGCTGGGGTGTAAATAGGAGTAGGAGTGTAGACTGGTTTTGGGATATATGGTTTTGGAACATATGGCTTTGGAGTGTAGACAGGCTTGTAGGCCGGTGTAGAATGGTATTCAGGGACCTTGTAAACAGGCTTGTAGGCCGGCGTAGGGTGGTATTCAGGGACCTTGTAAATAGGCTTTGGAACGTAGATAGGGCTCTTGTACACATGGGATGGAGTGTATACAGGACTCTTGTAAATAGGTGATGGGGAGTACACATGGCTCTTGTAAATAGGGGATGGAGAGTACACGGGGCTCTTGTAAACAGGAGATGGGGAGTACACGGGGCTCTTGTAAACAGGAGATGGGGAGTACACGGGGCTCTTGTAAACAGGTGTTGGGGAGTACACGGGGCTCTTGTAAACAGGTGCTGGGGAGTAAACGGGGCTCTTGTAAACAGGAGATGGGGAGTACACGGGGCTCTTGTATACGGGAGATGGGGAGTACACGGGGCTCTTGTAAACAGGAGATGGGGAGTACACGGGGCTCTTGTAAACAGGAGATGGGGAGTACACGGGGCTCTCGTAAACAGGTGATGGGGTGTACACAGGGCTCTTGTAAATCGGAGATGGGGAGTACACATGGGTCTTGTAAACAGGAGATGGGGAGTACACAGGGGTCCTGTAAACAGGAGATGGGGAGTACACGGGGCTGTTGTAAACAGGTGATGGGGAGTACACGGGACTCTTGTAAACAGGAGATTGAGTGTATTCCGGGATCTTGTAAATAGGAGATGGGGAGTATACAGGACTCTTGTAAACGGGAGGAGGAGTGTAAACTGGCTTGTAGATCGGTGTAGGTTTGTATGTTGGTTTTGGAACATATATTGGTGATGGATTGTATACAGGGCTCTTGTATATGGGAGATGGACTGTATACTGGTGTAGGATGGTACACAGGTTTTGGAATGTAAACGGGAGATGGAGTGTACGTAGGCTTGTTGTAAGCCGGAGATGGGTAATAGACCGGGCTCTTGTATTCAGGAGTAGAAACATACACCGATGCTTTGTAGTATGGTGATGGAGAAGGAACATACACAGGCGACTTGTATTCTGACGATGGTGTATAGGAGCCATAGTAGCCATCGGCTAAGGCAATGGTTGCCATGGACAAAATGAGTAGGGAGGAAACCAAGAGACGCATGGATGCCATCGGCTAAGGCAATGGTTGCCATTTTAAACCCTTTCTTCCTTTCGGTTCTAAATTGGCTATATAAGAAAAGAGAAGAAGATGAGATGGTGATATTGTTGAGGCTATGGATGGGCTTTATATAGTCTCTCTTACTTGCTTACCATGATTATACATCAATGGCACTTGGTTGGTTGCACGATGCCGAGAGATATTGTAAATACATCTGTCACCTAGCTCTTTGATGGTGACTTGTTTTATTATTGAGGATTTGAGATTACATTATTATGTTTTTGGGATCGATTGATTTACGTATGAATAGTTCAGTAATGTTTATTTAGACGTGCAATGAGGTCATTTTAATTATAATAATACTATAACGAAAGTAACGATTACAAAATTGGAATTTGGTTATTAGAAGTTTTCATCAAATTATAAACAAATTTAGAGCATGTTATAAAAACTAAATGGCAAATTAGGCCACACATTTACCTATTTATCAAGAACAGGATCATCATGTATCAATAAAAGTATAGATCGAGCTTGATTAGAATAAATTAATGGGTCGTGGCATTGGATCTTATAAAACAACTAAACAGGGAGATTAACCGCTGATCGGCTCCCAAATTCCGTTCCTCATCAAAAAAAATAAAAAAATAAAAGAATGAATTACACTATTCTAGTATGGGCATTGTTCTAAAAAAAAGGTTTAGGCAGAGGTCTAGGCGCCGCCTAGAAGTTGGGCGGTGGTTCACCGTTTTGATTTAGACTTGGGCGCCTAGGCAGGCTGTGTAGGCTAGGTGGCATTCTAGACGGCCTTCTCGGCAGCTGTGGCGGAATTAGGTGGGCTCTAGGCTTGAATTTATAGGGAGACATTATGATGCGATTGTTCTTTATTTATATATTCTCACCATTTACAAATAATTATCCTATAAATTACAAATTATACTGATCCACCTAATCCGCTTAAGCCCCATCACACCATCTAGCTCTAATACCGAGTGGCCATGCAGAATAGTCGCTTCAAGTCCCATTATGCACGTTTTCGTATATTCGAATATTCGTAAATTCATATTTTCGTACATCCATGAATGAATATCATTCAATTCATGTGTGCGTGCGTATTCGTATATCCATGAGAGAATTTCATGGGCTCTTTTGCTCTTGTACATACACGCATATGTAGAGATCCATTAGTGCGATTAATTGATGTTGCACTTAAAAAATTTTTATTATGCAATCTCAAACCACTGAAAAAACTAACTTTTATTAAAAATAAACGTGAATGACATGATCTTAAGGACTAAACTAATGAATGAAAAAATAAAAATCTAAGGGCCTCATCAAAACCACGTGGGAAAAAGAGTGCCCTATTTACATGAATTTCCTAATCCTCGAGATCCTTGCGCTGGGGAAGACGGATAACCGCGATCACCCCCGCGTAGGCCACAGTCACGGTTCTTCTCACGAGATAACGAGTCTTTAGATGCAGGTCCGCGATCACCAAAGGGTGCTCCGCGATCATGGAACTCGGCACCGCGGTACCGGTTTTGCCCAAGAGAAGGGGTCTTGCTCTCTGAACCACATCTGCGGTCGCGGCCCTCGGGTCCACGATCGCGGTCACGCTGGTGGTCACCATTGCTTGGCTCGTCTTCGATTCTCAGCATAAACATTTTTTTTTACGAACATTTCCCTTAGAGCACAGATGCGCTTCAAGCTGATTAGCCTAAACACGGACTATAGCATCTTCATCTCTAAACTAGATCATTTGATGGAGGGTCGAAGGTACCGCTCTCATCACATGAATCCATGGCCTTCCCAAAATGAAATTATATGGGGCAGGCATGTCAACGATAAAAAAACTCTACTATCATCACTTTTCTAGTCAAGCTGACTTGAGTTTTTTACATTCCAAGCGGGAACGTCGGATATCCTCCAAGTCATGTAAGCTGCATTTCGACTGGAATCAAGTATTCGTTCTTCTTTCTAAGGAGCTTGAAGATATCATAATGCATAATATCAACTGAAAATGTCCGATGGGAAGTGGAGATTTTGTTCAGCTATTTGTAAGATCTTAAGTTGCCTTGCTATCTTAACATGTTCATTTAAATTGTTCATCTTTTTTTTTCTCTTTTCTATTTATTAACTATTATCATTTTAGGTTTTGAATTAACAATTTCTAAAACACTACAAGGGTTTCTAATATATTAAAATATATTAATTACTCTTCATGTATAATAAATAAACTAGTAGATTACTCATATATAAAGCTGTCAAAATTTGACCGAAGCCGTAAACCCGTTCAGAACCGCCCGATAATTCTAAGGTCAAGATCTAAAAATTTGAACCTGAAACCATGAATAAATTGAACTTGATAGAACCCGAAACTCATTAGGTTGAAACCCAAAACCCGTTGGGTTGACCGATTTAGTATATTTATAGAATTTATAAAATTTATTTTAAAACATAATATAATTTATTAGTGAAATACATAAAAATAATATATTATAATTAAATATTATTATAAAATAAAAATTGATTTTAATAATTATAAAAAACGATATTTTAGAACCACTCGTCAAATCGACCCGACCGAAACCTGCAACAACCCGACCCGATTGACCCGTGACCCATAATGAATAACAACAACAACATCTACACAGGTGGAACCCGATACAAGACGGGATCTGGGGGGTTGAGATGTACGCACCCTTACCCCGACTCGAGGTCGGGAGGGTATCCAAGATGGGCCCAAAGTGTAACAACGAAAACGATTAGTAAGATGCAATTGATAGAATCTCAGCTAGAAGTTCAAGATTGAACTCGAAACTGAGGGAACCAGACCTAGAAATCAGCTATGGAGGAAGAAAAGCTAATTCGAAGGGCACTGGGACACAGAATGTATTTGAGAGTTTTGGAGATTGAAAGATATTTCTGAATTTGGATAAAAACCCAGCTCTCAGAGCTAAACGGTTACATAAAGGAGACCTTTCTCGGGAAAGGGGTTCAACTGAAATTTAAACTAAACCGGTTTAACAAAGCAACTGAACCGGTCTTGCAGAACCTGATAAGCATGGAAAATAACCAGATAAAAGGAGTTGCATAAAACCCTATTACAATACTCCCTATTCCAGAAAATCCTTGTCCTCAAGGATTCTAAAATTAAGGATCAAAGTCTGGATGTTTGTTGATGAGGTCTTGATAAAATTCCCAAGTGGCTTGCTCAGTTGGATAACCATGCCACTTGATAAGAACCTTGGTAGCAACAGCATTACCTCACATGTATTGAGGGAGTGGTTGCGCAGCATTAGTGGAGGGATTGGGGCACAACTTGAGCTGACTCACATGGAAGACATCATGTATCGCAGCTGAATTTGGAAGTTGGAGTTTATAAGCTACTTCTCCCACCTTATCCAACACTTTGAAGGGGCCATAAAACCTAGGAGACAACTTGTGTGGCATTCTGGTTTTGATTGAATGTTGTCGATATGGCTGGAGCTTTAAATACACCCAATCACCAATATTAAACTCTCTAGAAGATCTGTGAGCATCAGTAACTTGCCTCATTCTATTTTGTGCACGAAGTAGATGGAATTTCAGCATATTGATAATTTCCTCTCTCTTCTGCAGGCTTCTATCAATCACCATTGAACTACTCTCACCTGGTAGATAAGGCAGATGTAAGGGAGCAGCTTGACCATACACAATTTCATAGGGGGTTGCATTGATGGAGGAGTGGTAAGTGGTATTGTACCACCATTCAGCTAAAGCAAGCCATTTAGACCAGGTATGAGGGGCTTCTGCTGTCATGCACCTGAGGTAGGTCTCTAGGGTGCGGTTGGTGATTTCTGTCTGACCATCAGTTTGTGGATGGTAGGCAGTTGAATAGTTTAAATCAGCCCCATGAATTCTGAAAAGCACCTTCCACACTTCACTCAAGAAAATGGGGTCTCTGTCACTCACCACAGATTGAGGCATGTCGTGTAATTTAAACACATTGTCGAGATAAACCTGAGCAACATCTAGAGCTGTGTATGGGTGAGAAAGTGCAAGGAAATGAGCATTTTTGCTTAGTCTGTCCACTACCACCAGGATGGTGTGTTTGTGGAAGGAAGGAGGTAGGCCCTCTATGAAGTCCATGCTAACATCTTGCCATATGCCCTCAGGTATAGGGAGAGGTTGAAGAAGGCCAGGTTTAGAGGTCAGATCATATTTGTTGCGCTGACAGGTAGTACAATTCCTAATGTACTGTTGCACTTCCTTGTTCATGCCTTTCCAGTAAAAAATTGATTTCACCCTTTGTAAGGTTGCGTCTCTTCTAGAATGGCCTCCAATTGCTGAGTCGTGGAGCCATTTCAGAATATGCAATTTTATGGCTGCATCATCCCCAATTACAAGCTTCCCACTTCTCCTTAATTCATTATTCACATAGGTGAACTTTGGGTGAGTTTGGGCATTCTTCTTCAAGTCACTAATAATTCTTTCCAAGGCTGGATCAGAATTCCACAAGGCCTGAATTGACTTGTAAAAATCTTGATATGCGTTTGAGAGGGTAATTTGGAGCAGCTGTACACCTGAAACCCTAGAGAGAGCATCTGTCGCGACATTCTCCACTCCCGTTTTGTATTGGATTTCATAATCATACCCCATGAGCTTGGAAAGCCACAAGTGTTGAAAAGGGGTAGTAACTTTTTGCTCTAGGAGGTATTTGAGACTTCTTTGGTCGGTTTTTATCACGAATGGCCTGTGTGTCAGATAGGAACTCCAGGTCTGCACAGCATGAACCACTGCCATCAGCTCTTTCTCATAAACTGACAAGGACTGATGTCTTGGACCCAACGACCTACTAATGAAGCATATTGGGTGATGATCTTGCATGAGTACAACTCCTATCCTGGAGTTGGAAGCATCAGTCTCCACAATGAAAACCTTCTCAAAATCTGGTAAAGCGAGCACTGGGGCAGTTGATAAGGCTGTTTTCAGTTTTGTGAAAGCCTTAGAAGCCTCTTGAGACCAATTAAATCTCTCCTTCTTCAACATGTTTGTTAGTGGTCTAGCAATCAGACTATAGGATTTTATAAACCTCCTATAATAATTTGACAGCCCTAGGAAGCTGCGGAGATGCTTCTGAGTTGTAGGCACTGGCCACTCAACAATAGATTGAATCTTACTCGGATCGGTACTAACACCTTGAGCAGAAATGAAGTGCCCTAAGTATTCAATTACTATGGCACCGAATGTGCATTTTGAAGCCTTGAGATATAGTTGTTGTTGCCTGAGGATTTCAAAGACAGCTTGGAGATGCGTTATATGCTCATCCCAGGTTTTGCTATAGATTAATATGTCATCGAAGAACACTAGAACAAAATGCCTTGCTATCTCCCGGAAGACATGATTCATGAGGCTCTGAAAAGTACTTGGTGCATTAGTCAAGCCGAAGGGCATGACTAAATATTCATAATGTCCAGAATGAGTCTTGAATGCGGTTTTGTAAACATCTTCAGGCTCCATTCTAAGTTGGTGAAAACCAGATCGGAGATCCAACTTAGAAAAGTACTTAGCTCCTCCAAACTCATCTAGCAAGTCCTCTATCAAAGGGATTGGGTACTTATCTTTCACGGTCTGTTGATTAAGCCCCTTGTAATCCACACATAAGCGCCATGACCCATCTTTCTTTTTCACCAAGATAACATGAGAAGCATATGGACTGGAACTGTACTAGATCACCCCCTGGTCAAGCATCTCTTGCACCAATTTCTCTATAGCATCTTTCTGGTGAACAAAGTATCGGTAAGGGCGCTTGCTTATGGGATGTGAGTCAGGCTGTAAGGGTATTTTGTGGTTGAAACCAAGTCTAAAAGGTGGCAAAGTTTCTGGCTCAACAAAGACATCAGAGAAATGACTTAATAACTTCTAGAGTCTGATATCTGTAACAGTACTCTTGTCCTGAGCAGCAATATGACTCAATGTGGGCAGTTCATCCTTGCTCCTATCATCATTTAGTCTATAGACTTGAATTAGAGCTAGCTGAGGATTCTCCTTAAAGATCTTATTAAGATTACTTCCCTTAACCAGTTTGTGTTAGGCTTGTTTTGTGGATTGAAGGGGCCTCTTTGTGGAACAGATTTGATTGTTTCAGGGGTAGGTAATATAGGGCTGTATTTGTGGGGCTGGTTGGGCTTGTGGTAGGGTGATTTTTGTGGAGTTAGATTGAGGGATGACTCATGTAATTGAGCCAGACGTGCAGCCTCCCCTAATGAAGTAGGTTTGAACTGCCTAATATGCATCTGTAGATGAGGATATAAATTTGCAAGAAAGATACTAAGCGCATGCTCAGCCGACAAATTCAACCTAGTCAGTGCACATTCAAATTTGTCCAGAAATTCAAGCACAGGCTCTGATTGCTTCAAGTTCACCAAGTCAGCTAACGGATCATCAAATAGCCTACCAAATCGAGCTGATATAACTCGGGCCACGAAGGATATTGATCATACTTGCTCCGTATGTAATTGTGATGCCATTGCAAGGCCTTCCCCTCCAAATGCAGTGAAGCGAGTCTGACCTTCATTTCCGGTGTAGTGTTGTCGAGAAGGAAGAATTGCTCGCATCTCGAAATCCACTCTCTGGTTAGGGTTCCATCGAATCGGGGAAATTCAACCTTAGCTAGCCGTGTTGCGAGCCCTCCGGGGAAGATCGGGTTGCCCTGTGCTGGTGCGAACCCAAATTGAGGACGCGTCACACTCATCAGCCCTATTTTGGAAGGGTTTGGTGGATCCGGTGTCGGTGTGAGCAACGACCCTCCGTTTTGTGATGAACCACCGAATTCCTGAGATCTAATCGAAGTTGCTCCCGGGTTTTTCTCCGACATCAGCGAGGCGAGCATCTCCTCGATCCTGCTCATCCCCTTCTTCAGCTCGACGTTCTCCGATCGTACTTCATCCTAGGTTGATGACAGATTCTCCACTTGCGCGGCCAGATCTTGAAGCGAGAGCTGTTGACGAGTTTCGACCACCATTGCTCAATTGTTGGCTCTGATACCAATGTAACAGCGAAAATGATTAGTAAGATGCAATTGATAGAATCTCAGCTAGAAGTTCAAGATTGAACTCGAAACTGAGGAAACCAGACCTAGAAATCAGCTATGGAGGAAGAAAAGCTAATTCGAAGGGCACTGGAACGCAGAATGTATATAAGAGTTTTGGAGATTGAAAGATATTTCTGAATCCTGCTCATCTCCTTCTTCAGCTCGACGTTCTCCGATCGTACTTCATCGTAGGTTGATGACAGATTCTCCACTTGTGCGGCCAGATCTTGAAGCGAGAGCCGTTGACGAGTTTCGACCACCATCGCTCAATTGTTGGCTCTGATACCAATGTAACAGCGAAAACGATTAGTAAGATGCAATTGATAGAATCTCAGCTAGAAGTTCAAGATTGAACTCGAAACTGAGGGAACCAGACCTAGAAATCAGCTATGGAGGAAGAAAAGCTAATTCGAAGGGCACTGGAACGCAGAATGTATTTGAGAGTTTTGGAGATTGAAAGATATTTCTGAATTTGGATAAAAACCCAGCTCTCAAAGCTAAACGGTTACATAAAGGAGACCTTTCTCGGGAAAGGGGTTCAACTGAAATTTAGTCTACACCGGTTTAACAAAGCAACTAAACCGGTCTTACAGAACCTGATAAGCATGAAAAATAACCAGATAAAAGGAGTTGCATAAAACCCTGTTACACAAAGCAAAAGGAAAGGGTGGGGGGGGGGGACAACAGGAGGAAAGACTAAATGAGTAGAAAAATGAGAACGTGAAAGTACATTAGCAAATCCAGATAACTAAAAACTATAACTACGAAAATTACATTATAAAGCCTTTTTAATAGAAAATGTTAAATAATTAGATTTATCCTTATGTTTTAACATTTCTCAAATAGTATTTTTATATTCGAAAAAAGAAACTTGAGTAATTTTTATAGGATGACGTAATTAAGTTTTTTTCTAATATACTAAATCCAATAATTTATCTTCATTTTTAATACAAATAACTAAAGTTCATTAATCTATAACCATATATTAAAGTTGAACATTTTCAAGCCACCTGAATAATTCTACTCTCACCTCATATTTTAAAAAATATATTTTTATTCATATTATTCCAATTTTTCCTATTATCTATTTAAAATTAAAAAACCACGATATGAGGAGAATTATATTGATTTTTGATAAATGGGTCAAGGTTGAGTATGCAGTTAGATGTTGGATATTGAACTCTATAAACAAGGACATTTTTATGGACTCGTGTATGTTTTATCTTTTAAACAATTATGGGTTGAAATAACTGAATTAAAGATATAATGAACCTAATACGCCGTAGATTTATTAGCTTTGGAGAAAATTGGGCAATGCTACTTTAGTTAATTCATCAATTTTTGAATATTATATGAACTATGAAGATCAAGAGGATCTAGGGTGAATTGTAAGACCTTCAAAATATACATCGGTACACTTGTGGCCTAATATGGAAATGTAATAGTGAAATCATGTTAAAGGTTCCTAAAGATGAATCAAAATTTGAGTTAATGTAATTTTTTGTGTGTCTAATTGAAAGTTTTGAGAATATAAGAAGCCAGGGGTTGTCTATATATGGATCCATTGTCAATTGTCAATTAAGACTATTATTTAGCATAGCAAGATGAAAGACATGATGAAGTAATTGTAGTTATAAAAACTCCACAAGACTCTATTACTTTAGTTCCTAACAAGTTTTTTTTTCGGTAGAATTTGTTCCTAACCGGTAATCATAATCTTTTGATCAACAAAATTTATTTAATAGGGATATAATTAGCGGAATAGTTCTAATTCTTCTTCTTATCAAGCTTGGAGGGATTCCAAAAAAAAAGAAGCTAGATATGATAGAAAATGCTCAAATTGCAATAAAATGGGCATGTTGAGCAATGTTTCAAAATACATGGCTATCATGAATAATTTAAAGGGCCAAAGCATGGAGATCATCAAAGAGGATGGGTCTATGCAAGAAGGTGGTGCACAAGATCATCCATTAGAAGATGAATTAGAATTTAGAAACTAGAATGATAAACAAATTGATATAGCTTGGTCAGTGAGAATGGCGAAGAGTAAAGCTTAAAAAATAAAGTCTTATCCTTTGCAAATTTTGTAGGAAAAAAAATCATCTATAATGTAAATTTAGTAAACAAATTTGGGAATGCTGTAAATTAGATCATTGACATGGTTGTTATTCAACTTGATGCATGAATTGTGTAAACTAGAAAAAACAATACATAATGGCAGGTTGATTAATGGTTTATGTGCTGAAATTAGTAGTTGAAATGAGATGTGTATTTTTTATATAAGCTACGTAGTATTTGAGAAAATAGTAGTTTACGAGAGTTAAAAAAGTGGGTAAAAATGGTTGAATTAAATTTCAACTAGTTAAAATAAACACATTTCAACTCCATAAGGTCCCCCCCTCCCCCCTCACCTTAATTTTTTTCCCAAATTTTCAACTAGTATCAACTAATATAAACACATTTCAACTACCACACCCGAACACCGATGTAGTTGAAATAAAAATTATTTCAACTACATAAACTCATTTCAACGCTAACGAACGAAGCCAATATATTAGACAAAATTAAAACAACATATAGAGAAAAAAAGGATTACGGTTTAAATAAATTAAAACATATTTTGGGGCCCATAATAAAATATGAAAGGAATGAAAAATAGCCAATGAGATTCAAACATGAATCTATTGCTTCATTAAGCCACTCTCCAACCACTAGAGCAATCATATCTTTGTCAACTATTTACTCTTTTAACTATATAAAGCATTTTTCAAATTTTAGGGCCATAAAAGTTGGGGGGCTTGTTCCATTAAGCTCTTCACAAAACCTAATGGACGGGCTAGATGTAATTATTTGAATGGTACATATTCAGGAAAAAAAGTATGGACAAAATAGAGTTACATTACGTGCTCTATGTTTCAAGATTCAAACATAAGTTATTGTTTATATGTGTGTGGATAAATTTTGGTAATTAAATATTACTTGCTATACGTATTTATTATTAATATATACTACATGATGACGTTAATATTATTGTTCCTTAATTAATAGCTATCTTATTAAGATATTTATTATGTTATGTGGTGATTGTTTATTTATGATATATTTGTGTCTATCTCTAATCTAAATATGGTACTTCCTCCATCCCCGAAAGATTGTCCAGTATTCCTTTTCGGGTGTCCCAAAAAGTTTGTCCACCTTTATATCTTTCCTTTTATATCAACCTTTTTTACAATATTATCCTTATCAAATATCTTTTTTACCCACATTATCCAATAAAAAATCTATCATTTCAACACCATTTTAGTCATTTCCTTTATCTTTCTCTTTCTTCCCACTTTTACACATCACTATCACAACCTCTCTCCCCCTCTCATTGGTTACTTTTTAACCTTTTTCCTATTCTTAATAAATGTGAAATCTGTCCTTTTGGACGATCTTTTATGGACGGAGGGAGTAATTATTATATGGGAGAGTAAGGATTCTAAGTTAATGACAAGATAGAATCTGGCCTTCCTTGGAGGGCAAATCAGAGCCTTGACAAGATCCTAGAGGCAATTTTTGGCCTCCTCTTCTCCCTTATAAATATGGCGAGCCATAATCATGAAAATGTATGTTCTCTTGTTTGCATATCTCGACACACATCGATAGTTCTAGCCTTTCTGACTTAGGCATCGGAGGTGGATTAGGGGACCCCCACCCCCCTTTTCCCATTGTGTTACGTTGTTTGTCTTGAAGGAAGGAGACGAGATTGCAAGAGAGGTTGAAGATTGATTGAAGGAGAATTGAAGTGAATCCTAATTAGTGTGATATACAAATAATTGCACTAACAATTGCGTCGTCTGTGGGAAATGGATTCGATATATTTGAATTTCACATACACAAACCCAAATAAGGTGGCTAGCCCTAGCATGCCGGGTTCAGGCTGCTTGATCAGTCGGATCAGAGAAGCATATATCGTTGTAAGCATCTAAGGCTCCTCACCTGTTCTAAGGGCTTCTACAATTATGTGTTGAGGATTGAGAGAGAGCAAAATAAGAAGAATGTCAACCGTTCTCCATATCAACCATATTCCACCCGAAAAGCCATTAACATCAATCTGGAGCACATCATCAAAACCCAATTGTCGGCATACAGCATCAACCCAAACGACACTAATTCTCGGTTTCAACAAGGGCTAAAACAGTAGGATTGTGGGTACGAATAATATCTTTGATAATTGTCATAAAGTTGGCGTTCCCTGCGCCTCAAACATGCCAGTCTAATAAACTGAGGTTATTCATAGACATAACAGATTGATTAAGTTCCCATAAACATGAGCATTCATGGCATAAGAGTTGGTTGCAGAAGCTACAACCGCTCGAGTGATGCAAAGCATCACATTACTGATTTGAGTTGGAATCGAGACTCGACACAGGATCATTTGGGTCTCTGCGTTCATTGGAAGAAACTCCACAATCATGCGATTCGCTAGGTGAGGTAAGATCATGAGCATGGGTCGCAGCTGGAGGTTCGCGACTATCAAACTTGACCTGTCGAGGACAAGGCGCGTCTCTATTATCGGTTGCTGGGGTGCTTGGGGGTGGTTCATGGTTTGTGTGACGAGTGGGAATCAACATACCAGATTGAAGAAACAAGCAAACTTGATTAAAATCCAGCGAATTCAAACTCAAATTCAACAAAAGTCTTCAATCTCCCACTAGATCTATCCAAACTTGTCTCTCAAGCAATAGAAATTAGGTTAAAGCAGAACTCCCAATCTAAAAACTAAGCAAAGTATTTATACTAGGGATAAGATAGGAGAGGCGGCCCAAAAACACGTCATACAAGGGACGCACGATCCTCGGCGCGCATCGTACACCGAGGCGCACGACCGTACAAAGCAACGCTCGACTCTAGGCAACGCACGACCTTGGACATGGAGACGCACGACTCACAACGTTCTGAAGCAACGCTTGTGCGTCAACAACAAACAACTCACAATGGTCTCTGAGGCTAAACGCACGATCGTGCATGTATGGTGCACGACCTTTAACAGGCTCGGGCTGATGGCGCACGATCCGACCTTTTTCAACACCGTCTGCACAACCGTGCACCTTGATGCACGACCTTCGCCTTGATCGTGTGATTCTTCTTATTTTGGGCTCTTCAGTTGATCTTTTTGGGTCCCGTTGCCTCCTAAAGTTGAAGTCTTGATTCAACCATGTCTCCAATCGCGTTCCAATGAAGCTCGAATTTCTCCAAACTACCTGAAAAGCATAAAGATACGCGTGTAGACATCTATAACGAAAACTAAACTAAAAGTACTAGAAACATGAGACAAATGCATGGAAATATACAATACTAAGGTCTTAAATGCATGTCCTAAGATGCTCTAAAATGCAAGTTATCATTGGCATTGGTGGTTTGCATCAGAGCAGCAAAACGAGAACCCCTGTTAGAGTTAAGATTTGTTGACTCGAGTTACTTTGACGGAGGTTGAAGTGGACTGTTTTTCGAGTTTGACTTTTGGACCCTCGACTTTCGAACTGGCTTCTTGACATGCATCTTGGGTCCGAAATGCTCATCAGTGGGAATCAGTGGTTGATTAGATTTTTTTGTTGTTAGAGGAGTCATGGTATCCTCACCAATAATTTATGATATACCAAAAGTGCATTACTAAAACCAAATATTTTGGGTGATTAAGTTCAATCGAAATCGAGTTAATTGGACGCCCAGGGTGATGCACTCTTTTGGTTTAGTAATACACTTTTTGTTATTTCGTAATGTACTTTTCCACCATAACGATGCACTTTTACAGTGAATCGAACATGGAGCGCATGCCCCACTGGATTCATTTTTGTTTGCACTTTTTTGACTTACTTGTGCACTTAGAAATTCACTTTTTCACGATAGCGATTCACTTTTGTAATTTCCAAAAAATTACCAAAATGCCACCGCGTCCCTAAAATGGATAGAACATCAGCCCTTGCGCTCTAAACGCTCCTTATTTTTATAGGATAAGGAGTTGATTTATTTGAACCTTACTCTATCAATTAGAAGTTAGAACAACTAGTTAAAGTCCCGTAATTGAATTTTTTCTTTTAGATTATGTAAGCTATAAAGTACATATATATAATAATATCGTAATTAAAATTATGTAAGCTATAAAGATGATTCTTTTAGATTGTGACTCATATTTTAATTGAATTTTTTTAAATATTTTTCATTATTTGTTTAGTTCTTGCCTCAAATTTAGATTGAAATTATTAAAATATTAATTTCACTTAAATTGAATATTTTTAAATAGTATTTTTTTCATTTTTTAAGACTCTAACATGCATAAAATACTTGATGTTATATAAAAATAAAAATATATTATGGTAGTCTATCTAGAAACCATAATATAAGTTATTAAAATATTTTTGAAAGTTAATTTATTGTGGTTATGTTTTAGAGTTCTTATCATTTACTTAGTAATAAATAAGATAACGCTTGTGATGTTACGTCACGAATCTTATGGGAAAATCTTTGTGAAAGGGCTCCCCACTAGGACCTCCTAGTACAACGACATGTAAGTGTAACCTCAGAATTCCCCTTATGTAACCGTCAATACTAGACTAATGAACTATACTACTTAAACGCCCATTTAATGTTTCAAATATTACATCCAATCGACCCGTCCTTGCCCATGAGAATTTGAGATGCACAGAACTCATCTACACCCTACTGCAAGCTATTCAATACTTGAGAAAGAATTTACCACCTAAAAAATTTTGTGATCTAGTGATTGGTCGGTGGGGAATATGGTACTAGCGAAATCAAACAATATTCAACAACACTATGGTCAGGACCTCAAGAAATATGGAGGAATTCATACGAAACTAGATAATATGGTGGAACAAAACAAAAAATGTGAATGAAAAGAAAAGTGAAATTTGGAGTAGACAACCACCTACTCATAAAAATGAATGAAAAATGGGAGTTAAACGTCACAATGGTTTTGTCAAAATAAATTTTGATGGATCAAAGAGACCAGACGAAAAAAGCTACGACCGCTTATATTATATTAGATCAGTTTGGCAATGTCATATGTATGAATGTCTAGTCCTGTGAACATTGGAGTGTTGATCAAGCAGATGTTATGGGCTTATAAGAGGTAGTTTGGGAGGCCAATAACAAGATACTTCGGAAAACTAAAATAGAAGGAGATAGTATAATAGCGATAAACTTTAGAAAATGAAACATATTCCTCATGCAAAGCCTATACACTATGCATGTCAACTTCTCCCCTCCAAATATGTATACTCAAAAGGCACTCTAACACTCGGATATGCAAAACGTTTTTCTTGCATAGGAGAGAGGAGAATGGGAGATTTTAAGAGCCTGTATACCCTCTCTCTACTTGATACATATATTGCTTTGAAATAGATGATTCAACCCCTTTTATCACGAGTTGAATGCATTTCTACATCCATCTCTCAAATAGAAAATAAAGTGCTCAAAACTATTTCCAACTAGACGAAGGCATCTCCCTAATGCTATTCACATGTTCATAAATATTAATATCGGAAGACGTTTTTTCTAAAGAAAAGTAATGTAAATAATTTTTTTATTAAATTAATTATAAAATGCTAACAAATAATAATATTATATTTTCTTCTTAAATCCTAGATACTAGAAGTTCTGAATTAAAATAACTTAAATAAAGTATAAAGTAAAGGATATTAACTATTAGCATTACTTGATCGAGCATCACTCTTATATGATATATGGTTAAGGATTGTGATTATGGGGATCAAACTATCATCTTATACAACTCTTGACTCTACATAGCCATTGATATATTTCTTTAGAATAGATATAAACTTTGAATCCAAATTCATTCTAGTAAGTTCAAACGGGCTATTGTCATCTTGTAATAATTTTTTAATGTTTTGAAGGGTTGGTAAAAAAACAGGTGTGTTTAGTTTCTTCAAAAGTGTAGGAAAAACTATCAATTGGCATGTAAATATGTGGATTTTATATGGAGCCATTATAGGTTGGAAATAAGGTTGTTTTGCAAACTAGAATGGTAGAATATACTTTTCCTTTCATATCACTACTTTCATCTACTAAATTATATATGAGGAAATCTGGTCTATTATCTAATTCTATAGTGGGCATAAATCTTGAAGCCTTTACAAATCTCTTCGTGTGTGGCAATCTATAAGAGCATGTGCAATGGTGAGGACTTTTGATCATCTCTCATTTTTCTTTCTCCTTTTCTTCTTTTAATTTAACCCATCATTATCTCTATCATCCACATCACTTTTCACTTTTCCTTTTCTCTTTCTCTATTTCCTCCACAACAAAGGGTATAATTTCACTTTATCTTTCCTACTTTAACATATAGAAGGAGATAGTTTGGGAGGCCAATAATAGGAGATTTCGGAAAATTAAAATAGAAGGATATAGTTTAATAGTGATAAAATCCGAAAAATTGAGACTCCGGAAATTGAAATAGATGGAGATAGTTAATAGTTTAATAGGGATAAACTCTGGAAAATTAAACATATTCCTCATGCAAAGCCTATACACATTGCGTGTCAACTCCTCCCCTCCAAATATGTATACTCAAAAGGCACTCTCACACTCTGATATGCAAAACGTTTTTCTTGCATAGGAGAGAGGAGAATGGGAGATTTTAAGAGCATGTATGCCCTCTCTCTACTTAAACTATTAACTATCTCCATCTATTTCAATTTTTGGAGTCTCAATTTTTCGGATTTTATCACTATTAAACTATATCCTTCTATTTCAATTTTGCCTCCTATTATTTACCTCCCAAACTATCTCCTTCTACATGTTAAAGTAGGAAATATAAAGTGAAATTATACCCTTTGTTGTGGGGGAAAAAGAGAAATCGAAAAGGAAAAGTGAAAAGTGATGTGGATGATAGAGAAAATGATGGGTTAAATTAAAAGAAGAAAAGGAGAAAGAAAAATGAGAGAGGATCGAAAGTCCTCACCATTGCACATGCTCTTATTGATTGTCACACACGAAGAGATTTGTAAAGGCTTCAAGATTTATGCCCACTACAGAATTAGATAATAGACCAGATTTCCTCATATACGATTTAGTAGATGAAAGTAGTGATATGAAAGGAAAAGTATATTTTACCATTCTAGTTTGCAAAACAACCTTATTTCCAACCTATAATGGCTCCATACAAAATCCACATATTTACATGCCAATTGATAGTTTTTCCTACACTTTTAAAGAAACTAAACACATCTATTTTTTTTTACCAATCGTTCAAAACATTAGAAAATTATTTACAGGATGACAATAGCCCGTTTGAGCTTACTAGAATGAATTTGGATCCAAAGTTTATATCTATTCTAAAGAAATATATCAATGGGCATGTAGAGTCAAGAGTTGTATCAGATGATAGTTTGATCCCCACAATCACAATCCTTAACCTTATATCATATAAGAGTGATGCTCGATCAGGTAATGCTAATAGTTAATATCCTTTACTTTATACTTTATTTAAGTTATTTCAATTCAGAACTTCTAGTTTCTAGGATTTAAGAACAAAATACAGTATTATTATTTGTTAGCATTTCATAATTAATTTAATAAAAAAACTTATTTACATTACTTTTCTTTAGAAAATAACGTCTTCCAATATTAGTATTTATGAACATGTGAATAGCATTAGGGAGATGTCTTCGTCCAGTTGGAAATAGTTTTGAGTACTTTATGTTCTATTTGAAAGATGGATGTAGAAATGCATTCAACTCTTGATCAAAAGGGGTTGAATCATCTATTTCAAAGCCTTAAATATGTATCAAGTAGAGAGAGCATACAGACTTTTAAATTCTCCCATTCTCCTCTCTCCTATGCTAAAAAACGTTTTGCACATCCGAGTGTGAGAGTGCCTTTTGAGTAGACATATTTGGAGGGGAGGAGTTGACATGCATAGTGTATAGGCTTTGCATGAGGAATATGTTTCATTTTCCAGAGTTTATCCCTATTAAACTATCTCCTTCTATTTTAGTTTTTCGAAGTATCTTGTTATCGGCCTCCTAAACTACCTCTTATAAGCCCATAGCCTCTGGTTGATCAACACTCTAATGTTCACAGGACTGGACATTCATACATATGACATTGCCAAACTGATCTAATATAATATAAGCGGTCGTAGCTTTTTTCGCCCGGTCTCTTTGATCCATCAAAATATATTTTGACAAAACCATTGTGACGTTTAACCCCATTTTTCATACGTTTCTATGAGCAGGTGGTTGTCATACTCCAAATTTCACTTATCTTTTCATTCACGTTTTTTGTTTTGTTCCACCATATTATCTAGTTTCGTATGAATTCCTCCAAATTTCTTGAGGTCCTGACCATAGTGTTGTTGAATACTGTTTGATTTCTCTAGTACCATATTTCCCACCGACCAATCACTAGCTCACAAAAATTTTTAGGTGGTAAATTCAATCTCAAGTATTGAATAGCTTGCAGTAGGGTGTAGATGAGTTCTGTGCATCTCAAATTCTCCTGGGCAAGGATGGGTCGATTTCATGTAATATTTGAAATATTAAATGGGAGTTTAAGTAGTAGAGTTCATTAGTCTCGTATTGATGGTTACATAAGGGGAATTCTGAGGTTACACTTACATGTCGTTGTACTAAGAGGTCTTAGTGGGGAGCCCTTTCACAAAGATTTTCCATAAGATTCGTGACGTAACATCACAAGCGTTATCTTATTTATTACTAAGTAAAAGATAAGAACTCTAAAACATAACCTCAATAAATTAACTTCCAAAAATATTTTAATAACTTATATTATGGTTTGTAGATAGCCTACCATAATATATTTTTATTTTTATATAACATAAGTATTTTATGCATGTTAGAGTCTTAAAAAATGAAAAAAAAACTATTTAAAAATATTCAATTTAAGTGAAATTAATATTTTTATAATTTCTATCTAAATTTGAGGCAAGAACTACACAAATAATGAAAAATATTTAAATATATTCAATTAAAATATGAGTCACAATCTAAAAGAATAATCTTTATAGCTTACATAATTTTAATTACGATATTATTATATACATGTATTTTATATTTTATATTTTAAATTAATATCATAACATTTTATATTTTTTAGTAAAATTATCCCGTGAATTTTACGGGACTTTAACTAGTTGTTCTAATTGATAGAGTAAGGTTCAAATAAATCAACTCCTTATCCTATAAAAGAAGGAGCGTTTAGAGCGCAAGGGCTGATGTTCTATCCATTTTAGGGACGCGGTGGCATTTTGGTAATTTTTTGGAAATTACAAAAGTGAATCGCTATCGTGAAAAAGTGAATTTCTAAGTGCACAAAGTGCACAAGTAAGTCGAAAAAGTGCAAACAAAAATGAAGCCAGTGGGGGCATGCACTCCATGTTCGATTCACTGTAAAAGTGCATTACGAAATACCAAAAGGTGCATTACTAAACCAAAAGAGTGCATCACCCTAGGTGTCCAATTATGTCGTTTCGATTCAACTTAATCGCCCAAAATATTTGGTTTTAGTAATGCACTTTTGGTATATCATAAATTATTGGTGAGGATACCATGACTCCTCTAACAACCAAAAAATCGAATCAACCACTGATTCCCGCTGATGAGCATTTCGGACCCTAGATGCATGTGAAGAAGCCAGTTCGAAAGTCGAGGGTCCAAAAGTCAAACTTGGAAAACAGTCCACTTCAATCTCCGTCAAAGTCACTTGAGTCAACAAATCTTAACTCTAACAAGGGTTCCCGTTTTGCCACTCTGATGCAAACCACCAATGCCAATGATAACTTGCATTATGAGCATCTTAGAACATGCATTTAGGACCTTAGTTTTGTATATTTCCATGCATTTGTCTCATGTTTCTAGTACTTTTAGTTTAGTTTCCGTTATAGATGTCTACACGCGTATCTTTATGCTTTTCAGGTAGTTTGGAGAAATTCGAGCTTCATTGGAACGCGGTTGGAGACATGGTTGAATCAAGACTTCAAGTATAGGAGGCAACGGGACCGGAAAAGATCAACTGAAGAGCCCAAAATAAGAAGAATCACACGATCAAGGCTAAGGTCGTGCATCAAGGTGCACGGTCATGCAGACGGTGTTGAAAAAGGTCGGATCGTGCGCCATCAGCCCGAGCCTATTGAAGGTCGTGCACCATACATGCACGATCGTGCGTTTAGCTTCAGAGAACGTTGTGAGTTGTTTGTTGTTGACGCACGAGCGTTGCTTCAGAGAACGTTGTGAGTCGTGCGTCTGCATGTCCATGGTCGTGCGTTGCCTAGAGTCGAGCGTTGCTTTGTACGATCGTGCGCCTCGGCGAACGATGCGCGTCGTGGATCGTGCATCCCTTGTATGACGTGTTTTTGGGCCGCCTCTCCTATCTTATCCCTAGTCTAAATACTTTGCTTTGTTTTTAGATTGGGAGCTCTACTTTAACCTAATTTCTATTGCTTGAGAGACAAGTTTGGATAGATCTAGTGGGAGATTGAAGACTTTTGTTGAATTTGAGTTTGAATTCGTTGGATTTTAATCAAGTTTGCTTGTTTCTTCAATCTGGTATGTTGATTCTCATTATTTAATTGATTTCTACTTTCTCCATGTCTAGCTAAACCCCAAATTCTAAGATTGGGGTGAACCCAATGATGTTTAGGTAGACTAATCTATTAAATTGCACAATCCGTTGTTTGAAGCTTTCTTTGATTCAATCCTAGATGCTTTATGCCCTATTATTTATTTGAATGGGAACTTATTAAAGTTTGAGACTGAAAGGTGAAAACCTTAATAAGTAGTAAGACAGGGAATTGAGACTGAAAGGTACTTTTTCCTATTGGAACCCTAGGATTTGAACTTGAGTTTTCTCTATTATGAAAATATTTTGAATTCTCTTGTGGAATAACAACTGTCATAGAAACCTTATGGTTGGGTTGAGTTATCAAGTCGCGAAAGCGAATGTTGATTCAATTTAATCTTAACTTTCAAGTGCTTAAAGGTCTAGATTTTAATTTGCAAGTCATGAAAGTGGATGTTTAATTGAGTCTAGATACGTTTGTTAACAATCGAAAGAATATAGCAGATACATTAGACAATTGCCTTTAAAGAAAGTTAGAATTAAGATTGTGCAATCATCCTTTATAGTCTACCGAAGCATTGTTGTGGGGATCCTTGATCTTAGAAGCTTTTCTCTCGTTGATTTTCTCATATTTACTTGTTTGCTTGCTTATAGTTAGTTTGATAGTCATAATCACACCTCAATATTTTCTTAATTTTTACGACTTAGTCTACTGATTTGACTGCAATTAATACTACATAGTCCCAGAGTTAGACATCATGGTATCGCAATCGATCCCGTACACTTGCAGGGTATGATTTGACCTATCATCCAATGACACAGTAGACCGACCGGAGTCACGCACACAAGGGCAACAATGTGCTTCAGAAAAGGCCAAATCCGTCATTACACAAAATAAAGATGGTTCTATTACGAACCCTAGAGTGTCGCCTAAGAAAGCGGAGCAATTCAAGGCAGGTATATCCGAAGCAGCAGTTGTGAGGCTAAAAATAGAAACAAAAAAGTTGGTGCGAGGGTTATGGAAAAAATATTCTGGGACCACACAATCAAACCAACAAGGCAACAACATATCAAAGAAAAAAGACGAAAAACAAATCCGAGATTCTACACCATCTTCTGTTATCAAACCAAGCAAGAAGCAATCTTCTATGCTAATCACGACGTTTAAGGATGCAGAAATCCGTAAGGCACAACTAATAGCAGAAAGTGCAAATCTCATGCAAGAAAAGCCACCACAACCAACACCGCCTCCTCCACAACTAATTCTTACTCACCAGACTCCCACTCGTCACACAAACCATGAACCACCCCCAAGCACCCCAACAACCGATAATTGAGACGCGCCTTGTCCTCGACAGGTCAAGTTTGATAGTCGCGAACCTCCAGTTGCGACCCATGTTCATGATCTTACCTCACCTAGCGAATCGCATGATTGTGGAGTTCCTTCCAATGAACGCAGAGACCCAAACGATCCTGTGTCGAGTCTCGATTCCAACTCAAATCAGTAATGTGATGCTTTGCATCACTCGAGCGATTGTAGCTTCTGCAGCCAACTCTTATGCCATGAATGCTCATGTCTATGGGAACTTAATCAATATGTTATGTCTATGAATAACCTCAGTTTATTAGACTGGCATGTTTGAGGCGCAGGGAACGCCAACTTTATGACAATTATCAGAGATATTATTCGTACCCACAATCCTATAGTTTTAGCCCTTGTTGAACCGAGAATTAGTGTCGTTTGGGTTGATGGTGTATGCCGACAATTGGGTTTTGATGGTGTGCTCCGGATTGATGTTAATGGCTTTTCTGGTTGATATGGAGAGGACTGACATTCTTCTTATTTTGCTCTCTCAATCCTCAACACATAACTGTAGAAGCCCTTAGAACAGGTGAGGAGACTTGGATGCTTACAACGATATATGCTTCTCCGATCCGACTAATCAAGCAGCCTGAACCCGGCATGCTAGGGCTAGCCACCTTATTTGGGTTTGTGTATGTGAAATTCATGGATATCGAATCCATTTCCCATATATGATGCCAATTGTTAGTGCAATTATTTGCATATCACACTAATTAGGATTCACTTCAATTCTCCTTCAATCAATCTTCAACCTCTCTTGCAATCTCGTCTCCTTCCTTCAAGACAAGCAAAAGAATGGGAAAAGGGGGTGGGGTTCCCCTAATCCACCTCCGATGCCTAAGTCAGAAAGACTAGAACTGTCAATGTGTGTCGAGATATGCAAACAAGAGAACATACATTTTCATGATTATGGCTCGCCATATTTATAAGGGAGAAGAGGAGGCCAAAAATTGCCTCTAGGATCTTGTCAAGGCTCTTATTTGCCCTCCAAGGAAGGCGAGATTCTATCTTGTCATTAACTTAGAATCCTTACTCTCCCATATAATAATTACTCCCTCCGTCCATAAAAGATCGTCCAAAAGGACGGATTTCACATTTATTAAGAATAGGAAAAAGGTTAAAAAGTAACCAATGAGAGGGGGAGAGAGGTTGTGATAGTGATGTGTAAAAGTGGGAAGAAATAGACACATAAATTAGAAATAGACACATAAATTTATCATAAATAAACAACCACCACACAAGATAATAAATATTCTAATAAGATAGCTATTAATTAAGGAACAACAATATTAACGTCATCATGTAGTATATATTAATAATAAATACATATAGCAAGTAATATTTAATTACCAAAATTTATCCACACGGTGGGTGCCAATTGAGGGGTCGTGGTGTGGTGGGCGACTCTGTAATACTCAAGAAACTTTAATATTTTAATGTTTCTCGAAATTTGTGTTGGGATTTCTTAGCTATTAAGTAATTTCGGGGAGACCTTTAAAAATATGTGCTTGGAAAAGCGTGTTCGTATTAAGTGATATTTGGATGTAAGTTGGTAATTTTGATGTGTCTCGAAAAACATGTCTAGGTTACTTCGCTTATAAGTAAGCTCGGATAAGTTTGTTTCTTAGTTATGAAGAAAGTTCGTATACATAATAAAACGAGGTTTATCTAGTATCATCAAAAGGTGTGAAGCTTATCTAGTATCATCAAAAGGTGTGAAGTCTATCTAGCCTCATCTCCTTTGAAAGTGTGATGCTATCTAGTAGCATCAAAAGGCGTTTCAAAAGTCATTATTTGAGGCAAGAAGCCTCCATTTCGTTCCATTCTCTTCCTCCACCATTTGAACTCCCCTTTCTTCCATTCTTCTTCATCTCTCACGTCCCTCTCCATGTTTCCTCCATTTTCATACTTCAAAAATCCAAATAAAATCACCTCGTTGAACTTTGGCCATCCTAGATACTTATTAAGTTGATATCTTGCTCCATAGATAGTTAAAAGTTCAAGTTTCAAGCTTGGAGATAACTAAACAACCATCTTGCCCTCTTCGTGGTGTAGGCAAAACATTCTGACAAGTCCTTGTTCCATTCAAGAGTTGGAATTCCCAGTCAAGAGGTAAGTCGTCTAGACTTACTTAGTTATCAGTTTTGATGTGCGCTGGATATGTAGATCTGTTGTGTAGAGCTTTATTATGGGATTCATCCCCGTATCTTATTAAATGTCTATGTGTGAGTAAATCGATATTTCGATAATATACTACTAGATGATTAATATGTCGTATGTTATTCGATTTATGAAACTTGGCATCTACCGGTACGACGATGCCTATGGGATGATCGGTAAGGAGGGAGACATCCCTGGCTTAGTCGTATGGCAAGGAGAGCTCCTTCAAAATTATAATAAAATGTTTTGGCGAGTGTGACACCCTTATACTCTATGACTTATACTTTGTAAAACTTATTTCCATATAAACAAATAATTTACATATAACAACTATCCACGTAAGCATATAGCAGACATCAACAACCATAAAAGGTTGCACACACACATCTATATGTAGTTACTTCTTATACTAAAACATCCATCACTCTAACTTCTTTTACAAGCCATATGTATATGATGCAAAATGAAGAGGAGAAGGTTGCATTGAGCTTCAATCGGCCGACTTGTATGAATGTGACCTCTAAACGGACACACATCAGTAAAAACTAGTTGAACCTGAAAAATTATTTTGCGATTTACATGAATCGCATACTCAGCGAATATAAACCATCATCAATTATTTCACATAGAGTCAAACATTTAGTACATGTACATATACATACATACTATATATAAGTCAAATATAAGAATTTACTATGCATATGCAAATGCGGATGTATCCGATTTATTATTATGTGAACTGTTCAGGCCTGAATCTGCCCCGGGTATCCATTACCGACTCTTTTTCCTTACCATCTTTTCCTTTCTTTTTTTTCCACATACCAACCTTTTTTTTCTTTTCCATTACCGACTTTTAGGCTCTTAGGCCTCATTTGCTCATATATCATCTCTTAGGCATCTTAGGCCTCATGTACGACCCGTAGGTCTCTTTTGTATACAAATTCAGGGCAAGTCAGTCACAGGTCCTTTTAATCTTATTGCAATATGCTATAAAATCAAGTGCATCATATAACCATATATCATATTCCATATGTTAACATACCTTCGGTGCAAACCACTCTGGATATTTCAGAGCTATCACATATATCCATATAACTCATATAGCACATATATCCATATAGCTCATATAGCACATATATCCATATAACTCGTATTGCACATATATCCATATAGCACATATATTCATATAGCTCATAAATCCGTATAGCTCATATATCTGTATGGCACATATAACACATAGGGTTAAATCTCCAGTCTATACTCACCTGTTCAAGACAAATACTATTTCTCTTCCTCTTGTCTTTGACCACGATCTATGACTTGTGCTCCTATATGTAACCTAATGCAAATTTAGGCTATTTACTCTTATAAACTCTAACCCCAAATACAATAAAATGCCAGTATGCATTATTACTTCTTGTGCATAATTCCAAATCCTTTAAAACTTGACAAAAAATAAACTATATATATAGAAGAACATTTTTCTAGTTCAAAACTTTTTGTAAAACTTGATCAAAGATCTCTATAATATCCTTACAAGGCAATACTTTCAGAATCTCTCTTTGCAACTATTTGATACTGAAATCTGCTATCATGATCGGTTCCTCTATGTAGCTTAGATTTTCTGCAAACTGTACTTCTGACTCTTTTAACACATGTGACAGATCAGATTGATACTGTAGCAACATACTGACATGTAAAACATTATGAATCTGAGCCAAACATCAATGTGTCATCCTGAATGTCAAATGACGTATCTTTACCTTGTCGAACTTGTTCAATAATTTCTATCAACTTCTCATTTCTTACGTGTTCATCTTAGCTTTCTGTCTCAACATTGGCCGAATCTTCAAAGTAGCAATCAGTATTTCATCCGTGTCAAACTGTACTGTAGCATTTAAACCTCGTAAAGCAATCACATATAATGATGAAGTCATGTGCATATTTACTGTCATACCACTGGACTTTCGACTCAAATCATTTGCTTGAACACTGGCCTTTTCTGGATGATACTCGATTGTACAATCATAATCTTTCAGTAGTTCTATCCAGTGTCGTTGTCTCATGTTCAACTGCTTTTGGCTCCTCAAATACATCAAACTCTTATGATTTGTAAATATTTGAAATGTTTCTCCATATAGATAATGTTGCTAAATCTTTAGGGTAAATACTATTGTTCTCAACTCTAATGTAACACCCCCTTCCTACCCTGGAGGTATTACCTCCAGTAACCCCGATTAAGACTAAACCGAAGCTACCCAAGGCTTTAAACTGATTGAACAAACTAAAAATTCAAAAGTTGGATTCATTTAAAACAGAAGTATGAAAGTGAAAGACCACAGAATAGTGTAAAAGAACTTAATCTTTATTATTTGATAACTCAAACTTTAAAAAGTTAAGAAAACTTTACAACAAAATAAATACAAATGGTCTTATAACAATATTAGCTTTTATGACAAGCTGATAGAACATAGCCTTTAGTATGTAAACTCTTAGCTTCTTCTTTCCCAAGATAGCTTTGTAGTGAGTGGCCCAACCATAAACTTCACTCAAACACAACTTGTGGAAACTTTTCTTCAACTTCTTAATCCACTTCTCAAATCAACTTCCAAGAAATACCTGATGTGTCGTATACAGACCGTGGGCACCAGCCGACCATGAAATTGAATAAGGTGGTCGGGTTAGTCTAATGAAAGACTAAGCAAGTGGAGAAAATGACTGGTTCCTATGGTAGTGCCTAAACATATAGCATTCTAATCCGAATAACAACCAGTCAATGATCCAACAGTTAGCAGTCCCATAGAGGATAAAAAAATGAGGCATGCATAATCAAGAGATAGAACACCATAATTTGTGGTTCCACAAGGAAATATGAACAATTGTTGGGAACTTATATTAATCACATAACATTTTGAAACACTTCCATCGACTAATCAGATTGACTTAATCAAGGTTTGATTAAGAATCATTCAAAATCCGGAGCTTGAATGGTTGTCGCATAGACTAACCATTCGGGTACATTAATGTGCCTAATGCGCTTATCTTATATTACTTTCAAAACTTTTCACTAACATGTTGGTAACTTTTAATCGGCTAAAACTGCCGAGAATCCACATGTACATGGAGACGTCAAGATGAGAGGGATGAAATCCATGATCATTGACGAACACCTAGTACCAATTTGCACTTAGCTAGAGTGCACAAAACACCTCCTCCAACGTTGAGTGAGGCATGAGTCATGACCCGAATATTGGGATATGATAGCGAACTAAACCTCCCAATATAGACTGTGTTATAAAGAGGTCATCGGAGACTCGACTCCTACCCCTGAAACTAACTTACTTCACAAAAATGTCTCAACATGAGACAATATACAAGGTCACACACAACGGACCTAAATCCAGTTCTAGCGCGAAACTGAATAAACAACATGGTCATTATTTCTAACAAATATAACAACCTATCATATTTTATTAAGCACACAAGTTGTTTCCAACACAATATTAAATGGGATTCAATTCCTCATTTAATAATATTGATGCAAGAGAGAACCGTCCACTTGCCTTACATGAGATAACTCTTCTTAAGGCGATTAGTTCCATTTCGAACGACGTGTATCCAAGACTCGAGCTCGGGTTGTACCGGAAAGAATAGAGAAATAAATTATAATCAATTTGTTTCCATTTCAAGATTAACTACAAATTATTATGTCCTTATAATAATTTGTCAAGTACTTGCTTGACTTAATCCGGCTTTGTAACTTAACCAATTCGATAAATCACGCTTTATGTGATTTAATACGAAAATCCAACTTCGAATGATCTTATCCTAAGAATCATTCTATAATATAAGTCAAGCTCGAAAGACGGAAATTACCTAGCGATACGCTTTCTGGATTTGCTTGCACGCAAATCGAGGTGGCGCGCAAAACAATACAGCGCACAAAACGAGGCAACATCATGATCCTAACGGCATCAATGACAACAACGTGACAACTCCGAGAGATCCAACGGAGGCTCTGAAGAAGATTACAACGTCAACAGGGGTGGAGGTGGCTTGTGCGGTGTGCAGGCTAGTACTAGTGGTTGACGACCAGTGGCTCGTGGCTGAGCAAGGTGGCCGACGAGGCAAGAAGAATTGTAAGAAGAAGGAGAAGAAGAAAAGAAGGTGGAGGAGTAATATGGAAGTGAAGCCTTGGCTTTATATAGTGAGATGGAAGAAGACAAATTCAATTCAACTTATATAAGAGACAAAGAGCAAGGCACGCCAATCTAGAAGATATGGCAAGAAAATGGAGGGAGAAAGATAAGCATGGCACACATATCTAGAAAATAAGATAGGCATGCACACATCTCTAGAAGATAAGATAGGCACGCACACATATCTAGAAGATAAGATAGGTATGGCAAGCATGTCTAGGAAAATGGATAAGATCAAAACTTTTACAAGTCTATCTTCATTCCATTAAGAAACGAGATTAATGACTAAGAAACAAGTTAATAGATAACTTTGACAACTGGAAGATTTTTAATACATAAAATCTTAGTAAAAACGAGGTTACTAGAGATTACTTAATAGCTAAGAAATCCCGACACGAATTTAGAGAACATTAAAAATCAAGGATATTACTGTGAAGAATTAAAGTAATATCTCTTTATTAAAAAGAGAGGATATTACATCTAAATCATGTACAAGATAAGAGATTTCATGTGGTCGCAACTGTCGTGATGCATAAACAATTACTTTTCATCTAGCATACAGATATAGCCATGACCCTGATATGAAGCATCAGTGTAAATACCAAATCCTCTTGTACTTGTAAGAATTCTCGGCATTGTTGTTGTAGTCTGTCGGTGCTTTAACTCATTAAAGCCTTGTTGGCACGCAAAATTTCAATGGAATTGAGCATTCTTTCATAGCAATTTAGTAAGTGGTGCAGCTACAATAGAGAATCATTTGACAAATCGTATGTAGTATCCAACCATACCAAGAAAGATATGAACTTCTATAACTGTAGTTGATACTTTCTAGTTTACCATTGCTTCAACCTTCTTAGGATCAACTTGTATACCTCTTCTGGTTACTATATGTCCTAAAGATACCACATGATCCAACCGGAATTCACATTTACTCAATTTAGCATATAATTGTTTTTCCCTCAAGACATGTAGCACGGTACACAAATGATCAACATGTTCCTCTCTGTACTCCGTGAATACACCAATATATCATCAATATAGATGATCACAAATCTGTCTAGAAAAGGTTGAAATACCTTATTCAGCCATAAATGATGCTGGTACATTAGTCAAACCAAATGGAATTACCAGAAACTCATAATTCCCGTATCGAGCTTTGAATGTTGTCTTGATAATGTCATCTTTAGCTATCTTTAACTGATGATATCCTGACCGAAGGTCTATCTTAAAAAATACCTCTGCACCCTGAAGTTCATCAAATAAATCATCTATCCTTGGCAATGGATACTTGTTCTTCACTGTTACCTGATTCAACTTTCTGTAGTCTATGCAAAGTCATAAGATATACTAGCCCTAATGAATACTTTGTCCCACAAATCTTGTAACTGTTTCTTCAGTTCTTGTAACTCTAGAAGAGCCATCCAATATGGAAGAATAGAAATTGGTGTAGTACATGACATTAATTTCATAGTAAACTCTATATCTCTATCAAGTAGCAATCTTGGAAAGTTCTTTAGAAGCGCATCGGGGAAATCTTTAATAACTGGAATATCTCTAACCTCATCACATTCAACTGTACGATATATAACATGTGCCAAATATGCCTCACATCCCTCTCTGATCATGTGAAAAGCCATTGTTGCAGATATTAAGCAAGCAGCGACCATTCATCTATCACCATAGAAAACCACTCTAGATTTGCTAGGCGAGTCTATTACTAACTCTTTGGTATAACAATCCACTTTAGCATGGTATCTTGACAACCAATCATATCAAATATAATATCAAACTCAAACAGGAATAATAAGATCAGAGCAGCTGGTAATTCTACTATACAATTCCGATATATCATCTGTACCTTTACCATTTCCTCTATACTTCCTTTTCTAAAGGCTCATGTATAAGAAATGTATGCTCATGTGGTGTTGAATGAGATGCTCTTATAAACTGATGTGGCACGGCTGAACCTTCTCTCCTTTTTGCATCATGCTCATGAATGCAATTATAATGTCAATTACATATGCGTATGAATGCAAAATGCCCCTAAAGAATCATATCCCTACTCTGATACCAAAAACTAAGTGTGACACCCTTATACCATATGAAGTATACTTTGTGCAACTTATTTCCATATAAACAGATAATTTACATATAACAACTATCCACGTAAGAATAAAGCAGATATCAACAACCATAAAAGGTTGCACACACACATCTATATGTAGTTACTTCTTATACTAAAACATCCATCACTTTAACTTTTTTTACAATCCATATGTCTATGATGCAAAATGAGGAAGAGAAGGTTGCATTGAGCTCCAGTCAGCCAACCTGTATGAATGTGACCTCTAAACGGACACACATCAGTAGGAACTAGTTGAACCTGAAAAATTGTTTTGCGATTTACATGAGTCACATACTCAGTAAATATAAACCATCATCAATTATTTCACATAGAGTCAAACATTTAGTCCATGTACATATACGTAACATATATATTATATATATGTCATATATAAGAATTTACTATGCATATGCAAATGCGGATGTATCCGATTTATTATTCTGTGAACTGTTCAAGCCTGAATCTGCCCCGGGTTTCCATTACAGAATCTTTTCCATTACCAACTTTTCCTTTCTTTTTTTTCCATATACCAAACTTTTTTTTTCTTTTCCATTACCGACTTTTAGGCATCTTAGGCCTCATTTGCTCATATATCATCTTTTAGACATCTTTGGCCTCATGTACGACCCATAGGTCTCTTTTGTATACAAATTCAAGGCAAGACAGTCACAGGTCCTTTTAATCTCATTGCAATATGCTATGCAATCAAGTGCATCATACAACCATATATCATATGTCATCTGTTAACATACTTTATGTGCAAACCACTCTGGAAATTTCAGAGTTATCACATATATCTATATAACTCATATAGCACATATATCCATATAGCTCATATAGCACATATATCCATATAGCTCATATTTCACATATATCCATATAGCACATATATCCATATAGCTCATATATACGTATAGTTCATATATCTGTATGGCACGTATAGCACATAGGGTTGAATCTGCGGCCTATACTCTCTTGTTCAACACAAATACTATTTTTCTTCCCCTTGTCTTTGACCACGATCTATGACTTGTGCTCCTATATGTAACCCAATGCAAATTTAGGCTATTTACTATTATAAACTCTAACCCCAAATCCAATGAAATGCCAGTAGGCATTATAACTACTTGTGCATAATTCCAAATCCTTTAAAACTTGACAACAATAAACTATATATATAGAAGAACATTTTTCTAGTTCAAACCTTTCTGTAAAACTTGATCAAAGGTCTCCATAATATCCTTACAAGGCAATAGCCTAAAATTACTCTGAAATCTTTTACCGAATATAAATCTGATATCGAAAACACCCTCTAAGAACTATAAATCGACTGATTTTCAAATCAAAAGCAACTGTAAATCTAGATCTGGAAAAATTAGAAAAACTAAATAAACCATTAACTAATTAAAACATACCAAACCACGCTTGTACTTCAAGATTAAAACCCGATATAAGAGATCTTGATCCAGATCCAACAAAACAACAAAGATTATCTTCTTTTTCTTTCTTTTCTCTTTTGAACTTCTCTGATCTCCATCTGTTTTTTTTTCATCTAACTACGTAGCTTTTATGTTCAAAATAAAGACAGCACCAATATATATATATACATCTAATACGGTTATACGAGGAAGTCGACAATTTGAGTCGGCAAAATTTTATTAAAATTCGACTTTTCACCCTCAAATCCTCTTTACTACAAACTTTACCTGTAATATTCAGGGATATTTTAATATTTTCAAATTTCTCGAAAGTCGTGTCGGGATTTCTTAGCTATTAAGTAATCTCGGATAACCTCGTTTTTACCAAAACTTTATATATTAAAAGTTATCTAGTTGTCAAAGTTATCCATTAGTTCATTTCTTAGTCATAATGAAATGAAGATAGACTTGTAAGAGTTTTGATCTCATCCGTATTCATAGATATTCGTGTCATGTTATCTTATCTTATAGATTTGTGTGATATGCTTATCTTTCTCTCTCAATATACGTGTCATGTTATCTTATCTTCTAGATATGTGTGCTATGCTTATCTTTCTTCCTCAATATCCGGGCTATGTTATCTTATCTTCTAGATATGTATGTCATGCTTATCTATCTTCCTCAATATTTGTGTCATGTTATCTTATCTTCTAGATCTGTGTGCCATGCTTATCTTTCTTTCTTAATATTCGTGCAATATCTTCTTTATCTCTTATACAAGCTGAATTGAATTTGTCTTCTACCATTTCTTCTATATAAAGTGAACCCTTCCTTCCATATTTGATCATTCCTCCCTTCCTCTCATTTTCACCCTCTTCCTCTCTTTATTTTTGTCCACCATCACCATCTTGTCTTTCTTCTTCTTAAAAATTGGTGAGGAGTCTTGATTTGGAACAACCAACGTGCCTTTCGAGTGTTAGAGCAAACCGTTCTCTAAGTAGTTGTCTTTTGGTGCTTAAGCCATTAAAGGAACAACCCTTTCATCTTTGAAATCATTCTGACAAGTCCGTGTTCTATTCAAAAGTTGAAATTTCAAATCAAGAGGTAAGTCGCTTAGACTTACTTAGTTATCAGTTTTGATATGTGCTGGATGTGTAGATATGATGTGTGGAGCTTTATTTTTGGATTCATCCTCGTATCTTGTTATACATCTATGTGTGAGTAAATCGATATTTTGGAAATATACTACTATGAAACTTGGCATCTACCGGTACGATGATGACTATGGGATGATCGGTAAGGAGGGAGACATTCCTGGCATAGTCGTATGGCAAGGAGAGCCCCTTCAAAATTATAATAAATGTTTTGGCAAGTGCTCTAGTAGAGGCTTGACCAGGGGTAAGAAGGTGTATTGTTCTAGTGTTGGGGGGTCGTCGACCACTACACCCCGTTCCGGCTGGAGGATGCCCCGATTGCTATGTAGATTGATATGTTAGATAAGAATTTACGGCTGAAAGAATGCCCCGATTGCTATCTAAATTGATATGGTACATAAGAATTTCCGGCTGAAAGAATGCCTCGATTGCTATGTAAATTGATATGGTAGATAAGAATTTTACGACTGAAACAATGCCCTGTTTGCTATGTATATTGATATCGATAAATAAGAATTTTTGTGAGTTGTGGTTGATTTGATATTCAAGTGAAAAGTGAATGAGGTGATATTAAAGTGAAATTATGTGCTATTATTAGTATACATCGTATGACTTTAAGTATTATTACGTGTGTTTTATGATTATAAGTATTGTTGTGCGCTTGTCTGCTGTTGTGAATATATTATATATGAGCTATTATATTACTATTCTTATTAAGTATTTTAATAAATTGATTTTGCTACTGCATATTGTGTTTGCTATTTAGTACATATTAGAATTGTTAGCTAACCCTTCCGGGTGTTGTTGTTTTCTTAGGATTCAACTCACATGTGAACTATGCTTCACGGAAACTCTTCTAAGATAATGGTGGGTCAGCTCGACGTGGTGTGTCATAGGATGTTTTGGGGTTGTTGTTCAAGATAGTGGGTTAATGTTGTCTTTGAGAATTTGTAACATTAAGGGCTTTTGAGTACGAATGAATGGTTAGAAGTTTTATTTTGAGTTGTTTATGTTGGAAAGTGGGTGCATACATGGTTGCCAATTTCAATTTTAATAAAATATGAGTTGGATGTTTACTTATTTTCTCGTCGAGCCTTTGTTGCAAGATCCATATTGTGAATTTGTTGTCAGACTAGCTTAAGTGGACCCACGTGAGGTCCACTACCGAGTAGCATTCCGGTATGAAAAACCGGGGTGTTACATTACCCTAAAATAATTATTAATTATTTTTCTATCAAAAAACTTTTTAAAATATAATAAACTTAATTAGAAAATAAATATTACTTTTAAAAACTCACTATATATCATGCTAATATGCTCTTAATCTTATATGAACGCCGAATGACGTATGCACTTTGGTCAGGGATGTCACAGCGAGTGATCCGGAGGAGGCTTGACCAGGGGTAAGAAGTTGAATGATGAGGGTGTGAGTGGTTCGGATAAACGGTGGAGGTCGTCGTCCACTACCCTGTGTAAGGCTGGAGGATGCCATGCTTGTTAGATAAATGATATTGCTGAATGAGAAAATTGATAAGTTGTGTTTGAACTATTATTGAGGTGGAAAGCGATTGAGGTGATACTAAAGTGAAATGATGTACTATTATTATTATTATGTGTTGTATGACTATAATTATTATTATTACATGTTTTATGATTATAATTATTATTATTACATGTTTTATGAATATAAGTTGTTGAGTGTGTTGTCTGCCTTCATGAATATTTGTATATGAAATGCTATATTATTATTATCCTGGTTATAATTTATTAAACAGATTTTGCTGCTACATGTGGTGTTTACTATTTAGTGTATATTAGAATTGGTAGTTGACCCTACGAGGACTTGTTTTTTAGTTTCAGGTAAAAACATGAGACTCGTGATAGAACCTCGGCAAAATGATGGTACAAGTCGTTGGAGGCCGTGTCATTAGGATTGGGTTCGGTTGGATGAAATGGTGGTTACTCATCTTTTATATAATGTTTGCTTTTGTTGAGGAAATGATAGTATGAGGTCAATAAAGTGTTCACAAGTAGTGTTGTAGTTTATGTTAATTGGGAATTCATGCATGTTTTCCATAGATTGATTTTATAAATATAGGTTGGATGCTTTATTTGTAGTGCCCCATTGCAAAGACGGGGTGTTACAGACTCCACTGTAAGGTCAACTGAGTTTGTGAGAGGGGTCGTAGGGACACTAGCAGCTGGCAAGCAAGGGACAAGAAATAACGGGGAGGTGGGGTCGGACTCGATACAAATAGGCTGAGAGAAGGATGAGTGCTAGCTTGCATATAGGTGTAACTTATGATGCATATTTATGTTTATTTTGCATGGTTTTAGTTTATTTTAATCTAGTTCTTAGGTTTTTAGGTTTTCTAGGAAATTCGGGTTTTGCGCTTGTTTTGTTCGGTTCTGCAGATCTTTAGGAAAACAAGCATGGACGGGACAGAGCTTAGGGGACTATGGTGGAGTTTAATGAACCTTAGAGTGATACAAGTGAAGATTGGAAGAACCAAGGCCCAAGAGCTTGTGTGAAAAGAACGCTTAAATCCGAGTTATGTATTGGAGTTCTTGTTTCGACACCTCTATCTTACAATGCTTGGTTTGGGAGTTACAGTGGTCGGATGAAGCTGCATTTGTATCACCGGAAAGCTAATTCAAAGAGATACAATTCATATTTTTACTCCGAGTCCAAATTCTAACTCGAAGAGGGTCAAAACAGCCTATGAAGTGTCGCATGAATTCTGAACTGAGGGATGCCGCGGGCTAGGAAGGCATGTTGTGCGGCCACGTCACCCTAGGAAAAGACCTCGCCATCATTTTCTCTCCGGACGAGTTAGGCTGTGAATTTGGGCTTCTATATGGGCTTTCATGATATATTTTCTGACGTGTTGGATGTAATTTCGGGATTTATGGGTCTTTGGATATCTTAGGGGTATTTAAGCCTTGGTTTTGGCTTTTCTTAGATAACTTGGATAATAATTTGGAGGCTATAGTTTCTTCTCAAGAAGCAACCTTTGAACCTTTTTGTAAGTTGTTCTTAATCTAATTTTGCATTGCTAAATCCATTGTGTTTCACTAGTTATTGAAATCATAGATTGCATACTATTGTGAGGTTTGATTGATTCTCAACAACTTGAATAGTTTTTATTCCCTATGCTTAATTGAAAAGGTTATTCTAGGGTTTTGTTAGATTGATCATCTAATAGAATTTCTAGGTTAATTTACAACTAATATGATTAAATCCCGTTTGAAATTGATTAGATAAAGTAGCAACTATAATTGTTTGGACTCGTTCGGGCTATTTAGTTATAGAAAGGAATAAACCACATATAACTTGATTAGTTGTTTGCATCGAGTATTTGTTTCTATCGATACTTTGAACTTCAAGTTGTCATTTAATTGAATCTAGACGTTGTTCTAGGTTGTTAGATGAATAGGGTTGTTCAGAATGTTAGCTCTTTCAACTAAATATAAAGTTTTGGATAATAATCCACGATAGATTATTCGAGCGAATTGAGAATCAAGATAATCCATGATCAACAAGCATATCTATGATGGATTTAACTAGTTGAACACGCCTTCCTCATACGTGTTTGACACAATCATATTTGCATTCATATTACTTTTTAGTTTGCATCTTAGTTTAGATAAATCATTTAAAAAACCCCATCTTGGTTACTTGACATCTAAGTAATAGCATAAATATACGAGTCTTTGTGGGATCAACCCTTACTTACCATTCTACTAAGTTTGGTTAAGTTAGGATCTTATGTAAGTATTAACGACCACGAAAATACCTCATCAACAAGGCAAATAGAGAAATGGACTCGTCAAAGATGACATGACGGGACATAATGATTTTATTAGAGGAGAGATCTAGACAAATGTATCCACGGTGGTAATCGGGATAACCTAAGAAGACACAGGGTGTGGACCAAGGTTGCAATTTGTGAGAGATTTGAGAGGAGAGGTTAGGAAAACACAAGCAACCGAAAACCCGAAGACGAGTATATGTAGGAGTACAATTGTACAGTATTCGAGTCGGGGTGAGATTCCCTAAATTAGGAGAAGGGAGAATGTGGAGGAGATAGGCGGCGGTATAAGCCGCACAGGGCCAAAAAGTGGTCGGGACAGAATCGTGGATTAAGAGGGTGCAGGCCATGTTGTTTATAGTTCGAATGAGACGTTTGGATTTACCATTTTGTGACGAAGTGTACGGGCAGGAAAACCAAAACGTGATGCCATTGTTTTGAAAGAAAGAATGAAAATTATGGTTGTCAAATTCTTTTCCCATATCACATTGGAAAGATTTAATGACACAGTTGAATTGAATTTTGACAAAATTGTTGAATTTGACAAATAAGTCATACACATGAGACTTGTATTTGATGGAAAACAACCACACAAAATGTGAATAATCATCCAAAAAGAGTAAATAATATTTAAAAGCAGTAGAACTAAAAATATGAGAGATCCAAAGGTCAATGTGAATAATTTGAAAAGGAGCAACAATATGAGTTTTAGAATTATGAAAAGGCAAATGAGTGTGTTTTCCCATATGACACGTAGTACAAAGGGAACAGTCATACACTTTATTTAAACCAGACAAGCTAGAATTCCTAAGTAAATTAAAGACAGGAGATCTAGAATGACCGCACCGAGCATGACATACAAGAGCCGAGACAATGGAGAGGGCAACAGGTTTAGTCAGTGGAGAAGAGAGGCGGGGCTGACTCGTAACTGGATAAAGCTCGTCGGAGCTAGTGCATCTCATTCGATGGGTTCCCGTTTGAAAATCCTTCACAGAAAAATCGCTAGGGTCAAATTCAACAGAAATATTATTATCAGTGGTGAATTTTCTAGCAGAGATTAAGTTTTTAATAAGTTGGGGTGCAAGAAGGACATTATGAAGGGCTAGGGGTCGGTTTTGTGTGGACGGATGGGCTGTTCAAACACCAATATTAGGTACGTGCTTGCCATTTCCAACAATAATCGAAGAGGAAGGACTCTTAGAAACAAGGGGAGAGAGATTACCCGGATTATTTTCCATGTGCAGGGATCCCCCGGTGTCCATGTACCAATTTGAATCGGGTGGGTAGAGTGTCATTGTGTTGAAAGCTTGGTTGATATCCGTGGTGGGGCAGTAGCTGAACTTAGGATCAGCAAAAATAGCATTGGCCTGCTGCTGGTTTTGGCGAGGCACCAAGCCAAGTATTCCGGCACCCAGCATAGAAGGAAATGACGATGGCGCCTAGTTCCACACATTGAACGACCACTGTGCGGACTGGTTTTGTTGCTGATTTGAGAACCCCGCCAACGACATCCACCCAAAATGAATCGCGCCATTCCCGCAACCCTGACCCTTTCCGCATTCGCGGTCCCTTCCTCGTCCCGAACTATTGTTGTTGCCACGACTGTGAGAGTCCGGTGGGGCCGGCGCCTGTGGTGGTTTCTCAAGAGGGGGTGGAGCCGAGGAAGATGTGCCAGCCGTTAGGACTTTGGAGTCCACAGTAAGGGAGTCACGTTTATCTTATGATTCGTAGATGGGTTCCCAACTTCGAATGGGTAGAAGTTGCCAAGTTGGGAACCCATCTACGAATCATAAGATAATTATCCCCTATCATCCACGGACCTTGGATCAAAACATGGTTTAGGTCTTTCATGTTGGTGAACTTTGCCACATAATGAGCATTCTCGATATCAACAAGGGTCAATTCGCCCTTTAGCTTCCATTTTTGCTCCAATTTCTTCTTGAGTTGCACATAGCCAGGGCCTTTATCAAACATATTAATGATTAATGTATTGGCCCAGGGACGGTGAAGTTCGCATTTTTTCTTGCTTGGTCAAGGTGATAGTCGGACATGTTGGATCATCATGTTTCGGTATCTCGTCGTCGTCTGTGCCGTATAGCTTCGGGCGTTCTTCAAGGCTTGCTAGAGCAGCAGTGATTGGATCCAACTTCGCTGAGGACCCCTCCATTTTATCCCGGAAAGATACAATCATAGGAGATGGAACAGAAGAGGTTCTTTTAGGGTTTGCATTTGGAATAGGCGTTGTCTGATTTTGTGGTTGCATAGATTGGGTGGAAGAGGGGGGTGGAGGAGCCGGTGAATCTACTTTCATCGCAGAGGGAGGAATTTCTGGGGGAGTAAGTGGGTTGTTGGCGTCGTCCGGCGACACCATGGGCGGTGGCCCGCAAGTAGATCACAATAACCCTAGGTGGGAAGAACGTTTTTGAAAAGAGAGTGTTTCTTGACACAAACGTGTTACTATTAATTAGGTTACTAGTGTGCTTTTCTAGACCATTTATCTACCTTCTCGTAGCTTCTAGTGGGTTTTGGGCTCTATGGGCCTTTTTAGTTGTTTTCGTTTTTTAGGCCTTTCTTTTTGGGGTTATTTTTGCTTCTTTTTTTTCTTGGGGGTTGCTTTTTCTTGTTGGACTTTAGGATTTAGGATTTCCGTTGTGGGTCGTGGTTTGCTCTTTGCCTGGGTTTTGCTCATCGACATTAATCCTTGGTTTCTCTGGTGCTTATTCCTGGTAGTAGTCGTGTGTCGTCGAAAGTATTGTTGGAGCCTCCCCTAACTGGTGTCTCTAAGTGTGCGCTCGTCACATGTTGCATCTTTGTATTGGCTTTGCCCAATTATCGGTTAATCCGGTCTCTTAATTGCACTAGATTCTTTCTGGTCAATCGAAAATGTCTATTTCAACATTCAAGAGAATATATAATCCCACGGAAAAATCAAATTGAAGTCCAAATGCGATTTGAATTGGCAAAATAGAGCATCGTAGATAACAAGACAGCTACATTAGAAATACCAATATAACACAAAAATAGACAAAGACAGTACTAGTTTTAACTCTTCTATCATTACATCTCTCTTGACAGTTTCTCAACCTGGGTATTACTCCTCTCTAGAACAACAACTAAACTAAATTTAAGCTCAAGTCTGATAATTCTACAGATATTTTCCCCTTATCAAGGGGCGCCCATCTCATCTTATTATTAAGGCGTAGAGGGAACTGGGTCTGTGCCAGAGACATGAGACGTTGAGTCCTCCTTTGACATTGCCAGGTGGTTTGCTGGAGCTGCTGATCGGGAATCCCTCCTACCTTCCTTGTTCGATGAACGGCCCCCATTCTGACTTGCATTCAGGGAAAGACGCCTTGGAGTGCCATTGCTACCTCCATTTGCACGTGGGCCCACCACTTTCTTGCTCCCACTGCTAAGGGGTCTGGCTGGGCTTGGACTTGGCCTTGAGCCGAACACGGCTTCTTGGTGGTCAGTAGGAGTCATGTCTTGGAACTTCTTCATATCCTGTCAAGAAAGAAAGATTTTTGTTTTCAGCTTCATCTTTTTCCTGACAGAATTTCTCACATTTCAAGTTTCAATTCCTGTAGAAGCTTTTGTAATGCTCAGAATTCATGATAGCTTATTGAAGACTTGGCAACTCTCTCATGCAAGCAAGAAATCAGAACAAGGGGAAACAATCAAGTTAATATTAATTGAATGTATTATTCAGGATGTTTTGGCAATTTCAAATAAAAGTACATAGCCCATGAAAAAAAACCTAAACACGGATGGTTTTTTTGTTAACTAAAGGATTTTATGGGGTGGTGGTTTTCGGCAAATATTCCAAAAGGGTGGTTTTCAGCATTTCACCTAATTTTATTCATTTTAAAGTGACTGAGCTTACCCTTGACCTCCTCTTCTCTTCCTCCCTTTCTTGCCTGAGCATGGCATATTCATCTAGCATAGCTAGAAGAGGAACACCATCATATGTGAATGATACACCACGATCCTCCTCCCAGGCTCGAGTTTTGGAAACCAAGGTGTCAACCATGGCTACATTGCCAACAAAGAACAAACTCAGTCAAACTGAAAGCAACAAAACAAATGTAAAACCACTTCTTACAGCCTATCGAAACAAGCATGGTTTCTTGCAATTTCTGTATGCACCTGGAATTTTGTTCACCAGAATCCTAGCTTTCTCTGCCCGCTTGAGATTCAAGTGAGCACCTCTACTTGAATTGTATCGGTTGTCATCCTGTGACGAGAGAAGTATAAAACCTTTAGTTATCAGTTGTCACTGCAAACTTAAGAAGTTAAAGAAGGCTATCCACCAATATACACTCCAGTAAAACCAAAGAGTTAGTTGAGAACTGACTAAAACAAATCTGAGTTTGTGGCCACTGCAGCTATCAAAGGGCCCATATTTACCCCCATACAAAAATTAAATTCTATAAATGCTTCAAATTAATTTCTTGTTTAACTAGGTGTACTTTATTACCAGCGGATTGATATTCAGTTCCATAAATGCTCAATGACAGAACATCAAGAGACAAGCAAGCAAGTTTTATTTAATTTTATTGGTACATATGACTAAATAAATATTGAGTAATTGTAATGTAATGGCAAAAATCAAAGCATGTCCAATAAGTTGGTTGAAGTTTAAACTCTTTTCAGTAATCAGTCTCACAGCTGGATCCAGCTAGGGTAAGTAAGTAAATAACTTCTCACATCACATACGAGCAAACATGGATACAGTGATACACTAATCAAGCTTTCCTATAGACAATGAAACTGAAGAAGTGCAAAGGAGGCAATTATTACCCTGTTATAGTCTTCAAGCCAACTCTCTTCTTCACAGGCTGACATCCATTTCTCAACCCTGTCTAGTATTTCTTTACGGCTAAGAGCCTCTTCTTTGGCATTTGCAATCTGCTTATCCATATCAGCAATCAGCTCTGATGGCTCAACATTCCCTGCATCAATTAGAGCCAAGATCTTCTCCCTAGCAGCCTCAGTGTCAATTTCTATATGGGCACGAACATATATCTCTTCAAGTTCACCTTGCTTCTTGAAAGCAATTTCCTTCATCCGGCTGAACTTCAAGTGATCAAGTCTCTCCACTTCCACTTCAGCCTTCATAAATAAAACATAAATTAAGGGGAAAGAATTATGAATTGCCTACAACATTCAGAGTAAAAGCAGAAGCAAGCATTACCTGCTCAATTAAATCAAGGGCAAGAGCCCCAGGAATGGTAACTTCATCCACTGAGGCTGATATGTTACATGTGACATGATCAAAAAGTTGGCGCTCTTCATCTGAGGTATCCATTAGATTCCACAGATCAATTAACTGCCCTGCTAGCTCTTGCAGCTGTGGAAGGCAAAATTATCATATCAGAATCCATTGACCACCTTGTGCATAGATGGGAAGAAAAGTGTTTCTTCTTTGCTACTTAATGCTATATCCCAACAATATAGGGGTATACTTGTAAATTTTATTTGATACAGATTTAACCCAAGTTTACTGAAAATGTACTCAAGTGAGGAGTACAAAACATAGGAAAACTAATGAAAGATGTACAATAACAGAAGCCATATATAACAAGAAGTGCTTAACTCCTGAACATTAGAGAAATATCATGATTCACCTTTTCAAGCCTCTGCTTTTTATCCTCTTTCAGTGCTAAGACAGTCTGGGCCAACCTTGAAAGTGTGTCATTGCTGATGCTTTTTGATTGCACGCCAGTTGAGTCATTCAAGCTCGGGTGAACTTCAATGACAGTGCTTAAGAAGTCCATGCCCAGTACAGAACAAAGATCATGCACAGTGCTCACGAATTCCAGGACCTTGTGCAGCCGTTCACTCTGTCTCGCCAAATACAGAAGTTATCAGCAACCAATGATATGAATACAGGTCATCGAAAAGGAAACTAGACAGAATCTTTATAAAGAGTCGATTTTCACCTTTTCTTTCTGAAGCTCTTGAAGCTGGGCTTGATACTCTTGTAACTTCTTCAGTGTCAAGTCTGACTCATCAACTACGGGTCCCTGATCACTCAGGTTTCCGGTTATTTCACCACATATTCTTTGAATTTGTGATTGCACATCAGAGAATTCCTCCAATCTCTCTTCCTTCTGTTTGCACAAATGCTCCAACGCCGGTGCAATGTCTGCAAGTTGCTCCTTGATGGTTCCAGATGTCTTCTCAGGCTAGATAAAACACCCCAAACGATCAATTTGAAAATTACCACAATGGAAAAGGAGCACTAAAATATCCCAACAATAATATAAATAGAGCTTCATGCAAAACATTCTTTACCAAGCCAACATCAGTCTTGTCTCCAAGAGCAGAGAGGAGAGTTGAGAGATCATTTTCAGCATCCTTCAATGCTTGATAAAGTTGTGCCCTTGATTTAAGGGCCTGGTCAACCTTCCTCTTGTAAACATCCAGACACTCCCGCTCTATCTGTAAGAGCATCTTGTCTCGGTCTTCATCGCTTTCACCAACCTCATCCCAAATTTGCTGCACATGTTGAATATTCTTTGTCAGCATATAACTTACTGATCAAAAACCAGGTATGCATGAAAGAAAAATGGATTTGGAAGTTCAAATGAAAGGTTTAGAAATTGCCTGCAGCTGCTGAAGCAGAGACCCGCAAGTGATATCGCCTAGAAGTGGGTTTTCTGCATCTGAGACTGCCATTTACAGCCAACAAATTCTAAACCTGTCCTGCATTCAGAGACATATTTTTTAGCCCTTTCAAAGACCATTAAACCTAGAATCACAATCAAGGAGCCAATTGAATAGGCATCTGTTAACAACTCTGAAGTAAAAAGTTAAAAGGCACACACGGTAACTAATGATGGATCAATTATAAATGACTAAAAGTAAAACCGTTGTTAACTGTAAATAATCCAGTTTTAAGAGCAGAAATAACTCCATCCTAACAATCTAGTACGAACTTGCCAGCACATCAGCGTAGATCCTAACAAAATCCAAGCTACATTGCACAGTACAAGAAGCCAGAAGTACCAAGTAAAATCTCATCAAGATTCACCTCAAATCACCCTGGCAAGTACAACAGATCCACCGCAAGTACATCAGATAAGAGTAGTAGCAAACAATTAAACATCACAATCAATCCATAACAAAATGTGCAGCAGAGAAAACATTTCCACTTCAATAATGCACAGGAAACCCACAGATCGTGCAACCAAGTCAAGGCAAAACACGAAATCAAGCACACATTAGATCTCCTCAATCCCTCGAGAACAAAAGCCCCATAAGTTCTACAATCAGGAGCGAGAGCACGTCGAAGGAAGAGACGAAAGGAGCAGAAGTAGAATAGAGGAAAAGCGACAATGTGGAGAAATTTCAAGAGAGGAGGAGGCAGAAAGAAAAGCTTACACAGAGATCGTCCTTTGATCAGAGTTAGGGTTTTTCTCGGGGGGAGAACGAGGAAAGCGGGGTCGCTGGGTGGTCTTCCCTCAGATCTAGAAGACTGTAAATGGTGGTCGTTGTTCGTCCCTGTCGAGATTTCTTGGGGGAGAGACTAGAGAGAGAAGAGTGAAGTGTTATAATGGGAGTGAGAGCGAGAGGCAGAGAAGCAGAGGGAGATAAATGTCAGAGAGAGAGCAGTGTTTGTATATTGTGATGTGGGCTGGTGGGGCCCACTTGCAGAGAGAGGGTGTGGGTCCCTTTTCTTACATTATGCATATGATTGTACAGGAAAAGAAAATTAAAATTTAAAAAAAAAAGCAAAAGAAAATGTTTGGGTTACTTTACGCCCCGCGCTTTGTGTGATATTTACGGTAGGTGAATCGGTCACTTTTGTCTTCTAATTAGATTTCCTAATCTACTGTGTATATAAAAGTAATAAGGTTTGGAGCCTCCATGTTGAATCACATCAGCGTTTATCATATGTTATTTCAATAATATGTTACCTCAGCTTTTGCCACATGTCACATTTTCCTTAAGCCATGTCATGATATTTTAACACACAATATGTCATGTCATACAATGATTAATTATTGATTAAGCCACGTCATATAAATTTATCCATGTCATATACAAATTAGATCCACAATTTTAAAATATTTTGTCATATTTACATATAATTACAAATAATTTTCATGCATTAATTAATACAAATTTGCATATTACTTCTCTTCCTCCTCTTTCTAATATCGCTTTTTCATTATATTCGAACCCTGCTCTACCACCCTGGCCTCCTCATCCTCTTCCAACATAACCACTACTCTGTTCTCTACCGCTTCCGCCACGATTTATCATAATATTGATGTTGATTAAGAATTTGTTCCTAACTCAGAGAAGTCATGGGCGAAAAATTCGACAACCAAAGGTAATTAACTGTAGGATCCACACCCCCAACTCCATTAATGTTGTAATAGTTCTTCATCTGATTACTCATCGATGATATACTTGCTTGAACTGAAATAAGATGATACTCATAATCAAAGTTGCTCTTCACTGCAAATCAACTCAATTGATATTGAAGATCTAGATCACTAATCCTTTTCTCCATATTTTTCTTAATATGCTTTAGAAACACCATAAACAATTCCACTTCTTCATAAGTGCGACAACCAAAACAGTTTTCTATCATCATCTTCCGATCAGTAAATATTTTAAATCGGCGTCGATCGTTGGAGTGGAGACGGCGCCTCAACCTCCGTCACCACCATAAAACCAGTTCATTGATACAATTTTTTAATGTTATGTCTATTTTTTTAATTAACAAAATCAACTCCAAAATTATTAACTAATATTTTTAGGATAAATTATTAACTAAAATGTAGTAGGGGAAATATAACTACTTCATTTTTGGTTACGTGAATTTTATTAAATAATTTAAATTTTTTAATATTATTTTTTATACAATCAAATCAAATAAAATAAAATCTGTTAATTCCTAATTTATCTCCTAGAATCACTCTTTTCAAATATAATATACATTACAAAATCCTTTCTTATTTTTTTCACCATAAAATTCATCATTTAATTTTGCAAAATATAAATTTTCCTTTAATAAAAAAAATTATAAGATAATTGTAGAAGAATATCATACACAAAGATCTCAACATAATTTTCCTTAGACTCTTTCTTATTTTATCTTAAAACAAGATCTTCACATAATACTTGCCACTTTTTCAGATTTTTCATTTAAAAACTTTAAATTTTTGTTATTTTATACATCAATTATCATAGTATAAAATCTTCAAAAAATATTTTTGAATTTCATAAAAGCTATTTTTCGCACAAAAAATGAGTACCCTTCGAACTTTTCTTTTTTTACTATTAAGTTCATCATTTAATTTTGGAGAAAATTAATTTCCATCAATAAATAAAATTTAAAAGTTTTTTTTTACAAATTAATATATTAAAAAAATATTTACGTAAAATTTTCTTATTTTAATTTGAATCAATATTTTCTTTTATATTTCTTACAATTTTACATGATTGACCAATAATACTTTGTTAAGGATTTTGTACACTAACGTTAAGTCATAATGTATAATTCTAACCTCAATACAAGATTTTTTTTAACCTAAATAAGAATTAGTTGAATTAATCTATATAACTCTAATCTCCCTAGATAATTTGACCAATTTTTATAAGAATTTTCTAATCTTAACAAGATAATAATCTTGACTCATAATCTTAACAAAATTTATAGCCTTAACCAAATCAATTTCACTTTTTCTAAAGAATTTTGTAGGATAATTGTTGATAATCTTGATTGAAATATTTCTTAAAGGATTTTATAACCTTAATAAAATATACCAATTTAAATTACTAACCTTAACAAGATAATCTTAACTCTTAACCATAGCAAATTTAGTTGTAATTTTTATAAAGGGTTTTATACCAATTAGGTTTGGAGCCAAGTATATTTTTTTTTTGTGAACTAAGACTATTTTTGCTTTATTATACTTATAAGAAATTTGTTACATTTTTCTAGAAATAATAAAAATATTTTAATGAGACATTTTGTATTATTTTAAAATTGAATTGGAAATTATATATTTTAATTTGAGAGAAGAGATCGGAATTAGACATTTGTCTATGCATATGAGATCATGTGTTGATAAAGTTTTTCCTTCTTCACTTTTAATTAGCTTGAAAATTTCCATCAACTTTTTCATTGTGGTTTACACATGTCATTTAAATATGAACTAATATTATTTTTGAATGAATCTGTTAATTTCTATAAAAAAATTAACTTCAAATTAAGTACTTTTTTAAATAAATTTGGATAAAAAAACTAGCTATAATTACTTAAGGCAATTTTTTTTACTTTCAAATCAACGAGATTTTTTTGGCAATGTACAAATCATACCATAATACCATATCTATATACAATATTTTCCAAATTTTCAATTTACGTAGTACGTACAATATAAATTAAGATAAAGTCAAATTTATTTCACTGAACTGATAAGGTTATTAAAATTGTTTAACTAATTTTATATGTAAAATCTCTTTTTATTAAATTCTAATTTTCAAATATACGTACAAATTTAAATTATTTATCTTAAATGATATTAATAAGTAATCTGATATCTTAACTTTACTCTTAATTGTGCTATTTAGTCAATTGATTATGGTTTAGGGTGAAGATTTAGGGCAAACTTTAAGGTTTGAATTCATTTATTATTTAAATCAAATTATTTGACTGAATTGATAAGGTTATTAAAATTGTTTAACTATTTTATATGTAAAATCTCTTCTTCTTTTTTTATCAAATTTTACTTTTCAAATTTACGTACCAATTTAAATTATTTCTCTTAATTGATATTAAAAAGTAATTTGATATCTTAACCAATTTTTATTCTTAATTGTGCTATTTAGTCGATTGATTATGATTTTTAAAATTTTTTGGTTTGGTGCTAGGTGAAGATTTAGGGAAATTTTAAGGTTTGAATTTAGTTATTATTTGAATCAAATTGATAAGGTTATTTAAATTGTTTAACTAATTTTATATGTAAAATCTTTTTTTTTTAATTTTACTTTTCAAATTTACGTACAAATATAAATTGTTTAGAATAATTGATATTAACAAGTAATGTGATATCTTAATGCTATTCTTAAGTGTGCTATTTAGTCGACTGATTACAATTATTATATTTTTTTTGGTTTGGTTATGGACTGAGATGGGTGAAGATTTAGAGCATTAATATTTTTTTTTGGTAGAAAATAAAATAAATGAAAATTTTAAGAAGGAAATTATCAAGATACGTAAAACTAATGCTATCATGCTATGTAATTTAAGGTAAATATCTTTAAAATTTATCTTTGTTCTAAGTAGTAGTTTATAATAATCCGCGCAAGGCGCGGGTATTACACTAGTTTTGTTACTACTATAATTTGTACTATTGGTTTTATTATTTCCCCCACCCCAAAAACTCCACCCAAAAACCCAACATTTATCATGTTCAGCATCACAAAAATTTACTTTCTTGCTTTTTGAATCTGGCAAATCACCCCTTTATCTAGCCTGTATTTAAGGAGTCTCATTGTTCTAACATGGTGAGTAGTCTGATACTCTGATGGGATTGTGGAGTTGCCGTCTTCTCCTCTTGGCATATTCCTAATGCTCTGAATCTTGTTAGGCAATTCCATATTGTTAATGACCAAACTAATTCAGAATAATGCATAGGCTGAGAAAGCCAAATCAAAACGGGGGAGAACTGTTAGAAGATAGAGTTTTGATGGTTCTAGAGTCAGTGACTTCGAGTTGGCAAGTCGAGTCGGCGACCTGGCCAAGTCACTGACATGACCAACTAGCGAAGAAATCTATTTAAGGAAGGAACGCATATCGTATGTTTGTGTATTTGGAGACAGCTGCGTCGTTCTATTTTAGGAAAAGATCATCACAAAAGAGTGCTAAAATCAAGATAAAAACGATTTGTTTTTCCTAGAATATTTTATTGTGTGCGTTAATTTTTTTTTGATTAGGTAAGGTTTAGGAGGCACTCTAGTCAAGGAGGGCGTCCTAGAGAATCCTGACGGATGAGAACATTAAGTTCTGGGTGGTTTCTAATAACGTCGGTAGAAAAACTGTGGCCCATTTTGGCAATTTTATCAGCCACAGCATTGCACTTCCTACTAACATGTGAAACTCGAACCGACTTAAATTCTTGAATAGAAACAAGAATATCAGAAATAATCATCTCAATTTCCCAAGGACAGTTCGGGTAACCTTGGGCTGCTTTGATTACTTGTAATTATTATGTGCGTTAATGTATATTTGGAAAGATATGTAAAAGATTGAGTGTGTATCATTTCCCTAATCAAATGGGAGTTGATACACACGAGATCTCTCTTACCTTAGCTTAAATACCCTTGTATTTAGGTTAGTGGTAAGACTTTTGAGCGTCATTTCAATATTGTGTGTAAGAAAGAAAGAGCGAGCTTGTGCGTGAGATTCGTACAACTGGTGTGTCGAGAGATCTTAGGCATAGCGTGAGATTGAGAGTATGAGTACAAAGGTAGAGCGTGGTTCAAGGGTGTGGGATTCATTCTTGTACACAGGAGAGCTTTGTAAACACTCAAAAATCAATAGAGCGAGTCCAAGGACTCTTGAAATCCGACCAAGTGAGAAACTTGGAAGGAAGTGGTTTTTCTCCAAGTAAACTAGTTGGTTTACGAGGAGCTTCCACTATACATCGTTTGTTATTGACAGTTGGTAACGTTTGTTTTTCCAGTTTATTTATTCCGCTGCTTTATTACTCAAAGTCGACGACTTCGCAAGAGTCGCCGACTCGTTTAAGTACTAACGATCCTACAATTGGTATCAGAACCAAGGCTCTAGATTTTGTTTTTAGTACTTTTCTCGCAGGAAATGACGTCCACCAACACTTCTGTGAGTGACTCTTTCTAGAAACCTCCAATCCTCAACGTTGGAGAGTATAACTGGTGGGTTGAACAGATGAAGACCCACATTTGCTCGCTTGATGGTCAGCTATGGAAGGTGATTGAACTCGGTCCAGAAACCTTTCTTGAAAAGGATGGAAAGACTGAAAAGACCACAGCTGAGTATGATGATGTGGATTTCAAGAAGCTTGAAAAGAATGTTAGAGCAAAGAAAGTGCTCCATCATGCTCTCACTGACGGTGACCTCAAGAAGGTGATCGGATACACTACGACAAAAGAAATATGGGATGCCTTTAAAAGAATTCATCAAGGCAATGATGATGTAAAGAAGGACATGATCATATGTCTCGAAGCAGAGTATGACAACATCTTTCAAGGAAGATGAGAATCTCTTCGTGATTATCATTCTAGATTTCAAACGATCGTGAATCAATTAGAGTTTCTTGGTGAGAAAATTCATCAATGGAAACTAACCAACAAGCTGATCTTGGGATTGAACAAGAGTTGGGACAATATTGCTTCGTCTCTACTCACTCAAAAGGAAACCAAGTCGTTGACCTTGGAAGATCTTGTTGGACAACTTACCATGTATGGAGGCATTCAACAAAGAAGAGTTGAAAGACTTGACTCAGAGAAAGTCAAGAACATTTCTCTTAAAGTTGAAAGAGCTTTTGACTTGGCTCAGGGAAACGAGGACGCTGAAGGAGTAGATGAAGATGTGGCTCTCATCTCTAAGGCCATGAAGAGGCTATGGAATTGCAACAAAGCTCCTTTCAAAACTCCAGAATCAAGCAAAGAAGGGAAGGATATTAAGGATGTCATTTGTTATCAATGTCAAGCTAAAGGACACTTTGCCAAGCATTGTCCAAAAAGAAAAGGTGGAGAGGTTGGTAAAGGAATGATGGCAACTTGGGATATGTCTGATGATGATGATGAAGTGGCGCCGACAAGAGGTAATTCTTGCATGGCCTTTGAAGACAAATCATCACAAGAGGTAAATGACTCTGAACTCTCTTCTCTTTTAGCTAAAAAATCCAAAGAACAATTGGTTGCTATCATCGAAAAGCTTGGAACTCAGGTCACCGAGTTATGAGAAAAATTAGAAGATAATGAAGAAACAATCTCCAATCTCTTCAATGATAACAAACTCTGGTCCTCTAAGGCTATTGAATTAGAAAAGATTTCGTCTCCTAAGTCAATGACTTGTGAGTCATGCTCAGACTCAAAGAACCAAGTCGTCGACTTGCAAAACAAGTTAATGACTTGGAAAAACAAGTCACTGCCCTAGAAGGTGAAAGGCCTATGCTTAGGATTTGTCATGCTAAGCTATCGAAAGAACTAGAGGACCAAAAGATTAATGATGAGACTGAAAAGAAAAAGTGGCTAGATGAGTTTGTTGCTGAAAAGGCTCAGGAGGTCAGAAATGACTATAAAAGGAAATTTGTGAAGGAGTTTGATAGGTCTGGGATTGGATATGCTCGTGCATCCAACACTTAGGGTAGCAAACATGCTTCCTTTGTGTCTAAAGGTAAAGCCCCTATGGGTAGTGACAATGCAAGTTGTTCTACTCATGTGGTGGACAATCAAGATAAAGGGAAGCAATAGTGATATCCTGATCAAAAGGTGCACAAGATATGGCAAAAACAAACCCAGAACTTGGCTCCCTCACAAATTGACTTTTAATCACGCATCAACAACAAACCCATCTACCGGGGCTATAGCAAATATGTTGCCCTAAAGTCTCACAGGACATGTTGGTATTGTGGCAAGCCTGGTCACTACCAATAGGATTGTCACAAAAAGGCAAGAGATGATGAAAATGAAATGTCACAGACTCTGAATGACAGTTATGGCAGAACCACTATCACTGACTGTCCTCTAGAATCTGTGTGTGCTAATTATGACAAATGTTGTTCTAGGAACCACTATGTTGCCAAATGATGTTCGTGTTTATGGTATAGTTTTTGATAGGTTTTCTTAGTTTGTTAGGACTAGTTTTGATAAGTTTAGGGTTAGTTTTGTGTGTTTTTGGATAGTTTTGCATATTTTGTGAAAAGTATGGAAGCTACTCCGTTTTGTGTCTTTTTGTAGGCTTTAGCAAGGAAACGGTGTTTTTTGGAGCTGAATTTGGAATGCTATGATGAAGGACGGAGGAATACAAGATGAAGAAGATGAAGTCTAAGTTTGAGGAAGAAGAAGTGTTGAAAAAGCTAAGCCCAGGCTCGTTAACGAGGCTGTGAGGGCTCGTTAACGAGGCTGTGAGGGCTCGTTAACGAGGCTACGAGATGGAGTTTTCGAGAGGTTGATTTTGTTACTTACCGATCATGTGCGGGAATTTATTTTCGTGTCGGTAGAGTGTCTTTTTATGATTTTAGGGTTATTATATTATGTATTTTAGATCTTGTTATCTTTCTAGATTTTATTTCTATCTTTTAGGGTTTTATTTCAATCTTTTTAGGAAAGTTGTTATCTTTGCCTTTTTTATTTTCTAGCCTTATTAGTATAAATAGCCCTCTTATTAGCCTAGAAGGGGATTCGATTTGGAAGAAAGGCAAAGGGAGAGAGGAGGAAGAGTCGAGAGAGAGAGGGAGAGACGGATCGGAGTCGAGATCGAGAGCTCGGTGGACGAGAGTTACCGGGGTCGTTAGTCGTGGTTTTGATTCGGTGCTTTGTGTTTTTTCGGTTTCTTCTGAATCTCTAAAAGACGATAGTTTCTTATTAATTTGAGTAGTATTTTGTTTTCAATGTTTTCTTTTGTGTAAGTTGTTTGTTTCTTAGTTATAAATAGTGAGTAGTCTTCTTTTCTAGGGTCGGGGTTGAAACTCGGCATAGTTGTGCATGGTCTTATGAGTGAGATTATGTGTTGAATGCCTTTTATATATTGTTGGAGATTGTTTGTTGTGCTTATACTGAGATGAAAGTTAAGGTAATTTGAGTTTTAAACTTAATCGAAAGAGAAAGTTAATAACTTGAAGGTTGATATTGTTTGAATACGAAAGTTTCAAGCTTTAGATCCAAAGCAAATAATTGAGTGAATTAGTTTATGAAAGTAGATTAATTTACTTGCTAAGTCAATGAAAGTTGATGCATCTATCTATTTAAAGGCATGATATTTATCTTCATACAAGTTTCTATGCATGACTGTGTTGTGGTAACCCTTGTCCTAAATCTTTGTTTTATTTGAATTTTTCCTAGGTTTTATTCGTTACTGAGTTCGTTGGCTCGGTACCGAACCTGTCTAGTTCGTTAGTACTGGTAATTTGTTTGTGGTGGTTCGTTAACGACCCTAACGACGTCATTAACGAGGCTGCTTGAGTGTGTTTTGCTTGCTTTTGTTTGATTTTTTGTAGTCGATAGATAAACAAACATTGCTTCCCGTGGAACGATCCTGACTCCCCTATACTCAACGCGGTCTTGATTGTAAATTTATTTGTTGTCAAGAAACCCTCATCAACAAATTGGCGCCGTAGCCGGGGAAGCAACGAGTTTGTTTATTTATCTGTGGGTCTGTGATAGCCCGACCCCGTTTTTGTTTTTAATTTTTGTTTTCTTTGTTTGTTTTCTCAGCATATGCAGGTAGGACGTCGGAGGCTTGAGTTTGACAACGCTGGTTATTATTCAGAACCTGAACGTTCCCTGCACCGTCGACGCCGAGAGAACCGAGCCATGGCCACACCTGAAGAGATGGCTCGTCAGTTGGAAGTCCTCCGGAATCAGATGGAGGCATTGAAAACCGAGAAGGAAGACGCTGTTGCTGAGGCTGAGCGTCAACGGACTATCAATGCTCGTCTACAGGAAGAGCTGATTGCCTATCCAAGGAATGCCAAACAGTACATGCATCCAGAACTGAGGGTGCCAGAATCTCCAATTGTGCTTCCAGAGATAGAGAAAACTTTTGAGATTAAATCTCAATTCATATCCTTGATCAAGCGGGCTCAGTTTGAAGGGAAACCTTCTGAGTGCCCTATGGAACATATTAGGAATTTTCTTGATTTATGTGACACCATAGCTGCTGAAGGTGTCTCACTTGAATATGTTCTGTTAAAAGCTTTTAGATGGTCTCTTACTGGAAAGGCCCTGAACTGGCTGGAGAGCCTACCTTCTAAGTCTATCAGGACTTGGAAAGCTTTGTACGATCAATTTCTTACAAAATTCTTCCCGCCTGCCAAGACAACGGAGTTGAGAAAACGCATCACCTCCTATCACCAGCTGCCTAATGAGACTTTTGTTGAAACATGGGAAAGATTTAAAGAAATGCTTAGACAATGCGCAACTCATGGGCAACCTTTATATGTTCTTCAAGAAATCTTTTTCCAGTGTATCAACGCAGAGACCAAGAACCGCATCAATACGCATACTGCGTGCGGTTTTATAGAGATGAACCCAACGGCTGCATGGGAACTGCTGGATAAGCTGTCCAATTACGATGCCATGTATGGAACCCAGCAAACTCCACAGCCCCAGAAACGTCTCTACGTGCCTAACCTAGAAGAAGTTGACCCGGATGTTAAAAGTCAATTTCTACAAGATGAGGTCAACCGCCTAAAGAAGCAAGTAAGTTTTCTGAAATCCTCTTAATCATGTCAAGAGTGTGGTTCTTCTACCCATAGTACTTCTGCTTGCACTAACATAGAGCAGGTTAGAGCCGCTGAGACAATTGCTGAGATGAATTATATGAGAGGCCCATACAAGAACCAGCCTAGTTATTTTGACAGGTCAAACAACTATCAGACGTGGGGCAATCAGAATCCAAACCCAAACTATGTAGCACCTCCGCCGGATAGACGACCTGCGCCTTATCGACCTCCAAGCCATCATGAGCCACCATCATGGGTTCAAGGATTACAGGAAGGCATTAACGGAGTGACTAACAAGGTTAACGAAGTTCAAGCCAACCTGAACCAACAAAATAAAAGATGGGGAGAGTTCGAAGTATGGAAGAAGAATGTTGATTCCCAACTAGGGAACCTTGCTGCACAGATTCCTAGACCACAAGGGCAACTCCCGGGCCGCCCCGAGGAGAACCCTAGGGGACAAATAGAAGCGGTGCACCTTAGGAGCGGAAAGACATTACCGGAACGTGTCCAAGCTAAGGACAATGTTGAAGAAGACGCCACAGTTCAGCTCGGTAATGAGCCAGCGAGGGCGATTACCGAACTGGGACAATATGGTGACGAGGCTCCAAAGGTACCTAACGACCCTAGCCCAGGTAAGATTCCTAATCCGAGCCCTCCTCTCCATCCCAGGGTAGTTAACGACCCCATCAGGGTCGGTAATGACCCGTCGAGGACACCTAACGACCCTAGTGTCGACCCGGTACTTTCACCCCTCGAGCCTAACTTGGTTCCGAGAATGGTGAAATCTCTTCCATTTCCCACTAAGAAATTTACGGACTCTACTGAGAGTAAGTTCAAGCGTTTCGTAAAGATCCTTCAGGGCATTAATATTTCCATCCCATTCGCTGAGGCCCTAAACGAAATGCCGGCTTACATAAATTTTTTGAAGGATATTCTTAGCAGGAAAAGATCCATTACAGAGGTGCAGGATGAAGTCAGATCTATAGCTCTACCAGAAAAGCTTGGGGATCCAGGGAGATTTGCCATCACGATTGGCATAGGCGACCACAAATTCAAAGCTTTATGTGATTTGGGAGCCAGCACCAGTCTACTACCCCTTTCAATTTGGTCAAAAGCTAACATGGGACCATTAGAGCCAATCAACATGCGGTTATACATGGCCAATGGCTCTTGCATCAGACCAACAGGGATTGTAGAGGATTTTCCAGTACAAGTGGGCAAATTCTTTGTTCCGAATGACTTCATAGTCATGGCAATGCCCGAAGACCCGGTAGTTCCTATTATTTTAGGGAGACCGTTCCTTGCCACCGCTGGAGCCATAATTGATGTTAGGAGAGGACTCCTAACTTTCGAAATTGGGGATGAGGTGACGGAATTCCGGTTCAAACAATCAATACAGGATACCGATAGAGCTGAAGTCAAGATGCTCTACACCCACAAAGAAATTATTGAATGTGGGGACCTTGTTGGAAGATTGGTGTCGCATGAAGAGCTCTCCAGTCAAAGATGGGCTGAGATAGCCCCTGCAGTTTCGGTAACGAGTCCCCGTACCTCACTACCGATTCTCCTGGCAGAAGAAGCAAGCTCGTTAACGAGCCCATCAGCATCGTTAACGGCCCTGGCCGAGGACGGTGAAATTTCAGCATTCAAATACCTTGAAGAAGTGTTGAAGACGGATCCAGAAGAACCAATTCTCATTCCAGCTGAACCTTCTCCAACACTAAAGCCTCTTCCAAACTCTCTCAGGTATGAATTTCTCAGTCCTAATTCTACTTTACCGGTCATCATTAATGCCAAATTAAAAGATGAGGAAGTAGAGAAACTGTTGAGCATACTTAGAATGCATAGAAAAGCCATAGGCTACTCCCTTGATGACATAATCGGCATATCCCCTTCTCTCTGCATGCATAGGATATACATGGAGGACAATCATAAGCCCACCATAGAGCATCAACGTAGATTAAATCCTAACATGAAGGATGTGGTTAAAAAGGAAATTATTAAATTACATGATGTCGGGATCATATTTCCTATATCGGACAACCAATGGGTGAGTCCGGTCCATGTAGTTCCAAAAAAAGGGGGGATGACTGTTTTAGAAAACGAAAAGGGAGAGCTTATTCCAACTAGAACCACCACCAGTTGGAGGATGTGCATTGATTATAGGAAGTTTAATAGTGCTACTAGAAAAGATCATTTTTCGCTTCCTTTCATTGATCAGGTATTAGAACGCTTAGCCCAGCATGATTATTTCTGTTATCTAGATGGCTATAGCGGTTTTTGGCAGATTCCCATTTATCCTGACGATCAAGAGAAGACTACCTTTACATGTCCTTATGGAACCTTTGCTTATAAGAGAATGCCATTTGGGCTTTGTAATGCCCCCGCCACCTTTCAAAGGTGTATGATGACCATTTTTTCGAATATGATAGAGGAGATTGTAGAGGTTTTCATGGATGATTTCTCTGTTTATGGTTCTTCATTTGATGCTTGTCTTGCTAATCTTGCACGTGTGCTTAAAAGATGTGAAGAAACCAATCTTGTATTAAATTGGGAAAAATGCCATTTCATGGTTCAAGAGGGGATAGTGCTAGGATACCTTGTCTATAAAAGAGGGATAGAAGTAGATAGAGCAAAAATCGAGCTTGTTGAAAAACTACCTCCTCCCTCTTCTGTAAGAGACATTAGGAGTTTTCTAGGGCATGCTGGATTCTACAGACGTTTTATTCAGGATTTCTCTAAGATAGCTAAACCTTTGACTAACCTACTAATGAAAGATGTAGTGTTTGAGCTGTCTCCAGAATGTCTTGAAGCGTTTTACAAGTTAAGAGCAGCCTTCGTGTCCGCCCCTATTATGTAGTCTCCAGATTGGACACTCCCCTTTGAGATTATGTGCGGTGCAAGTGACTATGCAGTCGGCGCAGTTTTGGGACAACGGAAGGATAAGAAACTCCACGCCATCTACTACGCCAGTAAGACGCTGGATGAGGCCCAAAGTAAGTATACCACAACGAAGAAGGAGTTTCTGGCTGTGGTATTTGCCTTTGAAAAATTCCGGTCCTACCTTGTTGGATCAAAAGTGATTGTTTATACTGACCATGAGGCCGTTAGATATCTTATAGCCAAAAAGGATGCCAAGCCTAGACTGCTTCGTTGGATGCTCTTATTGCAGGAATTTGACCATGAAATAAGAGACAAGAAGGGAGCAGAAAACCTAGTGGCGGACCACTTATCTAGACTACCGGTTGAGCATATCACTGAATCCAAGAACGAAGTGCCAATAAATGATTCCAGACTAGACGAACACCTCATGCTGAACGAGGTCGAACTCAACAAGACCCTCGTCACCGACCCCTTCAGGGTCGTTAACAAGGCACCGAGGCTGGATTGCATAGATCACGAGAGCAAAGTTCCAAGGAGCATCGACACATCAATTAGGCAGATTGCTACCATGCCACGGGAGGTCGTTACCGAGGATCACACAACCTCTCCAAGGTCGTTAACGACCCACTCAGGTCCGGTGACGAATAGGTCAGGTAAGATTTCCGAACCAGAACTAGCTCAATTCGATTCAATTCCTTCTCCCTCTTCTACTTCTTCTTCTTCTTCAACATCAATCCATGCTGTTAGAGGGTCGAAAGTCCCTTGGTTCGCGGATTTTGTTAACTATCTTGTAGGAGGCATAATTCCCAACGGACTGACTGCACAGAAGAAAAAGAAGTTTCTCCACGATGTAAAACAGTACTATTGGGATGATCCTTACTTGTTTAAACAAGGAAGTGACCACCTCTTTAGACGTTGCATCCCATAAGAAGAGTTAGAGAACGTGATCCGTCAATGTCACACACTACCTACCGGAGGCCATGCAAAAGGGTTCAAAACCACGACGAAGATTCTTCAAAGTGGTCTTTATTGGCCAACCATGTTCAAGGATGTTCAAGATTATGTGACAGCCTGTGACGGATGCCAACGCTCAGGCAACATTAATTGGAGACATGAGAATCCACTAACCGGGATACTAGAGGGCGAGCTATTCGACTTATGGGGGATAGACTTCATGGGATCTTTTTCCACATCAGCCCCCTACAAGTACATCCTAGTGGCGGTCAATTATGTCTCTAAGTGGGTGGAAGCCGTTGCTACAAGGACCAACGACGCTAAAACCGTGGCCAAGTTTATTAAGACTAACATTTTTCCCAGGTTCGGCGTTCCAAGAATCCTCATTAGTGATGGCGGTTCCCATTTCATTGAGCGGAGTTTTGAAGCACTTTTGACAAAGTATGGGGTATCACATTGGGTGGCAACACCATATCATCCCAAACTAGTGGCCAAGTTGAAGTTTCAAACAGGCAAATAAAGAGCATATTGGAGAAGACAGTGTCACGTTCTAGGAAGGATTGGTCTTCTAAATTGGATGACGCTCTTTGGGCATACAAGACAGCATACAAGACGCCTCTGCGCACCACTCCTTATAATCTAGTGTATGGAAAAGCATGTCACTTACCGGTCGAGATGGAGCATAAAGCACTATGGGCTCTTAAAGAGCTCAACATGAACCTCGGCGTAGCTGGAGCAAAAAGATTCATGGATTTGCAAGCACTGGAGGAGTTGAGACTTAAGGCGTATGAAAATGCTAAAATTTACAAGGAGCACACCAAACGGTGGCATGATCAAAAATTGGTGCCCAAAACCTATGAGGTTGGTGACAAGGTACTTCTTTTCAACTCTAGACTCCATCTATTTCCAGGAAAGCTTAGGACAAGATGGAGTGGGCCATTCATGGTTCATCACATCTATCCCCACGGTGCGGTAGAGTTGATCGATAACCAAGGCACAATCTTCAAAGTTAATGGCCACCGACTGAAAAAGTTCCATGAGAAACCGACCCAAATGAAGAGATTAGAGTCACTATGGCTCTTCCAACGTCAGATTAGCCAAGGGAGTACGTCGGGTGACGACGTTAAAAATAGCGCTTACGGGAGGCAACCCACTCTTAGTATAGATTATATTTTTTTTCTTTTTAGTTTCTTTTTTCTTAGCTTTCTTTTGAGTTTTTAGTAGTTCTTAGGATAGAAAATTAGGATAAGTTTTGAGCTAATAAGATACAGGAGAAAGGGGCTCAAAAATCACTCAAGGAGGCTACGGTGGCTCGTTAACGACCCACCCAGAGTCGTTAACGACCCGGTTTGGCGAACCGACTCGGGCAGGTAAGTATTATTTTTACCGTAGTATATCTTCTATCTTTACCCTAATTCTTACCCTCCCCAGTCGCCGCCACTACCCCCTCCCTCATAATTCTACCCCCTCCTATTTAACCCTTCTAAACTCTCAAAAATTTCTACCCCCAAATCTCAAACTCCAAAATCCTCAAAACTCTACCGAAGCACTTCACCACCGATCGAAATCTCCCACTCCACCGACCGTCGGAAATACCCTCGTTACCGAAGCTCGGAACCCCGGATTCCCACCGACGAGATCCACGCTCGTTAACCATCCCAATCCAATCCTTTGTTCTTCGATTTTTCGTTCTTCCGGTATGATTTCTAAAACCTAACTCTTATTTACATGATTCATGGTTTTTAGGGTAGAAATTTCATATTTGGATGGTGTTTATAGAGAAGGTTGATTTGCATGTTTGGATTTTGCTCATGAAATTTTGGTTGTGCTTAGTTGTTCTTGTTCTAGGGAAGATTATTCATGTTAGATTCTCCATTGCAAAAATTCAATTAGAAAAGCATGAATTTTTCTTGTTCTAGTATTTAAGTTCAATCTTTGCCATGACAATTTTGGGTAAATTTAGCATGTTCGGGATGGGTAATTGAGCAAGTATGGGGTGCGTATATCCGATTGGGTGTTTTACATGGATTATAGGGGATGCATTCTTGATTCATGGCTTGATTTTAGAATTGATAAAATTCGGATTCTGTGAACTGGCTCTCGGCAGCTCGTTAACGACCCACCCAGGCTCGTTAACGACCCTGCGTAACTTCAAAGTTCATAAACCAGTCCAGATTCGTTGACCACCCAATTGGGTAGTTAACGAATAATTCCTAGAGCTATTTTGAGACCAAGTATGGGGTCTCTTGTCTAACCTACTTGAGTGGATCTTATCTTGGAAAAATCACGCTTGTTTTGTAGATCATATGACAAGTTCAAGCAGACCCGCTACCCGAGCCCAGAAGAAGATGAGGAACCAGAGGTCCCCATCTCCACCTCGCATGGACAATGTGATCTTGCGCACTCAAGGGCAAGCGGATCGATACCATGCCATCATAAACAAGGACCATAACACTTGGTGGTTCTCGAAGTCAAGTGCTATACACACGGGGATTTATGCAGATGTCAAGGAGGCGTTTGTTATTCTCGGTGCGCCTCATTTGCTGAAGAAGGAGAACTTTCCACATTTTCCGGCCCTCACATCTGAGTTCCTAGCCACTCTAGAGACTAGTTTTCCGTCGAAGACTTCGGCGGGACGTATCCGGTTTAGGCTCGGTAATGTGAGCCGAGTGTACACTTTGGCGGAGTTCAATGCTATTTTGGAGCTCCCAAACCCTTCTAGAGAGTATAGTCTCAAAGATTACAAGGTGACACAGACTTGGAGCTACATCACCGGGGAGGTCCAGTCCTCCACCGCGGCATTATCCGGGGCAAGCATCATCAACCCCATTTTCAGGATCATCCTCAGAGTCCTACCCGCTACATTCTGGCCAAAGAGAGAGTTGAACAGGCCAACAAGGACGGAAGTTGCTTGTCTCCGCACTATCCTTTTTTAGGAGCCCGACCCTTTGAATTTGGGGTATGATTGGCTCTACTACATAGAGAAATCAACCAAGTCCAAGGAAGTATGGTGTGGTAACTTGGTTAGTCTTTTGACTACAAACCTTGGAGTCGACCTCACTCGCTACACACCGGCTCATGCTCAACTTCTCAACAAGAATTATTGGTATAGCTCCGATATTTTCATTCAAGCCGAGGGAGGGTTCAAGACAAAAGTTCAAGACCGTATTGTTGTACCAACCCTTGACAAGTTGGAGCTACTTTATGTACCAAATTGGTACGAGGCGTGGACTACCGATGTTCCTACCAAAGCACACAGCCTCGGTAATGACCCCCCAAGGGCAGCTACCGACCCTCCGCAAGCTCTTACCGACCCTCATTCCTATGGACTCGTGCCATACAACCCGGTGCTCCACCATGACCACTTTCCGCCTCATTAACCACCACCTCCTCAGCCTGAGTACATTGGATCGAGTATTCCACCACCATCGGCCGAGGATCTTTCTGCACAGATGCAACAACTTCACCTCCAGCAGGACCACATTCATAGGAGGATGGATAGATGGGAGACTGTCTATTCCGCCCGGATGACATTTGAGGATGAGAGGCATTGCAAGATAGAGACAAAGGATGATGAGCGATGGAGGACGATGTACGACTTCATTGGGAACTTTGAGCACTACTTTCCTCCACCAGACCGTTGATCCAGCTTAATGATGTTTTCCTTGTTTTCCACTTCTGAGACTTTGTAAGTTTTTTGTTTTCCCTTTTTCTTGTTTCCTTTTGTTGTCTTTTCTATTTCTTTCCTTCTTCTTATTTTTCTTACAGTGGGGACACTGTAATTTTAAGTATGGGGTGGGAGAAAGTAGAAAGCTTTGTGTCTCGTTTGACTTATGTGTTTTGTTTTAAGTAGTTCTTTGTTGAAAAAAATAAAATAAAAATAGAAAAAGTTAGAGAAAATTTCAAAAAAAAGAAAGAGTTTTAGAATTGATAGATATCCCTTTCTTAGGTTCTATGATAGTTGTTGCTAGCATGATCATATAATTCCTTGCAATCATGTCTTTGAGAATATAGCCGGATTCTTAATTATGAAATTGTTTTTAGGAAGGAATAGCATTTGATGAAATTGAGCGCATATACTTTATAGCATAAGTTATGCAATCCAACAAAAATTTACCTTGTGAGTTATTTTTGGCCTTGTAGGCAGAACATTGATGTCTATTTATTTGGTGGTGTTTTCATATGTGATTTCCTTTGTAAATATGTTTCTTTTTCCCCTTTTCTTGTGTGTTTTGTTCCTTTTTAGCTTAGTTCCCGTATTTCTATGAGATTCGGAGACTATGCGCTTTTTATGTGTTTTGTAGGTAATTTGGCATGGATCAAGGGTTGTTTTGAAGGAGGATTGGAACATGGAGCAAGGCCCGAGCTAAAGAGGGATGAGAGGAGCAAGCCTTGAAGAAGAACAAGAGAAAAGCCAACAAGAAGAAGGTGGAACGAGGTCCGGACCGAGCTGGAACCACGCCGGGCCCGACTTGAAGTTTTCGACCTCGGACCGACTTGCACAGTAAGTCGGGCCCGAGGTCCTCCGTGTCGGTCCGAGTCGGTCGATTGGTGCTTGGGCTCCAAGGCACGAAATGGTGAACTTTCACTTTTGCCCCTCATCTATAAAGGCTCTCTTGTCTTCTAATTTAGAGAGGTTCCCACACTTAGCAAGGAACCAACCCTCAAAAACTCTCAAGAGGAGACTTGGAGAGCAAGGAGGAAGGAGAGGATAAGGAGAAGAGAGAGAATCGGCCAAGGAAAGGGAGATTTGATAGGTTTGGTTGATAGATTAGCTTTGTTTTGTTTTGATCTTGTGGATTTGGAAACCTTTGATTGGAGTTTGTGGATTGCTTTTGATTTGTGAATGAAACTTTGCTTTGGTTTGAGATTGATGATGTTGATTGCTTTGCTTTTTGATTTGTTTGCTTTCTTTGTTTGCCATATGGAGTAGATCTCCTTGATCTTGGGTTATGGGGGAAAACTCTAGCTAGGTTTGGGCTAGAAACCCCAATTCCATAGCCTTGAGTGCTTGATCTAGGAACCCACTCTACATAGAGCTACAATTCCTTGCGAAAGTAAGGAATCAAGGTTTGTGATTGGCAAAGTAGCGAAAGTGAACATGTGTCAATCTCAAGACCTTGCTTCGAAGGGGATTTCCCCAAGGATCGATGTGTAGAAGTGGTTGGAACGAGGGCGAAAGCACTCGATCCTATTCCGATCATCACTTATTGCTTGAATTGGGGTGGAAAAGCCTTAATCTACTAGAGAAGGAACCCAAAAGCCCAAGATCTACTTTCAATCTTTGAAGTTCGACAAACCCAGCTACCTCGGGCCCGACTTGATCTACGTCGGTCCCGACTTCCCTCTTGTCGCCAACCTCGGACCCGACGTGACACTTGTGTCGGTCCCGATTGTTCTCTTTGTTTTCTTTTGTTTTAAGCTCTCCTTTCCAGCTTTCTAGTGTCTAGGCACCTCAATCGAGTAGATTTCCCGAGCGTTCGACACCCACCACGTGCTACAACGGGGTCGGGTTATAAATTGTATCTCTAGACCCTCGCGCATTTGTGAGCGATCAAACATCAATAAATTCCTCTTCTTTTCTTGTGTGATTTTACTCTCTATATGCATATTATCTCTTGGAATTGTGATGGTTATCTATTACTTGAGACCTATATAGGATTTATAGTTCATTAGTTGTGAAAATCAGACGATAGAGAACTTATTTTTATAAGCCTTATTATCCCTTATCCACCTTTACATGATCCTTCTTTTTACAACCAATTTGAGCCTGAAGCCTTTTATTTTTAGCTCCACAAAATTATTCCCTAGCCGAGATAAGCTTGACCCTATCCGAGGATTAGGACTTAGTTTGGAGAGGTATTTTTTGTTGAGGTAAAAAAGAGAGAGAGCTATGATTATGTTTGGTTTGAATTTTGAAGGATTGTTGGGAAGGGTAGATTGGAAGTCTCTTGAGTTAATTGTGTAAAAGAAAGATCTCTTGGTACAAAAAGATGAACAAAAGGAAGTTGTTAAGAATGAGGAGTACACGATGAAGTTCGTTAATGACCCTGAAGTGGTTCGTTAACGAAGCAGCGAAGAAAAAAAAAGAAAAAAAAGAAGGAAAAGGAAAGAGTTTGAAGTGCATTTGAGTTTAATAAATATATCAGAGATTCTTTTAAAGTGTTGTTTTTATGAGACTTTCTAGGGATATATTGGGTGAGTGAAGGATAAGTGTGTAATAAGAGTGAGTTTGGTATGTTATGTTTATGAGAGTTTTGGTATTGTGTGAGTTTTTAGGAGTCTTTGATTCCCAGATATTTATAGCACCGCATGACCAAAATATTTCCACGCCTTATTGTCTTTACCAAGCCCCATTACAACCCGGCCGAATGGAAGCTTCTATGAAGTTTTTCATTGAGCCCCTTAAGTTCTCTTGATGATTTTTGTTTGTTTTGACAAATCTTAGGTGGAGAGTTTGGTGATATAAGTTCCGATTTCTATGAGTTTTTTTATATAAGATGAGTTGAGAGATTGTATTTATAAGCCTAACACTTGAGAGTTGAGTGAAACACATTTATCCCTTGTGAGGTTGGATTGCATTTGCTTTTCTCTATTTGGTGCATATGTGTGTTATGACATTAATAGTCATTCGCTATTTTTCTTCTAAATGTATTGATGTTTCTTTTTAGATGATGGTTATAGTTTGATGAGTATGTTGTTTGGTTTTGATTATTGTTAGTGATTGCTTGAGGACAAGCAAGTCTAAGTATGGGGTATTTTGATGTTCGTGTTTATGGTATAGTTTTTGATAGGTTTTCTTAGTTTGTTAGGACTAGTTTTGATAAGTTTAGGGTTAGTTTTGTGTGTTTTTGGATAGTTTTGCATATTTTGTGAAAAGTATGGAAGCTACTCCATTTTGTGTCTTTTTGTAGGTTTTAGCAAGGAAACAGTGCTTTTTGGAGCTGAATTTGGAATGCTATGATGAAGGACGGAGGAATATAAGATGAAGAAGTTGAAGTCTAAGTTTGAGGAAGAAGAAGTGTTGAAAAAGCTAAGATGGAGTTTTCGAGAGGTTGTAACAAAAGCTAAGCCAGGCTTGTTAACGAGGTTGTGAGGGCTCGTTAACGAGGCTACAAGATGGAGTTTTCGAGAGGTTGATTTTGTTACTTACCGATCCTGTGCGGGAATTTATTTCCGTGTCGGTAGAGTGTCTTTTTATGATTTTAGGGTTATTATATTATGTATTTTAGGTCTTGTTATCTTTCTAGATTTTATTTCTATCTTTTAGGGTTTTATTTCTATCTTTTTAGGAAAGTTGTTATCTTTTAGCCTTTTTTATTTTCTAGCCTTATTAGTATAAATAGCCCTCTTATTAGCCTAGAAGGGGGATTCGATTTGGAAGAAAGGCAAGGGGAGAGAGGAGGAAGAGCTGAGAGAGAGAGAGAGAGACGGATCAAACGAGAGTTACCGGGGTTGTTAGTCATGGTTTTGATTCGGTGCTTTGTGTTTTTCGGTTTCTTCTGAATCTCTGTAAGACGATAGTTTCTTATTAATTTGAGTAGTATTTTGTTTTCAATGTTTTCTTTTGTTGAAGTTGTTTGTTTCTTAGTTATAGTGAGTAGTCTTCTTTTCTAGGGTCGGGGTTGAAACCCGACATAGTTGTGCATGGTCTTATGAGTGAGATTATGTGTTGAATGCCTTTTATCTATTGTTGGAGATTGTTTGTTGTGCTTATATCGAGATGAAAGTTAAGGTAATTTGAGTTTTAAACTTAATCGAAAGAGAAAGTTAATAAGTTGAAGGTTGATATTGTTTGAATACGAAAGTTTCAAGCTTTAGATCCAAAGCAAGCAATTGAGTGAATTAGTTTATGAAAGTAGATTAATTTACTTGCTAAGTCAATGAATGTTGATGCATCTATCTATTTAAAGGCATGATATTTATCTTCTTACAAGTTTCTATGCATGAATGTGTTCTGGTAACCCTTGTCCTAGATCTTTGTTTTATTTGAATTTTTTCTAGGTTTTATTCGTTACTGAGTTCGTTGGCTCAGTACCGAACCTGTCTAGTTCGTTAGTATTGGTCATTTGTTTGCGGTGGTTCGTTAACGACCCTGACAACGTCGTTAACGAGGCTGCTTGTATGTGTTTTGCTTGCTTTTGTTTGATTTTTAGTATTCGATAGATAAACAAACCTTGCTTCCCGTGGAACGATCCTGACTCCCCTATACTCAGCGGGGTCTTGATTATAAATTTATTTGTTGTCAAGAGACCCTCCTCAACACCAAACCCAAAGGAGTTAAACAACTCTGGGTTCGTAAGAACTAATTCTTTCAATGCAGCTTGAAGTGGGTGACAAGGAGCCTTGGTTTATTGATAGTGCGTGCTCAACTCATATGTCGGGAAACCTCAGGGATTTCATCTCACTTCAAGAATACAAGGGAGGTAAGATTACCTTCGGCAACATAGTAAAGGTGGTATTTCTGGCATTGGTACGGTAAGATTCTCAAGTAAGTTATCAATAGACAATGTGAACTTAGTGGATAATCTCAGTTTTAAGCTTTTAAGTGTTTCTCAAATATGTGCTAATGGTAAGTATCAAGTTGTTTTTGATAGGAAAGGGTGTCAGGTACAAGAAATTAACTCAGGAAAGATCCTTCTGAAAGGGGTGTGTGAAAACAATCTTTACAAGGTGGACCCCTGTTTCGAACCTGAAGAAAAGTTGTGTCTTAGAACAGTTGCAGATGTCGCCTACCTCTGGCACAAAAGATTTGGTCATGCGAGTTTTCAATTTCTTGACAAACTTCATAGGCAAGAGCTGGTTAGAGGGCTACCCAAAATAGATCCAAGCAAGCATGAAGTTTGTGAAACATGTGTAAGAGGTAAGCAAGTGAAGTCTTCCTTTCAATCCAAGAAGGAGGTAAGTACCACTAGACCCTTAGAGCTTATTTATATTGATTTATGTGGTCCCATGTGAGTCCAAAGTCGTGGAGGAAATAGCTATATTTTTTTCATTTTTGATGACTTTTCACGGTATACTTGGACAATTTTTTTGTCTTCTAAAGATCAGGTTTTTGAAGAATTTGAAGCGTGGGTGAAGACAGTTGAGAAAAAGCTTGGAGTTACTCTTGTGTCTGTCAAATCAGATCATTGAACGGAGTTCGACAACTCTGAGTTTCTGGTTTTCTGCAAGAAGAATGGTATAAGTCATAATTTTTCAGCTCCAAGAACTCCTCAACAAAATGGCGTAGTTAAGAGGAAGAATCGAGCCTTGGAGACCATGTCGCGAACAATGCTAATCTCAAGTGGTCTTCCAAGAAATTTCTGGGGTGAAACCATTAATGTATCTTGCTATGTGATGAATCGAGCCATGCTTCGTCCACTTCTTGGAGAAACTCCTTATGAATTGCTTAGAGGAGCTAAGCCCAATGTCTCCCACTTACGCACCTTTGGATGCAAGTGCTATGTTCACAATAATGGCAAGGACAGTTTGGGAAAATTTGACCCAAGGAGTGATGTTGGCACTCTTGTAGGCTATTCCCCTCACAATAAAGCCTACAAAGTGTTCAACAAAAGGACGAGGAAAATTGAGGAAAGTGTGCATGTTGTGTTCGATGAGAACACGATGGGAGGCTCGATGATTGAAGATTTTGATGATGGTGATCAAGGGTACAATTAGGTTCAAGATGACTCCCTTCCCATTGCTACAACACAAAAAGAATTGGTAGTCAGTGATAATGCTGGTGTCACCGACTTAGACAGAACAGGGGGAAGTGACATGACAGATCTACAGGTCAGGAACTATCAACAGAAAAGTGCTCACCTTGTCACTAACATACTCACTCATTTCTCAAAGGGTGTGCAAACCAGATCTTCTCTAAACAATTTCTTTGCTTTCAATGCTTTCATCTCAATGTTGGAACCTAAAAATGTTGGACAAGCGTTGAAAGATTCGAATTGGGTCAGTGCTATGCAAGAGGAGCTTCATCAGTTTGAAAGAAATAAGGTTTGACATTTGGTCCCAAGGCCAAAGGGAAGATCTATTATTGGAACACGATGGGTGTTCAGAAATAAGCTGGATGATGAAGGAAATGTGGTCAGAAATAAAGCAAGGTTGGTAGTTAAGGGATACAATCAGCAAGAGGGCATTGACTATGATGAGACGTTTGCTCCGGTGGCTCGTCTTGAAGCTATTAGATTACTCATTGCCTATTCTGCTCATCATGGATTCAAGCTACAACAAATGGATGTTAAGACTGCATTCTTGAATGGATATCTAAAAGAAGAAGTGTATGTTGAACAAACTCCGGGTTTTGAAGATCACCCACCCGGATCATGTCTACAAACTGGACAAAGCTCTTTACGGATTGAAGCAAGCACTGCGTGCTTAGTATGATCGTTTGTCTCAGTTATTGATTCAACATGGATATTTTCGAGGAGAAGTAGACAAAACTCTATTTTTGTTAAAAGAAGGAAGTCACACACTGGTTGTTCAGGTCTATGTCAATGACATCATCTTTGGTTCAACAGATGATAAGCTGGTGTAGAAGTTCGCTGACCTCATGTTTAGTGAGTTTGAAATGAGCATGGTCGGTGAGCTCAAGTTCTTTTTAGGACTTCAAGTTGTGCAAGGTGAGGATGGGACACGAGTTCATCAACAAATTTATCTCAGAGAATGTGTTAAAAAGTTTGGCCTCGAAAATGCTAAACCTTTTGATACTCCCATGTCGCCGACTACCTCATGCTCAGAGGGTTTCTTGACAACAAATAAATTTATAAGTCAAGACCCCGTTGTGTATAGCGAAGTCAGGATCGTTCCACATGAAGCAAGGTTGTTGGTTTATCAACTACTAAGCAAACAAAATCAAACAAAAACACTCACAAGCAGCCTCGTTAACGACGTTGTCAGGGTCATTAACGAACCACCGTAAACAAAAAGACTCAACTAATGACCTAAATAAATTCAGTACCGAGCCAAGTAACTCAGAAACGAAATTCACTTAAGATAATTCAAATAAAAACAAAGATTTAGGACTAGGGACACCACAACATAGCCAAGCATATAAACTTGTAAGAAGATAAGATCATGCCTTTAAATAGATAGAATCATCAACTTTCGTTGACTATCAAGTAAATTAACCTACTTTCGCATCCTAATTCACTTAATTGCTTGCTTTGGATCTAAAGCTTGAAACTTTCGTATTCAAACAATATCAACTTTTAAGTTACTAACTTTCTCTTTCAATCAAGTTAAGAACTCAAATTACCTCAACTTTCATCTTGGTATAAGCACAACAAACAATCTCAATAATAGATAAAAGGCATTCAACACACACAATCTCACTTATCAAACATGCTCAACTATGCCGGGCTTAACCCCGATCCTAGAAAAGAAGACTACTCACTATTCATAACTATGAAACAAATAAATTCAATAAAAGAAATCATTGAAAACAAATTACTACTCAAATTAAATAGAAAAATCTGTCTTACAGAAATTCAGAAGAAACCAAAAAAAAGAAAAAAACACCGAACCAAAATCTCGATCCACGAACTCGGTAACTCTCGTTCACCGAACTCCGAACTCGACTCCGATCCTCTCGCCTCCTCGGTTCTTCCTCCTCTCTAAAATCTCTAATCAGGCTCTCCCCTTTTCTATGCTAGATAGAAAGGTATTTATACTAAAAAGGCTAAAAACTAAAAAGGCTAGAAGATATAAACTTTCCTAAGAAGATAGAAATAAAACCCTAAAAGATAGAAACAAAATCTAAGAAGATAACAAGACCTGAAATACCCAATATAATATCCCTAAAGATCACAAAAAGATACTCTACCGACACGGAAATAATTTCCCGCACAGGATCGGTGAGTCACAAAGTCAACCCTCGAATTTTCCGTCACGTGGCCTCGTTAACGAGCCCTCACAGCCTCGTTAACGAGCCTGGGCTTGGTTTCTTCCACACTTCATCTCGTAAATCTTGAACTCTGACTTCTTCAAACTCGTATTCCTCCGTCTTTCATTGTAGCGCTCCAAATTCATCTCCATATAGCTCCTTTTCCTTGCTAAAACCTACAAAATACACAAAATAGAGTAGCTTCCATACTTTCCATAGAAATATGCAAAACTATCCAAAAACACACAAAACTAAACCTAAAATTATCAAAACTAAACCTAATAAACAAAGAAAACCTACTAATAACTATACTAAAAATGCGAACATAACCTCACTCGGAAAAGATGACAAGGATCCAGAAGTTAAGGCTACTATGTACAAGGGTATGATTGGATCATTACTCTATCTCACAGCGAGTAGACCTGATATTGTGTTTGGAGTATGTCTATGTGCTAGATTTCAAACTGATCCAAAAGAGTCCCACTTGAAACCCATTAAAAGAATCATTCTTTATCTTAAGGGGACTGACAATCTATGTTTATGGTATCCACGAGGATTTGATTTCAAACTTGTCGGCTACACAGATGCTGATTTCGTTGGAAATCGTGTTGATAGAAAAAGTACTTCAAGGATGGCTCAATTTCTTGGGCCTTGCCTTGTCTCATGGGGTTCTAGAAAGCAAAATTTTGTTACTCTATCGACGGCGGAAGCAGAGTACATTGCAGTTGCGGCATGTTTCTCTCAACTCTTATGGATCAAGAAACAAGTCAGTGACTATGGTGTGAAGTGTGGGTCAGTGCCCATACTATGTGACAACACTAGTGTAATCAGCATCTCAAAGAATCCGATGCAACATTCAAAAAAGAGGAAAGAGAAGATCTTGTGATTTGACAACTTCCTTAGTGATGGAAGTGCACTTCTTTATTATACCCCAACCGTCAAAATAAAAGGTACACTTTCTAAAATCTTCCTTTCTCGCTCTCGACTTCTACTCTCTCTCTCTCTCTCGAACTCAAACCTTCAATCCCCTCCAATGGCGTCTTCCTCCAACAACTCAAACCTTCCCACTTCTCTCAAAACCCAAACTGAAAGTCCAGAATCGACGAAGAAAAAGATTCTCACTCTTTTTGGTGATGATTTTCTTCGTGCTCTTTTGTCTGTGCAATCGTCTTCCTCAACCGTTCACCCAACCGCCATTGAAATGCCATCTCTGAACCCAACTTCCCCACGAAACCAAAATCCAAACCCTTCTCCTCCAAAAGCAACTCCCTTGTTTCCAATTCCCACTGAAAAATCTCAAAACCCTCCATCCCCACAAATTGAAACCGAAACCTTAACCCTTTCATCGGAATCTAGAATACCGTGCCAAACGGCACAACCAGTGGTTATTTTAGAAACCGGTGAATCCTCTACACCCAAAACCTCTGAGCGAGAGAATGTAGAGGAAGAGAGAGTGAAGACTCCAAATCTGGAGTCGATGGATTTTGAGGAAACAGAAAAGGTTGTCGGGTCGTTTGAGGAAAAAGAAGAAGAAGAGGACATAAAGGACACCCAAGAGCATGCCAGAACAGAGGAGAACCAACGACTATCTCCTCATGATCAAGCAAAGGTTGTCAATGACTCTCCAAAAGTCATTGACACAGACGTTGGTATGGAGAATGACGACAAGGTATTTGACAAGGAAGTCTCCTAGCAGGAACCAACCGAAACTTCTAAAGAAGGTACTCGTTCTGATCCCATCTTGGTCACTAAGAAATCTAAGTATGGTGATTCTGTTAAGAGAAATCTAGAAAAGATCTGTTTGGAGATGATTCTGAACTGCTAAAGGATGATGAAATTGAAATGCCTCCTCCTTTTCGCCCTAAAACCATATCCGCAAGTGATGATGAAAAGATCCCATCTTGGTTTCTTCCACACTACATCTCGTAAATCTTGAACTCTGACTTCTTCAAACTCGTATTCCTCCATCTTTCACTGTAGCGCTCCAAATTCAGCTCCATATAGATCCTTTTCCTTGCTAAAACCTACAAAATACACAAAATAGAGTAGCTTCCATACTTTCCATAGAAATATGCAAAACTATCCAAAAACACACAAAACTAAACCTAAACTTATCAAAACTAAACCTAATAAACAAAGAAAACCTACTAAAAACTATACCAAAAATGCGAACATCAAAATACCCAATACTTAAACTTGCTTGTCCTCAAGCAATCACTAAACACTAACCAAAACCAAACAAACATACTTATCAAGATATAGCCATCATCTAAAAAACAACTTCTACACATGAGAAAAATATAGCAAAAGATTATTAATGTCATTACACATATATGGACTAAATAGACATAAGAAAATACAATCCAACCTCACAAGGGATATAATGTGTTTCACTCAACTCTCAAGTGTTTAGGCTCATAAATTCTATCTCTCAACTCATCTTATATACAAAAACTCATAGAAATTGGAACTTATATCACCAATACTCTCCACCCAAGATTTGTCAAAACAAGCAAAAATCATCAAGAGAACTTAGGGGGCTCAATGAAAAACTTCATAGAAGCTTCCATTCGGCCGGGTTGTAATGGGGCTTGGAAATGACAATAAAGCGTGGAAAATATTTGGCTATGTGGTGCTAATAATATCCGGGAATCAAAGACTCCTAAAACTCACACATAAACAAAACTCTCTTTTAAAAACAATATACCAAACTCACTCTCTCATTATGCACACTTATTCTCACTCACCCATTATCATCCTAGAAAGTCTCATAAAAGATAAAACAATATCTGATATTATCTATAAACACACTTGCACTTCAAACTCTTCACTTCTTTTTTACTTTCCTTTCTCTTTTTTTCTTCTCTTTTTTTTCTTTTTTTTATTTTTTTTCGCCTCGCTGCCTCGTTAACGAGCCCACTTCAGGGTCGTTAACGAGCTTCCGTATGTATTCTTCTATTATTTCTTAACAACTTTATTTTTTTGTGCATCCTTTGCTTAGCAAGAGATCTTTCTTTTACATAATATTAGAACAAGAGACTTCCAATCTACCCTTCCCAATATTCCTTCAATCAAAGCGAACATTATAAAACACTCCTCTCTTTTTAACACTAAACAAAAAAATACCTCTCTAATCTAAGTCCTAATCCCCGGATAGGGTCAAGCTTATCTCGGCTAGGGAATAATTTTGTGGAGCTAAAAATAAAGGCTTCAGGCTAGAATTGGTTATCAAAAGAAGGATCATGTAAAGGTGGATAGGGAATAATAGGGCTTATAAAAATAAGTTCTCCATCATATGATTTTCACAAGTAATGAACTATAAATCCCATACGGGTCTCAAGAAATAATAACCATCACAATTCCAAGAGATAATATGCATATAGAGAGTAAATCACACAAGAAAAGAAGAGGGATTTATTAATGTTCTCCCTATAAGGATAAAAATTCCTCACTAGGTAATGATTTTGTTGGATTACATCACTTATGCTATAAAGTATATGTGCTCAATTTCATCAAATGCTATCTTCTTCTAAAAACAAACAATTTCAAGTTAAGAATCCGGCTATACTATTAAAGACATGCTTGCAAGGAATTATGTGATTAAGCTAGCAACTACTATCATAGAACCTAAGAAAGGGATATCTATCAGTTCTAAAACTCTCTTTTTTTTAGATTTTTTAAATTTTCCGATTTTTTTTTATTATTTTTTTTCGTTTTAAAACAAAACTATTCAAAACACATAAACACTTAAGACAACAAGTTTTCTATTTTCTCCCACCCCATACTTAAAATTACAGTGTCCCCACTGTAAGAAAAATAAGAAGAAGGAAAAGAAATAGAAAAGAAAACAAAGAAAGATAAAAATAAGAAAAAGAAAAACATAAAAACTTACAAAGTCTCAAAAGTGGGAAACAAGGAAAAACTTCATCTTCAGGCTGAATCAACGGTTTGGTGGAGGAAAGTAGTGCTCAAAGTTCCCCATGAAGTCGTACATCGTCCTCCAACGCTCAGCATCATCCGCCTCTCGCTGACGATGCCTCTCATCCTCCATCGACATGTGAGCAGAATAGATGGATTCCCATCTATCCATCCTCCTATGAATAGGTCTTGCTGGAGGTGAAGCTGCTGCATCCGTGCAGAAAGATCCTCGGCCCATGGTGGTGGCATACTCGATCCTGTGTACTCGGGCTGAGGAGGTGGTGGATAGTGAGGCTGGAAATGATCTTGATACATCACCGAGTTGTAAGGCATGAGCCCATAGGACTGAGGGTCGGTAGGAGCCGGCGGTGGATCGACAGAAGCTCTCGGCGCCTCGTTAACGAAGCTGGGTGCCTCGTTAGCAGTGTAGGAAGGAGGCTGGAAATGGTCGTTAACGAGCCTGGTGGGCTCATCAACGAGGACGTTACTGCCCAATACTTCCGTGTCGAGGTCTTCATCCTCGAGGTTTAGCTCCTCAGTTCCTCCCTCGGTGTCGGCTTCTTCAGTGTCGTCGCCTACTACCTCGGTATCCTCATCTTCATATTCATCCATTGCATCTTCCTCTCGCTCAAACCGGGATTCACACGGCCTAAGTTAGAGCTCATCCTCCGGCTTGGGTTCCAATGGATAAGCATGCCCCGTCCACGCCTCGTACCAATTTGGTACGTAGAGAAGCTCCAACTTATCGAGGGTCGGTGTGACGATGCGATCTTGTACTTTCACCTTGAATCCTCCCTCGGCTTGAATGAAGACACTAGAGCTATACCAATAGTTCTTGTTGAGGAGTTGGGCGTGGGCCGGTGTGTAGCGAGTGAGGTCAACTCCAAGGTTTTTAGCCAAAAGGCTAACCAAGTTGCCACACAAAACCTCCTTGGACTTGGTTGATTTCTCAATGTAGTAGAGCCATTCGTACCCCAAATTCAAGGGGTCGGGCTCCTCGAAAAGGATGGTGCGGAGACAAGCAAAATCCGTCCTCGTTGGCCGGTTCAACTCTCTCTTCGGCCAAAACGTAGCGGCTAGGACTCAGAGAATGATCCTAAAGATGGGGTTGATGATGTTCCCCAGATAATGCCGCGGTGGAGGATTGGACCTCTCCGGTGATGTAGCTCCAAGTACGAGTCACTCTGTAATCTTTCAAGCTGTAGTCTCTGGACGGGTTCGGAAGCTCTAAAATTGCATTGAACTCTGCCATGGTGAACTCACGGCTCACATTGCCGAGCCGAAACTGGATTCGTCCCGCCGAAGTCTTCGACGAGAAGTTAGTCTCTAAGGTGGCCAAAAACTCGGATGTGAGGGCTGGATAGTGTGGTAAATTCTCCTGCTTCAGGAGATGAGCGGCACCATGAATAACAAAGGCCTCCTTGACGTCCGTGTAGATCCCCGTGTTTACAGCACTAGACTTCGAGAACCAACGGGTGTAGTGGTCCTTCTCTAGAATGGCACGGTAGAGACGCACTTGGCCTTGAGTTTCAATATCACGTCATCCCCGCGAGGTAGAGATGGGGACCTCTGGTTCCTTCTTTTCTTCTGAGCTCGGGTAGCGGGTCTGCTTGAACTTGCCATGAGATTCGGAGAACCGAGAAATTCGAAGAACAAGGGGGGTTGGAAATCGGGTGAGTAACGAGCTCGGTGAGGGTTATCGAAAGCTCGGATCTTCGACGGTGGAGGGAAGGGTTTTCGGGCTTCGGTAATGACGGTTGCTCGGTGGTGGTTAGTGCGGGATTCCAATCGGTGGGAGGGGGTCTTCAAGATCTTTGGTTGAGTTTTTGAGAAGGTTGGAATTGAGAGGATTTGAGGGTGGAGTTTTTGAAGGGGTAAGAGGGTTTTATAGGAGAGGGAAGGGATAGGAATAGGAAGAGCGGGGGGCGGCGACATGGGTAGGTAAAAAGATAGATTTAGGTTAAAAAAACTTACCTGCCCGTTTGCCGAGTTGGGTCGTTCTATCCCTTCTCCTGCATCTTGTTAGCTAAAAATTTATCCTAATTTCTATCCTAAAAATTACTAAAAAAAACTCAAAAGAAAGCTAAGAAATAATCTAAAAAGAAAAGAAAAATAAAGAAAGAAAAAAAATCTAATTCTATACTAAAAGCGGGTTGCCTCCCGTAAGCGCTATTTTTAACGTCGTCAGCCCGACGTGCTCCTTTGACTAGTCCGATGATGTGAGAGCCATGGTGACTCTGATCTCTTCGTCCGGGTCGGTTTGCTCATAGAACTTCTTCAGCCGGTGCCCATTAACTTTGAAGATTACGCCTTGGTTATCGATCAACTCTACCGCTCCGTGATGATAAATGTGATGAACCACGAATGGCCCACTCCATCGTATTTTGAGCTTCCCTGGGAATAATCGGAGTCTAGAGTTGAAAAGAAGTACCTTGTCGCCGACGTAATAAGTTTTGGGCACTAATTTCCGATCATGCCACCTTTTAGTGCGCTCCTTGTAAATTTCAGCATTTTCATACGCCTTCAACCTCAGTTCTTCTAATGCTTGCAAGTCCATGAATCTTCTTGCTCCCGCCGCGTCGAGGTTCATGTTGAGCTCCTTTAGAGCCCATAATGCTTTATGCTCCATCTCGACCGGTAAATGACATGCCTTGCCATACACTAGATTATAAGGAGTGGTGCGTAGAGGTGTCGTGTAGGCTGTCCTATATGCTCACAGAGCATCATCCAATTTGGAGGACCAATCCTTCCTAGAACGGGAAACTGTCTTCTCCAATATGCTATTTATTTGCCTGTTTGAAATTTCAACCTGGCCACTAGTTTGGGGATGATAGGGTGTTGCTACCCGATGGGATACCCCATACTTAGCCAAAAGTGCTTCAAAACTCCGCTCAATGAAATGAGAACCACCATCACTGATAAGGACCCTTGGAACGCCGAACCTGGGGAAAATGTTGGTCTTGATGAATTTAGCCACAGTCTTGGCGTCGTTAGTCCTTGTAGCAACATCTTCCACCAACTTAGAGACATAGTCGACCACAACCAAGATGTACTTGTAGGGGCCTGATGCAGGAAACGGTCCCATGAAGTCAATGCCCCATACATCAAATAGCTCAACCTCTAATATCCCGGTTAGTGGATTTTCATGTCTCCAAGTGATGTTGCCTGAGCGTTGACATCCATCACATGTTGTCACATAAGCTTGCACATCCTTGAACATGGTTGGCCAATAGAGACCACTTTGAAGAAACTTCGCCGTAGTTTTGAATCCTTTTGCATGGCCTCCAGTTGGAAGTGTGTGACATTGACGAATCACATTCTCGATCTCCTCTTCTGGAACACAACGCCTAAAGAGGTGATCGCTTCCTTGCTTAAACAAGTAGGGATCATCCCAATAGTATTGTTTTACATCATGGAGAAATTTCTTCTTCTTTTGTGGGGTAAGGCCCTCGGGAATCACGCCTCCTACAAGATAGTTAGCGAAATCCGCAAACCAAGGGGCTTTTGACCCTATAACAGCATGGATTGATATTGAGGAAGAAGAAGTAGAAGTAGGAGAAGGAATGGAATTGATTTGAGCTAGTTCGGTTTCAGAAATCTTACCTGGATGGGTCGTTAACGAGCCCGAAGTCATTATTTTATCCTCGGTAACGACCTCCAGTGGCTCAGTAACGACCTGATTAAATGTCATGCCGACCCATTCTGAGAATTTATCCTTGTAATTTGTACCTTCCAGCCTCGTCACCTCGTTAACGACCTTGAAAGGGGTCGATAACGAGGGTCTTGTGGAGTTCGACCTTGTTCAGCAGGAGGTGTTCGTCAGGTCTGAAATCGTCTATTGGCACCTCATTGTTGGACTCAGTGATATGCCCTACTAGCAATCTGGATAAGTGATCCGCCACTAGATTCTCTCCTCCCTTTTTGTCTCTTATTTCATGGTCAAATTCCTGCAGTAAGAGCATCCAACGAAGCAATCTAGGTTTGGCATCCTTTTTAGACATTAAGTATCTAATAGCCTCATGGTCAGTATAAACAATCACTTTGGATCCAACAAGGTAGGACCAGAATTTTTCAAAGGCAAATACCACAGCAAAGAACTCCTTCTCTATTGTGGTATACTTACTCTGCGCCTCATCCAGCGTCTTACTGGCGTAATAGATGGCGTGGAGTTTTTTGTCCTTCCGTTGCCCTAAGACTGCGCCAACTGCATAGTCACTGGCATCGCACATAATCTCAAAGGGTAATGTCCAATCTGGGGACTGCATAATGGGGACAGATACAAGGGCAGCTCTTAACCTGTAAAATGCTTCAAGACATTCTAGAGACAGCTCAAACACTACATCTTTCATTAGTAGGTTAGTCAAAAGTTTAGCTATCTTAGAAAAATCTTTAATAAATCGTCTGTAAAAGTCGGCATGCCCTAGAAAACTCCTAATATCTCTTATAGAAGAAGGAGGAGGTAGTTTTTCAATAAGCTCAAATTTTGCTCTATCTACTTCAATCCCTCTTTTAGAGACAAGGTGTCCTAGTACTATCCCCTCTTGAACCATGAAATGACACTTTTCCCAGTTTAACACAAGATTGGTTTCTTCACATCTTTTAAGCACTCGTGCAAGGTTAGCAAGACAAGAATCAAATGAAGAACCATAAACAGAAAAGTCATCCATGAAAACCTCTACAATATCCTCTATCATATCCGAAAAAATAGCCATCATACATCTTTGAAAGGTAGCAGGGGCATTGCAAAGCCCAAATGACATTCTTTTATAAGCAAAGGTTCAATAAGGACATGTAAAGGTTGTTTTCTCCTGATCATCAGGGTGAATAGGAATCTGCCAGAAACCACTATAGCCATCTAAATAACAGAAAAAATCATGTTGGGCTAAGCGTTCTAACACCTGATCTATGAAAGGAAGCGGGAAATGATCTTTTCTAGTAGCACTATTAAGCTTCCTATAATCAATGCACATCCTCCAACTAGTGGTGGTTCTAGTCGGAATAAGCTCTCCCTTCTCATTTTCTAACACAATCATCCCCCCTTTCTTTGGGACTACATGGACCGGACTCACCCATTGGCTATCCGATATAGGAAATATGATCCCATCATCAAGTAATTTAATAATTTCCTTTTTAACTACGTCCTTCATGTTAGGATTTAACCTACGTTGATGCTCTATGGTGGGTTTATGATTGTCCTCCATGTATATCCTATGCATGCAAAGGGAAGGGGAAATGCCAATTATATCATCTAGGGAGTAGCCTATGGCCTTCCTTTGCATCCTAAGCACATTCATGAGTTTTCCTACTTCCTCATCTTTTAATTTAGCATTAATGATGACAGGAAAAGTAGAATTAGGACCAAGGAATTCATACCTGAGGGAGTCTGGCAGGGGTTTAAGTGTTGGGGACGGTTCAGCAGGGATTAAAATTGGCTCTTATGGCTCCGTCTTTAACACCTCCTCAAGATATTCAAAGGCTGAAATGTCATTATTGTCTGTCAGGGTCGTTAACGATGCTGGTGGGGTCGTTAACGAGCCTGCTTCTTCTGCCAGGAGATTCGGTAACGTGGCTGGAGAGCTCGTTACTGAAACTGCAGTGGTTATTTCTGCCCATCTTTGACCTAAAATTTCATCGCTTGATGCTGATCTTTCTATAGGTTCTCCACATTCAATGATCTCTTTGTAGGTGTAGAGCATCTTGACTTCGGCTCTTTCGGTCTCCTTATTTGATTTTTTGAATCGGAATTCCGTCACCTCATCCCCAATTTCGAAAGTTAGGAGTCCCCTCCTAACATCGATTATGGCTCCAGCTGTGGCGAGGAACGGTCTTCCCAAAATAATAGGCACCACCGGATCTTCGGGCATTGTCATAACGATGAAGTCGGTAGGAACAAAGAATTTGCCCACTTGAATTGGAAAATCTTCTATTACCCCTGTTGGTTTGATGCAGGATCCGTCTGTCATGTAAAGCCGCATGTTGATGGCCTAAAGTGGTCCCATATTAGCTTTAGACCAGATTGAGAGAGGGACTAAACTAGCACTGGCGCCCAGATCACATAAAGCCTTGAACTTGTGGTTGCCTATGCCGATCGTTATTGCAAATCTCCCTGGGTCTCCTAGCTTTTCCGGTAGAGCTATTGATCTGACTTCATCCTGCAGCTCTGTAATGGATCTTTTCCTGCTAAGAATATCTTTCAAAAAATTTGTGTAAGCCGGCATTTCGCTTAGGGCCTCAGCGAATGGGATGGAAATATTAATGCCCGGAAGAATCTTTACGAAACGCTTGAACTTACTCTCAGTAGAGTCCATAGATTTCTTAGTCGGAAATGGAAGAGATTTCACCATTCTCGGAACCAAGTTAGGCTCGAGAGGTGAGAGTATCGGGTCCACACTGGGGTCGTTTGTTGGCCTCGGCGGGTCATTACCGACCCTGGTGGGGTCGTTAACTACCTTGGGGCCGAGAGGAAGGCTCGGTTTAGAAAACTTACCTGTGGTAGGGTCATCAGGAACCCTTGGAGCCTCGTCATCCTTGTATATGGGCTCGTTATTTGCCCTCGTTGGCTCGTTAACGAGCCGTTTGGTGACGTCCTCTTCCTTCTTGTCCTCAGCTTGAACTCGCTCCGGTAGTGTCTTCCCACTCCTAAGGTGCACCGCTGTTATTTGTCCCCTAGGGTTCTCCTCGGGGCGGCCCGGGAGTTGCTCTTGTGGTCTCGGAATTTGGGCAGCGAGGTTCCCTAGTTGGGAATCAACACTCTTCTTCCATATATCGAACTCTCCCCATCTTCTATTTTGTTGGTTCATGTTGGCTTGAACTTCATTAACCTTGTTGGTTACTCCGTTAATGCTTTCCTGTAATCCTTGAACCCATGATGGCGGCTCCTGATGGCCTGGAGGTCGATAGGGTGCAGGTCGTCTATCTGGTGAAGGCACTCCATAGTTTTGACTTGTATTCTGATTGCTCCATGCTTGATAGTTGTTTGACCTGTCATGATAACTAGACTAGTTCCTGTATTGCCCTCTCATATAATTCAGCTCAACAATTGTCTCAGCGGCTCTAACCTGCTCTATGTTAGTGCAAGCAGAAGTACTATGTGCAGAAGAACCACATTCTTGACATGATTGAGAGGATTTCAGAAAACTTACCTGCTTCTTCAGGCGGTTGACCTCATCTTGTAAGAATTGATTTTCAACATCCGGGTCAACTTCGTCTCGGTTAGGTAGGTAGAGACGTTTCTGGGGCTGTGGAGTCTGTTGGGTTCCATACATGGCATCATAATTGGACAGCTTATCCAACAGTTCCCATGCCTCCGTCGGATTCATCTCTATAAAACCGCACGCAGTATGCGTGTTGATGCGGTTCTTGGTCTCTACGTTGATACCTTGGAAAAAGATTTCTTGCAAAACATATAAAGGTTGCCCATGAGTGGGGCATTGTCTAAGCATCTCTTTAAATCTTTCCCATGTTTCAATGAATGTTTCATTAGGCAGCTGGTGATAGGAGGTGATGCGTTTCCTTAACTCCGTCGTCTTAGCAGGAGGGAAGAACTTTGTAAGAAATTGATCGTACAAAGCTTTCCAAGTCCTGATAGACTTAGAAGGTAGGCTCTCCAACCAGCTCAGGGCCTTTCCAGTAAGGGACCACTTAAAAGCATTTAATAGAACATATTCAAGTGAGACACTGATATGCTTTATTTCATATAGCATAATTAGGACTAGATAATGCATTTTATATATAGATTCAGGTCCATTTAGTGCTTGTAACAATATATAAGTAGAAGACCGAAGACTTGAAGAAATTGGAAGAATTGAAGTCGGGATTAGAAGACCGAGAAGTGAAGGCCGCGGAGAGGAGTGACCACGGTGGAGCCAAGATACAGTGCCGCGATCGCGGAGACTTAAGGTCGCGGTCGCGGGTCAGCGTTGGCTCGGAGGGAGAATTCTACAGTTCCGCGCTCGCGGAGGTTGTTCACGGCGCCCGCGGAGGTCCACGTCAGCATAATTCCGAGGCGGCGATTGCTCTTTCTATCTATCTATTTCATCTTATTTCCGAATTTATTTTATTTCGTACTCTTATTCGAGACTATTTAGACCTAGTTTTTCAGCCTTGTTTTGTATTCTCTCTTAGACCTAGTTTTCTATTATTCAGACTCTGGTATTTTCTCTCTTATGGAAAACTAAACTTTCTAGATTCTATTCAAGTTGAAGCTTTTCAGACTCGAGTTGTTGTGAGATTCGTCTATTCAGGTTTATTTCTACAAGTTATTTCAATTCTCTTGTGCGTAATTCATATTGATTGTGTTGATTTCTTCAGGCTTAGCTAACTTGTTGGAATTAATATTATCTATTGCTAGATTTAGGTTTTCTCGTAGCAAAGCCTGATCTTTGTAGCAACTCAATTGGTTTAGGACTCGTTGGACTAAAACAATTGTGAAAGAGATTTGAATACATGTTAATTGTTTGACTCGTTGGAATTCAATTGCATGTATCCTGTTTATCCTTGTTCTTAATGCTAATATCCTTATTATTTATGATCGTTTCATGAATTGTTTGGATGTTAAGTTGCATGTCTCGTTGCCATGTTATAATTCTGATCAGGATAGGAATAACTGAAAGAAATAACTTGTTTGAATCTAGGATCAATAACTTGAGTAAGAAAAGTGGATACTTGAATAGGATTGATTTTCCCTAATTGATAAAAATCCAACTTTTGCATTGTTTGATTGCTTGCTTTGTTTGTTTCAATTCTTAGTTTCTAGTTTTAATTCCAAAATACCCCCTTTGTTACCTCTTTGAGTTGATAATAATAAAACTTAGGATACAAGTGTCTATTGGGTTCGACCCCGACTTACCGACTATACTAGTTGAGTAACTAGGGAATTATTTTTGATATGGCATCAACGATTCTAAGCTAGTCAGACACCTTCAACAACTATGGTGTCACATAAATCAAGAAAATTTCTAATATGCTCCACAGGGCACTCAGTAGGTTTTTCTTCAAACTGAGCCCGTTTAATCAAGGATATGAATTGAGATTTGATCTCAAAGGGTTTCTCTATCTCGGGGAGCACGATTGGAGACTCTGGCACCCTCAGTTCTGGATGCGTGTATTGTTTGGCATTCCTCGGATAGGCATTAAGCTCCTCCTGTAGACGAGCATTAGGAGCTCGTTGACGCTCAGCGTCGGCAGCAGTGCCTTCTTTCTCAGTTTTCAGCGCCTTCATCTAATTTTGGAGTTCTTCCATTTGACGAGCCATCTCTTCTTGTGTGGCCATGGCTCGGTTCTCTCGGCGTCTACGGTGCAGGGAACGTTCAGGTTCTGAGTAATAACCAGTGTTATCAAACTGAAGCCTTCGTCGTCCTACCGGCATACGCTGAGAAAACAGACAAAGAAAACAAAAATTAAAAACAAAAATGGGGTCGAGCTATTCCCGAACCCACAAATAAACTAACAAACACGTTGCTTCCCCGGCAACGACGCCAATTTGTTGAGAGGGTTTCTTGACAAAAATAAATTTATAAGTCAAGACCCCGCTGTGTATAGCGAAGTCAGGATCGTTGCACAGGAAGCAAGGTTGTTCGTTTATCAACTACTAAAAAGCAAACAAAATCAAGCAAAAACACTCACAAGCAGCCTCGTTAACGACGTTGTCAGGGTCGTTAACGAACCACCGTAAACAAAAAGACTCAACTAATGACCTAAATAAATTCAGTACCAAGCCAAGTAACTCAGCAACGAAATTCACTTAAGATAATTCAAATAAAAACAAAGATCTAGGACTAGGGACACCACAACATAGCCAAGCATATAAACTCGTAAGAAGATAAGATCATGCCTTTAAATAGATAGAATCATCAACTTTCGTTGACTATCAAGTAAATTAACCTACTTTCGCATCCTAATTCACTTAATTGCTTGCTTTGGATCTAAAGCTTGAAACTTTCGTATTCAAACAATATCAACCTTTAAGTTACTAACTTTCTCTTTCAATCAAGTTAAGAACTCAAATTACCTCAACTTTCATCTTGGTATAAGCACAACAAACAATCTCAATAATAGATAAAAGGCATTCAACACACACAATCTCACTTATTAAACATGCTCAACTATGTCGGGCTTAACCCCGATCCTAGAAACGAAGACTACTCACTAATCATAACTATGAAACAAATAAATTCAATAAAAGAAATCATTGAAAACAAATTACTACTCAAATTAAATAGAAAAATCTGTCTTACAGAAATTCAGAAGAAACCAAAAAAAGAACAAAACACCGAACCAAAATCTCGATCCACGAACTCGGTAACTCTCGTTCACCGACCTCCGAACTCGACTTCGATCCTCTCGCCTCCTCGGTTCTTCCTCCTCTCTAAAATCTCTAATCAGGCTCTCCCCTTTTCTATGCTAGATAGAAAGGTATTTATACTAAAAAGGCTAAAAACTAAAAAGGCTAGAAGATATAAACTTTCCTAAGAAGATAGAAATAAAACCCTAAAAGATAGAAACAAAATCTAAGAAGACAACAAGACCTAAAATACCTAATATAATATCCCTAAAAATCACAAAAAGATACTCTACCGACACGGAAATAATTTCTCGCACATGATCGGTGAGTCACAAAGTCAACCCTCGAAATTTCTGTCACGTGGCCTCGTTAACGAGCCCTCACAGCCTCGTTAACGAGTCTGGGCTTGGTTTCTTCCACACTTCATCTCGTAAATCTTGAACTCTGACTTCTTCAAACTCGTATTCCTCCGTCATTCACTGTAGCGCTCCAAATTCAGCTCCATATAGCTCCTTTTCCTTGCTAAAACCTACAAAATACACAAAATAGAGTAGCTTCCATACTTTCCATAGAAATATTCAAAACTATCCAAAAACACACAAAACTAAACCTAAACTTATCAAAACTAAACCTAATAAACAAAGAAAACCTACTAAAAACTATACTAAAAATGCGAACATCACCTCACTCGGAAAAGATGACAAGGATCCAGAAGTTAAGGCTACTATGTACAAGGGTATGATTGGATCATTACTCTATCTCACAACGAGTAGACCTGATATTGTGTTTGGAGTATGTCTATGTGCTAGATTTCAAACTGATCCAAAAGAGTCCCACTTGAAAGCCATTAAAAGAATCATTCTTTATCTTAAGGGGACTGACAATCTGTGTTTATGGTATCCACGAGGATTTGATTTCAAACTTGTCGGCTACACAGATGCTGATTTCGTTGGAAATCGTGTTGATAGAAAAAGCACTTCAAGGATGGCTCAATTTCTTGGGCCTTGCCTTGTCTCATGGGGTTCTAAAAAGCAAAATTTTGTTGCTCTATCGACGGTGGAAGCAGAGTACATTGCAGTTGCGGCATGTTGCTCTCAACTCTTATGGATCAAGAAACAAGTCAGTGACTATGGTGTGAAGTGTGGGTCAGTGCCCATACTATGTGACAACACTAGTGTAATCAGCATCTCAAAGAATCCGATGCAACATTCAAAGACAAAACACATTGAGATAAGGCACGACTTTCTTCGAGATTGCGTGGAAAAAGGCATGGTCATATGGAATTTTGTAGAACAAGTGATCAAAGAGCAGGCATCTTCACAAAGGCCTTAAATCGTGAACCCTTTGAACAACTCTGCATGGAATTAGGTATGATCTCTCTTCAATGATATATTTCCCTACATGAATTCCCTCGATGATTGGCTAGAATTGATTGCTTTGCATATGTTTTGAAGTCATGCTTTTATGGTATAAATCTTTGCATTATTGATAGACATCATGTTTAGGAAACCCCATGCATTTGACTTGTCAATGACTTTTACTACATTCAGTATGTGTGCAACCTTCTGAGCTCTTTGTTTTATCCCAAAAGAATCAACCTGATGATCCAAACCCTCATTACAAGCCCAAATGATGGTTGATTCTAATGCTTGTCCCTGACCTATCATGGTTCGAGAGTCTCTATGTGCCCGTTTTTGAATTTCTTTATAAACGGAGACTTATCATTATGATCGACAAATCCTCAAAAATAATGCTTTATACTTGGTTTCCTTTGGCACTCCCTATGCAAACCCAACGCCAAGTAAGTTCTTTGAGAGAAAGTCATGAAGTGTGTAAAAGTCATGGACATATGAAAAGAACAGTTTTATGATCGAAGTCGCCAACTTGATCAAAGTCAGTGACTGTGTATTTCGGCGCGAGAAAAAGATCATGGCTTAACAATATCTTTTGAACTTGGAAAGTTTTTCAAAAAAGAGGAAAGAGAAGATCTTGTGATTTGACAACCTCCTTAATGATGGAAGTGCACTTCTTTATTATACCCCAACCGTCAAAATAAAAGGTACACTTTCTAAAATCTTCCTTTCTCGCTCTCGACTTCTACTCTCTCTCTCTCTCGAACTCAAACCTTCAATTCCCTCCAATGGCGTCTTCCTCCAACAACTCAAACCTTCCCACTTCTCCCAAAACCCAAACTGAAAGTCCAGAATCAACGAAGAAAAAGATTCTCACTCTTTTTGGTGATGATTTTCTTCGTGCTCTTTTGTCTGGGCAATCGTCTTCCTCAACCGTTCACCCAACCGCCAGTGAAATGCCATCTCTGAACCAAATTCCCCACGAAACCAAAATCCAAACCCTTCTCCTCCAAAATCAACTCCCTCGTCTCCCATTCCCACTGAAAAATCTCAAAACCCTCCATCCCCACAAATTGAAACTGAAACCCTAACCCTTTCACCGGAATCTGGAATATCGCGCCAAACGGCACAACCAGTGGTTATTTTAGAAACCGGTGAATCCTCTACACCCAAAACCTCTGAGCGAGAGAATGTAGAGGAAGAGAGAGTGAAGACTCCAAATCTGGAGTCGATGGATTTTGAGGAAACGGAAAAGGTTGTGGGGTTGTTTGAGGAAAAAGAAGAAGAAGAGGACATAAAGGACACCCAAGAGCATGCCAGAACAGAGGAGAACCAACGGCTATCTCCTCATGATCAAGCAAAGGTTGTCAATGACTCTCCAAAAGTCATTGACACAGACGTTGGTATGGAGAATGACGACAAGGTATTTGACAAGGAAGTCTCCTAGAAGGAACCAACCAAAACTTCTAAAGAAGGTACTCGTTCTGATCCCATCTTGGTCACTAAGAAATCTAAGTATGGTGATTCTGGTAAGAGAAATCTAGAAAAGATCTGTTTGGAGATGATTCTGAACTGCCAAAGGATGATGAAATTGAAATGCCTCCTCCTTTTCGCCCTAAAACCATATCCGCAAGTTCTAGAGCCACGGTTGTGGCTCTTAAAGCCAAAAAGGGCAAGGGGTTGGAAACCCCTGAGGCTGCCTCTGAAGGAGGTGACTCTTCTTTCTCTAAGAAGGTCACTATGAACATAACAAGACTTCCCATTCTCCGGAGAAAATAACAAGACTAGTGGAGATTTTAGGGGAGGAGCAACCAGACAGGGGCAGGGCAGGGATCATCGGGGGGCAGGTAACGCCTGGTCCGACTGGGCGTGTGGCGGCGCCGACGAATTGGAGCTTGCTAGCTTGGAGCATGGTCCTTGGAGGAGGCGTAGGTGTGGGCTGCTGTACAGAGGTGCCCAATACTAACCTAGCGGGAGCAGGGAAGAGGATACGGGAAACGACCACGTTTCATTTAAAAGCTAGGCAATATTTTTTTTATTGGTTTTTTTTGTTTAAATCTGGCTTAGATTTTAAAAAAAAATAATGAGACATTTTAGCACCAAATCAGGGACGTTAATCAAGCAACAGGTGTACTGGACCCAAACTAATACTACCTACTAAAAGCAAACAACTATATGTACAAATTTTTATCTTAAAAATTATATTAGTAAAGTTTTAAAAAACAAGAGAATAGTTTCCATATATAATAGTACCTTTTTAATTTTAAAAAATTGTATAATAAAAATTTTAACCTAAAATTTTCAATATATTTATTTTAAATATAAATATAAATTTTTTTTAAAAAAATTAATATTTATTTAATTTATTGGAAGTTGGAACACAAAAGTGGAATTGAATATTTACTCTCTGCTCACCCGACCCGCACTCCCTGCAGCCAGCGTCACCCGGCCATTTCCATCTGAGCCCCCCCCCCCCCCCCCCCCCCCGCGTCCAGGTGATCCTAGATCCGCCACTGAGCGCGGGCCATCCACAATCTTCAACCATATCTTCTTCTCACTTCAAGTCTTCACTTCAACTCCTCTTTAGCAACTCCATCATCAACTTGGCTCAAATTCCACCCTCCTCGGGTCTCCACGAAAACTTAAAATCTAATAAATACGTGTGTAGATCCTGATTTCACAAGAACAACTAAAGATGCTAAAGCTAAACTACACATGAAAATTAAACCACTTATTGAGACTAAAACTAACCTAAAACTACTACATATTTGCATGTTATCATACTACAAGTCCTTAATCTCAAAAATCTCTTCCAAAGTCAATGTTTGGGTATCTAGAAGCTATCATATGCCAAGGAGATTTGAAATTGTGAGAGTTGTCCTCTATGGTGTTTTACAATATTGGTGCAAATTTTGTGTTTCCAAATAGTGTAGTAAAATAGATTGTGAAGCATTTGAGATGCTTTCACTGGTCCGGTAGTGTGGAAGGAAGGAAAGTGCCCATAACTTAGAAGGCTTTGTGTATGCCTGCCTAAGGAGGAGGGTGGCCTTAGGCTAAAGGAAATCCTTTCTTGGAACAAGTTAGGATTCACTAAGTTGATTTAGGACATTGTGACTGAGAATGGTTTTGTTTGGAGTATATGGGCAAACATAGTTTTGTTGAGAGGAGTACCCTTTTAGGATGCCATATGCAAATTAACCTTGAATTACATATGGGGAGCAGTAATAAAGATTAGAGATGAGCTAGGAGATACACTTGAAGGAAATGTCACTCATGTTGTCATCATGACAAGATGAGGTAAGTTTGACTAGAAGAGCATTTACGACAACTTGAGAGAAAGGGACAATAATGGGGTGGGACAAGTGGTTATAGGGACAGATTAATGCACCCAATATTTTCTTCTCCTCATGGATGATTGTAAACATGGGAGTACACATGAAGGAAAAGTTGATAATGTTTAGCATGCTACAAGAGGACTTGTGTGAGCCGTGTGATAGCAATTGTCAAGAAATTTGGGAGCATTCCAAGGTTTCAGACGGAAAGGAAATCTTATCATTATTTGTATACCCTCTGCGGCCTCTGAAAGTCGTATGTACGGTTTGGGGGGAGATCTTTCATATCTTTCGAGATCCACCCTACAATATGGGGTCAAAAAGCCAAAATATGTGATTCAATTAGAGCTTCTCCAAGACAATGCTTAATAGAGTGTTGAAGTGGCCTTGAATAGGTAGGAGACATAGCACAATTGAAGATTGGATCAAAGCACTTATTAAAAGTATCTTCATTTCTGAGTTTTTTTAAGAAATTAAAAGTATCATAAAAATGTTAAAATTGTAAAGCCGAAAAGTGAGATTCTAATTGTGAATGAAAGTATCTTCTTCGACATATTTCTACCTACTTGTTAAACCATTATAAAATGTGACAATTTTTTTTATTCTTTTTCTAATTTAATATTCATGCTACTCAAAAGTTCAGAATATAGATGCCTAAAAATACTATTACAATACATTACAGTGACTTGGTCAATGAATGTCAACAAATATTCTAAATAAAATTAATGTTATTTTGTGCGGATTTATTCGCAATCAAATGGCAGAATGAAAAAATGCGAATAAGGTCGTTGGCTCAAGCCCTTGTGGTAGAACCCAAATTACGCAGGATAGGAGGAAACATGGTAAGTGGAAAAATCCGCAGTGAACTTTACTAAGCTTAATTTTGATGGTGCATTGATCGCTGACGGTCTGGCCTTGTTCGGGTTTATTCTCCGGGATCACGTTGGCTCCCCCATTTCTTTTGACAGAGGACTGATTGGCCGATAGGCTGTTCTAACATCCGAGGCCATCGCCTTAAGGCAGGGGATTCTTGAGGCCACCCGACATGGCATATCCCATATCAATATTGAAGGTGATAACTTGCAGCTGGTCAAGGCCGTTCTTGGTGACCGATGTTGTCCGTGGGAGATCGAGATGTTGTGGGCGGATATCCATTGCTTTCTTGGCCGGTTCCGGTCTTGGAGTATTTCTCACGTCATCCAGGAGTGCAATTCAGTGGCGAACTACATTGTTGGTTCCTCTCACTGTTGATCTAGTTCTTCAGATTCTCATCCGTCAAGATGCTCTAGGACGGCCGCTAGCCTGTTAGTGGGTCGTCCTAACTACTTTCCTTATCCAAAAAATGGATGGGGATTTTGATTATTGCTTGAGAATGTGATTTAATATTGCCCTTGTACTCTTGTAGTATAGATTGATAATAGAGAGTTGTGCCATATTTTACACCCTTTAATGAACTTATTCATTTGAATGATTCATTTGATCTTTCAATCCAAATAGATGGATGGAGACCTTTCAAAAGTTGACTCGACCCGCAAACCCGATCTGAATTGTTCGAAAATTTTAGGGTCTAGATCCGAAAATTTGAACTCGAAACCCAAATAAACCGAACCCAATAGACTCGAAACCCGTTTGGTTGACCGTTTAGTATATTGATAGAATGTATAAAATGTATTTTGAAACCTATAATATATTTTATTATTAAACTACATAAAAATAGTATATTATAATTAAAAATTATTATTTAATTAAAAATTGATTTTAATCATCATTAAAAAATTGATGTTTTTGATTCGTTGGTCAACTCGACCAGTTTAAGAATCCGTAGCGACCCAACCTGATTAACATGTGACCCGTAATGACCTGAATCTGAAATGAATGACCCCGACCCGACCTGACCCGATTGAGAGGTCTAATGGTGGGTCAAAAAAAATTGCAAATTTTCTTCATTGTTTTATAAAAACAATAGTCTTTGGGACATGGAATTATCATAGAGGAGGACTGATCGGGTTCATCCTCAGGGACTCTGGTGGCTCCCCCATCCATTTTGACGGAGGACTGATCGGTCAGCAGTCTGTTTTGATATCCGAGACCATCGCCTTACGCCAGGGACTTCTCGAGGCCATTAGTCATGGCATTCCCCGGATCCAGATTGAAGGCGATAATTTGCAGCTGGTCAAGGCCGTTCTTGGTGACTGGCGCTGCCCGTGGGAGATTGAGCTGCTACATTCGGACATCCACTGTTTGCTTGCCCAGTTTCAGGATTGGAGCATTTCACATGTCATTCGGGAGTGCAATTCGGTGGCGGACTTCATTGCTGGATCGTTCAGACGTGTCTCCTCTATTCCGCTCGCAGCTGACTCAGGTTTGCTTACCCTCATCCGGCAGGATGCTCTAGGGCGACCACTAGCTTGTTAGTGGTTACCCTAATCTCTTTCCTAATAAAAAAAAAATCATAGAGGAAATTTTGTGTAAAACAAGCCAGCAATGGTTCCAACCAAAAGTTGTAAAAAATTCATTTAAAAGGAAATTTACAAGTTATAAGTTTGCATATGAGAAGTTTGTCGTAGACATGTCCAACTACTAATTTGAGAGGACCGATGGTATAATTCTTAAATCCCGATAGTACCCCTTTTGTCTTATAGAAAATCTCCTTTTTGTGCATATATGGTTGGATGTTTATGTTGTCCTTTAACTCCAGAAAAAAAAATTACACATGAAAATAGAAAACGTGTTTCCCTCGGATAGATCTCTCAAATTGTGAATGTATTGGAACTTCAATTGTTCTAAATTATCAAATTTGGATTCCTCCTAAACACAGACAAATATTTTCCTTCTCCTTTTTTCAAAATTATTTATAGTAATACTTGAACCGTTGAACTATAACAAACACAGATGTCCTAACCTATTTTTCTTTTAGGTTTTTTAGTTTCTAAAAAAAAAAATATTTTTAACCACTGCATTCTAAAGTCAGATATGCTTAGGATGTGTTTAATATTGAATCTTCAAGATCTTTCCGGTGGAATTTAATTTAATACTGAATGTTGTAACTTGGTAGTGCACTCTTTTATGTAGGTCTATTTAGATAGAAAATTAGGATAAATAACTTATCGATTTCTTCTTCTTTTTTTTTCTTTTTGTTTGAACTTATCGGTTTTTCTAACCTATACCCTCAGGGCATAAGTTAAACATTCTAATTCAAGAAACTAAACCCTTTTAAAAAATTAATTAAATCCTAAATAAATAAAATCAACTAATTATTTTCATTTTAAGGAGTTGATCATAGGTTAGAAAAATCAATAACTTATAGCCACATTGCTTTTTGCTACAAGAATTTGTATAGTATAATTTTGTTGCTTTTTTTTTAGCCCCAAAAACAACTTCATTCAAGCTAAAGTTGTTGCTTATTCAACACCCGATCACATGATAAACTCTTTCCCGGAATCCCAAGTCCCAACAACCATACGCACTCCTTGTATAGTACATTATATCATTTGATTTTTATAATGCCAAAATAAATAAATAAGTGAGATATAAAATCTGAACTTACAAGAAAACCTTATTTTATCAAATCACATCCATCTCACGTGCATTTTCTCGTTTTCCATAATCCATACTGTTTTTTCCCTTTCTTTTTTAATTATAAAAACCCAGATGAATGGATGAATGGATTGATCCATTTACCCATAGTTATTCGGCAAAATACATCAATAGGCCATTCAACTTGTAACTTTTTTTCAATGAGACCCCTCTATTATGAAATGTTCAAAAAAACACTTAAACTTAACTTATTTTGTGCAAATAAACACTTCATGCTGACGTGGCATGGCGAGTGAACACCAATCGACAATTTCTCGAGTTAAGTGGTTTGTATTTACTGACATGGAATTTTTTTATATTTTTTTTTCTTTTTCCTTCTATCTTCTTTTCTTTTTATCTTCTTCTTTTTTTGGATCTAGAAGACCGACGGACTCGAGAGAAAGAAGAATTCGACCTCTTCACCGTCGACACATCAAACCCAGAACTAGAGAGTCAGGACGGAACGACGAACTCGGAGAAAGAATTCGACTTCTACACAGCCGGTCACTCCACTCTTGTCTCGGCTTCCACCAAATGGTCGATTCAATCTTCTGCTCCCAATTCCAATTTTTCTGGGGTTTCTTCCGATGCTATGCTCTGTGGCGTTCTAGGGTTTACATCATCGCTAATTTGGTGCTTCGAATTTGCTTCTTCCTCATCCAATTTCTGGAATTGGGTGGTAAATTTGCATTTTTGGTTTTCGTATGTTAGATCTACATTTGTAAATGGTAGGGTCTATACTCATTCGAACTCATGTTGGTTGTCTTATTTTCTTGAATATATGGGTGGACGATTGTGCGTTATGGGTAATTTGAACTGGAATTATTTCGTTGTGTTTGCTTTATTTCACATTCTCTGTGCTAATTTTTTTGTTTTGTTACTGAATTAGAGTATTGGCCTTAAACATAACAGGGTTGGATATTTGAGTATATAGCAAGATAACAAGTGTTGGATTTGCTGTCGAATGGGACTTCTCCGAGCTCGTCGTTCCGTCCTGATTTTGTCTGGTCCTGGTTCCTTCGTACGCCGGTGGTGAAGAGTTCGTCGTTCTGTCTGGTTTCCCCAAAAAAAAAAAATAAGAGAACAAGGCATTTTAGGGTTTATGTGGCAAAAATTATTGGTTTTTGTGGTAAAAATTTAATAAAATTGGATGATGTGGTGCTTAGATGGCAAATTTTAATGCCAGATAAGCGCGCGTCTATCTCACGAAAATGAGGTGTGTTTGGTTGAACAAAATCTTTATAATTTAGGTGTTTATTTGAACATTTCATAGTAGAGGGAACTGGTTGAAAAAAAGTTACAAGTTCAGTGGTCTGTTAATGTATTTTGCCATAGTTATTCTGATGTTATGAAGGGTCTCTGTTAAAGACAGATTGATCTGCGGGACCCGGAGAGTGTACTGTGGGCCACATGTCCCCCTTCGCTGGCCCCAATCAGTGTTAATGGCTTTTTCCCGTTTGAGATATCACAAAAACTTGTATCTTTAATTTTTTATCCGTTGAGCTTGGTCCAAATCTAACAACTCCTTTTGATCCAAAAAAAAAAGAAATCTAACAATTCCTACATCTTGTGTCATTATATTATCACAACTCACAAGGCTATTAATAACCACTACAGTTTTCCTTCTGTCAAAAGAATTAATAACCAATAATACGGTTGAGAACTTGAGCTACCTCCTTTGAGCGATATCAAAGCCAATACCCGTGATTTTGAGATACAGTTTTTCTAACTAGAGAATAAGTCTTAAATCTTAATATTTAAGGGGTTTTTAACCTATGTCCAGAAAAACCATTTGAGATATCATAAGCTTGAATCATTCTGGCCTGCTGTGAGATTATAAAGATGCACCATTGAATCAATCAAGAAAATTGCGTTCTATTATCTGTCATGAAACTTTAGCGTGTCGATTTTCTTAGCTCTGATGAAAAAATCTACACAGACCTAAAATGGCAGCATTGTATGCTGGAATCACAAAATTCTCACGAATCTCACCTGAGTCGTGTGTCATTTTGGTTGCATTTGATTTCTGGATAATAACAGAAAAGAGGGAAACTAAAGAAAATTCCCATCTCACCTGGTAATGTACTGTATATCTGCATGTTGTTTCAGCCATTCAAGAACCTTGGCTCCCTCTAGAACCTCTTGAACCTTCACAGATTAGAGATGCACATATTAGCTAGCCATTAGAGTTAGCAAAATTTAAGTATTACTGCAGAATATGAACTTCAGATTTCTTCCTCCTCAAAAGAGATGAAATTAAATAAATAAAATCACATTTAGTACAGGGAAGCTACAAAATACAAGTTAGCATCTGAAACCTGTTTATAAAAGTTATAGTGACTTGTTTATCCGATTCATCATTGCTTCCGTGTAAGGAATAATTTTAATGCACTTGTGAATTATAATCTTTGGTTTTTAAAAAAAAAAAATAGTTTTGCCAAATGAAGTAGTTTTCTTTTTGTGCATGGGTAAAATTTACGAACCTGTTCTTTGACACGCTCCTCATCATACTCTTGTTGATGTGCCTTTAATTCTTCTATGGAGTTCTGGACCTCTTTAACCACTTCATCCGTCGAAAACTGCATTTCAAACATATTTTATTGAAAAACTGTCAATCTATGAAGCCAGCATAGCAGAGTATGACAGTTTCTCTCAGGCATCATTACGGCATAAGTATGACAAGAAATTTTAGCATTTGAAGAAGGAAAGTACCTCTAAATTTTCTCTTTCAAATATATCTCCAACTGCAAGATTTTGTTTTATCACTTCAACTATATTTTCCTTTTCATGTTCTAGATATTCATTTACTGCTTTTGGACTTGTTAGAGATGCCAGTTGCTCCTCACTTAGCTTCATCTTTCCCTGGAGAAATAAATGGCAAAAATGAGAACAGTAACAGATAAAAAGCTTCATTATTCTTGACAATAGAAGCAAAATGCAAATATAAGTCAGGAAGAATAATGCTCTTTGAGTAAAAAAACACGAGGAAATTTGATTTTATTTGCAACTTGTGATTTTTCTCAATTAAGACTGAAAAGTACATAGAACATGAGAACCAACCTGGATCTGTAATAGTTTTGCCCCATAAAGCTGTCTACCTTGTTCCTCAAATAAGGACTGAGGGATTTCAACTTCAACCATCTGGAATGATAACGGAGTAAGAAATGGTTTATTAAAAGAATCAGTTACACATCAAAACACAAACACATTCCCTTGATAAAACAAAAGGCAAATTGGACTAGCTATCAGTTCACTTGTTCAACATTTGCTAAATTACATGTCAGCTCATGTAAGCGCTAATTTTACAGGAATAGTACTTATAGAAATGAGACAAGGAATAAAAAAGTCAAAATAACTATTGAGTTATTAAGTAAATGACACATTGCCAGATGCAAGAATATCATGGTAAGATCTACTGTTAGCATTAGCTAAAACACAACAACGATAGAAAAAATAAGACTCTTTGTTCTATATCTGCAATTTTACATCATAGAATCATGTCAGCATTATATACATAATTTGTGGCCCAGGGAAGAGGAGAATGAACCTGGCGAAGCTGGTCCAGAATGGCATTGTCGGTGGCTTGTTCCTTAGCTCTTTGCTCAAGCTCCTGACACTGTTGCAGCAACGACTCTTTGACCTATAATATGCATAAATCATTTAAAGACGGTCAAACGAAATTGTGTTCACATATTCACAGCCTATGGCCCAACCCTATTTGCATCTGAAAGGTATTACCTGATCTAATGTTGAACATCCTGGAAGTAGCTTCTCAGCAATTGAATCATTCCATTCTGGAAGTTCTCTATAAAATAGCTCTTTACACTCCACCTAGAATGATATGACGTTTAAATTTTAATGGTTTCCTTATTTAAGTCAACAGTAAACTGCATGCAGTGATGCAAACTATTGTGCATCTGCATATATTAGCACTTAAGAATAGCAGTACATTAGAACGTATTTTGTACTACAAACAAGCAATGCAAAAAATAAGGGAATTTCTAGCATAAAATTCCTCGAAAATTTATACAAAGTAGTAAAAGCCAAGCAGTCACTTACCGTGAATTGAGCATTCACACCACGTAGATTATCTTGTCTCCATGACTCAGGAAACTGAAGTGGGAAGGATTTTGTTTCTCCTGATTGAATTCCAATTATTGAATCAAGGAACCCAGGAAGAACTTTATCAGCATCTTCTGTGTCAAAATGGAAGCCTGGAAGAAGATGACAAGGTATGCATTAACAGAGAAGCAACTGTATATTTTGTTTATGCAAATGTCCAACTGCATATATATAGGAATAAAAGAAAAATGAAATCGGATCCCAAAACAAGAGACTTGATACATGTATTTTGCTTGTATCTATCAAGTTATCTACGAACCACAGGTGAAAAACTTGAAATGCTAGAGGAAAAGAGGACTGAGAAGATCAGTACAGCTGAACCAATTATGTATATTTTTGTCAGATTCTTATGGAAAAGTATGCAACTATTGTAAAACAGTATGAAATTGGTTACAGTTTCTCTATTCTATCCAATGAATAATTAGAGGGCTTCTGGATTATATTGATTTAATACCCAAGTTATTTCAAAATTTTGAGTAACCAGTTTCAACATATTGGAATTTTCTTACCAATTTTATGCATATAATACCTTTAAGTGTGAAGGGCTCATACATTCTAATCATGGGCAAATTAAGAAAAAAGAGCACTCTTGATCTGCAGAAACAGGCCCCTAATGCCGTGACATGAATCAAATTTCTTACACTTCGACAATGGAGATTACCAAAACCAAAAGATTTGGCTAATTACCATGGTCTAAATGCTGCAACAACAAAGGAGAAACATTTATCTATCTTCTGTACAGCTATATTGAGAAGGCAGTGCTATTTATACAGTATGTGTGCCCAATTATAATACTAAATCCTACTTCTAACTGCTTGAACATAAAATCTAGAACTAGAAACTAGTTAAAACATACAAGTAATCAATATGTGTGTCAATTAAAGACACTCAAGATCTTTGGTCTCTACCCGGACCCGATGAAAAAAATTGGATCACCTCTTATAGACTCATTGAGACGGATTCTGTGGGTCAATTAAATAGTTTATTATGGGCAGAATATTCACACAACCAGCCATTCAACTTGGACCTTAAGTGGGTACATATAAATAATTCAATAGGTATACAAAGCTTGACCCCTTAGTAATTCCAAACCTGTTTTCAGCCCATACATGTGAGACTGTGACTTGAATACAATTCCATGATAGGGCCATCTAAAACCTAGATCTCATTAACCAGTTATACTATACCACTTGGCATGTTAAATATATTGCAAACAACAAGCAGGACATAGAGTTCTAGATGAAATAATAAAAAAATTAAACTACTGGTAAAAAGAGGAAACTTCATAATTTTTCACCAAGTGTGCTACTCTCGATAGAATACAGAGAATGGGTGGGAACCAAACCTTTGCTCTCAGCAGATGGAATTTTTTCAGCATCACCAATTGTTGTTGCTGATATATCAAGTACCGCCAGATCACCAACCTGTGAATGCTCCAGATATTTATCAGACAACACTTAGGATGCAAGAAAATGTTAAGAAAAGCACTATCCAATCACAAGTCAGAAAACTGATGACATAATTCCAATGGCCATCTTGCAAATGCTTATCTCTATGAGCTGCTGACTTAAGACCATCCTCAACTACCTCTATCATGAAGCTAAAAAACTAATTAGATCTACAGTTGAATGACTCAATATGGAAAATAAACCTTTACTATTCTTCATATCTTTGTATCCAAGAAGACAACATTCACAATGTCATATAAATAAGGGATGACGTTTACCTCTAGCAAAAGTGGCACTTTCAACTAATATAACTGTTCCCTGTTTCACACTTGAACAGTAAATAGCTAATTTTATTTCTGGAACTACTAAATGCAAAATGTTTTTATTTTTATCAATCTTATAAAAATAATGCGTGCAGCATAATCATGATAGGAACAAACATATTGTTAAGCATCTGAGCTCCGACAGGAAAGACCTAAGCAAATAGCTGTAAAAATTCAAAATAAAGAAATTAATTTTCCATGCATGAAAAAAAAATGTATTTGCATGATGCAAAACATCTAGAAAGAGAAGTATCACCTGTAGCCCTCGACCGGTGACAATTCTCAGAAGGCCTATTGATTTATGGCGCCGTCTAAGTTCTATTTCACAAGCTTCTTCTGCAGTTATTTCACTGTCAAGCTCAACAACTACTTTCAAATTCTTGTATCCATTTTCAGGAACCCATCTGATCTCGGGGGCCACATCAACAAGAATTTCATATCTGGATCATGAATACCATTGGTTGACAAAAGAAGACAGCCAGGTTATAAGTCTTGCAAACAAAAGAAACATGACTAGTCAAATTATGAGTTTTGCTCACATGTCCCATCAAGAACACATAGCAAGCAAGGTACCATAGACACAATTGCAAGGGACCACTCCACAAATAAATTTGTATATTGGAACCCAATTAAACACTGGAAATTTAGTAGCTTGTATTCTTTTTTTACTACCTATGAAACAATTTGTAATACACCAAACCAATAGAACCAAACTATAAAGGACTCACCTCACAGAGTTAGAAGACACATATGCCTCCTCCATGTCAGAAAATTTAGTTGGAATGTGAATGGAATCTTGTAAAGCCTTCCCAGTTACCTATTACAATCACACAAAGAAATTGTCTGGATTCTTATCAAGGTGATTGTGCAAGTTATAGCAACAGAAAATACCAATGGCATTGAATTAATTGAAGAGGGTAAATTACATTGTGACTTAAGTGAGCATTTAGCATCTGATCAGTTATGGCCATCAAAGGAGAGTTTATTTTCCATGAATGCCATTTGCACAGAGAGTAACTTGGGAAAAGAAAAAGAAAAACAAGTCATACCAATGACATGGCATGTGGAAGAGTCCTCTTCAAAATGGACTCAACTGTAGCCGTTTGAACTTGTTGCTTCCCTACATAACTTAGCAGAATACCTTCCGGAATATCCTTTCCAGGGCGAAATCCAGGAATCTACACGGCGATAATATGAATATCACTTTCTTTATCATCAAGTAAAGTTTAAAAACATCTCAACGATCAACTAGGAAGGAGAACATCACCAAAAAAATCATCTTAGATCTAAAGTTTATCATTGGTTCAAAGTAGACGTAGTTGTAATATACTTATTTCTATACGCAATGTATTTAAGTATTTATCACCAATAATCAAGGAGAAAAAGAGGAAGTTCATACAAAAGAGATCCTTTATTCCTCTTTTACTACCTTATACAAATACCACTCGTCTAGAAAGTACATGCAAACATATATCCACAGCCCAAAGAAAGTAAATGTTCAATCATTAACGTAATTCATACAACAAAAAATCGATTTAACTCCTTGTGGTTGTGGAGGGAACATACAGTACTAGTAAAATGTAGAAGAAGTTGATAAGAAATTCTACACAATTTTAGCATCCAGATTTTACATGTGAAATTAAGATACTTAACCCACAGGATACACAAAGTTAGAGAAATTCCATGCTGATATACAATCAAACACAGTAACACACCTTCGCCATCTTTGAAAACTCTCGAAGCACCCTCTTGTAACAATCATCGCACACAGCAGGCGGCACAACAACACTCAATTTCACCTGAAACGATATCAAGAAACCACAAATAAAACATTACAAATCACATGTGCAAAGGATATCCAGAGTTCGGACCCCAAATAGACAAACTGATTCAATTCACGAAGCTGGCAAAAAGCGCACTCACACTAGAGTTCGGCTCTTGAGTTTCAGTGACGTGGAGCTCGGCGGGAAGCTTATCCTTCTTCACTTCGGATTCAATTTCGGCGGTGGCGGAAGAGCCAAAAGCGGTAGGCGGCGAAGATTTCGGAGATGCACGACAAATTGGGCGGGAGGAGGAGGAAGGATAATAACTATGGAGAGAAATGGGGAAATTGAGAGAGGAGAGGGGAATGGACAAAGAGAGAGAAGAATTTGGAAGTAGAGGGAGAGAAGTGGAGGATGTATTTGGAAGAAGAGCCATTGAAGACGATGAGCAATTACAAAGAGCCATTATCGCTCTCATCGTTGGTGTGGAGGAGGGAGAGACGTTGAACGGAGAGGCTATTTGGATAAACTTCTGTTTTGGTAAAACTTTTTTTCAAGTTAGCTTGATGCTAAGAGGTTTTTTTTCTTCTCAAAAAACAACTATTAAAATACGGAGTATGGGGCTCCAAAAAAAATAAAAAAAATAAAATACGGACTATGATTTTTTTAAAAAAAAAATTAAATAAAAGAGGTTGAAACACAACTAAAGACGAATTAATTATATAGCAAAAATTAGGGGATAATTAGGTGGATATTAGGAGAATTGGAAAAATTAGGTAAATAGCAAAATGGATCGCGCGCACCCATATTCCGCGAAACTCGATCTCTTCCTTCCTCACGCTAGCTTCTCATCGCTTTCTCGATCCTATTGTCATCGTTTTCGCGATTGAAATCAGTCGATTTCATTCCAGTAGTCATCACGAACGCATTGGTATTCGTTTTTGCGGTCGATTCCTGCCATCAAAAGTTTCGCGCAAATTTCACCATTGAAAGCTCATCGAATTCATTCCAGGTGTCATCAAAACGACCGATTACTAGTCGTTTTTCGAGATCGAATCCTGTATCCTGTCATCTACAACAATCGTTTTATCTACAAGGCAATCAAAATCCTTTGTCATGTCATCTACAGAGGCAAGTTTCCCAGACACTATCATCATATTCACGAGATTTAATCTACATATGTAACAAAGTTTCAATTTTGATGTTAGATATGACATGTAACAACTGTCATAATCAGGTTTATGGGATGACAATTCAATAAAACGATTTTTTTGAAAAATCTCCTATTTGATGACACTGTTCATAATTACAGTCAATTTGATGACAGTGTTTGTGATAACAGTGGTGAAGTTTAGTTAGTAACAGTCTTTGTGATGACAGTGTTCATGTTAGATGATGACAGTGTTAGATGATAACAGTGTTTTGATGATAGATGTTAGTGCTGATAGATGTTAGTGTTTTGATGACAGTGTTCATGTTAGATGATGACAGTGTTCATGTTAAATGATGACAGTGTTTTGATGATAGATGTTAGTGATGACAATGGTTCATCATGACAGTGTTTTAATGATAGATGTTAGTGATGACAGTCTTTCATGATGACATATTTCATGTTTAGATGATGATATATTTTTTGATGATACATGTTAGTTGATGACAATGTTTGTGATTACAAATAATGATAGCAAATGGATATCAAGGTTCTAACTGTCTGTGTTGGTGGAGGATGGAAGACAAATAATGGTGAATGTCTTTATATTGGTGATGATGTAAATTCGAAAGCATTTCTATTGGAGGAGGATGTAACACTAGACGATCTAAAGAAGATGATTGTGGCAAGGTTTACAATGAACTCACAACTAGCAGAAATCAATCTATCACACCTACATCCAACAAAAAAGGTGACAAGTCCTTTCACAATTGAGACAGATGAAGATCTCAAATCATTCTATCAGATTAGCAACAAACCTCAAGTTGCTTGGGGTTTGCCTATCTATGTTACAATAAATGGAAGAAGGAAAAGAAAAGAGCATGCAACTGAGAATATGCAATTGTCATCGAAGGGAAAAGAGCTTGCAACTGTCATCAAGTGTAAGCAACAGCTACCAACCACTAGAAATGTATGATGCACATGAAAATACAATGATATCTGATGATGGTGATGAAGAAGTTGATCATCCACCAGATAGTCAGTTTGTTCAAGCAGGGCAACTGTTTGGAACAAAAGAAGATCTAAAGACTGCAATATATAACCAAGCAATAAAGGAGAGCTATGGTTTCAAAGTGCACAGATCAAGGAAAGATTACTACTCGCTGAAATGTGTACATAAAGAATGTCAATGGCAATTGGTGGCATCAAACTGAAAGGCTTGAGTTATTTTGAGGTGAAGAAATTCAATGAAAACCATACATGCCCATTCGAAGTGAGATGTTCAAGGCATATGCAACCACCATATCAAATTATTGCACAGAAAATAAAAATAAGGTATGTTTCTATTTTGTAATCACTATCATCACTGTCATCTCTATCACCTCCTGAAAATACATCATTGTCATCACAGGTTTGATGGTGTTAACAAGGGACCAGACCCAAGTATGATCATGAATGACATGAGAAATGATTACTTGCAAAATATTAGCTACTGGAAAGCTTGGAAGGCACAACAATGGGCACAAGTGCTGATAAGAGGATCACCGGAAGAAAACTATGAGATGCTCCCTTCATATTGTCACATGATCAAAAGAGCAAACCAAGGCACGTACACATGCCTCGAAGTTGAAAGCCAAGGCAGATTCAAATATGTCTTCGTATCAATCGGAGCATTAATTAGAGGTTTTAATCAATTGAGAAAGGTATTGTAATCACTATGATAAGCTGTCATCACTTATATTCATGACCGACTGTCATCAATTTTGATTTCTCATCTATCTTTATAATCAAATGCAGGTCATTCAAGTAGATGGAACGCATCTCCACAACAAATATTTGGGAGTTTTAATTACTGCTTCAGCACAAGATGCAAACCAACAGATATATCCTCTCGCTTATGCCATAGTGGATTATGAAAATGATAAAGCTTGGAAGTGGTTTTTTGATCAGTTGCTAACTGTAATTCCATGCTCTAGTGAGTTAGTGTTCATGTTAGATCGGCATTTAAGCATTGGAAAATCTGTTGAATCAGTCTACAGATGTGCAAAACACGTGATATGTATTCGGCATTTGAAGAAAAATCTCATTACAAGATTCAAGGAAAAAGGGATTGCAAAGTTGTTCAAGCAAGCAGCTGAATCTTACACGATGACAGACTTCAACAAATACTTCCAAGATATTTGTTCAAAGAATCCAGATATGGGACAATATTTAAGGGATGCAGCACTAGAAAAGTGGTCAAGAGTACACTTTAATGGAGATAGGTACAACATAATGACCAACAACAACTCAGAAAGTCTCAACAATGTTTTGAAACAAGCAAGATCTTTCCCTATTGTTGCTCTCTTAGAATTCAAGATGGTTTGCACAGCGTAAGCAAACAATCCAAGAGAACACCAACTAGCTGCCACCAACAATACATAAGATTCTTGAGCTAAGATGCAAGAAATCAAAGATATATGGCGTTAAAGTCCTAAATAATTCTCAGTTCAAAGTCTTCAGTGGAGACTTCTCCGGTGTGGTCAATCTAACTCAAAAAACATACAGTTGCCGGATGTTTGATTTAGAAAAAATCCCTTGTGTTCATGCCCTTGCTGCAATTCAGCAAATGCAATACCCATTGAGAAGCTTTATCAGTGAGTACTACCAATTTGAAGCTTGGTCCTCAACATACGAAGATTCAATCTACCCACTTCCTCCAAAAACAGATTGGGATGTGCCTGTAGAAGTTAAAAGCACAATATGTCATCCACCAAATGTGAGAAGGATGACTGGGAGACCTAAAAGAAAAAGAATCCCTTCAAAAGGCGAGTTCAATACAAAGAGAAGCAAGAATGCTAAGAAGGATAAGGTTTCAGTTGAATCAAGCAACACCACAAATATTATAGAATAGAATTTCCTTCAATTCCTTCTGCTGTCATCAGTACAATCGGATTGTTGTCATCGATCTACAATATTTCTGTTACTGTCATCATAAAACTGTTGTCATCAATATCAAGTACTATTCAACTGTTTTTATTACTGTCATCGCTATTGTCTTTACAATTGTCATTTAAAACAAAATCAAATAAGCAAATGCATATATTGAATTAAATATGTTTGAATTCTCTCATATTCTCTCAAATAACATTCATTTATTACACATTCATCTATTACCCTCTATTCTGATGACAGTATCAAACAGCCAATCATCAAAAAAAGCAATTTTCTATTTTCGAAGCATATCATCAAAAATAGCTTTAAATAAGACCAATGAATAGATAAAATCCATAAATACATTGTAAAAAAGGTGATGCATTCAAAAAGATTTGTTTTTAATTTGCTATTTTAAAATTTTCATATAAAAAGTATACTTCTATCATCACAAAACACTCTCATTCCAGAAAATAAAAAAAAAGTTCTCAACAACAGCAGAAAACACATTTCCATTCAACCATGTCAAGAAGGAATGCCATAACCAGAAGAACCTACGCCAATCCATTCGTCACCTTCACGACGGTGAACGTTGAGGTAGAAATCAGTCCATATAATTCTTTTTGTACATCGTATATTTCATGAAAACTAACAAGTTTTCTATTCCATGCATAGACTAATGAGAGAACACCAATAAGAATAAGAGCACACACACCATTGTCGATATTGGTGAACCGTTATAGCATTATGAACGGGGTACCACCAGGATATATGAAATTCTTCTTAAACGAAACCGATATCACATCACGGATTGGAGGAGACACTTATATTTCTGTAAGTGTTCATGATAATCCAATTTCTTGTCATCAGAACATATACATGACATCATGATAATGCTTTCTTTGCAGCTTGGCCTTAATGAAGATTCTGAGATTAGAGCAATCAAACCAACAATACAGCAATGAAGGGTTTCTTATTCAATATTTTTCTTTTAATATGATTATACCATGAATCTTTTAGTTGGCGTTTTGACTGTTGTATGTTGCATTTCATGGGATTTTCTTTCTTTATCTGTCATCGAATTGTTTCCCATTTTAATATTAGTATGTAGCATCTCGTAAGATCTACTGTCATCCCAATTACTGTCATCACAGTTGAATATCAAAAAAGACATGAATTTTGCAAGAACAATTACTGTTATCACAATAAAAGGTTCTACAAGTATTTATATCCATCTCCTACGTTGTCATCAAGCACCTAAACAAAAGTTAAAACATTGTCATCAACCACTAGAACTAACACTGTCATCACCTATCATCACAGATTACATTTCACTAACAATACATCTATATCCATCTCCAATAGCCACATCCAATTTTTGATCAACCACCCAACAGAAGTTAAAAAAATCTATGGCCATCTTCTCCCTAATCGCCAGCATGTGCGCATCATCAAGACCTTCCAAGCTAAGTCCCAATGCAAGAGCTTCAATATACTTGATGCAATAGACACCACAATTACCACTGAAATTTAAAACAAAATGACTGAATTAATCAAAAAAATATACATAATTACACAGGTTAACTAAATTAAAATAACACAAGGGAACCTACCCAAAATAATCTTGACAAACCAAAGCGTCTCTAGACCAAGTGAAATTAGCATCCAAGCCCTCAAGATGGTCAAACTTTCCACTTTTCTTCATTAGAAACGGAAGCAGCTTGGTAAAAGGCTGTATATAATTGGAAAGCTCCTCCATAGTATACAAATCCCGAGAACAGTCAAATACAGTCATGTGGCGACGATGCAAGTTAATTTCCAATACAACCCAATGTTCACACCTCTCTTTTGAAAGGTGAACTGGTGTATAAACCTTTGTCACCTCACCACGACCCCATGATTTCCCAAATAGACGAGGCTTCCAACCAACAAAATAATCGAACACATCGCTTGGCACATTATCATTTCGAACGATATAATGCTCAACTTCAAAAGGCGTGAATCTCTTGTACCATATCCAATCCATAATAACCACATTCTTGAAGTCTTCATCATGATCATGTATAATTTTCCTCAAATAATACAAAGCCTCGCATAAATGCTACAAAAAGACATGAAATGTCACATAATTAATTTGACAACAAACAAAATATCATTTGATCATATACTTACCTCATCTCCTAACCAAAGACCTCTAGTCTTGAGCAGTCTAAAAAATTTCTTGTTCAGCATTTGATCAGATCCAGCCACAGTAGCATTTTTTTCACTAACACAAAAAAGAGACTTTCATCAGAGCATTATAAACATGCAGTCAACATCATCGTCATCACATAACTGTCATCACAATGCAATCAACACAAAAAAAAACCTGTCATCATAACATTACTGTCATCATAACATTATAAACACACTATCATCACAAAACTGTCAAAACATTACTATCATCACATAACTGTCATCACAATGCAATCAACACAAAAAAAAACCCTGTCATCATAACATTACTGTCATCATAACCTTATAAACACACTATCATCTCAATACTATCATCACAAAACTGTCAGAACATTACTATCATCACAAACTTCCATCACACAAAAAAAGATAACATAACTAATAAATAACATACCCATTATTATACCAATCATAAAATGGTTTACGAACATCATCTTCATAAAAGGAATGCTTTGGAGCCTTAGGCAATACAACAGCCCTCTTTTTCTTCTTATCCTTCTCAACAGTATAAGGAGTTGCGGTTGAAGCACCTGGCTTCAAAAATCTAGTAGACCTCCTAAGTTCAACTGTTTCCTTTGCATCATCATCAAATTGAATCGTTGGATTATGACAAATTTCATCAATCTCAGAGGGTGCACCTTCTTTTGAAGCTTGAAACAAAGAACCAAACAAATGACCATGCTCAGTAAGTTGAGAACAATTATCCATTACATCTTGTAAAAGTCCACGCATGTCAAAACCTAAATCATCCGAGGAGACATAAAAAAAGCTTGAACCTAACTCACCTGGGTCATCAATTCTGTCATCAACCTCTGCTTGATCTTTGACAGGTTCATCAACATCTTCTCTGTCATCAACCCTTGCTTTATCCACAACTGGTTCTTCATGATTAACTTCCCTGTCATCACCACCAACTTGATCCTTCACCGGTTCATCCTTATTAACTTCTTTGTCATCACCACCGTGCTCTTTACCATCTTTCACAGGCTCAACCAACTCAGTTGCCTTGCTCTTGCCTTGATATTCCTTCATCCACAACTGGTTCTTCATCATTAACTTCCCTGTCATCACCACCAACTTGATCCTTCACTGGTTCATCATCATTAACATCTTTGTCATGAACCAACTCAGTTGTCATCTTTGTCATCACATGCTCAACCAACTCAGTGGCCTTGCTCTTACCTTGCTCTTGCCTTGAAATTATATCTAGTGGAACAAACTTCATCAATTGCAAATTCATACCTTCACCTCCATCTTTAATAGAAATGTCATCATCAGGGGACAACCTCAAAGACTCAATGCCTTTGCAATCACTTTCTCTCACTGGTTCCACACTTACAATGCGAATCTCATCACTGTTATCATCAGAAACAGAATCTTGGTCTTTAGATTTCAGTTTCTTTTCAATTCTATCAACCCTGCTGTTAACTTTCACAACTTGCATCTCAACACGCTGCACTTGACTCTGAAGAGTTTTCATCATTCTAATCATATCATCTCGCAGGGAACACATACTTTTCCTCAAAGACTTAACCCAAGCTGGCTCTTCCATTTTATTGTACTCTTATGCCTTCTCCTTTCCCTTTGAAGAAACTGGATCCTCATCAACTTCATCAAATTTCGCCTTCTCCTTGGCCATTGACAAAATCCTAGCAACTTCAAAATCAGTTTCATTGTCAACCACATCCTTTTTCTCTAGAAAGTCCTTCTCTACAGATTCATTAGAATCTTTCTTCAACTTTGGCCTCTTGCATTTTTCAATAATCTCAGGCACATTGTTGACACGACTCTTCCGACCACTCACACCTGAATCCTTTGAACCCTTTGAATCCTTCGGGCTCTTATGATCCTTTCCAATCCTCAGAATCTTATGCATATTGTCATCAACCTTAGTTTTAGCCACTCTAGGAAGTTGTAATCTCCTACCTTCCCTCTTCACAATTTCAGAGCGCTCTTTCGGTTTCTCTTCAGATTCCTTTTTCCCTACCCCTTTAGCCTTTGCACCTTTAGCCTTTGCGTCTGTACATCCAATCTTCCTCTTACCACCAACACTGGCTTTTTCAATAACTACATCTCGTGGAGCAATAACAAAATCAACAAGTTCATCCTCTGTATCAGACTCAGATCCTTCACCTTCAATCGCTTTTTGCTTCAGTATCATCCGTTTCACAAGATCATTGTACACAGGGTCAACAACCTCATCAGGATAGTCACATGTGATGAATGCAGCATAATCTGAGTACGACGGATACAAACATTTCTGTCATCAAAATAAAACAAATTCATCTGTCATCAAATAAACTCTACAAGTTACAATTGTCATCAAATTCAACTGTCATCAAAATAAATAAAAAATTAAACATACCAATTTCTTGTCCCCAGCATCACAAATTGTTTTCCAACCAACAAGTTGCGATGAAGTGCTACGCCAACGCAACATATAAGGAACTTCTTTTTTACCTCCTCTCTCAGCAAGATGACAAATGGATCGAAAAGCTGGAAAAGTCTCCACAATCCAAAACTATAACAACACACAAAAAAGAGAATAAAAAACCATTGCAGATGCAACTAAAATAAACAAAAAAATCAAAAAATATATCAACACATTACCATGAATCCAAAAGGATATCCAAACACATTGAAGCCAGGTATATAGTTTGGCTTTTTCATCATCTTTGGGTCACATAGGGTACGATTCACATGCAACAAGCTATCGAGCAAAGAATTATAGGACAATCTACCCCAAGGATAAGCATAAAATTTCTCCAAATCACTTGAAAGAGCAATATGAATTGGATCTATAGGAACCTTATCCTGTTTAGGAAGTAAAACAGCCTCAAGGATCAACAGGTTTGCAAGTTTAAACTTCCTAGACCGATCTTTTTCTTTTATAAAAACAGACTGTAAATGATCCAAATCACACTTATCCACACCTACGACATCTATGGGGTCAACTTTCGGGATATCAACATCAACTAAATTCTCACAATTCAAACCAGTGACAGCAGCGAAGTCCATCAAAGAATAACGACACACATTACCCCTATTCTAAACCACATCTCATGCTTGTATGAATTTTTTAACTCACACATGATGGCATAATGCATAACTTTGTAACGAAGTGGTATAGTATCACCTAACATTAACACTGCACTAAAACACCCCTGACCTAACCTAAAAAACTCATCAGATGTAAGATGACACTTGATGAGGTGGAAAACATCTGGAGTGTGATACTGGTTTGCTCTTCCATTATATCGTTTTGATACAGGTACCATATATTGCAATTGCTTAGGCTCCATTCTTTATCCTAGAAATCAAAAGAAAGAGACATTGTCATCACAAACAACTATCATCATAAAGCAAAAAATACCACATGTTTCAACTCTCAAGTAAACACTTTGACATCACTAATATGTCACTGTAACACAATTAGAAACAATATATTATCATCATTAGCAGCAACACTGTCACCACAACATATAAAACAAAGAAAAGGAACTGTCATCATAACCCCTAACATAAAAAAAGTAAAAAATGTCTTTGTCATCACTAATGTCAATTAAACACACTTATAATCAATATACTATCATCAATATATAACAAGTGTCATCACAACTTAGAAACATAAGAAAGATACATTGTCATCACAAACAACTATCATCACAAGAAAAAGCAACTTACATCACTAATATAAATAAAACATAAGAAAGGCACTGTCATCAATATAAAACAAGTGTCATCACTAATGTCAATTAAACACACTTATAATCAATATACTATCATCAATAGCAACAACTGTCATCACAACTTAGAAACATAAGAAAGATCAATTAAAACATAACAAATGCAACTGTCATCACTAATGTAAATTAAACACACTTATAATTAATATACTATCATCAATGCAAAACAAGTATCATTTAAAACAACTATCATCACAAGAAAAAGCAACTGTCATCACTAATGTCAATAAAACATAAGAAAGGCAATTGTCATCACTAATGTAAATATAACACAATTATAATCAATATATTATCATCAATAACTACAACTGTCATCACAAAGCAAATACAAAATGACTCAACTGTCATCACAAACAACTATAATCACAACATATTGCATGAATATGTTACTATCATCACAAATAATCGGGGAAGGTGATGCTCTAATCATAGTTATAATCTGTCATCACAAAAACGTAATGCCATAAGCATAGTTACAATCTGTCATCACTATTCAAACATAATCTCTAAATCGATAATTTGACTTGAAAACATCCCAACAGATGAACAATGGAAAACAAAAAACAAGGATTCAAACACAGAAAATAAACAAACACGAAAACAAAAAGTCATCAAACGAACCAAAACATTTCATTACTATCATCACATGCAACTCATATTCGAATCAACAAACAAACCGAAAAAGCAAAAGCATACAGCAAAATCCAAACACAAAAACGAAGAAAAATCGAACTAAAATCAATGATAACACAAACAAAAACCCTAACCTGAAACAGAGGCTTATGGACGATCAGTAGACGAAATCCAGTTGCGCAAAAACACCAGAATCTCGAGAACGAACTTCAAATCAACTTCAAATACACATTGCACTACGAAATCCGACTTAAAATCGACGAACTCAAACCGTTTTTTGCAGTTGAGAATCGGTTTTTGCAAGTGATGGGAGAGACCGAGAGAGTTTACCGGTCGCACGCGAGAGGAGGGAGAGAGAGGAAAAAGTAAAAAAAAAAATTAAGCCTTATATACTTAACAAATAGCTAATTTAATAGGGGAGCTTAACAAGGGCCTAATTAGGGTGGCCCAAAATGCTTTTGGGCTAAATTTGTTCACACAACTAATTGATATGCAACGTCATACCAAGGGAACTAGCTAGAACTCATATAGAAAATAGAAGACAATGTCAATTAATAAAAAAGAAAGAACAATTGATAAATTTTCACAAGATGTACTAGGCTCAAAGAGCAAAGATTAGACATATAAAGAATGATGATACAAACTCAACTTTTTTCCACAAAAGCGCCACAGGAAGACGAAATGTCCGACAACTTAATTCTATTCATACCGATGATGGTACATTTATTTTAGGAGAAGAAAATGTAAGAAAGGAAATTAGATTTGACTTTCAACGACGATTCCGTAAGGAGCAAATTAACACAAATCTCTTAGAACAACAACTTTCGTTAATTTAGAATGAGATAACCGGTGAAGAAAATGACAAATTAACAAGCCAAGTGACCAACTCAGAAATTAAGACAACAGTTTTCAGCATTGGTAAGAACAAGTCCCCGGGACCTGACGGGATGATCACAAAAATTTATCAAAATTACTGGGATATTGTTGGTCCATCGGTTATAAAAGCAGTAAAGGCATTTTTTTCTTCTAGTGTCTTGCTCAAAGAAATAAACCACATGTTTATTTCTCTTATTCCAAAATGTGAGAACCCGTCCACAATAAACCAGTATCGACCAATAAGTCTGTGTTCCACAATCTATAAGATCATTGCCAACATAATTGCAGAACAGCTGAAAATAGTGTTACCAAAACTGATTCACCCCCCTTCAAGGAGCACTTGTTGCAAATCATGCCATTCACGACAACGTCCTCATAGCACATGAAGTCTTCCATTCTTTCCGGAAACGAAAAGGAAAAACTAGATGGGCTGCAATTAAACTAGATATGGAAAAGGCATATAACATAGTGGATTGGACTTTCTTATTTAGACTACTAGAAAAATTGGTTCCTATTTTTATAAAATGGTTCCAGGAATGCGTTAAAATCACATCTTTCTCAGTACTTGTTAACAATAACCCAACAGACATGTTCACTCCAGAAAAGGGACTACGACAAGGTGATCCACTCTCTCCTCTACTTTTTATACTAGGGGCTGAAATCCTGGCGAGAAGACTACAAAGAGAATTTATGGATACAAATTATACAATTGGGTTTCTAGTTATTAGGGGTGGAACCAAGATTCCATTTTTATCTTTCGCAGATGATATAATTATTTTTGCACCTACTATGGTAACTGCTTTTAGAAAGATACGCATAATTCTTGATGAATACTCTGAAATCTCTGGTCAAAAGGTTAATTTCCATAAATCTGCCTTTCAGACAACTAAAGGGGTCCCTGCATATATTAGGAGAACGCTTCAACAAGAGATAAATATTCCTAATGCAAGCACTTTAGACAAATATCAAGGATGCCCAATTATTAACTCTAGAGTTTCCCAGGCCACGTTTGAGCTACTTCTACATAAAACTGAGAACCACGTAGCCCTCTGGAAAGCTAACTCCTTATCCCAAATTGGAAGAAGCACCCTTATTAAAACAACCCTAGCTACAAAACCCTACTACACTATGCAAAGCTTCATGCTTCCTGAAAAAATGCTCAATGAACTTGATTCGATAAATCGAAAATTTTTCTGTAACAAACATGGAGATTATGTGCCCATGGTAGGATGGGACAAGATTTGTAAATCGAAAAATAACGGAGGATTGGGATTACGTAAAGCAAGACGTATGAATAAAGCTTTACAAATGCGACTCCTTTGAAAATTTTTGGCATAAGCGGCTAATGTTTGGGTCCGTATTGTAAAAGAAAAATACCTACAAGAAAAAGACTTGTTGCAGTATGAATGTGCAAAAAATGTTTCATGGCAATGGAAGAAACTCATGAATTTAAAAGAGGATTTCAAAAAGGGTTTACTATGGCAAATCAGAGATGGAAAGTCGATCCGGTTTTTGAAAGATGCTTGGGTAAGCATGCGCCCACTTCGAGAAGAATGTAATAATACTGATGGGAGTGAAAGCGATATTCTGGTGGCAAACTTCATAGATAACAATCGGAAGTGGAATGAAAATGAACTTAGGAAAGTCTTACCTAGGGATTGGGTTGAACGGATTTTGTCAATAACAATTCCTAAAACTCAGATCCAAGATAGGCTATATTGGCACCCAAGCAAGAATGGATGGTTTTCCACTCAGTCGGCCTTTGCCTTAATATTGAATGAATTAAATACGAATGACTGGAAATTCAATTGGATCTGGAAACTTGACCTAATGCCTAAAATAAAAATGTTCTTGTGGAAGATCTTCATTAAAGGACTCCCTACTAAGGACCTCCTGATACAAAGACATATAGCGGTCACTTCAGAATGTCCATTATGTAGTCATCAAGATGAGACAAATGAACATCTTTTTATTAACTGTCCCTTTACTATACAAAAACATAATTCCATTGACCCTCAATTTACTGAAATCCTAAGGGATGCACTAGAAAACCATCAAACCATGCCTCAGCTCATCCAAAACTTGAAGAATACATTACCGCAAAGGACTCTATGTCATTGGTTTACTGCCTGGTGGAATATATGGTTCTGGCGAAACCAAGTGGTATTTAATCGGGATAGTAATGGGTCGTGTAGGAGTGTTGAAGAATTCATTCAAAAGCACATCATGTGGTGGAACAAAGCAAAAAATGTGAATGAAGAGGTGAATGTGCCTTACAGAGAACAAAAGCCGAAGCAAAGAAAGATAAAAAGAAAATGGGAGAAATCCCAAAACGGATTTGTAAAAATAAATTTTGATGGATCGACAAAAGATAATGGCAAATCGACAGCTTCGTATGTCATACATGACCGATTTGTAAATATTATAAGTATAAATGCAAAGAAAAACGACTTTTGGACAGTAGAACAAGCAAAAGCTATGAGGTTATTTGAGGCTATACAAGAAGCTCATAGGAGGAAACTTCGATGCATAGAAATTGAAGGCGATAGTCTAATCGTTATCAATGCTCTTATGGGAAGTACATCTGGTCCCTTGACAATTGATATAATAATAGCAGATATCCTGGGTATGCTGCATTCTTTCGAGGTGGTTATTACCAAACATATACCTCGAGAATGCAACTCTGTGGCAGATTTGATTGCAAAGCTACATCATAATTATAATATTAATCAGATTTTCAACCATGGAGGGGTCCTGACCCTCGTCCGTAAGGATACCCTAAATTGACTTAGTCTGCCTAATTTTCACCTATTCAAAAAAAAAACACCGAACCACCTTAAATTATTTTTAAGCAAATCTATCTATCCATCTACATACTAAAAAACCCATTTTGACACATGTCAATCTCTAGTTAATTGAGTATACGTGTCATAACCATATTTATTTCACTTACATGACGTAAAGTCACCTCATTAATCCTCGAAAAAAATAATTAAAAATAATTTTAATGACAAATATTTATAACTACTTAAATATATTCTTATCTCGGTTTTCTAAAAAGACAATAACTAGATCTAATATATCTATTCAAATCTTTAATTTCTGTTTTATTAATTACATATTTACTTTCTTAATTATATCAACATTGATTTCATAAAAATATTAATATTAATCCAATTTATTTAGATAAATTTAAAATAAAATGATATTTAACTATCTCCTTTAACCAAAGTCATACATAGCACTAGTACATATGCTAGTTTATCCTAATTGTACCGAAATGCCCTTTAGTTTTATTTTATTTTTAAATTATTCATTTAGAAAAAAAATAGTAAATTAATTTTTAAAAATATAAAGGTGGTTTAGTAAAAAGTTCATAATTTAGCAGATATTTCTTTCAAAAAGATATAGAAAATTGCTAAGTGAAATATTTTTTACATAAAACTTTATTTCATTTTTAACAAATTAAAAAACATGACTAGTTTATGTGTATTCTAAAAGACCTAATCCGAACTCATGATCCAACTATCCTGGTGCTTTTGGAGACTAAAATCAGTGGCGAACAAGCGTATAAGGTCTGTGAAAAGATAGGTTTTGATTGCATTGTCAGAGAAGAGGCTAGAGGGTTCAAGGGAGATATCTAGGTTCTCTGGAGGAAAGATAGAGTTAGCTTAAGTGATTTTGACGTGCATCCACAAGTGGTCACGATAAAAGTCACAAGAGCAGGTCAAGCGTCCTGGTTTTTATCTACAATCTATGCAAGTCCATAACCCAAGACTAGAGAGGAAGTATGGAAGAAGTTGCTAGATTTTAAGCCGCTCTCGAATCAGCCATGGATGCTAATGGACGACTTCAATGAAACGGCTTCGATCGAGGAGAGGAGATGTGATTCAAAAGAATTGAGAAGAAGAAGTAGGAAATTCCAAGAATGGATAGAGTAGATGGATTTGATGGACTCGGGGTACTTAGGGCCTTGTTTTACATGGAATCGAGGAGAGGATATGTAAAACGTCGAACTAGTGCCCGCCTTGATCGTGCTTTATGCAACATGGCATGGAGACGACAGTTTGAAGAAGCGGTAGTATTGTGTCACCTGACTACAATTCATTCTAATCGTAGTCCCATTTATATGAACTCTGAAGGCCTTCATGGATTAGGTCTTGGAGACAAGCCTTTTAGGTTCCAAGCTGCTTGGTTGTTACATGAAGAGTTTCAACAATTTCTCGTGGATAATTGTGATAAAGGTGTGGAGCTTCCTAATGCTCTTGCTAATCTGGATGTCCAACTCAACACATGGAATAAGGAATTTTTTGGTAATCTCTTTAGAAGAAGGAATCGACTATGGAGGAGAATTGAGGGAGTATAGAGAAGGTTGTGTGGGGGGCCTACTCGAAATTTGATTCTTCTGGAGGGTAAGATTAAGAAAGACCTCGAGGATGTGCTGCAACAAATTTATCCCTTTTGGGTTCAAAAGTCAAGAATTGATGCATTACGAGATGGAGATCGAAACACTCGATATTTCCATGCATGTGCGGTTATAAGAAGAAAGAAAAATAAGATTGATGCTCTTCAAGATGATCTTGGGAACTAGGTTTGGGATGCTAATGATCTCCAACCAATGGTGATGAGGCACTTTGAGAATCTTTATTCTAATGATATGGGGTTCAACGGTCCGTATGATGTACCACAGGGACAATTTCCTATTATATCAGTCCCAGATTATGACATTCTGTATAAAAAAAATTTAATGGCCATGAAATCAAAGCTACATTGCATAGCACGAGTCCATTAAAATCACCTTGACCTGATGGTTTTGCAGGCTGTGTTTTATCGGCGGAATTAGAGTACGATTAAGGAGGTGGTGGAAAGGAATTCCCTTCAAGTGCTGAATGATGGAGCGATTCATGCTTCTTTGAATTAGACCTTGATAGCTTTAATACTAAAGGTGGATAGCCCTCAATCGATGAACCAACTTCGACCAATTAGTCTTTGCGACGTAGCCTTTAAAATCATCACTGAGGCTATTGTTCTGAGACTCAATTTGGTCATGAAAAAGGTAGTTTTGCCAACGCATTCAAGCTTCATACCGGGCCAACAAATTTCAGACAATATAGTGATTTCTCAAGAAGTAACGCATTCGATGAAAGCTAAAAGAGGTGCTCGAACGATGGCTTTAAAGTTTGATCTGGGAAAACCTTACGACCGACTTAAATGGGCATTCATAGAAGATACATTGCAGGAGTTGAAGCTGCCGGCTGAGATGATAATGGTCATCATGAACTGTATCAATTCGTGCAACATGAAGGTTATATGGAATGGGGAATGATACGTTGATTTTAGTACAGTGTAATTTTGTATTTTTATTAGGATTTTCTAAGTGTTTTAGGCTAGATTTGGGTGTTTATCTGTAATATCAGCAAAAGCCTACAATTGAAGATTTGGAAGACAGAAGTCCTGATTCGAGCTGAAGAGTCTATGGAGCCAGAAGATCCGCGCCCTTGAAAACCAACCGAGCCCACGGTGCTGAGGAAGAAATGAAGAATCCGAGGGCGAGGCAAGCTGGATCCGCGGACGCGGATTGAAACCGCGCTCGTGGTGGGAGCCATTTCCGCGGCCGAGGGAACGAGTGGATCTGCGCTCGCGGATTGAGGGTTTCAGCGCCGTTTTCGTCTCGTTTTATTTTTATCTTTTTATTATTATTATTATATCTTTAGGGTTTTGGATTATTTGCTACTATTTAAGCTTAATTTCGAGTTCACTTTAGAGTTACACAATTGTAGCATACTTTTACTTTTAGGTTTTTATTTCAGTATTATGGAGAACTAATTTCCCTTTGGAGTTTGTTTAATCAAGGAAGCCTTTTATGTATTTCGTGAGATTCTGGTAACTTTTCTATCCCTTGGTTAATATCAAAACTCTTGTTTTTATTTATATGATTATCAATTGATTTCTCTTGGTGCGCAACTTGTTGAATTTGATTGATATTCTACTGTTTGGATTAGGTTTGATTGTTGTCTGTGCAATCTTATTTATCCTTGAAACAACTCTTTTCTAGGACCGTGGACTAGAATTGAGAAAGAGTGTTTGATTGTTATTTTATGCATGAGACTCGTAGCTTGATTGCATGAACTAATATCCTTCTATCCTTAATATTTTGTATGATTTGAATTAAGCGTTCTTGTTCATATCATCATTTCGCTTGGACCGTGGACAAGCGGAAATCTTTTATAAGGATCGAAATTAACCTGGGAATTAATAGAAAAGTGGATGAATTGATGATCGAATGATTAAAAAGGTGGAATTGATTGAATAAAATCTACTTTCTTCCAATTGATTTAATCCCCAATAATATTTGTTTGTTTGTTTATTTGCCTGAACTCCCAAAACCCCTGTCTTTGCTCTTTGCTGATTAATCAGAATTCCGATTCTCTTGGGTTCGACCCCTTGCTTGCTTACTATACTAGTTAGTAGTTTAGGGTTGTTTATTTTTGATCTTGGCAACAACGATTTTAGCCGAGTCAGGGAATTGGGTCGTGTTTCGTTCCAACTCGTGGGATTAGACAAGGGGATCCATTATCACCCTACATCTTTGTTCTTTGAATGGAGAGGTTGGGTCATATTATTGATGAAGCTGTTGCAAGTGGAGCGTAAAGTCGATTCAACAAAGCGTCTTTGGACTTTATTTGACTCATCTATTTTTTTGCGGATGACTTAGAGTTATTTGTTGAATCTTCCATCGATCAGATTCAAGTTATTCGGTTCTACCTTGATAAATTTTGCCAAGCGTTGGGGTAAAAAACGACCATTCACAAATCAAGGGTGTTTTTTTCAAATAGCACGCTTGTTGACATTGTGGACTCCATCGCATCAAAGAGCGAGATTCCTGTCACAGAGGACTTGGGAAGATATCTTGGAGTGAACTGATAGGCTTGCAAGCACTGTTCTAAAAATCCCTTCTAGGCCCCGCCTAGGCGCTTGAATGTCCTAGCCCACCTAGCCATCTAGACCGCCTAGGCACCCGCCTAGGATTGCCTATGTCACCGTTCAGGCCGTTTAGGTGCTAGGTGGTCCCTCTCCGCCCAGTGTCCACCTAGCGTTTTTTTGAACATTGCTTGCAAGTGCACTGTACTATCGAAGTATTATAAAAGATATTGAATCCAAGGGAGCACTCTTTTATCACAAATTTCACACAAACTAGTAATCTAGACCACAAACAATTGAATGGGATTTGGAATTTTTTTAATTAAAACAAATACAAAAGCAAGATCTAAAACTAGGAAAGACTAGAAAAGAGTTTTGGTTGTTAGAACGATGAGAGGCTGGGATTGGGTTTACCACAATGGAACTATATAATGTCAAGCAAAAATATCTCTAAGGTTTGCAAGCAATGGTCTACCATGGTCAATTGTCCTAAAATATCTCCAATCCTCTTTCAAGACAAAGAAAAGCTACTTTAATCTAGCTTAATTCCTACTTTCGTGGTAATTAATCCTAGATTAAGTGCATTAAACACAAAGACAATTATAAATAACCACTAGAAAATTAGGCCTACTTTCGTGGTCCTGAAATCTCTAGCGCAATTCTTGAAGGTCCAATGTCAAATATCATCTTTCAATACATACTCAACATCCAAAATATGAGAAAATACTAGCTATGCATTTTCACAAACACTTGGTGTGCAAGAATTGAGTAGTAAACTAAAACTCATTCAACCAAAGAGAAATCTTCACCAATACATCACATAATCACCATTGGGCTACCCTCAATCCCAATACAAGCAACTACTCACTCATTAATTGGCAAAAAAAAAAATTGGCATAAGAAATCAATCCAACAATCACACAAATGGAAATATTGAAAGGCAAAATAAGAAATAAGATAAATGGATAAGAGACGCTTATCATTCAAATCAAATCTTGATTCTTCATTCATCCATGTGAAACAAGTTGGGGTTGAGTTTCTTTTATAATTTCTCCAAGTACAAGATAGCTCAAACAAACCCCCAAAATGGGATTTTGAATCTAGATCTACTACTAAACTAGCTAAAATCTAAAAAAAGAAAATATAAATCTAAGAGAGATTAGAGGATGAAATGCGAGAGATAAAGTCTTCTAAAATTGGGCCTTATTTCACTAGTTGATGGAAAGTTGTTTTTGGGTGAAAGTTATTTTTTGTGTCTCAAAAAACGTAAAAAGTAGAGAGGAGTGCGCGAACTTCAAGACCGTTAAAAGTAGTTTTTAGAGAGAAAGTGGTTTTTGGGGAGAAGTAGAACAAGTCCATGCCATGACAAAAACAGCATGTCCATGCCATGCCAAAAGGTGGGAGAAATACAAACCTAAGGAGATATGTTGAAACTACATGCCCATGCCATGCCAAAAACAACATGTAGGTATAGTGCATTTGGCTCTTGGCATGGGCATGCCGAGTGGCACGAGCACCTAATGTAATATCCTATGAAGACATCTTGACAATTTTTGATTGGATATGAGTGCATACTTAACTTGTATGGCTTGTGTAACTCATTCTTCTCCATTAAATTTTCAAGTTGAATCCCTTGGGTTCTTCTTTGCTTGAATTGAAGTCCATTTAATCCTAGAAGAATCCAAATTCTTGCACCTACAAAACCAAAAGCAAACGAGAGCAAATATCCGAACAAACAACTATAATCATGCTAAAATGATCATGCAATTGTATGTTTTATGCACAAACGTGGGAATTAATCAAGTCAAAAGGTGTTATAAACACATGCTATCATGAACCTGGCCAAAGGAAGAGTGGGAAAAAAATCTGTTCAAGCACATTTTTGAAAGGGTGAACCAAAAATTGACGGGTTGGAGGGCGAAGTATCTTTCCATGGCCGAAAGAGTCACACTTGCTAAGTTGGTTATCGAGAGTGTTTCGTATTATGCAATGCAAACTGCAGAAATTCCCCTTCACATTTGTGATGCTATTGAACAAAAATCGGGGATCTTTATTTGGGGCTCATCGAAAGAGAAGAGGAAAATCCATCTCCTTAGTTGGGATAAAATTAAAGAACCGAAAGAAGTAGGAGGCTTAGGCATGAAGAGCATGAGGCAAGCTAATAACGGTTTCATGACTAAGATAGACTGGCATATGCTCAAGGAACTGGAATCCTTGTGGTCAAGGGTTGTTCGGGTGAAGTATTGCCACAATCACTATGACCAAGACATGTTCCAACAACAACCAGGCGCTTCAAACCTTTGGAAGGGGGTGATCAAGGCTAAAAGCATTCTTAATCAAGGGTTGAGATCGACAATTGGAAATGGTAGAAATACCCTTTTCTGGACCCACTTGTGGGTAACTGACATCCCACTTGAAGATATGGCACCGATTGAGATCCACGAGGTTGATTTGGCCAAAACAGTAGAGGAATACTGGTTTGATGGTGGATGGAAGTGGGAAAAATATTCCACTTTACTTCTGGAGCAAGCGCGTAGCAGGATAGCTGAGATACAACTGGTGGATGAAAAGGTAAATGATAATTTCTTTTGGAAAGGCGCCAGTAATGGAGAATTCTCAATTGGCTCAGCTATTGCACTTATTCGACAAAGCTCGGAACAAAATAATGATACCAATTGGAAGAAAATCTGGAAGATCGAGGCTCCGGAACGAGTAAAGATGTTCATTTGGATGGTTGCTCATGACTGCATTCTTTCTAATGTTCAACGAGTCTGTCGTAGACTCACGACGAACCCCTCGTGCAGCACGGCGATAGCTGAAAATGCACTATAAATTGTCTAGGATTGCAATGAAGCTAAGAAGGTTTGGACCAATTTTCTTATGTTACGAGGGCCCCTAATTTCTTTAATGAGGATTTGCAAGGGTGGCAATCTGAGCCAATCAGGTAAATGGCTTTCCATTTTCTCCACATGTGTGTGGTGGATATGGCGATGGAGAAATGTACACATTTTCGGCGACGATAGCAAAATCTCAAGCGCCAAATTTGAATTTATACAACAACGGGCTAATGAATTCAAGACGGTTAAGAGAGTGCAAGAGATCCAAGGGAATGTTAATGGCTCTCCTAGTCGGGCGTTACAACAATGGGCTTGTCCTCCTCTTGGATGGTACAAGCTTAACTCTGATGGATCATTATAGAGCTGGAGAAACTGTAATAATAACATGTGGATTAATCCGCAATCATGCAGGTCAGTTTATCAAAGCTTACACAACATCAGGAATAGGAAGCTCAACTTTTCGTGCGGAACTTCTGGGTATACTCCAAAGCCTAACCATTGCTAGAGAGCTTAGGATAAGTAACCTCCAGATTGAAGTTGATGTAGCTGATGTCACTCAGTGTCTTCTCAATTCAGGAGGGCCTTCGAACAATGCTTATGCTATGGTTTCAAGATGCTGACAGGTTGGAATATGAAAATTAAGGTGATTCCTAGAGGAGCCAATAAAGCTGCAGACTGACTTGCCAAAGAGAATGTGAAATATTGGACGGAACAATTTTACTCTCTTTAATGACCCACCTAATGAGCTTAAGAAGATTTGTAATATTGATATGGGAATTTCATCTATGTAATCCTTATTCTATTTATATGAATAAAACCGAGCACTAAGGCCATCTCCAACAGTTTCTCTATAATTTTCTCCAAAATGAAGAACCAAAAGTCATATTTTTCAAATAAAATTTACTTTAACTCCAACAGATTATTCATTTTAGAGAATCTTACATTTATTAGTTCTATTTATATATAAATTTTTTATTATAAAATTTCATATGACCAATCACAAGTTTCCATGTATACACTTTCAATTAATGCATTCTCCAAATTTATTTGGAGATTTCTCTAAATATAGGGAAGACACTTTAATCTTTTAGAGAATTCTCCTTTATAGAGAATTAGATGGGGAAGCGGTTGGGGAAAAAAAGGGGTAAAATTATAGAGAATTCTCCAAATGCACAATTTTTAATAGTTTAAGGAAGCCGTTGGAGATGACCTCATGCTCTTTTATAACAAAAACAAAATAGCTGGTCAACGAGCTTATTACTTCTTTTTTTTTTGGTCAAGCGGGCCTGTCACACAAGCCAAGTTCATTCAACTGATAAACAAACAGCCCTAGGAAGGAGGAACAAGGAGCAGAACCAGAGAGAGTATAGGACGAAACGACGGACTCGGGAGAAAGATGCGAATTCTTCACTGCCAGCATATCTTCTCTGCCTCGTCAAAGTCTACAATTGCGTCTCAAAATTGATCGGTTTGAACTTGCCGTTCTCAATTGAATTTTGTTTCCTAATGTCTACGTCAACCGTGGTTCTTATTTCTCAATTGAGAATGATCCAAAATTTCACTTTTTTTTGCCACTGGCGCCTGGCTGAGAATTTCCGGCCGTCGGTGGGGGTGGCCGCCCCCCGCTCCCCCACCTGCCTCCGCCACTAATTACATAGATAGATTACTTTGCTAGGGGTTCAATGTTTAATTCTCTCCTTGCATGATAGTTAGTGCTTTTTCTTTTGTGCTAGAGGGTGTATAAAACAAGATAAGAGAAGAGAGCGGTAAGACTACTGCTGAAAGCTGACTTACTCTGTGTTTTTGAATCTGAAAATCTATAGCTGCTTGTGCTTTTTCCTAACAGTTTAATTAATTAATGATGTATTAGACTATCAGTAGAATTTGTGTTAGCTGGGAGGGTAAACATGTTCTTTCTTTGTGTTGCTGTGTAGAAGGGAAGCAATGGCTTCTGGAAATGAATATTAGCTTCTTGTGTCCACATTGGTTGCAAAAACTTTGAATTTACTTGTCCCAGGCAGCAACTACTGTAAATGAAAAAAAATAAATTCTATTGCTTATTAGTTGCACTCTTTTATCATGTTGCAATTATATAAAACTTATCCTTCATTATTTGAGTCAGCTTAAGAATGAAATAAATATATGTAAACACAGTTTTATAAATAAAATTCATCGTACCAATAAGCTTACTTCATCATTTGGGCTGACGTGGAATTCTCATTCAGAATTAGTGATAATGGTGAAACTTTTAGGGCTTATATATGTAACATGCTAAATTTAACAACTTGTGAGCTGTCTACAGCTTCAGAGCTTGATACATGAAGTAGTCTTTCTTGTATTGTTGTTGAATGTCATGCCCTTTTGTTTCTTTGTATAGTGAGAGGCTGCTATTAGTGTTTTCAGTAGGTTCCGGTCTCACTTTAATTAAAAAAATTTATTTTAATTTGCTGGATAGAGTGTAAATGGAAATGAATAAGGAGTTTTACATAGCTTCTCATATTGCTTTTATCTCATAGCTGATTGATGATATTTCTTATTCAGTATCCTTATGTTCGTCCTCTAGCTGAACAAGATTCAGAGTCCTGCAGCGATTGCTTTCCGAAACACCCGTGTGGGTGAAAAATCCAGCTTAAAATATGGTATGACTCTTGTTTTTGTGTATATTTTGGTTGAGTGGTCAGGCTAACTGAAACAAGAATATGATATGGTATGAATCTTGTTTTTGTGTATATATTGGTAGTGGTCAGGCTAACTGATATAATCATATGATTTTCCCTAATGCTGTGGATTAATGAGATATTATAAACAAATTGCTCTTTTTCTACTCTCCATACTCAGTTTTTACAATGGAATGACTGATCAGCCGTCCAATGATCCGACACAACAACAATTGAACGACTTCAAATCGCACATGAGAGGCAAGAGAATTTTTTTTAGGGAGTTGGGTGCACAAGCTCAGCCCTGTTCTTCCGCCTCTTCTTCATCATCTTCAGCCATGTGCATGCATAATTCTTTGCAGAGAGGCTTTCGAGTCGCCTACAAGCGGCGAAACCCTAGATTTTTTGTTCGGAACAGGCCAAGCGATGTTGAGGCGATCACTTTTCCATTAGGGATGTCGATTGCTGTTGTTGTGGCACAGGTTTATTTTAATTTCTTCCTTATTGTTGACAATTAGTTTGCTACTTCACACACATTTCATGACTGATATATTCATTTTAATGACTAATTGACTACTGCTTCAACAGATATCTCTGTTTGTCAATTTTATTTATCTTAGTTTTAGAATCTGATGCTAACTATGCTTTATTGCATCATTTTCCATGTACTTTTGATTTATAGTTAAGAACTTGACTGTTTTACTTGTTGCCCTCAGGTTCTGGAAAACACTGATGCAACCTGGAAGGAAATGCCTGTTAATCATCTATCAATGGTAATCCAGTTAATTTTCCAAGTTCTTAGATGTGTACAAACTCATTACTTCCTATATGGCTTCTTCAGGCAGTAGGAAAGAATGCTCAACTGAAACCACTAAGCATTGCACTTCCAATGGGCTTTTATTGGTGAATGGCAATTAGTTGTCATGTTTGATTCCCCCTCCCTCTATGTATCGAAGGAGAAAACATTTTGCTATGAAGCTGTGTGAATGTGATGGTGTATACCACCTCATTTAGATCAATTGCTGCAAATATTATGATTACAAATACGAATGCAAAATGCTAGTTATTGATAGATTTTCTGAATTATACTTTCTTCACAGATCTGCTGTTCTGCCGTGAGAGAAGCTTTATTTAATGTGAGTCGAACCTTGACTCTGGCTAGTTCATTTCTCCTTTCTTGATGCTAAATATGCAGATGTAACATCTCATTTTATGGCCAGGTTTTTGGTGATAAATTCGAGCCTTTTGCAAGTAATTTTGAGAAAGCATTTGACAGCACCTTGAAAACTCTAAGATTGGTTAAAGGTTCATCAGTGGAGAACCTGAAAGACCGTTCGAACAATTTCATATTTAAGGATAATAGTACAGGAATGACTCCAATATTAAGAAAATGTTCTTGGAGGAGTTTTAATGACAACGTCTGCCAAAAAGAGTCAAGGAGATTTGACACTAATGATTGCCGAACAGAATCATTGAATCCTATTGTTGCCTCTCAAGAAGAATCAAGCATTGGTGAAGATATACAAGAGAACCAGCCAACATTTACCCGGGAGCTCTCTTTGCATGCCTCGATTGATCGAGAACTTTTTTGTGATTCAAGACCTTACTCAAGGAATAATTCAATGATCAGTACTTTTGAGAAATCGGTTGTGGAGCAAACCCGTGCAAACGATCTTAAGGCTTTTGAGATTGGCCTGACTATGAAAAAGTTGCACCTGAAAGAGACTCAGCTGACTCTCAATTCCGACTCAAACTTTCTCCAGAGGTGCAAGTTATCCATGGGAATCTCAAAGGCGTCTTTTCAAGCCGAGAAGTATAAGACTCAAATGGAAGACACAAGACACGCTGAGCTGATCAGGAATTGTATAGACTGTCTGGTTGCTGGTTTATTTATTATGTCGTCTCTCATTATTTATGGAACTTATGTTTATTCATACAAAAGGATCATGGCAGCTACTTCATCCTGCAATCGCTCCACGGTAAGATGATCCTCAACCCTGACACTGAGTATCACTAAAAAGCAATTAGAAAAGAAAAATAAGAAATTTGCATGACCCAATAATATGCATGAGTTTTTGTCTGGAAAAGACAGCAACACATTGATTCTTGCATAGATTTTGATTATCCATGACTTAAGAATCAGTTTCCCAAGCATCTCCTTTTTGGAACTTCATTGATGAATGATTGATGACAGATAACAGTGTTCTTTTGTTACAGGAGTCGAATTCCTGGTGGGGTATACCGAAGCCAATGGCATCCTTCAATTCAGGGTTGCAGACATTAAGGTGCCAAGTTCAAGTGATTAGTCGGATGCTATTTGGTATTTTAATAATTCTGGCAATTGGGTATTCAATTTTCCAACGAGCATCAACTCCTAAACAAACAATGCCGGTGACTTTCATACTTCTGCTGCTCGGAGTCTGCTGTGGTGTTGTTGGGAAGTTTTGCATTGACACTTTAGGAGGAAGCGGTTACAACTGGCTCATGTACTGGGAAATGCTCTGCTCATTGCATTTCTTTGTGCACATGTTCACTTCTTTCGTCTTTGCCTTGCTTTATGGGCCCATTAAGGTTTCTCAAGGAATGGAAGGGCGTGTCATGTTTCCATACTGGATGAGGCGTGTTCTGTTTTACATGTTAGTTCTTCTGGTTCTGCCAATGCTCAGCGGTCTCATTCCTTTTGCAAGCCTAGGGGAATGGAAAAATCACTTCTCCTCGCTTGTGTCTAACCTACTCTTAGTTGCACAAGATGAAGATTGAAGTGCTAGCGATGAAAACTGAAAATCCTTGTTCTGGGTTAGTCTTTCGAAACTTTAAGATGCTGCCTGTAACTTGTTCAAGCATTTATTTTATATGGATAGGCAATGCGTGACATGTTGAAGAATATTGATATTCCCATTATCGCTGTGATCCCTAAAAATATTTAGTAGACTGCGGTGAAATTGAGATTTTCAATCTGGGAACTCTGCCTCCACTTTGTAAGGTTTTCTTCCATTCCATGTCTGATCTTGTGAGGAGGGAGAGATGTAAGGTTTTTTTAAATTCTATTACTTGAGAAGAACTACATGAAGAGAAAGTGCTTTGTTATATTATATGAGCATATGTCGAATTTTCTTTCTTTTTTCTTACGTAATAGGGGCATTCCAAAAAATTTACATCGAATATAGAAACTTTCAAATCTCATACATACTCTCAATTTAATTTTTAATTGTCTTTGCTTTTTATCATCGAGGATCCTATATATATGTTTGTTGACAGGATATAACTCTGGAACTTGACTTCACAATGAACATATCTATTGTGTTCATTAACATGGAAAATAATTCTGCATTGCTATTAAGATTCTACTTTTCCTTTATGTTTTGGTCGCGAGGTGTCCTTTTCTCTTTTTATCTATGAGATCATGTTGTGAATATCAGCATGGGAACAATTGCTGTGTCGTTGCTAATATATCACTCACATTCTATTGTTTTTCCATTTTATCTCCTTATTCTTTTGTTAGGCATGAAATATTATCGTGCTGATGAGGAGTTGTTGATGGAACGATGCTTAATGTAGGCTGCTCAAAGACAATTATTGTGGGCTGGATTCCTTCTTTCTTTCCCTCTTTCAATCACATTCCAGACTCTAGATCAATGAAGCAGATAGTGAACGTAACTTTGGTATGAGAGCTTCAGCCAAGCTTATCTGCTTAACTCACCCAACGTTCTACCCCTCCCACCGAAACATTGAATCCTTCATCCGCTTCAGCCTAAACCGTGATGCTTTTGTGCCAAATTTCTTTGATCAATGTGTACTCCTGTTGTGGAGAACTGAGTTCTGTACATCAGATGTTTGTTTGATGAAATTGCTTAACTGGACTTGCCCACTTGGAATATAATCATAAATGCGAATGTGCAGGTGGGATCATTAGATGTTGCTTTGAAACTTTTTGACATGATGCATGAGAGAAATGTGACTTCCTGGAGTCGTCTGATTCATGGTTTTGTTAGTTGGGGGGTGAGTACAGGGAAGCGCTCACCTTGTTTAGAGAGATGCTGGTCTTTGAGAAAGATGGTCTTGAACGGAATGGGTTTACTATGTGTAGTTGTGCTCTCAGCGTGTAGTGGTTTAGGTGCTTTGGAGCAAGGTAAGTGGGCTCAAGCTTGTATTAACAGGTATAGAGTCAAAGACTCTGACTCCTCTATTTGATATGTATGCCAAATGTGATAGCATTGAAACTGCCAATTGGGTGCTTTAAAATTTGGGTGCTAATCAAGATGTGATGGCTTGGAGGGTCATGATCTCAGGACTTGCTATGCAGGGACCAGTGAAGAATGTATTGAACTGTTTTACAAGATGTCAGATGATGGGATCTTTATGCAAGGGCAGGATGTATAGATGATGCAATGGATGCCTATGAAGCCTGATGTGCTTATATGGGGTGCTCTGTTGAGTTGGACCGGAAAGAGTCTAGACATCAAAACATGTAAAGATGGCCTAAGGAAACTCATAGAGCTAGATCCTGCAAATGCTGGTGCTTATGTGCTTCTATCGAATGTGTATACAAAAATGGGCATGTGGAAAGATGTTAGGAATTAAGAAGGTTCCTGGATGTAGTATAGTTGAGTTGGGAGGAATGTTTCGTGAATTTTACTCTTGAGAAGATTCTCACTCTGAGACACGCGAGATATATGCTAAGGTTGAAGAGATATGTGTAGGCTGAAGATGGAGGGGTTTGTGGGGGAGTAAGGAGGAGACGTTAATTGACTTGGATGAGGAAGCAAAGGAAACTTCATTATCACATCATAGTGAAAGACCAGCTGTTGCTTTTGCTTTGTTAAAGACTAACCCAGGTGCAACGATACGTGCTATCAAGAATCTCAGGATATGTTTAGATTTTCACGAGGCAATGGAGATGGTTTAAAGGGTGTTTGATAGAGAGATTATCATTAGAGATTGCAATAGGTTTCACCATTTCAGATCCGGGACATGCTCTTGTAAAGATTATTGGTGATGTTCAAGATTATTACACTTCTACTGGTGAGAGATCAAAGTGGAAATTAGAAAACATAAAGTGGAGCCATTTGGATTCGGGAGGTCTTATATACATTGACTCATTGCACAGGATTGCTGAATCATGTTGATGATCAAAACATGTGTTTGGAAGTGGATATATGGTTAAGAAGGTTGACCGAGACAATGGTGAATACATTGATATTAAGTGCAGTTGATAGCGTTTTCTTCTTATGTTACATTCATATATTTGTTGGTTAGAGTATTGATCATTTATATGTCATTGGAATGTGTATAATATTGTCTGATGAAGTAATTAAACTCTTGTATATTATGGATACATTCACAGGCAAACCATGTCATGTGAATCTATGTGGGGCTGAAAGCCTGAAGAAAGAATTGCTTTTGAGGGCATCCCCAAGAGTTTCCCCATAATTTTCTTCAAAATGAAGAACCAAAAAACATATTCTCCAAAATTATTTTAGTCTAACTCCAACAGTTTTTCTATCTTAAATATTTTTATATTTAATATATATAAAAATATCCTAGAAAAAATTATAAAAGATATATCAACCAATCAAAAGTTGTCATGATAGAACTTGCAATTAATGCCTTCTCCAAATTATTTTAGAGAATTCCCCAAATATAGGGAAAGGAACTCATTTTTTTGGAGAAATCCCTATAATGGAGATTGTGATGGGGAAATTGTTGGAGTTAAAACTTGTATCATATTCTCCATATTCACACTTTTCAAGAATATAGGGAAGCTCTTGGGGATGCTCTGATGATGCGATTTATAGGGAAGCTCTTGGGGATGCTCTGATGATGCTAAATCGCAGGAAGGGGATTGATTGATTTTGCTGGTTAATTTTGGTTCAAGCTAGGCAGAGAATGTGCATATAGCTATAGAAAATACTTTGATCCAAGGCAGGCAAATCGAAAGACAATTATTTAACAAATTACAGGCACAAGTCAATTAATGCATACCCTAGATCAAGATACAGTTGATAAAATTTCTATTAGTAAGACAATCAATTAAACCAGTACAATATCGTCTAAAGATCAACGTATATATTACGAAAACTACTTGAATCTTAACAAACTAATTAAAACGTGCACAAGCTATAGCTAGCTAGAAGACCAAGACAAACTGTACGTGCTATATATAGCAAGCTAGAAGAATCGAAGACGATGGTCAAACGGATGGGTTTGCGGGTTTGTTGGATCTGCGCCTCTTTACAAGAACCAAAACCCAGGTGACGGCCTCCAACAGAACCGAGATGGAGGCGAGCACGATGAGCAGGATTGTGTATGCAAGCTTCCACTTCTTTCCGGGTTGCATAATGTGAAGCCCACCGAAGACGTTGATGATTCCGAGTACGACGATGGCGTATCCTATAGAGCGGTGGTAGATAGTCCACCAAAGCCTATACTTGCTGTCCTTCTTGGGCCTTAGGCGCATCGCGAAGATCTGATTGGTGGCGAAGCAGAAGAGGGCGATGCCGATGGAACGGTGAGTTTTGTAGACGATTCCCTTGGAGTGGGAGCCAAGCGCAAGCCCGGTGGCCCATCCAGCGACGCCGAGGGCGTAGCCGAGCATCTGGCATGAGATATGAAGGTAGAACCATGCGGGATCCGCGGACTCGAAGGCTCTCATGTATCTTGCTACGATGACTCCCAGAGGAAACAAGATCCCCCAGCTTACCCCGTTCATGATCCCATGTGCCTGTTGTACATACATAAAAACATTATACGTAAGGAATTAATTAATTAACCTAGATTACGTGTATGTCAAGTAATAGTAGTTTGATAGTACTTACGTTTCTCATGGTGGTCCAGCCGTCCGCTTTGTGAGCGCTAGTGTGAAACGACGAAGCTGCTGTCGGGCCGGCCGAAGGGCCGGAAGAGGAAGGTAAGTCCAACGTTCCCATAGAGTTCAAGATGTCGGACCCGAATGCGTGTCTCGTGGGTCTCCCACCGGTGAAGGACGGGCCCACCTGCCAAAGGTGGTTAATCTTGCCGGCAGACGACAGGCTGTGGGGCAGGGCCAGGGTGGCGTAGATCTTCATCATCCCGTCGTCGCTGGATTCGGCGCTCTTGTGGAGCACCCTTATGCCGCCGTCCAAGTCTGCCTCGAGGATGGAGCCGTAGGAGGCGATGTTGTAGGTTTTGACGGCCATGGATCCGTCGGAGTCGTTCCGGAAAGCGAGCAGGGCCTGGGCCCCGGCCATGCCGGTGCCGGTGGGGTTGATGGCCCAGGAGACCCATCCGGAGGAGGGGGCGAGGAAGGCGACGGAGAGAGTGGAATTGGCGGGAGAGTAGGTCCAGTGGAGGTAGGAATTGAGGGTGGGGAGATCGGCGCAACTGTCGTACACGACGTTGTTCGAGTGCTTCTGCGCGATGCAGGCCTGCTGGGGGGGAGATTGCGCGTGCGTCTGCGCTGGGGAGAGCAACGCTGTCAAAGACACGATCAGGATGAGGAGCAAACTCTTCTTGGACGCCATCAATCGATCAACACGGACGTACAAAGGTTGGAGAACAAGCTAGGGAACCGATCGATCGAGTACGAGTACGTACGTAATTTTAATTATCAAGAGACAAGAGTTGTTGATTCGGTGATTGTTTATATAGAGGGATTTCGGATTACCCTAGTAGATTTCTTAAACGAGTTGCGTAGGAGTAGATTTCCATATATATAATATAACAATATCTTTTGCAACAAAAGATAAATCAATAAATATTTTATACTCAGTATTAGATTTGTCGGTTAATTCTACACGGTTTATGCTTCTTTATAATTGTAAACTTTAACAAATACGGAGTAAATAACAGTCCTTTAAGGTAATTTGTAAACAGATTCCAAAAATAGGTATTTTCATATAGATATTTTGATTTTTACTTGTGGAGCTTAGTAGGAAATAAATATATTATATCTTATATGATTTTATTCTTTTATGTGTATAGCTTGAGCTCCAAGTTTGTATAAATCAATATATTGTAAACTCTTTTTCAGCAAACTAGTTTACTGTCCGCACTATACACGGGAATTACTTTTTTGGAATTAAATAAAAAAAATATAAATTATATGTGATGCAATATCTCAAGTACCACCATAATTTTTTTATATAATAATTTTTTTAATAATATCTATCTATAACTATATATTAAAGCTGTGCCTTTTCGAGCCACCAGAACGATTCTGGCCCCACCTCATATTTATAAAATTAATTTTTATTTCCAATATTTTAACTTTTTTCTTTTAAAATTTTCTTTAACTATTTAAATCTATCTTTAACATCAAACAAATATCTATTTAGAATAATAATATATTTTGAAAACTTCCTTATACAATTATTTAAAATTAAAGATAATAAATTTAAAATATCTTTAAATAAGTATAAATATCTTTTATCTTTTAACATGATGTCTTTTCACAAATTTATTTATAGATATATTTTTCTTTTGTAATAAAAAAATTAATGATAAATACTTATAATGTTTAAAAATAATTAAAATAGGTAATATCTATAACTATATATTAAAGATGTACCTTTTCGAGCCACTTGAATGATTTTACCCCCACCTCATATTTAAAAAATTAATTTTTATTTTTAATATTATAACTTCTTTCTATTAAATTCTTTTTAACTATTTAAATTTATCTCAAAAATCAAACAAATATCTATTTAGTATACTAATATTCTTTGAAAGTTTCCTTATACAAGTATTTAAAATTAAAGATAAAATATTCAAAATACCTTAAAATAAATATAAATACTTTAGCATATATCTTTGATGAATTTAAATAATAGTGATTTTCTTTTATAAAAAACTAATGATAAATATTTATAATTTTTAAAATTCTCAAAAATAGATAATAAAGTATTTATTAGATATATTGAAATATTTGATAAAAACTAAATTTACGTACATGAAAAGTAATAAAATATGGAGAATACAATATTTGATTAAAAAATTATATACATTCTATGAGCAATAAATTACTTATATTGAAGTTTATATTATATTTTTATTTGTTTATTAATATCTTATTTATAATGTCTATAAAATATCGAATCGTAGTCGTACATGGTACGACGGGTAAAACTAGTAATACTAATATGTGCATTGATCGGTTGCTAAAATTTAGTTGAGAATTTCTAGTTTTTTTAAAAATAAAATACAATAAATAGTTTTGATTTAACATGAAAAATAAATATTATTATATAAATAAAAGATAAAATAATATAAACAAGAATTTTATTAATATGAAAATATAAAGATAACTAATTTATTAGAAAAGATAAAGAAACAAGGATTAATTTAAAATAAAATGGGTCCAAAATTATGACGTGAAATAATATATATATATATATATATAATATATATATATATAGATTAACGATCAGATCTGAAATTTAAATACAATGTAATGTGTGAGCACGCTTAGGCCGTTTCATCAAGCGTATTCAATGGTCAGGATTAGTAATTTAGTAAATGGAGGGGTATTTTTGTCAATTACCCATCAAATTAGAATTCACTAACTACATGAGTCATCCCCTGCCTCTTGAACGTGCAAATTTCATTTAACCTTTTCAATCGATTCTTCCCCATACTTGTTATCTCTTGCTTTTTCTAATTTGGTTTGTTTTTTTTGTTGATTTTGGCCTTAATTTATGTCCTCTCTTCATGAATATTGATATAAATCTCTTTTTTATGGTTTCAAGTTACATTTGGGGTTTTTTCCAAATTGGGAGTTTGGTACTTCGATTTACATGTTTTCGTGTTCTCTAAACTGATTTTTATTAATTTTAATCAAAACTATGAAGATTTATGTATGTTTTGCATTGAAATCTAAAGTTTTTGATCGAAAACAAAGGTTAATGGCTTTTTTTCATCTAATCACCCGCCATGTGTTCGATAAAGTGCCCAAATGCTCAACTTAGAGCTTAAAGCATTTTTTACATACCAAAATTTCTTATTATTTTATTTATTTTTATGTCAATATTGTTGTTTCCATGTCTATTTTTAAAAAGCGTGTGACATTGTCACCATATCTCAATTGGTTAGTGTTCATAATTCATGAACCACAAGGACAAATTTTTTGAACTTAACATGCCAAAATTAGTGAATAAAGCTTTTCAAGTATGTAGGTGTGAAATTGTATAAATAGTGGATTAGTTTGAGATCTTGGTTCAATTTGTGTTTCGCTTTTTTTATGTGTCTAGAATAGTAGAATGTAGTCTTAACTTCAGGTCCAACTTCACGTAATTTTGAGCTTCGAAGATAATTTTCATGAACCTTATTGATACTGTTTATGAACCTTAGCCGTATAAATACATGAACCAACACAATACCATTTATAAATCATAACACATATTCATGTGAATTAACTTTCACGTTGACATAATTAGTATGACTTAAAAAACATGAACCAACTTAACTAGTAGGACTTAAAAGACATGAACTCCAAGATAAATATTATGAATTAAAAAGACATGAAAAATAAGACTATGATGAACCTATCTTACAAAAACATGAACCGAAAGAACAATTATCATGAACCAAAGAACATGAAACAAAATAATAACTATCATGAACTAAAAGTCATTAACCATAAGATGGACTTTGATGAACCTAAGGTTAGATAAACACGAACCAAAAGAACAATTAATTATAACAAAAAGGCATGAAACAATATTTATGAACCATAAGAAACAATATTATGAACCATAAGAAGAAATATTATGAAAAAATATTTATGACCCATAAGAAGAAATATTATGAATTATAATATAATGAAAATGTGCTTAAAAACATGAACCAACATAACTAGTATGACTTTCGAAGACATGTACTCCAAGATAAATATTATGAATTAAAAAGACATGAACTATAAAACTATTATGAACCTATCTTACAAAAACATGAACCGAAAGAACAATTACCATGAACCAAAAGACACGAAATAAAATTATAACTATTATGAATTAAAAAACATGAACCAGAAGATGAACTTTGATGAACCTAAGGTTAGATAAACATGAACCAAAAGAACAATTAGTTATAAACAAAAATGCATGAAAAAATATTTTTGAACCATAAGAAGAAATATTATGAACCTTACTTTATAAGGAAATGAACCAAAAGAACAACTCGTATAAGCCAAAAGGCATGATCGTACAAAGAATTAGCCTATGTGGGATTTGAACCCACATTTATGTGCACGTGCACATTGCTCTACCATTTGAGCTAATAGGCTACAAAATATATTATTTCTCAAGGGTCAAATGCACATTTCACTAATACAACAAGATCTAGACAAACTTACATTGAGATTTCTCCTAGGAAGACATAGTAGACAACTTCAGCAGTGGCAACATATCATCAATCATGCCTTCTATACCAAAAATGATGTCTCTCTATTTGGTGGTATTTTCATATGTGATTTCCTTTGTAAATATGTTTCTTTTTCCCCTTTTCTTGTGCGTTTTGTTCCTTTTCAGCCTAGTTCCCGTATTTCTATGAGATTCGGAGACTACGCACCTTTAATGTGTTTTGTAGGTAATTTGGCATGAATCAAGGATCGATTTGAAGGAGGGTCGAGACATGGAGAAAAGGCCAAGCTAAAGCGGGAAGGAGAGAAGCAAGCCATGAAGAAGAACAAGAGAAGCCAACGAAGAAGAAGGTGGAACGAGGTCAGGACCGAGTTGCAACCACGTCGGGCCCGACGTTGAAGTCTCCAACCTCGGACCGAGTTGCACAGTAACTCGGGCCCGAGGTCCTCCGTGTCGGTCCGAGTCGGTCACCGAACTACTTGGGCTCCAAGGCACGAATTTGTGGACTTCCACTTTTGCCCCTCATCTAATCTATAAAAGGCCCTCTTGTCTTCTAAGAAAGGGTTCCCACACACACACAAAAAAAGGGGGTTCCAAGGGAGCCAAGAGGATTCTTGGAGAGCAAGGAGGAAGGAGAGGAGAAGGAAGAGAGAGAGAGAATCGGCCAAGGGAGGAAGTCTTGATAGGTTTTGTTGGTAGATTTGCTTTGTTCTTGTGGATTTGAAAACCCTTGATTGGAATTTGTGGATTGCTTTGGATTTGAATGAAACTTTGCTTTGTTTTGAGATTGATTATGATGATTGCTTTCCCTTTTGATTTGATTGCTTTCTTTGCTTGTCACATGGAGTAGATCTCCTTGAACTTGGGTTATGGGGGAAAACCCTAGCTAGGTTTAGGCTAGAAACCCCAATTCCATAGCCTTGAGTGTTTGATCTAAGGAACCCACTCTACATAGAGCTACAATTCCTTGCGAAAGTTGGGAATCAAGGCTTGAGATTGGAAAAGTAGCGAAAGTGAACATGTGTCAATCTCAAGACCTTGCTTCGAAGGGGATTTCCCCATGGATCGAGGTGTAGATGTGGTTGGAACGAGGGCGAAAGCACTCGATCCTAGTCTGATCATCACTTATTGCCTGAATTGGGGTGGAAAAGCCTTAATCTACTAGGGAAGGAACCCAAAAGCCCAAGATCTACTTTTAAATCTTTGAGTTCGACATCCCCAGCTACCTCGGGCCCGACTTACCCAGTGTCGGTCCCGACTTCCTCTTGTCGCCAACCTCGGGCCCGACGTGACCTCAGTGTCGGTCTCGACTGTTTTCTTTGTTTTCCTTTGTTTTATGCTCTCCTTTCTAGCTTCCTAGTATCTAGGCACATCGATCGAGTAAACTTCCCGAGTGTTCGACACCCACCACGTACTACAACGGGGTCGGGTTATAAATTGTATCTCTTGACCCTCGCATCCGAGAGCGATCAAAAGATTGGCGCCGTTGCCGGGGAAGTCTAAGTGCATTGAGTGCCAATTTGGTGAGTATCTTGTGTTTTGGTAGTGATTTGGGTGAGGGAATAGCCCAAACCCTTTGTTTGTTTTTGATTTGTTTTGGTTTGTGTTTTTGTTTCATAGGTGTATGCTAGCTCATTCCTCCCGAGGAACACTTGAGCTTGAGTTTGCTAGTGATCCGGAAAGTATTCTCAAGGAAGCCCGAAGAAGGAAAAGGATGGCGAATCAAGCTCTCCATGTTGATGAGGTGTTGGCTCAACTTAGGGCCGAAATGGCTAGATTGCAACTTGAGAGGGACAATCAAGAGGAGGTGGCAAGAAGAGAACGGGAGCAACGGATGAGAGCCGAGGCTCAACTCAACGCTCTACCCCAGAATGCACGCCAATACATGCATCCGGAGTTGAGGGTACCCGAGCCGGCTATTGTGCTTCCCGAGGTTGCCAAGAATTTTGAGATCAAGACGCAATTCATCTCCCTCATCAAGCGTGATCAATTCGAGGGCCGTCCACATGAGTGTCCCATAGAGCATGTTAAACGATTTGTGGATATGTGTGAGACGATCTCTACCGACGAGGAGACATTGGAGTATGTGCTTCTAAAGGCGTTTAAATGGTCACTTGGGGGCAAGGCCACACATTGGCTCGAGAGCCAAGCTCCTAGGTCAATCACAACTTGGAAGACACTCTATGACGCTTTCTTGATGAAGTTCTTCCCGCCCTCAAAGACAACCGAGTTAAGAAGGAAGATTGCAAGCTTTCAACAAGGTCCGAATGAGCCCCTCTTCGAAGCATGGGACCGTTTCAAGGAGATGTTGCGCCAATGTCCTACTCATGGCCAACAACCATATGTGCTTCAAGACATCTTTTTCCAAGGCATCAATCCGGTAACGAAGGACAAGCTCAATCTCCACACCGATTGTGGGTTCATAGACTTGACACCGGATCAAGCTTGGGAGCTACTTGACAAGCTATCCGATTATGAGGCCATGTATGGGGTGAGTCAAGCTAGCAAGGAGGTGAAAGTTCAAGGTGAAGGTGCAAGGAAGTTATATGATCCAAAGGGAGAAGACATTGATAGGGATGTGAAGCTCCAATTCCTTGAAGGTGAAGTGAGCAAGCTTAAGATGCAAGTCCACTACTACAAGCAAAATGCTAGAGCTTGTGAGGAGTGTGGATCCTTTGCACATGCTACACAAGTTTGTCCGAATGAGAGCCAAGTGCGCTTGGCCGAGCGAATTGAGGAGGCAAACTATGTTCGAGGAAATTTCGGTGGAAGAGGCAATTTCAACAATGGTGGCAATGGCCGGTGGAACAACGGTCAAGCTCAAGGCTACAACAACAACTTCAACCAAAACGAGCCAAGGGCGCCACCACCACCATATAGACCACCGGGATTCAATGAGTTACAAACATTTGCTCAAGAGATGAGAGATGGGTTCAAGGAGATGAGGACCCAATTCAATGAGTTTGGTGCATGGAGGAGGCAAGTCGACAATCAATTTGCTCAAATTGCGACTCAAGCCCCAAGAGAGAATGGGAGACTTCCGGGCCGACCCGAGGAGAATCCTCGAGCTCAAAACAATCAAAATGAAGTCTGGGCAATTGGATTGAGAAGTGGCCGAAACCTACCCGAGCCACACGTGCCTAAGAAGAATGAAGAGAGTCGGACCAACTTACCCAGCAAGTCGGGTCCGACGTTCCCCGAAGTCGACCCAGCAAGAAGATCGACTCCTTCACCACGGACCGAGGTCGAGAGCAACTCGGGACCGACGTACACAGACCTCGATCCAACTCCTCTGTCCAGGACCGAGATTCACAACATCGAGCCCAACATGGTGCCCAAGTCGGTCCAACCAGGAAATGTTGCAAATGAAGTAGGGAAGTCCAAAGAAGATGATCCAAGCAAGATTCAAGGTGCAACAATTCTTCCATATCCCTCGAAGAAGCCAAAAGATGTTGTTGAGAACAAGTTCAAGAGGTTTCTCAAACTCTTGCAAGGCCTGAACATCTCTATCCCGTTCACCGATGCATTGAGTGAGATGCCATCTTATGCCAAGTTCTTAAAGGAGATTTTGAGCAAGAAGAGGTCCATAGTTGAAATGCAAGATGAGGTCAAGACCTTGGAGTTACCACAAAAGCTAGGAGACCCCGATCGTTTTGCTATAACCATTGGTGTGGGGTCTCAAAATTTCCAAGCCTTATGTGACCTTGGGGCAAGTGTTTCGGTGATGCCCGCTAGAATTTGGAGAAGAGCAAATTTGGGTGAAATGGAGCCGGCCGATATGTCCCTAACTATGGCCGACGGTTCCATCATCAAGGCTAAGGGAATATTGGATGACGTGCCGGTGCGAGTTGGAAAGTACTTTGTCCCCGATGATTTCATGATCTTGGACATGCATGAGGATCCCTTGGTCCCAATAATCTTAGGAAGACCATTCTTAGCTACGGCGGGGGCAAGGTTTGATGTCAAGAACGGCAAGGTTTCCTTTGAGATTGGGGAAGAGAAGGTCGATTTTCACTTCAACAAAGCTTTGAATGAGCCGGACGCCTTGGCCATCCTTAAACTTGAAGAGAGTTCCAAGAGAGAAAGTGAAGAAGTGGAAGTTGCTAGAGAGGTCGTTGTGTTAAGGAGTGATGAAAGCTTCAATGAACAAATACAAGTAAGGGAGTTGTTGGAGCAATTCAAGGATCCAAATGAGTCAACAATCAATGCTAACCCAAGAAGAGATGAAGAGTATCCTTGCTTATATCCTTTTAATGTTGGTGAAGACCACAATTCTTCCCCAAATTTTGATTCCTACATTTGCTTGAGTGATTTGAACGATGACTTAGGAGACTCCTACATTTGCCTTAGTGATTTAAAAGATGAATTGGTAGAATCTCCTAGGAATACTTTGGATAACTATGGTGTAGGAAAAGAAAAACATGATGGAGCAAGTAAGGAGGAGAAATCTCATCCGTTGGAGGAGTATGATGAGATAGGCCCGAGATCGGAGAGCCATGCCTATGTAGACCATCATTGGTGGTTTTATGGGTATGAAGGCAATGGGAATGGGCATAACAATGGCGAGCAATTCACCGTGTTTCACCCACCATAAGGTTGAGGTTAGGAAGTCAAGCTAGTGACTCTAAACGAGCGCTTCTCGGGAGGCAACCCGAGCTAGTAGCTTTCTTTTCGTAATTTTAGTTTGATTTTTCTTAGTTTAGCTTAGCTTTTCTCTAACCAATCCCTATCTAGTGTTTTGTGGATTTATGGTGTTGTGCATCCTTCAAAGTTGTGTAGGATTGGAGGTGAAATATTTAAATGGAAATATGGGAAAGAAGTTGCATGAGGATGGAGTAAAATTGGTGACCCGAATACTCCCACATCGAGCCCAGGTAAGTCGGGCCCGACATAGGGACGTCGGTCCATGAAGTCGGTCCAACTTGATTCGACTAGTTGGAATGCCAATTTTGCCCTTGACCTAATTTGTCCCTCTCCCCCATTAAATACTATCCCCCACCTACCTACCATCTTCATATCAACTACCATTCCCAAAATACAAACCCTCTCCCTCAAAAACTCTCAAAGTCGGCCGCCCCTACCCTCACCATACTCGATCCACATCCTCCCCACTTCATCTCGTTCCAACCACAAAAAGGCCTCCCAAACCCGAATCCAAGTAGAAATCTCGAGTTCAATAAAGTCCTTCGTCCCCCATCTAGATCTAGATCTAGGAAATTTGAGTTCTAAGTTGCCTATTTGTTTAAAAGTTCAATACTCTTCGAATCAGGTATGTGTTACTCGATCTCTACTTATTTCTTTGAAAATTTTGTGCGTTCATTGCGTAGATTGAGTAATGCCATGTTTGATTGAGAGCTTGAGCTTGAGCATCAATGGTGGATTTGCATGATTTGTGAAATTGAGCTTTAAAGTTGTTTATGCATGCTTAGATCCATTTAGAACTTCGATTAGGGATGGTTGATGGTTGAATTTGAAATTTAAGTGCATGATAGAGTGATTTGGGTTGATTTGAGGCTAGAAGTCGAAGCATGAACTAGGTCGAGATCGACGTGCCCAGGAGAGTCGGGCCCGAGGTGTGGAAGTCGGTCCAACATGTCGGATCGAGGTTGAGTAAGTCGGGCCCGACATAGGCTGGAAGTCGATCCTTGTTGTTTTTGCTCTCTTCTTGTGATATCATGTGGATTCATGTGTTTAATTGTTGGCTATAGCCTAATCATGATGTAGAATGATCATTTGCTTAGCTATTGTTAGAAGATGTCCATGATGATTTATGTTGGATTGAGATGCATGTGAGTCTAGAGACTAAGTATGGGGTTCCCTTTGTGTTGAAATGTTGTTGTGTGTTGATGAGTGCTTTTGTTGAGTTGTATGGAGTTTATCTTGGATCCTTTTGTTTGGTTGGATGTGTGTAGGTACCATGGAGACAAGAGCTTCATCCTCTCATGTGGAAAGGCCAAGGAAGAAGTCCAAGAAGACGAGGAAAGAGCCGAAGTTGGATGATGTCTATTTGGAGGATGATGAGCAAGTGGAGAATTATGAAAGATATATGGCGCTTGAGCACCACACGAGGTGGCTTAATTGGGAAGCCGTGAGGAAGATGGACATGGATCAAGCCCTTCCAAGATGCTACTCCCACATCGGTCTTAATGGGATGCTAAGGTGGGACAACACTCACTACCCCGCCCTCACCTCGGAATTCATGGCCACATTCGTGTGCACTTATGATAATGTGGAGGATGAGGAAGGGGCGCACACTTTCCGATTGGGCAACGAGGACCACAATATCACTCTTAGGGATTTGGCTACCTACTTCGGGTTTCCATGCCCAAGAGAAGAGGCCGACGTCAACAATGAGAAGGTAAACCAAGTGTGGCGTCATGTGGCCGGGAAGAGTGAGATGAGAAAGGGCGCATCCACAACCGAGATTGCTAGCCCTCTTTTTCGGGTCATGGTGCGAGTCTTGGGGTGTGCAATCTATGCTCGTCATGAGTTGAGCAAGCCGATGAAGGAGGAGATCATGTTGCTCCATGAGATGCTTTTCAACACCGAGAAGCCCATGAACCTTGCATGGGAGTGGGTCAAGATGGTGCGGGACTTCCAAAGCTCCTCTTGGATCTACTTTGGCGGGATGATAGCAAGGCTCGCCATGCGTCTAGGAGTTGATCTTGACAAGTATTCTCCGGCTCCGAATGGTGTTGAGTTCATGAACATGAAGTATTTCAAGAAGGCCAACATCATCAAGGAGAAGCTCTACATGATTTCCTTGGCCCCTCATTCAAACTATGATGGTGTGTCGATCCGGTTAGTGCACAACCTCTATGATCTTTCTCGGTATCAAAATTGGTACCAAGTGTGGGCCGGCAAGCCACACTCATTTGGTGACCCCGAAGGTGCAAGAGAAGGGCGGCGACAACAATCTCAACACATTCGGTTTACCTCCCCTCCATCTACACCGGATTCCGACCAAGACAACTTCGTGTTTGCACCTCGTGGGGAGGACATGGATGTCGATCAAGGGCAAAGTGAAGAAGATGAGCGCCTCCAAGGCTTGATGGCCGACCTCCGAGCCACGCACCATGCTCCAACACTGGCGGACCGAGGTACACACCAAGTCGGGCCCGACTTCCCTCAACGTCGGTCCAGTTCATTCCATGGTGGTGAGGTCCCGAGGCATTATGAACGTGGAGAAGGGAGCGGTGCAAGGCGAGAGCAATTCCAAGGTGGCAGTTATGAAGGCTATGCCCAATGGTACGGTCCGGGAATGGTGTTTCCCGAGCAACAACAACCGGTGGACATGTCCTTCTTAGCCAACCAAATGGCTCATCTCCAACTTCAACAAGTATATGTTCTCCAAGAGTTCCATCAAGTGAATCTCCAACAACAACAAATGTACCAACATCAACAACAAATGTACCAACAACAACAACAAATGCTTCAACAACAAAGTTCTTTCCAAGCTAGCCAACAAGAGATGAACCGAACCCTCGGCTACACTAGACGAGAGGTAGAGGAGCTTAGGGAGGTGGAAGACCAAAGGTGGCGGGTCCAAGATAGCTACAACACGTGGATGAGCGGGAACTTCCCTTCCCGTGAGGACCAATGGACACGCCCGGAGCCTCAACTTCAACCACCACCACAAGACTTCTACCAAGAGCAAGTGTACGAGAGGGAGCGGCAAGCAAGGCTCCAAAGAGGATGTAGACGTGACAACCCCTTCGATTGATCCTATACATGCCATTGAAGAATAAGAAATTGTGAGCTTTTCATACTCTTCTCTCTTGCTTTTAAGTTTTGATTTCCTTGTTTGATGGGGGCATCAAAATTTTAAGTATGGGGTGGGGGTAAGTGTGTTCATGATTTCACTTGTTTATGTTTGTTTGTTATTTTGAGGATATTAGATATTTGGTTTCTAGTTTGTGTTTGGGATGTTTGTTTCTTGGTTGGTGGTTTGATGAAAGACATGGATGATTGATTTGGTTTTGAATGGATGAGTCTTTGGTTTTAGAGAAATTTTTGCAAAAATCCATAAAAAAAAAAATCCATAAAAAAATTGAAAAATTGTGTTAAAAAAACAACAAAAAGATTTTGTGTTTTGTAGGTTTTGGACTAGAAATTCCCATCTTAGATTGCCAAAATAAAAGCTAATGATGATGTGAGCATGTAAATTACTTTGCATATTTTTGGATGGTTTAGCCTCTAAAATGATGTTGCTTTTGATATGATCATGATATCTTGCTTGTTTTATCGAACATGTGAGTTCTAGGATGAGTTCTTATGCAACTAGGTATGAGTGACCCTTGTGAGATTGATTTTTGGCCATTTTAGGGATGCTTGTTCATATTTGCATATCCCTCATTTTTCTTGTGTGATTAGCTCATTCATGCTTAGTAAAACTTGCTATTGCGGTATTTATCTATTTTCCAAGACCGTCATGAGAATTGTCCTAGCATGGTCACATTGATTTTGAACTTTATTCTTCTAGTCACATAAATGTTCCATATCCTACCATGAAGATAATCAATTTGTTTGTAGCCCCGTTCTAGCCTAAGCCTTTGTTTGAAACTCCTCAAAAATATTATTCCTAGCCTTATATGACTTGACCCTTATGGGATTGGACTTTAGAAGAAAGGTTGGGATTGTATTTGAAGAGTTGAGATTCTCTTGGGTTTAAGGGCAAGGAATAGTGTTATGAATCATGTGGGTAGTGCATCTTTGTTGTACAAAAATGAAAAAAAAAGAAAGAAAAGGAAGAAAGAAAATGTTGGAAATGTAAAGTGGAATGAAGCAAAGAGCTTAAGTGAAGAAAATGGTCCGACCGAGTTACAAGCAACATCGGGCCCGATGTCATAAGAAAGTCGGTCCAAATGTAGAAAGTGTTGAAAATCCAACAAAAAGCATAAGAGCAAAGATGAAGTGGAATGTTAAGTGAAATTTTGGGTTGAAAGGAAAATGTCAAGTCTTTTGGGTGAGTGTGAAAGTAATTGTGGAATTTGGTGAAGTTGGTGAGAGTTTAGGTTGTTCAATCCCCATTGTAAGCACCACAAGACCAAATAATTCCTACCTTGAGAAATACCAAAAGCCCCATTACAACCCGGCCGAATGAAACCTCTTTGAGGACCTCCATTGAGCCAAGTTCGAAATTCTTTGTGTACTTTGCATTAGGCATCTCTAGGTGGAGGAATTGGTGATATTAGCTTCAATAGTAAAGTCCTTACTTGCATGATTTTTGAGCTTGAGTGTTCATTGCTAAACCCAAACACATGATGAGTGATACACACTCACATATCCCTAAAGTGAGGCTTAGTTGCATTGACTTTATTCCTTGGAACACTTAATCATGTGTGATGATGTAATCTTGCTTGAATATCGATCACTTGTGCTTAAAATGTGTTTTCATACGAGGCTTTACTTGAAGATTATGTTTCGGTATTGCTTACATTGTTATTGCTTGAGGACAAGCAAGTTTAAGTATGGGGTATTTTGATGTCTCTCTATTTGGTGGTGTTTTCATATGTGATTTCCTTTGTAAATATGTTTCTTTTTCCCCTTTTCTTGTGCGTTTTGTTCCTTTTTAGCCTAGTTCCCGTATTTCTATGAGATTCGGAGACTACACACCTTTAATGTGTTTTGTAGGTAATTTGGCATGAATCAAGGATCGATTTGAAGGAGGGTCGAGACATGGAGCAAAGGCCGAGCTAAAGTGGGAAGGAGAGAAGCAAGCCATGAAGAAGAACAAGAGAAGCCAACGAAGAAGAAGGTGGAATGAGGTCAGGACCGAGTTACAACCACGTCGGGCCCGACGTTGAAGTCTCCAACCTCGGACCGAGTTGCACAGTAACTCGGGCCCGAGGTCCTCCGTGTCGGTCCGAGTCGGTCACCGAACTACTTGGGCTCCAAGGCACGAATTTGTGGACTTCCACTTTTGCCCCTCATCTAATCTATAAAAGGCCCTCTTGTCTTCTAAGAAAGGGTTCCCACACACACACACAAAAAGGGGGTTCCAAGGGAGCCAAGAGGATTCTTGGAGAGCAAGGAGGAAGGAGAGGAGAAGGAAGAGAGAGAGAATCGGCCAAGGGAGGAAGTCTTTATAGGTTTTGTTGGTAGATTTGCTTTGTTCTTGTGGATTTGAAAACCCTTGATTGGAATTTGTGGATTGCTTTGGATTTGAATGAAACTTTGCTTTGTTTTGAGATTGATTATGATGATTGCTTTCCCTTTTGATTTGATTGCTTTCTTTGCTTGTCACATGGAGTAGATCTCCTTGAACTTGGGTTATGGGGGAAAACCATAGCTAGGTTTAGGCTAGAAACCCCAATTCCATAGCCTTGAGTGTTTGATCTAAGGAACCCACTCTACATAGAGCTACAATTCCTTGCGAAAGTTGGGAATCAAGGCTTGAGATTGGAAAAGTAGCGAAAGTGATTATGTGTCAATCTCAAGACCTTGCTTCGAAGGGGATTTCCCCATGGATCGAGGTGTAGATGTGGTTGGAACGAGGGCGAAAGCACTCGATCCTAGTCCGATCATCACTTATTGCCTGAATTGGGGTGGAAAAGCCTTAATCTACTAGGGAAAGAACCCAAAAGCCCAAGATCTACTTTTAAATCTTTGAGTTCGACATCCCCAGTTACCTCGGGCCCGACTTACCCAGTGTCGGTCCCGACTTCCTCTTGTCGCCAACCTCGGGCCCGACGTGACCTCAGTGTCGGTCCCGACTGTTTTCTTTGTTTTCCTTTGTTTTATGCTCTCCTTTCTAGCTTCCTAGTATCTAGGCACATCGATCGAGTAGACTTCCCGAGTGTTCGACACCCACCACGTACTACAACGGGGTCGGGTTATAAATTGTATCTCTTGACCCTCGCATCCGAGAGCGATCAAAAAACATGTCATCAAAGAATCAATACCACTTCTAAATTAACCATTTTTCTGATAAGTTATGAACCACAAGCTCAAAGAATCACAATACATCAATAAGCAACCATGTTGAAAAATAAACACAAAATGAGCAATAATAATTTACCACACCAAAACCATAATTATCCCTCATGTGAGAACAATAACATCATTTCAGGTGGAGTTACCTTTGACCAAAATCCCTCATGCTACCCTAAATCTAGGAGTAAACTCTGAACTAAGTAAAAGCTCGTTGGTAAAAAAAATGGGCGATCGAAGCGCCCATGTCAAAACTGAGGAGCGCCCCAGTCGGTCACCTCGAACGACTACATGGGGCCTCGGATAGTGGAATGTTGTCGATCGAGGTGACCGACTACATGGGGCCCACACGCTATCGACAGATAGCGTGTGTTGTTTTTAAAAAATAAATAAATATGATGTCGGTCACCTTGACCGACTACAAGCTCGTTGGTCGAGGCGACCGACTATCCACCCGTTGGAATTATTTCCGAACGGGTGGATTTCGTTCTCTATATATACCCAATACCCCAAAATATTTTTACATCCGAAAATACATTTCAATCTTCTCTAAAAAAATTCACTTTCAAAATTTTATCGAAATGGCAAATTGGTTGATTACAAAATTTAATGTAAGTTAATTACTTATTTTTAAGCAATTTATTAAGTTTTTCCGTTAAATTCATACGAATCTATATTATTTTCAAATATTTCGTAATTTTACGTAGTCGTTGATGGTGGGAGGGTCAAAACCACCAGCTCCATTTGATTTAAACGAGGAGTACGTTGATGACGACGATGGAGGATATGAGGTTTCAAATGAGCACAATTACGACGCCGTTTGTAATCTAGAATCAAATCAGGTATGTAAATGTAATTTTATGAAGTTTAGAAATTAAGATAAAAAATTATAATTGGTTTTTATTATTATTATAGGTTATTCAGTTTCTAGATTTTTCTAGTTATTTTGCAAATAATTGTGAGCTGGAGGAACGAGATCCTATGATAGAGTGGGCCCGTAAGATAGGGAGGGAGTTAAATATTGTACTCACCATCAAAAACTCATGGCCGACAAAGATTAGTTTGTGATGTGTATAAGGTGGTGAGTACAAAGCGGGAAAAAAGGCATACCGCGTAAAATGGTTAAGAATTTAGGTGTCGGTGATGAGCTTAAACCTCGCCCTCGTACTAGAAAGAAGGGTTTCCCATTCGAGTTGATAGGTTGGAGGGACAGAAAGACCCAGAAGTGGCACTTAAGGGTGGAATGTGGTAACCACAGACCTTTCCACCAGTCTAGAGGGCTATCCGTTTGCGGGCCGACTGACTAAGGATGAAAAGATTGATGCAAGAAATATGGCTTTTGCAGATATAGAACCTAGGAAATCCATGACATTCCTATTGGATAAGTACCTAGATATGACCACATCAATGAAGCAGTTGTATGATTTTCGATACGAAGTGTTTAAAAAGGAGATGAACGGAAGGGGGGTGAGCGAATTTGCGATTCATTTCTTAAGAGTCTAATAAATACTATGTCAACTATCGAACTGCGAAGGGTAGCCGTAAGGTACTAGACATCTTCTTTGCCCATCCGAAGTCGATCCAGTTGCTGAAGTTGTTCCCTTACGTCGTTGTGATGGACTCGACGTACAAAACAAACATGTAAGTCTTTTCATTACCTATGATGTAGTAGTAGATTGAAGTACACGCACTAAATCTCATTGAATTGACATTGTAGGTACAACATGCCTTTGTGCGAAATGGTTGGATTTACATGCACCAGGAAGATTTTTTGTATTTCTTTTGCGTTAATGACAAGGGAGATTCAAGACCACTACGAATGGGTGTTATTCCAATTGAGAGAGGTCTATAAGCTGGTTGGAAGAGAGCCAGAAGCCATACTGACCGATCGGGATATGGCTGAGATGAATGCTGTCGATATCTTATTTCCCAAAGCCGAACATATGCTTTGTTGGGTGCACATCCAACGCAACTGTAGGGCATACGCGTTGGGAAATGGGTTTTCGGATAAGTCGGCAGACTTTTTTGCGAACAAAGCGTGGGAGCTATTTTGTTCGACGATCACGTGGGAGTACGAGACACGACTCCAATTGGTAAAAGAAGCCGTGGAGCTAATTTTTTTTACATATCTCCAGAAAACCTGGCTCACCCCTTAGCGCGATCGGATTATGAGGGCATTCACCAACCACCGCTTCAACCTTTTTACGAGGACCACAAATAGGTAACAATAAGTTATTTTTGCCACTCATTCCAATTTACAAATTTGGGTTTTAATTTCCAAATTTTTACAAAATTGGGTTTTAATTTCCAAATTTTTGTAGGGTCGAGTCACAACACTCCACGCTGAAGGAAGATACACAACGCGGTCAGAATCCAAATTATAACCGTACATGGGAAGATGGAGATGGATCGCACCACTATTCCACTTGCCATCTATCACATGGCCGAACCGCTCTGAACGGTATTCTCTCTCCTCCCAACGAAGGTATCCAACAGTTGTATAGGTCATTTGTTTGATCATATTAGTGCCCCTCTTAGTCCGGTATGCGACGATCAATGGTGGACAACTGCCCGTGGGCTCCCGTGCCCTCACCAAGTCCGTCAATGCATCGACCAATGTATGCCTATTGAGCTTTCAATGATCCATCCTTTTTGGAAGCAATTATTATGGGAAGGCCTTCCGATGACATCGCCCGAGGATGATTGCATAGAAGATGACGATGCTGAATGGGAGAAGATGATAACAGACTACAATGCAGGCACGATGCCCAAACGGGTGCAACGTGAGGTGATCCGCGATTATCGTAAGCACAAGGATACTAGCACATTGGAGGAACCCGATGGTGAAAAGAAGAAGGGAAGACCTAGGAAGAAATCGAAGGTTCAAGCAAGAGAGTTGATTAGATTGGAGCATCTAACCTCCCCAGCGCAAAAGGGCTGTAAAAGGTGCTGATTCTATGCCAGGGACAACATTTACATCGATCCCAACAATTGATGAACAAGAGGAAGATGTCGAGACTGAGGAAGATACAGACCCGATTTTTCCTCCCACGTCGGGAATGGGGTATATTCCACCCAAGCCCCCCTCTCACTAGCGACTTTGGAGGATTAGATCTCATACATCATGTACCTCCTTTCATGATCTCATACATCGCCACTGCGCATGATGTTCCAAGAGACAGTCATTGTGGATATAGGGCGCTCGCTTCTCAAATGGGGTGGAATGCGAATGATGGACGACAGCATATGCGACGGGAGCTTGTCCAGGAGCTGATCACATTAGGCGGGGTATGTCACACACATGTTTCCCGATCACAGGAGCTGAAGGCGTTTATAACTCTCTTTGGGACAAGGTTGCATGTATTGCTTTCCTTGGGAACCACTATGTTCCGGTAATTCAATATCCTCATTGTTGATAAATATTGTTTTTTTGATTTAGGACACTTAATAATTGTGTGTTTTGTTTAATATTGTAGGTTATATTGCACGATGATTCTCCAATGCCCCCGGTAGTTATGTGGACGAACTGTCGTGATCCATCAGTGGGCGGATAAGTTTCCCAACAGATCACACAAATACCCTAAAGCTATCAAATCTGGGTTTCCTTCATTTTCTATCATGCTAAACATGATCTCCTTCCAACGTTTGATGTTTATGCAGCCTTTGCTCACTAAATTCTTCATTTCAGGAGGACTAACGTCGTATGCACCACTGATATACTGCTTTATTCATTCTTCGGAGTACGTTGAAACAGCCTTCATCCCGTTGATCGGTAGGCCCAAAATGTACTGGACATCATGGAGGGTGATTGATATTTCTTCCCAAGGAAAAAGAAAATTGTTTGTTTCTGGGTGCCATCTTTCGACAAAATCCTGAACCATTGCTTCATCCATTTGTTTGAACCTCCAACGTTGTAGGTGCAATAATCCGCTACGCTGAGCACGGGCGACCCACGCACCTCCAACCGTCAACTTTTGGTTCCAATCCTTAAGCTTCCCTCGCGTATGCACTCTCAAGGGTTTTTCAGTAGTATACTGAAACATTATTATCAAAATTATTAAGTAGTATTATTCATGCGTACATATAAGGTAAATTAATTAAACGTTCTTACCGTTGGATCTTCCCATAAGAGCTTCACTATATGCGTCTCGTAACTGACCAACAAACTAGTATCGATTGGTCCGCCGCCATATCCATCTTGGGTGTTGGGAGGGTCTGGTGGAGGTTGGGAATATGAAGTCCCGTCATGAGACTCGGCTTGTAAATAAGGTTGGGATGGTGGAGGATGGGAATAAGAAGTCCCCGCCTGATTCTCAGCTTGGAAATAAGGACTCAAGGGAGTAAAAGAAATTGTATCTTGAATCCAAGTATCACCCTGTGGGCCAGTCTGTATGTCGGTCCGGGGAGTGAGAGCATTATCGAATTCAGTATACAAATTCCTAGTGGGGCTTAGGTTGGTGCTGTGTGGGGTGTGTTGGGAAGTGGATGACCCCCACAAATTCTGATAGTCGGGGGTTGTATATTGGGTGGACGAATGGTTAGGTGGAAATGGTGATCCAGTAAAATCGTGTGGTGGTCGGGGTTCGTACCCCTAGACGCATACCACTCCATATATCGGGGATCGCTCGTATGCATCTCTACATAAATAATGTATGACCACTATCATATGTAATGTATTAAATACTATAATTACTTATCAAATAAAATTACTATGAGATCAAATTAAAAAATCTAATATGAATAATAAATTAAATTAAAATACTAACAAATAAAATTAAGATAATTCTAAAGTATTATTATAAAATAAGATCCAACTAAACTTGATGATTCAAAACGTAAATTATGAATTTACATACCTAAAAACCCTCCCCTAAGTGGCGTAGCTACTTGATTTGTGATGTCGAACTCGAACGCATTTGGAGCGGTTGGTTGGACTGGTACCTCCTCTTGCTCTACATTGGCTTGTATATCCTCAACATTCGCCCCTTCATTCAAATCTATTTGCGACGATTGCCCATGTGAAGATTTTGAACGATTTTTGCTCTTAGATTTGCCTAACCCGAAAGACCACCCTTTTCTCATTCTCACACTTTTTTTTCTCTCGATTGCAATTTTTTTAGCACTTGGTATGTTCAATTGAGGGCTTTATATAGCCCTTAACCAACGGCTCTTGGTTTTTTAAGAAAAAAACCCTAATGTAGTCGGTCACCTCGACCGACTACATTGGGCCCCACACGCTATCTGCAATTGCAGATAGCGTGTGGTGTTAATTAAAAGAATATATATATATAGTCGGTCACCTCGACCGACTACAATTTCGTCGGTCGAGGCGACCGACTAATTCTGACTTGGGCACCCCGTATTGGCCAAAAAAATCATGTGTTGACCATCTAATGAAATAAAACACATACTTAAGACATCTTTAGAATAACCAATCAAGGCAACAATAAAAAAAATATTTACAATTACTTCTACATGAGTCATATGTAGCCTATATCCTTTAAAAATCCTCGTCGAACAAGTTGGCTAGATAATGATCATCAGCCAGAGAAGGACGATGAAATAAGGAATTTCAATGGATTACCAGAATTAGAGAAGGACGATGAAACTCGGAGTTGGAGAGAGATTGAGAGAGTTTATCCCAGATGCCTAGCGAAGTCCAGGAAACGGCAAAGTCCAGGAGAGCGAGAGACGGGGTCAGGAGAGTTGTAAGAGTCTAGGGTTTTTTTTTAGGTTGAGAGCGTTCTTTTTCATTCATTAGTGTTCAGAGTAGTTTAGGTATGGCATAAAAAAATAACCCTATATTTACCCGACCCTGCCACTCTAAATGAACCTAGTATTTTTTTTTAAAATTTTTCTTGGACCCATTGTGTTAATCTTGTACATCCGTTTACAGATCCAACACATCTCGTTTTCTCTCATCTCACATCCTATGGAAATTAGGCACCCGAGCCCCACTGTATATATATTGTCAAAATATCATAGATTAAATTATAAAAAATAAAAAAGAGATAAAATATAAATGAAATGAAAAGATATATATTTTTCATATTAAAGAGATAATCTGTAAAGAAAACTAATGATAATTTAATGAATAAGAATGAATTTAATATGAGAGTTAAAGATAATTTATTTATTAAAAAAGGTTAAAATATAATTAATTTAGTGTGAGACAGGGACGTAATCATTCTAATAGCTCGAAGTGTTACATCTTTATTATATACTAGTTATACTCGTCATACTATTGATAGCTTGCATATAGGAGTAGTTTAGATGCATGTTTTATAAATGTTTTAGCTAGTTTTAGGTTGGTTTTTATGTAGATTTTAGGTTTTTGTGTTGTCGGGTAGTTTGCGCTTGTTTGCAAAGTTTTCCAGGTTTTTAGGTTCAGGAGCAACAGCGGGGCGAGAGTTGGATTGACCATGGAGGTGGTGGATGACTTGAAGAGGCTAGGAGATGCTAGAATGAAGATTGAAGGAGTAGAAATGAAGAGCCAAGACAAGAACAAAATCTCGGGATCAACCTGAGCAATGCAAAGCTGCGCAATCCAAACTGAAGGACAATTGCGCTGGATCACACAATGCGCGGCCGCGCTTTTGGGCAAACCGAGCAATCGGTGTTTTCACGCGGACATCATTTTGGGCCGAAAGTTTGGGCTTGGTTCTTGGTTTTGGGGCTTATATCATGCGAGTAATATGTTCAAGATAGAGTTATTGAGGGTTGTTTTTAGAGACATATATATATATATATACTTTAGGTTAGTTTATTTTCTCATAACTTGGATAAACTTTTGGAGGCTAGGGTTTTTCTCTCTTAAGGCGAACTTTAAACCTTTATAAGTTTGTTCTTAATTTTAATTATGCATTGCTAAATTCCATTGTGTTTGGCTAGTTATTGAAGTCATGATTTGTATATAGTTGTGAGATTTGATTGATTCTCAACAAACTTGAATAGAGTTTATTCCCTGTGCTTAATTGAATCTAAACTAGGATTTTATTAGATTGATCACCTAATTGAATTTCTAGTTATAACTGAATCTGATTAATAACCGATTGGAGTTAATTCGATCAAGAGTATACTTTAATCAATTAGTACCGGTTGGACTAGTTGGTTGAAGAAGGGAATTAATTCACGAGTCACTTAGATGTCTGGTTGCTCTAAGTGTTTGTTTCTATTGATAACTTGAATCGTCATGCTGTTATTTAATTGAATCTAGAAGTTCTTCTAGGTTGTTATCTAATTAGGGTTGTTAGACTGGTAGTTCTATCAACTAAATATGAAGTTTGAGTTTTAATCCTTAGTAGGGTTATAATCCACAATAGATTATTCAAGTGATAAGAGAATCAAGAGAATCAATGATCAATAAAGCAATATCATGATGGATTTAACAAGTTGAACACGTTTGTCTTTCATATATTTAAATCATCTTTGCATTCATATTTATTTCTATTCTTGCATAGTAGTTTAGATAATTATTCTAAAAATCCCCCTTTGGTTACTTAGCATACAATTAATAATACAAATACACAAGTCCTTGTGGGATCGACTCTTACTTGTCGCTTTACTGAGTTGGTTAAGTTAAGGTTTCTTTGATAGGTATTAACGATCACTGAAAATACCTCATCAACCATGCACGACTATATGAATTTAATACTTAATTTATTTAATGAATAGGACTTTGATTTAATCTAAAAATAAAAATAACTTATTTATGAGAAAAAAAACTTATATAATATTTTACAATTGTCATGTGAAACGGAGCCAAAATCATGATTTCGATGGCTTAATGATAATTTATTTATGGAAAAATATAAATATAAATTATTTTAATTTGAATCATTTAATTTTAAAAATATTATAAGAAAATAGATAAAAAGGTAAAAATAATGTAAATTCTTATAATTTTTTTTTATCAAATTCAATTGCATAAAAATATTTTGAATAAAAATTAAAAAGATAATTAATAGGAAATGATGAAAAATATGAATAAATATTGAATTTTTAAAAGATAAAAAATATTCTATATTTACATAAATAAGTCAAAAAGGAAATTAAGGAACAAATAATTTTTTTTTTATCAAAATTCAATCTTGGAAAGTAATCATCTAGATATTGAAAATTCTAATTTTTTTTGTTAAAATTTGATTTTATATAAAAAATTTACATAAATGGTTAACAAGATAAAGATAAAATAAGTTTCCTTATTTTTAATAAAATTCGAATTAAATTGGTTCCCATAAATATAAGAAATTCAATTGAAAAGGCTAAATTAATATAAATTAAATTAATTTTTAAATATATGGTGGGACTAGAATTAATGTGGTGGCTCGAAAATGTACAACTTTAATATATAGTTATTAGATAGTTATTGATTATTGATAAAACAAAATAAAATTATGGAAAAGATGATATAAGTTTTTATCAAAATTCAATTTAGGCAAGTAATCAAGATATTGTAAACTTTTACTTTTTATCAAAATTTGATTTTGGAAAAATATTTTACATAATTGGATAAAAAGATAAAAAATAATATAATTTTTATCAAAATTTTACTTTTTAAATTTGTTTGAGATAAGTAGATAGAAATGAATTTAATTGAAAAAACTAAAGTAACATTAATAAAATTTGATTTTTTAAATATAAGGTGGGACCAGAATCAATGCGGCAACTAAAAAAAGATACAACTTTAATATATAGTTATAGATAATATTAGAAAATTCTCAAGATCCTATTGTTTCATGGTATCACAATAAGCTTTGATCTTGTCCTCATTTTTCAAGATTTTCGCCGCCTCTCAATTTTTTTACGCTTTTGTGGTTTCATTGTTTTACGCTCTATACATATTCTTGCGATCAATACTTCTGATGAAGAGACCATTAATCTTATTGCTCTGTCCTCCTCTACAAAATGTGCCTCTCTTGATGTCACACCTCCGTTCTATCATCACCTTCAGGTCATCCGAGTCTTGCTATTTGCTCGGTGATTTTGAAAGGGAATATTTACCAAGATTGGTCCACTTTTATGCATAATGCTTTTTCACTAAGAGGAAGATGAGATTTCTTGAAGGGCAGATTCCTAAGCCCGTTGATGATTTAGATCAAATTGATGATTGGTGGAGTGTGTTGAAGGGTTTCTTGAACAAATAAATGTATATCAAGACCCCGCTGAGTACAGGGAGTCAGGTTCGTCCATGGGAATGAGAATAGTGCTGAGAGATTAGTTGATAACTACAAAAAAAGGAAAACACGAACAAAACAAGGACATGACCGAACTGGATGGGATCGTGCACGACCCTATGAGGGTCGGTACTAGGCCCGCAATTTCACACGAACACACCAAAAGCAAACAAGGGTTCGAACACGACCTTATGAGATCGAGATTGAATCAAAGTTACAAATTTTAATCAATATATAAAAAGCAAATCCCAGGGATAGGGCTACCACAACAACAATCATACATGCTTCCAAAAAGAATTCACAACTATCATACAATCTAGGTCATAGAAGAGTCAACTTTCGCAAACAATTCAAGTTATTCAATCAATTGTCGTAAATCAAACAACTTTCTATCTATCCTTCAACCTAGGAATATCAACTTTCGCAAATAATCCTATTAGAACTAATCAAGCAATCAACTTTACACTTTCGCTTTTGGGTTAATCGCAAGAATATGCCTCAACTATCGCAAAGGAATTTAGCACAAGATATATAGATATGATCTTCAAGCATTCAAATCATAAATTCACGTTTTAGACATGCATGATTGTGTTGAGTTTTCACCCAACCCTAGAATCTAAGAAAACTACTCACTCATGGCAAAAGAAGACAAGAAAAAGAAAGAAGAAGACATGATCAAACCAAATAAAATTCAAATTAAAGAAAGAAGAAATCTTACAAAAAGTCTCAAACTTGTTCTTCAAGTCTCCCTTCTAATAACCAAAAAGCGGAACCCTTAAACTAAGAGTTTAGCCCCCTTTTATAGAGAAAAAGGAGCCCTAATTAAACTAGGAAATAAGATAAAAGAACCTTCCTAAATAAAAAGATAGAATATCTCCTAAAGATCACAGAATATGGAGAAAGTCGACGCCTCGCACGACCCTAATAGGGTCATGCACGAGCCTCCTAGGGTCGGTCCTGAGGGCTTGAAATCTTTTAGGGTCGAGCTTGGCTTATGTTGGCTCGTGCACGACCTATTTTGGTCGATCTTGAGTCGTCTCAGCTCGTGCACGAACTCCTTTGGCTCGACTTCACTCCTCTTTTTGCCCTTTCTTCCTTAGCTTCTTCACTTATAGCTTGTCCACCTTCTCTTGCAATGCTACAAATTCTTCTTTTGAGCTCCAAAACGCCTACAAAAAGATATAAAAGATGCGTAGTTTCCGAATCTCAAGGAAATACGAAAACTAAAGCAAAAAGACTAAAAAACATAAAATTCTAGCACGAAAACCACTCAATCTAATCTATCTAGACACTAAAAACCTACCTAAAAAGCGGATATCAAAATACCCCATACTTAGACTTGCTTGTCCTCAAGCAATAATCATGCAAAATCAAGACCAATAACACAATCTTCAAGCATAGCCTTTGTCAAAACATTTTAAACACAAGTGAAAAAGTAGACAAGCAATTTCATCACCTATGTATGAGTCTCAAGCATAGGCAATCACAATCCAACCTCACAAGGGATTTTAATGTGTTTCACTCAACTCTCATGTGTTTAGGCTTATAAAATCAACTCTCATCTCAATCTTTATGCAACATCTACTTTATCATTGAGACTTATATCACCAATCTCTCTACCTAGAGAAGTCAAAACACATCAATCATCATAAGAACTTAGGCTCAATGAAATCTTCATAGAAGACTCCATTCGGCCGAGTTGTAATGGGGCTTGGTAAAGACAATAAGGCGTCGAGATATTTTGGCTATGTGGTGCTAATAATATCTGGGAATCAAAGACTCCTAAGAACTCTCACATTACCAAAACTCTCAAAGAGATCATATACCAAACTCTCTCTTCTTTGTGCACTTTTCTTTCACTCACCCATTAATCCAGACTTATCTTGCTTGCAAATAATAAAGAAAATTTGGCTCATGCACACTTTCACTATTAGCTCCTTTTTTTTCACTTACTTTTCCTCCCTTATGATGTTCATTTTTTTCTGTGGGAGGTCGATATTGATTTCTTTATTTCTTTCTTTTTCAACTCTTTTGGAAGTGCATTCAGGGAACCAAACTCCTTTTACATAACAAACTGCAAGACCTTTTAACTTTAAATTTTTTCCCAACCCATATTACCCCACACTTGAACCAATGCATCTCACTCAACAAAATCATCACAAACCAACACTAAGTCTTAATCCCCGGATAGGGTCAAGCTTTCATTGGCTAGGGAATAATTCTTGTGGAGCTTGAAAAAAAAAGGCTTAAGGCTCAACTTGGCTTCAAAAAGAGGATAATGTAAAGGTCGGCAAAATAGAGGATAAAAAGTGGCTTATGAAAAATAAGTTCTTAATCATAATTAACATGCATGAACGAACTCACAGCGGCTTCAAGAAATAGATAACCATATCAATAACAAGAGATAAATGCACAAAGAGAGCAAAACACACATAAAAAAGAAGAGGGACAAAGAAGCAAATATTTTTGGATTTTTCGACATTTTTTTTGATCTTTTTCAATTTTTCAATTTTTTTTCTTAAAACAAACTATCAAATAAACAAACAAAGCAAACAACTAACACAAAGACTCAATTAAACACATCATGTGAGGTTTCTTTTTTCCCTACCCCATATTTAAATCATGCAATGTCCTCATGCATAAAAATCATATGACAAAGTAAAGAGATAAGAAGAAGAAACTCACAAAGAACTTATTGAAGCTTTGAAAGGTGGTGGAGCTCATCACTGTGAAGGTGGAGGTCGGCGACGGGGACGGAATGGTGGATGCGCCGGGGGTACCCATTCATCTCGATCCGGGTAGTTCCCTTGGTTCCAATGCATGTAGCTCTCCATATGAGCCCAACAGTAATCATCCATCTCTTGTTGGGCCTCATAGTATGTCTGGAACTGTTGGGACGCTTGATAATGCTGGTCCACCACATCCCGGGTTTGCCTTTGGTCCTCCATCAAGGACGCTTGCCCCCGCATCACGGCCTCGTGTTGTTTCCTTTGATCAACCCTCATAGCTGCCATCTCCTTAGCCAAGTAGGCCATATCATACACTGGAGCCTCGTCTTGCTGCATTGGCTCTTCATTCCCGGGACCGGTATAACCATCCGAGGAATTCCCAAACTCATAGGTTGCCCCGTAAGTAGGTTGAAAGGGTGGCATAGGGGCTTGGAACGACCCTGTTGGGTCATGCGCGACCCCAAAAGGTTCGTGCACGAACTACTGCGAAGGCTGGAACGACCCTGTTGGGTCATTTATGGGGGTCTGGTACGACCCAGATGGGTCGTGCGCGACCCCAGTGGGGTCGTGCCTGAGGGGAGGAGGGGCGGGCAAGGCTAGAATTTCATACCCAAGCTCGGGACTCGGATAGCGGCGGGTGCGTCTTCTCAAAGATTCATCATGCTCAGGGCGATCTTTCAAACGATATCTGTCATTGGACCACATATCGTACCAATTTGGCAAATGAAGCAAGTCGACCCGCTCTTGAGTGATGACAACTGTGTTGCTATGGAAAGTGGAGCAATACTTTTTGGGGGCGTCGGGGTGCTTCTCTATCAGCTTTGCATTAATAAGGAACAGGATGTCCACAAATATCGGCTTCTCCCCTAAATAAGCTTTCATGTTTATCCCTAGGTTGTGGGCAAGCCGTGCAATCATCCCTCCAAAGTAAACAGAATCTGATTTGCCCTTGTAATCTTCCACACTCTTCATCCATTCAAAACCAATGTTAAGAGGCTCGGGGGAAGAAAACAACATGGACCTTAGCATGTTTACCTCCTTTTTGTTTGGACGAGACAACTCGGTCCTTGGGAAGACCGTGCTCCCAAGAATGCGTAGGATGATCCTAAAGAGCGGGTTGGTGAGGTCCTTGCTAGCCAAGTTGTGGAATCTGTACTCCTGAACCCCGGATAGATAGCTCCATGTCTCTAGGGTCTTGTGCTCAACCTTGTCATCATAAATCGGGTTAGGGAACCTGAATGCAACGTAGAGGTCCTTCAAGATGAACTTGAACCATTTGTTGCCAAGTTGAAATTCCATCTTGCCACCGGTGTGAGGACTCTTGATCTTAGTGGAGAAGGTGGCCAAGAACTCACAAATGAGGATTGGATAGTGGTGATTGTTCCACTTAAGCAAATTCTCGCCCCAATGTAAGAGAATGCCTCCATCAAATCGTCATGAATGTGAAGGTGTTGCCCATCCTCCATGCAATACCATCTTGTTTTATGCTTCAAACCAAGGCAAGTATTGAATGTTTTCCTAAACTCGGAGGCCAGTTGGCACTGGTTAAGCTCGAGGTGATCGCCCTTTTTTGACTTCTTAGCAGGTCTAGAGGTTGAGGCCATGGTACCTACATCAATTAAACACAAACTCCACATAATCCACCCCATACTTATTCAAAAGCAAGTGTTGTAAGCTTATCAATCGAGCAATTCACAACGAAGGCGGGACATGATTTATATAGACATGAAAGCATGGATCAAATCTCAACCTAGCATGCAATACTTGGCAAAACACCACACAAATATACACTAAAAGAGCTCAGGCACGACCCAAATAGGGTCGTGCACGACCCCATAGGGGGTTGGTCCTAGGAGCTCCATATTTGGTTGGGTCGTGCACGACCCACATAGGGTCGTGCACGACCACCTCGTATTGTTCATCATCTTCAACCTTCACCCAAAATTCGATTCTAGCCCTAATTGGCACCAAACATCGAATTTCAACCACCATAACCCATAAAATTCGAATCTAAACTCACCCAAGCATGTAGAAATCAAAAACAACACCCATTATGCAAGCAATTTTCAAATCTCAACCCTAAATCAAAATTTCCAAATAATGCATATCCAACCCAAAAAATTTAAATTCAACCAAGAATAATCACAATCAAGAGCAGAGGGTTAGAGATCCATACCGAAAATCCAAGCTAAGAGTAAGAGAAGTGGAAAATTGGGTCGATCTCGACCTAGATCTAGATTTGGGTCGATTTAGAGCTCGTGTTCGAACCGGATCTGGGTTCGTGAGTGGCCTGGTGGTTCAGCAGTGGCATGGTGGTGGCGAGGCGGTGGATTTGAGGGTGTTGGTGAGGTGGTTGTGTAGTTTGGTGAGGATGAGATTGAAAGAGCAAGAGAAAGGCAATGGAGGCTAAGGGTCGGTTTGGGCTTTTATAAAAAAAAATTGGGAGAAAAATAACTTACCTCTTTGAAGAAGGGTAGATTCGGAACTTCCGAATAGGGTCGTGCACGACCCCCTGAAAGTGGTCAAAAATTACCTTAAAATTGCCCCGTATGTAAGGTCGTCTTTTCCCGCCCTTCTAGGCTCATATTTGAAGCTTAGGACCCTACAAAAATCCCACAAAATTCCATTCCAAACAAAAGTATTCTATCCTAGTCTAAGGAAGGTTATAAAAATCTAATCTAAAAATAAAATAAAATAAATAAATAAAAATAAAAATAATAGAACTAACTAAAGACCGGGTTGCCTCCCGTAAGCGCTTGTTTAACGTCATTAGCTTGACGACTTACCTTAGCTCAGTCCGAGGTGGTGAGAGCCCATGTGGCTCGGATTTCTTCATCGGGTGCCACCTTTGCATAGTACTTCTTCAAGAGATGCCCATTGACTTTGAAAATCGCTCCGTTCTCGTCTATAAGGTCGACCGCCCTATGTGGATAAATGTGATGAACCGTGAATGGTCCACTCCATCGAGTCTTTAGCTTTTTGGGGAAAAGTCGGAGCCTAGAGTTGAAAAGGAGTACTTGGTCACCGGCTTTGAAGAGCTTTAGAACAAGCTTCTTATCATGCCACTTTTTGGTTCTCTCCTTGTAGATCTTGGCATTCTCATACGCCTTGAGCCTCAATTCCTCCAATTCTTGCAAGTCCATGAAACGTTTTGCTCCGGCCGCGTCGAGGTCCATGTTGAGCTCCTTGAGATCCCATAAAGCTTTGTGTTCCAGCTCGACGGGCAAGTGACATGACTTGCCATACAACAAATTATAAGGAGTGGTGCGGAGTGGCGTCTTGTAAGCGGTGCGGTATGCCCAAAGTGCATCATCAAGCTTTGAAGACCAATCTTTTCTTGACCGGGATACCGTCTTCTCCAAGATGCTCTTTATTTGACGGATTGAGACCTCCACTTGACCACTTGTTTGAGGGCGATATGATGTTGCCACTCGGTGAGAGACCCCATACTTGGTCAAAAGAGCTTCAAAGCTCCTCTCAATGAAGTGTGAGCCGCCATCACTTATAAGAACTAGGGGGACTCCAAAACGAGGGAAGATGTTTGATTTCATGAACTTAGCAACCACCCAAGCATCATTTGTTTTTGTGGCAATGGCCTCCACCCACTTGGAAACATAATCAACCGCCACAAGGATGTACTTATAAGGACCCTATGAAGGGAAGGATCCCATAAAGTCTATCCCCCATACATCAAAAAGCTCGGCTTCCAAGATACCAATGAGCGGGTTCTCATTTCTCCAAGTGATGTTTCTAGAACGCTGTCACTTGTCACACCTTGTTACAAACTCATGTACATCTTTGAAAAGCGTTGGCCAATACAAGCAACTTTGAAGAATCTTCGCCGTGGTCTTGAAACCCTTAACATGGCCTCCCGTTGGTAGAGTGTGGCAATGGCGAATGACGCTCTCAATTTCATCATCCGGAATACAACCTCAAAAGATGTGATCGCTTCCTTGCTTGAACAAGTAAGGATCATCCCAGTAGTATTGCTTGACGTCATGGAGGAATTTCTTCTTTGCTTGAGGGGTTAAGCCCGCCGGAATCTCGCCTCTACAATATAGTTAGCAAAATCCGCAAACCAAGGGGTCTTCGACCCACGTTAAGCTAGAATACAAGTAGGGAGAGAAGATAAAGATGGTAGATCATTAGAACTTGAAAGAACCGATAAGGATGAAGAAGACTTACTTGCTCGACCTTGGGAGAGGGTCGTGCATGAGCCATTTGGGTTGTGCACGAAGGCTGACTCGAGGGTAGGGGTCGTGCTCGACCCTGCTGTGGTCGTGGTCGACCCTAAGGGAGTATTAGCAGGGTCGGTCCTGAGGGGGTCAATCTCTGTTTGGGTCGTGCTCCACCCTGAGAGGGATTGTACTGAGGCCTTGAATTCTTCACTCACCTTGTCTCCATGGGGCTCATTGTTGCCTTGCAAAAGAGTCTCATCTGGGCGTGTATCTGATAGAGCATATAGGTATAGGTCTTAGAGCATGTTTTTATTCCTGTTTTATGCATTTTTAGCTAGGATTTCGTTCTAAGTTTTAGTTTAGGTTTTATTTTCATTTAGTTCGGAATCTAAGCGTTTTGTGCATAATTATAGGTCGGATGGTGGAAGATGGTGGATGAAAGCTTAGGCCGGACCTCGGGAAGCATAGGAAGCGTTGAAGAGAATATCCGAAGTGGAAATTAAAAGACAAGAGCAAAGGGACTATACCGCGGAGTGAAGGCTAGGGTCGCGCTGGAGGAACCAATTTGATGCGGCGTCAGTGCGGCCAAAGTAGGGAGAGCGCGCCCGCGCTCTCAAGGGTACCAAACCGCGCTCTGGCGGTTGACGCGGCGATGACTTGGGCTTCCGCGAGATCTTGTGGGCCGACTCTAATATTTCTTTTGGATATTGTTAGACATAATATAAATACTTTCTCTAGGTTTTATTTGGATATTATGCTATCTTTTGCTTGAGTTTTATGCTATTGGAGAATTTGGAAATTTGTGGGAGATTAAACCCTAGGTTTGCAATTGAAGATCAATTTGACTCTTGTAAGTTTTATTTTTATTTAATGTCAATTTCTAGCTAAATTTCTCATGTCCAACTAGTTAGTTGAAGTTTTATGCATGATCGTTTGTGAGATTTGAATTATTTCTATTTGCCTTGACTAGATTGAACTTCTCCGTGCTTGATTGATGAAATTCACTTAGGATTAGTATAGATTGGCCACCTATTCTATTTCGAGGTTGAATTACAACTAGAATAATTAAATAGACGGTGGAATTTGATTATTCATGGATGAATCCTTTGATTAAACTTATAGACGGTGGAATAAGGTTAATCAAAGGCGGAGAATTTAATCACAAGACTTCATGAATAGACGGTGGAATTCATGAATATTGTTTCTATTGAATGCTTTGAACAATAATTGCATGATCAATTTGACATAGAAGGTTTTCTAGGTTAATTGATTAAAAGGTTGTTAAAGACGGTGTATATTAATAACCACTTTAAGCTTGAATTCCATAAATTCACAATAGATTAGTCAAGGGGAATTGAAATAAGGATAATTGAGGATCAAAACTCATGTATGCAATGGATACAAAACTAGTTGGACTCTCTTCTCCATATTCGAAATCTTAAATCACTTTTCTTGCTTTGTGTTAATTAGTTTAAATTACTTAGATTTTTAGTTTATAATCACAAAATCTCTCCCTTAGTTTAGTAACATTACTTAAATCCGAATAATCCGAGTCTCTGTGGGATCGACCCTTGCTTCCACTTTGCTAAGGTTAGGAAGTTAGGAATAATTCTTTGACAGTGCTTTTATAGCGACGTAAAAGTGTTCGTCAAATTTGGCGCCGTTGTCGGGGACTCGGCATATTATTTGTATTTATCTAGTGTTACTTTTTATTTCTTTTTGGGTGTGAACCACTTGCATGGTTTAGACCCGTGCTACTAATCCATATCTTGTTGCGTTTGATTCAGAAATTGAAAGGACAATCTCTAGGTTGCGCAGGCAAGCTCGTGAGAATTCTCGGGAACTACCGTTCAACCTGGCATCTTCTTCTTCTAATTCTGATTCTGATTCTGATAGCTTTCCTCAAATAACAGAGATGGCTCAGACACTGAGACAGTTGACTGCACCTGATTTGGCCCAACAACCATTGGCGGTGAAGCTACCTGCACTCCCTGACAGTGTCCAATTTGAACTGAAACCAGGACTGATTCACCTCCTTCCTCAATTCTATGGGAAGGCAGGTGAAGATCCCAACAAACATCTATCGGATTTCCATGTTGTCTGCACTAGCATGAAACCAAACGGTGTCACTGATGATCAAATCAAGCTGAGAGCTTTCTCTTTCTCTTTGAAAGATGCAGCGAGTGATTGTCTCTATTATCTGGCGCCTGTCAGTATCGAGACTTGGGAGGAACTGAAAAAGGCTTTTCTTGAGAAGTATTTCCCAGCCACAAAGCTCTCGAGTATGAAGAAGAGCATTAGCAACATTGAACAACTCCCGAACGAATCACTCTACGAGTATTATGAGAGGTTCAAAAAGTTAATCTCAAGTTGCCCCTATCATGGTTATTCTCGGATGGATCTTGTTATGTACCTTCATGAGGGCTTATTGGATGAAGAACGCCGACATGTTAATGTTGACTGTGGAGGAAACATCTTGAACAAGACTCCCGATGAAGCTTTTGATCTATTTCATGAACTTTCTAAAGGCTCTCGTCAATTCAGCAAAAGAGTTTCAATGAAGGCAGCCCATTCTATTGATGTTACGGCTTTACATGAAGATGTGAATGATTTGAAGTCAATGTTCAGGCAATTCATGCTGAAAGGACAACAACAAGTCAAGCCTTGCGGTATCTGCTCCGATGTTACTCATAAGACGGATGCTAGTCCTACTCTTCATGCTCAAGAGGAGGAATTTAATGCACTTGGAGGCTATGGGCCAAGAAGACCAGCATATGATCCTTATTCAACCACGTACAATCCGGGATGGAAGGATCATCACAATTTGAGGTATGGAAATCAAAATCAACAATATGCACCTTCAAACGGGCCTCTAGATTTTAGACCTCGTTTTCAACCTCAGCCTCAAGCATCGAATCAAGGTCCATCCTTATCCACAGATGAAATTATTTGTGCTCTTACTCAAAATATGAACATGATGCATCAGTCTATGGGCCAATTTCAGTAAGACACCAAGTCAAGCATCACCAACTTGGAAAATCAGATGAGCCAACTTGCAAAGGCAATGAGCAAACTTGAAGCTAAAGATTCCAACAGGCTACCCTCTCAAACAGAACTCAATCCTAAACAAAATGTGAATGAAATATCGCTCTGTAGTGGTAAAGTGTTGGAAACCAATATTGACAAGCAACCAACCTTGCATGAGGAAGAAACCGAGGAGGGAGAAATTTTGGAGTTTGAATATCAGACCGACCGCGGGCAAAACAGCCAGAGCGCCCCCGCACCACCAAGCCATCAACCGCGCTCCGAGGGGCCAAGTTTCTGCGGCCAGAGCGCGGCCAAAACTGGCTAGAGCGTGACCGCACTCCGGGAGGGCCAAACCGCGCCGTTGGTGATCAATGTCGATTCCTCGACTCCTTCGACCTCGACTCTCAAACCTCTTCCACCTTTTCCCGAAGCCTTAAAGGAGACCCGTAAGATCGAGAACGACAAAGAGATCTTCAAAACATTTAGCAAGTGCGAGGTGAATATTCCACTTCTCAAACTTATCAAGAGCAGCCCTCGTTACGCTAAATTTTTGAAGGAGTTATGCACGGTCAAGCAGAATCAAAAGAAAAAAGGGAAGCAAAAGATCAAGGTTAGTGAGCAAATCTCAGCGGTCTTCCAAAGACGACTGCCACAAAAATGCGAAGATCTAGGTATGTTTACTATCCCTTGTATCATAGGTGAGACAAAATTTGAAAAGGCTATGCTAGACTTAGGTGCTTCTATCAATGTTTTGCCTTATTCAATTTATGAGTCTCTTGGGCTGGGTCCATTGCATGCAACAATTATAGTCATTCAATTGGCTGATAGGTCTAACGTTTACCCAAAGGGGATTATAGAAGATGTGCTTCTTATGGTTCATAAGTTGATTTTCCCTGCTGATTTTTATGTACTTGAAATGGAACATGACAAACATGCAACTCCAATTCTCTTAGGTAGACCATTCCTAAAAACAGCCAAAACTAAAATTGATGTGTGTAGTGGTTCATTAACCATGGAGTTTGATGGGGAAAAGTGGAATACAATATCTATGATGCTATGAAATTTCCCTATGATGTTCATTCTTTATGTTCAATTGATTTGTTAGATACTCTTGTTCAAGACTTCTTTGACATTAATGATCATGATGAATTGCAATCTACTCTTGAAAATTCTGTGGTTGATAAAGATGAGGTGGAATTTATGCTTAATGATGATATGCAAGAAATTGTAGCCGAGTTGAACGCTCACTATGAGCGACCACTCTTGCTACCGGGCTCAAAGCCCATTCCACTAATGTTGCCAAGCGAGAAGCTTGTTCCTTCTATTGTGCAGGCCCCAAAGGTAGAGCTTAAGCAACTACCGGACCACCTCAAGTACGCTTTCCTAGGTGATGGAGATACCTTACCAACGATAATCTCAAACAAGCTGACTCAAGATCAAGAAAACCGGTTGTTGGATGTTTTAAGGGAGCATAAATCCGCTATAGGATGGACTATTGTCGACATTAGAGGAATAAGCCCCTCTACATGTATTCATAGAATCCTATTGGAGGATGAAGCAAAACCCTCAAGACAACCACAAAGAAGGTTGAACCCGCCTATGATGGAAGTTATGAAGAAGGAGGTCCTGAAACTTCTCCAAGCAGGTATGATTTTTCCCATATCGGATAGCAAATGGGTAAGTCCTACTCAGGTCGTTGCCAAGAAAGGTGGAATCACGGTGAAGGAGAATCAAGATGGTGAGCTAATCCCAAAAAGAATTCAAACCGGGTGGCGTGTATGCATCGATTACCGAAAGCTCAACACGGTAACCCGTAAAGATCATTTTCCTTTACCTTTTATTGATCAAATGCTTGAGCGACTTTTGGGTCATTCCTTCTATTGTTTCTTGGATGGGTATTCAGGTTATTTCTAGATAGCAATTGCACCCGAGGATCAAGAGAAGACAACATTTACTTGCCCATTTGGCACATTCGCTTACCGGAGAATGCCATTTGGTCTATGTAATGCACCCGCAACCTTTCAAAGGTGTATGGTCAGTATATTCTCTGAATACATAGAGAACTTCATTGAAGTCTTTATGGATGATTTTACCGTTCATGGCAATGATTTTGAATCTTGTTTAACTCACTTGACACTTGTGCTAAAACGTTGTGAGGATCCTAACCTTTGTCTTAATTCTGAAAAATGCTATTTTATGGTAGAACAGGGCATAGTGTTAGGTCATATAGTGTCATCTAAAGGGATTGAGGTTCATAAGGCAAAGGTTGAAGTAATTCAATCCTTGCCTTATCCTACTAATGTTAGGGAAGTACGCTCTTTTCTTGGTCATGCAGGTTTTTACCGCAGGTTCATTAAAGACTTCTCCAAGATCGCTTCACCCCTTTGTGAGTTACTCAAGAAGGATGTCACCTTTGACTTTAATGAAGCTTGTAAAAGAGCTTTTGATGAGTTGAAGGCTCGCCTTACCACTGCACCAATAATTCAACCCCTAGATTGGTCCCTACCTTTTGAGCTGATGTGTGATGCAAGCGACTATGCGGTAGGAGCAGTTTTGGGTCAAAAGATTGGTAAGGCTTCTCATGTTATCCATTATGCTTCTATGACTCTTAATGAAGCACATAAAAATTATTACACTACCGAGAAGGAACTCTTGGCGGTGGTGTTTGCTTTGGAAAAGTTTCGGTCTTATTTGCTAGGTACAAAGGTGATTGTCTACACGGATCATGCAGCCCTTCGTTATTTGTTGACGAAGAAGGAGGCAAAGCCCAGGTTAATTAGATGGATCTTATTGTTGAGTGAATTCAACATTGAGATTAAAGACAAAAAGGGGGCGGAAAACGTGGTGGCGGATCATCTTAGTCGCTTGGTTCATGAGGAGGAACCATGTGCTCAAGTCACACCTATTAGAGAAGAATTTCCAGATGATACCATGTTTTCGGTACGTGTACTTCAACCTTGGTATGCTCATTTGGTTAATTTTCTCGTTTCAAGTGTGTTTCCTCCTAGCTTTAGCAAGGCCCAAAGGGATAAACTTAAGAGTGAAGCACGGTACTATGTGTGGGACGATCTATATCTTTGGAAACATTGTTCCGATCAGGTTGTCTTCCAGATAATAGGGTAACTTCAGTTTTGTCATTTTGTCATTCATATGCTTGTGGGGGGCACTTTAGTGCTAGGAAGACCGCTAGGAAAGTGTTGGATGCAGGATTCTTTTGGTCTACCATCTTTCGGGATGCGTATGCTTTTTGCAAATCCCGTGACCGATGCCAAAGGGTCGGGAACATATCCCGTAGGGATGAAATGCCTCAAACTTCAATTATCTTTTGTGAGGTATTTGATGTTTGGGGTATAGACTTCATGGGCCCCTTTCCTAGCTCTTACGGGAATATTTATATTTTATTAGCGGTGGACTACGTTTCCAAATGGGTGGAAGAGAAGTCCACCCGAACTGATGATTCCCGAGTTGTGGCAGATTTTTTGAAGGTGCACATATTTTCAAGGTTTGAGATTCCTAGAGCTTTAATCAGTGACAAGGGATCCCATTTTTGCAAGGGATCCCATTTTTGCAACAAAACAGTTAGTGCGCTCTTGAAGAAATATCATGTCACACACAGGATTTCTACGACCTACCACCCACAAATGAATGGACAAGCAGAGGTATCTAACAGAGAGATCAAAGCCATTCTTGAGAAGACGGTGTCGCCAAACCGGAAGGATTGGAGTACTCGCTTAGACGATGCTTTATGGGCGTATAGGACGGGTTACAAAATACCGATTGGAATGTCACCTTTTCGGTTGGTGTTTGGTAAAGCTTGTCATCTTTCGGTGGAGATCCAACACCGAGCTTATTGGCTGTGAAGAATTGTAGTCTTCAGATGGATGAGGCCGGTGAGTTTAGGAAGCTTCAATTGCAAGAGCTTGAGGAGTTACGGTTAGAAGCTTTTGACAACACGTCCATATACAAGGAGAAGACCAAAGCTTGGCATGACAAGAAAATATGGAGGAAAATTTTTAAGGTAGGTGATAAGGTTTTGTTATATCAATCTAGACTTAAACTTTTTCCAGGTAAGCTAAGGCCGAGATGGACGGGGCCGTTCATAGTAGCTAAGACATTTCCTCATGGAGCGGTGGAATATTATGATGGAGTTACTCATTTAGTGCAGAAAGTGAATGGACAGCGTTTGAAGTCGTATTTTGAAGAGTTTAGTAATGCTATTCTTGAAGAGACGGTTTTAAACGAGCCAAACACATGAGCGGTAATGCATCAAGCTAATGATGTTAAACAAGAGCTTCTTGGGAGACAACCCAAGCTTTGTTTTTATTTGGTTTCTAGATTTAGTTTTGTTTTTGGTGTGTTTTGTGTGGTTTTCAGTTTGTTTTGTTTTTATTAGTTGTAGGTGGAGTCGGAAAATAGGTACACGCTGTTCGAGGAAGTCAAGACGATCTTGCATTCATGGCCCGGGAACGAGCAAATCAAGGCCGAGTTTCTGCGGCCAGAACGCGGCTAAACCAGCTAGAGCGCCCCTACACCATGAAGCCGAAACCGCGCCCCGGAGGACCAAGTTTCTGCGGTGTCAGCGCGGGGAAACCCGGGAGAGCGCGGTCGCGCTCTAGGCGGTACCAAACCGCGCTCTGGGCGATTTTCGGTGCTTTAAACCCGAAATTCCCAATTTTTCCCATTCATCCTATCTTCTTCTTCCTAGCCGCCGAAGGTCCTCTCCACTCTTCCTCCATTAAAGCTCCACCTTCAAGCTTCCATTCAAGTCCAAACTTCAAATCGAGCCCGGATTTGCACTCCTAATCATCAAACAAGTAAGATTCTTCACTCTTCTCTTCAATATTCATCCAAAAATTGAAGATCTCAACCTAAAATTTTCTAAATTAGGTTTTGCATAAAAACCTCAATTTAAGGGATTTTTAGGTCAAATTTCTTCAATTTGAGTTTAGATTCATCAATATTAGCATGATTATGAGTTAGTTTCATGTTTAGAACTTGAAAATTTCATAATTTTGAAATTGATTAATTTTCATGCTAATTAATCTAGGTTAGTGGGGGAAGAGAGTGTTTTGAGAGCTATTATTATCTATTATTACTTGTTTGGTGGATTGCTCTTGCCGGGGCAATCGAATTGTGTTTGCTTGTGGTGTTCTGGTGCCTTGTGTAGGTACATTTGATCATGGGTCGTACTAAAGTTCCCGCCAATGCCTCTTCATCGGGAACGAGTCGTCCGCAAAGAGCAACCCGAGCGGCATCATCTAGAGCTCCAACCGCAGCGCCCTCTTCATCTAGGTCCCGAGCTCCGCCTAGAGCTTCTTCATCGGGAAACAATATCACACCGGCGACTTTTGGTATTCAATTCTGGGATATGAAGCATCTAGACCGGTTTGATAACTTGAAGGACCGTGCAATCCAAGCCCCGAGATATATTGATTGGGATTTGATGGAGGCCTTGGGTTTGGCTACTGACTTGAGGAGATTGGAGTTTAATAAGAATTTGATAGGATTGTTGAGTATGAGATTGCCGGTGTACCGTGGCCTAGTATTGGAGTTCTTGAGCACATTGGAGGCTCATATTTTGGAGGGTCGATTTGCTAATGAGAGTAGGTGCATGTTTCAGCTAGGAGGAGTTCAAAGGTGTATGACTTTGACAAATATCAACAAGCTTTTCAGATTTACCAGACATCAAGAGAATGTTGATAGATGGGAGTCTAGGACCACTTGGATGGATGATGAACAGTGGGATCTCCCTTCTGGGACTGATGAGTACTTGCCATCTAGAACCAAGGCGTCTGGAATTTCTCATCCGATAATTCGAATTCTTCAGAGATTCTTTGCTCACTCTATTATAGGCAGAGGAGAGGGTGAGAACAACTGCCCTAGGAAGGATATATTTCTTCTTATATGTGAAGAACAACAAGTTCTATTGGGTGATTGGCAACAACTCTTTTGCTATGAAGTTGCCTAATCCAGAAATGGTGAAATTGAAGACTGGTCTGGAAAATGCTGAGACATGGCTCATACACCCACAGGATGGTGATGTACCGGTTCAAGAAGTGATAGGAGGGACTAAGAGAAGAAGGCAATCAAGAAGGCAGGTTGAGGAAGCTAGCGCTTCGATGGATGTTGATGAGGAGGAAGAAGAGGATGAGGAGTTTGTTGCTGCTGCAGAAGATGTTGAGGTGGTTAATGAAGATGAGTATGAAGAAGAAGATAGTGCTCATGAGGATAGAGAAGAGGTTCCTTGTTTTCAACATAACTTTGAGCAACAAGGCCAAGGTGGTAACATGTCTACCACCCAATACAACCATTTGGTGGAGTTGATGGGAGGCTTGTCTACACAGATGAGTGGTTTGCACACTCGTATGGATGGCATGGTGGCTGATTTCAACCATTTTCGGGGTTATACAACGAGCCGTTTTGATTATGTTGATGAGCAGACCCGATATTTGCACACATACACGCCTGATCAGGGTTATCAGCCTTTTGCCTATCAGCCTTATCCCGGATATCCAGCTCCTGAGTATCCATACCCGAGATACCCACCACCACCACCACCGCCAGAGGAGTAGATTCCCGAGTTTGTCAAGCTCTTGTGATAAGGTTAGTTTTCTTTTACTCTTATGTTTTCTCTTGCTTTGGGGACAAAGTAATGTTTAAGCATGGGGGAAGGGGATTATTTATTTTGTCATGAGTGCTTGGTTTTAGTTAGATCATGTAGTTGCATTTGCATGTTTATATTTTTGCTTTCATTGATTAAAAATCTTGAAAAAGAGAAGAAAAAATCAGAAAAATTTGAAAAAAAAGACACAAAAATACTGCATTTAGGTTCTTATTTCCCCATTGTTTGTTTCCTCTTGTGTTTCAATGCTAAGTATAAGTTCTAACCCATGATTTGCATGATATGCTGAAGTTGATATGATATAAGCATGATCATTGATTAATTACCTTGATTATAGGATGGAGCATGTATTTAGCTTAAGTATTTGATTCATTCTAAAGTTCTAGACAACAATTAGCCTTGTGAGCTATTTTTGGCCTTTCATGATATATTTGTTCTCTATATTTCTTGTGTATCACCATGATTATCTAGCTCTAGAACTTGCGTTATGACTCTTTGTCAAGACTGCTTATATGATTGAATGCATAACATTAAAATGATTGAGGCAGTGTTTCTTAAAAGCCTATTATTTCCCTTCCTACCTTACAAGATCCATGTTTTTGACACCCCATTTCTTTTAAGCTTTAAGCCTATTTTTGATAGCTCCACAAAATTTTCCTAGCCTGATAAGCTTGACCCAGGATCCGGGATTTAGGACTTTAGGTTGTGTTTTTGTTTTGTGTGAGTTATGTATATGTATGGGGAAGTTGGAAGAAAAGGAGGAAAAGAGGAAATAAAACTCTTGTGTGTAAAGTGAAAGAAAATGAAGACGGAAGTATGTTGCAAAAGCAAAAGAAAACAATCAAGTACAATTGTTAGTAGTCTTCATAAAGCAAAGAAAGAGTTGAAGAAGAGGCAAGAAAAAAAATGAAGAAAAGAAACAATGTGTTTAATTGTGGTTTGGAGTTGAGAAAGAAAGAGTTCGGAGTTGAAGTAAGAAAAGTGTTGAAGTTTGGGTTAGGATTAGTTCTTTATCCCAGATTTAGCACCACGTGCCAAATATTGTCCCTTCCAAATTTCTCTTTAACTTGGCCCCATTACAAGCCTTAAAAAAACCTCATGATTTTTGTTATGTGTTTGATCCCCAGCAGTGGAGATTTAGTACGCTGATGCAAGCTTATGGTAGTCTAGTTTTCATGGTTGATTTTTGAGGATTAGGTCTAAAATGGATGAATGGTCTTTACTTTTTGCTTATTATAATACATGCTGAGAAGTCTTGGTCGGGTTTTGATTATATGTGAAATGCTTGTTTGATTTGAGATGGATGTATGATTGCATTTCTGTGGTGTGCTTTGGATTTATGTCTTGCTTGAGGACAAGCAAGGTTCAAGCATGGGGAAATTTGATAGAGCATATAGGTATAGGTCTTAGAGCATGTTTTTATTCCTGTTTTATGCATTTTTAGCTAGGATTTCGTTCTAAGTTTTAGTTTAGGTTTTATTTTCGTTTAGTTCGGAATCTACGCGTTTTTGTGCATGATTGTTGGTCGGATGGTGGAAGACGGTGGATGAAAGCTTAGGCCGGACCTCAGGATGCATAGGAAGCGTTGAAGAGAAGATCCAAAGCGGAAATCACAAGTCAAGAGCGAAGGGACTAAACCGCGGAGTGAAAGCTAGGACCGCGCTGGAGGAGCCAACTTGTTGCGGCGTCAGTGCGGCCAAAGTAGGGAGAGAGCGCCCGCGCTCTCAAGGGTACCAAACCGCGCTCCGGCGGTTGACGCGGCGATGACTTGGGCTTCCGCGAGATCTTTTGGGCCGACTCTAATATTTCTTTTGGATATTGTTAGACATAATATAAATACTTTCTCTAGGTTTTATTTGGATATTATGCTATCTTTTGCTTGAGTTTTATGCTATTGGAGAATTTGGAGATTTGTGGGAGATTAAACCCTAGGTTTGCAATTGAAGATCAATTTGAATCTTGTAAGTTTTATTTTTCTTTAATGTCGATTTCTAGCCAAATTTCTCATGTCCAACTAGTTAGTTGAAGTTCTATGCATGATCGTTTGTGAGATTTGAATTATTTCTATTTGCCTTGACTAGATTGAACTTCTCTGTGCTTGATTGATTAAATTCACTTAGGATTAGTATAGATTGGCCACCTATTCTATTTCTAGGTTGAATTACAACTAGAATAATTAAATAGATGGTGGAATTTGATTATTCATGGATGAATCCTTTGATTAAACTTATAGACGGTGGAATAAGGTTAATAAAAGGCGGAGAATTTAATCACAAGACTTCATGAATAGACGGTGGAATTCATGAATATTGTTTCTATTGAATGCTTTGAACAATAATTGCATGATCAATTTGACATAGAAGGTTTTCTAGGTTAATTGATTAAAAGGTTGTTAAAGACGGTGTATATTAATAGTCACTTTAAGCTTGATTTCCATAAATTCACAATAGATTAGTCAAGGGGAATTGAAATAAGGATAATTGAGGATCAAAACTCATGTCTGCAATGGATACAAAACTAGTTGGACGCTCTTCTCCATATTCGAAATCTTAAATCGCTTTTCTTGCATTGTTTTAATAAGTTTAAATTACTTAGATTTTTAGTTTATAATCACAAAATCTCCCCCTTAGTTTAGTAACATTACTTAAATCCGAATAATCCGAGTCTCTGTGGGATCGACTCTTGCTTCCACTTTGCTAAGGTTAGGAAGTTAGGAATAATTCTTTGACAGTGCTTTTATAGCGACGTAAAAGTGCTCGTCAGTATCATTGATGGGGATTAATCCGCCGGACTCCTGGATATGCTCAAGGGGCAGTCTTGATAGGTGATCCGCCACTAAGTTCTCCGCTCCCTTCTTGTCTCGGATTTCGTGATCGAATTCCTGTAATAAGAGCATCCAACGAAACAACCTAGGCTTGGCATCTTTCTTCGCCATTAGAAATCTAACAGCGACATGGTCAATATAAACAATCACCTTAGAACCTACTAGATAAGAGCGGAATTTCTCAAAAGCAAACACCACAACGAGAAACTCTTTCTCGGTTGTGGTGTACTTACTCTGAGCTTTGTCAAGCGTCTTACTTGTATAGTAGATGGCATGAAGCTTCTTGTCCTTCCGCTGCCCAAGAACCGCTCCTATGGCATAATCACTAGCATCACACATGATTTCGAAGGGAAGTGGCCAATCCAGTGATTGCATGATGGGGGTCATCACGAGGGCTTTCTCAACTTGTAAAACGCTTCAAGACAATCTGGAGACATTCTAAACACTATATCTTTCATTAGTAGGTTATTCAATGGCTTAGCAATCTTAGAAAAGTCTTGAATAAAATGTCTATAAAAACCTGCATGCCCCAAGAAACTCCTAACGTCTTTAACGGAGGCTGGAGGGGGCAATTTCTCAATAAGCTCTATTTTTGCCTTGTCCACCTCAATCCCGCGTTTAGACACTAGTTGACCTAAGACAATTCATTCCCTAACCATGAAATGCCACTTTTCCCAATTAAGCACAAGGTTAGTCTCCTCACATCTTTTTAGGACTCTGGAGAGATTAGCAAGACATGAATCAAAAGTGTAACCATAAATTGAGAAATCATCCATAAATACCTCCACTATATCCTCAATCATGTCGGAGAAGATGGACATCATGCATCATTGAATGGTGGTCGGGGCGTTGCAAAGCCCAAATGGCATCCTTCTATAAGCAAACGTCCCATATGGACAAGTGAATGCGTCTTCTCCTGATCATCGGGGTGAATGGAAATCTGCCAAAAACCACTATAGCCATCCAAATAGCAAAAATAATCATGTTGGGCTAAGCGTTCTAGGACTTGGTCAATGAAGGGGAGTGGAAAGTGATCCTTCCTAGTGGCACTATTAAGTTTCCTATAGTCTATGCACATTCTCCACTTAGTGGTGGTCCTAGTTGGAATCAATTCCCCTTTTTCATTTTCAACAACCGTCACCCCCCCCCCCCCCCCTTTTAGGAACTACATGTACGGGGCTAACCCATTTACTATCAAAGATAGGAAATATGATGCCGGCATCTATCATCCTAAGAATTTCCTTTTTCACTACCTTCTTCATGTTAGGGTTTAGCCTACGTTGATGCTCAATAGTGGGTTTATGATCATCCTCCATATAAATCCTATGCATGCACAGTGAGGGTGAAATACCACTAAGTTCCTCTAATGAATACCCTATGGCTTTCCTATGGGTCCTAAGCACATCAAGCAACTTATTCTCCTCTTCCATACTCAAGTTAGCATTAATAATGACGGGAAGAATAGAATTAGGACCAAGAAAAGCGTACCTCAAGGAGCCGGGGAGCTCCTTAAGCTCAGGAGTAGGCTCGGGCAAGCTAACTTCTTCCTCATGTTCCGCCTTGAGTACATCTAAGACAAGGCATTGCTCCTCGCTTATGTCCAGGAGGGTCGTGCACGACCCTTGGAGGGTCGATCCTGAGACCCCTAAAACGTGCGGTAGAGGATCCCAAGTCAAAAATGTCTCTGTTGGGTTGTTGCACTCAATGTAGTCGGAGCGCGTGTATAGCATCTTGACCTCCTCATGATTTGACTCCTTCATAGTTGGGTTGAATCGGAACTCAACCACTTCTTCTCCAATGTTAAAGGTGAGAAGACCGTTCTTGACATCGATGATGGCTCCCGTTGTGGCTAAGAATGGCCGTCCGAGAATAATGGGCACCACTGGATCCTCAGGCATCTCCATCACTATGAAATCGTTGGGCACAAAGAACTTCCCTACTTGAACCGGGAAATCGTCTACCACTCCCATTGGCTTGACGCACGACCCATCCGCCATGTATAGCCTCATGTTCACCGGTACTAAGGGCCCCATGTTAGTCTTGGACCAAATTGAGAGTGGAAGCAAGCTTGTACTAGCACCTAGATCACACAAGGCTTTGAAACGGTAAGCTCCAATACCAATTGTAATAGCAAACTTACCTGGGTCGCCTAGCTTCTCGGGAAGCTCCAACGATCTTACCTCATCTGTTAGTTCCGACATTGATCGCTTCCTAGATAAAATCTCCTCCAAGAATTTAGTATAAGCAGGCATTTCATTCAAAGCCTCAACGAAAGGAATGGAAAGATTCAAGCCTTGAAGCAGCTTAACAAAGTGCTTAAACTTACCTTCTTGTTGAGTCCTTGGGTTTTTTAGAAGGGAAAGAAAGTACCTTAGATGGAGATTGAATAGAAAGAGAAGGTTTAGAAGACTTACCTGGCGAAGGGTGGTCGAGCTCGACCCTTGGAGGGTCGATCACCACTTCTTCCTCGTTATCAGCCTCCTCAGGATCGACCCTAGAGGTGGTCGTGTTCGACCCTAAAGGGGTCACGCTCGACCCAGTATGGGTTGTGCTCGACCCTAAGTGGGTCGGTCCTAAGGCTTGTTCCTCCTCTTTATGCATGGGTGGCTCGGGCAACGCCTTGCCACTCCTTAGGTGCATGACTCGGATCTCACCATCGCTTGCTCGGCCTCTAGGATTCTCGTCGGTGCGCCCCGGGAGTTGTCCATTTGGTCTCGGGATTTGAGTAGCTAGCTGACCAAGTTGGGAATCTACGTTCTTTCTCCATGAGTCAAATTCTCCCAACCTTGCATGAACACCTCTCATCTCGGCTCGAACTCCGTTGATCCCGTTTTGTACTCCGTTGATTCCTTCTTGCAGCCCTTGCACCTAAGATGGTGGCTCTTGATAGCTCGGAGGACGGTAGGGAGGGGGACGTTGCTCTTGTTGAGGGGGTTGCTTGTATTGGTCATAGTTGGAATTGCCCCAAGATGATTGAGCATTGTTTCTCCCTGCATAATTATTTTGGTTCCTATAGGAACCTCTCATGTAATTCACCTCCTCATAAGCCTCGGCGGCCCGTACTTGCTGCAAGTTAGTGCAATTGGATGTAGTATGGGTGGAAGACCCGCATTCTTGACAAGATTGAGAAGATTTAAAGTAACTGACTTGCTTTTTCAAACGGTTGATCTCATCTTGCATGAATTGGAACTTCACATCCCGATCAACCATATCAGATTGTGGTTCATAAAGCTTCCTCTCCGTCGGCTTAGCTTGTTGGGTACCGTACATGGCATCATAATTGGTTAGCTTATTCAATAACGCCCATGCCTCATCTGGGGTCATCTCAATGAACCCACAATCAGTATGAAGGTTAATGTGATCCTTGGTAGCCGCATTGATGCCTTGAAAGAAGATCTCTTGGAGAACATAGGGAGGTTGCCCATGGGTAGGGCATCGGCATAGAAGCTCTTGGAATCGTTCCCATGTCTCCACAAGCGTCTCGTTTGGAAGTTGATGATAGGAGGTGATGCACTTCCTAAGCTCTGTTGTTTTTGCCGATGGAAAGAACTTGGTCATTAATAATAAATCATGCAATTCTTTCCACGATGTAATAGACCTCGGCGGCAGGCTTTCCAACCAACTTAAAACTTTTCCTGGAAGAGACCACTTAAAAGCCTTCAAGAGAACATATTCAAGTGCGACATTATCAACAACAATGGTATCACATAAATCAATAAAGTTCTTAATATGCTCCATTGGACATTCAGTGGGTTTCCCCTCAAATTGAGAACGCTTGATTAAGGATATGAAGTGAGATTTAATCTCAAAAGTGCGGTCGATCTCCGGGAGCACTATCGCCGATTCGGGCACCCTCAGTTCTGGGTGCATGTATTGCTTGGCATTCCTTGGGATAGCGTTCAGTTTCTCCTGGAATCGCTGCGCAGCTGCAGCTTGAGTGTCTCGGTCTGCTTGCAAGCACTGCATCTGAGTGCGGAGTTCCTCCATTTGTTGAGAAAGAGTCTCAGCGTTGGCCATTGCTCGTTGTTCTCTCAAACGTCGATGGAAGGATCTCTTGGGTTCACTGTCGTAGTTAATCCCAAAGGTTCTCTAGGAAAAACGAGATGGCATACACTGCAACCAGAGACAAAGAAACCAAAATTAAAAAATTACAAAAGGGTAAGGGCTAGTCCCAAACCCAAATATCAACTAAACTAGGCACTATTGCTTAATCCCCGGCAATGGCGCCAATTTGTTGAAGAGTTTCTTGAACAAATAAATTTATATCAAGACTCCACTGAGTACAGGGAGTCAGGTTCGTCGACGGGAATGAGAATAGTGCTGAGAGATTAGTTGATAACTACGAAAAACAAGGAAAACACGAACAAAACAAGGCCAGGACCGAATTGGATGGGGTCGTGCACGACCCTATGAGGGTCGGTCCTGGGCTCGCAATTTCACACGAACACACCAAAAGCAAACAAGGGTTCAAACACGACCTTATGAGATCGAGATCGAATCAAAGTCACAAAGTTTAATCAATATATAAAAAGCAAATCCTAGGGCTAGGGCTACCACAACAACAATAATACATGCTTCCTACAAGAATTCACAACTATCATACAATCTAGATCATAGAAGAGTCAACTTTCGCAAACAATTCAAGTTATTCAATCAACTATCGCAAATCAAACAATTTTCTATCTATCCTTCAACCTAGGAATATCAACTTTCGCAAATAACCCTATTAGAACTAATCAAGCAATCAACTTTACACTTTCGCTTTTGGGTTAATCGCAAGAATATGCCTCAACTGTCGCAAAGGAATTTAGCACAAGATAGATAGATATGATCTTCAAGCATTCAAATCATAAATTCACGTTTTAGACATGCATGATTGTGTTGGGTTTTCACCCAACCCTAGAATCTAAGAAAACTACTCACTCATGGCAAAAGAAGACAAGAAAAAGAAAGAAGAAGACATGATCAAACCAAACAAAATTCAAATTAAACAAAGAAGAAATCTTACAAAAAGTCTCAAACTTGTTCTTCAAGTCTCCCTTCTAATAACCAAAAAGCGGAACCCTTAAACTAAGAGTTTAGCCCCCTTTTATAGAGAAAAAGGAGCCCTAATTAAACTAGGAAATAAGATAAAAGAACCTTCCTAAATAAAAAGATAGAATATCTCCTAAAGATCTCAGAATATGAAGAAAGTCGACGCCTCGCACGACCCTAATAGGGTCATGCACGAGCCTCCTAGGGTCGGTCCTGAGGGCTTGAAATCTTTTAGGGTCGAGCTTGGCTTATGTTGGCTCGTGCACGACCTATTTTGGTCGATCTTGAGTCGTCTTAGCTCGTGCACGAACTCCTTTGGCTCGACTTCACTCCTCTTTTTGCCCTTTCTTCCTTAGCTTCTTCACTTATAGCTTGTCCACCTCCTCTTGCAATGCTCCAAATTCTTCTTTTGAGCTTCAAAACGCCTACAAAAAGATATAAAAGATGCATAGTTTCCGAATCTCAAGGAAATACAAAAACTAAAGCAAAAAGACTCAAAAACATAAAACTCTAACACGAAAACCACTCAATCTAATCTATCTAGATACTATAAACCTACCTAAAAAGTGGATATTAGAGTGTCAACTCCATATTAATAAGGTGTTTATTTAACAATAAAGCCAATTACAAAACAAAGGGAACAAGACAAAGAACTCATGGTTTTTCTTAATGTTCACAGCGATCTTTCTAAGGAGAGATCAGCTCCTTTAAGTAGGGAAAACTTGGCCTCACAATGATGGCCTTTCAATATCCATCAATAAACTCAGATTTGGAAGCCCTATGACCCTTGAGAGATAAGCCATTACTTCACAATTGATGACGAGAATTTTTATGAGGCACGCCTAGACACTTGGCTTATAGGAAGCGCACCCCGTTGCCACCAACATACAAATCATTCCACCCTCACATTTTCTCGGCACTCCATGGACCATGACGCTTGCTTTGAGTTCCTCTTTCAAGGAGCGAGCCCTTGCCCGAGTGATTCGACCCAAAAATGGTGGAGTGTCGTGAGCATGCTTAACCGCAGCGATGACATCGGACGTGCCATAGGGTGTGCGACGCTCAACATATTGTGTAGACTTTTGAGCGACACATTCAAATTCCTCATGCATCATTTCATCCATTAAGCCGTCACCAAAAATACAACCCGAGGAAAGTGGTGGAGAATCAGTGGTGGCCTCTTGCATGGGCGTGTCGGGGTCTGCATGGGCGCGCCCTGTTGCGGCATTGGCCTCGGCATCTTGGGCATCTTGGTCTTGATGTGTCATGGTCACATCATCCTCCCTCCGTTGAAAAAGATTCGTCCTCGAATCTAAATACCCAATAAAACAGAGGACACCTTCATTTAAGAGCAACCCTTTATGTACGCATGTCAAAGTAATAACAATCTTTCCAAGTTCAATATGATATAATGCAATGAATGCACCAACTATACCCTTTGGGGGTCTGACTCTACATGTATGGCATATGCCATAGTTTTTCCCAGATGGACACGGTGTATTCCAACTCATGAAAGCATGGAAACTACGCAATTTATAAAATGACATGTGCTGAGATAGTGAACTATGATGAAAGCAAGAATATTAGGCCTCGATGTCACAAAGTCATGAATAGGAGATGAATCATTTGAGTAATTGAATGTGACATATCCAACACATATTCATGCTTACGGTTTATGGAAGTGTAGGAAACTGCCCTGAGAGATGCAATCTTAGGACAAGCGATCCTCCCGAACATGTTGTGGACAGCTTCTGGTTCAAACTTGTTTGATGTCATTCTCTGAGCTTCGAACTCGGAATTGAGTGATCCTAAATCCCACTTGCAAATACAAAAGCCTACTTGATGCCTACCAAATTTCAGAAGAAAAGGGCTAGAGAGTTGGGAGTTAAGGCCGTTCTCCCCAGGCTGTGCAGAGAGATCCAAAGAACACATTTCCTACATTACCCAAGAGAGAAAGTTGGGAGCTCACCTAATTCTGTACGATTCATCAATTTTTTTACAAAAAATCAGAAGGTTAGAGTTACCTCCCTGAGTGTATCAAATATACAGATAGATTTATAAAAGTGCCAATATGGTTCATTTAAAATCAAAAGAAAGCTCCTCGCCTAGCCCCAAACTCTTCATATAAACTACGATTTCAAATCCCATCACATTGGGTAATCAATCATAGAAGTTATATCAAATAATTAAGTGGTTGTAGCTATAGAAATGAAAACAAGTTCTCCTCATCAAATTTGAAGTGAAATATGAATGTTGCAAAGTCGGAATCAAAGAACATGATCAATGAAGACATCGATAAATTATCAAACCCTAAAAAAGCTTACCTAAATCCATGATACAAGGTGGGGGATCAAAGGTAGAAAAATTGAATTGGAGAAGAGGATGAAGAAGATAGAGAAAATCGATAAAGAGATCGAACGCGAGATGGATTTTGACAAATGAATAGCAAAAATCAGTATATGAGAAAGGAGCTATAGAACATTGTCAACGGAGCAATAGAGAACGTGAGATGGTTGTAGCTACAAGAGAAGAGGAGGGAGAAGATAAATAAATAGCGAAATACTAGAAACACCCCTCCACGTATAAAAATGATTCAAACTCGCGTGTAATTCAAGCCACATATATAAAATCATCAAACAATTAAAATGCTCGCATTTACACTGTATAACATGTTCTCATGTGATCTCAATTCATAAAAACAAACCATTGAACAAGTGTCTAAGCCCCACGCGGAGTGTCCTAGTGGTAAGAGACATGGGGGATGTTGGGAGGTCTCAGGTTAGATTTGCCTCTGCGCCTAAACTTGGGTGAAAAACCAAGTCTTACACCATTCTTCCTACAACTAGGTCGAACCGGTCGGTGTAAGCCGGTTTACCTGGTTCGTGCGCTTTGCCGGCTAGTTCACGGATCCGAGGTTTACTACTAAAGGTGGGTCCCTCATTAAAAACAATTGTCTTCACAAACTCCAGCCAAACGAAGCCTTAAGAGGAATCCATACGACGCCGTTTAGGCATGATTATCCCGCTTAATACCGAACAAATCCCCAGATAGAAAACAGCGATAGACACTCAAGGGGAAAAGGAAGAAGGAAGAGAAAAAAAAATGGAGGGCGCGGGTTCGCGGCTCGGTAGAGCCTCCTCAAGGTACGGCCAGCAACCGCCGTCTTCTTCGCCGGCAAACTTTTCCGGCCCCGTCAGGCGGTGGGAGAAGAAGTGGGTACACGTGTCCTCGCTCCAAAGATCGCGGCCGTCCATCACTCGCCACCAGAGCAACAACCCCACACCACGGCCCACTGAACACGCAAAGAGCGGCCGAGGTGTCCTCCTCTGCAAGTGGACCCCACTCTCCGAGCCTCCCTCCTCCACCGGCGAGATGGAGGAGCGGCCCCTTACGCCGCCCCGGCGCAAGTTCCGGTATACTCCGGTGAGCCTCTTCCGAGTTCCTCTTTGTGGGTGCCTTTGGGTTTTGTAGTGCTTTAGGGTTTTAGCAAATTTAGACTCTTTAGTAGGATAAACAGTTGATTTCTTGCCTCTTTCTGTAATTATTTGTGTGTAGTTTCGGCTTTATCGGAAATTATATCCATATCTGGTAGAAATCTCAATTTGACTTACTGAGGACGAAAAATTTTCAGTACTTGGTTTTTGGCTGTTTTTCTTACCCTTGTATGAAAATTCTCTTGCAAGTTGCAATCTTGTCCTTAGTTAAATTAATACTGCTGTTTTTTGTGTGTCTTTTCCTGCTGAAATTCGGTATAGTGCTAAGCAGTAACTTATAACGTGTTTCCTTTGGATGAGGATGGTTCATATGTTATGTAGATTGCTGTTTTGGAGGAAAAGAAAAGGGAGGGTGTGAAGATGGTTCATAACAGGGCTAAATCAAGACAGGAAGTGGAAACAAAGAAAGGGCAGATGTCTGATGATGACTCCTATGATGGGCTACTCAATATTAATCAGGGTCTCATGGAGTTGGAAGCTGAACATCAGGTGAAAAAGCTGTGGTTTGATTTTTCTGTTGTTGTTTCTCGACTCAAATCATCGTCTATTGCAACTCGAATAAAGATTGGGAAGCTTGTCTATTGTAGCTGACTTCCTGTTGCTTCATGTGGCCATGCTTCATTGATGAACTTGTATGCTTCTTGTTGCTAGATGATATATGTGATGCGTTTGGAGTCGGGAATTGGGTTGGAATTGAAATCGATTAAATGTTTTCTTAGACATTGGTCACCAAGGAGTTTATCCTTTGTCACAGTTCCCTGTTTTCTTTTCTTAACCTTGGATAGTTTTTTTTTTAAGAAAGTGATCTTGGATGGATAATTATGAGGACGAAATGCAGAATTGGGGACTGTTAAGTATAGTTAGTTCCTGATGTTACTTGGATATTTACATTCTAGTAACAAATTGTGACAACATAACCACTATACATGTGCCTTCTAACTTGTGTAGGTGGCGATTTTGTTAACTTTGGTGTATGGATGACTGTTAAACTCTGGCATTTCTTATTTCTAAACATGGTCATGTTGTATACAGGTGCACAAGGAGGGCTTCTCAACTCCTCAGTACTTTAAACCCCGGTTGAACTTGGAGATACCATTGAACGCCCAAGAAGACAGCCCTGATCCAGGATGGTCAAGTTAATGAAAACCACTAGAACAAAATGATTAATCAGAGCAGATCTAGAGGGGGCTTTTATTGTCCTGTCAGATGGCACACTTTGCCTTTGTAATTAACTTATTCTGTGGAAGTTATTAGTAGTGGTTGTGTATGTATGGCGTAGAAACTGAAATTCTCTAATGGGTTGCTCTGCTCTGTGGTTATTAAGCAAAAACCATTGCTTCTAGTAATAGAACCAATGCTCTGCATATGGTAACCAGTTTGTTCGGCTTTAATTAGACTTCTAATGTATATAAAATCTCTTGTTATCAATTTTAGATGTCCGTCAGGGAACTAAGTCTCCAAGTTTTCACTGTCCTAGGAAGGAGGAACAAGTTTGCCATCTCAATTCTAGACTACATTCGGTAAGAACTAAACAATTATAAGCACTGATAAATAGAAAAATGAAATAAAGAAACCCTTCAAAGTCCGGTTTGGACCTGTCAAGCGCCCATAGGGATAAGTATTGCATCTAAGTCACCAGTAAAAATGAAGCTAAATGAAGTATATATCAAAATCCAAGTCCCAGATTAGCATAAATATAACCAGATTTTATGATGAAATGTGATACAAAAGCAGCAACTGCGGCTTCATTTATGTAGCAAATTAATAATGAACTGACACATGAACGAAAGAAAAGGGAAAAAACAGACAACAAAGTCTTATGATCTTCTGTGGCATTCAATATTTTCTAAAACTAGCATATAATGGAAGGAAACACTGCTAATTCAGCTTTCACAAACACCAAGCAAAATTTTGTTGACTATCATAATGTAAGGATGTTGAGTTGAGGTCATATTTTACAGCCTCAAGAACCCTAATTGGCCTCACCATCTTCAGCTGCTTGAGTGACCCCGACTTCTGCTGGACGGATTATTCTATCATGTAACGTATATCCAGCCTGCACAGAGTCCGAGGGTTAGATTATATATCTCTTAGAGTTGATGACTAGGTAATTGTCAAGAATAACAGTGAGCTATGCAGACACAACATCTGGTATATGCCTCTAGACCAGATAGAAAATCAAATTTGGAGTATAATGAAATATATGACTCAGCAACATGAGACTACAAGTCAATAAAGTCTCTTGCATTCAAGTATAGAGAAATGGGAATCTATTCCCAACTTTATGATCAGGTGTGATTTGCGAGTATTTGAAAGTGATAACTAGCACTCAAATCATATAGTATATCATGAAGAGGTTTCAAATATATACATACGTTATCTTAAAGATAATTTTAGCTAAAATTTAGCTTATTTAAGTGCTTTCTAACTTGATCATAAGACATCAAGATTCAAGCATGTGACCATAAGTGATGGCCATAACTAACTTATTTTAAAGTGTATTTAGAGTTTTTCGCTTTATACACTTCCTCCAGCAAACCAACAAACTAAACCATGAATTATGCTTGCCTACTCCTGAATCAGTTTGCTAACCAAGTGTTGTGTTTCACTATAGCAAAATTACGTATAGCTCCACAAAATTTAAGTAAATTATACAATTCCACAAGAAATTTACAAAAAAAAAAAGTCCACCCATAAATTACACAATACCTTCAGAACAACTGCGACAGTTCCAGCGGGCTTTGAATTATCAGGTACTTGAAACACAGCGTTGTGTCTGTTTGGGTCGAACTGTTCATTTGTCGGATCATATTTCTCTACTCCAAATTTCCTAAATACCTTTATAGAGACAGACAAACACAGAGAGAAAGAGGGATTAGCCTTAAGAAGGTTTTATCTTACTTCCACATGACACACACATGATTAAAGACAAGCCTCGGATAATTCTAGAGCATGATCATTGATCACGTACAAACAATGGAAAAAAGAAACAACAAATATAGACCCTACAAGATGAACCACTTATTCAAAAACATAAACGTTTTATCAACAGTTCATGATTGTTCGAATAGATAGCTTTAACCACAGAAATATTCATAAGAAAAAAGATTGAAAATCCATCAGAAAGCACCTAGAGTGATTCTTTACCTCGAGAAGTTGCTTCTCAGTCATTTCCACGCCTTCAAGTAGTGTCTTCAAAAGTGGCACAGCTGGAGATGAATCCTGAGACACGTCAATTTTTGCAAAGCTGTCCTTCACAACTGAAGAAGCTCTGCCCAGATTATCTGCAACATCCAATAAACCCTTCGCAAAATTCTGCAATGCAAACCAGGAATAGCATCAACATATACAAGCTTCAAAATAAATTTAATATTCAATGTTAAGAATTGAAGCTTATTTACAACCTGAATGGCAAACTTCTTTGAATTCTCTGCTTCACGTCTTGCCCGATCCATGACATTCTCCATTTCTGCATAGCTACGCAACACCTTGTCTTGCATTGTAGTAATCTCCTTCTGCTTTGTATCAAGTAATTTTATTTTCTCGTTCACCAATTTCACTAGATCATCCTTGGAGAGCTCACCCAGGTCTCCTTCAGAATCTGAGCCTGAAAATACATATTTATTGCCTTGTTAAGTGGTTGTTCTCATCTTTTATTATATTCAAACTTAGATTAACAACCTCAACTAAAACTTATTACCTGACTCTTGTTTTTTATCAGCAACATCTTCAGCTGCAGCACCTTCAATCTTCGTGTCTGCATTATCCTCTTTGTTTTCAACAACGGTCTCCTGTTCTTTTTTCTCATTAGGTTCAGAAGTAGCAGATGAGAAGATTCCAGACCGTTGGAAAGTTGAGGTACTACTGTACAGCAGGTGTCGCAAAGTAGATGCCTAACCGAACATTCAGAAGTATAAACCATAATTAAGATATAACCCAGTCAAATCGGTTCACTATTCAAAATTATATTGAAGATATAAACAACAAGCAGAAGGATCAAGCTTAAGGTTCATGATTGGGCCCTTGTTTGTTCTCTTACCTATGTTTCGTTCAAGAAACATAATACCATGCACTTTGTCAAGAAAAGCATAGGGTTAAATTGACAAGAAAATAATCATGGGAATGCTGAATTATGTCTAATCAGACTTTTTTTTGTTTATGTTTACATAAGTACCTAAATAACAATTATTATTCTCTAGAACCTTCAATTACATGTACACCATACTCGTCCACAAATGAAACAGAAGCATAACTAATTCAGATACATGTGTGGAAACATTATACGAGCTCAATAGTGATACCAATAGAGAGGAGAGAAAAAAAAGAAAGTAAAAAACAAACACTCAAAGTGCAGGTTTGAATATGAAATTTTTAACAAATTTATCAAGTAGACCGATTTCAGTATATATCAATGCCATAATTATAAAATTGGTCAATCATTTAATCCAAGAAGTCTGCAGATTTGAGTGGAAGAGCCGAAACAAGAAGCAAACAGAAAATAACTAAAACCCTAGCAAAACCCTAAGAGCGATAGATAGTGTAAGAATCAAAAAGCTCGCAATTGAAAAGGATGATACCTCATTAGCTATACCAGAAGAAAGGGAATGGAAGCGATTGGCGAAGAGACGGGCAGAGCTGCTGGGCGCAGAGGAAGCAAAGGTGCAATTTTTGCAGTGCACCAGAGCGCACCTTGAAGTTCTCGCAAGGATTCTCGCCAATGACATCTCCACCAGTTCAAAGAGATTGAGACTCTGGATTAAGGGTAAAGGTATAAGGAGGAGGAGGAAGCGCTGCTAGCGGGTTTGGAAAGCGTGATAATTCTTTCTTGGAGAGGAGGTTGAGGGTGGTGGGTGGTGAATTGTTAGAGGAAAGAAGAAGAATTAAACGACGCCGTTTAGTGACGAACGGATGATCCTATATTAAACGGGCCCGGGTTCGGGCTTGTTTCACTACTTTTAATTACTCTTGAACCCTCGGGTTTGATATTACGATAATATCCTGCACGACGTCGTTTAGGTAAGTTAGAAACTGGAAGCGTCCAGAAGCAGTTAAGTTGCTCACTTCATCTCAAACCCTGGTCAGCGTTCAGATGACTTGCCCACTTTCAGACACAAGTACAATTGCTTAACGACATTTAACGGAAATATCTCCCCCACCCAGAAAAACCTACTACCTAGTCCCTACTAAATTTTAGCCGAGTAATTGCGCCTCGGTCAGAGTTGTAGGGCACACCGGCTTTTTAGCAGCGGTGTGCCCTACCGCTCCAAATTAAAAAAAAATTGAATAAAAGGCAGCGGCAGCGGCAAACAACAAAAAAATTTTGTTTTTTAATGGGCGGCCACCGCTGCCGCTGCCTTTTAAAAAAAAAAATTATTTCTGCATATTACACAGAGCGGCAGCGGTGGCCGCTGCCGTTCCCTTGCCCTCAGTAAAAAAAATACCGCGGCTATTTATAGCGAGCATTGAGGCGAGGTTGGAGCAATGGAGAAGCGGTAAAAAAAACTATCAAATTCGTCTCCAAATCCATCCCCAAAGCACCTCTACGAAAATAATGTCGGGTTTTTGGCCATTTGATGAAGGGCAGAGCTATTTTAGTTCAAATCCGGTGAATGTGAACGACGATCAATACGGCGGTTTAGAAGGAATTCCTTATGGTGGACATGGCTATTCTAGTTCAAATCCGGTGAATGTGAGCGACGATCAATATGGCGGTTTAGAAGGAATTCCTTATAATGCACATGAAAATGAGGAGATTTTGCATGAAAACGAAGAAACGGTATGTAATCGATTATTTATTAAATTATTAATTTTATTATAAGCAATCATATTTTAGGGTTGTTATAACTAATCATATTTTATAGTTGTTATAATTGTTAAATTAGTTGTGTTAGTGCAAAATTTTCATTTTAATTTCTCATATTGTGTTGAATTTGTGAGTTTATAATCGAATTAATTAATGAAGTATTTGTCATAATTGTTTCCAGTTTCCCGATTTTTCTACCTATTTTGTGACTGATAATGAGTGGTCGGAACGGAATCATATGCTAAAATGGGCTAGAGAAGTAGGACGTAATTTGAACATGGTGTTGACAATTAAGAACTCATGGGAAACGAAGGTCCTTTTAGCATGTGTGTTGGCCGGTGAATACAAGCCAAAGAAGAAGGGTAAATCCGGTGTTAATATGCGGACCCTACAAGTTGGTGATGATCTAAAGGAAAAACCATGTAGCAGGAAGATGGGCTGCCCGTTCGAATTGGTTGGCCAACGGGACAAGAGGACCCATCATTGGCGGCTAAGCGTGAAATCCGGTCGCCACAACCACGACCTTTCCACTGGTCTGGAGGGATATCCTTTTGTCGGCCGCTTAATTGATGAGCAAAAGGAGGATGCAAGGATATTAACCCTCTCACATGGTGCCCCAGAGTTTGTTATGACATACTTGCCCGAAAAGTGGTCGGACATCACAACTTCGATGAGACAGTTGTACACTTTTCGGCACGATGTACTGAAGAAAGAGATGAGCTCAATGAATGTAACTCAATTCTCACTCCATTTCTTAAAGTCAAATGGCTATTATCTTGATTATCGAGCCGAGGAAGGAAGCAACAAGATAATAGACTTTTTCTTTGCCCATCCCAAGTCGTTGAATCTGCTGAAGTTGTTTTCGTACGTTGTGATCATGGATGCGACATACAAAACCAACATGTAAGTAATTATAATAAAAGCGTTTTTACTTAAAATTTAAGTTTTACACGTTAACTTATTCAAATTAATTACCATTTCAGGTATAACATGCCTTTGAGTGAGATGGTAGGATTTACTTGCACCGGGCACACTTTTTGTATTGGGTTTGCATTTATGGCAAGAGAGACCCAAGATCACTACGAATGGGTGTTATATCAGTTGCGGGAGGTGTTCGAAATGGTTGGGAAAATGCCAGAAGTTATTGTCACAGATCGGGATATTGTCGAGGTTAACGTCGTTGCGGTCTTGTTTCCCAAAGTCAAGCACCTGTTGTGTTGGGTGCATATCAAGCGGAATTGCAAGGCGTACGCTTTGGCGAACGGGTTTTCTGAGGGGAGTGCGGAGTGGTTTGGAAACAAAGCATGGGAGTTATTTTGCTCAACGACCGTAGCAGAGTATGAGGCACGACTTCGTCGTGGAGGGTGATGGTAATCTCCCCCAAAGGAAAGTGGAAACTATTCGTTTCCGGGTGCCATCTCTCCACGAATGCAGAAATCAGCGCTCTGTCCATTTCCCGGAACTTCCAATCCTTCAAATGACTCAAGCCGCTTTGGTTTACAAGCGTCACCCAATCCTGGTTTGAATGGTTGTCCGCCAATTTTTTCAAGAAGTCTAACACCTCGGACCGACCTTGCACCTTAAGGTTTTTTGCCCACTATTCACATTACAACAAAAATTGAGTTTTGAACATTATAAATAATTGTAATATCCGCAATATTCCAAGTTTTTATAATATAATAATTATAATCAATTACTTATTTTCTCTAATTTAAAAAGAGAATTTCGGAATATCAAATTAACTTCTTCTATTTTTCTTTTCTTTTAAAAAAAAAGAGTTTATCAAGAAATTAAAATAGATAAAATTTGTATAAAATAACTTGAGAGGCTTAGATTATTAAAGTGAGGTAAATCAATAAAAAGAAAATTAAATAAAAATAATGTCCTTTGGCAATTTAATTTATTCTAGGAAATAATTTACATAAAAGCCTAGAAAATTAGATACAAGTCTTGTAAAAAGAATACAAGAGCCGGGATTTGAACCTGAGACCTCTTGCACTCTACCCCTCACACGCCCCTCTCCCATTTCCGCTAGACCAAGTGAACTTGCTTACCCAAATCACCATCCTTATAATTTTATACACTCTATTCCCTTTCTCTTCCAAAGACAACATCAAACAATAGTCTGATTGATTGTACGTTGATTTGAAATTGGCCATTGCATGCCATTCCCACCTCCCTTTGCTTGTTGAACCTCCACTATTACCTTACCTTCTCATCATCAAGGAAGAAGCACAAACTTGACCAATCCAAGGGCATCCTCCCTCTCCCCATTGGACATTCCCCATTGCCATGGATTGAAAGCTCCCATCAATTTGTCTATAAAAACCCTTCTTCAAGCATCCATTCAAGCTTTTGCTCTCTTCTAGCAATTTCACTCTCAATCCCCATGAAAAATCAGCCACTCTCTAAGTAATTTTTCTCCATTCAAACACCACAAAGCTTCTCTTTTCTTCCTTTTGGAGCCTCGCCGGACCACCATTGGAGCCCAGCCAGACCGCCCAGCCACGCCGGACCGCCAGAGCCCTCCTCGCGCCGCCGCCTGCCCTCGTCGGACCCCTGGCCGCGCCGCCCCTGCTCGCCGGACCCCTCCTCTGCTTTTCTTCCATTGTTCTGTATTTTACAGAACACTCATAGTATAATTTCTATCCTAAAATTTATTATTCCTTTATGTATTTTCTTTTATTAAAAGAGGTTTATAAATTGTTAGAATATATATTTAGGAATTTATGGAATAAAAATATTTGTGAAGAAGATCTTGTTAGTTGGAAAGCTGGAAACAAATTATTTTACTATGGTAACTTAAGCTAAATAAAAATAAATAGATATATTCATGATTTTATTACATGCATGCTTATACAAAATATAAATAGATGTTATAAAATAAATATAATATGTAAGGTCTATATTTAGTATTATTCCACCTTAGATCAAATAAGAATCTAGAAATATTATGCATGTCTTATACAAAAAGTTGATATCATATTATGACCTTAGAAATCAAAAGATTATTAAATAAAACCAATATCATCTTTATATAGATTTTAAATAAAGTTTCTAATAGAGAAAAGTCATGCATGGCCTAATCTATAAAAGATATAGAATTTATAAAGTTGAGTGAATATAAGGAATTTAGAATAAAATATTTATTCAATATAAACTTAGCATATCTTTTTATATGAGGAATATTTATTCAATAATTAGAAGTTACCGAAATTACCCTCGGGAAGTTCCATTCCCGCTTGCTTAGTCTCTTAGACTAATTCTTCTTTTCCGCATGTTTGCCTGACATTCTATCGCCCCTCGCGAATTATGTCAGAATCTAGGAATCCCCACAAGGCGTGAAGTGAAGTGAAGACGAAGGAAGAACAAGGATTTTCAAGATGTACTTCGTATATCATTTTGTTTTAGTTTCAATATGTTTCAAGGACAAGTTAGCTTCGCATTTAAATTTCCGAACAACTTTATATTTAACATCGATGTAAGATGTTTTGTAAGAACCAAGTCTCCATTGGGAGCACCTTTTCTCATTATGTATTATGTTTTATTCCGCATTTTAATTGTTCTATATCATTCTAAAAGCCTTGGGTGACTTTAGACGGTAAAGTCTGAGGTCACTGGCGGTAATACCCAGTGTTGTAAAATAGGGATGTTACAATAATATCATAAATTTAAAAATTATAGGTCGTTCTTACCTGTTGGTGATCTCATATGTAATGTGCCCTATGTGTATGAAAGTGGGTGAGTAAGGACGTGTCGCTTGGACCGCCGCCATATCCGCCCACCGAATGGACCGGGGCCGCTAATCCAGGGTCCTCATAAGGCGGGACCTCATAATCATGGGCCGGGATATCGGGCTCCGGAGGAGCCGAGTAGTGCATGGGAGGGGGTGGGTTTGTGTATGACGGAGGAGCCGGGTTTGTGTACAACGTCATCAACGTAGACGGCTCTTCTGGTGGCGTAATATGGCTCGTACTACCATAATGGTGTGTCTCCTGTGGTGGCATATAGCTCGTACCACCATACTGCATCTTTGGTGGTGGCATATAGCTCGTACTACCACCATACTGCGTCTCTTAGAATGGCATATAACTCGTGCTACCGTAATTATACGCCTCTTGTGTTGGATATTGCAGGGGAAATTGGTAACCCCCGTATTGCCCATAAGCGACCCCTTATTGCCCATGAGCGAATGATGGACCAGCTTCACCATAACCCGTATTAGCATATGTGGGCTGGGTATCACCATAGAGGTCCGGAAATGTATCACCACTTCTATTCAGCAATCTTTCGATCGATTGCTGAAATATCATCTGCATGCATTTTTTACAATATTTCTCTAAAATCTAATAACGTGCATAAAGCTCATTTAAGCACATAATTAATATATCAAACTATTAATTCATCCGTAAATATAGTAACCATGCACAATAAGAAAAATTCATATTCACCCTCAACAACTACTTAATCGCTTATTTTTATAATACTCATAAATTAACTTACTAACATGTATGAACCAAATTTAAACTCATAATTAATGAAAAAAACTATAATTACACCATAAATAAATTAACTATTCAAATTATGAAATTTTATAATTATTTTCTACAACTACTTAGTCACTAATAATTATACATACATTAGTCTATAAATTATACATTGATTAATTAATTAATTAGTTTTACCACATAAATTAACATATAAATTTACTATCATGTAAACTACTTAATCGATCAAACTCTCGGTAATTAACCTATAAACTACTTAATACATAAAACTAATATTTAATTCATAATATAAAAATAAATTTAATATTTTGCGTACCTAAACCCTCCACGGGGGCGACGGGGGCGACGAGTTGGCTCGTCGTCGCTTCCGCAAGAGGGACTTCAACCTCCTCTCGAACACTCGAGGTTGCCTCGCTCTCATTTAAGTTAATATTTCGTCGGGATTCATTCCGCCGTCTACTTGAAGATGACTTCGAGCCAAACAAATTCTAATAAAAAATTAAGTTAGTTTTAACCTTAATAACTTAAAATAATTCAATTAAAATAAATAAAAATCATACATACCGATAGCGATAAACTTCTCATTTTTGTAACCGCTTGAATCGAATTAATGAAATTTGGACCACTTTCAATCGGATTTAGGACCTCCTTGCAAAGAATTGGGGCGAAAATGGAGAGGGCTCGTTCGGGCGAAAATTGGGCGGTGGATGAAAATGGAGAGGGAGTGAGGAAGATTTGGAGTGAAATTGGTGAAAGGAAAGAACCGAATGGAGCTCTTAAAGACGAATGAGGGTCGTAATTATTCGGCTTTCAATTTGAACAACTTGCTCCCCACCTGGTGAAACTGGGATTCTGCAATTTTGCAGAATCCCAGGTGCAGCGGCAGGGAAAGATTCCCTGCCTCGTTGTCTGTTTTTTTTTAAAAATAAATCAATGCGGCCACCGCTGCCGCTGCCTCTGCATTTTCAGAGGCAGATTCCCGCGTGGGAATCTGCCTCGTTACAATATTTTAAAAAACAAATTAATCAAGCTATGTGCAGCGGTAGGTACTACCGCTGCTATGTGCAGCGGTAGGGCCCACCACTATAAATACCGGGGCGCCCTACGCCTCTGAGCGGGGCGCCCCTCATTCGTCCATAAAATAGTTACGGTGTAGTAGTAAAATTCCTACCAAAAATATAAAATAATAGTACTCCCTCTCCCATACGACTTTGTTTCACTTGTAATTAAAAAGGGATTTTTGGGTGTAAAGTGATTTTTAGTGTTTTGAAAAACGTAAAAAGTAAAGAGAGTTGCACGGATTTCAAGAGTATTAAAAATAGTTTTTGGGTAGGAAGGGATTTTTGGGGGAAGTGAAACAAGCACAAGGGACAAATGGGCTAATGCACAATTTTTAATTAAAAAAAGAAGCAATAAATGCTCATAAAATGCAGTGTGCAGGTTGCAAAAACTGCAGTCCTTTTATTTTTTAACCAATCAGATTCAAGCAAGCAAAAGGGTGAGGATTGCCAAATCAGCAATCTCACTTTTTTTTTTACATTCAACAACCAATGAAAAGAGAGTATTCATGTCACATGGATTACACCCTATTTTAGGACAAGATTACCCCCATAACACACTAAACAATCTACAAATACAACACTTTCCACCTTCATGCTCTACAAATCAGCCATAACCAAAAGCTTAAAAAAAAAACTCTAAAATCTCAAATCTAGCATCATTGCCCAATTCCTCATGTCTTCATATTTTGATTTAAATGAGCCTCCTCTTTTCCCGTACATTAATCAAGAGCATTACAACATTGATTTAAACCTGCCAGCAAGTAGGGGCATGGGAGAAGATAACCAGCCATCAATGCAGCAGGAAACAAAGGCAGGGACTGCATTTAATCGACAAGCATCTTCTCATCACCAGACTAAAAGGAATCGGCTCAGCACAAAGGACAAAATGAACATCTTGTTATGGCTTTTAGAGAGAGCAAGAGATGGAAAGCTTCATCACGGGGCAATAAATGCAGCTGCACAGGAATTCAGTGTATCAAGGAAGTGCATCGGCGAGATATGGGGCACATCAAAGACACAAAGGGACAATAATCAAAGATACAACATGTCAACAATGTACCACATGTCAGGGAGAAAGAGGATTCATGTGCCAGCAACTGCAATTACATCTCTGAATATGGGGGAGAGGACATGCATAAGGGACTTAGCAAGTAACATATCAACAAACATGGCAAACAACATAACAGTTTCAAAAAGCACCATTCACAGGATGATCAAAAGAGGAGCTATCAAGCCACACACAAACTCTTTGCATCCAGGTTTGAAAGAAGCAAACAAGGTGACAAGGTTGCAATGGATATTGCACATGATACCAGGGGACACACCAAAAGCAAAAAAAGAGTACAAATCAATATATGATTATGTTCATATTGATGAGAAATGGTTTCATCTCAGCAAAAAGTCACAAAGGGTGTTTCTAGATCAAGTTGAGAAAGGCAAATACAAGTCTGCAAACTCATCAAAATTCATACCAAAAAGTCATGTTTACAGCTGCAGTAGCTCGGCCTAGATTTAATAAAGAGGGAGAGTGCACTTTTGATGGAAAAATAGGGATTTTCCCATTTGCATTCAAAGAAGCAACAAAGAGATCATCCAAAAATAGACAAAAGGGGACACTTGTCACCAAATTGGTGGAATCAATCAACATAAAAGTGACAAGGGACATGCTCATACAACCGATTGTTCCAGCAATTAAGGCCAAGTGGCCACAAGAAGATGGGATAACACAAGGTAATTTTCATTTAACAAGACAATGTCAAGGCTCATATCAAACAAGAAGATGAAGAATGGCAACAAGTATACCAACAAGAATGTTTTACTTTCATCTTAGTCCAACAACCTCCTAGTAGTCAAGATTTAAACATTTTGGATTTGGGTTTTTTAGAAGTATTCAATCATTAATGCATAAAAAAATGCCAAAAAATGTTGATGACATGCTAGATGTTGTATATACTGCCTATTATGAGCTAGAACCAAAAACACTAAGTGATGTGTGGATGACTATTCAATATTGCATGAATGAGATAATGAAAAATAATGGAGGCAATGATTATGACATCCCACATGTTGGGAAGAGAAGATTAGCAAGACAAGGACTTCTATACAACCAAGTTGAAGCACATATGCACTGTGTCATGCAAGCATGGGAAGTAGTTCATGGTTTAGGGAAAGACATAGCAGGATCATCAAATGCAGCCCAACACAATCAAGATGCAACTCAAGGTGAAGAAGAAGAAGAAGAGCATGATTACTTAGCTTAGCAAAAGAAGCAGACATGGAGAAGGAAATTTTTTGAAGCACATATTTTTTGAAGAACAAATGTTAAATGCTCAGTTGTTTTGTAAATGCATATGGAATAATAACTAATGTAAGTATTTAAAAACATGCAATATTAATCTCAGGTTGTCCCCATTCATCATTGATACAAGCCCAATGTGACAATACAAACATACCTACAGTACTTCTTCAGTCTAAACAAACTGGTTGGTCAAGCACTTTAGTGTTGTCTAACTAAATGAAATTGTGTCTAAGTATTGTACACGGTTTCATCATTGATTACTTATTCACATAATCTCAGAGTCCCCGTCAAGAACAGACACAATCATTGACAACACTAACATACCAGTGAACCCCTTAGTTGCATTTAGATTGATTTTCCTATGGCACATTCTATGTCAACATATTTTATGGGTCTTGTATCTCAGGTTTGGTAGACTTCATCATTGATTATCAAAATTCAGAAATAAAAAATGCAGAATAAATGCACTGTTTTATTGCATAAAGGAAAAGGCCTTTAATTTCTTAGCCAATCAGAATCAAGCAAACTATAGGTGAGGATTTCAAAATCTGCATTTACACACATTTAAATCCATTCAACAACCAATCAAAAGAGAGTATTCAAGTCACACAGCTTACAACAATTTGTTAGGACAAGATTACTCCCAAAACATAGTAAACATGCAAGATCAGGGACAATAGCAAACAATAGCCAACAACAGATTGCAACCATCATTGAACCATCAATAACCAACAACATATTCAACATCACACAATAAGGGTAAATGGAGAGCAACAAATCAACAACCATCAACAGATCAACAGATGCACATCAAGCCATCAAGCAAAAGACAACAGAGCAAAAGATTGCACATCAAGGGCAAATTGAGAGCAATAGATCAACAGATCAACAGATTGCACATCAAGCTATCAAGCAAAAGACAGCAACAAAGCAACAGATTGCATATTAAGGGCAAATCGAGAGCAACAAAGCAACAAATCAACAGATCAACAACCAACAGAATCATGCAAATGAACATGCAATAATCAAAAGAGAGAGTTAGGGATAGAGTACTTAGCAGCCATGTTCATTCGGATCCAGAGGGGATAGAGTCGTCATTTATAGGGGACTTTGAAGGTTGGTCAACCACACCATCATCAAGATGAAGTTTGGTGCTCGGAGGACCTTCAACTGTGTTGAAGGATTCGCCAGGACTAGTGTGACAATGCATATACTCGCAATCCGGAGCCCACATACAAGCACTTCCTTCCGGGCAAACCCATTTCTCAAGGTCAATTTCGTCCCTGACATCGCCCTCGGAATCATGTGCAAACAAACGCTCAGCCGAGTCGAAACACATTGCAATCAGGGGACGAACAAGCAAGCACAGGGGACGAACTCAAGCAAGCACAAGATCCAAATCCAGATCTAGGAAGCCAAGAAATCACTCCAGAGATCGAGATCGAAACCCAAGAAATCGAGCTCAATCAAGCATCCAGATCCAGATATGGGAAGAAGCCAATCGATCGAGAGCCTCGAAGAGATCGAAGCCAAGAAATCGCTTGAAGAGATTGAAGCCAAGCATTTCGCTCGAGAGTTCGAGATCGAAAGCCAAGAAATCGAAGCCTCGAAGATCCAGAGATGGAGAAGGCTCGAATAGATCGAAGAGATGGGGAAGAAGCGAAGTGTAAATAGAGAGGGAGAGAGTAGGTAGAATGGAGGCGGCGCAATAGGGATTAGGGTTCTCAGAGGCCAAGTGCGAGTGTAAATATAGAGGGAGAGGGTAGGTAGAAAGGGGGTGGGTGGGGTGGGGTAATAAATAAAGGGAGGGTAGTTTGGGTATATTAGGATTATAAAGAGGGTAGTTTGGGTATATTAGGATTATAATGAGGATAAAAAATGAAAGTTTTTATGTGATATAAATAGAAAGAATTGAAATGGGTAGATCTTTTTGGGACGTCGGAAAAGAAAATGTCCATTATATTATGGGACGGAGGGAGTAAAATTTAGGGTAAATTTTACAAAACCACCTGCAAAATAAAAAGTTGAAATTTTAGCAAGCCACCCGTAAAAACATTTCGTTTGCAAAAAATCACCCGTAAAAATTGCAATTTTAGCAAACCACCCGTAAAAATATTTCGTTTGCAAAAAACCACCAATAAAAATATTCCGTTTGCAAAAGATAGGGTTGTCAAAATTTGACTCGACACGAGAAACCCGCCCGACCCCGAACCCGACCCGACCCGAGAAAACAATAAAAAGTTTTATACCCGAGATATGTTTGACCCGAACTGATTTGACCCGAATCCGAAAAAACCCGAACTCGAGATTAACCCAAAACCGATTATACCCGAATGGACTAACCTTATGCAACCCGATATCCGATGCTACCCGACCCGAAGTCATCCGAAAATCCGAAGTTACCCGACCCGAAACCATCCGAAAATCTGAAGTTACCCGACCCAAAACCATCCGAAAATTACATTATGTTATAATTTTTTTTTTGATGAAATATGTTTTAAAATATTAATAATAGTGAATATTTATTATAATTATGTTTAAATTAAATGTTACATTAAATATTTAGACCCTAAAGTAGTTAAACTATAAAAAATAATCATTCGATATATGGTCTGAATAAAAATTCGGCTTACTCGAAATCATATTAACCCGAAATTCGGCCAAAGTCGAAATCCGATTCACCCAAAATCCGAAAAACCTGAACCCCGACTCACCCGAAATCCGACTAAGCCCGAAACCGAACTTATCCGAAATCAAGTTGGATCGAAAACCGAATTACCCGGCCGAAATTGACCCGAAACCCGACTTTGCCCGATTAATTGAGCACCTGACCCGAAATGATCCAACCCAATTTGACCCGATTTTTAAAATATCCGAATTTGACCCGAATCCGAACTTACCTGAAATTAAATTGACCCGACCCAAACCCGACCCGACCCGTCCGATTGATACCCCTAGCAAAAGACCACCCAAGTCAACAATTCCTTTAAATTTTCCCTTAGAAATATGGAATTTCATCATTTTCACTACTAAAATACCAACTTCTACTATTCAAACACCAAATCCCAAACCCCATATTTTGAATTTGTGATGTGAATGTTTTATTACCTGAAGAACGAGATACCCGCCAGTCCATAACTCCATTACATTTCCCGTTAGATAGTAAGAAAGTTACAAAGATGATCTTATCTGATTAATATCGTAAAAAAAACTCAAATTTTATTTCCGCATGAAAAAGAACGAGGAGGACGAATGAACTTCAATCAATCCAAAATTTCCAATCTAGGGAGATGAATTATTATTTCGTGTTTGGGCTTTGGTTGAAAGAATCGGAGGTGTTGGTATCTCGTTCTTCAAATCCAAGTAAGAAAACATTCACAAATCACAAATTCAAAATCTATGGTTTGGGTTTGTGTGTTTAAATGGTAAAATTGGAGTTTTAGAAGGGGAAATAACAAAATTTTGTTTTCTAATGGAAAATTTAGCGGAATTATTGACTTGGGTGGTCTTTTGCAAACAAAATATTTTTATGGACGGTTTTTTGCAAACAAAATATTTTTACGGGTGGTTTGCTGAAATTTCAATTTTTACGGGTGGTTTTTTTGCAAACGAAATATTTTTACGGGTGGTTTGCTGAAATTTTAATTTTTACAGGTGGTTTTGTGCACAAACCCATATTTCGCGGGTGGTTTTGTGAAATTCACCCTAAAATTTAAGTACGCTGAATAAAAAGTTTGTGTAAATATTCGGCCAGTGATCAAGGAGATATGAGGGAACTTTTTTTTCTATTTAATTTATTCCTCCATTAAAGGCTTTGTAATATTTTAGGATAAAAATTCAAATGTGAAAACTAAAACCCGAAAGTACAAATCCTTTTAAAATAGAATTAAGAAAATCTAAGTACAACACTATTACTTTCTTTCTAAAATTTGGACTCTTGGGCATATGTTAGAAAAAAACATACCTTCAATAGTACTTGGGAACTATGTCAAAAGTTTTACTCTATTTTTTTTGTCTCTCTTGTCTAGACTTAAATTTGTTCCATGGTGCGTTCTTTACCAAATTGACACTTTTTCGAACTCTCTTACAATAAAGAAAGAGAGTGTTGACTTTAATTTGTTTTTTCGCCTTCTTGTCGACTTCGATGGAATATTTTCAGGCTTTGATTTTCCGCCAAGTTTTGGTGGATGGTAGTGCTTGCCTGTGCCGTTTGTCTCTGAAATCTAACACTTGTCAGTTTCTTTGGCGACTCCATCCTCTTCATCTCCGATCTATCTTTGGTCCTTGCGGTGATTCAAGCATCGATTGTCACCTGTACATATTCCTATCTCTAGCTTGATGATCTCATCCGATCTCACAACAACAACATCTACCTATGTGGAACCCGGTATGTACGGGATCTCTACCTCTATTTTATCTCTTTGGAAATTTCCATTGTTTCACCTTGAATAAGTAATTGGACTAGTTGGTTTTCATCCCACATGAGACTGTGTCTTTTTGGGTTATTGTGTGGTTTGTTTTGTCTTGGGTTGCATGTTTTGGCGTGTTGATCGTTGTTTTTTTTTATTTGGTAGTTTGTCCTTCACAATTGGAGAAGCTTTGCCCAAATTATCTGCAACATCCAATAAACCTTTTGCAAATTCTGCAATTCAAACCATGAATGGCAAACTTCAATGTTAAAAAGGCGTGTTGATTTATGTACTTGGAGGTAAAATTCTGTTTGGTTTTGTATAGAGTTTTATTATATCAGGTTGTATCTATGCTTCAAAACTTCTAAAGATCCTTCATCTCAGTGGAGAAAAACGCCAGCAATCCATTTCACATACTAGACCTCTTGCTAGTGATGTTATGTTTTTCTAATGATTTACTCATCTCGATCTCAAACTCGTTTCGTTCTTTCTTTTTGGTTGTTTGTACTCTTCTTGCTCATGTTTCAATGTGTTTCTTTCCTTTGCCTCACTCTTACTGGTTTGGGCTGCATTTCACACGGTCTCTCGATTACCAAGTTTGTATAATATATTGGATATTTACCTCATCAAAATAAATCAAGGAGATATGGATTTGAACACATGAAATTTAGGTCACTTGGAGATTTGGTTGAGTGTTTATTTTGAAAAAAAGAAAAGAAGAAAGTAAATAGGATGGTTATAAAACGAGATGTAGATCATCCTAAAGCAACTTCACACATGAGCCGAAGGAAAATATAGTACTCGGAAACAACAACAACAACAACAACAACAACAACAACAACAGGAATTATAAGACCTAATAAGAATGCTAAGAGCAAGTTTATCAATGTTCTCCTATTGGGATGCTCTTTTTACTATAAATTAATAAAAAAATGAATGATTTTGGAATTTCAAAAAAAGAAGAAGAAATGATGCATTTTGGTCCTTTGGGCCTTTGGGGGAGAGAGAACACCGATGCTCTTTATAGGGAAAAAGAGCATCCATGCTCTCATCTAGCACCCACTATCCCTTTATTATATTAATAAAAAAGAGCATATCAAAGCAAAAACTCTATTTATAAACTTGCTCTAACATGTTGGATACAAGTCCCTAAAAACATGTTGGATAGTAACTTTAAGATCCCTAAAAATCTATTTTGGAGTATGAAATGAGTAGACAACTCCATATTCGATTATTCATAACACTTAAATTACCCCTTCAATTTCTAATTTACAAGTCCTAATTGTTTGGCTGCAACTTTATAAATCCTTATTATTTGGCTGCAATAAAACCTTGTCTTAATCCAATTGATTCTTCCGCCAGATTTCATGGCAATTACCTTTGCAAGTGCAGAAGAAATTGATCGTTACCGATAAGAGACGTATAAAAATAATAACAATTGAGGGGGTTTCAATATTTTACTGGCCACCCTGAAAGTTCGGCTCAGTCCATTGCTTGTTCCAAGCATGGCTGTTTTGTAAATGAAAACTTTGTCATATCTTCACTCACTCACGCGTAATAAATGTCAACAAGAAATGATGTCAGAGCATATCTGGTAAAGCAGGCTAGAGTTCCAAGTTTTGACCCATACATTATACAATATTACAATGCAGCTATGAGTTCAGATTTCGCAAGTGTGTATTCAAGGGCATGAATCCAAGAACAAAACCTCCAAATGAAAAATCTAGATAACCATTGAGCAGGCACAAATAAGACCAATAAACTACTAAAGTTGCCTGTAGAGATTAGATATATAGATAGACTGAAAGCATGAGTAGTACAAAGAAGAAAAATACGAATGATCTACTCAACATGCTGCTCCATTTCCTTATGGATGAGAATTATATGATTGTAGTCTTCCAACAACTCTGATGCATTAGGCCTCACACCAGCAGTTTCTGCTTGATTAGACCTGTGCCAATTCTACCAATGTTGTGATACAAGTGTTGGCAAGCATATGTGGAAACATGCAAATATTTCTTATTCAAACCCAAATCTGCATTGCAGTCAGATTCCCAATTATAAATGAAATTCTTGTAACAATGGCCAAGTTTTAGGGTGTGTTTCACTTTTAGGTAGAAAGAGTTTTTGGGTGAAAAGTGATTTTTATATCTCGAAAAACGTAAAAAAATAGAGATTTGCACGAATTTCAAGAGTATTAAAAGTGATTTTTGGGTAAAAAAGGCTTTTGTATGTAAAGTGAAACAAGGCCTTATTTTCACAGTTCAACATAACAAACATACAACTTCAACCACCTCAGGCTTTGAGTCTGCAGAAATAGGAAGTTGAATTGGATTGTTCAAGATGATGACTTATGTGGCCAACTTAGTCTATGCATGTATAGTGTGACCTAGACAAAATGATATTGTGGGTCTCGAGATTCTTTGAATTCTATAGAAGAAGAAAAAAAAACAAATATAATAGTTTCCATTAGCTAAGTATGTGATACAAATCTTCTTATAAGTTCCTGTGAAGTGCTTCAAAATCAATTACAGGCTTATCTAGGTAAGATTCATCATTGACCCAATGAGGCTCCGCTACAGCGGAATCTGGGGGGTCAAGATGGGGGTACCCCTGCCCAAGGGAAAGAGGGTTCGCCCAATAGACCCAAGAAAAACTAAAATTCAGCTATGTGACAATAATAACTGAATTTAGTTAAAACTAAGAATGTCTTTTTTAATTCCCCTTTCAATGGAAGCAGCATTTGTATGTACCATTGCTATTATTCTACTAAGCATCATCACCTGTAAGATCCAGATAGAGGATGCTTAGTGATAAAATTTTATTTACTCTTCAGCAATGAATCACATCTAGAAGAAGATTAGATAATGGAAGAATTGCAGAGTTCATTACAAGCAATTCCAAGCAATGGAAAAAGTGTACCTGAACATATAGTCATTTCGGTTCTTTGGGAAAATGCAACTTTATCAAAGCAGGAAGTTCAGCAAGATCAATTTTAGTCTTCCCCAAAAGAATGCCCTTCAACTTTTCATCACAATTAACCATATTCTTGTTAGTTGGATCCTGCACAAGATATCAAAGAAAATGTTGTTCCTGTCACAAAATTCTGTTTACCGAACCCAAAAAAAAACATTTTCCCCTTTTGTACTACATTGGCCGGGGAAGTTGAACAATTGAAGCGTGAAAAGTGCCAAACATGCAAAGATTCTCACTAGCCTTAAGCTTCCTGTCATAAGAGCTCACAAGGCAGCCATATATGTCCTACAATGACATATCTCCACTCCATAGAATCTAAAGACTACAGACCGCCCTTAAGTTTCATTTGAATATACATAAACAGGACATAGACTCCATGACCCCATGAGTCCAGCATCAATTAATATGCATCAAACTCATTAATCTTCATACTAGTCCGGGATGCAAAGAGCCAATTACCAATATAAAAACCAAGCAAGGATAAGAAACATGCTATCAACATATATGTATTACCTTCAAATTAGGATAATATTACATAGCTTAAAATTAAAGCAAACACAGTTCCAGTTTTGAATGGAAGAAGGAAGAAAGGCTAAATGAATTACTTGGAGGTTATTAGTCTTGATATAGGACCAAACACGCATGAAACAGCCGAGACGAGAAGTCTGAGATTGACCCACAAAGTCTCTGAGAGTAGAAGGAAGATTGACAAGGTCAATCAAGTTAGCAAGTTTCTTTGGGTTATCTGTCACCGCCTGCTTTAACCTTCGTGGTAGCATCTCGCCCTAAAACCCTGAAAGAAACAAGAAAAGATAATTAACAAAAAAAGTAGATGTCAATTATAAGACATGAAGAGAGAGAACTTCAAGAGGAATATTATCGGGTATAATCCCTTTCGTGTAGGCAAATGCTTATATGAACAAGCCAGGTGAATTCTTCATTGAGGAATTACATCGAACACCTGGTGTGCGTTTCTAGTTCGACAATACTACCAAACAGAATAATGTGAAATTAACTTTCGAAAGAACAACATTAGAAAGAATAAAATGTAAAGAGTATTTCGCGCGAGAAGGAGAGAGCACCGTTCGAACGCAGGATGAAGGAGTGTGCTTAGAGAGCTTAACAAGAGAGAACGATGAAGAAGAAAAAGGGGACCGCGATTTTATGTCAAATTACACCCTAGCAAATCGTCTTTTTTTTTTAATTAGTAGTTAAGAATTCTGTTTATCGGACATGCATGGTACAATCGAGATGCCAAATAAACAACAGTCGGAAAATCGACAAGAACAGACAGACACATAAAGTAAGTATAAATGGCAAAAAAAAAAAAAAAACTAGAACGAAAATAGTATTGGGCAGAGTGAAGGGCTAAAGGTCAACACGTTGACCTTTAGCATTCAGGTAAAAAACGAACAAATCAGGTATGATGAAGTGGATTACTAATGTTGCCTCCACCGAGATGAAAGATCTTCAGCAGTCTCGAAAATGTCCAAGCGACCGCGCCAATTACAAACAATCCACACCCAATCCCAGAACCAAATCTCGGAGTTGTACAAACCGTGCTTGGGTTAAAACCTTCCACGTCGATCGAGCCACAAACAACTTGATCTGATTGTTTGATCATTTTGTGGATTTTAAGGGTTATAGTTCTTTTTTAAAAAAAATTGAGCGCCTAGCTCATTACAAAACCAATATTTTTGTGTGAAAGGAGGGCTCGTAGACCCGTTTTATTCACTAATTGAAGGATTACATAATATTATTAGTTATCTCAGCCTCACATATAACTCTAAGCTCATTTGGGGGCTCATTGAAAAGGATGAAATACCCCTTATAATCTCTATTCTTCCTCGCCATCCAGTCAACAACCGTATTGACATTTCTTTTGATGTGGCAAACATTCACCTTCCACCCCGGGTCTGCCATGAGGTGTTTAATTTTATTAATCATTGCCATAGAGTCACAAGCAGGGGTCATTGGTGACTTGATGTCATTGACAACCTCGCTCCGTCGACCTCCACATTCAGCTTGGTGTAGTTCAGCTCCTTTGCAATTGTGAGACCCTATAAGATACCCAACAACTCAGCACTAAACGCCGAAGATTCGAAACCAATTGCCATGTATGACTTGATAAATCTTCCATCATGGTCTCTTAACAATCCTCCAGCGCCAACTTTTCCCGCTCTTGGAACATAAAATCCATCAGCATTCAATTTTAGCCATCCTTTGTTCGGTTTCAGCCAGTTTAAACCACCTTCACTTGCACTTCAACTGTTGCCAATCTTTTTGTCAAAATTTCCTTGAACAATCATATATTCAAAGGCCTTAGACATAACAAATTGAGCCTACTCTTGCGGAATGGAATCGGGGTCCCCAAAAATCCGCGTGCCACATCCACCACACACATGAGGCGAAAATCGTAGGCTAATTTCTGGCCTGTTGCAGATTCAATTCAACCGAGTCCTGAAGTTGGCCTTGATTGAAGTTCGTTCTTAAATTTCCTTTGAAAACTTTATCCCATAGATCTTGAGCCTTAGGATAGTCCCGAACAATATGGAGAGTCGATTCCGAGATAGCGCCACAAGTCCTACACAAAGGATTAGAACGCAGGTGCCTTCTAACCCTTTGGGCATTGGAGAGAATACAATCATGAGCAAGCATCCACATGAAAAGTTTAATTCTTTCAGGGGCATTAACTGTCCAAACCTTCTTCTAGATAGGCGCCTGGTTTCCATCCTAACCTTGCCAAATAATTTCTAGAGCAGATTTCAGCGAGAACTCCCCATTCCTAGTTCCATTGTAGTAGAAATTATCCTGTACTTCCTCTTCAGCAAGTCGAGCCTCTGCAATCTTGTTCAGCGCATACAGTAGGATTTTAAAAGAAAAAGTCTCTTATTTCCAACTTCCTTCTTGCTAGTACTCTTCCATTGTATGTCCTAGTTCTTCCTCCGTTAATTCCATAGTAGTCAGGTCTTCAAGAGGGGATTCAGTCGCCCAACTGTGTGACCAAAATAAAGTGCTTCGATCATTACCAATTGTTGTACGCAACCCTTGGAACAACACCCCTTTTGCTTTCACAACATCATTCCATACTTTGACACCCCTTGTTTTGGTTGAAGCATGTCCCTGTCACATCTCCCTTGACAATATTTGCCCCGAACCACCCTAGACCAAAGGCTTTCCAGTTCTTCCAAGAGTCTCCATACCATTTTGGACATATAAGTGTTGTTAACTTGCCTTATGCTCCTCACTCACATTCCACCATTTAACTTTGGCTCTTTCATTTTCTCCCAACTTACCAAATGAACTTTCTTTTTCTCATCCGTCGATCCCCAGACAAAACTTCTAGTTTTCTATTCAACTATGTCACAAATATACATGCCAAAGAAGCGGATTGCATAACATAACAAGGGATTCTCTCAATAGCCGCCTTACCCAAAGTGATTCTTCCTGCAAGAGAAACAAATAAAGAGTCAAAACAAAAAATGATGACTAAACAAAAGACTAAGTTGGGAAACAAATAAAGGGTCAAAACAAAACCCTGGAGTTAAACTAGCCATAGCAAGACGAAGTTGAGGAAGATCAAAAGACCTTTTGGCTAGAAAATTTGTCGCTGAATTGCACTCCCTGAAACAATGAAAAAACACCATATGAGGGAAAATGAGTTGATGTACCTGGTATCATTTATAATTGGCTGGATTTCCCAAAAAACTTTCTAAATATTTTTTTTAAAGAATTGATAAGAACCAGATTATCTCATTCAATAATTAGATTTGAGACATTCAAAGAAGTAACACTCTTCAACCTCTAAAATAGACATAGAATGGAGTTGTATACGATCATAGCAAAGAATAGTGTTTTTATGGTCTTCGATTATGAAACCGACATGAGTTGAAGCATTCAATCGCTTGGATGCATCAAATTTTAGTTTTAACGAATTAATAGGAGGTTTTATCCAAACACTGTTATTTTTTCTTTTAGGAGGGATAAACTTAGATTTGGTTTGTGTATTTTTAAAGGGGGTCCATTGTAAATGTTTTGTTAAAGCCAAATATTAAGGAAGAATGGTACATATTACACTCAAAGGATTAAATATTTTTGAGTTCCGATGTCCCTAAATAAACCACCAAAGAAAGTAAAGAATATTACCATTTCGGTTTAAATTAAGAGTAGCAATTAAATTATTATTTAAACCACTAGAAGTTACTAATTGAAAAGAGATATGTAAACTAGATTCCAGTTTATAAATCATTGTTTGAGTAAAATAGAAATGAAAAAAGAGACGATTTAGATTTTCATTTTCAATATCACAAAGAGAGCAACACTTACGAACACAATTATAATAACGATTAAGGCATTCAGTAGTTGTGAGGAAATCAACACATGCTTTACATAGAAAAATTTGAACATTAGGCGAGAGTTTAGTTTTCCAAATCCGTGCAAAACCATTCACATGTAGAGATAAGGAAGAGTTCAACAAGGAAGTAGCCGAAGAGGTCGAGAATTCACCATCAGAGGTCGGTAACCACACAAGCCGATCACTAAAATTTGCACAATGAATTCTCATGGGAGAAATAATATTTAGAAGGAACGTACAAGTAAAGAAAGAGTTATTAAAATCCAGGTTTTATGAGAAGTGAGGGTTATAGTTTTTTGAATGTCATCAGTTGATTTATGTAATATTTTAAAATTTTCATAATTAAATAATTAGTTTAACTTTTAGTACTTGAAATTTCTAGATTTTAGTAATATTAAGTATTTATTTTAATTAATATAAAATTAAGAAGTTAAAAACTATTAATAAATACGGTTTTGTTCGTAGGAAATTAAGGGGCTCATCTGGCAAGTGGGGGACGACAAAAGCATCCGATTTTGGAAAGACAATTGGACCGGCAATGGTCCCCTCAACCCAAAGCCCGAGGTTGAAACCCTCATTAATTGGGAGGAGCTTATTGAGGTGTACCTCAGTGAGGATAACTCATGGAACATTGAAAAGTTGAGACAGGTTGTTAATCAAGATGACCTCGAAAGAATCTCCAGAATTATTAACCCCATTAATAAAATACCGGACAGATTGTACTGGCAACCAAGTAAAAACGGATGGTACTCCACTCACTCGACAATGAAGTGGCTCCACCAATCCAAAGGTGAACCTAAGATTAACCTTGAATGGATTAACCGGCTAAACATCCCTCCTAAAATGAAAAATTTCTTGTGGAAAGTTGCTCGTAACGGCCTTCCGACTAAAACTAGACTTGCGGCTAACCATATCCCGGTTCCACAATGCTGCGAAGCATGCAATAACCACGTTGAAGACACAAAACACATCTTATTTTCATGCCCCCTTACAAAAGCAACCATAAATTCTATAAACCCAAAACTCTGCAGGATTACTAACTAGGTATCCCTGGACGACAAAAAACCACATCAGGTCCTCGAAGAAATTAAGGACAAGTTAACAAAAGAGGAATTAGAAATCCTTATAAACACTTGGTGGAGCTTATGGTTCGCCAGAAATAAGAGAGTTTTTGATAACAGCAACGGAACAAACCTGACTAATGCTGATAACATTGTTGAATTTACCCGAAACCAGATTAAAGAATGGAAACTAGTTGGAGCTTTGGACTCCCCTGGCCCTCGCACTCATACAAGTGGTGGTGAAACAAGAAGAAAACATACGAAATGGGCTAAACCCAAGATGGACTATATTAAACTGAATTTTGATGGTGTAGTGAATGTAGATGGCGTGGCTTCGTTCGGGTTCATCCTCAGGGACTCTGGTGGCTCCCCCATCCACATTGACGGAGGACTGATTGGTCGACAATCCGTCCTAATATCCGAGACCATCGCCTTACGCCAAGGACTTCTCGAGGCCACCAGACGTGGTATTCCCCGGATCCAGATTGAAGGCGATAATTTACATCTGGTCAAGGCCGTACTCGGCGACTGGCGCTGCCCGTGGGAGATTGAGCTGCTGCGTTCGGACATCCACTGTTTGCTTGCCCGGTTCCAGGATTGGAGTATCACTCACATCTATCGGAAGTGCAATTCTGTGGCGGACTTCATCGCTGGATCTTTCAGACGTGTCTCCTCCTTCCCGCTTGCAGTTGACCCGGGTTTACTTACCCTCATCCGTCAGGATGCTCTAGGGCGACCAGTATGATATTTGTGGTCACCCTAATTACTTTCCTTATCAAAAATAAAATAAAAAATATAATAATTTAAAACACTAGAAAATAACGTGTAGGCGAATTAAACATGAGGCTCATGTGTGGCCAAAAAGGCCTCTTCTTTAATATATAGATAGATAGATTACAAGCTTTTTTTGGGGAAGGGCACGTTCATTAGAGTTGAACTGGAGACCTCTAGTACTATTCTTGGAGGGTTAACCGCTTGACTATATGCCCAAGGCATTTACGAGCTTATTTGTTCAACCTTTTTTTGTTCGTAGGAAATTAAAGTACTATATTATGGGCTTATTATAGAGTTGCCTAATTTATAACAGCAACAAAGGAATGGAAACAAGATGAATGAGCAAATATTTTACCAAAAGATAATAGAGTAGATCAATTCTATTATAATACCACAAAATCACATAAAATATAAACTATATTGGAGACCTAGCAAGCACGTTTGGTTTTCTGCAGCTTTTGCATTCGAAACTGATATCTAAAGAATAAGAACAAAAGGATTGTAAATAACGATGGATTCGGGAACTTGATGCACCACCTAAATTAAAAATGTTTCTTATGGAAAATATGCAACAATGGAGTCCCTACAAAAGAACAGCTAACGATGAACATGTAGATGTTACACTAGAATGTCTCCTTTGTAATCACCATCCAGAAACTAGTTCGCATATCTTCTTGGAATGTCCATTCACAAAGCAAACTTTAAAACATGTAAACAAATGAACACAAGAACAACTTGAGAGACTTATCTCACATTAAAGGAATCTTATCCAAACATTACATTAAATCAAAACGAAACTAAAAAAGAAGAATTTCCCTGAGATCTTCACAACTTGGTGGTATGTATGGAAAATAAGAAACCACACTTTAATAATCAAGGAAACAATTTTATCACTAAGACTACATTAAAAATCAAATTCGAAATTGGAAGAACTCCAAGAGAACGGAGATAATGGAGAAAAGATATACCTCTATAATAAGTACACATGAAGATACAAATTTAAATAAAAAATAAAAAAAAAGGAAAAATCGTCACAAGAATTTGTTAAAATAAATTTTGGCGGATCAAGAAAAGAAAGAAAAATGGCTATAACCGGATATATAATGAGAAATCATCTAGGAGAACTAATCATTTAGAAGCCCACACTAGCAATCTCTAAAGTACATTGTAAGCAAAATTGACGGGGATTTACTTTGGGATAAAAAGAAGCTAGGAAAATTAATGGAAAATTGGATTTAAAGGTGATAACATCACCACAATCAATGCTCTACAAAGAAATATATCATGTCTATGACAGATTGAAATGAATATTACAAACTATAGGATGAGTCTACAATCTTTTGATGATGTTAAATTAAATATGTGCATCATCTCTATGACATTTTTTTATTAGGTAAGGATTAGGATGATCTCCCTTCAAGGAGGCCGTCGTAGAGCATCCTAACGGATGGGAACTTGAAGTTCTGGATGATTTTGGATAGCATTAACACGGAGGTTGTGGCCCAACTTATCAAGTTTATCATCCATAGAATTACATCCCTTAATAATATGTGAGATTCGAACATTTTCGAAGCCTGAAGGGATACTAAAATGTCCGACATGATCATTTCAGTTTCCCATGGACAATTCCTATAACCAAGTGACGCCTTTATGACTTGTATATTGTCACCTCAATTTCTAGTTTCCTCAAATTTCTTTATTGTGCTAGTCTAATTCCATCTCTCAAGGCCAAAGCTTCAGACTTAGGGATTGTTATATTTCCGTACTTCTTTGTTATCATATCAATAGTATTACCATTATGATCTCTCAAAATAGCACCTCTAGTAGCTAGCCCATTGGGCATTCTAGAACCATCAAAGTTACATTTTTATAAAATCTTAATGTGGTTTTTTCCATATCTTATTTTTATTGTTTTGTCTTTTTAGTCTTAATCTTATTTCATTACTTCCATCTTCATCTTCATTCCATGTCTTTGATCTCTTCCATAGTTCTATTTGTGTTTTAATATATCGGAGTATATCAAATATAACATCATTTATTGTGTGTTGGAAGGTTAATTTGTTTCGTTGGTGCCATATACTCTACTATATGACTGCTAAATCAATGAAATCTTTTCCCCCAATTTGTGGAGAAGGTCCATGAGAATAGCTTTGGGATCTTTATTTCTTGTGTTATAATGTCGCAAAGTCTGTTCAGTAAGTTGGTCAATATTTTTAGTAGTGTTTAATTTAGTGTATAATAAGGTCATTCTATTAACAAATTTATGGTATCCTAATTCGTGCAGTTACACGTACATGATGCATCCTCTAGGAGTAGGGACATGTTTTTCTCTTAGTGTGGTCTTATTTGGTTTTGCACCAATTTTTCACAGAAAGTTCTTTACTTTAGGAAGGATGTCCAATTGCCATATTTTCTTTTTTCCAGATTAGGATTTTGAATTTCTTCTTGAGTGATTAATTTCATGGCCGATGATGTAGAAAACCAACCGTTCTTACTGGGAGACCAATACAATATTATACCACCCTTATTTTTGTAACAATGGGTATTACATATATTTATTCGTTAATAAGAACATTCGTTCATTACATTGGTAGTTGTTTTACGAAGGATGTAGCAGCGGAAAATAAAGCCCATATTAAAAATGGGTGTTCAAAAGACGTATTTGAAAATACAAATATATTTCCCAAGACAACTCATATGATGATGACTTGCTTGTAGACCTGTCAATCGGTTTGGTTCGGGCGGGTTTGGGTTCACTCATTTTGGGTTTGGGTTAAATCGGGTTCAGTTTCGTTAGGGGTCACGGGTCAATCGGGTCGGGTTGTAGTGGGTTTTCGGTCGGGTCGGGTTAACCAGTGGGTCTAAAATATCCCTTTTTTAATGATTATTAAATTCAAATTTTAATTAAATAATAATATTCTATAAATATACTAAATCGGTCAACCCAACGAGTTTCGGGTTTCAACCCAAAGGGTTTCGGGTTCTATCGGGTTCGATTGATTTCGGGTTTCGGCTTCAAATTTTCGAGTATAGACCCTAAAACTATCAGGCGGTTCGGGTCGGGTTAGCGAGTTCGATCAGCTTTTGACATCTCTACTTGCTTGGCTTAAAATGGAAGAGCTTGTGCACCATCTTCTAAATGCTTTGCTCTAGGAAAATTCCTTCCTTCCTTCAATGTCGTCTTGCCTTGATCTTCTATCCTTGATTAACTCTTCTCATACCTTCTAGCCTTCATCTTCAACCTTATGGCAACTCTCCTAAAGTCTGATATTTTGCAAAGGCGAGAATACTAGGCAAAAATGCAAAAATAAACGGAATTAGTCTAAGAAGACTAAGCAAGTGAGAATGGAAATTCTCAAGGCTAAGGGTTGGTAATATCATCAGCTTATCAACAAGATAACGGAGAAGATTTATTTGAGTGTGACAATATCTTTGTGGAGCTTATAAGAACGGAAGCTAGTTTATCTTGAAGAGAGATAAACTATTTTATGAGAAGAAGGATACTACGAGATTGTAGTTCCTTCTTAGAATATGAATATTGTTGGGAAAGTTTTATTACACATGAAGTTTTATAAAAGCCTCTCGTACTCTCATCAGACCTCAACCAACCTCATCATATTCGGAGTTCCAAATCGGGGAGGTGGCTTGAAGGCGCTTAATTACCAAGCCCACCTAGACAAGCCCGGATAAGCATTCAGATTGAAAAGACCACCTAGACAAGCCCGGATAAGCATTCAGATTGGAAAGACAATCGTCAATAGCCGGGAGCAAGAATGGACTTTCCAAGTTGTACTCGATCCATCCCGATTCAGTTATTATTGTGCACTAGGCACATATCTTTATTAAGTCATAAAATATTGCATTTAGTTGACGATTTCTAGATGTGGTGGCTACAAAGGCCAATCCACCTAAAGGAAACAAAGGAATTTCAAGTCTCTTTCAACCCGAGTATACAGGTCTCTTTCACCCTGGGTGTTCAGGCCTTTTCCATCATGAGTGTTCAGACCTCTTTCATCTTGAGGATACCGAACTTCTTTCATCCCGAGTATATAGGTCTCTTTCATCATATATGCATCTAGCTAGTGCACAATATTGCCTATGCTAATCCATAACAAATCTCGAAAAGAGATTGAAACAAGCAAGGTCACAAATCATCGGTCCTAAAGTTCAATACTAGCATAGTACAAATAATAATAACAATATGTCGTTATTTCTAATTAAATGAATAAACCTAAGTTCATTCATTTTAACAAACAAGTAGTTCTCAACATAGAAGAATTTCCTTAACGGAAACGATATATATATATATATATAAAGGTTACAAGGGAGAATATCCACTTGCCTTGAATTCGATTTGCGCTTAACGGTAGCTCGGAAATAAATGTCGACTTAGAGATCTCGAGAACTTGACCTAGAAAACCGAGATCATATAAAGAAATGAATTGTATTAAAATCCTTTATTTCATTTCTTATATTAAAGTTTCCATCACTTTCTTTTCTAAGAATATAGAATTATTCTAAAATATATTTTAATAATTTAGCTCGGAGAATCTCAATAATAATATTTCTTTATTATTATTTTAGGATGAGGTCTTATATAATTTGAAAAATTATAAAATAGCTAGATGAGCATGCAAATGAATTTATATCCATAAATTCATTTTTTATTAGCCCACTAGTAATATTTATTCAAATAATTTAAATAAATATTATTTATGTGTAGAAATTATTTCATAAAAAGATATTAATTAAAATTACGAGTAGGGAAATATACCGATAGTTAATGGGACAACATTGGACACGGATATCGAGATGGGAAAAATTGGGCTTCTCCTTCTCTTTTTCCTTTAATAAAATTCTGATGGGTTAATTTTAGACATATGGACCTAAAATTCAACCCAATAGTAGCCTAAAATAGCCCATGTTGAGTCGGTGTTAGGAACTCACGTTCATTAACACTGGAACAACGTCCTCAGTTTTGATAATGACAATACCATGGGAACTAACGCCAATTGCCAAGTATTTCAACATAACAGGTTGCTCGTCGCGAAGCAAAATATAGAACAACAAGTTTCCAAAGCATGGGAACTAATGCAGCGACAAAAAGAAAGCGGCCAACCTCAGAAGAGAACAGAGTTCCCTCGAGATGGGAACTTAGTGAACCAAAGTTCCCGTATGATGGGAACTGGATGAGAAGAATAGGAATCCCTCGAAGTCAAGAAGAGTTCCTAAGACAAGGGAACCGAGAAGACGAGAGTTCCCTTTGGATGGGAACTAGCACATGCGCGAAAGCGACATCTCAGCACATTTTTAGGGATCCTGTATGTGCCGAACAAAAGGGCGCCTCAGACTTCTGAAATGCAGCTGGATGAAGATGACCATCCAACGGTCCGGAATGATTCAAGAGTTGTCAATTCAAATTCAAATCAAAGTCATATGTCAACCTTGGAGAGCAAGACAAAAAGGGTATTGAGGACAAATACCTTAAATGGAGAAGGGTTTCTCATCACGCCTATTTAAACCTTCAACAGTGACCTTGTTGCTCACTTTTCACAAATCACAAACTCCAAACACACAGAAAGAAGAGCGAAAAGGCTGCTCGAGTGAGAACCATCTTGTTGGTGAAAAGTCCCCGACGGCGAGCTAATCTCGATGATGGTGAAGGAGAAAGAACGATTTTCTAGGTCTAGGGGAACTAAGGTGAAGAGATAGAATAAGAGAGTGGTTTGAGTTTCGCTTTGTCTTTGATTGCGAGCGTTCACCGAGTTAGGGTCGAGAGAATACATTAGTGTTGCCTAGGGAGAGAGTCCTAGTAGGAATAGAGAAGTTTGTATTCTGCCTTGTAATATGAAGGGAACTAAGCAATACAGAAAATAGAACTCATTCAAAAATCCTCCAAGCGAAGGTAGAGGTTTACTCACGCGATTAGTTGATCGTTGTGGGGTCCTTCTATAAGGGAATTGTGTCTACTGTTTTACTTACTTGCATTTTTACTTATTCCGCTGTGCGTGGGAACTGTTTGATATAGTTCCCATAACTGATTACGACTAACCTACGATCCAACAGCCCACAAGAACAATTATCTCACCTTTCTTCTTCCTCTTTCACACAACTCAGCAGTAACAACGTTGGACAGTAGGGCGGCACTAGCAGTGGCGGGTGGTGGAGGCGGATGCGCGAGGTGGTAGTGGTCCGACCGGAGGTCAACGGTGGTCTGACGGCCAAGGGAGGGAGAGAAAGGAATTTTTGTGGATTTTTAACAAAAAAATCAAATTCAGGAAAATACAATTCTAGGGATTTTGAGGCTTGATTTAGAACGAAAATGGATTGAAGATGAGAAGGAGAGGATTGTGTGAATTTACCCTTGCTCTCACCCCTTTTTATAGTGGCAATGGAAGCTTGGGAAGCTTCTACCATGGTTAGGTGGAGGATAGCTTGCCCAAGTGAAGAAGGATTTAATTGGAGGAAAGGGGTGGTGGTGCATGGAGATTGATGCTTCTTGAAAGCTTTGCAAAGACATAAGAGAATAAATTAAAAGGCCTTCCCTTAAGTGACGAGAAGTATTTGATATCATAGCAGAAAGGGAGGAGTGTTGAGTGTGGAGACTAGAGAGTGCAAGAGGTCAATGGTTCGAGTCCCACCTCTAGCATTTTTTTAATTCTCCATCCATTCCCTTCTCTTTTTAAAAATCTTAAGTTAACGAAAAATAAAATAAAAAATATCGTTTATATTTAATTAAATTTAATTTTATTTGCTACCAGCCTACCAAGTTAAACTTTATCCAAGATTATTCCTTTTATTATGAAAAAATCATATTAAAGAATATCTTGTTATTTTAAAGAAATATTTAAAAAATATTAAATTAACCATTTCTTTTTATTAGAAATAGTGGCTATTAACATTGTCCTGAATATTATTTTCTAGGATAACCGTTTCTTGAATTGAATTTAAAATGTCATCAGGTAGTACTATTTTTAGTTCTCTAACTTTCCAACTTTTATCCACCATTATAAAATCTGACACAGTTGAGGTCGCATTTTGCAAAGATGGGTGTAGAGCAAAATTTTTCGTGGTTTTTCTATAGCCTATTATCTTACGAAAACTTAATTGTCTGTCCATTTCCATCCTGACAAATTAGTCCTTTCTTAAATTCCTTTCGCAAGTTTAACAGTCGTTTCCATTGCCAAGAAGTATTTGATTTAAGTTTGTATGTAAACATAGTTTCATTGCGTAAATACTTCTCTTTTACTATTCGGACCCATATATTATCTGGTTCCACAAGAATTTTCTATAGTATCGTCATTTTTAGTGCTTTGTTCATATGTTCCGCTTTCTTTAATCCTAACCCTCCTAAAGATTTGGGCTTAGAAATTCTATCCCATGCGATTATAGGTTTATAATGTTGGTCTTTATTCTAGAAAAAGCCTCGACTAATTCTATCCATTTCCTCGTGTATTTTGTTAGGCAACATAAAGGTTTGCATAATATAATTCGGTTTTGCTGTCAAGTTTGCTCTTATTAATATGGTTCGTCCTTCCTGGGAAAGATTGTTAGCCTTCCATTTGGAGAGTTGAGTCTGAGCTTTTCTTATTGTATCCTTAATCATTTCCTTATTGACTTTTCCGTTAATTATGGGGCATCCTAGATATTTTTCCAGGTTTGTCATGGATGTAATTCCCAATGCTTGTTATATTTACTGTCTTTGATGGTTGGTAACGATTTTTGAAGTTTGGAAAGCTGATTTGTGGTAATGTGCCTTCTATCCCAAAATTAAACTATAATCTTCTACTGCTCTTTTAACTTTCGAGCATGACCCTTGTGTTTCTTTCGCAAAGATGATGATGTTGTTAGTGAATACAAGAAAGGGAATCCTAGTTCCCCCACGGGCTATAGGGAATCCGACTGACTTACGATCAAAGTCACACTTAGATTGTAATTTTCTAGCTAAAATATCTATCCCAAATACAAAGAGGACGGTGGTAATGGCCTAGTGGGTCGCCTTGTTTTAATCCGCGTTGTGGCAAAAGGGGGTCCATTGGTCCATTATTCACAAGGATCGAGAAGAGATAGTGGAAACACACTCCCGAATCCATTCTATAAGCTTATTATAAAAAAAAACTTTCCTAGTATTGCAAATAAAAATTCCCAATCTAGTCATTCATATGGTTTTTCCATATCAAATTTAATATCTACCCAACCATCCTTTACTTTGCTTCCTCTAAAAGAGTGGAAAATCTTATGAGCTATTAAAACGTTATCTTGGATGGCTCAGTTGTTTACAAAGTCTCCTTGAAGAGGATGAATAATCTTACTTATTACCTTCTTAAGTCTTTCTATAACAATTTTTCATATAATTTTATATATTGTTGAGCATAGACTTATTAGTCTATAATGATTTGTCGAGGTTGGGTTATCAACCTTCGAGATTAGAGATATAAATGTATGGTTAATTTGTATAAGCATTTTGCCTAAGTGGAAGAAACTCTTAACTGCCTTTGTTACTGATGGGCCCATAATGTCCCAATATGTTTTATAGAACTACGTTGTCATGCCATCCGGACCCGGTGACTTGTTTGATCTAATTTGCATTAAAGCAGCCTTAATTTCTTCGTTGGTCACCTGTTTTGTAAGGTTGTGATGCGACCCCCGTCATGGATGCTAGCCAAGAGGACGACGCTTTCACACTTCGCTCGGATGGCCCCATCACTCGTGCCAGAACTCGAGCAATCCAAGACGCAACGAGGTCTCTTGTGGCGCGCCTCTCCGCATGCCACGACGCACCCTACACCGCGACCTCGCTCGGCACCATCTCCTCCATCGGCGCCGAGGAACCTCGCTTCGAGCTCTCGGATCAACCTCGCCAATGCACGCCAACCTCGAGCATCGGATCGCAAGCCGAGGTCGCCTCCAGCCTTCGCCACGACCTCGGAGCCACACTTGAGGTTCTCGCGTCGGACCTCAGGATCGAGTCTCAACTTGAGGTTCTCGGAAGCATCGGCGAACCTCAAGTTCTCGAGACCTCACTAGCGCCGTCACCAGCGTCCCGCGTCGTGCCAACGACCTCGCCAGCGCCCCGACGCGCACCATGACTTCGCCAGCACCGAGTCCCAGCCATGCCAGCGTCGCGACAGCCTTGTCGTGACACTCCCGGCACGGTCACGGACGACCTATCCGTTTTTAGTACTTTTATGCATTCTTTCTATTATGGAACATTTCTATTGTTGGTTTTACACATTTAGGAAGACTTTTATGGGCCTTGCACCGATCATTTTCGGACCGCGCCGTTGGGCCTAAGTTTGCAAGCTTGCCCTAGGCGCGCCGCCACTAGTTTAGGGTTTCTTTGAGTTTTCTTCAGCCGCCTCCCTATATAAGGGGGTGTACGCATATGTTTCAATTCAGCACACATATTAGGGTTAATTAAAGTAGAGGTTTCTCCTTATTTTCCCTTCTTGTGTTGTGCCGCCACCCCCAATCTCTCGAAAGCTCTCGAACTCTCATTGTTTCACTTGTTCGTGCCAATAAATCAATTCAATCAAGCCTTCCACCGCGTAATTGGAGACCTAATACTCAAGCCAACGATCGATCCGAAGCATCCCAAGCGAGGGACGCATCAACTGGCATCAGAGCCAAGGTTTGAGTAAGTCTCGTTCAACCCTTCTAGTTCATTCTCACACGTCTTTCCGCCAATTCAAACCCTAGATTCATCCTCCACTTCGCATATCCGCCATCTAGGGTCCCAAATTTTTTTCTTTGCTTCATAATTCATTCAAAAAAAAAAAAATCAACCGTACCCTAACTCATTCGATCTATTGATTTTGGTGAAGTTGTTGCTTTGTCTTGCTAGTTGCATGCACTTAGGACTTGTTTTGCCAATTTCTCTTGTGCTTCGTGTGATTGTTTGCGTGTTGGTTATCTAATTGTTCAATCGGTTCTAGAGGAGAAAACCTAGTCCGATTTATTTATTTGTTAAAAAAAAAATTGTCTTCGACTACAAAGCCAAAATAAGGTAACTAGTCGATTGGATAAAAAAAAAATTCTCGTGAAGATCACAAGCCAAAATAAGGCAAGATCCTTCACTTTTGCTTTCAAATTTCGCAACCTTAATTGATATCCTTGCTTGCCTTGCGTTATTGGTTTCGAACTTGCCTTGTCTTGCTTAGCTTGCATTGTAATTTTCGGATCCAATTCCTTGATCGAGTTTGAGTGACCTTTAGCCTTGCCAATCCTTCAACGTGTGGTTTGAACACAAGGGTCGGCTTGACTTAAGCGAACTGTAACTCTTGTTTAGTTGCTTGTGAACTTCTTACTTGCTTCGATGACTGGTGTTACCATAGGTACAATGTCGGAGTCGGGAGACGGTGGAAACAACAACCCCACCGAGGGCCAAAACCCTACCCAAAATCGAGAGGCGTGGAATCCCGAAGCCGTGGCGCACATAGAAGAGCTCGAACGCCTCTTGGCGGCGAGCCAAACTCAATCAAAGCACACCGTGCCCCAGCCGCATGGCTTAGCTTCCGAAATCCATGGTGTGCCAGGCGTGTCCGCGGAGGACGTTACTCGTGCCAACGCGAAGGGGAAGAAACACGCACAACCTTCATCACAATTCGGAACCATGCAACGCATGGAGTCAATCAAAGAAAGTCGCCAATATGATCGGCACGATGGTGGTCCCCGGACCGCAGATCGCTATCAAGTGGAGCGAGACTATAGGGACACACAAGTGTATGACGTATATTCCGATGAGGAGTACAACTCCGAGGAGTATAGACGTCGACATACGAGTGGGGATCCCAAAAGAAAGAAAAAGAACAAGTCGCCAGCGTATGTGTACGAAACCCCAAAGCGGAAGCACGGGGCCAAGTATTATGACGCCGACGCCTATAGAGTTGAGGACGACCTCGGGCATCAAAGTGCTCGTAGTCCGTTCTCGGAGTTTGAAAACGAGTACGATGAGTTCTCGGATTATTCTAATGAATCTTCGTTTGAGCATCCCAATGTGCAGGATCCGGAAGAACATGACAACCGACCTTCGGATTGGATCCCACCGCCGCGCCTTGCCAAGCATCGCACCGAGTACGATCGAGTCTATGGCTCGGGTCGCACGCACGACGTGCATGGACGGCGCGATAGGGATCGCGACAATCGGCATCCTCGGAGGCCTTACGATGGAGACGATCCGGACGATGGCGATGACGATCCGCATCGAGGACAGCCTCGGCATCGGCGCGACAAGCGCACATACTCGCCTCGGCATGCCAGCCCTCGGCGCGATCGGGATCACCGCGATGCCCGGGATCCACGACAACAACGTTGGGATGTCAAGGTAAAATTCGAAAACTTTTCCGGTTCTTATGATCCTGATGCGTTTTTGGAGTGGTTACAGGACACGGAGCACACGCTCCGTCATTTAGGTTACGAGGACGACGAGAAGGTGGAAGTTGTGACGCTCCACTTCGTTGGTGCCGCTAGGACTTGGTGGAACCGATTCGAGTCCGAAAGGATTCGAAAAGGAAAGCCCCTAATCCGTGAGTGGCATCAACTCGTCTATATATTGAAAAAGAGGTACATTCCAGCCGATTACAAGGACAAGATGCACATCGAGATCATGCGCATCAAACAAGGCACAATGACGCCGGAGGAATATTTTTCCAAACTCGAAGACATGTTCTTCAAGGCGGGGATGAGCGTCTCACCATCCATAATGAAGACGAGGTTCCTTTCGGGTTTGAGGCAGTCCATTCAAGATAGGTTGGAGATCCTTCCAATCAAGGACATCAGCAATTTGGTTCACACCGCCATGCAAATCCACAAACAAGAAATGCGAACCAAATCGGGATGGTCCAATTCAAGGTATGTGTCTAACTCTAGTCAATCCGGTTTATCTACTAATCGGTTTGCTCCTTCTTTGCCTAGCCCTTCGACAGGTTCCAAAGCAAAGGCCGAGGCCTCACAAGCCAAGGCCCCAGCCGCGCCGCGCACCGCCGAGCCGAACGCCGATCGAGCCCGTGACATGGCGTGCTACAAGTGCGGGGGACGTGGCCATATGCAACGGAAATGTCCCAACAACAAGAAAGTTTTGTTTACCCCTCAAGGCGAGCCATATGACAGTGAGGACGATGAAGAAGTTGAGCCGCATGAGATCGACGCCGCCGAGCTCGAGTGCGATCCATCGGATGCCCTCTGCGTGGCCAAGCTCGGCCTAGTTACTCGCGCGCCCTTAGCGTCCGCGAAGCACCACGCACGGACCAACGCGAGCAACTTTTTCACACACGATGTTTGGTCAATAATGTCTCGTTGAGTGTGATAATAGATTCCGGGAGTTGTGCAAATTTCCTCTCAAAGAAAGTTGTCGATCACTTTAAGTTGCCGACCACGCCACACCCTCAACCATTCAAGCTTCAATGGATATCAAATGATGGAGGAGATTGGGTCGACAAATAGGTAATCTTCAACTTTTCAATTGATCAATACTCGGATTCTATTTTGTGTGACGTAACGCCGATGGACGCCACGCACCTCTTGTTGGGGCGTCCATGGCAATACGATCGTCCCGTGCTTCACGACGGGTATTTGAACACTTACATGTTCAATTACCACGGGAAGCGCGTGACTCTCTTACCTATGTCGCCTAGTGAAGCTCTACAGGATGAAGCCGAAAGGCAACGACAAAAGGCTAGCGACAGCGGCACCGGCGCGCCAAACAAGACGCCAACGGCGTCCGAGGGCAAGACTGCGCATTCCACAGGCGCTCCTGGTGCCAATCCATCCAAAAACAAGTCTCATGATGTTCCAGAAGAAAAACGCCGACAGAATCTGGAGGACGGCCGACAGTTTGCGTCGAGAGGCCTCGACAACGCGCCGAACGCCGCCGATTTTGACAAAAAGGGCCTCAAGCAGATTTCTGACACTTCTCTCGGCGTTCCAAGCTCCAAACCCCTTAAAATTGAATTTCCACCCGATCTGAACAAAAAACGCCCAGGAGATATCAATTTAAGCAAGGGACCGCCGAGCACACCCCCCAGCGTCGCGCACCACGCCGTCGCTACACGAAAACTCGGATTCCAGGAGCTACGGGACGAGTTTCACGGCGTTTCCCGGGGAAATCTTCCACTAATTCCAGGGGCTATCACCTCTCCAAAATTCGCCCCAGAAGATGATCGGACGAGCACCGACGCCGAGCCACCATTGCTAGGCACTTGCCAGGACCGTTTACTCTTAGCCAGGCGTCGGGACATCGAGAAGTCAATTCAGGGGAGTCTTTCTTGTTTCATACTTGTTCCCCTTCTTTCCATTATTAAATCCGAGATTTCTTCACTTCCATCTTTTATTGTGTCTATTTTGAAGGAATTTGAAGATATCATGCCGAATGAGCTTCCGAAGGGCTTGCCGCCGATCCGAGGAATTGAGCACAAGATCGACCTCGTGCCAGGCGCTTCACTTCCCAATCGAGCCGCTTATAGGACTTCACCAAGGGAAACCAAGGAGCTTCAACGTCAAGTTCAAGACTTGTTGGACAAGGGATTCGTCCGCGAGTCCTTGAGCCCTTGCGCGGTGCCGGTGATCCTCGTGCCGAAGAAGGATGGTTCGTGGCGTATGTGCGTCGACTATCGAGCCATAAATCAGATCACGGTGAAGTACATACATCTCATTCCACGGCTTGATGACATGCTAGATGAGCTCCACGACGCCGCCTTGTTCTCAAAGATTGATCTCCGGAGTGGATACCACCAAATCCGGATGCATGAAGGCGACGAGTGGAAGACCGCATTCAAAACCAAACATGGTTTGTACGAATGGCTTGTCATGCCTTTTGGCTTGACGAACGCCCCTAGTACTTTTATGCGGCTTATGAACTATGTTTTTCGTAAATTTATAGGACGTTTTGTTGTCGTCTACTTTGACGATATTTTGGTTTTTTCTAAGGACTTAGATTCTCACGCGAGGCACCTTAGGTTGGTGTTAGAATGCCTTCGCGAGCACTCTTTATTTGTTAACTTTGATAAATGTTCGTTTTGCACGGACACGACGAATTTTCTTGGGTTCGTCATGTCCAAGGATGGGCTGAAAGTGGATGACGACAAGATCCACGCCATCCGAGAGTGGCCCACCCCTACGACCCCGACGATGGTTCGATCCTTCTTAGGGCTCGCAGGGTTCTATAGGCGATTCGTCAAGGACTTTAGCTCCATCGTCGGGCCACTCCACAATCTGACCAAGAAGGCAACCACAATCAAGTGGATGCCGATTCATGAGGCCGCCTTTCAGGCCTTAAAAGATGCTTTGTGTAGTGCTCCGGTCTTGCAATTGCCAGACTTCACTAAGCGCTTTGAGATCGAGTGCGACGCCTCCGACTATGGCGTAGGCGGTGTACTCCTTTAAGAGAGACGCCCTATTGCATACTTTAGTGAAAAATTAATGGGGGCAACTCTCAATTACCCGACGTATGACAAGGAGTTGTACGCACTTATTCGGGTTCTAAAGACATGGCAGCACTATCTTTGGCCTAGTGAGTTCGTTATTCATACGGACCATGCGGCCCTTGCATATCTTAGGAGTCAAACGACTCTGAACAGGCACCATGCTCGGTGGGTGGAATTTATGGAAACCTTTCCGTATATTATCGCCCACAAGAAAGGGAAAGAAAATGTCGTGGCAGACGCTCTGTCACGCAGGTATGTGCTTTTAACTCAACTGCAGGCCAATTTGCTAGGGTTCTCCTTGATTAAGGAGTTATATTTGCATGATCCATATTTTAAACCGATCATGGAGAACCTTGAGCAAAGTCGAATCCATGAGACATTCTTTTTGGACAATGGATATCTCTACCGAGCCGGGAAGCTTTGCATTCCGGACTCGTCTGTGAGGCATCTTTTGCTCAAAGAAGCTCATGATGGCCGGGGCCACTTTGGCATAGCCAAAATCCTTGCAGCACTTCGTGAACACTTCTTTTGGCCACACATGGCTTCGGACGTTCACAAGTATTGCCGGGGTTGTGTGCCGTGCCAAACTGCTAAGTCGAGGTTTCAACCTCATGGCCTTTATACTCCGTTACCTATTCCGGGTACTCCGTGGGAAGATCTCTCTATGGATTTTATCACGGGTCTTCCGATGTCTAGGCGCGGTAAAGATTCGATTTTCGTGATTGTGGACCGCTTCTCCAAAATGGCTCACTTCGTGCCATGCAAAGGGAACAACAATGCGACTAAAATCGCAAACTTGTTCTTTGAGCATGTCGTGAGATTACATGGCGTGCCTCGCACTATTGTTAGTGATTGAGACACGAAATTCTGTAGCCATTTCTGGAGAACGCTTTGGGGAAAGCTAGGCACACAATTACTCTTTTCTACTTCTTATCATCCCCAAACCGATGGTCAGACTGAGGTGACCAATCGGACCTTGGGCACCCTTCTTCGGACGGTGCTCAAAAATAACCCACGCCGGTGGGAGGATCTAATACCATTCGTTGAGTTTGCTTACAACAGGTCCAAACACTCGGAAACCAAGATGACGCCGTTCGAGATTGTCTACGGCCTCAACCCTCATTCTCCGATGGATCTCACGCCTCGGCCTTTGAAGAACGGCGAGCACATCGACGCCTCCAACCGTGCAGAAGCCATCCGCAAGCTACACGAGAGGACTAGAGTTCAATTGGAGCGCCGCGCCGCTCAATACGAGGCTCAACACAACAAAGGTCGGAAACGCATGGTTTTCAACCCCGGGGACCTCGTGTGGCTCCATCTTTGGAAGGACAGGTTTCCCGATTCAAGGAAGACGAAGCTTCACCAGCGCGGAGACGGGCCTTTTCAGGTCCTTGAGCGAATCGGAGACAACACATATAAGCTCGACCTCGAAGGCAAGCACTCGGTTCACTCAAGCTTCAACGTCGCTGAGCTCTCCCCTTATGTTGCACCCGCTTATGAGGAAACGGGGACGTTTCCCAGCCAAGTGGTGGAGGGTGATGCGACCCCCGTCATGGATGCTAGCCAAGAGGACGACGCTTTCACACTTCGCTCGGATGGCCCCATCACTCGTGCCAGAACTCGAGCAATCCAAGACGCAACGAGGTCTCCTGTGGCACGCCTCTCCGCAGGCCACGACGCGCCCTACACCGCGACCTCGCTCGGCACCATCTCCTCCATCGGCGCCGAGGAACCTCGCTTCGAGCTCTCGGATCGACCTCGCCAAGGCGCGCCAACCTCGAGCATCGGATCGCAAGCCGAGGTCGCCTCCAGCCTTCGCCACGATCTCGGAGCCACACATGAGGTTCTCGCGTCGGACCTTGGGATCGAGTCTCAACTTGAGGTTCTCGGAAGCATCGGCGAACCTCAAGTTCTCGAGACCTCGCTAGCGCCATCACCAGCGTCCCGCGTCGTGCCAGCGACCTCGCCAGCGCCCCGACGCGCACCATGACTTCGCCAGCGCCGAGTCCCAGCCATGCCAGCGTCGCGACAGCCTTGTCGTGACACTCCCGGCACGGTCACGGACGACGTATCCGTTTTTAGTACTTTTATGCATTCTTTCTATTATGGAACATTTCTATTGTTGGTTTTACACATTTAGGAAGACTTTTATGGGCCTTGCGCCGATCATTTTCGGACCGCGCCGTTGGGCCTAAGTTTGCAAGCTTGCCCTAGGCGCGCCGCCACTAGTTTAGGGTTTCTTTGAGTTTTCTTCAGCCGCCTCCCTATATAAGGGGGCGTACACATATGTTTCAATTCAGCACACATATTAGGGTTAATTAAAGTAGAGGTTTCTCCTTATTTTCCCTTCTTGTGTTGTGCCGCCACCCCCAATCTCTCGAAAGCTCTCGAACTCTCATTGTTTCACTTGTTCGTGCCAATAAATCAATTCAATCAAGCCTTCCGCCGCGTAATTGGAGACCTAATACTCAAGCCAACGATCGATTCGAAGCATCCCAAGTGAGGGACGCATCAGGTTGGCATTATCGTCCTCAATTAATTCATGAGATATTAAACTTAGGTATTCTTGGGTCAGTAGTTGTTTGGTTGGCTTCTTGGTATATCTTTGCATAAAGTCATTTTTGATTTCTTGTTTAATGTTCTCCATACCTATGACTTGAGTGCCTCTATTTTTAATTATTTCTTTAATGTTTTCCTATTTCTTTTTCCGCTTGTAATTTTGTGGAGGTATCCCGTGTTGGCATTTGTAAATTTTTTGTGCTTAACTTTTGCTCTCTGTTTCCAATAGGTTTTGTGATAGTTCAATATACACCCTTCTTGTTTGATAAACCGTAGTTGCTTTTGTACTATGCTTGGTTATGTGGATATTAAAATTTGTCTTTGTAGATCGGTGTGTGATAGTGTAACACCCCCTCTTTATTGTACTTAAGGTGTTACCGCCAGTAACCCTAATTAGTTCTAATTCAAGGTTACCCAAGGCTTTAAAAACTTATAATCACAACAAGTATTACAACACTTTATTACAAACCATAGTAAGACTGCCTTCCATACACAAAAGCATAACCACAACTTGGACAAAAGTAAAATATTTACAACAGACTTGTTCTTCTTCAAGCGACCACTTTCAAAACCTTTTTACTTCCTAAACTCCTTGGCTAGTCTTCTCTTCGCGGAATAACTTCTTTAGTAGCTGATGCGTCGTATACAGACGGTGGGCACCAGTCGGCCATGCAATTGAATAAGGTGGTTGGGTTAGTCTAATGAAAGACTAAGCAAGTGGAGAAAATGACTGGTTCCTATGTTAGTGACTAAACATATTGGCATCGAAATCCGAATAACAATCGGTCGATGATCCAATAGTTAGCAGTCCCATAGAGGATAAGAAATGAGGCATGCATAATCAAAAGATAGGACACCACAACTTGCGGTTCCATTATGAAACATGAACAATTGTTGGGAACTCATATCAATCACATAACATTCTGAAAAGCAAGAATGGCTTCCCGACTAGACGAACCATTCAGGTATTTTAGTGTGCCTAACACACTTATCTTATATTACTTTCAAAACTTTTCACAAACAAGTTGGTGGCTTCTAATCGGCTCGAACTACTGCCGAAATATCGTGGTATTGTAGAGATCATCAGAGTATTTCATCCATGTCATCTACTGTGTACCAAGATCACATGACTTAAGCTATCCTTGATCTTTCATTTGCATATGGTGAGGTAGAGATCACAGAGGCCTATTACCATGTCGTCTATACTCCACCGTACCGAACCTTCACTTAGCTAGAGTGCCTATCAACCCTCTCACACGAGAGTAGGGGATCAGAGTCATGACTCGCCATTAGGATTAGGCCCCTCCCAATGTAGTATTGTTTTAAAGAGAGGGTATAGAACCACTCCCTGAACTATCTTAATCACAACAAAGTCTCAGCATGAGACAACATACAAGGTCACACATAATGGACCTAAATCCAGTTCTACTGCAAAACGGAATAAACAACATGGTCATTATTTCTAACAATATAACAACTTATCATATTTTATTAAGAATACAAGTTGTTCCCAACACAAATATTAAATGGGATTCAATTCCTCATTTAATAATATTAATGCAAGAGCGAACCGTCCACTTGCCTTATAAGGCGTGCTCAAAGCTCTCAGCGATTCCAACATAAATCTTTATCACCCCTCTGTCAAATATAACAATAGATTTCTTAATAACGGCTCATGGATACACTTCTTAGTTGTATAATCCAATTCTACAACTTTCTAATCGATAAACGATTTGATTTCTGAATATCGATATATATATAAATCCTTAGTTATCATGCTTCAAGGAGCCATCTTGGTGGAATTATAACTAATTATCCGCTTCACTTTTGAAACAATTTTCTGAATAAAAATTGTTCATTAGTAACAGTTCTACAAGATTACCAAATCTCAGATCAAACGGATTAACAACGAATCCCGAGTAATTATCCGAAGTCCTTTACCTGACAATCGATGTCTAAACTTGTCTTCGCTATAAGTAACGAACCAGATGTCCGTTTCTGGAGCTGTTTGAACCTGTGGAACCATATCAAGGTCAAGATTATAAAAACCATAAATTTACTTAGCAAAGTGGACCCGAAAGGTCCTTACGGTGGCTCCGTAACCACCCCGCTAATTAATTTCGAGCGTTAATACCTTTACTCGAACTTCTAGCTTGTTCGGCTCGATGGCAGCTCAACCCAAGGGCCCGAGGGTGGCGGTGTGGTGTTCGGTGGCAACCCCTGGCGGTGGTTGGTGGTCGGCGAGCTGCTGTTCGCCGGCGGCGGGGTAGCGTGGCAGAGAAGGAGGCCAGAGGTGAAGCTCGAACTCTTTCCCCGAGTCCGACGTCGTCCCAATTCTTTCTCCCTGGTTTCGGCTTCCAACAGTTGGCTTTACACAACAAAGAGGAGGTGGAGCTGAGGGAGGAGCTAGGGTGGCTGGCTAGGAGGAGGTGGCAAGGAAAATCGCCGGCGGTGAAGGTCGAATTCTATCGCCCAAGTTCGTCGTTCCGTCCGTTCTCTCCCTCTCTTGGCTTTGGTTTGGAAGAAGGAAATGATGAGCTTTGAAAAGTCAAGAAAATTGGCTATGTGAAATTCTATCTCCCAAATGCTTAGATGTTAAGCAAGAGAGAGTCAAATGGGATTTTCCGTCCCGGAACGGGACTCGCGTTAAAGCGGTAAAATTATGTACCTCGGGTGGAAAAACTTACAAAACGGAAAACGTCCCGTAAATTATATAAACCAATAAAACCAATTTTTCATGATTTTATCTTGCTATCTTCAAATTTTAAGGCTTCCGTTTCGTATTTTACATTCCTTCCGGTACATAATTAAAAAGACGGCTTATCCAATAAATATTCTTTTTCCACTGAAAAATCCTAGAATTCACACCGATCCATAAAATCATTTCTTTGTGATTTTAGGATATCACCAAGAATTTTTTAGGATTTAATCTCCAACAAAAATATTGGATTAAGCATTAAAACGGACAAAAAGCTTAAAAAGATATCCGAGAAAATTCAAAAATATCCTTAAAAACCGCAGCTATTACAGATAGTTTACATTTAGGTAGTGTTTAGGATGCATATTTATGTTTATTTTGCTTGGTTTTGTCATCATTTATTCTAGTTCTTAGGTTTTTAGGTTTTGTAGGAAATTTGGGTTTTATGCTTTTTTTTTTTTAGTTTTGTAGATCTTTAGGTAAACAAGAATGGACGGGACGGATCTTTGATGCTTATGGTGGAGTTTGATGAAGCTTCGAGCGGTGAAATTGAAGATTGGAAGAGTAAAGACCCGAGAGGAACCAAGTGAAGACAAGTGTCGTCTCAGAGGGCAAGACGCGGGCTGGGGATGAGAGATGCGGCTGCGTTACCTGGTCACAGACTGTGCCATCCGGTTTCTTCGTAGGAGAGTTGGGCTGACTGATGGGATTGGAGAATGGGCTCGTTTTATGTAATTTTGGATAGCTTTTCTAGGGCTTTAAGATATTCTTTCTTTAGAAGTTTGGTGAGATACTTAAACTCCTAGTTTTACTTTGTCTTTCATAATTCTAATTAAAATTTGGAGGATAGGGTTTGATTCTAGAGAGTTTCTCAAGAGGAGACCTTTGAACCTTATTGTAAGTTTTCTTAATCTAATTAGGTATTGCTAAATCTCTCTTGTTTGATTAGTTGATTTAAGTTGTGATTTGCATAAGCTGTGAGATTTGATTGATTCCCAATAACCTTGAATAGGTTGACTTCTCTATGCCTTAATTGAACAAATCTAATCCATGGTTTTGTTACATTGATCACCTAATTGAATTTCTAGGCTAAATTACAATTGAATCTCTTTAATTACTGGTCGGTGTTAATTTTTTCAAGAGTATAACTTTAATCAACTTAGGACCGGTTGGACTAATTGGTTAAAAAAGAGAAGTCAATCACAATTTATCTAGATGTCTAGTTGCTCTGGATAATTGTTTCTATCGATACTTGAATCGTAAAGTTGTTGTCAAGTTGAATCTAGGAGGTCTCCTAGGTTACTTGGTGATTATGGTTCTTAGATCTGGTCGAACTATGAACTAAAGCTGAAGTTTGGATTACAAATCCATGATAGATTATTTAAGGTGAAAAGGGAATCATTAGAATCAATGATCAACAACGCAATTGTAACACCTCGATAGTTTATAAGGAATTGAGGTGCTCCCCATGTCAACAAGAGCTCTTCCTTTTTTGGGTTCGAGTGAGGACAAAGAACTCAGAAGTTAAATGTACAGGGGCGAGAGTAGTACCAGGATGGGTGACCACCTGTGAAGTCCTCGGGTTGGCATGAGATAGCGCTTCTAAGGCCTCAAGCCTTACAACAATATCATAATGGAAGTTAACTAGTTGAACATATTCCTCTCATATATTTACAAATCAACTTTACATTCCTTGTTTGCTTAGATTAGAAACTCATCCTAAAACCCCCCGTATTTCCTTTACTTGGCACGTAAGTAAAAGCACATTCACACTAGTCTTTGTGGGATCGACCCTTACTATTCTACTAAGTTTGGTTAAGTCAGGATTCTTTGATATGTATAACGACTGCGAAAAAATCTCATCAGTGAGGTTATCTTCGATTTCTTTGATTTTTTCGAACGTGTTCCCGAATGTAGGGGAATGGGTCAGAAGTCGTTCTGACACACATTCGGGAACACGTTCGAAAAAATCAAAGAAATCGAAGATAACCTCACTGATGAGAGGTTGATAACCTCGAAAGAATACAAATTATGCCAATAGTAGAATACAAATTTTTTTCGCAAGCTTGGAGACGATCAAGCTTGGAGACGATCAGACTACATTGTAGGGGAATGGATCAGACTACATTGTTGGAGACGAAAGAATACAAATTATTTCCTTTACTTGTCTGTTCCATATTTTTGCCTTTTTCTTTCGAATTTGTGTTTTCCTTACTAGTTTGAACATATTCGAGCCTGGAATATCCAAACGCCATGCTTGTCTCACTAGGTTACTAAAACTCTTTTAGTGCATCCACATTTTTTCCAATTTGAAAGGGATACCTTTTGTCATAGCTTCATTGCTTAAATCTACTGACACTTTACAATGATATAAGGTTGTAAACGCATAATTTTTGGCCTTAACCATTGGAGAAAACTATTACTCACGAGCGCTCTATCCATCTTTTCATATGTGGTTTCATTTTCAATTTTATTTTTCCTCCACGTAAACATTTTACCTACCTAAGGGATATCCACTAGTTCACAATCATTTTTAAACATTATAAGTCGTTTAAATCTCCATTGTGTTCCGTAGGAACCCCCTTGTTTTTCACATGGATCCTAAATTTCATTTAAATCACCCAAGACAATAATGGACGAATTCAGATTAAGCAACGTACTCATAATACATCTTCAGAAATCCTCCTTGAGTCCTTCGTTAGGCGATGCATAGGCAAAGCAAATTGCTAGATTGTATTTTGTTGTTAAGTGGGAATATTTCAAGATTATATATTGGTTGGTGGATTAGAAGCGTTAATTCTTCATTTATCAGTTGGTGTTCCTTCCACATAATCCCGATTCCCCCTGCTTTTCCAGAAGTCGAGGACCATACAAAATTATCAAAACTTGCTAGTCTGATCGTCTCCAAGCTTGATCGCTCGGGTTTTTTGCAATTTTTTTCTACTATTGGCATAATTTGTATTCTTTCTATCTTACAAAAAGAATCTACTTCAGGCCAGAACGACTTCTGACCCATTCCCCTACAATTTCGTAATCCGATCTTCATAATAAAAGCTAATAAGAATTACAACCCTTTGAAAGGGTGCCAACACAACAATAAAAGATTTAAGAAGTTGTTGTGAAGTTTCTAGGGAGAAGTTCAAACAGGGCATAAAACTGATATCCTTGTTATGCCAATAAAGCATGATTGGTCTAATATCAATTACATAGTTTTCATTATAAATACTAGTCTTTACCAAGCTATTCATACAAATTAAGGTTGTCAAATAAAATTTACATTCATAATCTTCAAATTTGTCCATAAGAAAGACAGTCTTGGCAACTTCTTTTCCTTGTTTTGGTATTAAGCTCTTCATAAGAGGTATCATACATAACTTTCTTCCTATTTGTTCAATCCATCAACCACACCACTGATATGCATCCAATTCGATCATCAAAGTTGCGGTTATGGTCCTGCTAAAACAGACTACCATTGTGCAACAGGCAAGCCATCCAGCTAGTTCATCAATAATGAGACTTAACTTCTTTAACTTAGTTTGGTTTTCCTTACAACACAACTGCATATTTATGACATAATTCATCTAGAAGTTATAAACGATTGATCTAAATTTCTATCCTGAGGTCAGACATTGTTCCACAGATTTATTTCAATCAATAGATCATACAAGAACCAAAAATGTAAGTTTTGGATTTTATAGTAGCTCAAAGCAGTTGAAAATTTAAGGACAGTCATCCATAGCATCACTTTCAGATAGTAGTAAATTGCAAACATATATTCCATCTTTCTTGCAATAGCAATATCGCAGTACATCAGATATTCATGCCAAAAAGAAATCATGACACACCCACCTAATTGCTTGGTTCCAAGAACCAAGGCAATACAAAATACATTAGCTGGGTTAACCATCATTCCTAGAAACCCATCAAGCTTCCCAACACAAAAATTTTTCTTTCCCTACTTGTTCAGTTCCCACCTTTAACTTTCCTAATTAATAAAGAAAAGCAAACTAAGCTGACCAAGAGAAAATTACCTTCATCAGTCTTAGAGATGCAAAATATTAAGATTAGGCCTATCATAAAATCACATCTTCGTTTTTTTTTCTTCCTCCACCCTTCAGACTGGATGTGGTTGAATCATGCATGGCCCCTTAGACTACTTTTGCACTTGCTAGAATCAAAGTTGGAGGTGCTGTCTTGTTTCATGTCCATGTTTCCCATCCTAACAACCACATATGTGGTATTAGAAAGGGAATGGAAGGACTCCAAGGGATGAGAATCTTCCATAGGACTAATATCTCCAAGTTCTTGCTCAATAAAAGCCTCCAACTCCTCCTGGGACATGTCACCCATAACCATTAGAAACTCATTGACCAGATCCAATGCATCTTCCTTATCTTCACAATCCTCAATTGCTTTAGATTCCAGGGGGTTCTCTAGCTGACCATCTAGAATTTGTTTATCATTAGAGGTTAAGGCAACCTCGGATGCTCCAAAATTTTCCTCATTAGCTCCTTTAGCAGGATCCATCACATTGTTTTCAGAATTGCCTTTCCAAAGAGGAGCAATATATTTTTTTGTCAACTTCTATCCCTTTGATCTTGATGACGATGACTTATACTTATATATGACTTGAATTCCACTTTTTGGAGAGGGGTCCTTGGCATTCATTAGCGCCTTACCCTTTCCATCCATCCTAGGGACAGATTTGCTCACATGCTCCCAAGAAGCATCCACCTTAGAAATATGCGCAACAAAATCTTTCTTTTTCATGTTTTTTTGAAGAACTAGGTTTAGACAAAGTGACTATAACAGGTTAGTTCTTCATGGTACTTATAGGACAGTTAGAGAAGAAGTGGGAAAGATCACCATAATTGCCACATCCTTTAGGGAAATCCTCAAATCACACCCTATACTCATGCTCCTTAGCATTCTTATCCGACACCAAAATAAAAGTATCCTCAATAGAAGAGAGGTCAACATTCGCGCAAAGCCTAGAATAGCTTAACCTTTGCAACTTTTTTGTATAGGTAATCAGCTTAATTATAGTGCCCATATGATTCAATTCCATAATGGTGGTTAACACATCAAAGCTAAGATACTCAATAGGAACCCAAGGAATCCTAACCCAAACATCCACTAGGGTAACTGATTCTGTAGCAGGGTCAAAGCTAGACCTCCAAGGTCTTAATATCATGAGATGTCCAAAGGCATGGTAAGGTCGCTGATGTTCGTGTTTTTAGTTTAGTTTTAGGTGTCTTTCTTAGGTTGTTTAAGTTTACTTGTAGAGGTTTTAGAGTTAGTTTTGTGTGTTTTTGGATAAGTTTGTATATTTTGTGAAAAGTATGGAAGATACTCCATTTTGTGTCTTTTTTGTAGGTTTCTGAAGCGAAAAGAAGCATTTTCGAGTAAAGTTGAAGACAAGTGGTGAATGGTGGAGTGCATAAAAGAAGAAAAGGAGGAGTGCATGTTAAAGATCCCGGTGAAGTCCAAGTGAAGCCATGGAAAGAGTTCAAATAAGGTTGAAACAAAGACCTCATTACCGACCTGTGAGGGTCGGTACCGAGCTGAGCAACGGGTTTTTATCCAAGGGAATTCAGCAAGTGTCGACCGACCCTGTGCAGGTCGTTACCGAGGTGACCTGTGTAGGTAGAGCGACGCCGACTTTCAGAAATTATATCTTTTATCTTGTAATCTTTTTAGTTGAGAAAGTTTTTATCTTTTAGATCTTTGTTAGATAGCTTTCTCTAGTATAAATACCTTGTTCTAGTTCTAGTTTAGGGGGTTTGAAGTTGTTGGAGAAAAAAAAAAGACAGTAGAAAAGAGATTTCGATCCTGGTTTCGATCGAGAGAGAGAAAGAGGATCGTGATCGAGGTCGTTATTCTTTTTCTTCACTCTTTCAAGTGTGATTCCGTGTGTTTGTAAGACGATATTTCTTTAATTTCAAGTAAGTTTTACTTTTCAATGTTCTCTTTTTACTTAGTTGTTTGTTTTGATTCAATTATGAGTGAGTAGTTCTCTTTTCTAGGACCGGGGTTGAAACCTGACATAGTTATGCATGGTTGAATGAATGTGTTGATGATATGATTGCCTTCTATCCTTTGAATTACTTGTTTCTGCTTATAATTAGACGAGAGTCGAAGTAATTTGAGTTTATTGCTTGATCGAAAGAGAAAGTTGTAAACTTGAATGTTGATATTGTTCGATAAAGAATTTTTCGAGCTTTGGATTCAAAACAAGTAGAAAAGTGAATTGGTTTACGAAAGTTGATTGATTTGCTTATTAAGTCAACAAAAGTTGATAGATTTATCTTCAAAGGCATGATCTTTATCCTTCACATGAGTTTGAATGCATAATAATGTTGTGGTAACCCTTGTCCTAAAGCTTTTTATCCTTTGATTTTCCTTAGTTTCGCATTCGAATACACTCGTCACCGAGGGACACAGATTGGTACCGAGTCTGCATTTGTTTCGTATTGCTTTCTCTGTTTTGGTAGAATTCCAGCATCGTTACCGACCTTGAAAAGGTCGGTACCGAGGGCTGTCGTAGCTCGTTTTGCCTTGCTTTGCTTTGTTTTCTTGTTTTGTTTAGTTCGGTAAACAAATAACCTTGCTTCCCGTGGACGATCCCGGCTTCGCTATACTCAGCGGGGTCTTGACTACAAATTTATTTGTTGTCGGGAAACCCTCTCAACGAATTGGCGCCTTTGCTGGGGAAGCAACAATGTTTGTTTGTTTACCTCTGGGTCAGGGAATATCCCGACCCCGTTTTTGTTTTTAATTTTGTTTTCTTTGTTTGTTTTCTTAGCTTATGCCAGCAGGACGTCACAGGCACGAGTTTGATAACACTGGTTATTATTCTGAACCTGAACGCACCCTACACCGCAGAAGAGGAGGAAACCAAGACATGAAAATGACTCCTAAAGAGATGGCACAACAAATGGCCGCTCTCCAAAGGCAAATGGAGGCGTTACAAGCTGATTGAGACGCTGCTGCCGCAACAGCTGAACGAGAGCGAGTCAACGCTGAACGTCACCGAGAGGACAATGCTCGTCTACATGAGCAGTTGAATGCATATCCGATGAATGCCAAGCAATATATGCATCCAGAATAGAGGGTGCCAGAGTCTGCAATCGTGCTTCCGGAGATAGAGAAGAATTTTGAGATCAAGTCTCAATTTATATCCTTAATAAAAAGGGCTCAGTTTGAAGGGAAAGCTATTGAGTGCCCTATGGAACATATTAAAATTTTTCTTGATTTATGTGACACTATTGCTGCTGAAGGTGTCTCACTAGAATATGTTCTATTAAAAGCTTTCAGGTGGTCTTTTACTGGAAAGGCCTTGATTTGGTTGGAAAGCTTACCTCCTAAGTCTATCAGGACTTAGAAGGCTTTGTATGATCAATTTCTTGCAAAGTTTTTCCCTCCTGCCAAGACAACGGAGTTGAGAAAATGCATCACCTCCTATCACAAGCTGCCTAACGAGACCATTATAGAGACATGAGAGAGATTCAAGGAGATGCTCAGACAGTGCCCCACTCATGGGCAACCCCTATATGTGCTCCAAGAAATCTTCTTCCAAGGGATTAATGCAGAATCAAAGAACCGCATCAATACGCACACAACTTGCGGATTTATTGATATGGATCCCATTGCTACATGGGAACTGCTGGACAAGTTGTCTAACTACGATGCCATGTATGGGACCAAGCAGCCACCCCAGCCACAGAAGCGTCTCTACATGCCTAATAAAGACGAAGTTGATCCTGTTGTCAAAAATCAATTTATACAGGATGAGATCAACTGTTTGAAGAAACATGTAAGTTTTCTGAAAACCTCTCAACCTTGTCAAGAGTGTGGCTCTTCTACCCATAGTACTTCTGCTTGCACTAACATCAAGCAGGTTAGAGCCGTTGAGACATATGCTGAGATGAACTATATGAGAGGACAATACAGGAACCCGCCTAATAACTTTGACAGGCCAAACAATTATCCGGCTTGGGAAAATCAAAATCAAAATCTGAGTTATGCAGCACCCCTTCTGGACAAACGGCCCACGCCCTATCGACCTCCAGGCTATCAAGAGCCACCATCTTAGGTGCAAGGACTCTATGAAGGGATTAATGGCGTAAAGAATGAAATCACTGGAGTCCAAGCCAACCTCAACAATCAGATGAAAAGATGGGGAGAGTTTGATGTTTGGAAGAAGTCTGTTGACTCACAGCTTGGGAACCTGGTTGCACAGATTCCGAGGCTACAAGGACAACTCCCGGGTTGCCTTGAGGAGAACCCTAGAGGACAGATAACGGCCGTACACCTCAGGAGTGGGAAGACGCTGCCAGATCGTGCAAAAACCAAAGAGAAGGACCCCGTCACTGAAGAAGACGCCACGACCCAGGTCGACAACGGGCCAATGAGGGTCGTTACCGAGCTTGAACCACTCGGTACCGATACTCCTAGGGTCGTCACCGACCCCAACCCAGGTAAGTTTTCTACACCGAGCCCCTCTCTTAGTCCCAGGCTTGATACCGACCCAACTAAGGTCGGTACCGATCCTTCTAAGGTACCAATCGACCCTACTGTTAACCCGGTAGCATCACCTCCCAAGCCCGCTTTGGCTCCGAGATTGGTGAATTCTCTCCCCTTTCCTACTAAGAAGTCTAAGGACTCAACCGAAGGCAAGTTTAAGCATTTTGTTAAGATTCTCCAGGGCTTAAATATTTCTGTTCCATTCGCTGAGACCCTAAGCGAAATGTCGGCTTACACAAAAGTTTTGAAGGACATTCTTAGCAAGAAACGATCAATAACAAAGCTGACATATGAGGTACGATCCATTACCCTTCCAAAGAAGCTAGGCGACCCAGGGAAATTTGCTATCACAATTGGCATAGGCGACCACCGATTTAAGGCTTTTTGTGATCTCAGTGCCAGTGCGAGTCTCCTACCATTGTCAATCTGGTCAAAATTCAACATTGGACCTCTGGAACCTGTAGATATGAGGCTTTATATGGAGGAGGATCAAGTGTGAAAGCTACAAGAGTCGTTGATGATTACCCCATTCAAGTGGGGAAATTCTTTATACCAAACGACTTTATTGACCTCGATATGCCTGAAGATCCTCTAGTCCCCATCATTCTAGACAGGCCATTCCTTGCTACAGCGGGCGCTAGAGTTGACGTTCGAAAAGGACTCCTCACCTTTGACATAGGAGAGGAACGGGTAGAGTTCAACCTTAATCAAGATGCCAATGATACGACCGCGGCCGCTCAAATCGAGACGTCTCATCCAGAACTCGACATTTTTGAGTCCGAAGTTTCTCTTCCAATTAACAAGGATTACAAACCAAAACCATTACCGACCCTCATAGGGTCGGTACCGATTCCTTCATACAACAATATGATGGGGGCGGCGCTTTTTGTCACGATATCGAGAGAGGATTTTCTTCTGATAGGTCGATAACGACCTCAACTACCTCGGTGTCAACACCCTCACTAATGGATCGAGGTGAGTATTCTAACTCTGGATTCACTATTACTGATCATGATCCTTCCTTATATCATATCCCTACACCATATCCCGCTATCTATGCTATAGAGGAGTCAAAACCTCCTTGGTTTTCTGATTTCAGTAACCCTTGTGTAGGAATACCGGGAATACTGTTAGAAACGATGAAGTACCAAATTTAGTGAGAAGAAACAATAAAGCCTTTAACGCTAAGTATGGGGTCTCTCAAAACCCCGACAAAGCCGAGAAGGAACCACCTTGATTAGCCAGGTAAGTTCGTCGGGCTAACGACGTTAAAAATAGCGCTTACGGGAGGCAACCCAGTTTTTAGTTTTAGTTTTAGTTTTAGTTTGGTTTTCTTTTTATTAGCTCATTATCCTAGCTTTCTTTGAGTTTTTAAGTAGTATAGAAGTTTGCAAGATAGCATATTTTTGGAGCTAACATGTCATAGGAAGTCGGGCTCAAAAGAGGCTGAAAATGAGTCACCCAGGCTTGGTACCGAGCTAAGAGGGTCGGTACCAACTTGAAGCGGCACACAAATCCAGCGATGCGGGCAGGTAAGTTTTAAACCTAATCTATCTTCTATCTTCTCCCTACTTCCTTACGCCGCCTCTTTCCCTCTTCCTATTAAAACACTCTCAAGCCTTCAAATCTCACGCCAAACCTCAAAACAAACGCTCACTTTCTCGACCGAATCCCACTGGAATTCTTTCGTCGCTGTTGAAACCTCGAACCCCAATCCCGCGACCCACTCGATAATGAGCACAACTCTTGTGATTCGTTACCGGAGCACTCAAGCCCTCGTTACCCTTTTAAATTTTGATTTTTGTTCTTCAATTCTCCAATCTACGGTACCAAATGGCAAGCACAAGCCGAGCTAACGCTAGAGCTGGAAAGAAGAGGAGGAGTCAAAGATCCCCATCTCCTCCACGCATGGACGATGTCGTGTTGTCTACTCGGGAGCAAGTTAAGGTCTTTGATTCCGTCCTTTAGAAGGACCACTTCACTAGGTGGTTCTCGAGATCAAGTGCCAAGGCCATCACGATCTATGATGATGTCAAGCACACCTTTTCTATCCTTAGGGTGCCGCATCTATTGAAGAAGGAGGGCACACCGCACTACCCGGCCCTCACCTCCGAGTTCATAGCCACTCTCCAAATGAGTTTCAAGACCAAGACTTCGGTTGGAAAGATCAAGTTTCGGTTGGGCAATGCCGACCGTGAGTACACCATGGCCCAATTCAATCAACTCCTTGAACTCCCCCACCACTCTAGGGATTACAAGGCCGATGATTTCAAGGTAACCGACACGTGGAGTTACATTTCCGGTGAGGTCAATCCTTCCGCATCGGCACTCCTAGGGGCAACCATCATCAACCCAATCTTCCGGATCATTCTTCGAGTCTTGGGCGCCACATTTGGCCCAAGAAGGAGCTTTCAAGACCGACAAGGTTGGAGGTTGCATGCATCAGTACCATTCTTTTTGAGGACCCCACCCCCTTGATTTTGTGGAATGAATGGTTGAGATACATCGAGAAGCACGAGGTTAAATCAAAGGAAGTATGGTGTGGGAACTTAGTGAGTCTTTTGGAGGAGAACCTCGGTGTCGATCTCACGCGATACACTCCTCAACTTCCCCAGAAGCTAGACTCCAGGTTTTGGTTCTCTGCTGGCATTTTTGTGTGGATGCAAGGTAGAGTCGCCACCAAGGTGCTTGGGCAAAATGTGCCGATCACTCGGGCCAAGTTGGAGTTGCATGTTCCAAGCTGGTATGAAGCTTGGACGTGTCCCGTTGGAAAAAAAGCCACAAGATGAGCCATCATTGTGGGAATGTGAGACTAGATATGATAGAGATGACGTGGCTATGGATGAAGACGAGGCAACTACGGAGGAGCTTGATAGCGAGGATGATGACCTCGGTACCGAGGTACTTGGGCGAAGATGACGACCTCGGTAACGAGCAACCTGGGCTCGATAATGAGTATTCTGAGGTCAATATCGAGGCATTCCACTTCGGTAATGAGCCACCGCCTCCGCGTATTGAGCCACAGTCGTATGGACTAGTGCCCTTCAACCCGGTGATTTATCAAGACCCATTCCGACCCCAAGATCACTACCAACCACCTCCTCATCCCACCTATTCTGGATCAAGTGTTACACCACCATGGCCGGATGATCTGTCTTTTCAAATACCGCAGCTCAACTTGCAGTAGACACAGCTTAACCAGCGGATGGATCGATGGGAGGGTGTCTATGCAGCTCGCATGGCTTTAGAGGATGCGAGGCATCAACAAGCGGATGCTCGTTGGAGAAGCGAGTGACAGTTGATGAGGAGCGCTGGAGGACCATGTATGAGTTCATGGGCAATTTTGAGCGCCAGTTTCCACCACCGCCACGACGACTATTCAGTTTTTCAAAGGATGTTTCTTTTGCGTCACAACTTCCACTTTCTCGTCGTCCTCATAACCTAAATGTCGTTGCGTGTGCTCCGTGCCCTGTAACCACTCGAGAAACGCATTAGGATCATAAGAACTGGAAAAGGTTTCGAATTTTACCTTGACATCTCGGCGTTGTTGGCGTGGATCCCGTGCATCGCGGTGATCGCGATCGCGTCGAGGGCTGGGACGCCGAGGCGAGTAAGCGCGCCTGTCGCGCCATTGCCGAGGTGGACCTCGATGCGGATCGTCATCCGGATCATCTCCATCGTAAGGTCTCCGAGGACGCCGTGCGTCGCGATCCCTGTCACGTCTGCCCTGCGCGCCATGCTTGCAACCCGAGCCGTAGACTCGATCGTACTCATTGCGATGCTTGGCAAGGCGAGGCAGTGGGATCCAATCCGAAGGCCGGTTGTCGAGTTCTTCCGGATCCTGCACATTGGGATGCTCAAAAGACGATTCATTAGAATAGTCCGAAAATTCATCATAATCGTTTTCAAACTCCGAGAACGGACTCCGAGCACTTTGATGCCCGAGGTCGTCCTCAACTCTATATGCCTTGGCATCGTAATACTTGGCCCCGTGCTTCCGCTTTGGGGTTTCGTACACATATGCCGACGACATGTTCTTTTTCTTCTTCTTTGGAACCCCACTCGTGTGTCGGCGTCTATACTCCTCGGAGTTGTACTCCTCATCGGAATATACGTTGTACAATTGTGTGTCCCTGTAATCTCGTGTCATTTGATAGCGATCTACGGTCCTTGGACCACCATCGTGCCGATCATATTGGCGACTTTCTTTAATTGACTCCATGCGTTGCATGGTGCCGAATTGCGATGAAGGCTGGGCGTGCTTCTTGCCCTTAGCATTGGCACGAGCTACTTCATCTGCGGACACACCCAAAACGCCGTGGATCTCCGAAGCGAGGCCATGCGTCGGCAGCATGGTGTGCTTGGACTATGTTTGGCTTGCTGCCAAGAGGCGCTCGAGTTCTTCAATCCTCGCCACGGTTTCGGGGTTCCATGCGTCTCGGTTCTGGTTTGGATTGTGTCCCTCGGGTGGATTGTTGTTACCACCGTCTCCCGAGTCCGAAATAGTACCTATAGTCACACCAGTCATCGAAGCAGTAAGAAATTCACAAGCAACAAAACAACAAGTTACAGTTCGCTTAAGTCAAGCCGACCCTTGAGTTCAAACCACACGTTCAAGGATTGGCAAGGCTAAAGGTCACTCAAAACTCGATCAATGATATGGATCCAAAAATTAAGATGCAAGCAAGGCAAGACAAAGGCAAGTTCGAAACCAAAAACACAAGAGCAAGCAATTATATGAATGAAGGTTGCGAGAATGTTGAACAAAAGTGAAGGATCTTGCCTTATTTTGGCTTGTGATCTTCACGATTTTTTTTAATTCGATCGACGACGTTACCTTATTTTGGCTATTATAGTCGATCAACAACTTTTTTTTTTTAACAAAGCAAGTCGAATCTAGGCTTTCTCCTCTAGAATCGATTCAAGCAAGAACAATAAATTCAACACGCAATCAATCAATAGATGCACAAGAGAAATCGGCAAAACAAGTCCTATGTTCATGCAACTAGCAAGACAAAGCAACAACTTCACCAAAATCAAAAGAGCGAGTGAGTAAGGTCACGGTTGATATGTTTTTTTTGTTAACAATTACGAAGCCAAAGAAAAAATTTTGGGACCCTAGATGGCGGATATGCGAAGTGGAGGATGTATTCTAGGGTTTCAAGTGGTGAAATGCGTGTGAGAATGAACGACAAAGGGTTGAACGAGACTTACTCAAACCTTGGCTCTGATGCCAGTTGATGCGTTCCTCGTATGGGATGCCTCGGATCGATCGGTGGCTTGAGTATTGGGTCTCGGATTAGCGTAGCGGAAGACTTGATTGATCGAGAAAAGGCACGAACAAGAGAGAATTCGAGAGCAATTGCGAGTTATTTGAGAGTAGGGGTGGCGACACAAGCACAAAGGGAGTAATTAGGAGAAATCCTCAACTATATTAAACCCTAAAATGTGCGCTAAATAAAAACATAAGCCTAATTTTCCTTATATAGAGAGGCGGCTGCATAAACCTAGAGAAAACCCTAAAAGTGTGGCGCGCGCCTAGGGCTAGCGTGCAAGCTAGAGGCCCAACGGCGCGATCCAAATGTGCTCGGCGCAAGGCCCATAAATGACTTCGTAATTGTATAAAACTATCAATAGCAATGTTCTATAATGGAAAGTCTGCAAAAAATACTAAAAATAGATAGGTCGTCCGTGACCGTGCCGGGAGTGTCACGACAAGGCTGTCGCGACACTGGCGACGCAGGGGCACGACGCTGGCGAGGTCACGGCGCGCGTCTGGGAGCTGGCGAGGTCGCTGGCACGACGGGGGGCGCTGGCGAGGGTGCTAGCGAGGTCTCGAGAACTTGAGGTTCCCCAATGCCTCCGAGAACCTCAAGTTGAGACTCGATCCCGAGGTCCGATGCGAGAACCTCAAATGACGCTCCGAGGTCTTGGCGATGGCTGGAGGCGACATTGGTTTGCGATCCGATGCTCGAGGATGGCGCGCCTTGACACCGCTGATCCGAGAACTCGTAGCGAGGTTCCTCGGCGCCGATGGTAGTGATGGTGCCGAGCGAGGTAGCGATGTAAGGCGCGCCGTGGCCTGTGGATAGGCGCGCCACGAGAGACCTCGTTGTGGCTTGGATTGTTCGAGTCCTGGCACGAGTGATGGGGCCATCCGAGCGAAGTGTGAATGCGTCCTCCTCTTGGCTAGCATCCATGACGGGGGTCGCATCATTTTTGAAGCGCAAAAGAGAATTTTCGAGTAAAGCTGAAGACAAGTGGTGAATGGTGGAGTGCATAAAAGAAGAAAATGAGGAGTGCATGTTAAAGATCCCGGTGAAGTCCAAGCGAAGCCATGGAAAGAGTTCAAATAAGGCCGAAATAGAGACCTCGTTACCGACATGTGAGGGTCGGTACCGAGCTGAGCAACGAGGTTTTATCCAAGGAAATTCAATAAGTGTCTACGACCCTGTGCAGGTCGTTACCGAGGTGACCTGTGTTGGTGGACTGGCGCCAACTTTCAGAAATTATATCTTTTATCTTGTAATATTTTTAGTTTAGAAAGTTTTTATCTTTTAGATCTTTGTTAGATAGCTTTCTCTAGTATAAATACCTTGTTCTAGTTCTAGTTTACGGGGTTAGAAGTTGTTGGAGAAAAAAAAAGACGGTAGACAAGAGATTTCGATCCTGGTTTCGATTGAGAGAGAGAAAGAGGATCGTGATCGAGGTCGTTATTCTTGTTCTTCGTTCTTTCAAGTGTGATTCCGTGTGTTTGTAAGACGATATTTCTTTAATTTCAAGTAAGTTTTACTTTTCAATGTTCTCTTTTTACTTAGTTGTTTGTTTTGATTCAATTATGAGTGAGTAGTTCTCTTTTCTAGGGTCGGGGTTGAAACCCGACATAGTTATGCATGGTTGAATGAATGTGTTGATGATTTGATTGCCTTCTATCATTCTAATTACTTGTTTGTGCTTATATTTAGACGAGAGTCGAAGTAATTTGAGTTTATTGCTTGATCGAAAGAGAAAGTTGTGAACTTGAATGTTGATATTGTTCGATAACGGAAGTTTCAAGCTTTGGATTCAGAATAAGTAGAAAAGTGAATTGGTTAATGAAAGTTGATTGATTTTCTTGTTTAGTCAACGAAAGTTGATAGATTTATCTTCAAAGGCATGATCTTTATCCTTCACACGAGTTTGAATGCATAATTATGTTGTTGTAACCCTTGTCCTAGAGCTTTTTATCCTTTTATTTTCCTTAGTTTTGCGTTCGAATACACTCGTTACCGAGGCACACAGATCAGTATCGAGCCTGCATTTGTTTTGTATTGATTGCTCTGTTTTGGTAGAATTCCAGCATCGTTACCGACCCTGACAAGGTCGGTACCGAGGGCTATCGTAGCCTGTTTTGCTTTGATTTGTTTTGTTTTCTTGTTTTGTTTAGTTCGGTAAACAAATAACCTTGCTTCCCGTGGATGATCCTGACTTCGCTATACTTAGCAGGGTCTTGACTACAAATTTATTTTGTTGTTGGGAAACCCTCTCAACAGTCGCCCTTCCCATGCTTTGTTGTTCTTAATAGGATTTGCAAATCTCAATTTAACCCAACCATGGGTCCTTATATGTACATAAAAGTCTCGCTTAATTTTTCAATCACTCCTCAATTTTTTTCTTAATCTAGCCACCTCTATAGAATCCCCAATAAGAAAAGCAAATAAGGAGATTTCCTTCAAGTGCAAATTATTTTCTTTAACCCCAGATAATTGATCAAGAGATGCCACCATATCAATCTTTCCTTTAGCTTTACTTTTTTCTTTTTTAGTCCCCGAGGGGCCAGTCTCAAAAGGCTTTTTCTGATTACTACCTTTTAAGGTCTAATCGACCATGGTAGGGTTCATATTAGTTTGAGGGTGATCAATCTCACCCTCCTCCCGATCTTTAGAAAACTGAGTATCCGAACAGAGAACCTACTTGAAGGATCTCCTTTGCTTCTTCTTTCTTCCTTATTTTTCTCCATATTGACGTAAGCCCAGAGAAAGGCACCATACAAAAGCTTTTTGTGTTCAGAGAGAGTATTTGAATTAGAAGAGGAAAGGAGAGTAGAGAGTGTGGGAATGGCACATCCCCAACCTCTCAATATATAGACATCAGGATAATACATAAAAAAGGCAAGCCAGTACATAATACAAAATTCAAGCACAGTTAAGGACAGATACAACCTGATTTGGATGGTCCAAAGGTGATTCTCAATGCGGGAACTAGGGCGAGAATGCAACTTCACCACTAGTCCCGTCTTCTGTCTCAAAGCCCCAGGAAGACACACCTCGGGAGACTCTACTGTAACGTCCAACTCTCTCTCATGAAATGGTGTCACATAGTAGCCTAACTTTACCCACCCTAATCTCCAATACGCACATGGATCTATAAACGTATGCTCGAATCACATCCCAAGCCGCCAACACCGGACAAATGGGACTAGCCCCATCAATCGAAAGGCCACAAAGGCGTCAGACTGCAACCAGAACGACGAATATGCACTATCTTTGAATTGTTTATATGCGAAGAATCTGAGAGGAAACCACCAAAGTGGAGACTCATGAGGGATGTAGGCATCATTACACCTGATTTGAACAAAAGATAACCTGAAGTCGACTCTTCTCAAATTAGGGATCTTGAGTTGGGGATTGTGACACTGTTTAGGGATGTGGGTTCTAGAGAGAGAGAGGGGCACGTTTTTCGGGTCTCCACTTGCAATCAAATCAAAAATAATCCAAAGTTTTAGTTCTCATCCATAAAGATGTCCTAAAATGAATCTTACTCCTCTGAATTCTTACATTATCCAAAAAATAAAAAATTAAACTAACCACAAATCACTAACAAAAATATATTTAATTAAATATAAACTATTTTCTATGTCTTTTTTACATTTTTTAATAGGATCAATTTCATATAACCATTCATTATTTACATTATTATTTATTTAACCACTAGTTATTATTAAAATAATTACAAGTAACCACGTAATTTGATTTCTGGTTAGCTTTTGTCTTGATCTATTAAAAGATAAAATCCATCACCCCAAACTGTTTAGTGTTGAATTTTGATTACTATAGTTAGTTATGGGTTCGGAATTGGGACCGGGTAACCTTCGGTTCGGTTTCCAATTCCGATTTTTACCCGTTCCCACTGGTTTCGAGTTCGGTTTCGGTTCGGTTCCATCATTTAAAAACAAAACTAGTCACCGGTACTTGAAGATGGAACTTTTACCTGTTCCCACTGGTTTCGGTTCCATCACTTTACAAAAAAATAGTCTTTGGAACCGGAAAAGCTGACCAAATTCAGAATGTGAAAATGTTTTCCGAGCTGACCAAAGTTTAAGTTTCGGTTCTATCGCTTTACAAAAAAGTAGTCGTTGGAACCAGAAGAGCGGACCAAATTCGGAATTACGTTGTCCGAGCTAACCATATGTAGCGGCATTAAGATTGAACGAGTAATAATATTTTTTTAGTAACTTGTTGCAGAATGAATTAAGTGTTGAGAGGGATTTGCTTGACAACAAATAAATTTATAGTCAAGACCCCGCCGAGTACAAGGGAGCCAGATTCGTTCCACGGGAAGCACGGTTGTTTGTCTATCGACTACTAAAAACCAAACCAAACCAAAACAAACAAAACAAACAAAGACACCTATGACCAACCTCGTTAAAGACCTTGTCAGGGTCGTTAACGAACCTGGGAAATTCTACAAACACACACTAACGAGCTAAAACACAGGTTTGGTACCGGGGCACTAACTCAATAACGAATATAACCGAAAGATAAACCTTATAAAATAAAAGACCTAGGACAAGGGTCACCACAACATAGCTATGCATATAAACCCATAAGAATATAAAGATCATGCCTTTAGAAAGATAGATTCATCAACTTTTGCTGATTAGCAAGCAAATTAATTAATTCTCATAAATCAATTCACTCAATCACTTGTTTTGGATCCAAAACTCGAAACTTTCGTAATCGAACAATATCAACCTTCAAGTCAACAACTTTCTCTTTCGATCAAATTGAGAACTCAAATTACTTCGACTATCGTCTAAGCATAAACACAACAAGCAATAAAAAAACGGATAGAAAGGCATTCAAAACATCAACTTCACTTATCTAATATGCATAACTATGTCGGGTTTCAACCCCGATCCTAGATAAGAAAACTACTCACTACTCATCATCATAAAGCAAACATTGAAAACAAAAAAAACTTACTCGAAATTAATAAGAGAAATATCGTCTTAAAATATCCAGAAGAAACTGAAAACACAAAACCTCGAGCAAATCTGACTAACGAGCCAATTCTCTCTCTCGATCGACCTTGGCTCGCTATTCTTCTCTCGTACTCCCCTCGATTCGGTTCTCCACTCTAATGATAGATAATAGCTCCCCTTAACTTCAACGATCGATCCCCCCAACTAAAGAGGGGACAAGTGTATTTATAGAGAAACTATTCTATCTAAAAAGCCATCTTATTAAAAAGACCTAAAAGATAAAAACTAACCCTAAAAAGATAACAAGATAAAAGATATAAGATAGAACAACCCTAAAATCATTTAAAACTCTACGAACACGGAATCTTCGTTAACGACTTCCGCACAAGGTTGGAAGACTTCACAAAAATCTGCTAGAAAATTCTATCTTTATGCCTCGTTAACGACCCTTTACAGCCTCGTTAACGAGCCTGGGATTTGGCTTCTTCAACTTAAAACTTCGAGTTCACTTGATCTTCTCATGCCACTTTCCTTTTTAACTTCAAATCTTCCATCCTCCACCACAACACTCCAATTCAGCTAAAAAAGCACTCTTTTCTGCTAAAAACCTACAAAAAGACACAAAATGGAGTAGCTTCCTTACTTCTCATAAAAAAATGCAAACTCATCAAAAAACACACAAAACTAACTATAAAACCTACTAAAACTAAACCTAAACAAACTAAGAAACACACCAAAAACTATACTAAAAACATGAATATCAAAATACCCCATACTTAGACTTGCTTGTCCTCAAGCAATTACTAAAGAACAACCAAGACCAAACAACATGCTCATCAAGCTAATAGCCATCAACTAACAAGCAACATCAAGACATAGCAGAAAATAGCAAATGACTATTAACGTCATCACAAATATATAAGCTCTTAATAGACATAAGCAAATACAATCCAACCTCACCAAGGATATATGTGTTTCACACAAATCTCATGTGTTTCGGATTATAAATTCAATCTCTCAACTCATCTTATATGCAAAAACTCGTAGATATTGGAACTTATATCACCAAACTCTCCACCTAAGATTTTTCAAAACACATAAAAATCATCAAGAGAACTTAGGCTCTATGAAAAACATCATAGAAGCTTCCATTCGACTGGGTTGTAATGGGGCTTGGTAAAGACAAAGAAGGCGTGGAAATATTTTGGCTATGTGGTGCTAATAATATCCGGGAATCAAAACTCCTAAAATCTCACACATATACCAAAACTCTCATAAGAACAACATACCAAACTCACTTCTTTATGCACTTTCACTCACCCAACATATCTTAGAAAGCCTCATAAAACATTAAAAGAATCTCTGGCTTATCTTTCAAACACAAATGCACATCTTCTTTTCTTTTCTCTTTTTTTTTCATACTTTCAGCTCTTTTTTTTTTCCGCAGCCTCGTTAACGAACCAACTAAGTCGTTAACGAGCTTCATCGTGTACACTTCCTCTCCTTTTTCAACAACAACTTCCTTTTTGTGCATCCTTTCTTACCAAGAGATCTTTTTATAAATAAATGCAAGAGACTTCCAATCTACCCTTCCCAAAAACCCTTAATTTTCAAACCAATTACAACTTTTTCACTCAACAAAATAGACATCTCCAATCTAAGTTCTAATCCCCGAATAGGGTCAAGATTATCTCGGCTAGGGAACAATTTTGTGGAGCTAAAAATAAATGGCTTTAGGCTCAAATTGGCTTCAAAAAGAAGGATCATATAAGGGTGGATAGGGATTAATAGGGCTTATGAAAACAAGTTCTCCATCATATGATTTCACATGCAATGTAAATCTTATATAGGCCTCAAGAAATAGATAACCATCACAATTGCAAGAGATAATATACATAAAGAGAGTAAATTACACAAGAACTGAAGAGGGATTCATTAATGTTCTCCTTATAAGGCCAAAAAAACAACTCACAAGGTCAAATTTGTGTTGGATTGCATCACTTATGCTAAAAAGTATACATGCTCAATTTCATCAAATGGTATTCCTCTATAAAACAATTTCATATCAAGAATCAGGCTATACTATCAAAGTAATGCTTGTAAGGAATTATATGATAATGCTAGTAATTACTATCATAGTACCATAAGAAAAGGGCATTTATCCATCCTAAAAATCTTTTTGGAATTTATTTCAAAATTTTTTAAATTTTTTTGTGATTTTATTTCTTTTTAAAGCAAAGAACTACTTAAAACAAACAAAACACCTAAAACAAACAAGACACAAGTTTTCTACCCTTTCCCACCCCATACTTAAAATTACAATGTCGCCACTATAATAAAAATAAGCAGAAGAAAAGAATAGAAAAAAAAGAGAAAGAAAAGAAATCAGAAAAACTTACGAGATTTTTGAAGCTGAAAAAAAAACTGGATTAGCGCCTTGGTGGTGGGAACCATTGCTCAAAGTTCCCCATAAAGTCATACATCGTCCTCCAACGCTCTACATCATCCGCCTCTCTCTGCTGATGCCTCGCATCATCTAGCGCCATGCGAGCAGAATAGACACTCTCCCACCTATCCATCCTCTGGTGAATGTGTGTCTGCTGAAGGTGAAGCTGCTGCATCTGAGATGATAGATCTTCGGCCCATGGAGGTGGGACACTCGATCTAGTGTAAGCGGGCTGAGGAGGTGGTTGGTAGTGGTTGTGAGGTTGGAAGTGGTCTTGAAAAATTACCGTATTGTAGGGCATAAGACCATAGGACTGTGGCTCGGCAGGTGGCTGCGGGGGGTCGTTACCGAAGCTGTGTGCCTCGGTAGTAGCCTTGAATTGATTGTTAACGACCCTGGTGGGCTCGTTAATGAAGTTGTTGTTGCCCAGAATTTCAGTATCGAGGTCGTCTTCCTCGATGTCGAGCTCTTCCGTGCCCGCCTCTATAGCTGCCTCAGTCTCAACATCATCATCGTCCATAGCCTCTCCTTCCCTCTCAAACCATGTCTCACACAGCTTAAGCGATGGCTCATCCTCCGGCTTGTGCTCTAACGGGAAAGCATGACCCGTTCATGACTCGTACCAGTTCGGTATGTATAGCAGCTCCAATTTAGCCAGGGTGGGCATGACATCTTGGCCTTGAACTTTTGTAGTGTACCCGCCCTAAACCTGAGTAAAAAATCCGGAGCTAAACCAGTAGTTCCTGTTGAGCAATTGGGTGTGGGATGGCGTGTAGAGGGTGAGATCGGCTCGAAGATTGGTCGCCAAGAGACTAACCAAATTCCCGCACTACTCTTCCTTTGACTTCATCCCTTGCTTCTCCACGTACTGTAGCCATTCATACGCCAAGTTTAATGGGGGCGGGATCCTCAAAGAGTATGGTTCAGATGCATGCTACTTCCGTCCTCGTTGGCTTGTTCCACTCTCTCTTGGGCCAAAATGTAGCAGCTAGGACTCGGAGAATGATCCGGAAAATGGGGTTGATGATGCTTGCCACGGAAAGTGCTGCAGCGGAAGGCTCTACTTCCCCGGTGATATAGCTCCAAGTCCTTGTCACCTTATAGTCCTTGATGTTGTAGTCCCGAGAAGGATTTGGGAGCTCGAGAATACCATTGAACTCCGCCATAGTAAACTCACGGCTAACATTGCCGAGCCTGAATCTAATCCATCCTACCGAAGTCTTTGTCGGGAATCTTGTTTCTAGAGTGGCCAAAAACTCCGAAGGAGAGCCGGGAAGTGCGGTACCTTTTCCTTCTTCAACAATTGAGGCATGCCAAGAATAGTGAAGGCCTCTTTGACATCGTCATAAAGCCTCATTGCCTTAACACTTGACCTTGAGAACCACCGAGTGTAGTGGTCCTTGTCTAGTATGGCATTGTATCAGTCTGCTTGTGCTTGGGTGCGCAAGATCACATTATCCATGCGCGGAGGAGATGGGGACCGTTGAGTCCTCTTCTTCTTATCGGCTCTTGTTGTAGCTCGGCTAGAACTCGCCATATGGACCTATTGAAGTATGAATTGACAACGATAAGATCCATACAAATCAATAGAAAAGAGACCCCATACTTGGTCTCGAAATCGCTCTCGAAGTGCCTCGTTAACGACCCATATGGGGTTGGTAACGAGCCTAGAATGGTGTTTTGACTAGGAAAATTGCAGCATCGTTAACGAGCCTGGACTAGTCGTTAACGAGCTTGTGCGAGAACCAGTCGCAGTGTCCGAGTGCAAAATACTCCAAAATTATGCAATAAATCAAGCATGCATTACACACAATCCTACATAAAACACACAACTGGGTATATGCACCCTATACTTGCCCGATTACCCATCCCGAGCATGCTAAAATTGCTCAAAAACTCATGGTGAAGATCCTTCAATTCTAGAACATGGTAATTCATGCTTTTCCTAATAAAATTTCAGTGAAAAAATCAAGCAAGAACAAACCCACATAAATCAAGATCGAACACCAATATATGAAGCAATAAAATCATTTAGCAAGCAAGATTAAGATATGAAAGCAAGATTAAGATATGAAATTTCGACCCTATAGACCATGAATCATGAAAATAGAGAGTTAGGGTATAAAATTCATACCCTTAGATCGAGAAATTGAAGAACAAGATCGAAATTGGGAGTGGTTAATGAGCTTGAATGCTCACCGGTAACGAATTCAAGGGTTGCGGGTTCGTTAACGGGGTTGATTCCGGGGGTACGGCGGTGGTGCAAATTCCGATCGGTAGAGAGGAATTGGTAGAATTTTTGAGAGTTTAAGCTTTGGATTGAGAATTTGAAGTGGGATTTTGGGAATTTTGGAAGGGTTTTATAGGAGAGGATTAGAGGTAGGTGAAGAGGATGGAAGGGGCGGCACATATGGTAAAAGATATAGGATAGATTAGGTTAAAAAAACTTACCTGCCCGTTTCCGAATTCGGGTCGCCGAATTGGAGGGGGATCGTTAGGAATAGCTATGTCGAGTTCTGGTTGAGTTAAATTGATCTGCGCGGCCGCGGTTGGGTTGTTGGCATTTTGGTCAAGGATAATATCAAAAGTGAGGAGTCCTTTTCGCACGTCTTCCCTGGCACCTGTTGTAGCTATGAATGGTCTGCCTAATATGATAGGGACTTGAGGATCTTCAGGTATGTCGAGGACGATAAAATCATTTTGAATAAAGTATTTCTCAACTTGGATGGGATAATCGTCTACAACTTCCGTAGCTTTTACGCATGATCCGTCTGCCATGTAGAGATTCATGTCTACAGGCTCCAGTGGTCCCATATTTGCTTTAGACCAAATTAAAAGAGGGAGTAAACTGGCACTGGCTCTCAAAACACATAGAGCCTTGAATTTGTGGTCGCCTATGCCAATTGTTATGGCAAATCTCCCTGGATCGCCTAGCTTTTCTGGTAGAGCAATGGATTGGACTTCATCTTGCAGCTCTGTAATGGATCGTTTCCTACCAAGAATATCTTTCAAGAATTTTGTGTAAGCTGGCATTTCGCTTAGGGCCTCAGTGAATGGGATAGAAATATTAATGCCCTGGAGAATCTTTACGAAACGCTTGAACTTACTCTCAGTAGAGTCCTTAGATTTCTTAGTGGGAAAAGGAAGAGACTTTACCACTCTCGGAACCAAATCGGGCTCAAGGGGCGATGCTACCGGGTCGACATTGGGGTCGATTGGTGCTCTCGGAGGATCGTTACCGACCCTGGTGGGGTCGGTAATGAGCTTAGGATTGGGAGAGGAACTCAGAGTAGGAAACTTACATGGGATGGGGTCGTTAACGACCTAGGAAGTATCGTCACCATGGTGTGCAGGTTCGGTAACGCCCCTCTCTGGTTCGTTAATGAGCTGAGTCATGGCTTCCTCATTTGTTTCAAGGCTCTTCTCTTTAGCCTGGACATGTTCAGGTAGTGTCTTCTCGCTCCTAAGGTGTATTGCTGCTATTTGTCCTCTAGGGTTCTCCTCGGGACGACCCGAGAGTTGCCCTTGTGGTCTTGGAATCTGTGCAGCGAGGTTCCCTAGTTGGGAGTCGACATTCTTCATCCATACATCAAACTCTCCCCATCGTTTTAATTGGCTATGAAGGTTGACTTGCACGACGTTAACCTTGTTATTGACTCCGTTAATGCCTTCCTGTAACCCTTGTACCCATGATGGTGGCTCTTGATAGCCTGGAGGTCGATATGTTGCAGGTTTTTTATCCGGTGGAGGTGCTGCATAGTTCGAATTCGGATTTTGATTCCCCCACGTTGGATAATTGTTGGACCTGTCAAAATTACTAGGATGGTTCTTGTATGGGCCTCTCATATAGTTTACTTCAACATATGTCTCAGCGGCTCTTACATGCTCTATGTTAGTGCAAGCAGAAGTACTATGGGCAGAAGAACCACATTCTTGACAAGATTGAGAGGATTTCAGGAAACTTACCTGCTTCTTGAAACGATTGACCTCGTCCTGCAGAAATTAATTTTTGACGTCTGGGTCAATGTCTTCCTTGTTAGGCATGTAGAGACGTCTTTGGGGTTGGGATGATTGTTGGGTAGCATACATGGCATCATAGTTGGACAGCTTATCCAGCAGTTCCCATGCAGCTGTGGTATACATCTCTATAAAACTACGCGCTGTATGCGTGTTGATGTGGTTCTTCGTCTCTGCATTTATCCCCTGGAAAAAGATTTCTTGACGAACATATAAAGGTTGCCCACGAGTAGGGCACTGTCTAAGCATTTCCTTAAATCTTGCCCATGATCAGGATTTGGAGGTGATGCGTTTTCTCAACTCCGTTGTCTTTGCAGGAGGGAAGAACTTTGTAAGAAATTGATCATACAAAGCCTTCCAAGTACTAATAGACTTAGGAGGTAAGCTCTCCAAACAGCTCAAGGCCTATCCAGTAAGAGACGATCTAAAAGCTTTTAACAAAACATATTCAAGTGAGACACCTTCAGCAACTATGGTATCACATAAATCAAGAAAATTTCTAATATGTTCCATAGGGCACTTAGTAGGTTTCCCTTGAAACTGAGCCCTTTTAATCAAGGATATAAATTGAGGCTTAATCTCAAAAGTCTTCTCTATCTCTGGAAGAACAATTGGAGATTCCAGCACCCTCAGTTCTAGATGCATGTATTGCTTTGCATTCCTCGGATAGGCATTCAACTCTTCTTGTAAACGAGCACTGTTTACACGTTGACGTTCAGACTCGGCAGCAGCGGCGTCTCGGTCACCTTGAAACGCCTCCATCTGCCTCTGGAGTTCAGCCATCTGATGAGCCATTTCTTCAGGTGTAGCCATGGCTCGGTTCTCTCGGCGTCTACGATGCAAGGAACGTTCGGGTTCAGAATAGTAACCAGTGCTGTCATATTCGAGCCTTCCACGTCCAGCTGGCATACGCTGAGAAAATATACAAAGAAAACAAAATTAAAAACAAAAACGGGGTCGGGCTATTCCCAGGCCCACAGATAAACAAACGAATGTTTTGGACAAAAATTTGATCAACAAACCTTTACCCTTAATTGGGGCACGATCGAATTCAAAAGGATCCATAAGTACAAACATGTTCAGAATTCTTGAAAGCAGAGGGCAATGATCCTCTCTTATGATAGAGTTTTTTGTGTGATGTGTTTGTCTTTTACAAAAATACACAATTTTAAATATATGCATCTGAACTACAATGGTTACTTCCAAGGTATCACGATCTCCGGATTCCTAGGGCACATCTCGTAACTAACTTCCCACTTCCCGCATTTACCGGAGGCTCGAAATGCTCTCGCCAGCGCCTTTTGAATTACCCTTTCCGCTTTGTGTCGGAAGCTTTCTTCCTTCCATCGGATGACCGATGTCTTCTCATATTTCAGGATCCTGTCTCGGTTAGAATGGTTGATGACTTCTCTGCGTACTTATAGGCTCGAATTACCAAATGGGCCGATGAACATTTGGGCCTAACAATACCCCCAAATCCTGATCCAAATCTTTTAGGCGTTATTTGGATCGGATTTGCCGCGTGAACATAAGCAGCGTTTGCCACGTGTTAGTTACCCGTCCGTTCAATCATCCTCGAGAACTTGAAAAGTCCCATCAATCAGGCTTTAAATGCCTCGTCCCAGACCCCTTCTGAGATACATGCCATCTCCTTCTTGCTTTGGCCTTCCATCGTCTTCTTGTTCTTTCCTTTGATTTTCATCTTGTTCTTTTGTGGTTTAACTTCCATGGCCAATTCAGACATCAGACAAATGGGCTTCGTATCTTCCTACATTCTCGAACCCCATGAGTGTCGCCCCTGCTCTCTTTCCTAAAACGAGGTGGAGACCCTTAGCCAAAACCATGGATTTCCATCCGACACCAATTTCTATACCCCTACATGCGAGGCCGCTGATTGGGTCAGAGAGGGCTGGGTCTGCTTCCTGGAGTACCCCTTTACCTTGGGAGCCCTTTTCCCTTTCTCCCCCTTGATCCTTAATTTCCTAATGGCCCTCAGAGCTTCCCCGACGCAACTGATGCCGTTAGTATGGAAGATCCTGTATCAGATCAGTGAACTCTGCCTGGGCGAGAAGATTTACTTCACGTTGCAAGATCTTCTGTGCGCGTATCGGATCTGTCCCCTTAGAGCTGGGCGCTTCACTCTTCATGCGCGGGACGCTAGGAACCCTCTGATCCCGAAATCAAAGGTTAATGACAAGGATTGGGCCTCACGCTTCTTCTTCGTGGAGATATCTACCCTGGGAGAAATGTACCAGGCCGATTTCTTCGACTCCTGGACTACCAAAAGTAAGCACTTTTAACCCTAATTTTCGCGACCTCCAATTCTTCTTTTGCTGTTTTGTTTTCAAGTGTTTGACTTGGGGATTCCTCGCGCAGTTCCGCCTAGTTTGGAGAACCATGTTTTGGAATCAGAGGCATACAGGAAGCTCTTCTCCCTTCCGGAGGTTAAGAGGACATACCGGAGGTCTTCGGAGTAAATACTCGAGGGTGAGTCTAGTAACAAGACGACGACGGTCACTGGGGATCCAAAGGACGATGAAGATGATGCGGGATCGGGGAACTCTGAGAAAACGATCGAGGATAGTGCTTTGGTGTCTGGGAAACTTGTTGGCACGGTTGTGAGCCCCATTAAAAACCCTACCAGTACGTGCTTCTCTTCTTTACTTGTGAATATGACAGTGATAGTTTTTCTCGGAAAACGCTTGTTTTCTCAGAAACTTCTTCGTCCCTGGGGAGGAGTTTTTCTGCTGCGGCCCTGATTCAGCGCAAGCTCCGATCAAGTGACAAAAAACCCCCCTTGGACCCGAAGGTGAAGGTAGAGACCGTAGTGAAACCGACTCCTGCTAAGAGATCGTCGACTGGTGCTACTGAAGTGATTGATTTGGACGACAAAGGACCCTCAGATTTGTGGCAGAAACTACGCAATGCTCATGGCTCAAAGAAACCACGTTTGGATGTCTCCTGCTCCGTTCTGGTCAGAGACGCATGTTTATCGATTTGGAAGGTTCGCTTTCTCCATCCGTCTTTTCCTCCTCTTTTTTTATTATTTTGATCGTGGGCAATACCGTATCTCGATGCGTAGGCCTTACAAGGCGCTCTATGGTTGGCGGATGCCGTTGACAAAGAAGAGCTGACCTTTAGAGAGCATCAAGCCCGGTGGGACACTGAAAAGGCCGCTCTGGAGAAGGAGGTCAACCTAGCAGCTGAACGCCAGAAGACGGATGCGAGCAAGCTGGCAAAACTTACTGAGACGGTCAAGCGTCAGTCCTCCCAAGCTGTGTCGGATCGATCCAAGATCGCTGAGCTCGAGGCCAAGAACAAGAGAATCATTAAGAAGGCTAGCGAAATCGGGGCTTACTGTTCAATGATGTCTAGGGTGGAGACAATCAAACAGTTCGTGGCGGGTGAGCATTCGGACTGGGATGAGCTCATGGTGATGAGCTCTTGGCTTCCATGATTGCTATCCTCCAGATCAACCGGCCCATGGTGATGAGCTCTTGGCTTCGATCTCTTGACATTGAGGAAAAAGACGGTGGTCATGGTATGAGCGCGTGCGGGGTACCTCAGCAAAGTGATGGGCCTTCGGCGGATGCTGCGGAGCGGCTAGGAGGTGCTTCTGTCAACGATGAAGATTTGGGTCTCGAGCCCTTGTAAAAGATTTCTTAAGATGGTGTTTTTTTTTGTTTTTGTTTGAACAAATTTCTGGTGACGCTTATGGGCCGCATAGAGGCCGTGAACAATGTTTGTCCTTTGTCTGGACGTCTCCTCTCCCTCAGGAGGAGGAAGTGAATCTTTTTGATGCATGCATGTTTTTCTTTCTTGCGTATTTTTGTTTGGTATTATCCTTTCATTGTGTGCAGGAATTTCCAGGACGGATGGATGCTTCAGATAGAAGGCTTTAAGACGAGGACTCCTGCAGAAGTCTTTGGTCACGGGTGGCAGCTACATTTACCGAAGAGGTTTCCAAGCGTGTAACGGGTATCGCGTTGGGACTTGCGCTCGGGAGGTTTCGTCGATCGGAGACGTCTTTAGTCTAGGATTGGTTACCTCAGTTGTTTAGTCTAGGATTGGTTACCTTAGTTGTTTACACTTGTAATTGATTGCGTAATGTATTCTATATGCAAATAAAATACACTTTTGATTTTCTATTTCTACTCATGCAAGGAGAAAATAAAGGTAATCAAACAATGATGTACTAACGTCATTCATCAATAAGAGCAAACTGTAGCATAGAAATCAAACAACAAAGACTCTTCACACAAACAAGATGAACATACTAAGGAAAAATGGATTTAAGGCCAAAGGTAGATAATAAACTGCGGACAAATAACCTCTAGTGTCTTGAGCATCTGACGCTGAGAAACTTTCACTAAGGATTCGGGGAGGTCTGCGCTCCGATAAAAGGAGTCTTCCCATAGAAGTGGTACTTCTTCAAATGTATTGCGTTCCAGCTCCTTGGGATGGCTTCTTCGTCTTTGGATTCTAACTGGTAAGCGCCTTGCCCAACGACCCCTGTTATCTTATAGGGTCCCTCCCAGGTCGGGGCTAGTTTTTCCGACTTGGTTTCATGGGTGTTTTGGAAAAGTCGTCGTAATACCTAGTCACCGACTCGGAAAGTTCGGATCCTGACGTTCTGGTTGTAGCTTCGAGTGACCTGTTGCTGGTGCCTCGCCAATTGTAACCGGACTTGGTCACAAAGTTCACCTAAAGTATCTAAATCAGCCAACAACTCTAGATGATTACGTTCTCCGGTCACAAAGCTAGTACGGGCGGTTGGGATGAGAATTTTGGCGGGATTGACCGCTTCACATCCGTGTGTTAAAGAGAAAGGAGACTAACCAGTCGCGACCTTCGGCGTCATGCGATCGGCCCAAAGGACGTACGGGAGCTCATCAGCCCAGTTACCTTTAGCTTTCGCGAGCCTCTTCTTCAGATTATTTATGATCACTTTGTTGCTGGCCTCGGTCTGCCCATTTGACTGGGGATAATAGGGGGTTGAAGTGATCAAGCTGATTTTCCAGTGACTGTAGAAGTCTCTGGTTCTCTGGCTTAGGAATTGAGAGCCATTGTCACATACAATCTCCGCGGGTACCCCGAAACGACAAAGGATATTTCTGGTAATGAAAGAGATCAACTGTATATCTTTAATCTCTCGATAAGCCTCAGCTTCGATCCACTTGGAGAAGTAATCAGTCATAGCGAGGAAGAACACTCTCTGTCCGGATGAAGGGGGTAACTTCCCGACTATGTCCATTCCCTAGCGCATAAAGGTCCATTGAAGGAAAGCAGATTTTATTCAACCAATTCCACTTTTCTATTAAATCCCAGGTTAATTCCAATCCTTATAAAAGATTTCCGCTTGTCCACGGTCCAAGCGAAATTATGATATGAACAAGAACGCTTAATTCAAATCATGCAAAGTATTAAGGATAGAAGGATATCAAATCATGCAATCAAGCTACGACTCTCATGCATAAAATAACAATCAAACACTCTTTCTTAATTCTAGTCCACGGTCCTACAAAAGAGTTGTTTCAAGGATAAATAAGATTGCAAAGACAACAATCAAACCTAATCGAAACAGTAGATCTAAGTCAATCAAACAAGTTGATCAGGCTTATCAAATCAAACATAGATCATATAAATAAAAACAAGAGTTTTGATATTAACCAAGGGATAGAAAAGTTACCAGAATATCACGAATTACATAAAAAGGTTTCCTTGATCAAACAAACTCCAAGGAAAATTAGTTCTCCATAATAAAACTAAAATAAAACCTAAAAAGTAAAATATTCTCTGAATTGTGGTAAGTCTTAACTGAAACACGAAACTAAGCTTAAATAGTAGAAAAACAACCGAAACCTAAAGATATAATAATAGATAAAAGATAAAATAAAAACCAAGTCGGCGCTGAAACACCACGACCCGCGAGCGCGAGCTACAGCCGCGAGCACGGCTCATCTCTTCACTCCTCGGCTACGGAAGCTCATCCAACCGCGAGCGCGGTTCTGACCTGCGAGCGCGGGTCCTGCGACAATAACTCAAAGAGCTACAATTCATGTTTGTACGGCGAGTTCAAATTACCGTAGCTCCCGAACGATGCGTCACAAGAAAGTGGCGTCAAAGCAACTACAAATCAACACTTGTCTTCAAAACTCTTGCAATTCTTCAAATCGTGTCTTTGGTCTTCATATTATAATTATTCTCAAAACTAACCTAAACACACTCAAATCATACCTAAAATACAAGAGTTAACCTATACTAAAAAGAGCATATCAAATTCCCCCATACTTAAACCTTGCTCGTCCTCGAGTATGCTCAAAATAAATCTAACAATCAATCCTATCAAGGTTTACAACGTAGTACAAGGGAAGACAAAAAATCACTCACCTCACCAACCCGAACGCAAAATAGAGAAATAATGAGCAAAAACATGATAGCTTAAGCACACACCTCACATAGATACATAGTCAATAAGCTCTCAAGCTCTAAAAAGTGTAGAACATCCTAGGATCTACTCGACATCTAAAATGTAATCCCCAAGCCCCAAAGTAGAATATGAATCCTAAACAATCTGTTTTTACCACTCATTCTACTTAGGCGCCCTTTCGAGTTTTCACCTAATCACTCTTTTCATTTTTCTTTAGGTGTGCTCACAAATACTCACATCTCTCATTAACCTCTTACTACCCCAGCCTAATTCTAGTCCGGGTTACCTGCTTATTACTTGAGCCGCCCTTTCGGGTTTTCAGCTCATCCTAGGATTTTATATGCCTTTTTCTCTATTTTTTATGGCTTTTTTTCATTTTTCTTAACTGAAAATACTGAATCAAATGAAGCTATGAAACTATACATATATTACAAATATAGCAGTGAATCCCCTCCCCCATACTTAAACCCTTCATTATCCCCAATGAAGCTATGAAATAAAGAACAAAGTATAGAGAAGGGAATCAGAAGACTCACTGCTGATTAGGTGGAAGGAATGATGGATAACTTGGCCACTAAGTCTGCTAGAAAAGAGCAGCCTGTCTCTGATGCTCATATAATGCCTCCAATGATCTATCCATAGCATCTTGACGAATAGATAAATGCTGCATCCCACTCAACATACGCTCCTCAAAACTTATATCATTAGTCCAAGGTAAACTAGAAGGAGCAGAAGTAGAAGCAGAAGTAGATGCAGTAGCTGGGTTAGGTACACCCCAACCAGCTGTACTCTGTGGACCAGGAGCCCATCCAGATGGCTCAGAAGAAAATCTAGAATAATAAGCCTCAACACGATTATCCCAACCTCCACAATCATCCTCATAATCCTCCATATCAACTTCCTCTACAAGGGCGTCTACATCAAGTTGTAAATGAAATGCGTATACAGTATCTCCATACTATATAGCGGCAGCTAAACGCAGAAAAGGTGTAGGAGGGCGCCCATGCAACCAAGTCCAACCTCCCTCAGCTGAACCTCTCAAGCAACTAACACTAACTAAAGCCTGATGCATATATATGTACCCATCAGTCAGGCGTCCTCCAAATCGGGCCTCAATCTGCTCTATAGTATGAAATCTGGTGGCTAAGAGAGTAACCATACCACCCAAACCTATCTGCCCTCCCCTCTTGGGATACTTCTTAGCAGAATGAATAAACAGGCCAAACCAGTCTGGGCACTTATATGAAAAAGGGAACAGACATCTAATAATCCTCATGTCATGTGCATACACCTTGTTCGCCTCTCCCTGCCCTAAAAATGCCATAGCTAGGACCTTGTGACACAAACGTACACACGGATGGGGAATCTTACTTTTAGTCTCCCCAGAACGAGTGTTGAAATGGGAGCCAGTAAGAGTATGCCAGAAATCAAAAACTGTAGCATCAGTCAGTAAACTCTTCCACCCATCAGTAGGTGGTGAAGTGATCCCAAAGTTAAAATAGGCCTAATCTCGGGTCATACTACATAATCTATCACAAGTATGAAAACTCAGAACCCCATTAGAAAAGCGGAAAGTGGACATAAACTCTATGGTAAGGCCTCTGTAAGTAGGGACAGGCATGGTACTATATCCACCTAACCCCCCAGTCTCAAGCAATCGCTCTGTACACTTCCTAAATCCCAGATCTATTAGTGTAGGGATATCAAAAAAATTAGTACTGACAAAATCCCTATCCTCATACTAATCCCATAGCTCCCTCTGTCCCTCAGTCAGATGCTGTAAACCATAATATGCCATAGTTGAATAAAACAGAGCAGATTTGAACGAAAAAAATAATTACCCGAAAATTTCTTGATAACCGCGGGTGCGGATTGAAACAGGGGCAACAGACTGAATCTGGCAAAACCGCGAGCACGGATTTCAAGGGCGAGCGCGGACTGGGGCAACTCAATCCGCGAGCGCGGAACAGAACCGAGGGCGCGGTTCGGCGATTTCCAGATCTCAACTTTCGCCGACAATGGAGAACTCAAAACCACCTCCAAATCTTCTCAAATCTTTCTCAAACAATATCAAATCTGACTCCAAAAGGCAGAATTTCGACTCCAAAAGGCAAAATAATTACTAATCGATCAGATCTGAAGTCGAACTTGTCAAAACCTCAAACTCAATTTCGACCTCCGACTGTCGACCACGAAACGTTGAATGGGCTGGACAACGAGCCACGAGCGCGGGATGGGGTCGCGGGCGCGGTTCTTCGGTGGCTGCGGGTCTAGGAACAACGCGCGGTGGTTGTGGCTAGCGTGGGTGTAGTTTGGTGGTTGGTGGTTTTGATGGAGCTTTTGGTGTTTGGTGGGGTTAGGTAATGAGGATGAAGACAAGAATGGTAAAGTTTATGTGGGAGATGTAGGGTAATTTTGAGAAGGGATTTTAGTATTTGTTTTGGGCTGAGGTTGGTACTGATTCGTTCTTTTTCGGGGGTTTCACCCGAAAACCTTTTATTTCAAGGGTTTCAACTGAAAGCCTTTTATTCCGGGAATTTCACCCGAAAACCTTTTATTTATTTTTTTTTTATTTATTATATTTTTTTTATTTCCGAAAAACAAAAATTAATTCCGTCAAGGCCGAAGGGCGAGCGCGATTCAGGGCCGCGGGCGCGGGTCGAGGCTCGGGCTTGGATCCTCACCTCGGCTTGCTTTCTTCGAGATGTAACAAGTGTACCTGTAAGTTAGCCCGACAAAACCGAAATGAACTAAAACTAAAAAGAAAAAAAGAAAAGAAAAAAAACTTACCTCGGGTTGCCTCCCGAGCAGCGCCTTTGTTTAATGTCGTTGGCCCGACGTCTTTCATAGCTCAGAATGGATCATCATCAATTTTGAACTGGACCTTTTTCTCTTCATGTGCCATGGATAATAGGCCCTTTGAGACATCTATTACGGCGCTCGCCGTCTTCATAAATGGACGACCCAACAGTAAAATTGGGTCGTATCTTCCTTTACCAATCTCTAGGACATAAAAGTCCCTCGGAAAAATCAAGCCATCCACCTGCACTAAGACATCTTTCACAAATCCATTCGGATGCACAATAGAGTGATCTTTTAGTTCAATAGTAATATTTGAATCCTGTAATGGCCCTAGACCTAACCGCTCATACATGCTAAGTGGCATGACATTAATGGATGCTCCTAAATCAAGCATAGATTGCTCAATTTTTGACTCACCAATAGTAACGGGAACAGTAAACCTCCCTGGATCTCCATACTTCTTAGGCAATTGCCTTTGAAGCATAGAAAATACATTTTCTCTATTCTCAACAAGATTAATTTTTTGAACCTTCCCTTTTTCTTTTTGCTTCCTCTTAATAGTACATGATTCTTTCAGAAACTTAGCAAAACAAGGAATACTTTGAACAAGTTTAAGTAAAGGAACATTTACCTCACACTTAGAGAAGGTTTCAAAAATCTCCTTGTCATTGGCTGGCCTCCTGGTGTCCTTCAGTGCCTCAGGAAAGGGTGGAACGGGCTTTTGAGAACCCACGGAAGGAAACGAAGGCCGAACGTAGTCATCAGAAATTAACGGAGAAGGGACCCGCGAGTGCGGGTTGTGACCTGCGGGCGCGGTTGAGCTGCGGGCGCGATTTTGATCCTCGCTCATGGTTTCTGGCTGTCGCTCTATTTCAGCTTCACTTTTTGTACTGCGATCGGGTCTATCCTCCTGCGAACTCGGCTGGTTTCCGTTGGATGGGATTTTAATATTCAACTCTTTCCCACTACTCAATGTGATTGCACTCACATTCTCCCTCCGGTTAATAGTCTGAGATGGCAGTTTCCCCGAGTCTTTGACTTCTAGATGATTCAGAATGGTTGCAATCTGACTTAATTGATTTTCAAGGCATTTCACTGCAGCCTTGGTCTCTTGATTCTCCTTCATAAGCTGAGCAATAATAGCGGGATTTTCAGGAGGAGCTTGGGGACTTGGCACATAATTAGGCCTGGGAACATAGTTGGGCTGACCTCCCTGTTGTGGAAAAGGCTGTTGAGGTTTTTGATTCCACCTAAAGATAGAACGGTTTGCCCACCCCGGGTTGTAGGTATTTGAATATGGGTCATTCTGGGGCCTTTTTTGATCATAGTTCCCTATAGCATTAACATCAGTTGTTGGCTCTTGCATAATCGGGCATGCATCAGAAGGATGGCCTGTTTCACCACAGATTCCACAAGTCCTTGAACTTGAAGCTCCATTTCCCACCAACAGTTGCTTCATCATAGCCTTTAACTCCCTTACTTCAGCATTCATGGAATCATTAACAGAATTAACTGACCTACTGTTGGATCTCTTTCTTTGATTTCTGCATTGCTCAGCTAGAGTCTCCAACTTCTCAAACGCTTGCCTAGGAGTGAGATTCTCGTAGGAACCTCCACAAGAAGCATTCATCAAGCGCCTATCAGCATCACAGAGCCCCTCAATAATACAACAGATCAAAGCTTTATCAGAATAGCCATGGTAGGGACAGCTGGCAATGAGTCTCTTGTAACGCTCATAATACTCATATAGATTCTCATCATCACCCTGCTCTAAGCTGCTCAGCTGCTTCTTGATAGACGTTTGCTTGGCAGCAGGGAAATATTTCTCCAGAAAAGCACCCTTCATCTGAGCCCAGGTAGTAATCTTCTGAAGTGCTAAGTACAAATACCAGTCCTTAGCTGCATCAGCCAAAGAAAATTGGAATGCTCTCAACATCAGCTGATCTTCAGTCACATCTGATGTTCGTGTTTTTAGTATAATTTTTAGTAGGTTTTCTTTGTTTATTAGGTTTAGTTTTGATAAGTTTAGGATTATTTTTGTGTGTTTTTGGATAGTTTTGCATATTTCTGTGGAAAGTATGGAAGCTACTCTATTTTGTGTATTTTGTAGGTTTTAGCAAGGAAAAGTGCTATATGGAGCTGAATTTGGAGCGCTACAGTGAAAGACGGAGGAATACAAGATTGAAGAAGTCAGAGTTCAAGTTTTACGAGATGAAGTGTGGAAGAAACCAAGACCAGGCTCCTTAACGAAGCTCTGAGGGCTCGTTAACGAGGCCACGAGATAGAAATTTCGAGGGTTGACTTTGTGACTCACCGATCCCGTGCGGGAAATTATTTCCGTGTCGGTAGAGTATCTTTTTATGATTTTTTAGGGTTACTATATTATGTGTTTTAGGTCTTGTTATCTTCTTAGATTTTATTTCTATCTTTTAGGGTTTTATTTCTATCTTTTTAGGAAAGTTTATATCTTTTAGCCTTTTTAGTTTCTATCCTTTTTAGTATAAATACCCTTCTATTTAGCATAGAAGAGGAGGTCAAATTTTTAGGGATTGCCCTTGGAGAGTAGGAAGAGCAAAGAGAGGAGAGAGAGGATCGGAGTCGAGATCGAGGTCGGTGAACGAGAGTTATCGGGTTCGTTAATCGTGATTTTGGTTCGGTGCTTTGTATTTTTCGATTTCTTCTGAATTTCTGTACGACGATTTTTCTATTTAATTTGAGTAGTAATTTGTTTTTAATGATTTCTTTTGTTGAATTTATTTGTTTAGTAGTTATGATTAGTGAGTAGTTTTCTTTTCTATGATCGGGGTTAAGCCGGGCATAGTTAAGCATGTTTGATGAGTAAGATTGTGTGTTGAATGCCTTTTATCTATTATTAAGATTGTTTGTTGAGCTTATACCAAGATGAAAGTTGAGGTAATTTGAGTTTTTAACTTGATTGAAAGAGAAAGTTAGTAACTTGAAGGTTGATATTGTTTGAATAGGAAAGTTTCAAGCTTTAGATCCAAAACAAGCAATTAAGTGAATTGGGTTACGAAAGTAGGTTAATTTACTTGATAGTCAACGAAAGTTGATGACTCTATCTATTTAAAGGCATGATCTTATCTTCTTACGAGTTTATATGCATGACTATGTTGTGGTGTCCCTAGTCCTAGATCTTTGTTTTTATTTGAATTATCTTAAGTGATATTCGTTGTTGAGTTACGTGGCTTGGTACCGAATTTATTTAGGTCGTTAGATTGAGTCTTTTGTTTACGGTGGTTCGTTAATGACCCTGACAACGTCGTTAACGAGGCTGCTGGTGTGTGTTTTTGTTTGATTTTGTTTGCTTTTTAGTAGTTGATAAACGAACAACCTTGCTTCCTGTGGAACGATCTTGACTCCCCTATACTCAGCGGGGTCTTGACCACAAATTTATTTGTTGTTAATCAACCCTCTCAACAAATTGGCGCCGTTGCCGGGGAAGCAACGAGTTTTTTTTGTTTATCTGTGGGTTCGGAAATAGCCCGACCCCGTTTTTGTTTTTAATTTTTGTTTTTTTGTCTGTTTTCTCAGCGTATGCCGATAGGACGACGAAGGCTTGAGTTCGACAACACTGGTTATTACTCAGAACCTAACGTTCCCTGCACCGTAGACGCCGAGAGAACCGAGCCATGGCCACACCAGACGAGATGGCTCGTCAAATGGAAGACCTCCGAAATCAAATGGAGGCGTTGAAAACTAAGAAAGAAGGCGTTGCAACCGAGGCTGAGCGTCAACGAGCTGCTAATGCTGGTCTACAGGAGGAGCTTAATGCCTATCCGAGGAATGCCAAATAGTACATGCATCCAGAACTGAGGGTGCCCGAGTCTCCCATTGTGCTTCCCGAGATAGAGAAACCCTTTGAGATCAAGTCTCAACTCATATCCTTGATTAAACGGGCTCAGTTTGAAGCGAAACCTACTGAGTGCCCTATGGAGCATATTAGAAACTTTCTTGATTTATGTGATACCACAGCTGCTGAAGGTGTCTCACTTGAATATGTTCTGTTAAAAGGTTTCAGGTGGTCTCTTGCTGGAAAGGCCCTGAGCTGGTTGGAGAGCCTACCTTCTAAGTCTATCAGGACTTGGAAAGCTTTGTACGATCAATTTATTACAAAGTTCTTCCCTCCTGCTAAGACGACGGAGTTGAGGAAACGCATCACCTCCTATCACCAGCTGCCTAATGAAACATTCGTTGAAACATGGGAAAGATTCAAAGAGATGCTTAGACAATGCCCCACTCATGAGCAACCTTTATATGTTTTGCAAGAAATCTTTTTCCAGGGTATCAACACAGAGACCAAGAACCTCATCAACACGCATACTGTGTGCGGTTTTATAGAGATGAACCCAACGGAGGCATGGGAACTGTTGGATAAGCTGTCCAATTATGATGCCATGTATGGAACCCAGCAGACTCCACAACCCCAGAAACGTCTCTACATACCTAACCGAGACGAAGTAGACCCGGATGTTAAAAATCAATTTCTGCAAGATGAGGTCAACCGTCTGAAGAAGCAGGTAAGTTTTCTGAAATCCTCTCAACCATGTCAAGAGTTTGGTTCTTCTGCACATAGTACTTCTGCTTGCACTAACATAGAGCAGGTTAGAGCCGAAGAGATAATTGTTGAGATGAATTATATGAGAGGATCATACAGGAACCAGCCTAGCTATCATGACAGGTCAAACAACTATCAGGCATGGGGCAATCAGAATACAAATCAAAACTATGCACTGCCTCCACCAGATAGACGAACTGCACCCTATCGACCTCCAGGCCATCAGGAGCCACCATCATGGGTTCAAGGATTACAGGAAGGCATTAACGGAGTGACCAACAACGTTAACGAAGTTCAAGCCAACCTGAACCAACAAAATAAAAGATGGGGAGAGTTCGATATATGGAAGAAGAGTGTTGATTCCCAACTAGGGAACCTCGCTGCCCAAATTCCGAGACAACAAGGGCAACTCCCGGGCCGCCCCGAGGAGAACCCTAGAGGACAAATAGCAGCGGTGCACCTTAGGAGCGGGAAGACGTTGCCGGAGCGAGTCCAAGCTGAGGACAAGGAGGAAGAGGACGTCATCAAACGGCTCGTTAACGAGCCAGCGAGGCAAATAATGAGCTTGTATACCAGGGTGACGAGGCTCCGAGGGTTCCTAACGACCCTACCATGGGTAAGTTTTCTAATCCGAGCCTTCCTCTCAACCCCAGGGTAGTTAACGACCCATTAGGGTCGGTAACGACCCGCCGAGGACACCAAACGACCCTAGTGTCGACCCGGTACTCTCACCTCTCAAGCCTAACTTGGTTCCGAGAATGGAGAAATCTCTTCCATTTCCAACTAAGAAATATATGGACTCTACTGAGAGTAAGTTCAAGCGTTTCGTAAAGATTGTTCGAGGCATTAATATTCCATCCCATTCGCTGAGGCCCTAAGCGAAATGCCGGCTTACACAAAGTTTTTGAAAGATATTCTTAGCAGGAAAAGATCCATTACAGAGTTGCAGGATGAAGTCAGATCAATAGCTCTACCGGAAACGCTAGGAGACCCAGGGAGATCTGCAATAACGATCGGCATAGGCAACCAACAGTTCAAGGCTTTATGTGATCTGGGCGCCAGTGCTAGTTTAGTTCCTCTCTCAATCTGGTCTAAAGCTCATATGGGACCACTAGAGCCCATCAATATGCGGCTTTACATGGCAGACGGATCCTGCATCAAACCAACAAGGGTAATAGAAGACTTTCCAGTTCAAGTGGGCAAATTCTTTGTTCCAAACGACTTCATCGTTATGACAATGCCCGAAGATCCAGTGGTGCCTATTATTTTGGGAGGACCGTTCCTCGCCACAGCTTGAGCCATAATCGATGTTAGGAGGGGACTCCTAACTTTTGAAATTGGGGATGAGGTGACGGAATTCCAATTTAAACAGTCAATTAAGGAGACAGATAGAGCCGAAGTCAAGATGCTCTACACCCACAAAGAGATCATTGAATGTGGAGACCCTGTTGGAAGATCTGCATCAGGTGACGAAATTTCGGGTCAAAGATGGGCAGAAATAACCACTACAGTTTCAGTAACGAGCCCCCCAGCCACGTTATCGATTCTCCTGGCAGAAGAAGCAGGCTCGTTAACGACCCCACCAGCATCGTTAACGACCCTGGCAGAAGACAACGAAATTTCAGCCTTTGAATATCTTGAGGAGGTGTTGAAGACGGAGCCAGAAGAACTAATTCTAATCCCTGCTGAACCGTCCCCAACACTTAAACCCTTGCCAGACTCCCTCAGGTATGAATTCCTTGGTCCTAATTCTACTTTGCCTGTCATCATTAATGCTAAATTAAAAGATGAGGAAGTAGGAAAACTTCTGAATGTGCTTAGGATGCATAGGAAAGCCATAGGCTACTCCCTAGATGATATAACCGGCATATCCCCTTCCCTTTGCATGCATAGGATATACATGGAGGATAATCATAAACCCACCATAGGTTAAATCCTAACATGAACGATGTAGTTAATAAGGAAATTATTAAATTACTTGATGCTGGGATCATATTTCCTATATCGGACAGCCAATGGGTGAGTCCGGTCCATGTAGTCTCAACGAAAGGGGGGATGACTGTGTTAGAAAATGAAAAGGGAGCGCTTATTCCGACTAGAACCACCACTAGTTGGAGGATGTGCATTGATTATAGGAAGCTTAATAGTGCTACTAGAAAAGATCACTTCCCGCTTCCTTTCATTGATCAGGTGTTAGAACACTTAGCCCAACATGATTATTTCTGTTATTTAGATGGCTATAGCGGTTTTTGGCAAATTCCTATTCATCGTGATTATCAGGAGAAGACAACCTTTACATGTCCTTATGGAACCTTTGCTTATAAAAGAATGCCATTTGGGCTTTGCAATGCCCCTGCTACCTTTCAAAGGTGTATGATGGCCATTTTTTCGGATATGATAGAGGATATTGTAGAGGTTTTCATGGCTGACTTTTTTGTTTATGGTTCTTCATTTGATTCCTGTCTTGCTAACCTTGCACGAGTGCTTAAAAGATGTGAAGAAACCAATCTTGTGTTAAATTGGGAAAAATGTCATTTCATGGTTCAAGAGGGGATAGTACTAGGACAGCTTGTCTCTAAAAGAGGGATAGAAGTAGATAGAGCAAAAATTGAGCTTATTGAAAAACTACCTCCTCCTTCTTCTGTAAGAGACATTAGGAGTTTTCTAGGGCATGCTGGCTTTTACAAATGATTTATTTAGGATTTTTCTAAGATAGCTAAACCTTTGACTAACCTACTAATGAAAGATGTAGTGTTTGAGCTGTCTCCAGAATGTCTTGAAGCATTCTACAGGTTAAGAGTTGCCCTCCTATCCGCCCCCATTATGTAGTCCCCGGATTGGACATTACCCTTTGAGATCATGTGCGATGCCAGTGACTATGCAGTTGGCACAGTCTTAGGGCAACAGAAGGACAAAAAACTCCATGCCATCTATTACGCCAGTAAGACACTGGATGAGGCGCAGAGTAAGTATACCACAACGGAGAAGGAGTTCCTTGCCGTGGTATTTGCCTTTGAAAAATTCTGGTCCTACCTTGTTGGATCCAAAGTGATTGTTTATACTGACCATGAGGTTGTTCGATACCTTTTTTGATGCCAAACCTAGATTGCTTCGTTGGATGCTCTTACTGCAGGAGTTCGACCATGAAATAAGAGACAAAAAGGGAGTACAGAACCTAGTAGCGGATCACTTATCCAGATTACCAGTAGAGCATATCACCGAGTCCAACAATGAGGTTCCAATAAACGATTCCAGACCGGACGAACACCTCCTACTGAACGAGGTCGAACTCAACAAGACCCTCGTCTCCGACCCCTTCAAGGTCGTTAACGAGGCACCGAGGCTGGAAGGCACAAATCGCAAGGATAAACCTCTAGGGTGTGTCGGAATATTAATCAATAAGGTCGTTACTAATCCACGGGAGGTCGTTACCGAGGATAAAATAAGGACTTCAGGCTCGTTAACGACCCATTCAGGTAAGATTTATGAAATCAAACTGGCTCAAATCAATTCCATTTCTTCTCCTCCTTCTATTTCTTCTTCCTCAATATAAATTCATGCTGTTAGAGGGTCAAAAGCCCCTTGGTTTGCGGATTTCGCTAACTATCTTGTAGGAGGCGTGATTCCCGAGGGTCTAACCCCACAAAAGGAGAAGAAATTTCCCCATGATGTAAAACAGTACTATTGGGATGATCCTTACTTGTTTAAGCAAGGAAGCGATCACCTCTATAGGCGTTGTGTTCCAGAAGAGGAGATAGAGAATGTGATCCGTCAATGTCACACACTTCCAACTGGAGGCCATGCAAAAGGATTCAAAACCACGGCGAAGATTCTTCAAAGTGGTCTCTATTGGCCAACCATGTTCAAGGATGTGCAAGCTTACGTGACATTATGTGATGGATGCCAACGCTCAGGAAACATCACTTGGAGACATGAAAATCCACTAACCGGGATATTAGAGGTTGAGCTATTTGACGTATGGGGCATTGACTTCATGGGACTGTTTCCTGCATCACGCCCCTACAAGTACATCCTAGTTGCAGTCGATTATGTCTCTAAGTGGGTAGAAGTTGTTGCTACAAGGACTAACGACGCCAAGACTGTGGCTAAATTCATCAAGACCAACATTTTCCCTAGGTTCGGCGTTCCAAGGGTCCTTATCAGTGATGGTGGTTCTCACTTCATTGAGCGGAGTTTTGAAGCACTTTTGGCTAAGTATGGGGTATCCCATCGGGTGGCAACACCCTATCATCCCCAAACTAGTGGCCAGGTTGAAGTCTCAAATAGGCAAATAAAGAGCATATTGGAGAAGACAGTGTCCCGTTCTAGGAAGGATTGGTCCTCCAAATTGGATGACGCTCTATGGGCATATAGGACAGCATACAAGACGCCTCTACGCACCACTCCTTATAATCTAGTGTATGGCAAGGCATGTCATTTACCGGTTGAGATGGAGCATAAAGCATTATGGGCACTTAAGGAGTTCAACATGAACCTCGACGCGGCTGGAGCAAAAAGATTCATGGACTTGCAAGCATTAGAAGAACTGAGGCTGAAGGCGTACGAAAATGCTGAAATTTACAAAGAGCGCACCAAACGGTGGCATGATCGGAAATTGGTGCCCAAAACTTATGAAGTTGGCGATAAGGTACTTCTTTTCAACTCTAGACTCCGACTATTCCCAGGGAAGCTCAGGACACGATGGAGTAGGCCATTCGTGGTTCATCACATTTATCCTCACGGAGCGGTAGAGTTGATCGATAACCAATGCTTAATCTTCAAAGTTAATGGCCACCGGCTGAAGAAGTTTCATGAGCAACCCGACCCGGACGAAGAGATCAGATTCACCATAGCTCTGACATCATCGGACTAGGCAAAGAAGCATGTCGGGCTGACGACGTTAAAAATAGCGCTTACAAGAGGCAACCCGCTTTTTAGTATAGAATTAGATTTTTCTTTTCCTTTTCCTTTTTAGATTCTTTTTCTTAGCTTTCTTTTGAGTTCTTTTTAGTAATTTTTAGGATAGAAATTAGGATAAATTTTGAGCTAACAAGATGCAGGAGAAGGGATCGAAAATTACTCCAAGAGGCTACGGTGGCTCGTTAACGACCCACCCAAAGTCGCTAATGACCCGGTTCAAAAGACCCGATTCGACAAAACGGGCAGGTAAGTTTTTTTAACCTAGTCTATCTTTTTACCACCCTAGCCGCCGCCCCCTCTACCCCTTCCTATCCCTACCCTCTCCTATATAACCCTTCTACCCCTCTTAAAAATTCACTCTCAAATTCTCCAAACTCCAAACTTCTCAAAAATTCAACCAAAGATCTTGAAGACTCCCACCACCGATCGGAATCCCTCACCAACCACCGAGCAACCGTCGTTACCAAAGCTTGGAAACTCTTCCTCCCACCGACGATGATCCGAGCTCTCATTAACTTGCTTTAACCGAGCTCGTTAATCACCCAATTCCGACCCCTTGTTCTTCAATTTCTCGATTCTCCGGTATGATGTCTAAACCCTAACTCGAATTGCATGATTCATGGTTTTTAGGATAGAAATTTCATGTCTAGAATTGAGTTCATAGAAAGTATTGATTTGCATGATTGGATTTTCCCATGAAAGATTGATTTTGCTTATTAATTCTGAATCTAGAGAAGGATATTCATGTTAGATATTTCATTGTGAAAAGTTGATTGTGAAAAGCATGAATTTTTCTTGTTCTAGTATCAAGATACAAACTTTGCATGTCAAAATTCGGGTAAATTTAGCATGTTCGGGATGGGTAATTAAGCAAGTATGGGGTGCATATATCCGATTGTGTGACTTGTGAAGGAGTATTGAGGATTGCATGCTTGATTTTGGCTTTATTTTTAAGGTAGATTAAACTCGGAATTCTGCGATTTGGTTCTTGGCGGCTCGTTAACGACCCACCCAGGCTTGTTAACGACCCTGCGTAGCTTCAATGATCAATACCAGTCCAGATTCGTAAACGACCCAATTGGGTAGTTAACGAATAATTTCGAGGTTATTTCGAGACCAAGTATGGGGTATCTTGCCTATCTATTTTGAGTGGATCTTATCTTGGAAAATTCTTGATTGTTTTGTAGATCTCATGGCAAGTTCAAGAAGACCCGCTACCCGAGCTCAGAAGAAGAGAAGGAACTAGAGGTCCCCATCTCCACCTCGCATGGACAATGTGATTTTTAGTACTCAAGGCCAAGTGCATCGATATCGTGCCATTCTAGAGAAGGACCACAACACTCGTTGGTTCTCGAAGTCCAGTGCTATAAACATGGGGATCTACACGGACGTCAAGGAGGCCTTCGTTATTCTTGGTGCCACTCATCTCATGTAGAAAGAAAATTTACCACACTATCCGGCCCTCACATCCGAGTTTTTGGCCACTCTAGAGACTAGTTTCCCGTCAAAGACTTCGGTGGGACGAATCCGGTTTCGGCTCAGTAATGTGAGTCGTGAGTTCACCATGGCAGAGTTCAATGAAATTCTAGAGCTCCCGAATCCGTCTAGAGACTACATCTTGAAAAACTACACGGTGACTCGGACTTGGAGCTACATCACTAGGGAGGTCCAATCCTCCACAGCGGCATTATCTGGGGCAAGCATCATCAACCCCATCTTCAGAATCATTCTCCGAGTCCTAGCCGCTACATTTTTATGGGCTCATGCCATACAACCCGGTGTTGTACCAAGACCATTTCCAGCCTCACTATCCACCACCTCCTCAGCCCGAGTACACAGGATCAAGTATGCCACCACCATGGGCCGATGATCTTTCTGCACGGATGCAGCAGCTTCACCTCCAGCAGGACCATATTCATAGGAGGATGGATAGATGGGAATCCGTGTATTCTGCTCGCATGTCGATGGAGGATGAGAGGCATCGTCAGAGAGAGGCGGATGATGCTGAGCGTTGGAGGACGATGTACGACTTCATGGGGAACTTTGAGCACTATTTTCCTCCACCAAACCGTTGATTCAGCCTGAAGATGAACTTTTTCCTTGTTTCCCACTTTTGAGACTTTGTAAGTTTTTATGTTTGTTTTTCTTTTTCTTATTTTTATCTTTGTTTGTTTTCTTTTCTATTTCTTTTCCTTCTTCTTATTTTTCTTACAATGGGGACACTGTAATTTTAAGTATGGGGTGGGAGAAAATAGAAAACTTGTTATCTTATGTGTTTTGAGTAGTTTTTATTCTCTAAAAAAACAAAAAAAAATCAAAAAATTTGAAAAAAAATCAAAAAAAAAGAGTTTTAGAATTGATAGATATCCCTTTCTTAGGTTCTATGATAGTAGTTGCTAGCTTAATCTACAATTCCTTGCAAGCTTGTCTTTAATAGTATAGCCGGATTCTTAATTTGAAATTGTTTTTAGAAGAAGATAGCACTTGATGAAATTGAGCACATATACTTTATAGCATAAGTGATGCAATCCAACAAAATAATTACCTAGTGAGGAATTTTTGGCCTTATAGGGAGAACATCAATAAATCCCTCTTCTTTTCTTGTATGATTTACTCTCTATATGCATATTATCTCTTGGAATTGTGATGGTTATCTATTTCTTGAGACCCATATGGGATTTACAGTTCATTACTTGTGAGAATCATATGATGGAGAACTTATTTTTATTAAGCCCTATTATTCCCTATCCACCTTTACATGATCCTTCTTTTGACAGCCAATTCTAGCCTGAAGCCTTTATTTTTAAGCTCCACAAAATTTCCCTAGCCGAGATAAGGTTGACCCTATCCGGGGATTAGGACTTAGATTGGAGAGTATTTTTGTTGAGTGTCAAAAAGGGGAGTGATATATAATGTTTGCTTTGATTGAGGGATTATTGGGAAGGGTAGATTGGAAGTCTCTTGTTTTACTTGTAATAAGAAAGATCTCTTGATAAGCAAAAGATGCACAAAATAAAGTTGTTTGTTGGAGATAAGAAGAAGGAAGTAATGGAAGAATACACGATGAAGCTCGTTAACGACCCTGAAGTGGGCTCGTTAACGAGGCAGCGAGGAAAAAAAAAGTTGAAAAAATATGAAGTAAAAAAGAAGGAAGAAGTTTGAAGTGCATGTGTGTTTATAGATAATATCAGAGATTCTTTTATTCTTATGAGACTTTCTAGGATAATAATGGGTGAGTGAAAGAGAATGTGCATAATGAGAGAGTGAGTTTGGTATATGTTTTTATGAGAGTTTTTTTTGTTATGTGTGAGTTTTTTTTAGGAGTCTTTGATTCCCGGATATTATTAGTACCACATGACCTAAATATTTTCCACGCCTTTTTGTTGTTACCAAGCCCCATTACAACCCAGCCGAATGGAAGCTTCTATGAAGTTTTTCATTGAGCCCCCTAAGTTGCTCTTGATGATTTTTGCTTGTTTTGACAAATCTTTTGGGTGGAGAGTATTGCTGATATAAGTTCCAATTTCTATGAGTTTTTGTATATAAGATGAGTTGAGAGATTGAATTTATAAGCCTAAACACTTGAGAGTTGAGTGAAACACATTATATCCCTTTGTGAGGTTGGATTGTATTTTCTTATGTCTATTTTGTGCATATATGTGTGATGACATTAATAATCCGTTGCTATATTTTTCTCGTGTGTAGATGTTGCTTTTTAGATGATGTCTATGTCTTGATGAGTATGTTTTTTTGGTTTTGGTTATCGTTTAGTGATTGCTTGAGGACAAGCAAGTCTAAGTATGGGGTATTTTGATGTTCGTATTTTTAGTATAATTTTTAGTAGGTTTTCTTTGTTTATTAGGTTTAGTTTTGATAAGTTTAGGATTATTTTTGTGTGTTTTTGGATAGTTTTGCATATTTCTGTGGAAAGTATGGAAGCTACTCTATTTTGTGTATTTTGTAGGTTTTAGCAAGGAGAAGTGCTATATGGAGCTAAATTTGGAGCGCTACAGTGAAAGACGGAGGAATACAAGATTAAAGAAGTCAGAGTTCAAGTTTTACGAGATGAAGTGTGGAAGAAACCAAGCCCAGGCTCATTAACGAGGCTGTGAGGGCTCGTTAACGTGGCCACGAGATAGAAATTTTGAGGGTTGACTTTGTGACTCACCGATCCTGTGCGGGAAATTATTTTCGTGTCGGTAGAGTATCTTTTTATGATTTTTTAGGGTTATTATATTATGTATTTTAGGTCTTGTTATCTTCTTAGATTTTATTTCTATCTTTTAGGGTTTTATTTCTATCTTTTTAGGAAAGTTTATATCTTTTAGCCTTTTTAGTTTCTAGCCTTTTTAGTATAAATACCCTTCTATTTAGCATAGAAGAGGAGGTCAGATTTTTAGGGATTGCCCTTGGAGAGGAGGAAGAGCCGAGAGAGGAGAGAGAGGATCGGAGTCGAGATCGAGGTCGGTGAACGAGAGTTACCGGGTTCCTTAATCGTGATTTTCGTTCGGTGCTTTATATTTTTCGGTTTCTTCTGAATTTCTGTAAGACGATTTTTCTATTTAATTTGAGTAGTAATTGTTTTCAATGATTTCTTTTGTTGAATTTATTTGTTTAGTAGTTATGATTAGTGAGTAATTTTTTTTTTCTAGGATCGGGCTTAAGCCCGGCATAGTTAAGCATGTTTGATGAGTAAGATTGTGTGTTGAATGCCTTTTATCTATTATTGAGATTGTTTGTTGAGCTTATACCAAGATGAAAGTTGAGGTGATTTGAGTTTTTAACTTGATTGAAAGAGAAAGTTAGTAATTTGAAGGTTGATATTGTTTGAATACGAAAGTTTCAAGCTTTAGATCCAAAACAAGCAATTAAGTGAATTGGGTTACGAAAGTAGGTTAATTTACTTGATAGTCAACGAAAGTTGATGATTCTATCTATTTAAAGGCATGATCTTATCTTCTTACGAGTTTATATGCATGACTATGTTGTGGTGTCCCTAGTCCTAGATCTTTGTTTTTATTTGAATTATCTTAAGTGATATTCGTTTCTGAGTTACTTGGCTTGGTACCGAATTTATTTAGGTCGTTAGATTGAGTCTTTTGTTTACGGTGGTTCGTTAACGACGTTGTCAGGGTCTTTATTGTTTGATTTTGTTTGCTTTTTAGTAGTTGATAAACGAACAATCTTGCTTCATGTGGAACGATCCTGACTCCCCTATACTCAGCGGGGTCTTGATTATAAATTTATTTGTTGTCAAGAAACCCTATCAACAACATCAGCCGGCTTCATCCCTAGACAGACAAAATGGAACTCTGCAAGATGCTTATTCGTGTCCTCCCCACTCAATCCATGGAATTTAGGCAAGTAATGGAGAAGACCAGATTTTAACTCAAACTTCACTCCTTCCCCCCAGGGCGGGAAATTAAAGACCAAGTTGTTGTTGCTCTAGATTAGGCGCAGTCAGTTGCCTAATAGTACGATCTGCCATGGTTGCTAACTGTTCTTCAACCTCTGAATCAGATGAGGAAGAAGAAGATGAAACTGGATCAAACTGTATGCCTAGCACTTGAGCTTGAACTTGACGTCTTAGCTCTCTTAGAGTCCTGTTAATTTCTGGATCAAAAGGAACAATAGGCGAATTATCAGTAGAACGGGTAAGAACCATAAGATAGGTTCTTACCAGATTCAAGGATTCTGGACGAACCGAACCGCGAGCTCGGAATTAAACCGAGGGCGCGGGTCAACCGCGGGCGCGGCTCTAGGCCGCGAGCGCGGGTCGTTAGAAACGCCGACTATTCAGAAAATTAAAAACTGATTCCCCGACAACGGCACCGAAATTTAACTCGGCTAAAGTCGTTGCCAAGATCAAAAATAAATTACCCAAAACTATAAACTAGTATAGCATGCAAGTAATGGATCGAACCCAAGAGAATCGAGATTCTAAACAATCAGCAAATAACAAGACTGGGGTTTTCGAAGTTTAGACAAACAAGCAAACAAGCAAATAATATTAGGGAATAAATCAATTGAAGGAAAGCAAAGTTTATTCAACCAATTCCACCTTTTTAATCATTCGATCATTGATTCATCCACTTTTCCATTAATTCCCAGGTTAATTCCAATCCTTATAAAAGATTTCCGCTTGTGCACGATCCAAGCGAAATTATGATATGAACAAGAACGCTTAATTCAAATCATACAAAGTATTAAGGATAGAAGGATATCAAATCATGCAATCAAGCTATGAGTCTCATGCATAAAATAACAAGCAAACACTCTTTCTCAATTCTAGTCCACGGTCCTAGAAAAGAGTTGTTTCAAGGATAAATAAGATTGCACAGACAACAATCAAACGTAATCCAAACAGTAGATCAAAGTCAATCAAACAAGTAGATCAGGCTTATCAAATCAAACATAGATCATATAACTAAGAACAAGAGTTTTAATATTAACCAAGGGATAGAATAGTTACCAGAATCTCACGAATTACATAAAAAGGCTTCCTTGATCAAACAAACTCCAAGGAAAATTACTTCTCCATAATAAAACTAAAATAAAACCTAAAAAGTAAAATATTCTCTGAATTGTGGTAAGTCTTAACTGAAACACGAAACTAAGCTTAAATAGTAGAAAAATAACCGAAACCTAAAGATATAATAATAGATAAAAGATAAAATAAAAACCAAGTCGGCGCTGAAACACCACGACCCGCGAGCGCTGTTCATTTCTTCACTCCTCAGCCGCGGAAGCTCATCCAACCGCGAGCGCGGTTCTGACCCGCGAACGCGGGTCCTACGACATCATTCTGATGTCAACTTCGAAGGTGGTTTTGACTCACTTAGATTTGGAACTTGAACTTGCCGTACAAACATGAATTGTAGCTCTTCGAGTTAGCTTTCCAATGATACTAAATTCAGCTTCATCCGATCACTATAGCTCTCGAACGATGTGTCACAAGAATGTGGCGTCAAAACAACTCCAAATCAACACTTGTCTTCAAAACTCTTGCAATTCTTCAAATCGTGTCTTTGGTCTTCATATTATAATTATGCTCAAGACTAACCTAAACACACTCAAATCATACCTAAAATACAAGAGTAACCTATACTAAAAAGAGCATATCACTCCTCGTGTCTAGGAGTCCATTGGATACATTTGTTTTTCCTAAGTACTTCATAGAAGAGACGACTTCGATCTGCTGACTTTGAAATGAACCTGTTCAAGGCAGCGATCTGCCCAGTGAGCTTTTGGACGCCTTTCACACACCTGGGGGATTTCAACATCGTTATTGCTCGAACCTGCTCGGGACTGGGTGACTGATACCCTAGGAATTTTCCCGGCTTCACGCCGAATGTACACTTCTGTGGGTTCAATTTCATGTTAAATCGCTTCAGGATTTCAAAAGCTTTCTCTAGATGACTTCTGTGGTCTACGACTTTCTTCGATTTGACGAGCATATCGTCTATGTATACCTCCATTGTTACTCCGATTTGATCTTGGAACATTTTGTTCACCAGCCTTTGATATTTGGCCCCAGCGTTCCGCAACCCAAAGGGCATCACCTTATAAAAGTACGTTCCCTTGCTGGTGATGAAGGATGTCTTCTCCTGATCACTATCTTCCATCCTGATCTGGTTATACCCACTGGAGGCGTCCATGAAAGTCATTAATTCGTGGCCCACCGTGGCGTCTACCAGGGCGTCTATGTGAGGTAACGGAAATGAATCCTTGGGACAAGCCTTGTTCAAATCCGTGAAATCTACACACATCCTCCACTTTCCATTCTTCTTGGGAACGACGACTACGTTCGCCAACCACTCTAGATAACTGACTTCTTTGATCATTCCAGTTTCCATCAACTTTCTCACTTCTTCATCCACTATCTTATTCCTCTCTATGGCGAACTTCCTCCTCTTCTGTTTCACTGGTGGATAACTGGGGTCCACATTTAACCGGTGCGTGATGACATCCGGATCGATTCCCACCATATCCTCATGGGACCAAGCAAAACACTCCGAGTTTTTACTGAGGAAGTCTATCAGCTCGCCTTTCATAGCTGGCTCCAAATCTTTTCCAATCTTCACGGACCGATTGAGGCCGGATTGGTCTAGGGCCACCTCATCTACCTATTCATCATTCTTTTCTTTTTCTTTTAGAAAGGTAGGGTTAGTGGCCTCCATTATTTCCTAGGTGGACTTTTGACTGGCGGCTGGTTTCAGCGCCGAATTATAACACTCCCGGGATGTTCTCTGATCACCACGGATCTCTTTAACCCCACACGGAGTTGGGAACTTCACCGTTTGGTGGTAAGTAGATGGAACAGCTCTCACGTCATGAAGCCATGGCCTTCCCATTATTACTGGTATTCATGTTTTAGGTCTAGTTGTTAGTGTGTTTTCATAGTTTGTTTAGTTTAGTTTTAGTAGTTTTGGAGTTCGTTTTTGTGTGTTTTTAGATGAGTTTGCATATTTTGTGAGAAGTATGGAAGCTTCTCCATTATGTGTTTTTTTTGTAGGTTTTGAGCAGGAAAGAGTGATTTTGGAGCTGAATTGGAGTACTATGGTGGAGGACGGAAGATGCTAATGATAAGAAGTCGAAGTCCAGGCTTTTAGAGTTGAAGAGTTGAAGAAAAGCAAATCCAGCCTCGTTAAGAGGCTGGAAGGGTCGTTAACGAGACTTAGAGATAGAATTTTTCGAGAGATCTTTGTGATGTCTACCGACCCTGTGCAGAAATCTATCTTGATAATTCCGTATCGGTAAGGTTTTTAATGAGTCTTAGGGTTATTATATTTTATGTCTTATATCTTGTTATCTTTTTAGATATTCTTTCTATCTTTTTAGAGTAAGTTTCTCTGTTTTATGAAAGTTTTTATCTTCTAGCCTTTTTATTAGATAGCTTTATTAGTATAAATACCCTTCTTACTTAGCTTAGAAGGGGGGGGGGGGGGGTGGAACAGAGAAGATTATTTTCTAGGAGGCCGACACGAGAGAAGTCGAGTGGGAAGATCATCGAGCCAAGGTCGATCGAGAGAGAAGCATTGGGTCGTTAATCGGTTCGTCTGCTCGTTATTGTCTTGTTTGTTTACGGTTTCTTCGGGATATTGTAAGACAATATTTTCTTTATTAATTGTTTGTTTTCGGTTTCTTTGGGATATTGTAAGACGATATTTTCTTTATTAAATTTGAACTAAGGTTGTTTTGTTTTCAATGTTTTCTCTTATTGAAGTTGTTTGTTTTATTACTATGAGTAGTGAGTAGTTTTCCTATCTAGGGTCGGGGTTGAAACTCGGCATAGTTATGCATGTTTGATGAGTAAGTTGATGTGTTGAATGCCTTTTAGCTATTTTAGATTGCTTGTTGTGCTTATGCCGGGACGATAGTCGAAGTAATTTGAGTTCTTAACTTGATCGAAAGATAAAGTTATTGACTTGAATGTTGATATTGTTCGATAATGAAAGTTTCGAGCTTTGGATCCAAAACAAGTGATTGAGTGAATTGATTTATGAAAATTGATTGATTTGCTTGCTAATAAGCGAAAGCTGATGAATCTATCTTTTTATAGGCATGATCTTTATCTTCTTACGAGTTTGTGTGCATGACTGTGTTGTGGTAACCCTTGTCCTAGGTTTTTATTCTTAATTGAGTTTGTTTTCGGTATACTCGTTATTTAGCTACGTTACCTCGATACCGAACTTGAGTTTCTAGTCGTTAATCTGCATTCGTAGTGTTATCCAGGTTCGTTAACGACCCTGACAAAGTCGTTAACGACCCTAACAAAGTCGTTAACGAGGTTGGTCGTAGGTGTTCTGTTCTGTTTTGTTTTGTTTCATTTTTAGTAGTTGATAGACAAACAACAGTGCTTCCCGTGGAACAATCCTGACTTCGCTATACTCAGTGGGGTCTTGACTTATAAATTTATTTGTTGTCCAGTTAGTGAAGAAAACACCCATCAACAAATTGGCGACGTTGCCGGGGAAGCATCAAATTCGTTTGTTTATCTGTGGGTCTGGGAATAGCCCAATCCCGTTTTTTGTTTTAATTTCGTTTTCTTTGTTTGTTTTCTCAGCGTATGCCAGTTGGACATCGAAGGATCGAATTTGACAACACCGGTTATTATTCAAAACCTGAGTGCTCCCTGCACCGTAGACGCCGAGAGAACCAAGCCATGGCTACACAAGAGGAGATGACTCGTCAGATGGCCAAACTCCAGAGGCAAATGGAGGCGTTAAAAACCGAAAAAGATGCCGCTGCTGCCGAGGCTTAGCGTCATTGAGTCAACAACACTCGTTTACAGGAAGAGCTGAATGCCTATCCGATGAATGCCAAGCAATACATGCATCCAGAACTGAGGGTGCCAAAGTCTCCAATTGTGTTTCCAGAGATAGAGAAACCTTTTGAGATTAAGTCTCAGTTTATATCCTTGATTAAACGGGCTTAGTTTGAAGGTGAGTACTCTAACCATGAATACACTAATACTGGTTATAATTCTTCTCCATATTTTATTCCTACACCGTAGCCTACCATTTACGCAAAAGAGGAGTCCAAACCCCCATGGTTTTCGGATTTCACTAACCCTTGTGTGGAAGAAAAATGTTGATTCCCAACTAGGGAACCTTGATGCACAGATTCCAAGACCACAAGGGCAACTCCCGGGCCGACCCGAGGAGAACCTGAAGGGACAAATAGCAGCGGTACACCTTAGGAGCGGAAAGATACTACCGGAGCGTGTCCAAGCTAAGGAGAAGGGCCCTACGACTGAAGAGGACGCAACGGTTCAGCTCGGTAATGAGCCAGCGAGAGCAAGTACCGAACAGGCAGACCATGGTGACGAAGCTCCCACAATCATCAACGACCCTAACCCAGGTAAGTTTCCTGATCCGAGCCCCTCTCCCAATCTCAGGCTCGTTAATGACCCCATCAGGGTCGATAACGATCCGCCGAGAGCATTTAACGACCCTAGTGTCGACCCGGTAGCATCACCCCTCGAGCCCGACTTGGTTCCGAGAATGGTGAAATCTCTTACTTTTCCTATTAAGAAATCAACGGACTCTACTGAGAGTAAGTTCAAGCATTTTGTAAAGATTCTCAAAGGCATTAATATTTCCATCTCATTCGCTGAGGCCCTAAGAGAAATGCCGGCTTACACGAAATTTTTGAAAGATATTCTTAGCAGGAAACGATCCATCACAGAGCTGCAAGATGAGGTCCGATCTATTGCTCTACCAGAAAAGCTAGGAGACCCAAGGTGATTTTCCATAACAATTGGCATAGGCGACCACAAATCAAGGCTCTATGTGATTCGGGAGCCAGTGCTAGTTTACTCCCTCTTTCAATCTGGTCAAAAGCCAACATGGGACCATTGGAGCCCGTTGATATGAATCTCTACATGGCAGATGGATCAAGCATAAAGGCTACAAGAGTCATGGACGACTACCCCGATGAAGTTGGGAAATTCTTTATTCCGAATGATTTCAAGTCCCCATTATCCTAGGCAGGCCATTCCTAGCTACTGCAGGTGCAAGGGTCGATGTGCAGAAAGGACTCCTCACTTTTAATATTGAAGAGGAACTCGTGGAATTCGGACTAGACCAAAATGCTAATGACCCAATTGCGGTCGCACAGATCGAGTTGTCCTAGCCAGAACTCGACATAACTGTTCCTAACGATCCTCTTCCAATTGCCAAAAAGGACGAGAATTCCACAAAGATCCCTACCAAACCTCCTTGGCCCATTACCGAGTCCCGTATGCAGGGCTATAATCAAGGTGAGTACTCTAACCATGAATTCACTAGCGCTGGTTATGATTCTTCTTCATACTTTGTTCCTACACCGTGTCCCTCTGTTTATGCTATTGAGGAGTCCGGACCACCTTGGTTTTCAGATTTCACTAACCCCTATGTACGAATACCGAACATATTGATAGAAGATAAAGGACCAAATTTAGTGACTCAAGTCAGTAATGCCTACAAAGCTAAGTATGGTACCTCAAGACCCTAACATAGCCGCAAACGAGCCACCTTGAGCCAAGGTGAGTACGTCGGACTGACGACGTTAAAAATAGCGCTTACGGGAGGCAACCCGGTTTTTAGTATAGTTTAAGTTTTTCTTCTTTCTTTTAGATCTTTTTCCTAGTTTTCTTTTTGAGTTTTTAGTAGTTTTTAGGGTAGAAAGATAGGATAGTTTTAAGCTAACAAGATACAGGAGTTGGGCTCGTAAATCACTCGAAAAGGGCTACGGCGGCTCGTTAACGACCCAGCCCAAGGTCGTTAACGACCCCGTTTGGTAAACCGATTTCGGAAACGAGCAGGTAAGAAATTTTAATCTAATCTATCTTCTATCTTTACCTATGTGCCGCCTCTTACCCCTTCCCCTACCTCTAGCCCTCTCATATAATGCCCTTGCAAAACACCCAAAATTCCACCCTCAAATCTCTCAATCCAAAGCCTAAACTCTCAAAAATCTCCTCGGTATCTCCTCACCACCGACCGGAAATCTCATCACCACCGAGCCTTGGAGTCCCACCATAGTTAACGAGATCGCCGCCCTTGATTTGCTTACCGGCGAGGATCCATACTCGTTAACCACCCGAAATTTCAAATTCTCGTTCTTTAATTTCTCTGTCTAACGGTATGATTTCTAAACCCTAACTCTCTACTTGGTATGGTTCATGATTTTTTAGGGTGGGAAGTTCATATCTTGTTCTTATTGAAGCACTTGAGTTGCATGTCTATTATTGCCTAACGATCCTATTTCTTCAAATTTTGGTGTTTGATCATGATTAGTATTGGTTTGTTCTTGCTTGCGTCTCCATTAAAATTTGATTAGGAAAGGCATGAACTACCTTGTTCTAGAATTGTTTGATCTTCACCATGTGATTTTTTGAGCAATTTTGGCATGTTCGGGACGGGTAATCGGGCAAGAATGGGGTGCATATACCCGATTGTGTACTATATGTGGGATTTTGTTTGATGCATGTTTGTTGTGTTGGAAATTTTAGAGTAATTAGTACTTGGAATTCCTTGACTGATTCTCGATCAGGCTCGTTAACGACCTGCCCAGGTTCGTTAATACCCCTGCATATTATCAAATCCAAAAAACCAGTCCAGGTTAACGAACCCAATTGGGCAGTTAACGAGGCATTCCGAGAGCTATTTTGAAACCAAGTATGGGGTCTCTTGACTATTCATTTGTGTGGATTTTATCTTGGAAAATTCGTATTGTTTATAGGTCCACATGGCAAGTTCTAGCCGAGCTGCAACCCGAGACCAAAAGAAGAAGAGGACTCAACGGTCCCCATCTCCACCCCGCATGGATAACGTGATTCTGCGCACTCAAGGACAAGTGGACCGCTACAACGCCATATTAGACAAGGACCACTACACTCGGTGGTTCTCGAGGTAAAGTGCTAAGGAGATGAGGCTTTATGACGATGTCATAGAGGCCTTCTCTATTCTCGGCGTGCCTCACTTGTTGAAGAAAGAAGCGGTACCACACTTCCCGGCTCTCACATCCGAGTTCCTCGCCACCCTTGAGACAAGATTTCCAACGAAGACTTTGGCCGGATGGATCAGATTCAGGCTCGGCAATGTCAGTCACGAGTACACAATGGCGGAGTTCAATGCTATTCTTGAGCTCCCTAATCCTTCTCGGGACTACAGTCTTAAGGACTATAAGGTGACAAGGACTTGGAGCTATATCACCGGGGAAGTAGAGCCTTCCGATGCAGCACTATCCGGGGCAAGCATCATCAACCCCATTTTCCGGATCATTTTGCAAGTCCTTGTTGCTACTTTTTGGCCCAAGAGAGAGTTGAACAGGCCGACAAGGATGGAAGTTGTATGCATCCGCACCATCCTTTTTGAGGAACCCGCCCCATTAAACGTGGGATATGAATGGCTATACTATGTTGAGAAGTCGATCAAGTCAAAGGAAGTGTGGTGCGGGAATTTGGTTAGATTCTTGGCAAGTAATCTTAGAGTTGATCTATTTCGTTACACGCCATCCCACGCCCAACTGCTCAACAGAATTTATTGGTTTAGCTCCAGCATTTTCACTCAGACCGAGGGCGGGTATATTACAAAAGTTCAAGGCCAAGATGTCATGCCCACCTGGGACAAGGCGTGGACGGGCGTGGACGGGCCATGCACTTTCGTTAGAGGATAAGCCGCAAGATGAGCCTTCGCATAGGCCATGTGAGTCTCGGTTCTAGAGAGAGGATGATGCTAAGGATGAAGATGATGGTGATAACGAGGCAGCCACAACGGCTTCTACCGAAGCTTCCACTGAAGAGCTCGACCTTGGAGATGATGACCTCGACACCAAAATTCTGGGTAACAATATCTTCGTTAACGAGCCCACCAGGTTCGTTAACGACCACTTCGAGGCTTCTACCGATGCTACTACCGAGGCCCACAACGTCGGTAACGATCCCTCGCAGCAACCTACCGAGCCACATTCTTATTGTCTCATTCCTTATCATTCGGTAATTTTTCAAGACCACTTCCAGCCCCACTATCAACCACCTCCTCAGCCCGAGTACAATGGATCGAGTATCCCGCCTCCATGGGCCGAAGATCTTTCATCTCAAATGCAACAGCATAATCTGCAACAGACACACATTCACCGGAGGATGGATAGATGGGAGAGTGTCTATTCTGTTGCATGGCATTTGAGGATGCAAGGCACCATCAAAGGGATGTAGATGATCCAGAGCGCTGGAGGACGATGTATGAGTTTATGGGGAACTTTGAGCGCCAATTTCCACCACCTAGGCGCTGATTCAGTTTAAGAGTTGTTTTCTTTTCTGCTTCAAAGATCATGTAAGTTTTTCTTTTGTTTTCTTTTCTATTCTTTTCTTCAACTTATTTTTATTACCGGGAGGACACTGTAATTTTAAGTATGGGGTGGGAAAGGGTAGAAAGTTTATGTCTTGTTTGTTTTATGTGTCTTTTGTGTTTTAAGTTGTTCTTTTGTTTCATAAAAAAATAAAAAATTTGAAAATTCCAAAAATATTTTAGAATTGATAGATACCTTTTTTCTTATAGTTCTGTGATATTAGTTGCTACCATGATCATATAATTCCTTGCAAGCATGTCTTTGAGAGTATAACCTGATTTTTATTATAATGTTGTTTTATGAAGGAATAGCATTTCATGAAATTGAGCATGTATACTTTTTAGCATAAGATATGCAATCCAACAAAAAATTACCTTGTGAGTTATTTTTGGCCTTATAGGGAAAACATCAAAAATCACTCTTCTTTTCTTGTGTGATTCACTCTTCTTTTTGAAGCCAATTTGAGCCTGAAGCCTTTTATTTTTAGCTCCACAAATATATTCCCTAGCCGAGATAAGCTTGACCCTATCCGGGGATTAGGACTTAGATTGGAGATGACTGTTTTGTTGAGTGAAAAAGTTATGTTTGGTTTGAAATCAAGATTTTTTGGGAGGGGTAGATTGGAAGTCTATTGTTTTATTTTGTAAAAAGATCTCTTTGTAAGAAAGGATGCACGGTAAAGGAACTTAGTGGTTGTTGAAAGAGAAAAAAAAATGAAGAAAGTGTACACGATGAGGCTTGTTAACGACCTTGTATGTTCGTTAACGAGGCTGCGCAAAAAGATAAAGAAGAAGAAATAGTGCTAAAGAGAAAAAAAGAGAAAAGAAAAGTAAGAGATGCATTAGTGGTTAAAGGATAAGCCAAAGATTCTTTTGAGTTGTTTATGAGACTTTCTAGGATATGTTGGGTGAATGAAGAGTGTGCATAATGAAGAGTGAGTTTGGTATGTTTTTATGAGAGTTTTGGTAAATGTGAGTTTTTAGGAGTTTTGGTTCCCGGATATTATTAGCACCACATGACCAAAATATTTCCACGCCTTATTTGTCATTACCAAGCCCCATTACAACCCGGCCGAATGGAAACTTCTATGAAGTTTTTCATTGAGCCTAAGTTTCTCTTGATGATTGCTTTGCTTGTTTTGACAAATCTTAGGGGAAAGATTTTGGTGATATAAGTTCCAATTCCTATGAGTTTTTGTATATATGATGAGTTGAGAGTTGAATTTATAAGCCCAAACACTTGAGAGTTGAATGAAACACACATATCCCTTGAGAGGTTGGATTGTATTTGCTTATGTCTATTTAGTGCATATATGTGTGGTGACATTAATAGTCATTTGCTATTTTCTTCTATGTTTTTGGAAGTTGCTTTTTAGATGATGTCTTTTTGCTTGATGAGTATGATTGTTTGGTTTTGATTTGTGTTTAGTAATTGCTTGAGGACAAGCAAGTTTAAGTATGGGGTATTTTGATATTCATGTTTTAGGTCTAGTTTTTAGTGTGTTTTCTTAGTTTGTTTAGTTTAGTTTTAGTAGTTTTGGAGTTAGTTTTTGTATGTTTTTGGATGAGTTTGCATATTTTGTGAGAAGTATGGAAGCTACTCCGTTTTGTGTTTTTTTTGTAGGTTTTGAGCAGGAAAGAGTGATTTTGGAGCTGAATTGGAGTACTATGGTGGAGGACGGAAGATGCTGAAGATAAGAAGTTGAAGTCCAGGCTTTTAGAGTTGAAGAGATGAACAAGAGCAAATCCAGCCTCGTTAACGAGGCTGGAAGGGTCGTTAACGAGGCTTAGAGATAGAAATTTTCGAGAGAGCTTTGTGATGTCTATCGACCCTGTGCGGAAATCTATCTTGATAATTCCGTGTCGGTAGGGTTTTTAATGAGTCTTAGGGTTATTACATTTTATGTCTTATATCTTGTTATCTTTTTAGATATTCTTTCTATCTTTTTAGAGTAAGTTTCTATCTTTTAGGAAAGTTTTTATCTTCTAGCCTTTTTATTAGATAGCTTTATTAGTATAAATACCCTTCTTTTCTAGCTTAGAAGGGAGGGTTGGAACAGAGACGATTATTTTCTAGGAGGCCGACACAAGAGAAGTCGAGTGGGAAGATCATCGAGCCAAGGTTGATCGAGAGAGAAGCATTGGGTCGCTAATCGGTTCATCTACTCGTTATTGTCTTGTTTGTTTTCGGTTTTTTCGGGATATTGTAAGAGGATATTTTCTCTATTAAATTTGAATTAAGGTTGTTTTGTTTTCAATGTTTTCTCTTATTGAAGTTGTTTGTTTTATTACTATGAGTAGTGAGTAGTTTTCCTATCTAGGGTCGGGGTTGAAACCCGACATAGTTATGTATGTTTGATGAGTAAGTTGATGTGTTGAATACCTTTTATCTATTTTAGATTGTTTTTGTGCTTATGCCTAGACGATAGTCGAAGTAATTTGAGTTCTTAACTTGATCGAAAGATAAAGTTATTGACTTGAATGTTGATATTGTTCGATAACGAAAGTTTCAAGCTTTGGATCCAAAACAAGTGATTGAGTGAATTGATTTATGAGAATTGATTGATTTGCTTGCTAATCAGCGGAAGCTGATGAATCTATCTTTTTAAAGGCATGATCTTTATCTTCTTACGAGTTTGTGTGCATGACTGCGTTGTGGTAACCCTTGTCCTAGGTTTTTATTCTTAATTGAGTTTGTTTTCGGTATACTCGTTATTTAGCTTCGTTACCTCAATACCGAACTTGAGTTTCTAGTCGTTAATCTGCATTCGTAGTGTTATGTAGGTTCGTTAACGACCCTGACAAAGTCGTTAACGAGGTTGGTCGTAGGTGTTCTGTTCTATTTTATTTTGTTTCATTTTTAGTAGTTGATAGACAAACAACATTGCTTCCCGTGGAATGATCTTGACTTCGCTATACTCAGCGGGGTCATGACTTATAAATTTATTTGTTGTCCAGTTAGTCAAGAAAACACCCGTCAACAATTACATTATAACATGAAGGACAATCCATAACAGAAAACCTAACCTGGATTTTTACGCCCTTTGCATATGTGGCAAGGATGATGTCTCCTACAGTGTGCTTCACTTCTCCGCTAAAGCCTACGAGCGCTATGGGGTTTTTCTCCACGTCCTTCTCGCTCATACCCATTCCTCTCAAAGCTTCTAACGTCATGAGATTGGTTGAGCTCCCAATGTCGATGAGGACTCGCTTCATTAAGACGTTTTCGATTGACAAAGAAATCACGAGGCCATCGTGATGGGGTTCGTCAAGACCATTGACGTCGTCCTCGCCAAAGTGTATCACGAGGTTGAGGACGTCGTTCTTCTCACGCGTTGGGCGAGGAAGGTTGCTTTCTCGTGCGTTCCTCTTAGCTGCTAAATAAGTGAGTCCGCACAAACTCGACCCTCCGGTGATCACGTTTACGACTTTTGTCGGTACCGGTGACGCTGGTCTTCCTACACGCGAGGCTTCCACAACATCTGGAGGGACTTGCGCATTCGACGTGATTTTTGTAATCCTTCCCCGAGATACGAGGTAGGCAATCTCTCGTCTTAGGGCTACGCATTCCTTAGTCACGTGACCGTAATCGTCATGGAAGTCACACCAACTACTCATATCCTTATTCGGATAGGGCTTTTCATTCCTCTTCGGAAACCTAACGCCTTATATTGTCTGAGCTATGTTCTTCAGGAGGTCCTCGGAGGATATACCCAGGTTAAACTCATCATATTTCGGCGGTAACGGCTTGGCCGATCTGGTTTCGACGACGTTTACATTCACCGCGTCAGGGTGAGGGCGTCGGTATGGTTGGTCACGATGCTCTCGGCGGTGATCTGGTGCTGCCTTCTTATCTACCCTCTCCCAGACACTCGTGGGTTTTCTCATCTTCAAATCCTCCTCGAGCCTGATTTGAGCTAAGGCTTTTGGTTTGCACATCCTCAAATCTGTGGCAAGGGTGTCTGGTGAGCTCTTTGTAGAGATCTCCGTTTTGATTTACCCCCTAACGGAAAGCTTCCATCGTCATCAACACGTCACAGTGCGGGATGGAAATCTTCTCTCGGTTAAACCGGTCAAGGTACTCCCATGTGGATTCTTCCGGCTTTTGGATAACCCGGTACAAGTCACTAGACTGCTTCTCGAATCTCTGACTACTGGCGAACTGCAACGGGAAAGAGTCCATTAACTCGGTGAAAGAACGGATACTTCCCCTTGGGAGATTAACGAACCATTTCAAGGCTGGTCCCGCGAGGGCGGCTCCGAACCCCTTGCACATCAATGCTTCGCGGGAATGGTATGGTACCGCGCTGGTCATCATCTTCTGCTTGAATATGGCCACATGTTCGTCAAGGTCCCCCGTGCCATCGTATGAAGTCATACTGTGCACCGAAAACTTCTTTGGTATATCGACCTGGGCGATGTGGGGAGCGAAAGGAGACTCATCGTAACCGTCAACTACTTCTTTCTCTATGGGCCGCGGGACCCCGGGCATCTTCGATAATTGCTCAGTTAACATCCTTAATTGGTTCCGAACGATATCCTCGAGGTCTCAAGAACGGTGGCGGTCCCAGTCCTCGTCATCGTCCATGGTTTCATCTTCCAAGCGTCGGGGACTAACCTCTCGCGCCGATCGCAGACGTATGGGTGCCCTTGCTCCTTCTCTACCAGGGTTTCCTTAAGCGGGGGTGAATGATGGTACCCCGGGGACCGTTGTTGATGGGGTAATGAACTCTAAGCCAGGATTTCCTCCGCGATGGCCGGTGCGATTCCCGAAGGAACCCTCACCCCCATTGTTTCGGGTTCGATCCGTTGCATGGGAATGAGGGCCGACAGAGGACACGGATCGAAGTTGGGAGCGCAAATCGTCGTTATCGGCTGTTAACTACTCAATGCTTGCTTTGTGCTTCTCGTTACAAGGGTGCTGATCGGATAGTTCTTTCTCCAGTGCTTGGAGCCTTTGGGCGAATTCGGACAGTTCGAGACGAAGAGCTGCCGGTGCGTCCTGGCGTACGCCTCCCACCTCTCCGACGCCTAGTTCTTGACCACCCTCATTAGGGTTACTCATGGTGATCTTACGGAACTCTTTTCGATGCACAAAATTAAATCTTTTTTCGATTGTTTGGCCCCACGGTGGGCGCCAAATTGTTTTGGACAAAAATTTGATCAACAAACCATTGCCCTTAATTGGGGCACGATCGAATTCAAAAGGAATCACAAGTACGAACAAGTTCAGAATTCTTGAAAGCAGAGGGCAATGATCCTCTCTTATGATAGAGTTTTTCGTGATGTGTCTGTCTCTTACAAAAATACACAATTTTACATATATGCATCTGGACTACAACGGTTACTTCCCAAGTATCACGCTCTACGGATTCCTAGGGCACATCTCGTAACTAACTTCCCACTTCCCGCATTTATCGGAGGCTCGGAACGCTCTCGCCAGTGCCTTCTGAATTAGCCTTTCCACTTTGTGACGGATGCTTTCTTCCTTCCATCGGATGACCGATGTCTTCTCATATTTCAGGATCCTTTCTCAGTCAGAACGGTTGATGACTTCTCTGCGTACTTATTGGCTCGGATTACCAAATGGGCCAATGAACATTTGGGCCTAACAACGAACACTGTTGCTTCCCCGGCAACGGCGCCAATTTGTTGAGAGGGATTTACTTGACAACAAATAAATTTATATTCAAGACCCCGCTGAGTACAGGGGAGTCAGGATCGTTCCACGGGAAGCACGGTTGTTTGTCTATCGACTACTAAAAAAAAAAACAAAGACACCTACGACCAACCTCTTGAACGACCTTGTCAGGGTCGTTAACGAATTTGGGAAATTCTACGAACACACACTAACGAGCTAAAACACAAGTTCGGTACCGAGGCACTAACTCGATAACGAATATAACCGAAAGATAAACCTTATAAAATAAAAGACCTAGGACAAGGGTCAACACAACATAGCTATGCATATAAACTCATAATAAGATAAAGATCATGCCTTTAGAAAGATAGATTCATCAACTTTCGCTTATTAGCAAGCAATTAATTAATTCTCATAAATCAATTCACTCAATCACTTGTTTTAGATCCAAAGCTCGAAACTTTCGTAATCTAACAATATCAACCTTCAAGTCAACAACTTTCTCTTTCGATCAAATTGAGAACTCAAATTACTTCGACTATCGTCTAATCATAAACACAACAAGCAATAAAAACGGATAGAAAGGCATTCAAAACATCAACTTCACTTATCTAATATGCATAACTATGTCGGGTTTCAACCCCGATCCTAGATAATAAAACTACTCACTACTCATCATCATAAGGCAAACAACTTCAATAAGAGAAAACATTGAAAACAAAACAAAGTTACTCGAAATTAATAAGAAAAATATCGTCTTACAATATCCAGAAGAAACCGAAAACACAGAACCTCGAGCAAATCTGACTAACGACCCAATTCTCTCTCTTGATCGACCTTGGCTCGCTATTCTTCTCTTGTACTCCCCTCGAGTCGGTTCTCCACTCTAATGATAGATAATAGCTCCCCTTAACTTCAACGATCAATCCTCCCAACTAAAGAGGGGACAAGTGTATTTATAGAGAAACTATTCTATCTAAAAAGCCTTCTTATTAAAAAGACCTAAAAGTAAAAGAAAAAAAGATAAAAGATATAAGATAGAACAACCCTAAAATCATTTAGAACTCTACCGACACAGAATCTTTGGTAACGACTTCCGCACAGGTTCGGTAGACATCACAAAAATCCACCAGAAAATTCTATCTTTATGCCTCGTTAACGACCATTTACACCCTCGTTAACGAGCCTGGGATTTGGCTTCTTCAAATCTTCTTTAACTTAAAACTTCGACTTCACTTGATCTTCTCATGCCATTTTCCTTTTTAACTTCAAATCTTCCATCCTCCATGATGTCGCACTTTTTAGTTAGTTTTCATGGGTAGTTTTCTAGTTAGGATTGAGTCTTTTCTAAGTTTATTGTGTTGCTTTGAGTCATTTTTGTGGATTTCATATTAGCTTAAGATATGGAGTCTACATAAGTGTGTTTGATGTTTTGTAGGTCTTGGAAGCGTTGAGGAGGAAATATTTCGGTTTTTAAAGCTTTCTAGGAGGTGGTGCTAGAAGTTGTTTGGTGGTGATGTTGATAGAAGAGCAAGAGTCAATACATGTGAAGGTTTAATGATTTAAGAGTGAAGGTTTCAAGATCTAAGTGTGTAAAGAAGGAGCTAAAGGACGTCTTAAAAGGCCAAGAGCGATTGAAGAAGGAACAATGAAGGAAAGCCAAGCATTGGAGCAAGTTTTGAGCAAGAAATGAAGAAGTCAAGTGCAGCCAGAGGTCGGTGACGACCCAGCCATGGTCGGTGACGACCCACTCCTTGTGTTGCGGAATTACTACTTGCGCCTTAAGTTTGGTTTAGTAATTGTTTTATTTATGGGCCTTTTTAAGATAGATTTTAGTTTCCATATAGATTTTATTTCTACCACCATATAAGGATCTCTAGGGTTTTATTTCAAGAGGAGGCTGATTTTGGGAGAGACGTTCTTATGGTAATTTGTGGAGACGGAACAAGTTGCAAGTTTGGTTTTCTAGTTTTCTTTGATTCCAAGCTCTTGGACAATTAGAGAGACTTGGAGGTTTGCTTAAGTTTGTAAGTTTGCTTTTGAATTGAAGTTTGTTTGATTTGAATCATGTCTTCTCTTTCGTTTGAGATTGTTGATTGTTTTATGGATCGTGAGTAGTCTACTTTCTAGGGTTGGGGTGAAACCCGACGGGTTATGCATGATTAAGGCATGAATATTTGAATGAACCATCTCTTTTAATCTCTATCTATCATCCTCTTGTTTGCTATCTATTCCTTGATGAAAGTCAAAGCATGTTCATGTTTATGAGTGAATCGAAAGATTTAGTTGTGAATTTGGATTATATTTGGTTGAAACGAAAGTTAAACCTTTAAGAAACAAGTAGGGTTGCAAGTCTAGATCTTTATGAAAGTTAAGACTTTTACTTGATTTATCATGACGAAAGTCATTCATGGGATTATTTATGGTTGATTTTGATTCATGTTTGCATGCATAAATTTGTTATGGTGAATCCTTTGCCCTAGATCTTCTTTAATTTGGTTTCTCGGAATTTTCTCATACCCGGATAGGTCGGTTACGACCACTTGTAGGTCGGTACCGAGCGCCTGTCTCTCTTGTTTTTCTCCTGCATTTGAGTTGAGTTGTTGGTCGGTTACGACCTGTTGTGGGTCGGTGTCGAGCACCTGTTTGAGTGTGTTGCTTTGTTTTGTTTTCTTTTATTAGGATTAGTAGCTAGACAAAGATTCTTCTAATTCTCGTGGACGAACCTGACCTCCCTGTACTCAGCGGGGTCTTGACTACAAATTTATTTGTTGTCGGGAAACCCTTTCAACACTCCACCACAGCACTTCAGTTTAGCTCAAAAAGCGCTCTTTTCTGCTAAAAACCTATAAAAAAGACACAAAACAGAGTAGCTTCCATAATTCTCATAAAATATGCAAACTCATCCAAAAACACACAAAACTAACTATAAAACCTACTAAAACTAAACCTAAACGAACTAAGAAACACACCAAAAACTATACTAAAAACACAAATATCATTAAGCTGAGTAGTGGGATGCGTCAGGCCCAAGCTATAGTGTAAAGCATGGGAGACACACAAAGGCCCAAGTAGAAAGCTACTTTAATCGGCCTTCACCCTTAACAATAAATTTAATATCAAAGTGAATCGATGGCCTACATATCAGATACTCCCTCCGTTTCACAATAGATGGCCATAGAAGTTTTTTTCCTTGTTTCACAATAGATGTCCATATAAGAATTTTGTCAATTAATTTCCTTTTATATCCCTAATAATTATACCACACTAATCATATACTTCTCCTAAAAGAACAAAACAACTTTTAGGAGTAGAAATCTGATGTGTTTCGTCTCTCTACAAGGACCGACGTCTCGTTTTATGAATCCTGTTTCGGTCTAGGGAAGAAAATAGAGCGAAAGCAAGCAAGGAACCAAGCACGCAGGGGTGCGTGAATCGATGGATGATTGGTACGACGCTAGGGTTCTAGCTACGTCTCTAAATGAAGATGATTCCAACGAACGAAACCTTAGAAAGATTGAAGAGCGTTGGAAAGGGTTAGAAAAAGTTGATGCCTGAAGGCCTGAGGAAGAGAATCTAGATTCACTAAGGCAATTGCAATTTCATTCAAGCATAAAATAACTTCAAGAGTAGTTTGACATATTAATAGATCTAAAAACCTAACCCTCGAAACCTAGCGAGAATGGGCCAAAAATGCAAGCCCAACCCATCTCGTTATTTTAATAAATAGAGGAAATATAAATAATACCAAATATAGTAATTGTTTCACTTAAAATCCCGACATAAGATAAAACGAAAACCTGAGAACCAATGCAAGGACTTGTTTTTGGCAAAAATTTGACAAGCAAATCTCTGCCCTAGATTGGGGCACGATTGAATCGATAAATAGGCGAACACTTCGAGAAGGTAAGAGTTTTTATGTTACGAAGGACAAAATCTCTCGTTTTTTATCTATTCTGTAACCAATGTGTATGTACATGTATAAACTGTGAAAATCTATCTATAAATCTACTCAGACCAATGTTCGTTTCCCACTTCCCACGATTTCCAAGTTTATAGGGCATATCTACAACTACTATCCACTTCCCATGTATATCGGAGGTGTGAACCGTCATAGCCGTTGTCATTTGAGTGTGCTCCTCTTTCTCGCGAAGGAAGCTTTCTACCTTCACTTGAGTGACTGATGATTTCTCTTCGTTCATGGATACTTCTGCGATCAAGCCACTCGATGAGTTTCCTGTCTGTTTTTGGGCTCAACTTGTCAAATGGGCCGAAGAGATTTTGGACCTAACAATACCCCCAAATCCTGATCCAAATCTTTTAGGCGGGATTTGGATCGGATTTTCCACGTGAGTTACAGACAGCGTATGACACGCGGCTTAACCCTGTCCGTCCGATCATTCTTGGGAGAATGAAGATTCACATCGTTCAGGCTTTAAATGCTCAAGCTCAGACCTCTTTGTTCAGGCTTTGAATGAAGAGTCACATTTGGATCTCCCTCTGTTTCTCGCCTCATCATCTTCTTGCTTTAACTCTAGTTCTTTTCCCTGTTTCCTCATCACATGTTTTCCATGGCCAAAATTGATGCCAAGGACATGGGTTTCGAGTCCCCCCATACCCTTGAACCTGACGACTATCTCCCTAGCTCTCTCTCCTCGGATGAGGTAGAAAAGATAGTTCGAACTCACGGTTTTCCGGCCAGCACCAACTTCTACACCCCCACGTGTGAAGCCTTGGACTGGGTTAAAGAGGGCTGGATCTACTTCTTGGAGTATCCCTTCACTCTGGGGGCTCTTTTCCCTTTCTCTCCCTTGATCCTGAATTTCTTGATGTCTCTAAAAGCTTCTCCGGCGCAATTGATGCCGTCGGTATGGAATATTTTATATCAGATAAGCGAAATCTTTTTGGGAGAGACGATCGACTTCACCGTGAAGGATCTGTTGTGTGCTTGCCGGGTTTGTCCTCTCAGGGCTGGGCGCTTTACTCTCCACGCAAGGGATGCCAAGAACCCCTTGATTTCAAAATCAAAGGTGAATGATAAGGATTGGGACTCGCGTTTCTTTTTCGTGGAGAAGTCTACACTGGGTGCAATATACCAAGCATCTTTCTTTGATTCTTGGACTACTAAGAGTAAGTATCCCTCTCCCTAATTTCCGCACCCTTATGTTGTTACTTGTCGTTTCTTCTCGAATTTTTTGTTTGGATGGCTTACATGCAGTTCCGTCTAGCCTGGAGACCCACGTCCTAGAGTCAGAAGCGCACAGGAGACTCTTCGTCCGTTCTGAAGCAAAGAGTATGTACCGAAGGTCTGCGGAGCAAATGCTTGAAGGTGAATCCAACAACAAGACGACGGCAATCACTGAGGGTCAATCGGATGAGGAAGATGACGCGAGATCGGGGAGCTCCGATAAGACAATCGAGGATAGTGCTCCGGCACTTGGGAAGCTTGCTGAGACGACGACGAAGCCTGTGAAGAACCTTGCCAGTATGTGTCTCTTTCTTGTCCTTGAATGTTGCAACAACTTTACCTATCGGTTCTAACGTTTATCTTCCCAGAAGCTTCTTCATCCTTGGGGGGAGTTTCTCTGCTACAGCTCTGATTCAGAGCAAACTGTGATCGAGTGACAAGAAACCTCCTTTGGACCCCAAGGTAAAGATTGAGGTTGCGACGAAGGTGACCCTGTCAAGAGACCACCTCCTGGTGTTACAGAAGTCATCGACTTGGATGAGAAGGGTCCTTCGGATCAGTGGCAGAAGCTCCGTGGCGCTGATGGTTCAAAGAAGTCTCGATTGGAGTTTCCCACTCCCGCTCTGGTTAGGGATGCTGGTCTATCGGTTTGGAAGGTTCGCTTTCTTCTAGCTATTCTTCTTCTTTCTCTTTTTTCCGTTTCTATCTCACAGCAGAGGATGTCCTGCTCTGGTGTATAGGCTTTAAGAGGCATTCTATGGGTTGCTGATGCTTTTGACAAGGAAGACCAGGTTTTAAGAGAGCATTAGGCTAAGTAGGACGTCGAGAAGTCTACTTTGGAGAGGGAAGTGGCCCTCGCGACCGAATGCCAAAAGACGGATGCGAGCGAGCTTGCAAACTCGCTAAGGTGGTCGAGTGCCATTCCTCTAAAGCTGCTTCGGATTGATCCAAGATTGCCGAGCTCGAGGTTGCGAAGAGAAAGATCCGTAGGGAAGCTGGCGAGATTGGAGCCTACAGCTCAATGATGTCAAGGGTGGAGACGATCAAATAGTTCGTGGCTGGTCAGCATTTGGACTAGGACCTGGATGCTGAGATCGCATCCTTTCATGATTGCTACCCTCCAAATCAACCGACTCCTGGCGATGAGCTCTTCGCCTTTCTCGACGCGAAGGAAGATGGTGGAGATCGTGATCCGAGCGCCGGCGTAGCACCTGATCAAGGCAAGGGGCTGGATGGGATTCCAGTGAGCGAGATGGAGCAGCCAAGGGGCGTTTCTGACAAGACTGAAGATTAGGGTCATGGGCCCTTGTAAAAAATTTCTTTTGTGATGGTTTTTTTTAACAAACTTCTGTTGGTGTGTATGGGCCGTCTAGGGGCCAAAAATAATATTTGTCCATTGCACGGACAGGGTCTCTTCATGAGGAAGAGACAGTGGACGCTTTTTGATGCATGCATGCCTTTTATCTTGCGTATTTTGCTTGGTATTCTCCTTCCTTTGTGCGCAGGTTTTTTAGGACTCGCGGATGCTTCAGACAGAAGGCTTCAAGATGAGGACTCCTGCAGAAGTCTCTAGTCACGGGTGGCAGATGCGTTTACCGAAGGGAGTTTCCAGGCGTGTGACGAGTATCGCGTTAGAACTTGCGCTCGGGAAGTTCGGTCGATTAAAGACGTCTTTAGTCTAGGATTACTTACCTCAACTGTTTGGACTTGTGTTCAATTGTATGATGTATTCTACATGATAATGAATAAAATACGTTTTTGACTCAATACTTCTACTCATGGAAAAGAGTAAATAAGTGTCATCAGGCAAATAACGCAAGCAAATGTCATTCATTCAACAAAATACCACAACATAGAAGTCACACAACAAGGAACTTTCACACAAACAGGTTGATCACAAACGAACTATAAAAAAGATGAACTTAGAGCAAAAGAAAGATAACAACTATGGATAGATGACCTAGAATGTCTTGAGTGTCTGGTGAGGAAACGTTTTGTGGGAAGTACCAGAGAAGTTTACGTTTCCATAAAGGAAGACTTCCTTCAAAAGTGATACTTCTTTAAGTGTACCGCATTCCAGCTTCTTGGGATGGCTTCTCCGTCTTTGGATTCCAACTGGTATGCGCCTTGTCTGACGATCCCGATTATCTTGTAGGGCCCTTCCCATGCCGGGGCTAGCTTACCCGATTTGGTTTCATGGGTATTTTGAAAGACTTTTTGTAGTACCCGATCACCGATTCGGAAGGTCCGGATCCTGACGTTTCGGTTGTAGCTCCGGGTGACTTGTTGTTCGTGTCTAGCTAGGCATAATCGAGCTTGGTCACGAAGCTCGCCAAAAGTATCCAAGTCAGCTGACAGCTCCAGATGATTCCGTTCCTCGGTCAATAAGCTAGTGGGGGCAGTTGGGATGAGAATTTCGACGGGAATGACCACTTCACATCTGTGCGTTAACGAGAAAGGAGATTGACCGGTTGCTACTTTTGGCATCGTTCGATCTACCCAATGGACGTAAGTGAACTCGTCAACCCAATTTCCCTTAGCCTTCGCAAGACGCTTCTTCAAATTATTTATGATCACCTTGTTGCTAGCCTCAGCTTGCCCGTTTGACTGGGGATAGCGAGGTGTTAAGGTGACCAGTCTGATTTTCTAGTGACTGCAGAAGTCTCTAGTCCTCTGTCTTATGAATTGAGACCCATTGTCACATACAATCTACGAGGGTACCCCGAAACGACAAAGAATGCTCCTGATGATGAAAGAAATAACCTATTTATCCTTGATCTCTCGATAAGCTTCAGCTTCGACCCATTTAGAGAAGTAATCAGTCATTACAAGGAAGAATACTCTTTCTCCGGACGAAGGTGGTAACGTCCCGACTACGTCCATCCCCCATCGCATAAAGGGCCATGGCGTGAGTGTAGGATAGAGTGTTCAACAGCTTGGTGAGTGGTTGGTGCATACCTCTGGCAGACATCACATTTACGGTAGAAATCTACAACATCTTTTCTCATAGTGGGCCAATACCACCCCTGCCGAAGGGCTTTGTGGGACAGACTTCTCCCTCCGGTATAGTTCCCACAGTCTCCCTCATGAAGTTCTTCAAGAAGTCTCTGAACACCTTCCTTGGCTAGGCAACGTTGTAGTGTACCCACTGCCGACCGATGGAACAATTTCCTGTTCTTTACTATAAACTTTGTAGCCTTCATCTTCAGCAACTTAGCTTCGGTTTTATCTTCCGGAAGTTTCTCCTCGGTTAGCCAATCCAGGTAGGGCTAGGTCCAAGGTTCTTCATTGGCCTTCGAGGGATCGAAGGGATTTCTCTCGTGACTCGAGTTACTCAGAGGCAGATCTGGGTCGGGATCGTTCTGATAACTCTTGGCATCGACGTCGTTGCTGCTCATGAAGACATCACTGCGGGAAGTAGCTCCGAGATGACATACGTCTTCGATCATGCTATTTGACTTCTTGATATTGTCGGCATAAGATCTTCTAATGTCAGGAACCATGATATGAATAATCAGGATTACATCGTACTCATTAGGATCAATGGTCGACGCTAGATGGGCGAGAGAATTTGCCTAAGCGTTCTGCTCTCTTTCGGACCTGTGCGAAGAATATCTTCTCAAACCGAGGAATAAGGTTTTTGTCCACATCTAGATAAGCTATCATCCTTTCATCCCTGGCTTCATATAGCCCCAGAACCTGGTTGACTATCAGCAATGAGTCAAAATTGACTTCTATTTGCTGTATGCCCAGGTCTTTGGCAAGAATCAGACCAAAAATTTGAGCCTCATACTCAACTTCATTGTTCGTAGCCTCGAACGTGCATCTCAAGGATTGTGCCACCCTATCCCCTTGTGTTGATTTTAGGACTACTCCTATCCCTGTTCCTCCAGCGTTAGAGGTGCCATCTGTGTGAAGCGTCCATTTGACTAAAGACTTATCTTCTAGCGTCATTAACTCCGCTGGCTCTGTTTCTTCCTCCATCGTAGGACTAAAATCAACCACAAAGTCGGGTAGAATCTGGTATTTCAGTGTGGTTCTAGGCTCGTACTTAATGTCGAACCCACTCAAATGAATTGCCCACTTAGCCATTCTTCATGTGAATTCAGGGTTGTGCATGACCGTTTTCAATGGATGCGTGTGGTTCTTACCACTATCTTGTGTGCCTCAAAGTACGGGCGAAGCTTGTTGGAGCACATGACTAGTGCTAAAACCAAGAGTAACGGGTCTCACCTGACAGGAGAGTCCTACTTACATATATACGGGTTGCTTTTGCCCGTCTTGTTCTCGAACCAACACTCCACTGATAGCTTGCTTGGTAACAACCATGTATAAGGGTAGGGCCTCTCCTGCTTCTGGTTTTGCTAAGATTAGAGGATCGGAGAAGCAATTCTTCAGCTCTTGGAAAGCCTCCTCATATCTGGCGGTCCACTGGAAGCATTTGTTTTTTCCAAGTACTTCGTAAAAGAGACAGCTTCGGTCTGCTGATTTGTATATGAATCTATTCAACGCGGCGATCTGTCCAGTAAGCTTTTGAACATCTTTCACGCACCTGGGAGACTTCAGCGTTAGTATGGCTCGAACCTGCTCGGGGCTGGCTTGTATCCCTCTCTAGATGACTAGATACCCTAGGAACTTCCCCGACTTCACGCCAAAAGTACACTTCTGCAGGTGCAGCTTCATATTATATTGCTTCAAGATTTCTAAAGCTTTCTCCAGATGACTTTTGTGGTCTACAACTTTCTTCGATTTAACGAGCATGTCATCTATGTACACCTCCATAGTCTCTCCGATCTGACCTTGGAACATTTTATTCACTAGCCTTTGCTATGTGGCTCCGGTGTTCCGCAACCCAAAGGGCATCACCTTATAGCAGTATGTTCCATTACTAGTGATGAAGGATGTCTTCTCCTAATTTTTTTCTTCCATCCTGATTTGATTGTAACCACTGAAGGCGTCCATGAAAGAACAATTCATGGCCCGCTGTGGCATCTACCAGGGCGTCTATGTGAGGTAACGGAAATGAATCCTTGAGGCAAGCCTTGTTCAAATCCGTGAAATCTATGCACATTCTCCATTTTCCGTTCTTTTGGGCACAACAACTACGTTTTCTAGCCACTCTGAGTACTTGATCTCCTTGATCTTTCCCATCTCCATCAGCTTTCTCACTTCTTCATCCACTATCATATTTCTTTCAGCAGCGAATTTCCTTCGCTTCTGCTTTATCGGTGGATGATTAGAGTCCACGTTCAACCTGTGAGTGATGATCTCCGGATCGATTTCCACCATGTCCTCGTGGGACAAAGCAAAACATTCTGTATTTTTACTCAAGAAATCTACCAGCTCATTTTTCATGGATAACTCCAAGTCCTTTCCAATCTTTACGGACCGATTGAGGTCAGATTGGTCTAGGGCCACTTCCTCTACCTGTTCATCTTTCTTTTCTTTTTCTTTCGGAGAGGTAGAGTTAGTGCTTTCCTTTAATTTCTAGGTGGACTTTTGATTGTCGGCTGGTTTCAGCGCCGACTTGTAACACTCTCGGGACGTTCTTTGATCTCCATGGATCTCCTGAACCCCCCATGGTGTTGGGAATTTCACCGTCTGGTGGTAGGTTGATGGGACGGCTCTCATGTCGTGGAGCCATGGTCTTCCCATTATTACATTTTAACATGATGGACAATCCATAACGGATTATCTAACTTGGATGTTCACTCCCTTTGCATATGTGGGAAGGATGATATGTCCCACAATGTGCTTCACTTCTCCGCTAAAGCCTATGAGTGTTGTGGGGTTCTTCTCCACGTCCTTCTTAACCCCATTTCTCTCAAAGCCTCTAGCGTCATGAGGTTGGTTGAGCTTCTTGTATCAATGAGGACTCGCTTCATTAAGACGTTTCCGATCGACAGAGAAATCACGAGACTATCATGATGGGGTTCTTTAAGACCATTGACGTCATCCTCGTCAAAATGTATTGCGAGATTGATGACGTCTTTCTTCATCTGCGTCGGGCGAAGAAGAGTGCCTTCTCGCGCATTCCTTTTGGCTGCTGAGTATGTAAGGCCGCATACGCTTGATCCTCCGGTGATCATGTTCACGACCTTGGTATGCACTGGCGACACTGGCCTTCCCGTGCGCGAGGCTTCAACGACGTCTAGGGGAACTTGTGCATTTGGTGTGACTTCTGTGATCCTTCCCCGAGATACGAGCGCATTCTCTCTTCTTAGCGCCACACACTCCTTGGTTACATGACCGTAGTCGTCATGGAAGTCACACCACCTGCTCACATCTTTGTTTGGATAGGGTTTTTCATTCCTCTCTGGCCACCTAACGCCTCGTATCATTTGGGCTATGTTCTTCACGAGGTCCTCGGGGCATATACTCAGGTTGAACTCGTCGTACTTCGGTGGCAATGGCTTGCCCGGCTTGGTTTCAGCGAATTTCACCTTCACCACGTCGGAATGAGGGCGCCGGTACGGTTGGTCACGGCGTTCCCGATGGTGATCTGGTCCTGCTTTCTTATCCACCCTTTCCCAGATTCTTGCGGGCTTCCCCATCTTCAAATCCTCCTCAAGCCTGATTTGAGTTAGGGCCTTGGTTTGCACATCTTCAAAACTGTGGCAAGCATGCCTAGTGAGCTCTTTGTAAAGGTCTTCGTCTTGATTTACCCCCTGACGGAAAGCTTCCATAGTCGTCGGCACGTCACAGTGAGGGATGGATATCTTCTCTCGGTTAAATCTGTCTAGGTACTCCCAGGTGGATTCTTTCGGTTTTTGAATAACTCGGTACAGATCGCTAGACTACTTCTCGAATCTCCGGCTGCTAGCGAATTGCACTCGTAAAGAATCCATCAACTCAGCGAAAGAACGTATGCTTCCTCTCAGAAGGTAAACAAACCATTTCATGGACAGACCCATGAGAGATGCTCCGAATCCCTTGCACATCAGTGCTTCACGGGAGTGATACGGAACTGCGTTGGTCAACATTTGTTTCTTGAATATTGCCACGTGTTCATCGGGGTCCCCCATGCCTTCATACGGACTCATGCTAGGTATCGAGAACTTCTTTGGTATCTCAACCTGGGCGATTTGAGGAGCGAAAGGTGATTCGTCGTAATCATCAATCGCTTCCTTCTCTATGGGTCATGAACCCCAGGTATTTTCACCAACTACTCAGTGAACATTTTGAATTGATTTCGGACGATACTTTTGAGGTCTCGGGGATGGCGGCGGTCCCAATCCTCGTCATCGTCCATGACCTCATCTTCAAAGCATCGGGGGCTAACCTCTCGCACCGATCGAAGGCATATGGGTGCCCTTGCTCCCTCGCTAGTAGGGTTATCCTGTGCAAGGGTAAACGACGGTACCCCAGTGACTGTTGCCGGTGGAGTAACGAATTCCAAGCCAGGGTTTCTCTCGCGCCAGCTGGTGAGATTTCCAAAGGAACCTTCACCCTTGTTGTTTTGTGTCCGATCCGTTACTCAGGCACGCGGGCCAACAGAGGACACGGACCGGAGTTGGGAGCATAAACCGTCATTATTGGCGGTTAACTGCTCGATGCTAGCCTTGTGCTTTTCATTTCAAGCACGTTGATCAGTTAGTTCCTTCTCCAAAACTTGGAGCCTTTGAGCAAACTCGGACAGTTCGAGGCGAAGGGCTGCCGATGTGTCTTGGTGTGCGCCTCCATCATCCCTGGCGTTTAGCTCTTGAATGCCTTCGTTAGGGTTGCTCTTGGTGAATTCCTTCAATGTGAAAGGATGAATCATTTTCGATCGTTGGGCCCCATGGTGGGCGCCAAACTATTTTGGAAAACATTTTGACAAGCAAATCTATGCCCTAGATTGGGGCATGATCGAATCGATAGATAGGTGAACACTTCGAGAAGGTAAGAATTTTTATGATATGAAGGACAAAAGCTCTCATTTTTTTATCTATTCTGTAACCAGTGTGTGTACATGTATAAACCGTGAAAATCTATCTATAAGTCTACTTAGACCAACGTTTTTTTCCCACTTCCCACGATTTCCGAGTTTATAGGGCATATCTACAACTACTATCCACTTCCCATGTATATCGGAGGTGTGAACCGTCATAGACGTTGTCCTCTAAGCGTGCTCCTCTTTCTCGCGACAGAAGATTTATACCTTCACTTGAGTGACTGATGATTTCTCTTCGTTCTTGAATACTTCTGCGATCAAGCCACCCTATGACTTTCCTTTTTGTTTATGGGCTCAAATTGTCAAATGGGCCGAAGAGATTTTGGGCCTAACAGGACTCGAGCTTTCGGCGCTCTCTTCCAGCTTGGCGTGGCCTTGGGAAGGTAAGGGGCGCGGCCGCGCCCATAGCCTCGAGACCGTGTTATTTCAATAGGGACTACACCATTGACGACCTGGGCTGGCACGCAGCGAGTGTGACGCAAGGTTGGGGTGCGACTGTGGTGCCTCGAGGCCCGGGCGCGCCATAGTATAGTTCATCTGCGCTGACAGTGTTTTTCTCGAAAAAGATTGGCTTGATCCCTGGCTCCTCCAATTGGTCCAAAAGTGTGTCTTGGACCAAAGATGTCATCAATAAGGTAGAAGGTGGGTCTTGGACCGTACTCATGGATTGAATAGCTCGACTTATGATGGAAATCGTAGCCCGACCTATCGCCTTGACGCGTGCACGCGTCAAGGTTTTGTTAGATCAAATCGACATAGTTTACTCCTCCTCAGTGGCGGTCATAGTGGCAAAGACATCATCCTCTCCTCCCTTGAGTGGGAAGCATCCCCGCTTCCTTAAAATCAAACTCGGGCTCAACAAAGGGAGATAAATCAAACATGTTGACCATTGCATGAACATTGCCATAAGAATCCGGGAGATCCAACTTGTAGGCGTTGGGACCAATTCGCTCAAGAATACGAAATGGCCCATCACCGCGTTGATGGAGCTTGGTCTTCTGAACTGCCGGGAACCGTTCTTTGCGCAAATGGAGCCAAATAAGGTCTCCAAGCTCAAAGATCATAGGAATGTGGCCCCGGTTATGTTGTGTTGAGTACTAAATAGCGCGCCGCTCAAGGTGCACCTTGGTCCTAGCGTGGACCTGCTGAATTTGATTGGCTCGGTTAGCAACATCAACATGCTCTCCTTGCTTCAATGGCTTGGGGACCAAATCCAAAGGCGTAATGGGATTGCGCCCATAAAATACCTCAAATGGAGTCGAAGAGTGCACCGAATGTTTGGATCTGTTATAGAAAAACTTAAGGGTAGAGGGTAAGTCCTCCCACCGGCGTGGGTTTTACTTGAGCATCACTCGAAGGAGCGAGCGCAAGGTTTAGTTTTTTATCTCCGTTTGCCATCAATCTGGGGATGATAACTAGTAGAAAACAACAATTTGGTGTTAATTTTCCCCAAAAGTGTTCTCCAAAAATGGCCCACAAACTTGGTGTCTCGGTCACTAATAATAGTTATCGGTACACCATGGTACTTTAAGACATTGTCAAAGAACAAACAAGCCACTTCCGTAGCGTTATTCGTACTTTTATAAGCGATAAAGTGAGCCATTTTAGAGAAGCGGAACACAACAACAAAAATGGAATCTTTGCCTCTCTTTGAAATAGGCAGTCCAGTTATGAAGTTCATAAAAATGTCCTCCCATGGGGCGTTAGGCGAAGGCAAAACAGAGTAAAGTGCATAAGGTAAAGTAGTTGACTTGGCCTTTCGGCATGAAACACAACTCCTACAAAATTTTGTGACACTGGAGACCATGCTAGGCCAAAAGAAATGTTCACGCAAAGCAGCAAGAGTCTTGTGCACCCCAAATGTACTCGTCCATCGCGAGCCTCTTTAATTAAAATGTGCGCTGAATTCAAAACATATGCCTACCCTCCCTTATATAGAGAGGCGGCCGAATGAAACCTAGAGAAAACCCTAAAGTGGCGGCGCGCACCTAGGGCAAGCGTGCAAGATAAGGCCCAACGGCGCGGTCCAAAAGTGGTCGGCGCAAGGCCCATAATTATCCTTTTAAATGCATAAAACTAACAATAGTAATGTTCCATAATAGAAAGTATGAATAAAAGTACTAAAAACGGATAGGTCGTCCGTGACCGTGCCGGGAGTGTCACGACAAGGCTGTCGCGAGGCTGGCGAGGCAGGGTCTCGGCGCTGGCGAGGTCATGGCACGTTACCGGGCACTGGAACGGGCGCTGGCGAGGCCGCTGGCGAGGGCGCCGGCGAGAGGGTCTCGTGAACCTCAAATAGCGATCCATGGCACGGTGCAAGGCTCGGGTCCGACGATGGCAAGGGGTTGGAGGTTGTCTCCGTTGGCCCGAGTTGAGGTTCCTCGACGCCGAGGACGCACAAGGTTGTGTGCGTCGGCACGGCGAGGGGCGCGCCGTGGCCTGCGGAGAGGCGCACCACGAGAGATCGTGTCGCGTCTTGGATTGCTCGAGTCCTGGCACGAGTGATGGGGCCATCCGAGCGAAGTGTGAATGCGTCGTCCTCTTGGCTAGCATCCATGAAGGGGGTCGCATCACCCTCCCCCACTTGGTTGGGAAACGTCCCCGTTTCCTTATAAGCGGGTGCAACATAAGGAGAGAGCTCAGCGACATTGAAACTGGAGTGTACCGAGTGCTTGCCTTCGAGGTCGAGCTTGTAGGCGTTGTCTCCGATTCGATCAAGGATATTCCACGGCCACAAGGCCCATATTGGTCCAAAAGTGTTCTCCAAAAGCTTGGTGATTTAGCTTGGTGATTTAGCGGCCCATATTCCACGGCCATAAGGGCGATTACGGGACATTCCGATGAGAATCCGAGAGGACAAATTGCTGCAATTCACTTGAGAAGCGGAACGAAGTTACCGGACCGAGGAACAAGCAAGAACAAGGAGGATGAAGAAGACCGGCCAAGCTCGTAGCAGGTCGTCACCGACCCACCCAAGGTCGTAACCGACCCTCCTCCCACCACAGATAAGATCGTCACCGACCAAACTCAGGTCGTGGCCGACCTCATTCCCGGAATTTTTCCTTCCATCCCTCCTACATCAACAACAAAATTGCTTCCTTTCCCATCCAAGAAGGCTAAAGATTCCACGGATGGCAAATTCAAGCGTTTTGTGCAGGTTCTTCAAGGTCTTAACATCACCATTCCTTTTGCTGAAGCTTTGAATGAGATGCCCGCCTTCCATAAATTTCTTAAAGAGATCTTGTCCAAAAAGCGGTCTATGTTCGAACTAACTGATGAGGTGAGATCCTTAGAGCTCCCAGAGAAACTCGGTGATCCGGGTAAATTTGCAATCACTATTGGCATAGGTGCCCATCGCTTTAAAGCTTTATGTGATCTTGGTGCAAGTGCTAGTCTTCTACCTCTCTATATGGTCCAAAACCAACATGGGTCCTTTGGTTCCGGTGAATATGAAGCTTTATATGCAGATGGTTCTTGTGTTAGACCCACTGGAGTTGTTGATGATTTCCCTATTCAGGCCGGCAAGTTCTTTGTGCCTAATGATTTTATTGTCATGGAGATGCCGGAAGACACTCTCGTCCCGATCATCCTTGGGCGACCTTTTCTTGCAACCGCTGGAGCTATTATTGATGTGAAGAAAGGTCTCCTTACTTTTGAAATCGGCAATGAGGTGGTTGAGTTCCGGTTCAATCCAACGATGAAGGAAACCGGTGAAGCTATGGAAGTGAAGATGTTGTACACTCGCTCAGACTACATTGACTGTGAGGATCCGATCGAACGTTTGTTTGGAGCTTATAAAAATGACGCTAAAGCCGAAGAAGAAATTGCAAGGTTGGCACCAACCACATTTTGCTCGGCATCGACCACATTTTGCTCGGCACCAACCATCTCTAGGTCGGCACCGACCACTTTTAGCTCCGCACCCACCCCCATTCCGATCGTTGCTGAAGATTTTATGCTTGCTTCTGGCTCGGTGACGACCTCCCTATGGTCGGAGCCGACCCTTCTGGAGGAGGATGATACTACTTACTATGAAGCGTTTTTCAAAATGGAGAAGGTTGACGATATTGTTACACCACCACCACCGACTCCAGAGCTTAAGACTCTTCCCAAGTCTTTGAGGTATGAGTTTCTTGGCCCTAATTCCACTTTTCCTGTGATTATTAATGCTAACCTTAATGAGGAAGAAGTTGGAAAGTTGTTGAATGTTCTTAGGGCTCATAGGAAGGCCACTGGATACTCACTTGAGGATTTAAGTGGCCTCTCTCCTTCTTTGTGTATGCATCGTATTTTTCTTGAGGAAGGACACAAGCCATCCATAGAGCATCAACGAAGGCTTAATCCAAATATGAAGGAAGTGGTAAAAAAGGAGATATTAAGAATGCTCGATGCAGGTATCATCTTCCCTATTTCGGATAGTAAGTGGGTAAGCCCTGTTCATGTTGTGCCTAAAAAGAGTGGTCTTACCGTTGTTGAGAATGAAAAGGCGAATTAGTCCCCACTAGGACTACTACTAGTTGGCGCATGTGCATAGATTATAGGAAGCTAAATAGCGGCACTAGAAAGGACCATTTTCCCTTGCCTTTTATTGACCAAGTGCTAGAGAGATTAGCTTTGCATGAATATTTTTGTTATCTCGATGGCTATAGTGGTTTTTGGCAGGTTCCGATACATCCAGATGATCAAGAGAAAACCACCTTCACATGTCCTTATGGCACATTTGCTTATAGGACGATGCCGTTCGGACTTTGCAACGCCCCGGCCACTTTCCAACGGTGTATGATGGCCATCTTCTCCGACATGATTGAGGACATTGTGGAGGTATTTATGGATGTTTTCTCAGTTTACGGTACCACTTTTGACTCTTGTCTTGCCAATCTTACTAGAGTACTTAAGAGATGTGAGGAAACTAACCTAGTACTTAATTGGGAAAAATGTCACTTTATGGTGCAAGAAGGAATTGTTCTAGGTCATGTTGTGTCAAAAAGGGGGATTGAGGTTGATAAAGCTAAAATTGAATTGATCCAAAAATTACCACCCCCTTCCTCAGTGAAAGATGTTAGGAGCTTTTTAGGACATGCCGGGTTTTATAGGAGGTTCATCCAAGATTTCTCTAAGATTACCAAACCATTAACTAACCTATTAATGAAGGATGTTGTGTTTGAGTTTTCTTCCGAGTGTCTTGCAGCTTTCCACAGGATCCGGGATGCACTTCTATCGGCTCCTATTATGCAACCTCCGGATTGGACCATTCCCTTCGAGATCATGTGTGACGCTAGCGACTACGCCGTGGGCGCAGTCCTAGGGCAAAGAAGGGAGAAGAGGCTTCATGCCATCTATTATGCGAGCAAAACGCTAGATGAGGTCCAAAGCAAATACACGACCACGGAGAAGGAATTCCTGGCTGTTGTGTTTGCCTTTGAGAAGTTCCGGTCATACTTGGTGGGTTCCAAGGTAATCGTCTACACAGATCATGCAGCTATCCGTTATCTTATGGATAAGAAGGACGCCAAACCAAGATTGCTCCGATGGATGCTTCTATTGCAAGAATTTGACCTTGAAATACGGGATAAGAAAGGAGCAGAAAATCTTGTGGCGGATCACCTTTCTCGGTTACCCATGGAACACATTAAGGAGTCTAGAGATACAATAACCATCAACGACTCTCGCCCGGATGAAACTTTATTGAGCAATGAAGTCTTACGGATCGAAACAACACAGGCTGGGTCGGAAAAGACCAATTCTGGGTCGGAGACGACCAATTCTGGGTCGGAGACGACCAATTCCGGGTCGGAGACGACCATTGCTGGGTCGGCACCGACCCCCCATATGCAGATTTTGGATGACACCGAGCTGGGAAGGATGGCACCGACCCCCACCACCACCAATCAAGGTCATTTTTCTAACCCTTCTTCGGTACTTTCCACTATTCTTCATTCTTCTCCTCCCATGCTCTCTTGCCATTCTATCTATGCTATTCGAGGGGAGAAAACCCCTTGGTTTGCGGATTTTGCTAACTATGTTGTAGGAGACATTATCCCCGATGGATTGACTTCCCAAGCTCGAAAGAAGTTCCTCCACGACGCCAAGCAATACTATTGGGACGATCCCTACCTTTTCAAGCAAGGAAGCGATCATATCTTTAGGCGTTGTGTGCCGGACGATGGGGGGTAATCCGACAGTGTCACACTCTTCAAACGGGCGGCCATGCTAAGGGATTCAAGACTACCGCAAAAATTCTTCAAAGCGGATTCTACTGGCCTACCATCTTCAAAGATGTTCATACTTATATCACGGCTTGTGATGAGTGTCAGCGTGCGGGAAATATCACATGGAGGAACGAGAACCCACTCACATGAATTCTGGAAGTTGAGCTTTTTGATGTATGGGGAATCGATTTCATGGGACCCTTCCCTTCTTCGGGTCCATACAAGTACATCCTCGTAGCGGTTGACTACGTGTCTAAGTGGGTTGAAGCCATAGCAACGAGAACTAATGATGCACGAGTTGTGGCCAAGTTTATGAAGACCAACATCTTTCCCCGCTTTGGTGTTCCCCGAGCCCTTATTAGTGATGGCGGTTCTCATTTCATTGAGCGGAGTTTTGAGGCACTTTTGACTAAGTATGGGGTCATTCACAGGGTAGCAACTCCCTACCACCCCCAAACTAGTGGTCAAGTGGAAATCTCCAACCGGCAAATCAAAAACATTCTGGAGAAGACGGTTTCCCGCTCAAGGAAAGATTGGACATCCAAGTTAGATGATGCACTTTGGGCATACCGCACCGCCTACAAGACTCCACTCCGCACTACTCCTTACAATCTTGTGTATGGCAAGTCATGACATTTGCCCGTCGAGCTCGAACACAAAGCTCTATGGGCTCTCAAGGAGCTCAACATAGATCTTGATGCGGCAGGAGCAAAGAGATTTATGGACTTGCAAGAATTGGAAGAGTTACGCCTTAAAGCGTATGAGAATGCCAAGATTTATAAAGAAAGAACCAAGAAGTGGCATGATAAGAAGCTCATCCCAAAGACCTTCAACAAGGGTGATCAAGTACTCCTTTTCAACTCAAGACTTCGACTTTTTCCCGGAAAATTACGATCCCGATGGAGTGGACCATTCGTTGTTCATCACATCTATCCACATGGAGCGGTCGAACTTTTAGATGAAAATGGAGGGATTTTTAAGGTCAACGGGCATCGCTTGAAGAAATACTTTGCAAGGGCCAAACCCGATGAAGAAATTCGAGCCACATGGGCTCTCACATCCTCGGACTAAGTAGAGGTACTTCTCGTCTAGCTAGAGACGTAAAATTAAGCGCTTTCCGGGAGGCAACCCGCTTTGTTTTTGTTTTGAATTTTTCCTTTTTAGTTTAGTTTCATTTGTTTTTCTTAGTATAGAATAGCTAGTTTTCTTGTCTTGGTACTCCACTAACTTTTTGTAGGAAGCCGAGAGCGGCGGGAAAGGATAAGGGGGCCGAAATATCCAATCAAAGGAGACGAAGCAATGGTCGTAACCGACCCACTCAAGGTTGGCACCGACCCCTTCCAAGAAAATATGGTAAATATTTTCAGAAAATTGGAAATTGTAGGTAAGTCCCTCAAATTTTTACCCCTTTTTAACCCTATCCCCTCCCACCTCTTGCTCCCTCATGCCGACCCCCCATGGGTCGGTGACGACCCCCCAGCTCCTAAATTTTTGAAATTGCTCGACACCATGCTTCCAAGGGTCGGTAACGACCCCGATTGACGGGTATCCCTCATTTCATACATGATAATGGAGCTATTTTTACCATGATTTGGGTGCTTTTAGCTTGATCTTTCCCTCTACTTATCTACTTTTCATGATTAAGCATGCTAGGTTGAGATCCTTTCTAAATTTGAGCATGTTTCTTTGACTAAGTATGGGGTACTTCTTTAGAGGTGGCATGTGCGTCTTTTGTCTTGGCCTTGTTCTTCCAAACTATGGAAATTATCTTGGAAAGTTGTTGAATGTTTTGTAGGACAATGGCGTCATCCTCTAGTCGCCCAAACAAGAAGCAAAAGAAGAACAAGAAAAAAGTGGATACGGTGGTGTTTGACTCGGAAGATCAAGGAGCTCGGTTTATTGAGATGTGGGACGGTGATGTGAATGTACGAGCTTATCAACGGGTCGGGGACGACAAGATCGGTGTTCATAGAGAGGTGCTCGAGGCCTTCTCTTGGATTGGTGCTCAACACCTCATTCTACATCTTATCGAGGAGCATTATGTGGCGCTAACATGTGAATTCATGTCTAATTTCCGCTTATACCGGAATGAGGACGATTTCAACCGCTCCATGATCACTTTCCAACTTGGTAATAAAGAGCATGAGATGAACATCAAGAAATTCAACAAGCTTTTAGGTTTTCGTGCCCCACCCGGCTCCTACAAACAAACGGACTTCCCCGCCAAGAAGTTGTGGCAATACCTCACCGGCAAAGAAGAGTATCCCACCAACCACCTTCCCGGCAACTACATTGCAAGTCCGGTTTTCCGAATTATCCTTCGCATCTTGGGCTCCACCATTTGGCCACGATATGAGCTCTCACGCCCACACAAGCAAGAAATTGCATGCTTATCCACCATGCTCTACGAGCCAACCATTCACATGAACTTGGGATTTGAGTATGCTACGGTCGTCATCAACCACCAAAGCCAAAAGACTCACACTACTACCTACTTTGGGTGGCTTGTAGCTATTCTTGCAAAGGCCTTAAACGTCGAACTTTCCGCTTACTCTTCAAAACCGGTCATTCCTATGGATGTCAAGTATTTCTTGAATTCTAAAGTGATTGCTCCATCTTCTACCGGCTACATCAACAAATTCTATATTAGCAAACATGAGACTCATGATGTGGAGCTTACCGAGGAGAATCTCGAGCTTTTCTATCTCCTTAATTGGTGTGATGCTTGGGCCCCCGCTCCTTACCCTTTGAGAGCCAAAGTCCGGGATGATAAGAAGATTAGACGCCAGCCCAACAGATTCCGCAGAGCCATACCCAATCCACGGCCAAGAGGAGCATCTTCCGACTCGGACTCACCACGGAGCCACGCTGGGGAGGTCGGTGACGACCACCAGAGGGTCGGTGACGACCACCACCCGCTCAGTTACGACCATCACAGGGTCGGTGGCGACCCTCCAGTGAACAGCCATTACAACAACCAGCCCGGTGTCGACCCGATGGACTACACAATGGGACCTCAGTCTGACATGGTCCCTTACTATCCACATCCATATGACTTTGATGGGTCCGGTGGCTCACACTTTCAAGGACAAGGCACGTACCATACCGGTTCTGGCTCGGGCGGTAACCCCGATATCTCTCTTCTCTCGGCTAAAATGGATGCTCTTATGCTTCACCAACACCATCTTTATGGAGCACTCAACCACCACCACAACCAATTCGTCAACCACCAACAAGAGCTCCACGACTTCCGCATCGAGTATTATGAACAACCATAAAGAGGATGTTGCATGATGGGAAGCTCAAGAGGAATTCAACCATTGGTTGGGGCAACACCTTTACCAAGCTCCACCACCTCCTCAACCTCCTCAAGAATGATTCTCCTCCTTTGTCAACGCTTCAAGTTGTGTCCAAGTAAGTTCTCTTTCCTTTCTCTTTACTTTCTTAATCAATGGGGACATTGATGTTTAAGTATGGGGTGGTTTGGGAGATTACTTGTATGAGTCTTTATTTGTTTAAGTCATGTGTTGCTTTGTGTTAATATGTGTCTAGTTGTGTTTGGTCTTGTTTTGAGTCTTTTTCTTTTGGAATTTTTAGATGGATAAATGCCCTATTCCTTAGATGTTCTAGGACGGAAATTGCTTGCATTATCATGTAATCCCAATGACATGCTTTAAGAATCACCTAAACCATGATCTTGCTTTTTGAGTTTTGAGCTTATAATGAAAATTGAGCATACATATTTCTAAGTAAAAGCAATCCAACAAAAAAGTGAACCTAAGTGAGATATCTTTGGCCTATAAAGGATGTACATTTTTACTCCTTCCTCTTTCATGTGTGAAATACTCTTCCAAGTGCAAATATAACAATTGACAATGGCATGGTTATTTTAAAATTTGAGACCAATGGAGATATGCTCATTACTTGATTGAATCAAATGATTTTGAACTCATTTTTATAAGCCTATTATATTCCTTTTCCTACCTATACATGATCCCTCTTTTTGTAGCCCTTATTTTTGAGCTTAAAGCCTATTTCTAGCTCCACAAAAAGAATTCCCTAGCCATGATAAGCTTGACCTCTTTGATCCGAGAATTAGGACTTAGAAGAAATTGTTGAAAATTGTTATGATTTAATGGGTGAAGAACAAAGAGATTATGGAAGGTAGATTAAGAGTGTTGTCTTTGAGAATCAAAAGGAATGAAGGGTTTTTGGACTCGGAAGTGCATGAATGTAGCTCGGTGCCAACCCAGAGAGGGTCGGTGCTGACCACCCCAGTGTAAAAAGAAAAAAAAAGAAGAGAAGTTTCATATAATAAATACAAAGAGTCCAAGGCCTTCAAAAGAATAGAAGAAAGAGGAATGATGATAGGTGAAAAAGGGAAGTGCATTGTAAAGTTTAAATGTTTGGTGATTGAAGAAGAGGAAAGAACATTGGATGAGTGATGTATAGTCTAGGAGTTTTGATTCCCGGATTAATTAGCACCACAAGGCCAAATTATTTCCACACCCTTTGTTTTCACCGAGCCCCATTACAGCCCGGTCGAATAGAGACTTCTTTGAAGTTTTTATTGAGCCACCCGAGTTCATTTGATGATTTGACTTGTTTTGACTTCTTCGGTGGAGAGTTTGTTATATAAGTTCCATTGACTATGCGGTTTTGTACTTGGAATTTGAGTTGAGAGATCATTGCTATATCCTAAACACTTTGAGAGTTGAGTGAAATACATTCCTTGGTGAGGTTGGATTGTTATTACTTGGAATGTTCATGTATGCTAGGATGTGGAAGTTGTTTGCTCACTATTCTACTTGTGCTTATTTTTCCTATAAGATGATTCTTGAGTTTTGTTTATTGGTCTTGATGCATGCTAAGTGATTGCTTGAGGACAAGCAAGTCTAAGTATGGGGTATTTTGATGTCGCACTTTTTAGTTAGTTTTCAAGGGTAGTTTTCTAGTTAGGATTGAGTCTTTTCTAAGTTTATTGTGTTGTTTTGAGTCGTTTTTGTGGATTTTCATATTATCTTAAGATATGGAGTCTACATAAGTTTGTTTGATGTTTTGTAGGTCTTTGAAGCGTTGAGGAGGAGATATTTCGGTTTTTAAAGCTTTCTAGGAGGTGGTGCTAGAAGTTGTTTGGTGGTATGTTGATAGAAGAGCAAGAGTCAATACATGTGAAGGTTTGATGATTTAAGAGTGAAGGTTTCAAGATCTAAGTGCTTAAAGAAGGAGCTAAAGGACGTCTTAGAAGGCCAAGAGCGATTGAAGAAGGAACAATGAAGGAAAGCCAAGCATTGGAGCAAGTTTTGAGCAAGAAATGAAAAAGTCAAGTGCAGCCAGAGGTCGGTGACGACCCATTCCGTGTGTTGCGGAATTATTACTTGCGCCTTAAGTTTGGTTTAGTAATTGTTTTATTTATGGGCCTTTTTGAGATAGATTTTAGTTTCCATATAGATTTATTTCTACCACTATATAAGGATCTCTAGGGTTTTATTTCAGGGGAGGCTTTTTGGAGAGACGTTCTTAGGGTTATTTGTGGAGACGGAATAAGTTGCAAGTTTGGTTTTCTAGTTTTCTTTGATTCCAAGCTCTTGGACAATTAGAGAGACTTGGAGGTTTGCTTGAGTTTGTAAGTTTTCTTTTAATTGAAGTTTGTTTAGATTTGAATCATGTCTTCTCTTTCGTTTGTGATTCTTGATTATTTTATGGATCGTGATTAGTCTACTTTCTAGGGTTGGGGTGAAACCCGACGAGTTATGCATGATTAAAGCATGAATATTTCAATGAACCATCTCTTTTAATCTCTATCTATTATCCTCTTGTTTGCTATCCATTCCTTGATGAAAGTCAAAGCTTGTTCATGTTTATGAGTGAATCGAAAGATTTAGTTATGAATTTGGATTATATTTGGTTGAAACGAAAGTTAAACCTTTAGGAAACAAGTAGGATTGCAAGTTTAGATTTTTATGAAAGTTAAGATTTTTACTTGATTTATCATGACGAGAGTCATTAATGGGATTATTTATGGTTGATTTTGATTCATATTTGCATGCCTAAACTTGTTGTGGTGAATCCTTTGCTCTAGATCTTCTTTAATTTGGTTTTTCGAAGTTTTCTCATACCCGAATAGGTCGGTTACGACCACTTGTGGGTCGGTGTCGAGCACCTGTGTCTCTTGTTCCTCTACTGCGTTTGTGTTAAGTTGTTGGTCGGTTACGACCTGTAGTGGGTCGGTGTCGAGCACCTGTTTGAAGTGTTTGATTTGTTTTGTTTTCTTTTATTAGGATTAGTAGCTAGACATAGATTCTTCTAATTCCCGTGGACGAACCTGACCTCCCTGTACTCAGCGGGGTCTTGATATAAATTTATTGGTTGTCAAGAAACCCTATAAACAGGTCCTCACCACTATTGTTCCCTTCTTGGTCAAACGATGAAGAGGCGCAGCAATGGTATTGAAGTCCCTAACAAAGCAACGATAGAATCCAGCAAGGTCGAGAAAAGACCTGACCTCAGTGGCGGTCAAGGGAGTAGGCCACTCTCGAATGGACTTGACCTTGCTATCGTCGACGCGCAACCCGTCCTTGGAAACAACGTACCCAAGGAAAACCGTGGACGGAGCGCAAAAAGAGCACTTGACAAGATTGCCAAAGAGAGTCTCGCTACGGAGGCGAGTGAGGATGAGACGAAGATGGTCTACATGGTCCTCAAGTGTCTTAGAAAAGATCAAAATATCATCAAAATAGACGACAACAAACTTTCCCAGATACTCTCTGAACACGTGGTTCATGAGTCTCATGAAAGTACTAGGGGCGTTAGTGAGCCCAAAAGGCATCACACGCCACTCATATAGCCCATACTTCGTCTTGAAGGCAGTCTTCCACTCATCGCCTTCCTTCATGCGGATCTGATGGTATCCGCTCCTCAAATCCACCTTAGAGAAAATGGTGGCTCCGTGCAACTCATCCAACATATCATCGAGCCTCGGAATAGGGTGATGGTACTTAACCGTAATTTGGTTAATGGCTCGACAAATCCACACACGTGCGCCAAGAACCATCCTTCTTGGGCACGAGAATAACAGGGACGGCACAAGGGATCAAAGACTCTCGGACATAGCCTCGTTCCAAGAGTTCTTGAACCTGCCGTTGGATCTCCTTAGTCTCTTCAGGGCCAACCTTATAAGCAGCTCGGTTTGGCAGAGATGCACCAGGAACCAAGTCTATCTGGTGCTCGATGCCTCGGACTGGTGGAAGTCCGGGAGGTAGCTCATCAGGAAACACGTCAGCAAACTCCTCTAGCAAAGTAGCAACCGGGGTGGGTAAGGGCTGGGAGTCAAAATCCTCGACTGGAGAAGAAGTCGGAAGGAGAAGAAGACAAGGCTCCTCACCGCGGAGTGAAGCAGAAATCTCACTACGGCGGGCCATAAGGAGGCGTCGTTCAACACGCTCTTGTAGCTCAGGCGGTGACGACTGAAAGTGAGGCGCACCCGAATGGGCGGTGCCGTGAGTGGGGCGGGCCGGAGTAGAGAGCGGTACGCATGTGTGTGTGGCACGCGCCTTGGGCGTGGTGCCTGACTGCGTGCCGTGAGAAGAGGGCGGACTCGAAGGGGTGACGCCTGGAAGTGGTGGCTCGGTGCCACGGAAAGGAAGCTGAGCGCTCGGGCGTGCCACCGAAAATGCCAGCGAAGGAACCCGAGTGTCAGAAGACTGGGTAGGCCGCTGCTCTGGGGCCATCCGTGGAGTATAATTGGCCTTGTGACGATCACGCTCCATCTGGTCCTGTACGATATCACTAGGCGACATGGGGTGAAGGGTGACGCGCTTTCCATGGTAGCTGAAGGTATATGTGTTAAGGAACCCATCGTGAAAGACACGTCGATCAAAGAGCCAAGGACGCCCTAACAGCACATGGGTGGTGTCCATGGTAATGACATCACAAATGATCTCGTCCGAGTAACCGCCAATGGAGAAAGGAATGGAGCACTGCTCACTGACGCGGTTACAGCAACTACCTCCATCAACTACCTCCACCAATGGAGGGAATAAGGTGTAGGGTGCCGGAAAGTAGACAACTATAAATAATCAACAACTTTTTTGTTGATAATGTTACAGCAATTACCTCCATCAATGATAACACTCAGCGCGGCTGACTGGACAAGGCAACGGGTATGGAATAGGTTCTCACTTTGATCAGAATGGGTAGGCTCCCTAATGGTCAAAGCTCGTCGGGAAATAAGAGTCAGCATGGTACCGGCGGTAATGTCAGGAGCATGACAAGCCAACTGCTCCTCATCAGCATAAATAGGGACCTCAACAACTGGCTCAAGCGGGGCCTCCTCGTCATCTAAAGATTCATAACCCCCAGTGTGTTCCGAGAAGAGAACACGCTTGGCGTTAGGACAATTCCTCTGAAAGTGGCCTCGACCACCACACTTGTAGCACTCGACATCACGGGCACGCTCGGTGCCTGATGACGCGGGTTGCGAGTAAGGGGATCAAGCGGCGGCTGTGGGCGCCGTGCTCGGCGGAGCTCGGCCATGACTAGGCATGCTTGAAGCGGAGGGCGGAGCTCTAGTAGAAGAAGAAAGGTCGGGCCTGGAATGAGAAGTGGTGGAAGAAGAAGGATAGCGGGGTTGGCTAGAAGACCAAGAAGAAGCTCGATTACGCACGTTCTGTTGATGGATTTGCATTGCAGCGTGTGTTAATGAGTTGATGTCCTTCATGGGCAAAATCTCCAATCGATCACGGATCTACTGGTTAAGCCCAGCTAAGAACCGACAGCGGAGGGTCGAAGGCGCAGGGTTGATGTTGGCCTTATAAAACATGTCCTTCAACTTAGAAAAGAAGTCCAGAGGGTTGAGAGAGCCTTGGCGTGCCATGGCAACCTCTAACCTCATCCGGTCCCTAAAGTTGGGGGGCACATATTTCCTATTCATGATGTATACCAATTGGTTCCATTCAGTGATAGGAAATTGGCCTAGCCTAGACCTCTCAGCAACAAATCTATGCCACCAAACGCGGGCCGCACCCTGAAAGTGTAGGGTGGCAGCTGCGACGTAGTCCTCGGGTGGTGTTCGGCAATAGCGGAGCGTGTACTCGGTGGACTGAATCCACTCAAGACACGTAGCCGGATCATATAGACCATGAAAGGGCTCAATCTTGACTTTGACCTCCTGCCTGAGCGTGCGAGGCTGGTCATAGTCAAGATGAGGGCGGCGGTCTCGGTCGCCCCTATAGGCACGTGCATCGGGCGACAACGAATAATCATCATCGCGGCCGACACGGTGCCTATTGCCGTTATCGCGGCCCCGTGGTTGGTGCGCATCGGCGCGGCCACCACAGTTCTGATGGCCATGATTACGAGGCACTCACTGAGCGGGCTCGTAATAGTCAGGCTCGGGTCTACGATACCCATGGCGTGGGGGTGGAACCCAATCAGAAGGGCGACCATAGGTGTCGTGGACCCTAGTATGCCCACGGTTCCCGACGTTCGTCGGGGGTGGGACCCAATCCGATGGACGGCCATCCAAGCCAGGAGGATCGCCCAAAAGTGGCAAGTCATAGGGGTTATCTAACCCCGCCAAGTGGAGTTCGTCGTCATCAAACTCGTGAAAGTCGTCCATAGGGATCGGGGTGGTATCATAATACCCCTCGGCCCCAAATCGCGGCGTAGGTGCCGTAGAGCGATCTAGACGACCTTGGCCACGGTGTGGCTTAGTAGTAGTGTTAGGGCCACGATGAGGAGTCGTGAGATGCTCATCATAGCGACCCGAGGAGCACGTCGTGCTTGCCTCTAAGTCAGCCCTCGAACGCTGACCGTGCATTGTAGGCAACACCGATTGGTGATGCCTACTCTCAGGGGCATACCTATCACTAAAGTACAAGGGATTGTGATGGGTAGAAAACTCACCTCGGCGGTCACAGTCCCGGTCTCCCTCGTCAGAGTAAGTGTCGTCCACATAATCCTCACGAACAACGCGCTCTTGTCGTCGGTCTTGAGTCGGAAGCTGCCGACTCTCAATAACAGATGGGAGACGCCGAATGACCGGCTGAGTAGAATTCTCCGGATACATATGCCCCTTACCACGCTCCAAAGCGCGGTTAGTGGAGGCGGTGTTCGTCGCGCCCGATAATTGCGCTTGGAGCTGCTGTTGTTGAGCTCGTGATTCAGCAAGCTCACGTCTCAAGTCAATAATCTCCTGTTGCTCGGGAGTCAAGACTACTCCCGGCTGCACATTTCCGACATCTCGGACCTCGGGAGGAACTATCGGTGCTAGAGGTGGATCATGCATCAGGTTGTTCCCATCCCCATTAGCGGGAAGGTTACCTGTAGCCATAGGGTAGCAAGTAAAAGAGCACCAAAAGGTATGCAATAACACAATCAAAGCACTGAAACCAAGCTACGCAAACAAGGTGAGGCTCGGAAATATGGTGTCGTGAGGGCGGTTATATGATAGGCGCAAATATGATGATAGTATGTAAATACAAGTTAACAATGGCACCCCACAATTATCAAGCAATATACACTACACGAAGCACACAAGTAACTCGTTAACCCTAAAGAGAAAAAAATAAAATAAAATAAGGGTCGGGTTACCTTATTTTGGCTTTACCGCCCTTTAAAAAATATTTTTTTTTAAATACAAGGTTGCCTTATTTTGGCTTTTCTTGTATCGATTAATGTTTTTTTAATACAAGGTTGCCTTATTTTGGCTTTTCTTGTATCAATTAATTTTTTTTAAGGCTGAAAAAAAAAATTACACGAACTATTGATAAGGCCGATTGATTTTTTTTTTTTATGTTGTGGCCTTATCTAATTCTAACAACAAGATACCAAATGATAACTAACTAGTGTTATTCTCGTACCATGTACGGGTTATCTATTATAAATAAATATATGATAATTACAATGGAGTATCTCATACTGAATGGTAGTGCAAGCCAGAGTATAGAGCATTTGAATTAAACGTGAAAATATATAATTGTATCAACAATAACAACAAAAGATTCACTGAAAGTGAAAATTGAAGATCGGATGGTCATTTACCTTCTCCAATTGGTGGTGTGAGCGAGGGCGAAGCATCAGCGAATTGGCAGAGAAGAAACGAAATTAAAAGATGGATAATCTCAATTAATATTGTGTATTGAATTACAATGTGGGAGCGGTTTTGAAGAGAGTGGGGCTACGTGTAATTTTTTATTTTTTTCCGTTAGAAAGTGGGGGTGTAATTTTAGTACTCAAGATTCTACCAAAAAAAAATTAGTACTGAAGAAGTGGAAGTAATTTTAGGTCCACGTTAGAGACCACGTTCACATTATCACATATGCATTTTAAGAGGAAAAAAAAAGATAAATATGCATTTTAAAATTAAGGCCACGTGGCTAATTTTTTTTCAAAGAGGGTTTAATATAAAAATTATTTTATAAAAAATGTTTTCGACTTATTCTTAAAAAAAATTCATGAATAAATTTTTCACGACTGAATCACACTTTTTTAATGTTATTCATGTATATTGTACGAATTTAATATAAAAGTCATTTATAAATTATTATTGACGCTTCTTAAAAAAATTACAAACACCTTTTCACAAATTAAACTTCTCTTAATAAAGAATTACAAAATATTAGGATCAATTAAAATATTAAAATTACAAACACCTTGTCTTAGTCTCTTAAATGATCAATTAAAATATTAAGATATTTTCAATCAAGTGTTCATTAAAAAAAGAAATTATATAACTTCAAATTAACTTTTTATATAAAATTCTTTGAATAGTAAAATATTTTCGAATCAATTTTCATCAAAAAATAATTTGTAATTGTTTCATAGAAAGTGGGGGAGTGGGTAGATTTTTTGCCAATTTTTTTGATGAAGTGGAGAAGTAGTTTTAGAATTTTTAGTTTTAAAATTATAAATTTTAATTGTGTATGTTAGATTAAGCCACGTGGCTAAATTATTTCTAAAGAGATGGATTCTCCTTTACAATTGTACTATATAGATTAATCGATAACTACTAACTAGCAATTGATAACTAGCAGCAAGTTAAAAAAACGAGGCTTTTATCCCTAGATTATAGGATCGAGCTTATCACTTTGTTGGTAGTCAAGATAGCCCCCTAATTTCTAGCAACTGGCACACGTAAATTTCAACAACTAATATCACGCCATTCAAGTTTGAACAAGAACAAGCATGCAACAGTAGAGTTCAATGCATGAATTTTATACGGATTAAACCAAGGAATTAGCATGCAATTCACAATTCTCATCACAATTCACACAAGGTCAAAGGAAAAAAAAATCGAACCAAAACTTGTTGGAATTTCGAGTAGGACAAGGTTCAATTCACTCAATTTTTTTTTAGTTTCTCACGCAATGAACAAGCTAGGCAATTTTGGCTATGAAAATTTACGTACAAGGAATCAAGTGATTTACAAGATTGGCTCTTGATACCAATTGATAACTCCGAAGGATCGTCCTTGCAAGCCTTTCCGAGATCTACACGAATGAGCGCCGAATAATTAGGGAACAGGGTTGTTGTTTGATTGATTGAAAAGAACGAGAGAAAGAGATGTAGAAGAAAGTAGAGAGCAAGAGAGGAATTACGTAAATTGAGAGAGTAAGGGACTAGGGCAAGAGTAATCTCAATTGCCAATAATCCAAAACTACGTTTTACAAAAGAGTAAGGGGCTTTATATAGAGAAGCTCCTTACTAAGAAAACAAGGACTAGTCCCGATATGCAAAACGAGACACACGTCCACTAATAAAAATAAACATAACGATAATATAAATAATGTCAAATTATGCAATAAAATAAATAAATACATAGGCACCGATAAAGGCTCGGCTAGGCCAATAATGATCCGTCACATAAAGTAGCTACCCAGCATATGGCGATGTCTGGCTCGGCATGCTGAGTGAACTGTAGGCGGGCTCTCAAAATGACTGAAGTAGTAGCCCTAGCAATGGCCTTAACCCGAGAACGGGTGATAGGCCCATCTAAGCGAACACTCATAGCCTCCTCCTCCCGCTCAGCTGACATAGATGTCGGTGTGGTGTCATCAAATAGTCACTTGCCTTGAACTTCTTTCGATTGCTTATGAGGCTCGGAAATCTAGAATGACTTAGAGAAATTCGAATGCTTTCACCTAGCCATTCGAGATAAGATAAAGAAAAATTTATATTAAAATTCTTATTTTATTTTTATACAACCCTTTTCTCTTATTTTTCTTTCACTAGGAGGAAGTATAATATTCCAAATTATTTTATTTAATAATTTAGGTAGGACTGGAGGAGGTTCAAATAAAAATAGTCCTTTATTATTATTCTTAAAGTGATGTTTTAATTAATTTCTATAGAAATAATATACTCAATTAGATGAACATGCAAAGGTGGATTAAATCAAATAAAAATCCCTTTTTAAATCCACACGCAATATTTATTCAATTTGATCTTTGAGCCTTAGAGAGGCCATGCGCACTTTGTCGGCCTTTGATCAGTGCACATTGATGTTCGCATTTTTAGTATAGTTTTTAATAGGTTTTCTTTGCTTATTAGGTTTAGTTTTGTTAAGTTTAGGAGTAGTTTTGAGTGTTTTTAGGTAGTTTTGCATATTTCTATGAAAAGAGTGGAAGCTACGCTATTATGTGTATTTTGTAGGTTTTAGCAAGGAAAGGAGTTATATGGAGCTGAATTTGGAGCATTACAGTGAAAGACGGAGGAGTACAAGATTGAAGAAGTCAGAGCTCAAGATTACGAGAGGAAGTGTGGAAGAAACAAAAGCCCAGGCTCGTTAACGAGGCTGTGAGGGCTCGTTAACGAGGCCACGAAGGAGAAGAATTGAAGATTTATTTTATAATTCACCGATCCTGAGCGGGAATTTATTTCCGTGTCGGTTGAGTATCTTTTTAGAATCTTTTGGGGTTATTAGAAAATGTATTTTAGGTCTTAATAACTTTTTAGATTTTATTTCTATCTTTTAGGGTTTGTTTCTATCTTTTTAGGAAAGTTTATATCTTTTAGCCTTTTTAGTTTTAGCTTTTTAGTATAAATACCCTTCTATCTAGCATAGAAAAGAGGGGGGGGAAGTTTTTAGAAGGGATTTTGGAAGGGCCGAGAGAGGAGATGTCGGATCGGAGTCGGATCGAAGAGGCTCGGTAGACGACAGTCACCGCAATCGTTAGTTGTGATTTTGATTCGGTATTTTGATGTTTTCGGTTTCTTCTGAATCTCTGTAAGACGATAATTTCTTATTAATTTGAGTTTTGTTTTGTTTTCAATGTTTCTTTTGATTGAAGTTATTAGTTTCTTAGTTATGATTAGTGAGTAGTTTCCTTTTCTAGGATCGGGGTTAAGCCCAACATAGTTGAGCATGTTTGATGAGTAAGATTGTGTGTTGAATGCCTTTTATCTTTTATTGAGAATTGTTTGTTGTGCTTATACCAAAACAAAATTTGAGGTAATGTAGGTTTTTAACTTAATTGAAAGAGAAAGTTAGTAACTTGAAGGTTGATATTGTTTGAATACGAAAGTTTCAAGCTTTAGATCCAAAACAAGCAATTAAGTGAATTAGGATGCGAAAGTTTGTTACTTTACTTGCTAAGTCAACGAAAGTTGATGACTCTATCTGTTTAAAGGCATGATCTTATCTTCTTACGAGTTTTTATGCTTGGCTATGTTGTGGTGTCCCTAAATCCTAGATCTTTGTTTTATTTGAATTATCTCTAGTGAATTTTCGCTGCTGAGTACTTGCCTCGGTACCGAATTTAATTAGATTTTAATTAGGTCGTTATTTGAAGTGTTCTTGTGTTCGGTAGTTCGTTAACGACCCTGACAACGTCGTTAACGAGGCTGCTTGTGAGTGTTTTTATTTGTTTTTGTTTGCTTTTTAGTAGATTGATAAACGAAAAACCTTGCTTCCTGTGGAACGATCCTGACTCTGCTATACTCAGCGGGGTCTTGACTTATAAATTTATTTGTTGTCAAGAAACCCCCATCAACAAATTGGCGTCGTTGCCGGGGAAGCAACGAGTTTGTTAGTTTATCTTTGGGTTCGGGAATAGCCCGACCCCGTTTTTGTTTTCTTTGTCTGTTTTCTCAGTGTATGCCGGTAGGACAACGAAGGCTTCAGTTTGATAACACTGGTTATTACTCAGAACCCGAACGTTCCCTGCACCGTCGACTCCGAGAAAATCGAGCCATGGCCACAGCAGAAGAGATGGCTCGCGAGTTAGAGATCCTCCGGACCCAGATGGAGGCACTGAAAGCCGAGAAGGACGGCGCAGACACCGAAGCTGAGCGTCAACGAGCTGATAAGGCTCGACTACAAGAAGAGCTTGATGCCTATCCAAGGAATGCCAAACAATACATGCATCCGGAACTGAGGGTGCCAGAATATCCTATTGTGCTTCCAGCGATAGAGAAACCTTTTGAGATCAAGTCTCAATTTATATCCTTAATCAAACGGGCTCAGTTTGAAGGGAAACCTGCTGAGTGCCCTATGGAGCATATTAGAAACTTCCTTGATTTATGTGACACCATAGCTGCTGAAGGTGTCTCATTAGAATATGTTCTGTTAAAAGCTTTTAGATGGTCTCTTACTGGAAAGGCCCTGAACTGGTTGGAGAGCCTACCTTCTAAGTCTATCAGGACTTGGAAAGCTTTGTATGATCAATTTCTTACAAAGTTTTTCCCTCCTGCTGAGACAAAGGAGTTGAGGAAACGCATCACCTCCTATCACCAGTTGCCTAATGAAACATTTGCTGAAACATGGGAAAGATTCAAAGAAATGCTTAGACAATGCCCTACTCATGGGCAACCTTTATATGTTTTGCAAGAAATCTTTTTCCAAGGTATCAACGCAGAGACCAAGAACCGCATCAACACGCATACTGCGTGCAGTTTTATAGAGATGAACCCGACAGAGGCGTGGGAACTGTTGGATAAGCTGGCTAATTACGATGCTATGTATGGAACCCAGCAAACTCCACAAACTCAAAAACGTCTCTACATACCTAACCGAGAAGAAGTTGACCCAGATGTTAAAAATCAATTCTTACAAGATGAGGTCAACCGTTTGAGGAAACAGGTAAGTTTTTTGAAATCCTCTCAATCATGTCAAGAATGTGGTTCTTCTGCACATAGTACTTCTGCTTGCACTAACATTGAGCAGGTTAGAACCGATGAGACAATAGCTGAGATGAACTATATGAGAGGACCATACAGGAACCAACCTAATTATAATGACAGGTCGAACAACTATTAACCATGGGGCAATCAGAATACAAGTCAAAACTACGCAGGGCCCTCACCAGATAGACGACCTACACCATATCGACCTCCAGGCCATCAGGAGACGCCATCATGGGTTCAGGAAATAAAGGAGAGCATTAACGGAGTGAACAACAAAGTTGATGAAGTTCAAACCAAACTGAACCGACAAGATAAAATATGGGGAGAGTTCGATATTTGGAAGAGGAGTGTTGATTCCCAACTAGGGGACTTAGCTGCACGGATTCCAAGACCACAAGGGCAACTCCCGGGCCGCCCCGAGGAGAACCCTAGAGGCCAAATAGCAGCAGTGCACCTCAGAAGTGGGAAGACATTACCGGAGAGAGTTCAAGCTGAAGAGAAGGAGGAACAAGACCTCGCAAAACGGCTCGTTAACGAGCCAGCGAGAGCAAATACCGAGCCTACAAACCAGGATGACAAGGCTTCAAGGGTTCCTGACGACCCTACCACAGGTAAGTTCTCTAAACCGAGCCTCCCTCTCAATCACAGGGTAGTTAACGACCCCACCAGGGTCGGTAACGACCCGCCGAGGACATCAATCGACCCCAGTGTCAACCCGGTACTCTCACCTCTCGAACCTAACTTAGATCCGAGAATGGTAAAATCTCTTCCATTTCCAACTAAGAAATCTATGGACTCTACTGAGAGTAAGTTCAAGCGTTTCGTTAATATTCTTCAGGGCATTAATATTTCCATCCCTATTCGCTGAGGCCCTAAGCGAAATGACGACTTACACAAAATTTTTGAAAGATATTCTTAGCAGGAAAAGATCCATTACAGAGCTGTAGGATGAAGTCAGATCGATAGCTCTACCGGAAAAGCTAGGAGATCAAGAAAGGTTTGCAATAACGATCGGTATAGGCAACCACAAGTTCAAGGCTTTATGCGATCTAGGTGCTAGTGCTAGTCTCGTTCCGCTCTCAATCTGGTCTAAGGCCAATATGGGACCACTAGAGCCAGTAGACATGAATCTGTACATGGCAGATGGGTCAAGTGTCAAGCCACAGGAGTGGTGGACGACTATCCTATTCAAGTCGGGAAATTCTTTATACCGAATGATTTTATCGTCCTTGATATGCCTGAAGACCCTCATGTACCCATAATTCTCGGGCGACCATTTTTAGCCACAACAGAAGCAAGGGTTGATGTGCGGAAGGGACTCCTCACTTTTGATTTAGGAGAAGAACGGGTGGAATTCAACTTGGATCAAAAAGCCAACGACCCAGTTGGAGTCGCACAAATCGAGTTGACTCAACCTGAACTCGACACAACAGTCCCTACCGAGCCTCATTTACCGATTACTGAGTCCCACGTGCAAGAGTTTAACCAAGGCCCTACTATATGTAATACTGGAAAGTCCAAACCACCCTGGCTTTCGGACTACACTGACAATCCAGGGATATCGAGCGTACTATAGAAGAAAAGGGTCCTAATTTAGCAACTCAAGCACATAGAGGCTGTAAGGCTACGAGAGGGGTACCTCAAGACCCCAACATGGCTACACAGGAACCACCATGAGACTAGCAAGGGAGCTCGTCGGGCTAACGACATTAAAAATAGCGCTTACGGGAGGCAACCCGCTTTTAGAATAGGTTTAGCTTTTCTTTTCTTTTCTTTTTCTTTTTAGATTATTTCTTAGATTTCTTTTGTTTTTCTTTTTAGTTTTCGTTAGGATAGAAATTAGAATTTTTTGAGCTAACAAGATTTCAGGAGAAAGGGATCGAAAAATCACTCCAAGAGGCTACGACAGCTCGTTAACGACCCACCCAGGGTCGTTAACGACCCGGTTCGAAGACTCGACTCGTCACGAAACGGGGCAGGTAAGATTTTTACCCTAATCTATCTTATTTCTACCCTAGCCGCCGCCTCTACCTACCCTTCCCCCTCCTATAAAAACCCTTTTACCCCCCTTCCATAAATCTACCACAACTCTCCCAATTTCATACTTCTCTCCCCTCAAGAAGCTCGAAATCCCTCTCCCTTCTCTCCCACCGCTTCGGAATCCTTCACTCCACCGACCAACCGAAAGGTCGTCGTTACCGGAGCCCGGAAACCGATCACCGACCAGACACAAGCTCGTTAACCACCCCGATTCCGACCCTTTTGTTCTTCAATTTCTCGATTCTCCGGTATGATTTCTAAACCCATGCTCGAAATTGCATGATTGATTATCTTTAGGGTCAAAATTTCGTGTCTTGAATCGTGTTCTTAGAAAGGTCGATTTGCATGCTTGGTTTTTGTTCACAAAAATTCTTGATTTTACTTAGTTGTTCATGTTTTAGGAAGAATTATTCATGTTAGATTATCTATTGCAACACTCTAATTAGGAAAGCATGAATTTTTCTTGTTCTAAATCTTAAAGTTCGAACTTTGCATGTCAAAATTTTGGGTAATTTTAGCATGTTCGGGATGGGTAATTGAGCAAGTATGGGGTGCTTATACCCGATTGAGGGATCGATGGAAAATGTAGAAGATTGCATGCTTGATTTGTGTTTTAATTTAAGGTAGATTAAAATCGGAAATTCTGGTTTTTGTTCTCGGCGGCTCGTTAACGACCCACCCAGGCTCGTTAACGACCTTGCAGTGCTTCATAGATCAATCCGAGTCCAGAATCGTAAACGACTCAATTGGGTAGTTAACGAATAATTCCGAGGTTAATTCGAGGCCAAGTATGGGGTCTCTTACCTATCTATTTTTGAGTGGATCTTATCTTGGAAAAGTCTTGATTATTTTGTAGGATCCATGGCTAGTTCAAGCAGACCCGCTACCCGAGCTCAGAAGAAAAGGAGAAACCATAGGTCCCCATCTCCACCTCGAGTGGATGATGTGATTTTGAGCACTCAAGGCCAAGTACGGCGTTACCAGGATTTTCTGGAGAAGGACCACTACACCTGATGGTTCTCAAAGTCCAGCGCTGTCAACACGGGGATCTACACGGATGTCAAGGACGCTTTCATCATCCTTGGAGTCGCCCATCTTTTGAAGCAAGAGAGTTTGCCACACTATCCGGCCCTCACATCCGAGTTCTTGGCCACCTTGGAGACCAACTTTTCGTCGAAGACCTCGGCGGGACGGATCTGGTTTCGGCTCGGTAACGAGGACCATGAGTTCACAATGGTGGAGTTCAACGCAATCTTAGAGCTCCCAAACCCATCGAGAGACTATAGCTTGAAGGACTACCGAGTGACCCGCACTTGGAGCTACATCACCGGGGAGGTTCAATCCTCCACCACGGCACTATCCGGGGCAACCATCATCAACCCCATCTTCAGGATTATTGTTAGAGTCCTCGCCGCAACGTTTTGGCCAAAGAGAGAGTTGAACCGGCCTACAAGGACGGAGTTTTCTTGCTTCCGCACCATCCTTTTTGAGGAGCCCGGCCCCTTGAATTTGGGGTACGAATGGCTTTACTACATTGGAAAATCAACCAAATCCAAGGAGGTTTGGTGTGGCAATTTGGTTAGCCTCTTGGCTAAGAATCTTGGAGTCGATCTCCCCCGCTACACACCGGCTCACGCCCAACTCCTCAACAAAAATTATTGGTATAGCTCCGGTGTCTTCATTCAAGTCGAGGGAGGATTCAAGGTGAAGGTTCAAGATCGTATCGTTATACCCACCCTCGACAAGTTCGAGCTTCTCTACGTACCGAATTGGTACGAGACGTGGACGGGACATGCCTACCCATTGGAACCTAAACCGGAGGACGAGATTTTGCTTAGGCCATGTGAATCCCGGTTTGAGCGAGAAGCCATGGATGAAGATGAAGATGAAGATGAAGAAGAGGACACCGAGGTAGTAGGCAACGACACTGAAGAAGCCGACACCGAGGGAGGCACTGAGGAGCTCAATTTCGAAGAAGAAGACTTCGACACAGAGGTCTTAGGGAGCAACATCTTCATTGACGATCCCACCAGGCTCATTAACGACCACTTCCAGTCCCATCCCAACACTGTTAACGAGGCACCCAGCTTCGTTAACGAGGTGCCGAGAGCTCCTGTCGACCCACCACCAGCTCCTGTCGACCCTCATGCCTATGGACTCATGCCTTACAACCCGGTGATGTATCAAAACCGCTTCCAGCCTCACTACCCACCACCTCCTCAGCCCGAGTACACCGGATCGAGTGTACCACCACCATGGGCCGAGGATCTTTCTGCACGGATGCAGCAGCTTCACCTCCAGCAGGATCACATTCATAGGAGGATGGATAGATGGGAAACTGTCTATTCAGCTCGCATGTCGATGGAAGATCAGAGGCAACGAGAGGCGGAGGATGCTGAGCGTTGGAGGACGATGTATGACTTCATGGGGAACTTCGAGCACTACTTTTCTCCACCGAACCGTTGATTCAGCCTGAAGATGAAGTTTTTTCCTTATTTCCACTTTTACAACTTTGTAAGTTTTTATGTCTTTCTTTTTCTTTTTAATCTTTTGTTGTTTTCTTTTCTATTTCTTTTCCTTCTTCTTATTTTTCTTACAGTAGGGACACTGTAATTTTAAGTATGGGGTGGGAGAAAGTAGAAAACTTATGTCCTAGATGTTTATGTGTTGGTGTTTATGTGTTTTCTATTACTTTATGTCGAGAAAAAATTATAAAAAAAATCGAAAAAAAAAATTTTAATTTTTTTTTTTTGAAAAATCTAAAAACGAGTTTTAGAATTGATAGATATCCCTTCTTAAGTTCTATGATAGCAATCGCTAACTTAATCATATAATTCCTTGCAAACATGTCTTTAAAAGTATAGCCGGATTCTCAACTTGAAATTATTGGTTTTAGAAGAAGATAGCATTTGATGAAATTGAGCACATATACTTTATAGCATAGATGATGCAATCCAACAAAATCTACCTTGTGAGTATTTTTGGCCTTATAGGGAAAACATTTATAAATCCCTCTTCTTTTCTTGTGTGATTTACTCTCTTTATGCATATTATCTCTTGGAATTGTGATGGTTATCTATTTCTTGAGACCCTTATAAGATTTTTTTGTAGTTCATTACTTGTGAAGATCATATGATGGAGAACTTATTTTCATAAGCCTTATTATTCCCTATCTACCTTTACATTTTTCCTTCTTTTTGATAACCAATTCTAGCCTGAAACCTTTTTTTTAGCTCCACAAAATTATTCCCTAGCCGAGATAAGCTTGACCCTATCCAGGAATTAGGACTTAGATTGGAGAGGTAAGTTTTGTGATGTGTTAAAAAGAGAGGAGTTGCTTATATTTTGCTTTAATTTGAAGGGTATTTGGGAAGGGTAGATTGGAAGTCTCTTGCTTTTACATGTAATAAGAAAGGTCTCTTGATGAAAAAAAATGCACAAAATAAAGTTTTTGAAGGAAGTGAAAAGAAGAGGAAGAATGTGTACGGAAGCTCGTCAAACGACCCTGATATGGGTTCGTTAACGAGGCAGCGAGAAAAAAAAAGAAGAAAGAGAAGGAGAATGATAAAAAGAGGTGAAGAGTTGAAGTGCATTTGTATTTATAGATAATATCAGAGATTCTATTGATTTGTTATGAGACTTTCTAGGATGATAAAGGGTGAGTGAAAATGAGTGTGTATAATGAGAGTGAGTTTGGTATATTGTTTTTATGAAAAGTTTTGGAAGTGTGAGTTTTTAGGAGTCTTTGATTCCCGGATATTATTAGCACCACATAGCCAAAATATTTCCACGCCTTATTGTCTTTTACCAAGCCCCATTACAACCCGGCCGAATGGAAGCTTCTATGAAGTTTTTCATTGAGCCTAAGTTCTCTTGATGATTCTTTTCTTGTTTTGACAAATCTTGGGTGGAGAGTATTGGTGGTATAAGTTCCAATTTCTATGAGTTTTTGTATATAAGATGAGTTGAGAGATTGAATTTATAAAGCCTAAACACTTGAGAGTTGAGTGAAATACAATATCCCGTGTAAGGTTGGATTGTATTATCTTATGTCTATTTAAGTGCATATATGTGTGAGGATGTTAATAGTCTTTTGCTATATTTTTCTCATGTGTAGATATTGCTTTTTAGAAGATGGCTATGTCTTGATGAGTATGTTTGTTTTGGTTTTGGTTAGTGTCTTGTTTATTGCTTGAGGACAAGCAAGTCTAAGTATGGGGTATTTTGATGTTCGCATTTTTAGTATAGTTTTTAGTAGGTTTTCTTTGCTTATTAGGTTTAGTTTTGTTAAGTTTAGGAGTAGTTTTGAGTGTTTTTAGGTAGTTTTGCATATTTCTATGAAAAGAGTGGAAGCTACGCTATTTTGTGTATTTTGTAGGTTTTAGCAAGGAAAGGAGTTATATGGAGCTGAATTTGGAGCATTACAGTGAAAGACGGAGGAGTACAAGATTGAAGAAGTCAGAGCTCAAGATTACGAGAGGAAGTGTGGAAGAAACAAAAGCCCAGGCTCGTTAACGAGGCTGTGAGGGCTCGTTAACGAGGCCACGAAGGAGAAGAATTGAAGATTTATTTTATAATTCACCGATCCTGAGCGGGAATTTATTTCCGTGTCGGTTGAGTATCTTTTTAGAATCTTTTGGGGTTATTAGAATATGTATTTTAGGTCTTAATATCTTTTTAGATTTTATTTCTATCTTTTAGGGTTTGTTTCTATCTTTTTAGGAAAGTTTATATCTTTTAGCCTTTTTAGTTTTTAGCTTTTTAGTATAAATACCCTTCTATCTAGCATAGAAAAGAGGGGGGAAGTTTTTAGAAGGGATTTTCGAAGGGCCGAGAGAGGAGAAATCGGATCGGAGTCGGATCGAAGAGGCTCGGTAGACGACAGTCACCGGGATCGTTAGTTGTGATTTTGATTCGGTATTTTGATGTTTTCGGTTTCTTCTGAATCTCTGTAAGACGATAATTTCTTATTAATTTGAGTTTTTTTTTGTTTTCAATGTTTCTTTTGATTGAAGTTATTAGTTTCTTAGTTATGATTAGTGAGTAGTTTCCTTTTCTAGGATCGGGGTTAAGCCCGACATAGTTGAGCATGTTTGATGAGTAAGATTGTGTGTTGAATGCCCTTTATCTTTTATTGAGAATTGTTTGTTGTGCTTATACCAAAACGAAAGTTGAGGTAATCTAGGTTTTTAACTTGATTGAAAGAGAAAGTTAGTAACTTGAAGGTTGATATTGTTTGAATACGAAAGTTTCAAGCTTTAGATCCAAAACAAGCAATTAAGTGAATTAGGATGCGAAAGTTTGTTAATTTACTTGCTAAGTCAACGAAAGTTGATGACTCTATCTGTTTAAAGGCATGATCTTATCTTCTTACGAGTTTTTATGCTTGGCTATGTTGTGGTGTCCCTAAATCCTAGATCTTTGTTTTATTTGAATTATCTCTAGTGAATTTTCGTTGCTGAGTACTTGCCTCGGTACCGAATTTAATTAGATTTTAATTAGGTCGTTATTTGAAGTGTTCTTGTGTTCGGTAGTTCGTTAACGACCCTGACAACGTCGTTAACGAGGCTGCTTGTGAGTGTTTTTATTTGTTTTTGTTTGCTTTTTAGTAGATTGATAAACGAAAAACCTTGCTTCCTGTGGAACGATCCTGACTCTGCTATACTCAGCGGGGTCTTGACTTATAAATTTATTTGTTGTCAAGAAACCCTCATCAATCACAAAAATCAGCGAGCTCCATATTTGGCTATTTAAAGGGCTGAAAAACTATGATTCTACTCACACATTACTCTCTTCTCTTGTTCTAGCATATTTGCTCTCTTTCAATCACAAAAATCAGCCTAAAGAGCCCCTTTTTAATTGCTGAATTTTCCACAAAACTCGATTAAAACACCTCCTCTCTTCCACCGGACCACCACCGAGCCACCTTCGAGCCATCACCGGCCCCCAGTGCGCCGATGGAGCCTCGTTGAGCCGCCACCAGCCCATCGTCGTCCCTGCCTTGGTGCGCCGCCCTCCCCTGCCTTCTCCCATGTTCCTTCTGTTTTCAATAGAACGTCATTCTGTAAAAGAAGAAGGTCCATTCTTTTAATTTATTTTCTTTTTATTCTTCTTTTTGCCAACTAATAAGATTTAATGCCTTTTTAAAACTAGTAATAGATTGTTTTGGGCAGATTTAACACGTAAACGTGTTATCTGCTATAATGAGGGAACTCTTGTAAAAAAATCAGATTAAACACGTTAATTCGCAAATAATAAGAGATTCACGAATAGAAATAGCGAATGAACTAGTAAACAAGTAGAGAAAGAGATATGAGTTCAAAATAGTGAAATAAGATTGCAATTACACTATTGTGAGTTACTCCTTATGATTCAAGATACCAATGATAGGTCGTAGACACGTTAATTAATGAAACAATAGATATCGAAATAAATAGGCAAAAATATAGAATAACGAGGGTAAACTTCACTATAATTTCATTTAGATGTTTGAAGGACAATTGATGAGTACGCCGGAGAGAAGATGAAGAGAAAAATAGCTTTTGAGATCGTGGATGAATAATCAAAGAATAAAAATACAATTGTATGTAAATTAATATTTTGTTGTAGAGAGAGCGTGTGAGAGTGAATCCAAGAGGGTGTGAGTGTCCCCTTGCTAATGTTCTTCCTCCCCTTTTATAGGCTTACATTCTGCTCATTTATGAGTCAATCCCGAGAATCTTGCCTTGTTATTAATGCTTTCCAACGACTAATTTTGACCAATTACTACTTTCGCTGAATTGTCAACGCGTTAGGCATTTAAGGCATCTGCGATTTTTGCCCATGTAGTTAATGCGTTCCAACATCCCCTTTAATGCTCCTTGATTTCCTCCATGCAGTTTAATGCTCCATTAATGGTGAATATTGTCTTTAATTCATTATGATCTCTTCATATCTTCGTGGTCCCACCTCATAAATTAACTCTATATTTTAGGGCCCAATAATACCCCCAAACCCGCTCAAAATTTCTCTCGTATATTTTGGTGCGGGTTTGAACTTGCTTTTGGGAACCATTTCCTGAAGTCGTCAAACTAATGATCTCCTCATGTTGTCTTTGTCGGTTTGTGAAACTTGATGTTAATCGAGATGTCGTGTTGTGTATGCTTCGTTTGAATGATGGCTTTCGCAAGACAAGCTGTTAATCAAGATGACGCGTTTGTCATAACATGTACCCGGGGTTTAGTGTTGGCGACATATGCCGATGTTGTAAATATTGGCGACAAAGGCCGATGTTGTAAGTACTGGCGACAGAGGCCGATGTTGTAAGTGTTTGGCTACAGAGGCCGATGTTGTAAGTACGGGCGACAGAGGCCAACGTTGTAATTATTGTAGCGCGCATGTGTAAGAATGTACTAAGGTTTTTTTTTGTATATGTAGTGCGATGACACAAATGACAAATGTAATATGCACGTACATTGTTACATGTCATTTGCACTTAAGGTCTCCCCTTTCTCTAGAGCGCCTTAAGTTTACTCCACCTTAGCATCTTTGACCGGTCATGTATGCACATCGTTTGCCTGATCATAAGGCAAGGGCCCATGTTTTGGCTTGTAACGTCACAAGGCGTCCCTTGCTAGTTTTTGTTTGATGTATACTGGCGACTAAGGTCGATGTTTCATGTGCTGACGACTAAGGCCGATGTACTTCATCAAATTTGGAGCAAGGATACTTAGTTAATTTATCATAAAGTTTGGGGTTACCTGTGGATATCCCTCTTCGAAATGCTTCTACTGATGTTGCGACATCGCATTCTTCAATGGCGTCGAGTTCCTCATTGTACCTATTTAGAAACGTCTTCAAAGATTCTCCAGATTTTTGCACCAAGCGATATAAGTCGCTTGAATGTTTCTTGGTGCATTGACTACTTGCAAACCTGAGTCTAAACTTGTCAACTTGTTCAACAAATGATGAAATACTTCCAAGTGGTAAATGTGAATGCCAATTTAAAGCTGGACCAGATAACGTGTTACCGAACCAACGACACATTACCACTTCCTTCATTTCGAACGGGACAGTGCTAATGTACCGAAAGAGGGGATTTGCACGTAAGAAAAGGGAGAATTTTCATGGACTAGCTTCCACCAATCGAAGTTTCGCGCATTTCAGATGGTGGTAAAGTGAGACCTTATAAAGAGCTCTTCTAAATGCACTTCGGAAGATTCAAATTTGTGTTCGAGTACCAAGCCCCCTAGAATACCAGAACTTTCGCTTGTTTGAAGGCCGTAACATGTTGGTTTGGATCTGTCATTTCTTCGTACTTTGGTACATTGGGAACATGATACTTTCTCGAAATATCAACTCTCGCAATAGACGAAATGAAGGGGGAGTCGGTATAACCATCTCGCCTTTCCATGACTATTGGTTGAGGTTCCCCTAGGACCTGACTGAACCGGTCCTCAAGGGTTTTAAGCCACTCTTTTAGAGCTACGACTTCAGCATCCTCTTGGATAGCGCGAAGCATGTTACCACTTACCTGATAACGTGTTTCCTGTCTTTCTTTAATCGATGTGACGTGATTAGGTTCATCAAGATCCGATGGTCGCACAACTCCATGATCCATTGCTCCTGAAACCCTTGGTCGACTTGGACCTGATTGTTCCTGTGATTGAACCTGAGATTGAAGCAAATTTCTTTCACGAGTTAGAGATTAAATTTGTTTTCATAAACTTCTATAAGTCGGTTGTGTGCCTCCTTTTGCTTTTCTAGATCCTTTTGCAAGGCAAGCATAGAGGCTTTGAGTTCGGCTATGACAACTGAGTCGGATGTGACCCCCAGTTCTCGTAACGCATTAGGGTCATTTGGCTTGAAAGTTTGGTCGGTGTCGGTTTGAGTATCGGTGGGAATAATAGGAGGTATGATTTGTGGCTGATTGAGAGTGACGAGGTTAGCTTCTTGGTTTCCATGTCCTCCAGAGGGACTAGTGTTGGAAGTTTGATCGTTGGCCATTTTGGTAGTGGGGTAGTGGTAACGTGTTTAGCAAGGTGGTGGTAACGTGTTTGATGGGAATTTTTGGCTAAAGGCCCCACGATGGGTGCCAATTGTTTTGGACAGATTTAACATATAAACGCGTTATCTGCTATAATGAGGGAACTGTAGTAAAAAATCAGATTAAACACGTTAATTCGCAAATAATAAGAGATTCACGAATAGAAATAGCGAATGAACTAGTAAACAAGTAGAGAAAGAGATATGAGTTCAAAATAGTGAAATAAGATTGCAATTGCACTATTGCGAGTTACTCCTTATGATTCAAGATACCAATGATAGGTCGTAGACACGTTAATTGGTAAAACAATAGATATCGAAATAAATAGGCAAAAGTATAGAATAACAAGGGTAAACTTTACTATGATTTCATTCAGATGTTTGAAGGACAATTGATGAGTACACCAGAGAGAAGATGAAGAGCAAAATAGCTTTTGAGATCGTGGATGAATAATCGAAGAATAAAAATACAATTGTATGTAGATTTATGTTTTGTTGTAGAGAGAGCGTGTGAGAGTGAATCCGAGAGGGTGTGAGTGTCCCCTTGCTAATGTTCTTCCTCCCCTTTTATAGGCTTAGATTATGGTCATTTATGAGTCAATCTCGACAATCTCACCTTGTTATTAATGCTTTCCAACAGCTAGTTTTGACCAGTTACTGCTTGTGCTTAATTGTCAACGCGTTAGGCATTTAAGGCGTCCGCGATTTTCGCTCATGTAGTTAATGCGTTCAAACAGCCCCTTTAATGCTCCTTGATTTCCTCCATGCAATTTAATACTCCATTAATGGTGAATATTGTCTTTAATTCATTTTGATCTCTTCATATCATCGTGGTCCCACCTCATAAATTAGCCCGATATTTTAGGGCCCAACATAGATATTTTAATATTAACCTAATTTAAATAAGGATATAAGATCTAGGTGGTTAGAAAAGAAAATCAAATCTTATTATTCCCTTGTATATAAATGAATTTTTACCTTGTACGTTTATTTTTTATAAAATAAAATATGCTAGTCTTGGGAGCTTGCAAATAAAATTATGGGATTAAAATTATGAATTTTATATACATGAAAAGAGTAATATAGATAATATATTTACATTACTTGGAGCTTATTATTATAAATAAAAGGACTAGGGCAAGTTGATGGAAAATATTATCTTAAGACTATTTATATTGAAAAAAGGGTTTGTATGTCATTTAAAAATCATATTCTAAACCTAAGTATATCTTGATAGAATATTTTGGCCATGAGATATTTTATATGGTTAAAGTATAGAATAAAAAGATATATTGAAGATAGACTAAATATATTGCAAACTAGACCTTAATTAGGTTTTTTATAAAGAAAGTGGTTAATATTAATAATATGGGATTTAAATAATATAGAAAATATATTTTTGGTGAATTCTACTCAACTTTATCACCTTGCATGTCATTAATAAAGATTTTTCCAATATGTTAAGAATATATTATTTTAACTTTGGGATTAAATAAAAAGGTATGTTTATTCTATAAGATCTTAATCATAGAATTTTAATATCAATAATAAGTCAAAAAGGAGTTGTCTTGACTTTCAAATTTACTTACTAATTAACATAAAAATAAGTATATTTATAATATGGAGTTGTCTTGATTTTTATGGATTACTATATTTATAAATTTCCATTCTCACTTGCTTAGTCTCCTTACAATTAAATCCACGTGTAATATTTATTCAATTTTGATTAAATAAATATTTTTCTCATGAGTCCTATTATTTCTCAAATTCATTTATAATTTATTCCGAAAAATTATAATAAGGACTAGTTTGACGTGCATGTGTAAATATCTACTCAATAAAATTCCTTATTTTATTTACTTCCTTTATTTAAGCTATTACTTCTTTTATAATAAGGGAAAATTTTTCTAAGTTATTATTCTTTTCAAAGTTAAAACCAACATGCTTAAAAATTATTTTTATGAATCTTAAAAATATTAGTATTTCTTTTATGGTTTACTAAAATTATCTTTCTCTAGATATCATGCATGCATGTCTATGTTTAATGAACTTTTCAAAAAAAACCTTTTGTTATTAAAAATCTGATTTAAAATTTCAGATTAATAGAATTGGCCTATGGTTAAAGTCCAAAATAATTAAATTAACCCAAAAATCATTTAGGCCCAATTTTTACCTTTTCTTCTTCTTTCTTTTACATATAGGAAAAACAGAACTAGTACATGAACTAGAGAAAAGAACGATGACTTGCAAGCGAGCACCAGGGACAGTTTCTGGTGGTTCTGGCGTGGCTGCTGTGTGGCCGACGTGGGGCGTCGCAGCCAAGGGGTGGTGGTCGGAGTGGCTAGCGGCGATCGGAGGTGTGCAAAACCCCAAAAAAATAGAAACCCAAAATCGAAAATAAATTCAGCAAGCTTAGATTGGGATTTTTGGTTGAGCAATTGGGTGTTTGAATGATTTGTGAGTGTTTTCTTTGATCAATTGAGCCTTGAAATAGGCAAGAAAGAGTGTGTAGAGAATCAAGTTAATGATAGCTTCAAAATCACCTCCCATGGTGATTGGGTGTTGGAATCCTCTAAATAAATTCTAGGGATTTAGTGTGCAGGAAACCTCTGCACAAATCCACCCAAATCTACCTCAATTATGCCCCCCCCCCCCACCCCCTCAAGCTCCTTCTAACTAATAATGGCGTTTTTGAAAAATGCCATTGGAGAAGGTAGGATTAAATAAAAATGCGTGTTTTAATAAATCAGAAAAGTGATCTAGTACAATTGGTAGAAGAGTGTGTGAGGAGCAAGAGGTTAGGCTATCTACACACTCCTTGTGTCTCCTTTATAATTCCCCATTTCATTTGCTTTATGGGCCACCCATGGGCTTGCTGATTGGCTTGTGTCTAATAGGGGTGTCCAAACCGACCGAAGTTCGGTTAACCATGAATTCGGTTTGTTAAAATCACTAATTGTAACCTAACCATGAATATCGGTTAAACAAATTTTCGGTTCGGTTTTCTCGGTTAACCAATAACCGTTTATGTACTTTTTATTATAATAATACACTTAAAAGGCAAATAAAATTATCAACTTTGTATTAAAAAAATATCATCCAACTCGGTTAGAACATTTCAATACGAATTAATTTTACATGTCTAGGTAGATAAAATAACCGATTGATAGCTTCGTTTGTTACTAGTGTGTAAATTATACATTTCATACAAATGAAAATTTTTCTTAAATATTAATTAAACGGTCTCATGTTTTTGGTTTTTCGGTTAACCAAAAAAAATGTCGGTTTTTCGGTTTTTCGGTTTCGGTTTTTATGGACACCCCTAGTGTCTAAGGCCCGTTTCTTCTTTTTAAAGAAGAATTTGAATGAAAGGACTTGTATTTTTATTTCCATTAGGTTATGTTTTTATTAAATCCGTCTTTAATAAATTTGTTAACCCAGTTTTTTATTTATAATCAATTTATTATTGGATTTTTTAAAGGATGGAAATTGAGTAAAGAGGGAATTAAATAAATTATTATATTTAATAAATAAATTAGTGGATAAAAATAATAAAAATTATTCATTTTATAAAAATAGCAACTATTACAGTATGTTTGGTAGGCCGTATCATCTCTATATACCCTAGTGGGGTGTTTCCTTTGGTGCACAATAATAAATTATCATTTGGAATAACCTTGACACTAAGATGTTTTTTTGAAGTTGTTACTTATGGATTCTACTTTTGGAGTTTAAATAGTCCTCCTATAATTTTCGTATATTTATTTCCTTAGGCATCAAAAGAAGCACATTATGGCCGAAGTAAAAAATTCGATTTGCCACGATATAATATGCTAAGTTGTTTGCTTTGTTTGAAATTGTGTTATCAATAAAGATAAATTGTGTTAAGATGTATTTTGCTAATAGGTCGATGTATTTCACATAAATGTTCATGTATAACACTAATAGGTTGATGTATTTTGCACAAATGTTCATATTATGTTAAAAAAGTTATTATCATATACCTTCTCCAATATGAAGAAGCTGACTATAGAAATCCTTAACAACATAGTTAGAAAGAACAAAGGTGAGGAGCACTACAAGAAAGTTGAGTATGAGACATATGCACATGAAGAAAAAAAGGATACAAGATGACACTCTATAACGAAAAAATGTTGACATCCTATGGAGGAAGGAGAGGAAACCATCATCCGACATATATACCATGAGGACCATGTGATATGGATCACAATATATAGGATCAAGACTAAGGAGTCATTGAAGAGGATAAGATGCCATATTAGGCCAAGACCATTCAAGATATCAAGAGCTTTCAAGTATAAAATGGTCTTGAAGAATCTACATTATGTCATCCATCCATTATCAACTCGACATTGGAAGATGAAGAGCGCTTGCGTGCGTATTTTACACACACATGCAAGAGTTGTTTGCATGCTTATCCTAGACTTACTATTTATAGTGCTTTCTATATATGTTTTGATATTAATAGGCTTTACAACATATATGGACCATAAGTTGTGGGCCATATTATGTGGGCTTATGGTTTTTAAGTTAAGAACCATATTATCTTATCAATTTGGACCATGCAAGATTAGTGGGACAAATTTGGAAAGTAATATGGATCTTACTTGGAGCCTAAGTTTGTAGTTGTCTTGCAATAATATCTTTAAATAAGTTAGAAATTATATTAGGAAACAATATTTTTTAAGAACATCATAGGATAGTTGGCTATCTATGTTTATTCAGAGGCCAATGATTCACGGATTATCAAGTGGTATCGGATTCTCCTTGTTTAGTCAAGTTTTTAATTGCTTTTCAATTTTACTTGCATAATCAGTTTTTACCCTTAGATTTTCATATTTTTTCTAGTTCAAACTCTCAAAAAGCCACCAAAACCCTAACCTAAGGCATACTTGTGACGCCACCATCAAACCACCGTCGGCGACCACCCCTCCACTACCAAATTCCGCCACCACTACCCTACCCCTTGGCTTGGCTTGGTGCATGCCCCCTTGCTTGTGTGCCAAGTTCCTTGCTTTCCTTGTGGCCCAAGTTTGTTTGAACATACTTTACTTAGATAAAGATCTTCTTGTTTTTCTTTCCTTATTGAAAAGATTGGATCTTTAATTGCATGTTTGACTTGTTTTGTCTTAATTCCACCATATTTGCTTGTCATAAATACTTATTCTTTTGATTGGTGGGTTTACTACAATTTGGTGAATTGCTTGCTTTCATGTTCATGCATATTAAAGTCCCTTTCGTTTCCACAAAAATTAGCCAATCTCCTTCCTTTATTTTTTCTTCTAAGTAGTTTCATTAATGTTTTTAAATTCTGAAAAAAAAACCCAAAAAAACTGATCCTTCAACAAGGATCACCAAAAATATTGTCTTGCATTCTAGTAGTTTGCATTCTTCTTGCTTTGGCTTGCTCACATTGGCAAACGTTCTGCTTGTGTTGCTCTTCTAATCAGAATAACACCCTAATTAGTTGAAGCATCACAAAAGAACCCTTTGTGCATTACATTGTTGTGCCTGAAATTGGAACTTGCATGCACCCTTGTTCTCTTCTTGCCGAGCACTTGCATCTTAGTAATTCGCTTCATCAAGTTGTGCACTTTGATAGCCAAAATCTAAAATTTCAGCCATGTGTGTCTTGATTGCTTGCTTTTACATTTAATTAGTGGTACCCGCTACTTTTTCAAAGTATTTGTCTTGCACAAGGAAATTGTTTGTTGTGAACTTGCATCTTCCTTTCTATATACTTTGAGGCTGAAATTCTACTTGATCTTCTAGGACTACACCTTTCATTCACTTGCCTAATAGGTTCCACTAATTGATTTATGCTTGTGAATTGATTAGCTCCTTGCTAAACTATGGTGTCCGTCCCTTGATTACACCTTTGTTCGTTAGTGCTACTCGCTTTTCCATTTTGTGTAGGCACGATGGCTGAACTATATATTCCACATTGATTAGAGATTTTCAATGGGATCATTGACCTTACACGGTATTTTGAGTGTGAAGAAGCCACAAATTCTTTCCTAGAATGCTATTACCACACCGAAAAAGAGCGATTGTATGCAGTGACGTGTCGCTTTGTGGGAGCTGCTCATACTTGGTTGGTACAACATCAAAGAGACCGATGGGAAAAGGCCTTTCAACAATTGACTCATGGCCTCAGTTAAGATTCATGATGCGCCATACATTTGTTCCATATGAGCATCAAGAGCGTTTAAATAAGTTGGCAAATTGTAGGCATGTATCTCGTTTTCCACTCGATTTCTTTATGGAGCTTGAAGAATTGATGGATACCGCTCGAGTTCGATATTACCAAGTAGCCTTTGTAGTCGCTTTCTAGATGAATTGGAACCATCAATCAAAGAATATCTTGATGGTAAACATGCCACTGATGTTGATGGTTTGGTACGACTTGCCCAAAGGTACCATTACAAACTCCAACAAATAGAAGAAGCTTTGGCACATTCCCGCCACATAATGTACAACTCTTACTCTTCCAATTCGGTTTCTACTAATACATCTTCTTCTTCTCCGCCACGGGATGTTCCCAACTTCACCAAGGAACCTTCTAAGACCCCCGAAGATGTATGCTCTCCTCAAGTGGAGGAGGAGCTCGAGTACAATGACAAGTCGGAAGGGATACTTCAGGAAGCCCAACAAAAGAAGGACAAGCCATCCCTGACGCCGAAACAAGGGCCAATGAAGACAATAAGCCCTCAGCCGGCTGGTCACGGTTGTGACCCACCCGTCACGATCCTTGATGATCCATCTGTGCCTATTAGCTGGTCGCTCATGACCCTAAGCCAGCTCACGACCCGGTCACAAGTCGTGACGCTCCTGTCATGACCCGTGAGGGGCCTCACGACCTGGCCTTTGGCCTCAGTCAGCCGGTCATGACCCATGATCCCAAAGTCACGAGTCGTGATCTCTTCACTGAAACCTTCTAGGTACTCTGTCTCGACCCGTGACCCCCTTCCCAGGCCTCTAAAACACCCTATTTTGACTCGAGACAACTCCGACAAGATTCATGACACTCCTCAACAGAACAACAACACTTCAAAGTTCATCATTGCGCCTTACCTTCAACTACATCGGCGTGATGTCCATGAGCTTTCCCTTGAGCATTATGTGTCCAAGTTGGTCATTCATTACCATCCCAAGTATGGTGATAGTCAATTAGATGGCATTCCAAAATGTATTGTCTTGCCCACGCAATTTCATCCTTCATGGTGATCATTTCAAGCGACATTCGATGTTCCTCATTCTTCTTTTCCGGAACAAGTTGAGCTCTCGAAGAAGAAATTTACTTCCAAGTGGAAAGATGTTGCTAAGGGTAACCTTCTTGTCTCTTTTTAAGTTCCTTTGTCTAATTTCTCTTCTTCTCCTTTCATATACACAACGTCGAATCGAGGACGATTCGAGGCCAAGTGGAGGAGAATGATATGGATCACAATAGGATCAAGACTAAGGAGTCATTGAAGAGGATAACAGGCCATATTAAGTCAAGACAATTCAATATATCAAGAGCTTTCAATTATAAAATGGTCATGAAGAATCTACATTATGTCATCCATCCACTGGCAAGTCGACATTGGAAGATGAAGAGCGCTTCCGTGCGTTATTTGCACTCACATGCAAGAGTTGTTTGCATGCTTATCCTAGACTTACTATTTATAGTGCTTTCTATATATGCTTTTATATTAATAGGCTTTACTACATATATGAACCATGTGTTGTGGGCCATAATATGTGGGCTTATGATTTTTAAGTTAAGAAACATGTTATCTTATCAATTTGGACCATGCAAGACTGGTGGGAAATATTTGGAAAGTAATATGGATCTTACTTGGATCCTAAGTTGTTAGTTGTCTTGTAATAATATCCTTAAATAAGTTAGAACTTATATTAGGAAACACTATCTTTTAAGAATAGCATAGGATTGTTGGCTATCTATGTCTTTTAAACCCTTGTAATCTTTCTTTTCAAGACATGTCGAATTAAATCTTTGGAATAGAAACCTTGTTTCTTATTCCAAGGACCTTCAACCCAAACTACTATCTTGTTCTTCCTTGAATTTCGTCCAACACCAAAGCAGCACCAATCTCAAATTTCCTCCATTCATTCGACCATCACAAATCATCAAACACAAATCAATCTCCAAACACATTCAATTGAGTTGTTACTTGTTCTTTAAGCAATCAATTTACAAACCTTGTTGCTTTGCAATCCAAGGAAGTGATTGAAAACATTCATGTTTGAGTCTTCTCATCCAAAGTTCAAGTCTTGCAAGAAAAAGAAGAGAAGGATTAAAGCTGACAAGATCGGGACCTGGAAAATAAACGGAAACAAAGTGCGCGAGCTCATCAATTCCGTATCACCATGGAGACGTACATGAGAGTGGGATTCCAAAAATAGGAGGATGAGAATACTAAAAGTAATGCAAGCAAATGTGTGAAAGCATTGGGAGTGAAGTATTTGAGCAAAATCTTGAATTCCTAGATGAATGAATCGAAGGAGAGTATGACAAAAATGCTAAAGGTGTACAAGAAGAGGATTGGGAAATCAATGAAGCTGATAAATAATGGATATGTTATGGATGAGAAGGTAGCAACTTATTTCTAATTTGATGTAGAACTAACTAGAAATTGATTGTATGAGATTTTGTAAGCAGACACAAAATTGATGGTATGAGAACTTGTTTTGAACTTTATGTTGGTGGTAGACTGGTATTAAAAAACTAGAAAGACATGAAACTACATTTTATATGCAGGTACAAAACTGTTTTATGGATAAAGTTTCACTTGTTTTGGTCATGTTCATGTTTATTATCTCCACATTCACATATTTATTATGCATGTTCATGTTTATTCTATTACAGTTCATGCACATTATTATAACAAGTTCAGCCTTATGATTTATATTTTTTGTTGTTTAACTATGCTAGCAATGGCTATAACTAAACATGAAACAAGAAGGTTAAAAAAAAAATTGAACACAAATTGTGCGTGTTCATATATAGTAGTTGAATGTTCATGTATTTACGATTTAAATTCACATATAGTATGAGACGAGAATTTAAACGACTAACCATAATGAAAGAGGCTTAATTCATAAGTACTTTTAATCAAACACATAAAACATTAAAAAACTCAATGTGAACTCAAATAAAAATCAATAATTGAAAGTGACCGCCTTGATATGTTCGTTGTTCAAAATAGGAGCATTCCCATCACTAAAAGCCACATTTGGGCTCTTCACATGTACACAATCAATCCAATACCCGAAGATCAAATCAACTAAACCATAAGATTGAATCATCTTATCTTCCTTGGTAAAGGTAGCCAACAATCCCAATGAGAAAGCATTCATGCATCAGATCTTGTACGCTCTCTAAAGCACCTCCACTAAGTACTTGACTCCAATACCGACGAATGACATATCAGGGAGTGGGAGGAATCAAGATAGTTTGGAGGGTATGGTTTCGTGAGTAAATCAACGAAGTAGGATAAGAAGGCATGTAGACTTATTTGCCAGCTTCAAGAGGTCGATTTCATCATCGACTTCAAGAAGTCGTGTCATTAACACTATCCACACTACAAGAATAGGACAATTCATCGCTCATATAAAAAAATTGATGAAAAACCTACAATAAATGATGATTGTGGGAAAAATTGGATTAAACAAGACACATTCTGATGTAAGATTCACATAAAATCATATTACATTCATGTAAAATTATATAGCTTTCATATGAGATATGAATTATTTCTCAAATCCGATACCTAAAAGCCAAAGAAACACCCAATTTAATCTATGAACTCCCAACTTAATTCTTTCGATCGAGTTTTAACCAAAAGCCAACTAGCAAATTACTTGCCATAACACTTTTTGATATCCTCAATGCACTTGTTTTGGCTTCAATCTTGAAACCAAAGAATCATATTCAATTAAACCAACCAACTTTGCTATTATAATATTTAAATGTACTTACAACATCCAATTCAAATTCATCTACAATTGAAGTATCACTTTAGCAACCCAATTGGAGTGAACCTTAAAATTTTTCAAAGTTCTAGGGATTGTTTTTTGACATGACATGTTGTTTTGTTTGCATATCTGACTTGTTTGACGTGTTTGTTTTCGGACTTGGTGTGTTATGTTGTTTCATGTGTTTTGTAGTTTTATGTGGACCAATATATGTTGTTTAGGTTGGATTGACAAATGAACCATTCCTTTCTCATTCAACAATTTTGGGCTATGGAGAGCCATTGGTGTACTGTCGTCATCATTATGTTTGTGTATTTGTGTAGGTATAATGGTCAGGAACCGTTTGTCGAGGCGGGAAAAGATCACTGCGTTATACCTTTTGCAGATGAGGAACCATGCATCGGTCATGTCCACTTATTACCATAGGTATTTTTGAATATATTACAAACACTATTTCTTATGTCGGTTATCATTCAACTTTTATGTATATGTGTTGGTCATTTGTGTCAAGTCATCAAATCCCTATAAGAGCATGTTGAGGTTAACAAATCATATTGGTAATGTCGATTGTACCATTGACTTATATGATTTTCCATGATGTATTTGAAGTGAGTTGTCATAAGATCCAAAAGTAAATTGCACACCAACACCGAGGAATAGAACCTCGAGTGCTTTGGCCTAAGGACAGGGCGCGCTTTGGCGCAGGCGTAGCTCAGAGTTGGCACGGTGCAACAACACCATGCAAGGGCGTGGCACGGCGAGGACTCGGTCTTGAGGATTCGAGGCTCGGTTGGTGTGGCGCGCCTAGTGATTGAACTTGAGGTTCAAGTCACGGCATGTAGAGGCGCGCCTAGGGTGGTGCAATGGCCTGACAAGGCTGCGGAGTGGCTATCGACGCACATATAAGGCTGCAGTGGAGCTTGCGGCACGCCTAGGGCATTGGCCCATGGCGCCGAGCACTAGTTGTGAGGCTAAGGTAAGTAATTCAGCTTTGTAATTGAGTCTTATAGCTTTGTGCATATTCTATGAAGTTAGGAAGCTTAACTTTAGCTTGGTAGATGCTTTAAGCAAGAACCAAAGCCTAAGTTTAGCTTGGCACGTGGCTATGAATGCTAGAAAGAAGTTTAGAAGCTTCATACTAGTTTAGAGTAAGCTCTAGGAGCTTGAGCAAGCTCAAGACTCAATGTATAAGCTTTATAAGAAGCTCATGTAGCTAGGGATTAGCTCATGGAAGCTCAATCTAGCTCACACTAGCTCAAGTTAGCTCAATGAGCTACAAAGTAAGCTCAACTAGCTCAAACGCATCTCAAGCCAGCTCAACTAGCTAGATGCTAGCTCATGATGCTAAGGGGTAGTGTCACTACCTAGATGACCTAGCTAGGTGGTGGGCTAGGTGGGCCGGCCCATGGGGCGCGCCTATGGGCTGTTGGGCCGCAAGCATGTGCGCGTGGCATGGGCCTTGTGGCTTGCCATTTGGGCCGATTGCTTGGGCTTTTGGACTGGAATTTTGGGCTTCATCTTGGGCCATTATAGGCTGTATTTAAAGATGATTTTGGAGTCCAAGGGGGGCTGAATGTGAACGCCCTTGGTGACTAGGAAAGAGGGAGAAGAAGTTACAACTAACATCCCTACTTTCACTCTCATCCATCCACTTTTGTAACCATTTTGTAACCGCCAACCAAGGCAGTTTTGGACAGATTATGGATGCCTATATAAGGGCAAAATGTCGTCCATTGGATGGTAAGAAAGACACAAGAAAATCAGTCCATTGTTCTACACAAAATCGGTGAGAAAAACACAAGTAGTCAAGTAAGACTAGGCGGTGTTTTGAGTGGGAATTCACAAGTGATTCAAGCACTTCGTGAGCATCATGGATGGATCTTCTACATCAAGGAAGGAACCTCAAGAGACGTTGGAAGGGCAGTATGATCGAGTGAAGGACGAACCCCAAACGTCTATGGAAGATGACTTCGTTCAAATCAAGATCGAAGAGGAATCATGGGACTCGAATAAGGTACGCTTGTTCTCAATGGTTGTGTCTTGCCAACACTTCCATTGGTTTGTTTGTTACGTTTTATCTAACAACGGTATTGCAAAACCCTTGGCATGGAATAGGGGCAATATACGTTGAAGGAAAGCGAGATCTAATCTCATGACACGTAGCTTTATCCAAGTCACTTAATATGTGTAAGGGGTCGATGGTGATTGCCTTTGGGCCTACACCCACGAGACTACCCTTCAATGGGTCTACTCATTATTGCCTTGATTATCCTTTGGATCTGCAAGGGTCAGCTTTCCTTCAACTTAAACAATGTAAACATGATAATATGATTGCATACATACCCTAAAATACCAACAATCCTCAACGTATATTTGTGTTTATTTTGCATTCATTCGTTTATGTTCATGTATGCATTGTTGTTTTATCTTGTTAAGTTCGAGGATTTGGCTAAACGAGGGGATAAAACGGTTGATGACGTTACCTCTCAATTGAGGGAAGTCAAAATAGAGCCTCTGAGTCCCATAAGGCCTATTGAAGTGCAAGGCGGACTTCAAGACTTTGACGAGTGGCTTGAGGAGTACAATAAAAGTAACTTGTATTGGGATTGGGTCCTCGCTAATGGGAGGTGTGAACCCGATTTCGAAGATGCTATCAAAGGTGAGGTTCTTACGCCTCAACCCTCCATGGAGATGGAGGCTCGTGATCCAAGGCGTGGACATGAGGCAAGGCAAGGGTACTCAAGATTCAAGCGTCATGCAAAGTGAAGGGCTAAGCACTCTCATGCCAAGCCAAGAAGAAGCGTACCTTGGGGCGCGCCTTTGGGAGATGGAGGAGCCTCGGTTGGAGGTAATTATTGGCAAGTGGTATATGGGGACTGAAGGCCAATGAAACCGGTGTATTGCTCCTTATGTGGCGTAAGAAGTCATGGTTGATTGTATACTTGTATTGTTTCCTTTGATGTACGTGTGTATGTATGTACTTTAGCATTAGACGTGTGCTATAAATTATGTGTGTGCTTGTATGTCTTGATTAAAGGGCATTAGTGTGTAATTTGATCAAGATTAAGATCATGTAATGTTTATGGTATGAAATAAACTATGGTTTGATTCAATGTTAATCTTAACGACATGTGTGCAAGAAAAGGACTAAAGTCTAATTCTTGAGATCGACGTTAAAAGTTTGATTCTAGGCTCATTCTCTTTTGGATGATCCTAAGCCAGACTACCCTTGAGTCGACCATTCTTTGATTGGAACGACTCATGCTCTAGACTACCTTTGGGTCTACTAGAGTAATTAGACTACCTTCGGGTCTACTAATGTAAGGGTCTATTGGATTGCCCCCCACGTGAGAGGGTATGCACATGTTGGCCATGAATGCACTAAAGAAGACATAGAAGAGACGGTAAGAGTCTCTTGATAAGATGCATGTGGAATTTCACTTAGTGATTTCCTAAAATTCATGTTTCTTATGGAAAAGGGAAACAAGGAAGTCTTGATTGGTTTAGATTGACATTTGTGGTATAGTAGTAGAGAGCAATGTTTTATGAGAGGGAGATCTCTTATGGCTTGGTCAAATAAAGTTTGACAAGGCATGGAAAGTGTCAAAAGGAACTGTTGATACTTTGGGATGACAAAAGAAGTCATGTAAAGAGCGTTATATCATATGGTTAAATCTTAAAGTTTAAATGACTTGTCTAAATTGTAAGTATGGTTTGATGTTGACTTGGATGAATGTTAGCATGTTGATTTGCCTTGATAAGACATGCAAATGTCAAAAGAGATTGCTTTGCTAAGATGAGGATTGGCGCATAGTTGTCTAGGGTTAAAACCTAGATATGCCTTTGGCTAGGCCTTAGGCACGCCGGGTGGTGTCGAGACTCGACATCATTCCTCACGGCGCTAGGCGCTCGTGGTTGGATCCCATGGAGCCTCAAAGGCACGCCCATAAAGGGCCGCTACCTAGAAATCCCTCGGTGCATGGCACTAGACGCTAGACGTCGCATGGGGAAGGCGTCGTGTTAGATAACAAGGCCAAGGCCTTGGCACAATGGTGGATCGCATATGCCTAGGCACACCGAGTCAAAAGGCTCGGCGCATGGCAAGGCTGGATGTGCGAGGCAAAGCAATGGTGCACATGGACCTGAGGCGTTGCTTACGGAGTGCAAGCTACTCTATGCTCGACGATGCGGTGTAAAGGTTTGAACCTTGGCACGGTTGGGGAACGCAAGGCGCGCCGAGGCTGGTTGAAACCAAGCCTTGGCTTCGGCAAGTGCTCGACGCACGGTGTCGGTGTGCACTCGATTTCCACAGAAGGCGCGCCTACCATAAGGCATTCAAAATTGATTTGAATAAATCAATGAAACCATATTTGAAGTCATGTTAGGTTTTCCTAGTTTAGGGTTTGATAAATTTGTGATTGAGTTTGGAAACTTGGTTTATCACATGTTCCATATGATTGTTTGAAAGGCTCATGTTATGTGTCATTTGTTTGGATGGATAGAACTTGTTTGAGAAATTTGAAAGGCTGGTCTTAGAACTTTCAAATTAACAAGTTATGGTTTAGTAAAGACTATGAGGAATATGTTGAATCCTCGGATCCATAGGAAAGTGTCAATCGCCATGAAGGCTTAAATTTTGATAACTTTGGTTGATTAGTCTTATGGTTGAGAAACCATTGAAAGGATTAATGGAAAGTAATGACATGGTTAATAAAAGGCAATTCTTAACATGTGTGTAAACACTTGTGATAAGATGATTGTCTTATGAGCCTAATTCTTCTAGTTTTCTTGGATGAAGTTTTCTATAGAAAGAAGAATTAAATCATCTCATGTTGTCACATGGATGATGGTCCTATGGAAACTCCCAATGATTTTGTGGTTAGGATGAAAGGAACATAAAAGTGGAATACTTTGTGTTGAATGGCCAAAAGGAAGTGATGTCATTTGGAAGTCTATAGAAGGACTCCTTATGCTTATAACATGAAAGATATAGTAGTTTAATCACTTTTGGTTAAGAAGTGTTTAATGAGTCTATATGAAAATGACATGATTTACTTGGTAGAAACCAAGTTAAATGGTTAAGATGATGAGATCTTGTTCTTCATTGATGAATTATGAAGATGCCAATGTATAGAGATGAAGGTGAATTAGATTTTAGTTGTTCTAAATCTTCGTCTTGGTTGGAATACATTGGAATGGAAATAGAATTCCATGATTATACACATGTATTGAAAACATCTTTGGTTTGATGAACACACGGTTATAAGTTAGGTGTGTCATGACTTGGGGACGCTCAAGTGGATATTAAGGTGTGGGTATCTTGACATAGGCCATTTGTCAAAGATATGATTGATCCATAAGGCATTGGATGTGTATGAAACTTCCTAGGGTGGAAAGTTTGAAAGCAAATTATATCACTAAAATATGGAAGACCTTTAGTGCACAATTGGTCACAAATTCCTATTTAGGGTGATGGGCCGGCGTTCTTGGAGTTCCAAGAGGCCATTTGCGGTACTCCGACTTCATGGTCGGAAAATGACATCTAAGTGTGAGGGAACCTTGTATTAAGGCACATTCCATACTTAGAGTCAACTCGTTTGATTTTTGTTAAGCACATCGAATTTGTTGATTTCTCTCTGAGAAGATTGGCATAAGTGTTTGTGTTAAATTCAATCGAGGGATGGGGGTAACATCCTTACAACTCTAAGATTTGGAGACCTAATTCCCCCTCATCGAAAGGTGTGGGCTGAATTCAATGAGGAAAGCCAAAGTCATAGAGTTGGAGAGCATACATTATTTCCCATCAAGGTTTATGCTCTAGGCCACATGAAACCTAGTTTTGAAACAAAGTTTTCATTAATGAGTTTTGGTTGCTTATGTGGAGCATGATAGGAAACTCAACTATGCATATGTGGAAGTGTAAGGCTTCTTCCAAGTTAGAGTATTTAAGGATGACTCTACTAAAGCATATGTGAGAGGATAAGGGACGCAAGAGCCTTCTTTACAAAAGCGTCAAAGTAAAAGGATAAGCGTAAGAAACTCATGTGTAAAAGTTACTACATGTACTTAGACAAGTTGATGTGGTTCAAACCTGAGGAGCACCACGATTCTTTAGTGCATGAATGTGATGATTACAAGTTATAAATCCAAGTCTATAGACATTTATGACTATATATAGAGTTTGTTTAATAAACTTCGAGTTTTGATGACATGGCTCAAATGGGGGAGGAATGTTGGTGATTTGTGTCAAGTCATCAAATCCCTATAAAAGCATGTTGAGGTTAACAAATCATATTGGTAATGTCGATTGTAGAATTGACTTATATGATTTTCTATGATGTATTTGAAGTGAGTTGTCATAAGATCCAAAAGTAAATTGCAAACCAACACCGAGGAATAGAACCTCGAGTGCTTCGGCCTAAGGCAAGGGCGCGCTTTGGCATAGGCGTAGCTCTGAGTCGGCGCGGTGCAATAACACCATGCAAGGGCGTGACACGGCGAGGACTCGGTCTTGAGGATTCGAGGCTCGGTTGGTGTGGCGCGCCTAGTGATTGAACTTGAGGTTCAAGGCACAGAATGTAGAGGCACGCCTAGGGTGGTGCAATGGCACGGCAAGGCTGCAGAGTGGCTAGAGACGCACATACAAGGCTGCGGTGGAGCTTGCGGCGCGCCTAGGGCATTGGCCCATGGTGCCGAGCACTAGTTGTGAGGCTAAGGTAAGTATTTGAGCTTTTTAATTGAGTCTTATAGCTTTGAGCATATTCTAATGAAGTTAGGAAGCTTAACTTTAGCTTGGTAGATGCTTTAAGCAAGAACCAAAGCTTAAGTTTAGCTTGGCACGTGGCTATGAATGCTAGAAAGAAGTTCAGAAGCTTCATACTAGTTTAGAGTAAGCTCTAGGAGCTTGAACAAGCTCAAGACTCATTGTATAAGCTTTATAAGAAGCTCATGTAGCTAGGGACTAGCTCATGGAAGCTCAATCTAGCTCACACTAGCTCAAGTTAGCTCAACGAGCTAGAAAGTCAGCTCAACTAGCTCAAACGCAACTCAACTAGCTAGATGCTAGCTCATGAAGCTAAGGGGTAGTGACACTACCTAGGTGACCTAGCTAGGTACCTAGCTATGCTAGCTAGGTGGTGGGCTAGGTGGGCTGGCCCATGGGGCGCACCTATGGGCTGTTGGGCCGCAAGCATGCGCGCGTGGCATGGGCCTTGTGCCTTGCCATTTGGGCCAATTGCTTGGGCTTTTGGATTGGAATTTTGGGCATCATCTTGGGCCATTATAGAATGGATTTAAAGATGATTTTGGAGTCCAAGGGGGGCTGAATGTGGACGCCCTTGGTGACTAGGAAAGAGGGAGAAGAAGTTACAACTAACTTCCCTACTTTCACTCTCATCCATCCACTTTTGTAACCGTTTTGTAACCGCCATCCAAGGCAGTTTTGGACAGATTATGGCTGCCTATATAAGGAAACAATGTTGTCCATTTGATGGTAAGAAAGACACAAGAAAATCAGTCCACTGTTCTACCCAAAATCGGTGAGAAAAACACAAGTAGTCAAGTACGACTAGGCGGTGTTTTGAGTGGGAATTCACAAGTGATTCAAGCACTTCGTGGGCATCATGGACGGATCTTCTACATCAAGGAAGGAACCTCAAGAGACGTTGGAAGGGCAGTATGTTCGAGTGAAGGACGAACCCCGAGCGTCTATGGACGATGACTTCGTTCAAATCAAGATCGAAGAGGAATCATGGAACTCGAATAAGGTACGCTTGTTCTCAATGGTTGTGTTTAGGGCTGAGCACGGTTCGGTTCAAACCGCAATTTTAAGCCGAACCGACCGAACCGAACCGACCGTACCGAACCGAAACCGATATAATTCTGTTCGGTTTTCGGTTTAGGAATTTTTCAAATTTCGGTTTCGGTTCGGTTTCGGTTCGGTTTTCGGTTAAATTTTGGTTTGGTTCGAATTTTTCAAAGAATAACCTTCTATTTATGTAAAACCGACAAAAATCGAAACCGAACCGAACCGAACTGAACCGAACCGAACCAATTCAGTTCGGTTTTCGATTCACATAAAATGGGATTTCGGTTTTCGGTTCGGTTCGGTTTTTTTCGGTTTGGTTTTGAACCGATGCTCAGCCCTAGTTGTGTCTTGCCAACACTTCCATTGGTTCGTTTGTTACGTTTTATCTCACAACAATATTGCAAAACCCTTGGCATAGAATAGGGGCAATATACGTTGAAGGAAAGCGAGATCTAATCTCGTGACTCGTAGCTTTATCCAAGTAACTTAATATGTGTAAGGGGTCGATGGTGATTGCCTTCGGGCCTACACCCACGAGACTACCCTTCAATGGGTCTACTCGTTATTGCCTTGATTATCCTTTGGATCTACAAGGGTCAGCTTTCCTTCAACTTAAACAATGTAAACATGATAATATGATTGCATACATACCCTAAAATACCAACAATATGTGCTTTCAAAATAGGTACTTATGCAAAACCCCTTGTTTCAACTCTTCCTCTACGGGGATTGTTTAGATGAGAGAGGTCATGGAATCAAGTTTAGAAGTGAGGTGCATTAATGTATTTAGAATGGAGTGAGCCGTCCTCGGAAGTCTTTGCGATGAGTAGCAACAACACCATGGATTGAGACAATCAAGAAATGTTAGCGTATTGGAAAAAGTTGGAATATTACTACACACTCTTACAGTTAGTGCGTCGAACAGAGCTTCTTTTGAAAGATTCCAAAGATCTGGGGACACAATTAGCCGAGTGTTGCACGAGGTTGTAGATGCAATCACAGGAAGACGACATGGCACACAAGGCCTTGCAAGTCGCTTTCTTAACCTCACGATCCCTCCTTTTCTGAAATTCCCGAGAAAATTAGAAGTGATCCACAATACTAACTCTTCAAGGTAATTTACAACTTTTATTTTTTGTTTTTATATACGTTTCTAAGTGTGCTTCATATTCTTTCAACATAGGGTGCAATCGGGTGTATAAACGGTACACATATTGCAGCATGTATACCACGCGCAGAGAAAATGTCGTACTGAAACTGAAAACAAGTTTGCTCATTCAACATCATGGCGGTGTGTAATTTGACATGTGTTTACGTTCATTTTTGCCGGCTGGGAAGGTAATGCACATGATGCGTGTGTCTTTGACAACGCATTGAGGACACCCGAGCTAAACTTTTCACACCCTCCTCCAGGTAGGTTAATAAGAAGTTCAGTGTTTTCCTAGAGAAGGTTTGTTGCAAACTTATTAGTTGAACGTTGTACTTGTGTAGGGCACTATTATTTGGTCGATAAAGGATATCTTGACATGCAAGGGTACATGGTTCCTTACTCCAAAGTGAAGTATCATCAGTTAATTTCAAAATGCAGTACCTAAGGATGCGCCTCAAGCATTCAACATAGTGCACTCTTTGTTGCGAAACTGCATAGAGCGGTGTTTTGGAGTCTTGAAGAAGTGATTCCGAGTATTGCACAACATGTCAAGTTACTCGATAAAAACACAAATCGATCTTATCATTGTCTGCTTTGCCATGCACAACTTCATATTGGAAAAAAGAGTGAATGATCGATACTTGGACGAGGACTATGAGGACCCAAACCTAGCACCGCCTCGAATTCCAAATGAAGGTGAAGACGACGCGCCTGGTGAGATGAAGCAGTTGAGAGATCATATGGCCATGCAAACATGGAACTCCTGGTGGTTTTTATTAAAGAGTTCAAATATTTATATGTTTCATGCACAATACTTGGAGGAAACCATGGATTTAATGTTGTACCGTTTGATTATGTTTATTATATACTTCGATTATTTGACCTAGATATTTGATTCTTTTATCAAATTTGGCCTATTGATATGAATTAAATTTGGGAATTACCAAAAACCCTTTCACAACATAACACTATATTACATTAAACAAGTACGATAGTACAACACATTAGCACATACTCTAAACAACAAGAATCGGAACTCATACCAATTATTACACAAACACTGAACCATAAACAAAATTACTGCACATTATGTTAAACGAAGATGGACATGGAGCCTCAACCTTACGAAATAGAACGTCATTACCCTGTGCAATTATCGTTCTTCTCATCATCAGATGGCCACGAATCGGATAGGGTTGTGGCCCCTCCGAATGGTGCAGAACCACGGGAGTTCCCAAACAACTCTTCCCAAAGAAAAGTGGTTTCATAATCAATAGTGGAGTTCATAAACCTTGCAGCAGAGCGGCATGCTTAGATCATTCGCTCCCACTAATGAGCATCAGCGACGACTCGTCCGGAGTTAATGTCCCAAGCGCTATCATCCCCAAAGCAATTGAAGCTATCCCATTGACTCCACACATGCTTGTTGTGGTCCACCCTATTCTTCACCATGGCAGGCTTTAAGCCAATAGAACATTGTCCATGGAGAATAAGCGCCTGGACGCGTTATCCTCAACTCATCTCAGTAGATTCTTAGCATCGTCTTGTTGTTCTCAGTGGTCTATACATTATGCGCCATCTAAACATAACAATATGGTTTAAATATATATCCTTAACATTTAAATACAATACAATATAGTTTAAATAAATATCCTTAACATGTAAATACAAAAAAAATTGACCAAAAAATACATGAAGCTACCTTCGATGAGCTTGGAGGATTTGTCTATATGCAATATCGCAAAACTAGACACACACCCTACTTATAAGCCAATACAACATTGGCCAATAAATTACCACGGTTATACTAACAACTACTACATTGGGGTAAAAATTCAATAGGCACTATTACTTCAGAAAAGTATTGATGAAACAAGGCAAAGAAGGTGAAAACCTACACCATGTTGAATTTACCAAGTTCGAACAAGTTAACTTACGAACTACCTTTCGACCCTTACCTAACATTAATTGTCAATCTACACAACACCTTCAACAAAAGAAGACCTTCTAACAAACACAACAATTCTCGATCGAAATGCACAATAAATAATATACAACATGGCGCGTAGGCCTATAGGAAACAACATAACTTACGAACAACCATGACATAATGACAAGTAAAAAACACAATCACTAAACAAGGACATAAGTTGCAATCACACGGAGGACACATGCACATATTTTCCACTTTCGAGCTTTTTTCCTCGCTTGGTCTCGCTCCAAGACAGTAGTGACTAGGTAGGTGGTATGCTCGGAAATCCTTTCAGTGTCTTGTTGAGATTCCAACTTTAAGCGTGCAACAAGGGCCATTTGTTTCTCCAAATCTGCTTTTGCAAAGAAGGCACATAACTTGTAATGGCGAGCAACAGATTGAAGACGCCCAATCGTTGGACAACTAAATACATCGTCGATGAGTTCGTCGTTTGTCATAGTACCTTCGCTCTAATACTCACACACGTGATCACTTTCCAATAACATCACAAAACCACGACCTCACATTCACCAAACAACTAAGACAAATCAAAATAGTGATTAGAAACCAAAACAACATCTTGCAAAGAACATTTGTTATGTATGATCAGCCCACACATTCACCAAACAAATGAACTAGTTGTAACAAAAGAGGAACTACTTGAAAAGCACAATAGCATACAAAGCAACAAATACAAAATGAATCATTATAATGAAAGGAAGACAGTTTGAAGGCACAACATCACACATAGCAACATCTAACACAAAATGATTCAATATATTTCCAACCAAATTAAGATCCACATTTAGCACAACAACAAAACATTGAGCACAACTACAAAAACAAAACAATGTTTGGATTTTTAATGAGAACTTAGAATGTGTCTTCACAGATGCGACAAAGCTAATTATAATCAAGTCAATTGAATATGGAAAAATGAAAAATGGAATGTGTCCAAACAATACCCCTATCATGTCAACAGATCATGGAAGAGCTATCCACCAGCCTACAAAATCAACTAGTTGTATTAGCAAGTTTGAAAGAATAGTAGTTCTAAATCAAAATGTTTTTTATTACTCTCTGAAATTCTCAATTATTTAAGATTTTAATCCCCAATAATGGTAAAACATATTTACTTGGGTATCACAAAGAAGTTTTGATAACTTGATAAGGTAAATTGTATCACGCTGGAATGTCAAAGATGTTCCATGCATAAAAAATAACTAAAGCATCATCAGAGTTGACCAATGAAGCATTTCACAAAAAATAACTAAAGCAAGTATTGAAAAAAAAAAACAATTTGAAACCTCAAAGAAGAGAACTCTTCAAAGTCCGGAGTTCGGGGTATAACGTGATCAGAGTCCAACACATATAGATAACAGATAGTTAGGAAGGATGCCATCCTCTTTGTAGAGTGATCCTTGAGAAACCATTGTTTGTTTAAACAAAACAAAATAGGGTGAAATAAGAGATTATCAAACAAACTGAACTTCAATAGTACTCGAATAAATATAGTTCATTGACAAAAAGAGGTCCACTTTAGTTTTCAATACACAAAAGCAATCAAATTGGAATTCATTAGATGACAAAGCAAAACCCTATAAGGTAGATATTAAATAACATCAATAATACAACAACAATAAAGTAGCTTTGTCATGTATGATCAGTGAATGTGCGAATGCAAGTCATGTAAATCAAGCCATTCAATTATTTGCTAAATGCTTCTAGCTGGATGTAAAACTGAACCCAATTCTTAACATTAATGACTGTGTTATTAATGATTGAGTTGAGGCTCACCAATATCACATTAGCAATGAAACTGGTAGTATAAAAATTCCTAAAATTTTTAGAAGGCAACTCAGATATTGACCAGGTTTTTAAGGCTCTGTGCAATCACAAGAATGAGTTCAAAACAGATCGGGAGAAAATGAGTTCAAAACAATGAACTCAATGAGTTCAGATATCGTTCCTACTGGGCTTAACATGAAGATTGTAAAACAATGAGTTTAAAAGAATCATCACTTCATTTTCAGTTTATAGATTTGGAGAGACATTATTGTTTACTCCTTTTGGAACAACAAAGTTGCCGAATTGTGCTATATAATTCAATTTTGGAAGATAATTAATCGAGGCCTTCGTTCATTAGGGTTTTTTGATGGAAATCGTCAAGGGGGAGAAATCTCGTGAGGGATAAGAGAGGACCATGCTTGGAATCTTCGTGAGGGAGGGAGACGACCGTCGGAGATGGAGACCGCCGGAGATGGAGGAACTCTAGTGAGGGGGAGAATTGATATTCTCTCGTTCGTCTTCGAAATTCATGAGGGGAGATCTGTGACAATTTGAGGGGTATCGGGTTTTTTTACGTTGGTTGGTTTTTTTTGGTCAACAAGTTGGGTAAGCTAGGGGGAGGTGGAGAAAATCAGCCAACCCCAGCCCGTTCAAGCTCCACCGCGGCTGAAACTCCATCATCGTTCCAGCCTCCACACGCGACAGCCGAACGGGCGCTTAGCTTGCATGGTCTTTCTGCATTTTAGATTTTAATTGGACCTCATAAATGAGACATGCATGCGTGGAACTTTATTCAAGCGCATAAGTGGTTCCAACACGTCCACATATATATGAGTTTTGGTTGATTCTAATATTGGTTTAGTTTTCTTGTTGGGCCAAACATGGGTTGAGGTTGTTATTGGTCCAAACACATGCCTGATTTTTCTTACCCATTTCCCACACGTACGTACACATTGCACACTAGGAGACAACAAGTTTTGTTGATTTGCTCCCATCCCATTCGAAATATATGCATAGGTTAATCGCATATACATAACGCGACAATCATCTCTTTATATTTACTAATCCCCCCTTAATTATCTAGCGGTTATTTCGCGCACCATCAGGCCTAACTTTGAAAATAGCCCAAATATTTTAAGGCCCAACAACAACCTAGAAAATCTAATCAAGCAAACTTCAATGATAAAATAGGGAGTTGCATCGATGACAAGAAAAGAAAACATAGAATCACTAGATATACTACTATAAGATATTTGCGAAAATAAAGAAAATTTAGGGGTAAGATTGTTGTATTCAATGAAGATTTCTTCCACACTTTACATGTGCCATGCAAAACATTACAAGAGGCTATTGATGCTAGCTTATTAAGCTCCTACCTTTGGCCTAACATAAGGAATTTCAAACTAGGAAAAATATGAGTAAAGGAAGATCCAAAACACTCACAATTCTTGATTCAATTATGCAATGAAGGATCATATACTAAAGGTCATCCTAATGTACACCTATTAAAAACTATTACTTAAAACATTAAAAATAGTGGCGGAGGCAGACAATAATGAAAGAGGGGGCGAAATTGGCTTTGAAGACTAGTAGTAGAACAACATATTATATTATATTATTATAAATAATTGATAAAAAATGCGAGTATATAAAATTATAGGGTAGTAATTAATATTGTACTTATATAATGAGTAATTTTAAATGAAAATAAATATTAAATTCTTAACTCTATTCTAATAGAAAAGGACATAAATAAATATATTAAATAAGCTAATTAAAAAAATGGTTACATTTATATTTTTTTTTACTTTACCAATATAGTAGCTACATTTTAACTATTAACCAAAAGTAATTATATTTGTAACTTATGGACCGAACAAAGTAGAATATATAGTTCAATTTTTCTAACACAAAAACAAAAAAATGCTAATAATGTAGTTGATGATGTAGACAAGTTAAAAGGAAAACTCGAGTATTCGACCAAAAAAAGGAAAACTTGGGTAAGGACGTTCAAAAAAAAAGGAAAGTGGTAACTTCGAATGATTCGAACACGGGTCTCATTTAAAGAAGAGTGGGAAGAATACCACCTGCACAAAGGATTTTATTTGATTTTCAACTGACATTATATATATCTAGCGTGGTAGAGGAGGGGCGACCACCCCCTTCGCCCCTCCCTAGCTCCACCCTTGATTGAAAATATAACCAATGGCATTGACATTCTAATAAATATTGAATTTCTTAAAACAAGATTAATTTAGATTCATGTAGGCATTACTCCCACCAACAAAAAAACGGTGCTTACAAATTTTTGAAACACTTATTCGTCAATTTAGTAGAATACCAATAATCTTTTAGGGTTGTGCTTCTATCGTTGATGTCAATGAGAGAACATTTACAAATGAGTTTCTAAACACATTATATCTTATTGGAATTAGACCACACCAACTAATTTTTGACGATTTTCCAATGATATTACTTCACAATTTACATTCATCTTCTGGATTATGTAATGGTACAAGATTAATATGCAAAAACTTCTTTCCAATATTATACAAGGCGAAATTAATTCATGCTATTACAAATGCAAGTACTCTTACCAAGAATTACTTTAATGTCACCAATGTAAACAAATTTTCCTTATAATTTCAAGGAAAACAATATCTAGTCTAATTATATATACAACCCATGACGATAAATAAATCTCAAGGACAAACTCTAGAAAAAGTGACAATACATTTGAAACAACCTTGATTTACATTTGTACAACTTGATGTTGTACTTTCAAGAGCTCATACAAAAGAGTTTCTCAAAATGTTTACAAATACTAACAGAATATAACAACATCAAACATTATTGGTTACAAACATCGTTTTATTCGAAACATTCAGAAGAGATGAAATCATATATTGAAGTAAGGTTAGTGTTACCTTATCCTTTCTAAAGCATTAACTCGCTATGGTAATCTGACAATGACATCCTATCCTAGAATTGTAATTGGTAATGGACATTGAGTTAAATTGGATATTGAGATCAACACATTGAGATCAACATTTTAGTGAGCCCTTGTATTTATATTATATCCATTAAGAGTCATTAAGATTCGTCGTTGTATTACTTTTACTAGCTACATCAATATTATGATCAATTACCAAAGTGGTTGGATGTTGTATTTATACAAAACCATATCTCGTCGGAAGAATAAGATCCGCATTGGAGGAGGGTGGAATGTCTTCTCACTCCGATGCAGGTCTTATTCTTTTGACGAGTTCTGGTTTTCAAAAGAGATGGAAAAAGACAAGACTTTTCCCCGATTCAAGACCTCTTTTCTCTAAAAGAAAGAGGGAACAAAAATTAAAATATGTGGGTGGGGCTTACATGACATGTTTTCTGTAAAAGAAAGAGAAAAAACTTTAAAAATGTGGGTGGGTTATGTCCACGTCAGAACGAGATACATTTCTTGCTCAATCAGCGAGACCAATAGCAAATTCTTATATAAAAACCACTATATTAAACAATTTGTTTTTATACAAGTCATTAGGGTTTGTTGGAATTTTACTATTGCACACATATTCTATATTTATTTTCATGTCGTTGTAATCATTGGAAATTCTTGAAATGGTCGATTTAATGGTTAATGTGTATTTTGTCGTGTTATTGCTATTATAAGCTATCATCACTAGTGCGACAAAATTTACAAAATGATTGAATTCGTCATATTTATATACAAAGCACTTTATTGAATGATTTTCCGTTTTGCGTAGTTAGGATTTTTAACCTATAGTCTTTTGATAGGGATTTTAAACCTTTATTATAACGCACATGTACTGTTTTTATATAATTGTTAAAAGTAGACAATTAAACTTATGGTATTCATTATAAATTCATTAAATCACTTAACTATTACTATTGTATGGTATGATATAAATGGTAGTATCTCACCGCTACAAATGATCAATTATTATTCATTATATCTATCGGTTGACAAAATGCGTAAGACTTACTATTCATGTTTCTTCTCATCAAACTTCAAAGTAATTGTTCTAACACGATCTTTAGACACATCCTTGATCGGTCATACAAAAACATTTCTTCTTTATCCTCGTTACAAGACCATACGTGAAGCATCTAAATTGTTTCACTTTCTATCAAAAACTACTTTCTATTCAAAATCTATTTTTAATATTCTTAAAATCCGTACATCTTTCTATTTTTACATTTTTCAAGATACAAAAAATAATTTTTTATCAAAAAATCACTTTTTACCCATAAATAAAATGCCCCAAAGCCAAACACAAAATTCAAAACCTAACCCCTCAATAAATAAGGAAGAGAAAAAAAAGAAAATCAAAGTAAAAATTTATTTGTAAGAAATTAAGGAGAAAGAAAATAGATAAAGGTGGCATTTGAATATTTGATGGGTGCAGAAGGGACCCACCTAAATCCACAGACAGCACTGCCCACGCAACAAGAGAAAAGAAGGCTTCACACGCAGCCTTTACTCAACTCAAGCAACGGCATCCGACTTCAATTTTAATTTTTATCGATTAATGTGAGGGTATTCCGGTAATACCACTGATTTTATTTTTTCGTTAGAAATGCAGGAAAACTGAAGAAATAATAATTCAAATAAAGTAAAAGAAAGAGGAAAAAGAGAGAGGAAAAGGACGAACAGGCTCTTCTCTGAGTCGGTTTGTGGGGAGATAGGAGAGGAGAAATCGAGAAGCAAAGGAAAAGAAGAGGAAAACCATGCCATCCATCATCTTCCTCCCACCCACACCATCATAATCTTAGAGAGAGAAAGGGAGAGAAGATCAAGAGGTGAAGCAAAGGAAAGAAATTGAGCACACAAAACAGCCAATTTTGTTTCAGTTTCTTATCTTTTTCCTTTGCCTTTTGTCTAACATAAATCATCTGTCTTGGTTGACGAACCCAATCTTTCATGGGCATCATCTGAATCTAAGCTTTCTCTCTCAAAATCTCCATCCATCATCTTCTCTTATGAACATCATGAGGCGGGGGAGAACAACCGCGGCAGCAAAGACGGCGGCGGGGGCTCAGTTCCCCAACGCCGACGAGGGATCTGTACAGATGAGGTTCAGAGGGGTGAGGAAGAGGCCGTCGGGAAGGTACGCCGCCGAGATCAGAGATCCGTTGAAGAAGACGCGTGTCTGGCTCGGTACCTTTGACTCAGCCGAGGAAGCTGCCAAGGCGTACGATATCGCCGCCGGTAACCTCCGTGGCCCCAAGGCGAAGAAGAATTTCCCGATCTCTCCCTCCCGCTCGCCTTTCAACCCTACCAACCACCCTTCCTTCCGAGCGGCCGACAATGGATCCGGCCCCATGGTCTGGCTCCTCGACGACGCGTACGACATCGGGAGGTCGACTTCGAGCGGTATGAGCAGCACTCTGGAGTCGTACAGCGGGCCGAGGACGTCGGCGACGGCTTCGGTCACTTTAGCTAAGGAGCCGAGGATACCGCAGCCGAGGCTGCCGCCGATGGCGCCGGAGGATTGCCGGAGTGACTGCGATTCTTCGTCGTCGGTGGTCGATGAAATCGGCGACGAGGGGGAGAACATGGCTTCGTCGTCCTTCAGGAAACCCTTGCCCTTTGATCTCAATCTCCCTCCAGTGGACGATTTCGTCTGCGCCGATGATTTCCAAGCGACCGCTTTGAGGCTCTGATCAGCGATACCGGTGGATCCTTTCAACGAGGAAGGATCGATGAAGATCAGATGTAATGATAAACGGTGGTTGATGGCTGAAGAGAAGCTCTCTTAGGTTTTTTTCTTTTCATCTTATCTTTGTATGCTATCATCAGAGATGGAAAAAAAAAACAAAAACAAAAAAAGAAGTGAACTGAGTAAAATAGTATGTCCTAATCTAGAATGTATGTGGCGTCTGTACGATCTTCTAAGAGGAGATCTGAGGTTTAAGCATATGTTTGATGTTGTTGAGCATTGCAGCAAATGAAGAAAGAAGAAGAAAGAGGTCTTTTTTTTATTTAGTTCCTTTTAGCTATGTTGAAGTTATAATAATTTAGTAGAATCAAAGTCATTTGGTCTAAGATCTGTGTTAGCCCTAAGATCATGCTTTCTCTTAGCCATTATTGCCTTACACTTGAAAGCTATTCTAACTTTCATATGTGGTTTCCTGTCTCCTTGCTAATCCTGGGGGTTAAATTTTGCTTTCTCTGATTTATTTTCACATATTAGGTTATCTATATGATATCACATTGTTCAGAGTTTTTGATCTTGATGAAGTTGCAGATGAGGTTGATTTGATTTATGTGCTGAAGTTGATATCTATCAAGTTAATGTTTAAGAGCTACTTTTAACGTGCAAATGGACCTTTTTATTTGGTGAAAGCAGGAGGTGTGCAAACGAAAATGGCTCTAATAGAAGATAATGTTTGTTCAGCTAGTGTTGATTGAGCAATTTTCAACGTAGCATTTGATAATTGGATCTTATACTGAACCCAACATGCTCTTGTTCTCTAATGTTTCTTTGTTTGTTGAATTCTTGAGATTTCTTTTTGTACAAATAAACTTTCTTGGAGTTGATTCATGTTCTACAGGTGCAACTTACCACCACCCTTCTTTCATGCAAGTATTCTATTGTTTGTTTGGTCTTTAGAAATCCGTGTTGTAGGTTTTCCAATATTGATTCATCTATAATTTGATTTTGTGTGAGGAATTTGTTAATGCTCCAAATTAGGAGATTGATTAAAGGCCCATTAGGTATTGATTATTTTCGTTGCGCCTTTTTTGGCTTCTATCTGGCTGATCTTGGGGCTTTTCAGACAGGGAAAGTCCGTTATTACCGTTTATAGTGGTCTTTTCTTGGAACAGAATGATACCGGTGCGTATTATGCACTTGCTGGTATACTCAGGTATAATATGAATGGTTGATCCTGCATTTGTCGTGTAGTTAGCGGAAATTACTGTCAATGTCGTCTTTCTGTCTAATTGTTGTTGATCTTGTTGTCATAAAGAAGCTTATGATGTTCCCACAAGGTTGTAGTGCGTCTACATGGTTGATGTCTGTTAGAAATCGGTTTTCGCTGACCCTGCTTGATGTGTCGTGTAGTAGCAGATTAGTTTTGACTGTTTGGTTTACCGTTATTGCCGTTGCATCTAATACGCATATATTGTTGGTTGATCCTGCATTTGTCATGTAGTTAGCGGAAATTACTGTCAATGTCGCCTTTCTGTCTTCTTGTTGTCATAAAAAAGCATATGATGTTCCCACAAGGTTGTAGTGCGTCTACGTGGTTGATGTCGGTTATCAGTTTTCGCTGACCCTACTTGATGTGTCGTGTAGTAGAAGATTAGTTTTGTCTGTCTGGTTTACCGTTATTGCCGTTGCATCTAATACGCATATATTGTTGGTGTAGGTTTAGTGTAATTTCCTTCTTAGAGATTTTATTGCATCTACTGAAATCTTTTTTTTTTTGGTGCAAGACATCAATAAACTTTCATAGGAGTCTATATTGATTTTATGTTATTATCTGCTGTTTAAGTGATGTTATTCATTCTGTAGATAATTACAATTATTTGTTTAGATAAGTGAAAGGGGCTATAGCTGCATTACTCATGATCTACCCTGAACTATGTATTGCAAGGTCAGAGATAAGAATGATATTGCCTTGAGAGGTGGTACTTGAAACTCTGCTACATGGATTTGTGATTTTTCTGATGCCTTTTCTCTGTTATGGTAAGGCTTCATTTCCATCTCATTCTACTACACCAATGTTAAGACACAAGCTGGCTGATTTTCACAAGCTATTAAGAATAGCTACTCATAGCATGTAAGCTATTTTAGCTTATGCTGCACACCTAAATTGTTTACATCTACAGAGTTCATTACTGACAATTCTCCATTTTCCTAAACTCTTCAGGAGGGAGCCAAACTGTGCTGGTTTGAATGCTTTTTTGTTGTTGTTGCCCTAGTATTATTAATAGGGTCTTGATGAAGAGAACGTAGGAAGCAGGTATGATGGCGGCCTGTTGAGGTTTGCAATTCATTTTGTAGCTGAAAATGATCACACAAAGGGTGTGCTCTAATGGAATGTTACTGTTATTGTGGGTTTTCAGTGTGAGTTGATGTACAGGTGGTTATTAGGGAAAGATGTGTATCTTTCCATAGTGGTGGTTGGTTTATTTTTTATGGTTATTCAGGTTCCAACACAATAATTTCACCCATGAACACTTTTCTGATAGTTAGGTTATGGTAGCAAACCTGTCATTTATGAGTGAACAAAGGATTTTGTTACCAAATGTACTTGTGGGTGCTGTTGATAGACCCATTGCCATAATAATAGGTTATGTAACTTTCTGTTCTATGCATGATAAAAAACACTATTTGGTGGATGTCTTGTTTAATTTTATTCACCCTGGATCCTGTATACATTACAGGCCATTTCTTATGCCTTAGCTAATTGTTATTGGGATTTTCCTTTCAGGTGTTTAGGTTTTAGGCATGACATCAGTCTTCCATTTTTCTTATAAGGCAAGAGGAGATGTCAACAGCACAGTGCTTTCCGCCCTATAGCATCAACACAAATGAGGCCGAGGAGGCTTGGATACCATCAAAGTAGAGGAGACTGAGATAGAATCAAGCGATGTAGTTAGCGATATAGTTGACCTCCCTAAACACGCGAGCTAGGCTCTAAGATTGAAGGCGTTGAAGCTCAAAAAGGATGTCGATGAAGACGATCTCAATTTTTCATGGCAATAGAGAATGTCTTGTCATCCTCAACGAACGACAAGACTTGGATACCTGCACGAAGGGCTCGGTCATGAGTGCCACTATTCAAACTAATAATTTGACCACGTGGTTCTAAGAATAAAAGCCAAATGATTAGGCGTCATCTTTATTCCTGGCTCCATTGAAATTGTGTTTAACAAAACCATGTTGTGGAGCAACCCACTTGTTGGTGGCATATTGTTGGGGTTTCTCTCAGTTTTGATCTTTGCAGGGTGTGCTTGCCTTCATTCCTTCATTTGCTTTTTAAGAACTTAGTAATCTCGATATCATATCCGAAGGTGTTTTGGTTCGTTGGTTTAAGGATTTTTTTTGTTCCTAAAGAACCAGATGTTCCACCATGAGTCATGAGTTTTCTTAGTTCATTATAGATCTAATCGAATTTGGTATTGATTTCGTACATGTTGGGTGTGGTTGAACTTGAAGTATAGGAGATGTGAGGTTGTTGTAGGCCCCGTGGCATTCATTACACTTGATCGGAATAGCTATGTGCATTTTTGTCAATCTATTTTGTTAGTAGGCTATTACGTGCTAGTTTCTAGATGATTTTTTTTTTAATCTTTGACGATAGGTTTGGCCGTTTGGGGTGCATCCTCGTGCTTATTGGCTTTTATACACTACCTTTGAGATGGATTTAGTCCCTATATCAATTTTGATACATTATAACTAAATTCATTTAGTATTGTCACATAGCTGAATTTTAGTTTTTCTTGGGTCTATTGGGCGTACTGTGTACCCCCTTTCCCTTGAGCAGGGGTACCCCCATCTTGACACCCCAGATCTCGCTGTAGCGAACTCTCACTAGGTTAATGATGATGATGATCTTTGACAATAGGTGGAGTTTTTAAACCCATTTCAAGTCATAGTTGGTTGTTCTTTTTTTTTTTGTATTGATCATAAACAGTTCTAAACTGGTTGAAAACTAAACATTCTTACTTGGTCAATAGTATAGCGTTTCTTTAAGCAAACGGATGTTTGATGAGAGAAGATTTTGAAGATTCCTTGTCGTTCTTTGGCCTTCTGATGTCCTTTAGCGCCTTTAGGATTAGAGCATTTGGCTTTTGAGAGCCAAGAGGAGGAAAATCGGGACGAACATAATCATTTTCAGCTTTTGTAGCAGTACCGCGATCGCGATTGCGATCACGATGAACCTTGATTTTCGAAGAATTCTAGCTCACCGTCACCGCGGGCGAGATTTTCATCTAGAAATTTATCCAGTCCTATATAATCAAATTGTGGTTGAAGTCATCTCTCCGCCGCAGTCGCGGATTTTTTCTAGAACCTTGCTCGAGGTTCTTGTATCTGAACTACGTTCGCGGTCATTTCAAACGTAGTCATGATTTTCTTCTAGAATGCAATCATTTGATTTTGTATACAAACTCCGATCGCGGTTTTCATCCTGTTGTCGCGGTTTTTGGGGTTCAACTCATTGATTTTCAACTCTTTCCCACTCCCCAATGTGATTTCACTCACATTCCTCCTCGGGTTTATGGTTTGAGATGGAAATTTTTTCCAAGTCCCTTGCTTCCAACCTTCTCAAAGCTATAGAAATTTGGCAAATCTAAATTTCCAAGTTCCTTACACTAGCCTTGTTCTATTAGTACCACTTATGCATTTGATCAACAATGGAAGCAAGATTTTTTTTTTTTATCATCTCTTCAGTTGATATGGAAGAGCTAGGATTTTGGATTTGCGGTCTACGAGCATAAATTTGCCTGAATTTTGCAGATCTTATTGATTGTATTGAGGTTGGTTACCATATCTAAAGTTGGGATGGTCATTCCACCCCGAATAGTATGTGTTGTAGTAGGGATCATACTCCGGCTTTGGTGGCTCAAAACCACCCACAACATTCATCTCTGGATTAGGCTCTTGAAGTTTAGGACAAGCATCAGTGGGATGAGAAATATCAGAGCATATCCTACAAGCATTGACTTGGTGATTAGCATTGGTCAACATCAACACTTCATCATTTTTTTCAACTCTTGTACCTCAGAATTCATTGAAGAGCTCACATTGACTGCATTGGTTGCTTTAGCTGAATGTGAGCCAACTCTTTTTTTGAATTGCTTAGATTCCTTAGAAAGTTCACCAATCATCTCAAAGGCAACCTTAGGAGTTTTATTTATGATACTCTCACCACATGCAACATTCAATATTCTCCTTTCATCAAGATAGATGCCCTCATATAAGTAGAAGATAAGATTCTTCTCACTATATACATGGTAAGGGCAACTAGCCACCCACCTTATGAACCTCTCACAGTAGTTATATAAGCTCTCATTGGCATCTTGTTCAATGTTGTTTAGATCCTTCTTCAAGCTAGTCTGTTTCGTGGTAGGAAAATACTTCTCAAGGAATGCCTCTTTCATCTTTGTCCAAGTGTCAATAGTGCCAAGGGAAGATAGAAGAACCAATCATTTTGGTTATATCCATTAGGAAGAAAGGAAACACCCTCAACTTAATTTGATCCTCAGTCACCTACTTTGGCTTCATGCTAGTACGTATAGACAACATGAAACTCAACAAGATGCTTGTTTGGATTTTCACCACTAAGCACATGGAATTGGGGTAAAAGAGAGATCAATCCAAACTTAAGCTCAAAATTCTATCCTCACCAAGCTTCAGAAACTGCACCGTCAATGGCTGTTGTTCGAAATTTGTTGTAGTCAACTGCCTCAATATCTGTTAAGCCATTGTCTCAATCTTATCTTAATAGAATCAGTGTTGAATGGTAGTTTATGAAAGAGATCGCAAGCTTCACACCTCATCCTAGAAATAGTCCTAGTATTTTTTGAATACAAAAGGAGAATAGATGAGTTAGTAGCATGAGTGTTGACCATAAGCTACGTCCACATAAAGATAGATAAAACTATTAAAACTTAGAAATGGCAAAAGATTTCTCGGAAACGGAGCCAAATTTGATATGCTGAAAGTCATCGTGCCTTATCAAAAATAAATTCCTATTTCTAAACTAAGTATAGTTAATAAGTTAGGGTCGAACACAAAGGAATCTTGTATTTCCAAGGTAATAATTTTATCAACTAAGAATGTGAAATGGAGGGATTGGATTTCTAATTCTAAAAAGCAAAGCCAATAACAAACAAGTAAACAAGTTGGGTTGAATCAAGTAGAGAAAGCAGTTTCATTCACAAGTATCCACTTTTGGATTTAAGTTCATTGATCATTGATTCTTCATCAAGTATTTCAACCCTTTGATTATTCTTATCCTTTTCTTATGTAATTAACAAGTCAACGAGTCCTGCAAACACTTAAAATCAAAAAATCATGTAACAATCATAAATCAATTCAATATTATCATTAAGAACAAAGATAATTCAAGATACATTGCAAACACAAAACAACGAGTTAAGCATTCACAAAAAATCAATCTCTTTCTCAAATGTCTTAGTCCAACCAATCCTAATACAATGAATTTGCTACCAAGGATGAAGCTTTTCAACGAGAAAACCTAAATCATATCTATAGAATTACAATCAATATCAAAAAGTTGGATAATAAGAGAAAATCAATAACATTCAATATCAATTAAGCACAAGAGAAATTGATATAATCAAAGGAAAAATACTTTAAAATAAAATCTCACAACTTACTTTATCCAAAAGCTTCAACTAATGAATGAGATAAGGGAGTTTTAGCTTTTCATAACAATAGCAAATCTCTCTAGGGTTTTTTTCTCTCTAAACTTGGAATAATAATACTAATAATAAGACTCTAAAATGTCTTTTAAGGCGAAAAAAAACATGAAAACTAAAGATAAGAAAAGGAAACAAATAAAATAAACTCGAAAAGTCTTCGTGCGAGGCATCTGGCACAACCGCGGACACGACACAAGTAACTGCAGATGCGATTTGACTATCTTGACTACTCTGATCGCGACAGTGCAAACTACGGTCACGACCTTCAGTCCAATCCAACAACTCTCAGTAATGTCACCTTGGGCACGACGGTGAAAACCATGGTTGCGGTTCTTCTATCTAGTTATTGGCCTTCTTAGGAACGGCTACCACGATCGCGACATCTCACTCGCGGATGCGGCCTTCTAGAGATCATCTCTTTACTTGATTCTCATCTAAAAACTCGATCTTCTTCACTTGCTCTTCAAACTTCAATCTCATAATAAACACTCTAAAGGATCCTTTAACTCTCCTAAAAATGTACTAAAAAGTCCTAGTTACACTGTAGAAACTATAGTGTATCAAGTCTCAACTGGATGTTAGAGCATATCGTTGTTGTGTGTGTCGTTAGGATGGGGTTGTTGGGGGTCTTTAATCGATTTATTTTATAAGAAATATTATGTATTTAGATTGGTTTACAATTGTGGTTCAATAGTCAATTGGACGGTTAGTGAGAAGAAGTTGTTGAATTTGTATTGTAGAATCCATTCTTCTTTTCTTACTCTTGTTTTGTAATTAAAAGTTGCATGTTTTTCGTGTTTTCTTGCCATACTCTAGTTGTAAGAGTCGAGTGAATTTGTTGTCAGGCTAGTTTAAGTAGTACATAGTGAGGTCTATTGTCGAGTAGCGCCACGATGCAAAGACGGGGTGTTATATATGAACCAAAAAAAATATTATGATCCTTGCCTTACAAAAACTTGAACCAAAAGAAAAATTGATATGAACCAAAAGAAATAAAGTGTATGAAAAATTATTCTATATGGGATATGAACCAAAAAGTATGAATCATAATATGAACTTTGATGAACATGAAGTTATATAAACATGAACCAAAAGAACAATAGTTATGATTAAAAAAAGGCATAAATTAAAATAAAAACTATAATGAATCATAAAAAAGATATATTATAAATCATACCTTAGAAAGACATGAACCAAAAAAAACAAATAATATGAACCAAATACATAATCATGTCAAGATTAGCCCATGTGAGATTTGAACACACATTCATGTGTACATATACTTTCTATCATATGAGCCAATAAACAACCAAATATTTTTTCATATCATCTTTATATGGTACCAAATAAGTTAGCACAGACTTCGGGAAACTTAGATCATCTAAAACTAATTAAACATGTAGCTAAGAATATTTTGGTCCAAAATATATTATTAATAGTTCAACTTAACAAAATATATTATAAGAAATGTTTTTTGAAATAAAATTATAAAATCTGATTTATTAAATAACATCTCTTTTAAAAGATAATTATTTTGTAAATAACCCTATATTTTACACTTTTTTATAGTCGAGGTTGAATTTTACTTGAAAGTGAAAATAGCCGTTTGGAAATCGTCATTTGCTATATCTTCCTTCTCGGTTCTCCTCATCCCATGGTTTCCCGCTTTTATCTTTGCTCTTCAACCCAGCTCAAATCAGCCATGCCCCACCCTGTATTATCCCATTTTGTCTCTAACTTTATCACCAAAAAATCACATTGATCCGATGATCAGAATCCACAAAAAAAAACCTCCCAAAAAATCTCACAATACCAAAACCTAACAAAACCCCCACCCATCTCAATCAATTTCGTTCCTTCTTGAATCTGAATTCGAAAATTCAACAAGCCCTGAATGACGAACGCCGATCATGCCAAATCGACGACACCGACGACGTCGAAGGAGCCGCTGATTGCCTCCCGGCGGAAGAGGAGCCTGAACCGGATCCTCTCCAACGTCAACGACGAGCTCCGGGGCTTCCGCCGCTGTCTCCAGTGGATGTGCGTCGACCAGTCTACGTGGCCCTCCGCCATCTTATCCTGGCTGGTGTTCGCCGTCTTCGCCGTCGTCATCCCGGCGTTCTCCCACTTCGTCCTCGCCTGCAGCACGTGCGAGCACGGCCGGCCCTACGACGGCGTCGCTCAGCTCTCGCTCTCCTCCGTCGCCGCCCTCTCTTTCGCCTGCCTCTCGAATTTCGTTAGGAAGTACGGACTCAGGAGGTTCTTGTTCTTTGACAAGCTTGTGGATGAGTCCGTTGCTGTGAAGAGAAATTACACCCAGCACCTCAATGTATGTGCTATTATCAATTCCTTCCGTATATATGGAATTTGGTTTTGTGAATTTATTGGATTTTAATTTATTGAATTTTGATGAGTTGATGACTGTTAATAATCAGGTTTGTTTGAAATTAACCAATGTTGAAGATATCAAAATGGGGTTTCCTAATTTTTTTTGATGAGGCTTAAGGCAGTGTTTTAGATTATTCCAGATTTTGGCAGTGTCTTGGAGATCTTTCAGCTGCTTAATTAGTTTTGTTCATTTTACATTGGACTATAAGAAAGATCCAACAGTTAATATTATATGGTCCACCTGTTTTTGTAAATAATGGCCGATGAGTAGGACACAAGAATTGGAAATATGCCATTTAAAGGCTCTGGGTCATTCAACGCTAAGATCCAAAAGCTAATATTATATGGTCCACCTGTTAGATCCCTTCCCTTCATTTTGTTGTGTATGTACTATTAATGATGCTGATTAGTTAGCTGATAACTTGATGTGATATTGTATATTGGACCTTTGCTCATCAAAGAATCTAGCACTGAGGTAGTGATGTCTAATCTCTCATTCCTAATGCTATCTCTTGGCCAGCCCTCCCGAATTCTCTTAGATTAGTTGCATTGGTAAATTAAACCCCTGGTATACAAACCTCTTTAGTGGACAAAGAGCTTATATTTTCGTTGAATGATGAGTCTTTCCCTACAAAATCCCGAGCCATAGTATGAACACAAAAACTCCATTTATATCCCTTCCATTCATTTTCCTGTGGATATACTATTAACGCTGCTGATTAGTTAACTGATAAAGTCATAGTGTGATGAAACAGAAGCCTTATATTGTATATTAGACCTTTCCATACATACCTCTGTAGCATACAAGGAGATTAATTTTTGTTGAATGACGGGGTCTTTCTGTACAAGATCTAGTATGAGCACAAAAATTCCATTGGACCCCAAGACTAATAAACTTCTTTATAAAATACAGTAAATGAACAGCTAGGTTCCTTCTTTTGGACTACAATTAAGTATGCATTATCTTGCACTATAATACATAATAAAGCATTATAAAACAGCATAATACATTACAATGTAAGATAATGTTGAACGCCTCCTTTCTCACCTTTATGTTTCTCGATCTAATGCAGAAGTCGTTGTGGATATGTTCCATCTTTGTTCTCCCTTGCTTTGCAGCCGAATGCTCCTACAAAATCTGGTGGTACGCTTCAGGGGTCACACTGATCCCCTTCACGGGGAACGCTCTTTTGAGTAATGCCATGGCATGTACACTTGAGCTCTTGTCATGGCTCTACCGCACTACAGTCTTCTTCCTCTTGTGCGTTCTCTTCCGCTTGGTCTGCTACCTTCAGATCCTACGGTTGCAGGACTTTGCCAATGTCTTCCAGGACGAGGACTCTGATGTGGCTTCTATTCTAGCTGAACACCTCAGAATCAGGAGGCATCTAAAGATCATCAGCCACCGCTTCCGTCGGTTTATTTTGTATGCATTGGCATTGATCACCATAAGTCAGTTTTCATCTCTTTTGATGACCACCAAGGCTAATGCTGAAGTCAATATCGTTAAGGCTGGAGAACTCGCAGTAAGATCTTTCTCTCATTGTATATTAGGACTTAGGAGCATTCTACTAAGTCTTGTTTGGTAAGCCCAAAATATAATGATGCAGCTTTGAGTAAAACTTTATTAGTAAGTTCAATCTTCCTTGTTAATTCAGATGCTTGCCCTTGTGTATATTGTAGCTGTGTTCGATCACTCTGGTGACGGGTCTAATGATTATACTGCGTAGCGCAACCAAGATTACACACAAGGCTCAAGGAATTACCTGCTTAGCTGCCAAGTGGCATGTTTGTGCAACTATTGACTCTTTCAACTCCACAGATCCGGATACTCCAGTGTTGATCCAGCAAATGAGTGCTGATCGAATTTTCAACCAACGGTTCAGTGTTGAATCAGATGGAGAAGATTCTGGAGAGGAAGAAGACGATTTGGATAACACTAGGATGATCCATGGATATGCATATAACAATACCTCGTTCCAAAAAAGACAAGCTCTTGGTGAGTAACATGTACTCATAAAAATCTGCATTATGGGCTTGTTTGGTACAACTTTGTGACCTTTTTTTTAAAAAAAAATTCATATGGGCATCAAAAAATTAGTTTCAAAATATATGCTACAACTTGAGTACTCACCTTAATTCTACTGGCAATAAACTCTTACAAGCGTTTTCAAAAAAATAAAATCTGTTATTGGAAACTCACAGCTGAACCAATGAGCCACTGAGAGTGTTTTCAGATTTATAAACTAATGAAGCATTTATATAATGATTGTGTGTTTGGCAGTGAAATATTTTGAGCACCATAAAGCAGGGATCACAGTATACGGCTTCATGATAGACAGAACTTGGCTGCAATTGATATTTGGGATTGAGATGTCTTTGGTTCTTTGGTTGCTAGGAAAGACAGTTGGTATCTAATGAATTATCCATTTTCCCTTTCGATCAGCAAGAACTATATATGCCCAGCAATGGGGTTCGATTGATCCGTTACGTACTCAGGGTGTGGTATGTCTGCTTTGCATATATGTACATAAGATTCCCCATTAGATTACATGTTCATGTTGAAGAATCGTCAAGCTGATGATGGTCTATGTGTACATATATAAATATAATATATACGATCTATTCGTTCATGTTGCTGAATCACGTTGATGATCTGTGAGAAACAATATTTGGGATCATAAAACTTGAAGCATCTAATTAGCGTTCAACTTGGGAGATGAGCATCATATGATGCATGTGTGCCTCCGTGATATTCACGTTTAATCGAATTTGGATGAGCTTCAAGCGCATTTTAATAGATAAGAAAGTTCCCACATCGACCATAAGTTAGTTGAAGGCCGTCCTGCTCTATTCGTATACCTGAAACTAACGCCTAACAAATCATACATTTCTCTGCCTTTTCTCTAAGATCAAGTGTAGCATTTGTTTTTATCATTGTGGTAAGACATTGCCACCAAGGTACCCTAAGTAACTCGTGAAGAATATAGATTTGACGATACGTGGCGTCAGATGGCCAAAGAGTGCGATTTCCATGATGACTACAGTCACCTAACTAATGAGTGCGTAACACTGAGAAGAGAGATATCCTACCTCTTATCTCGAGGAAGGATAACGAAAGTAGCACCCAACGCACAGGTGCCTCCGGATGTGGTAGAAGCCTCACGCGCGGGAAGGCCTGCGTCGCCAGTACCCGCCAAGGTTGTAAACGTGATCACTGGGGGATCGAGCATGTGCGGCCTCACGTACTCGACAACCAAGAGGAACGCACGAGAAATGCTTTCCATCGTCCCATGTAGATGAAGAGTGACGTCCTCAATCTCGAGATACACTTTGATGAGGATGATGTCAATGGTCTTGAAGGACCTCATCATGATGGGCTCGTCATCTCTCTCTCGATAGTGAACATCCTGGTTAAACGGGTTCTCATTGACACCGGAAGTTCGACTAACCTCATGACGCTGGGAGCACTAAAAGAAATGGGGTTGAGCGAAAAGGACGTAGAGAAGAACCCGACCGCGCTTGTGGGATTCAGCGGAGAAGTGAAGCACACGGTAGGAGACATCATCCTTCCCACGTACGCAAAAGGTGTGAACATCCAGGTTAGATACTCTGTCATGGATTGTCCTTCTTGCTATAATGTGATAATGGGGAGACCGTGGCTCCATGACATGAGGGTTGTTCCCTCCACCTACCACCAGACGATAATGTTCCCAACGCCTTGGGGGGTTCAAGAGACTCGAGAAGACCAAAGAACGTTAAGAGAGTGTTCCAAGTCATCTCTAAAACCGACCACCAGTCAGAAATCGGCATAGCAATTAAAGGAAGCCACTGATTCTACCGTTCCAAAAGAAAAAGAAAAGAAAGATGAACATGTAGAAGAAGTGGTCCTAGACCAATCAGACCTCAATCGGTTTGTAAAGATTGGAAGAGATTTGGAATTACCCATGAGAAATGAGCTGGTAGATTTCTTAAGTAAAAACGCAGAATGTTTTCCATGGTCTCACGAGAACATGGTGGGAATCGATCCAGAGATCATCACACACAAGTTGAACGTGGATCCCAGTCACCCACCGGTGAAACAAAAACAAAGGAAATTTGCCGCTGAAAGAAACAAGATAGTAGACGAAGAAGTAGGAAAGTTGATAGAGACTGAAAAGATTATAGAAGTCAAGTATCACGAATGATTAGCTAATGTAGTCTCTGTGCTCAAGAAAAATGGAAAATGGAGGATGTGTGTAGACTTCACGGATCTGAACAAGGCTTGTCCCAAGGATTCATTTCTGTTGCCTCACATAGATTCCTTGGTAGACGCCACGGCGGGCCATGAATTGTTGACTTTCATGGACGCCTTCAGTGGTTACAACCAGATCCGGATGGAAGAAAGCGACCAGGAGAAGACATCTTTCATAACTAGCAAAGGAACCTAAGTGATGCCCTTTGGACTACGGAACACTGGAGACACATATCAAAGGCTAGTGAATAAAATTTCTAAAGCCAAATTGGGGAGACTATGGAGGTGTATATTGACGACATGCTCGTCAAATCAAAAAAATTTGTGGACAACCGCCGTCACTTAGAAGATGCTTTCGGAATCCTGAAGCGATAAAACATGAAGTTGAACCCGCAAAAATCTACATTTAGAGTTAAATCTGGGAAATTCCTAGGGTATGTGGTCACCCCGAGAGGGATAGAAGCAAGGCCAGAACATGTTCGCGTGATAGTCTCGCTGAAATCTCCGAGATGCGTGAAAGACGTCCAAAAGCTCACCGGGAAAATCGCTGCGTTGAATAGGTTCATCTCCAAGTCAGCGGATTGCTGTAGTCTATTCTACGAGGTGCTTAGAAAGAACAAGTGATTATAGTGGACCACCCAACATGAGGAATCTTTCCAAGAGTTGAAGAAATACTTCTCCGATCCCTTGATATTAGCGAAGCCGAAAGAATGAGAGAGTTTACCCTTGTACCTGGCTGTCACCAAGCAAGCCATCAGTGGGGTGCTGGTCCACGAGTAGGATGGGCAACATCAACGTGTGTATTACGTAAGTAGAAATCTCCTACCTACCGAAACTCGTTATTCTTCCCTAGAGAAGTTGGTGTTAGCCTTAGTTATGTGCTCAAATAAACTCCATCCCTACTTCGAGTCACACACGATCGTGGTGAGAACCACGCATCCCCTGAAAATGGTCATGCATAAGCCCGAGTTTACGGGAAGAATGACCAAGTTGGCAATCCACCTAAGTGGATTTGACATTCAGTATGAACCTAGAACCATGCTGAAATCTCAAGCATTGGCCGACTTTTTGGTTGATTTTAACCCTACCACAGAGGAGAGAATGGAGTCGGCTGAATTGATGACGATAGAAGCTAAGTCTCTAGTCAAATGGAGGCTTTATATAGACGGCACCTCCAATGCTAGGGGAACAAGGATGGGAGTAGTCCTAAAATCAGCACATGAGGATAGGGTGGCACAATTCGTGAGGTGTACTTTTGAAGCCAGAAACAATGAAGTCGAGTACGAAGCTTTAATTTTTGGCCTAACCCTTGCCAAGGACCTGGCCATTCAACAGATCGAGGTCAATTGTGACTCACTACTGATAATCAATCAGATCCTGGGGTTATATGAAGCCAAGGATGAAAGAATGGCGGCTTACCTAGAAGTGGTGAAGGGTTTGGTCCCTCGGTTCGAGAACATATCCTTCACACAAGTTCCAAGAGAGCAGAACGCTCAAGCAAACTCTCTCGCTCGTAGCTTCAGCCATCGACCCTGATGAATGTAATGCAATTCCGATGATTCATATCATGGTTCCTGCCATTGGAAGAACCCGTGTCGATGATGGCGACAAATCCCTTGGCATGATTGAAGACGTCCTCCTTCTCGGGTCCACGCCACACAAAGACGTCTTCATGAGCAGTGATGATATTGATGCCCGGAGCTTCCGAAATGACCCTGACCCAGATCTATCTCTAGACGGTCCGGGTCATGAAGAAAATTCTCTCATCCCATCCGAAGTTAATGAAGAACCCTGGACCTAGCTATACCTCGATTGGTTGGTATAAGGGAAGCTCCCGGGAAATAAAATCGAAGCTAGGATGCTGAAGATGAGAGTTATGCGGTTTACGGTCGAGAATGAGATGCTTTTCCACCGTTCAACAATGGGTACGCTCCAACATTGCTTGACCAAGGATGGTGTCCAGAAATTTCTCAAGGAGGTTCACGAAGGAGATTGTAGGAACCATACAAGAAGACTTCTGCCGCAAGTGCAACGCCTGCTAGAGACACGCACCAACGGCTCACCAACCTCCCTAACCACTCTACCCCCACACTCACACCATGTCCGTTCATGCGGTGGGGAATGGACATAGTCGGGAAGTTACCCCCCTCGCCCGAATAAAGGGTATTCTTCCTCGCCATGACCGATTACTTCTCCAAGTGGATTGAAGCCGAAGCTTATCGAGAAAACAAGGATAAACAAGTGATTTCCTTTATCATTAGAAATATCCTCTGTCGCTTCGATGTGCCTTCGGAGATCGTGTGTGACAATGGGTCCTAATTCATAAGTCAGAGGACCAGAGACTTCTGTATGTGATACGTAAGACGTTCGAGGTCATCTATCCTTAGTTGTTAGTTTACATTCATTCTACTTCATTCCTTTCGTAGTCTGCTTGTGATCAACTTGACTATGTGGATACTACTTGTTGCGTGATTTCCATGTTGCGGTGTTTTCTCGAATGAATGGCATTTGTTTCTGTTATTACTTGCTCGTATTTATTTCTTTTCTTGCATAAGTAAGGGTAGCACATCAAGCATGTTTTATTCATTATAATATAGATTACATTCATTTAGACAAATAACCGTACAACCGAAAAAGCTTAAATGATAGAGGCAACAAAATCCTAGACGAAAGACGTCTTCGATCGACGGAGCATCCCGAGCGCACGCCTCGACGCAATTGCCGTCACTCGCCAGAAACACCCTTCGGTAAGCGCAACTGCCACCAGCTATGAATGACTTCTACAAGGGTATTCGTATGAAAGCCTTCTATCAAAAGCGCTTCATCGTCCCGGAAAACCTGCACACAAGGAAAGGACACAACCAAGCAAAATACGCAAGAAACACCACACATGCATGCAACAAACCGATTTAAAACCCATCCCAGCGAGACAATGCTCCCTGAATGGGGTAGAAGTATCTTCAGCCCAAAACCTGGCCACTTCATTCACAAAAAAAAGAAGATAGTGCAAAAGATTTGTTCGAGCACATACAAGATAGCAAAAGAAATTACAAGGGCACGCAACCCTAATCTTCTTCCTCGTCAACAATGTTCTCCAGTTGATCTTGTCCGCTCACCAGGAGATCGACCCGTCCTTCATTCATCTCAGGGGAAACTCCGGCATCTATCCCACGATCACCGCCATCTTCGTCAGCGCCAAGATCCTTGTTCGCTGCCTCTTCTTTCAGAAGACCTAGAGAAGTAAAAATCTCGTCACTAGGAGCTGGTTTATTAGGCGGATAACATTCATTGAAGGTCGCAATCTCTGCGGCTAGATCCCAACCCGAATGCTGACCCGCCACGAACTGTTTAATCGTTTCTACTCGAGACATCATTGAATAGTAAGCCCTAATTTCCCCGACTTCCTTAAGGATCTTCTTATTGGCAAGCTCTAGCTCAGCGATCTTGGATCGGTCATTGGCGGCCTAATGCAAATGACGCTTGATTGCTTCCGTCAGTTTCACAATTTTCCCAGCATTGACCTTCTGGCACTCAGCAACGACCGCTACTTCCTTTTACAGCCCATCTTTCTCGGCATCCCATTTCGACCTTAGTTCCGCTACACTCTTTTCCTCTCGGCCTATTGCATCGGCTACCCACAATGCACCTTGCAAAGCTTGAGAGATAAAAGCACCAATAGTGAGGAGAAACCCAGAAGTAAAGCGAGCAAAGGAGAGGAAGGAGCATCATAAGAGAAGAGATCTACCTTCTACACCGTCAATCCAGCGTCTCTAATCAAATCAGAGGTAGGAATGTCCAAACGAGGTTTCTTAGAAGCATGAGTATTGCGGAGCCCTTGCCACAGATCCAATGGAGCTTTGCTTTCCAGATCAACAACTTCAGTGACTTCGGGGATGACCGCTTGACAAAGTCGCCTTAGCTGCGGCCTCCACCTTCACTTTGGGATCCAACAGAGGTTTCCTATCACTCGAGTGCAACTTGCACTGAATCATGGCCGCGATAGAGAAATTCCGTCCTAGAGAGGTTGAAGCTTCCAGGGTCAAGAACAAAGAAATCGTCAGTCAAAAGGAGAGAGATAAAAATAAATAGAGGGTAAACGGTAGACAAGCACATACTAGTGGCTTTTGCTAGAGGCTTGTCAATCGTTTTGACGGCCACCACGGAAGCGGGAACTCTATCGTCAACCGTCTTCTCAGACTCACCCGACCTTGAATCATCTTCACCATCAGATCGGTCTTCCGACAAAGCCGTCATTTTAGTACTGGATACACCCTCAAGCGCGAATTCCGTAGACTTCCGGTAGGTTCTTCTCGCCTCAAGAAGGGCAAAGAGTTTCATGCATGCTTCCGATTCCAAGATGTGGGTGTCCAAACCCGGTGGAATTGCACATAAAAGCCCCCCCTAAATAGGAAGATCAACGAAAAAGAGGCAAGCACTAACAAATTAAAACGAAAAATAGGATTGAGAATTCTCACTCTTTGAACTCCACGATTCTGAGAAGGCTGCCTGGTACATCGGACCCAGCGTAATCTTTCCATAAAAATCAATGCATTCTTAGCGTCCCTCGCATGAAGGGTGAATCGGGTTGGGTCGCCCAATCTTTGTCGTTCACCTTCGATTTAAGGATTAATGGATTCTTAACGTCCCTCGCATGAAGGGTGAAGCGACCGGCCCTGAGTGGACATACCCGATAAGCTCACAAGAGGTCCGACACCGAGAATTCGATCTTCTCATTCGAACACACCTCGCTTATTTGGTGCAAGATCTTCCACGTCAACGACATTAGTTGCGCTGGAGAATCCCTAAGAGGTAGCAGGTGTTAAAGATCAAGGTAGAAAAAGGGAAAAAGCCCCCCAATGTGAAAGGGTACTCAAGGAAGCAAACCCATCCTTCCTTGACCCAATTTACGACTTCGTGTATAGGACAATGAAAGCTGGTACTCGCCGAAAAGCCATGGCTCTTAACGATTTTCTCTACTTCCTCCGGGGACATGGAGCAAGGGCGATGTTGATGGGTGTTTTCTTGACTAATTGGACAACAAATAAATTTATAAGTCAAGACCCCGCTGAGTATAGCGAAGTCAGGATCGTTCCACGGGAAGCACTGTTGTTTGTCTATCAACTACTAAAAATAAAACAAAGCTAAACAGAACAGAACACCTACGACCAACCCTCGTTAACGACTTTGTCAGGGTCATTAAGAACCAGGATATACTACGAATGCAGATTAACGACTAAAAAACTAAAGTTCGGTACTGAGGTAACGAATCTGAATATCGTGTATACCGAAAACAAAGTCAATTAAGAATAAAAACCTAGGACAAGGGTTACCACAACACAGTCATGCATATAAACTCGTAAGAAGATAAAGATCATGCCTTTAAAAAGATAAATTCATCAACTTTCGCTGATTAGCAAGCAAATCAATCAATTCTCATAAATCAATTCACTCAATCACTTGTTTTGGATCCAAAGCTCGAACCTTTCGTAATCAAACAATATCAACATTCAAGTTAATAACTTTCTCTCTCGATCAAGTTAAGAACTCAAATTACTTTGACTATCGTCTAGGCATAAGCCCAACAAGCAATCTAAAATAGATAAAAGGCCTTCAACACATCGACTTACTCATCAAACATGCATAACTATGCCGAGTTTCAACCCTAACCCTAGATAGGAAAACTACTCACTACTCATAGCAATAAAAAAAATAACATCAACAAGAGAAAACATTGAAAACAAAACACCCTTACTTCCAATTAAATAGAGAAAATATCGTCTTACAATATCCCGAAAAAAACCGGAAACAAACAAGACAATTATGAGCAGACGAACCAATTAACGATTCAAGCTTCTCTCTCGATCTACCTTGGCTCGATGATCTTCCCACTCGACTTCTCTCGTGTCGGCCCTCCTAAAAAATACTATTCGTCTCTGTTCCAACTCTCCCTTCTAAGATATAAAAGAACGGTATTTATACTAATAAAGCTATCTAATAAAAAGGCTAGAAGATAAAAACTTACCTAAAAGATAGAAACTTACTCTAAAAAGATAGAAAAATAATCTAGAAAGATACCAAGACATAAAACATAAAATATAATAACCCTAAGACTCATTAAAAACCTTACCGACACAGAATTATCAAGATAGAATTCCGCACGGGGTCGGTAGACATCACAAAGATCTCTCGAAAAATTCTATCTCTAAGCCTCGTTAACGACCCTTCACAGCCTCGTTAACGAGTCTGGATTTGCTCTTCTTCAATTCTTCAACTCTAAAAACATGGACTTCGATTTCTTATCTTCAGCATCTTCCGTCCTCCACCATAGTACTTCAATTCAGCTCAAAAATCACTCTTTCTTGCTTAAAACCTACAAAAAGACACAAAACGGAGTAGCTTCCATACTTCTCACAAAATATGGAAACTCATCCAAAAACACACAAAAACTAACTCCAAAACTACTAAAACTAAACTAAACAAACTAAGAAAACATACTAAAAACTAGACCTAAAACATGAATATCAGGCGACAATCATAGGGCTCAAGGGAATGGGATGATTCGAAGCCTAGATTGGCTATTCTTGACTTGACCATGGTGAAAATGGTCTGAAACACTTAGAGAGAGGGAGAACGAAGAGAAGGCGAAGCAAAAGAGAGGAAAAAACGATGAATGAACGCGTATCTTCAAAGAGCCTGCGCCTGGAGTAATTATAACCTGAAGTGACGTGACACTTCCCTTCCCCGAGGATGATCGAAAAGATAAGGTGAAGCCACGTGGAACACGCCCACTGTAGATCACGCGGAAAATCTTAATCCAAATCTCACCAAAAGATTCGAACCATGATTTGGGGGTATTGTTAGGCCCAAAAACCACCAGGTCCATTTGACATAGACAACCCAAAGAGCGGGCAAAGAATCATGAGAGAACGTGATGAAAGAAGGATCAAAGAGATAAATGAAGTCATCCGTCACAAGGGAAGTAAGAAAGTTGCAGGCAATAAAAAGAGATATGCACATGTGGACAACCACTAGCTGTAGTTATTTTATCCGATATGCATGCAAAGTGGCAGACGGTTAGAGGGATACCCTAGGAACATGTAGAACGTGGGATATGACGTTTAATTTGATAAAGATATAGGCTAGAAAGATAGAAAAATCAAGACATTCCATTGGTACGCACATATATGCAATAGAAAACTCTCAAAGAGAGAACTAATGTAATCTCGATTCCATCAATCCGATTATTTCTTTAGTGATTCTCTGATTTTCGATTTGATCGTGCCCCAATCTAGGGCAAGAGTTTGGTTATCAAAATTTTTGTCCAAAACAATATACACGAAAACAATGATTGACCTTAAAGCACTTAGCTTAACCACTACAACTAAACTGCATCCGCACATATATCTATGTAAAATAATCGAGGCAACCAAAACCCGATTGTTCGATTAACTTAGACTAACCGACTACAAGAAACATAGTAAAAACAAACATAGTTTCAAAACTGAACTTTTATAAAACCAAGAGTTGGACTAAGACGTCACCCGAAACCATCGAACTCTTGAACACGAGTTGGACTAAGATGATGCCCGAAACCAACCAAGTTTAACTCGTGGAATTTTAACCTTATATCGGGTCCAACCTATGAATTATTAATTCAGCTCCACTCAAAATATTATTATTATTATTATTATTATTATTATTATTAAAAGATTTGAACACATGAGCTCCGCTCCAATTTGGTGAACAAAACTCATTAGTAAGGTGATCAACACATCCTACTTAAACGGCCACGACAAGGTCTAGTATGAAACCGAGATTATGCAACAACCCGAACCAAAAAGATTACCCAAATACAACGATAGTCTCACAATGCAGATCACCCTTTTATGCATACAAAATCACGAATATATACGACCATGTTGAAATCAAACAAGCCAAAGGGCCAAACGTACAACAAATCAGAACAAAATTTCAAACATCAGATTTTTAATCGAGACGCACCATCAATACTAAATCCCAACTCAAATACGAATCACCAATTAAAAAAACCCTAATTCGCCCAACTGACCAAAACCACAAACTTAACAACTACTACCTACAACTTGACCAAAACAGAAGCCAAACTCGAGTTTAATTTATGTCAGGTTCCAACATAAGGAATTTAATTCACGCAGCTCTAACATAAAAACCCTAACCAACAGGAAGGTATTCAATGAAAACAAACCAAAGATCCAACCTTAGGAAACCAACTGAGCATAAAACAATTACCAGTAATGCCAAAGTTGCGATTCAGAATCAAAACGACTCGACCATAGAGTAGTGAGAAGGGTGGTTCTCAATCTGGTCACCACCAGATCTACAAACAGAGGCGAGAGGATCAAAACAAGATTGAACAAAGAAGAGGAAGAAAACAATGAATTCGGCGACAAGGTCTTACCAGCGACGCCCGGGTCGAGGAAGTATGCGAACAACGACAACGAAGATGACTTGCGGTGACACAGGTGAGTTCTTGCGCGAGATGACAAGATCGGTGGCTAGGAAGGCTCGATCTGTGCACCCAAGGAGAACGGGTGGCGGACCATAAGGACGATTGGTCGTTGATAGCGACCTCAGAAACGGCGAGCGAGAATGTGGAATCGGAGGCGGAACAATGAAGACGATTATGCTACTGGCGATCGAGATCAATGTTTGGCTCATGATAGCTTGCATATAGGTAGTGTTTAGAATGCATGTTTCCATTTCTTTTGCTTTGTTTTTAGGTTCTTTTAGTTAGTTTATTTAAGTTATTAGGGTGTCTAGAAGTTTTGTGTTTTTGCACTCGTTCTTTGTTGTTTTACAGGTCTTAAAGTGAACAAGTGTGAAAGGAATGGAAACGAGAGAAGAACGCTTGAATTCGGGCCATCCGTTGGAGTTGCTGGTTCGACACCTATGTCTTGTGAGAGCTCGTTTGGGAGCTATAGTGGTCTTATGAAGTTGAGTTTGGTATCATTGGAAAGATAATGCAAAGAGCTACAATTCATGTTTGTACTCCGAGTCCAAATTCAAACTCGAAGTGAGTCAAAACAGCCACCGAAGTGTTAGTTGTATTTTGAACCGAGGTGCTAGAAGCGACCGCCGCCAACCCAGCGACGCCTGCCGCCCCTGACAGCCGAGAGATCTCTGACACGCCACGTGTTTTATCCTGATAGGCTCCTTTTCTATCAGTAATATTCCGAGATATTATATTTTTGGGATATAGTTTTAGACCTAGTTCTATATATTAGGGTTTGGAGAGTTGCATCTCTCATATACTATTATCATATTTTTCTTTCAGAGTTTTAGCCTTTCATGGAGAACTAAGCATCTTTGCTTATTCAGACAATTGAAGCATCATTTTCATTAATGTTGTGAGATTTCTAATTCCTTATCTATTGCTTGGATTTAATCTTCTCTCTTGCTTGAATGTTTATGATTTGTTTCAACAGTTTCTAGCCTGATCAACTAGGGTTTGTTATTATTTAATCTATTGGTAGATCTAGAGTGATACTGATTGAGCATCTCTTGATTAAAGTAGCAACTGCATCGTACTAGTATCTGGTTGTGCTAGTCTTATGCAGAAGAGATTTGATTTGCATTCTAGGGTAAAAGCTGGTTGTTTTATACTAGAATTGTATCCTATTATATTCTTATCCTTATTGCTGCTATTAAATTGAATCATTGATGGTTTCATGGTTGTTTAATTAGTTAGATCTAATAGTATCTGGTTGTGCTGTTAGTTACAATTGAAAAGGAATTGGAAAATCTATTGCATGAGATATTGAGGTGAGATCAATGATCAACTTGTCATACGATAGTGGATATTCGTTTGCCTAAGCTATCTTATTAATTATTGTTTTTCATAATCTTTTATTGCTTTGTTAGTTTTGCATTCTTAGTTTTAGTTTAATTCACAAAAACACCTTAGTTACTTGTTTGATACAAAACTCATACAAAACGATTAATCTCCTCCCTGCGGATTCGACCCTTACTTCACTAAGACTACAATATTTAGGTTTGTTAGGACTCTTTTGCATACCCATGATTTGCACGACCATTTCACGCCTATCAGCTCACCACGGCCGGAGAGCTAGAGGAGGGAACTGGTGGGAATGAAGGGTGGTGCCAGACGAACGTGTGTGTCAATCTTCAAAACAGAGAGGGAGAGAGAGCATGGATGTGAGGGGCGTGAGGGTTTAGGCTTGAATGAGGTTAGGGCAAAAATTATGATGGGAGGGCTTAAAACGAATGGGTAATCCAAAATAGTTGATGGGCCAAAATTTTGGGCTCTTATGACCGGGTCCCCAAACAAGAAATGAGGCTTTGGTGGCTTTCGGCCCAAATATAATAATAAGGCGGTAAAAGTTGGAAATTGAATTATAGTTATCCGATTTTCGACAACCCGAGTATTACAAATAGGACCTAGATGTTAACTATGATGACCAAACTACCTTTTAATAATATCAGATGAGAGAAATTTCAACATAATTTTTATTTAGTTACAAAAATTAATTTTCATCAATTTATAATTAATTTTTGGCCCGATACTTTAAAGAAAGTTGTTTGAGACATGACACGACAAAGATGATTAACATTGAGCCCAATATTTAAAAGGAGGTGGCTTGAGGAGTGACATGTGGCAAAGATCGATGGCTTAATATTGTGAGCTTAATTTTTACCCGTGACCTGTTGAAATAACGCGGTCTCGTGCCTATGCGACGCGGTCGCGCCCCTCACCTGCACAAGGCCGCACCGATTTGGACGAGAGTGCCGAAATAATATACAGATTTAGGCCCAATAAACAAAACGAGATCACCTAATATATGTTATACATTTATATTTAAACAAGTGACAAATGTGGTGGCTCTCGTAATCTTTTGTGCATGAGATGTACGTACATCTATTCATGTGTTGGCTAGAAGAGTGGGCTTGGGCCCAATTTCATCACAAGTCTCGGCCCAATGTGTTTGGCATCTGTACAAGTTGTAGACATTTATTCTCCTAGACAATTGATTTGCTATGCTTGTGGCATATGGGTTGGCGGCAACTTTCTTTGGGATGAGGTCCCAACTCTCAAAAAGCGCGCATAACCCGAGCGAGGCTCGAGGTTGGCTACAACTCTCTTAGGGACAAGGTCCCTGATCGCTCGGGAATGCGAGGGTCTAGAGATACAATTTATAACCCGACCCCGTTGTAGCACGTGGTGGGTGTCGAACGCTCGGGAAATCTACTCGATTGAGGTGCCTAGACACTAGAAAGCTGGAAAGGAAAACTTAAAACAAAGGAAAACAAAGAGAACAGTCGGGACCGACACAAGTGTCACGTCGGGCCCGATGTTGGCGACAAGAGGGAAGTTGGGACCGACGTAGAGCAAGTCGGGCCCGATGTAGCTGGGTTTGTCGAACTCAAAGATTGAAAGTAGATCTTGGGCTTTTGGGTTCCTTCTCTAGTAGATTAAGGCTTTTCCATCCCAATTCAAGCAATAAGTGATGATCGAAATAGGATCGAGTGCTTTCACCCTCGTTCCAACCACTTCTACACATCGATCATTGGGGAAATCCCCTTCGAAGCAAGGTCTTGAGATGGACAAATTTTCACTTTCGTTACTTTGCCAATCACAAGCCTTGATTCCTTACTTTTGTAAGGAATTGTAGCTCTATGTAGAGTGGGTTCCTAGATCAAGCACTCAAGGCTTATGGAATTGGGGTTTCTAGCCCAACCTAGCTAGAGTTTTCCCCCATAACCCAAGATCAAGGAGATCTACTCCATATGGCAAACAAAGAAAGAAAACAAATCACAAAGCAAAGCAATCAACATCATCAATCTCAAACCAAAGTCAAATTTCATTCACAAATCAAAAGCAATCCACAAACTTCAATCCAAGGTTTCCAAATCCACAAAATCAAAACAAGGCAAAGCTAATCTATCAACCAAACCTATCAAATCTCCTAGCAATCTCCTCTCCTAGGCCGATTCCCTCTCTTCTCCTTCTCCTCTCTTCCTCCTTGCTCTCCAAGTATCCTATTGAGAGTTTTTGAGGGTTGGTCCCTTGCTAAGTGTGTGGGACCTCCTCCAATTAGAAGACAAGAGAGCCTTTATAGATGAGGGGCAAAAGTGGTAATTCACAATTTCGTGCCTTGGAGCCCAATCCATCCAGTGACCGACTCGGACCGACACGGAGCACCTCGGGCCCGACTTACTGGGCAAGTCGGTCCGAGGTCGAAAACTTCATCTCGGGTCCGGCGTTGGTTCCAACTCGATCCGGACCTCGTTCCACCTTCTTCTTGTTGGCTTTTCTCTTGTTCTTCTTCATGGCTTGCTCCTCTCTTTCCCTCTTAAGCTCGGGCCTTGCTCCATGTTCCGATTCTCCTTCAAAATGACCCTTGATCCATTCCAAAACACCTACAAAACACATAAAACGCGCATAGTCTCCGAATCTCATAGAAATTTGGGAACTAAGCTAAAAAGGAATAAAACACACAAGAAAAGGGGAAAAAGAAACATATTTACAAAGGAAATCATATATAAAAACACCACCAAATAAAGAGACATCAAAATACCCCATACTTAAACTTGCTTGTCCTCAAGCAATAACAATGTAAGCAAGACCGAAACATATTCTTCAAGTAAAGCCTCGTATGAAAACACATTTAAGCACAAGTGATTGATATTCAAGCAAGATTACATCATCACACATGATTAAGTGTTCCAAGGAATAGAGTCAATGCATCTAAGCCTCACTTTAGGGATATGTGAATGTGTATCACTCATCATGTGTATGGGTATAGCAATGATCACTCAAGCTCAAAAATCATGCAAGTAAGGACTTTACTATTGAAGCTAATATCACCGAATCCTCCACCTAGAGATGCCTAATACAAAGTACACAAAGAATTCGAACTTGGTTCAATGGAGGTCCTCAAAGAGGTTCCATTCGGCCGGGTTGTAATGGGGCTTTTGGTATTTCTCAAGGTGGGAATTATTTGGTCTTGTGGTGCTTACAATGGGGATTGAACAACCTAAACTCTCACCAACTTCACCAAAATTCCACAATCAATTTCACACTCATCCAAAAGACTTAACATTTTTCCTTTCAACCCCAAATTTCACTTAACATTCCACTTCATCTTTTCTCTTAGGCTTTTTGTTGGATTTTCCACACTTTCTACACTGGACCGACTTTCTTATGACATCGGGCCCGATGTGGTGTGTAACTCGGTCGGACCCTTTTTCTTCACTTAAACTCTTTACCTTCATTCCACTTTCCATTTCCAACATTTTCTTTCTTTCTTTCTTCTTTTTTTTTTTATTTTCTTTTTGCACAACAAAGATGCACTACCCACATGATTCATAACACCATTCTTTGCCCTTAAATCAAAGAGAATCTCAACTCTTCAAATACAATCCAAACCTCTCTTCTAAAGTCCAATCCCATAAGGGTCAAGTCATATAAGGCTAGGAATAATATTTTTGAGGAGTTTCAAACAAAGGCCTAGGCTAAAACGGGGCCACAAACAAAGGATTCACTTCATGGTAGGATATGGAACATTTATGTGACTAAAAGAACAAAGTTCAAAATCAATGTGACAATGCTAGGACAAATCTCATGACTGTCTTGGAAAATAGATAAACACCGCAATAGCAAGTTTTACTAAGCATGCATGGGCTAATCACACAAGAAACATGAGGGATATGCAAATATGAACAAGCATCCCTAAAATGGCCAAAAATCAATCTCACAAGGGTCACTCATACTTAGTTGCATAAGAACTCATCCTAGAACTCACATGTTCAATAAAACAAGCAAGATATCATGATCACATCAAAAGCAACATCCTTTTAGAGGCTAAACCATCCAAAAATATGCAAAGGAATTTACATGCTCACATCATCATTAGCTTTCATTTGGCAACCTAAGATGGGAATTTCTAGTCCAAAAACTACAAAATACAAAATCTTTTTGTTGTTTTCAACACAATTTTTCAAATTTTTATGGATTTTTGCAAAAATTTCTCTATACAATACCAAAAACAAAGACTCATCCATTCAAAACCAAATCAATCATCCATGTCATTTCACAAACCAAGAAACAAACATCTCAAACACAAACTAGAAACCGAAAACCAAATATCCTCAAAATAACATAAACACTCAAGCAAGTGAAATCATGAGCACACTTACCCCCACCCCATACTTAAAATTTTGATGTCCCCATCAAACAAGGAAACCAAAACTTAAAAGCAAGAGAGAAGAGTTCAAAGAGCTCACAATTTCTTTATTCTTCAATGGCATGTCTAGGTCACTCGAAGGGGTTGTCACGCCTACGTCCTCTTTGGAGTCTCGCTTGCCGCTCCCTCTCGTACACTTGCTCTTGGTAGAAGTCTTGTGGTGGTGGTTGGAGTTGAGGATCCGGGCGCGTCCATTGGTCCTCACGGGAAGGGAAGTTCCAGCTCATCCATGTGTTGAAGCTATCTTGGACCCGCCACCTTTGGTCCTCCACCTCTCGCCTAGTGTAGCCGAGGGCTCGGTTCATCTCTTCTTGGCTAGCTTGGAAAACACCTTGTTGTTGAAGCAATTGTTGTTGTTGTTGGTACATGTATTGTTGTTGAAGATTCACTTGATGGACCTCTTGAAGAACATTCTCTTGTTGAAGTTGAAGATGGGCCATTTGGTTGGCCAAGAAGGACATGTCCATCGTTTGTTGTCGCTCGGGAAACACCATTCCCGGACCATACCATTGGGCGTAGCCTTCATAACCGCCACCTTGAGCTTGTCCTTGCCTTGCACCACTCCCCTCTCCATGCTCATAGTGCCTCGGGACCTCATCACCATAGAAGGCACCAGACCGACTTTGAGGGAAGTCGGGCCCGACGCCATGTGTACCTCGGTCCGCCAATATTGGAGCTTGGTGCGTGGCTCGGAGGTTGGCCATCAAGACTTGGAAGCGCTCAACTTCTTCATTTTGCTCTTGATCGACGTCCATGTCTTCCCCACGAGGTGCAAACACAAAGTTATCTTGGTCGAAATCCGGTGAAGATGGAGGGGAGGTAAACCGAATGTGTTGAGGTTGTTGTCGCCGCCCCTCTCTTGCACCTTCGGGGTCACCAAATGAGTGTGGCTTGCCGGCCGACACTTGGTACCAATTGTGATACCGAGAAAGATCATAGAGGTTGGGCACCAACCGGATCGACACACCATCATAGTTCGAGTGAGGGGCCAAAGAAATCATGTAAAGCTTCTCCTTGATGATGTTGGCCTTCTTGAAATACTTCATGTTCATATACTCAACACCATTCGGAGCCGGAGAATACTTGTTAAGATCGATTCCTAGACGCACGGCTAGCCTTGCTATCATCCCGCCGAAGTAGATCCAAGAGGAGCTTTGGAAGTCTCGCACCATCTTGACCCACTCCCATGCAAGGTTCATGGGCTTCTCGGTGTGGAAGAGCATCTCATGTAGCAACATAATCTCTTCCTTCATCGGCTTGCTCAACTCATGACGAGCATAGATTGAACATCCCAAAACTCGCACCATGACCCGAAAAAGAGGGCTAGCAATCTCGGTTGTGGTGGCTCCCTTTCTCATCTCGCTCTTCCCGGCCACATGCCGCCACACTTGGTTCACCTTCTCGTTGTCGACGCCGGTCTCTTCTTTTGGACATGGAAACCCGAAGTAGGTAGCCAAGTCCCTAAGAGAGAGATTGTGGTCCTCATTGCTCAATTGGAAGGTGATCGCCCCTTCCTCATCCTCCATATTATCATAAGTGCATTCAAAAGTGGCCATGAATTTCGAGGTGAGGGCGGGATAGTGGGTGCTGTCCCACCTTAGCATCCCATTGAGACCGATGTGGGAGTAGCACTTTGGAAGAGCTTGATCCATGTCCATCTTTCTCATGGTTTCCCAATCAAGCCACCTTGTGTGATGCTCAAGCGCCATATACCTTGCATAGCTCTTGACTTGCTCATCATCCTCCAAGTAAACATCCTCCAACTTTGGCTCTTTTCTTGACTTCTTGGACTTCTTCTTCGGCCTTTCCGCATGAGATGATGAAGCTCTAATCTCCATGGTACCTACACACATCCAACAAACAAAAGGGTCCAAGATAAACTCCATACAACTCAACAAAAGCACTCATCAACACACATCAACACATCAATGATGTTTCTTTATTTGGTGGTGTTTATATATATGATTTCCTTTGTAAATATGTTTCTTTTTCCCCTTTTCTTGTGTGTTTTGTTCCTTTTTAGCTTAGTTCCCGTATTTCTATGAGATTCGGAGACTATGCGCATTTTATGTGTTTTGTAGGTGTTTTGGCATGGATCAAGGGTCGTTCCGAAGGAGGATCTGAACATGGAGCAAGGCCCGAGCTTAAGAGGGAAAGAGAGGAGCAAGCCATGAAGAAGAACAAGAGAAAAGCCAACAAGAAGAAGGTGGAACGAGGTCCGCATCGACTTGCAACCAAAGTCGGGCCCGATGTTGAAGTTTTCGACCTCGGACCGACTTGCACAGTAAGTCGGGCTTGAGGTTGCTCCGTGTCGGTCCGAGTCGGTCGCTGACTGCTTGGGCTCCAAGGCACGAAATTGTAAACTTCCACTTTTGCCCCTCATCTATAAAGGCTCTCTTGTCTTCTAATTGGAAGGAGGTTCCCACACTTAGCAAGGGACCAACCCTCAAAAACTCTCAAGAGGATACTTGGAGAGCAAGGAGGAAGGAGAGGAGAAGGAGAAGAGAGAGAATCGGCCAAGGAGAGGAAGATTTGATAGGTTTGGTTGATAGATTAGCTTTGCTTTGTTTTGATTTTGTGGATTTGGAAACCTTTGATTGGAGTTTGTGGATTGCTTTTGATTTTGAATGAAATTTGGCTTTGGTTTGAGATTTATGATGTTGATTGCCTTGCTTTTTGATTTGTTTGCTTTCTTTTTTTGCCATATGGAGTAGATCTCCTTGATCTTGGGTAATGGGGGAAAACTCTAGCTAGGTTGGGCTAGAAACCCCAATTCCATAGCCTTGAGTGCTTGATCTAGGAACCCACTCTACATAGAGCTACAATTCCTTGCGAAAGTAAGGAATCAAGGCCTTTGATTGGCAAAGTAGCGAAAGTGAACATTTGTCCATCTCAAGACCTTGCTTCGAAGGGGATTTCCCCAATGATCGATGTGTAGAAGTGGTTGGAACGAGGGTGAAAGCACTCGATCCTACTCCGATCATCACTTATTGCTTGAATTGGGGTGGAAAAGCCTTAATCTACTAGAGAAGGAACACAAAAGCCCAAGATCTACTTTCAATCTTTGAAGTTCGACAAACCCAGCTACCTCGGGCCCGACTTGCTCTACGTCGGTCCCGACTTCCCTCTTGTCGCCAACATCGGGCCCGACGTGACACTTGTGTCGGTCCCGACTGTTCTCTTTGTTTTTCCTTTGTTTTAAGTTCTTCTTTCCAGCTTTCTAGTGTCTAGGCACCTCAATCGAGTAGATTTCCCGAGCGTTCGACACCCACCACGTGCTACACCGGGGTCGGGTTATAAATCGTATCTCTAGACCCTCGCACAACCGAGCGATCAATCAACACGAGGGGAACCCCATACTTAGTCTCTAAACACACATGCATCACAATCCAACATGAACCATCATGGATATCTTCTAACAATGGCTAAGCAAATGATCATACTATATCATGATTAAGCTATAGCCAACAATGAAACACATGAATCCACATGATATCACAAGAAGAGAGCAAAAGCAACATGGATCGACTTCCATCCTATGTCGGGCCCGACACATCCTCAACCTCGGTCCGACTTGATGGACCGACTTCCACAACTCGGGCCTCAAAGAAGCCCGAAGAAGAAAAAGGATGGAGAATCAAGCTCTCCATGTTGATGAGGAGTTGGCTCAACTTACGACTGAAATAACTAGATTGCAACTTGAGAAGGACAATCAAGAGGCGATGGCAAGAAGAGAACGGGAGCAACGGATGAGGGCCGAGGCTCAACTCAACGCTCTACCCCGGAATGCACGCCAATACATGCATCCGGAGTTGAGGGTACCCGAACCGGTTATTGTGCTTCCCGAGGTTACCAAGAATTTTGAGATCAAGACGCAATTCATTTCCCTCATCAAGCGTGATCAATTCGAGGGCCGTCCACATGAGTGTCCCATAGAGCACATCAAACGCTTTGTGGACATGTGTGAGACGATCTTTACCGACGAGGAGACGTTGGAGTATGTGCTTCTAAAGGCGTTCATGTGGTCACTTGGGGGCAAGGCCACACATTGGCTCGAGAGCCAAGCCCCTAGGTCAATCACAACTTGGAAGGCACTCTATGATGCTTTCTTGATAAAGTTCTTCCCGCCCTCAAAGACAACCGAGCTAAGAAGGAAAATTGCAAGCTTTCAACAAGGTCCGAATGAGCCTCTCTTCGAAGCATGGGACCTTTTCAAGGAGATGTTGCGTCAATGTCCTACTCATGGCCAACAACCATATGTGCTCCAAGACATCTTTTTCCAAGGCATCAATCCGGAAACGAAGGACAAGCTCAATCTCCACACCGATTGTGGGTTCATAGACTTGACACCGGATCAAGCTTGGGAGCTACTTGACAAGCTATCCGATTATGAGGCCATGTATGGGGTGAGTCAAGCTAGCAAAGAGGTGAAAGTTCAAGGTGAAGGTGCAAGGAAGTTATATGATCCAAAGGGAGAAGACATTGACAAGGATGTGAAGCTCCAATTCCTTGAAGGTGAAGTGAGCAAGCTTAAGAGGCAAGTCCACTACTACAAGCAAAATGCTAGAGCTTGTGAGGAGTGTGGATCCTTTGCACATGCTACACAAGTTTGTCCGAATGCGAGCCAAGTGCGCTTGGCCGAGCAAATTGAGGAGGCAAACTATGTTCGAGGAAATTTCGGTGGAAGAGGCAACTTCAACAATGGTGGTAATGGCCGGTGGAACAACGGTCAAGCTCAAGGCTACGACAACAACTTCAACCAAAACGAGCCAAGGGCGCCGCAACCACCACCATATAGGCCACCGGGATTCAATGAGCTACAATCATTTGTTCAAGAGATGAGGGATGGGTTCAAGGAGATGAGGACCCAATTCAATGAGTTTGGTGCATGGAGGAGGCAAGTCGACAATCAATTTTCCCAAATTGCAACTCAAGCCCCGAGAGAGAATGGGAGACTTCCGGGCCGACCCGAGGAGAACCCCCGAGCTCAAAACAATCAAAATGAAATCCGGGCAATTGGATTGAGAAGTGGCCGAAACCTACCCGAGCCACACATGCCTAATAAGGATGAAGAGAGCCGGACCGACTTACCCATCAAGTCGGGTCCGACGTTCCCTGAAGTCGATCCAGCAGGAAGATCGCCTCCTCTGCCTCGGACCGAGATTCACAACATCGGGCCCGACGTGGTGCCTAAGTCGGTCCAACCAGGAAATGTTGCAAGTGAAGTGGGGAAGTCCAAGGAGGTTGATCCAAGAAAGATTCAAGGTGCAAGAACTCTTCCATATCCCTCAAAGAACCCGAAAGATGTTGTTGACAACAAGTTTGAGAGGTTTCTCAAGCTTTTGCAAGGCTTGAACATCTCTATCCCGTTCACCGATGCATTGAGCGAGATGCCATTCTATGCCAAGTTTTTAAAGGAGATTTTGAGCAAGAAGAGGTCCATAGTTGAAATGCAAGATGAGGTCAAGACCTTGGAGTTACCGCAAAAGCTAGGAGATCTCGGTCGCTTTGCTATAACCATTGGTGTGGGGTCTCAAAACTTCCGAGCCTTGTGTGACCTTGGAGCAAGCACGAGCATCATTCCTTACACCATATGGAAATCCACATGCATGGGTCTCATAGCTCCGGTCAACATGAGGTTAACGATAGCGGATGGGTCGTCCATCGAGCCAATTGGTATCGTCGAGGATTACCCCGTTTGCATTGAAGGCCACTATGTCCCGATCGACTTTGTTGTGGTGGACATGATAGAAGTGTCGGGTGAACCGATTATACTAGGGAGACCTTTCCTTGCTACGGTTGGGGCAATCATTGATGTAAAAAAGGGCCACTTGTCTCTTGACATTGGAGGAAGAGAGATTGAGTTTTTCTTTAGGCCAACTTCAAAAGGGGTCGTGCATAAGGAAGCTAAGATGATCCAAGTTCCTCTTGGATTGCAATGGGAAGCCGTTTCTAAGAAGCCAAGGCCAAGGGAGCTTAGGTTGAAAGCCACCCCACCACCTAGAGAAATTGAGATAGAGCGCCAAGGTCTAGCCCTCAATATGATTGAGCATGAGCAATTGGAGGAAGGGATGTCTTATTTGGAGGTGTTCAAGGCCGAGAAGTAAGAAGTTCAAGCACCACCGGAACCATCTCAAGAACTCAAGGAGCTTCCAAAAGATTTGAGGTACGCATTTCTTGGTCCCAACTGTTCTTTACCCGTAATCATAAATGCCAACTTGAATGATGAGGAGGAGTCTAAGTTGTTAGAGGTTCTAAGAAAACATAGAGGAGCTTTAGGGTATTCACTAGAGGAACTAAAGGGAATCTCTCCCTCAATTTGCATGCATAGGATTTATATGGAGGATAACCATAAACCCACTATTGAACCACAAAGAAGATTAAATCCTAACATGAAAGAAGTGGTAAAGAGTGAAATACTTAGGATGTTGGATGCGGGAATCATCTTCCCAATTTCCGATAGCAAGTATGTGAGTCCCGTGCATGTAGTCCCTAAGAAAGGAGGTCTCACCGTTGTGCAAAATGAAAAGGGAGAAATGATACCAACGAGAACCACAACAAAATGGCGTATGTGTATTGATTACCGTAAGCTTAATAGTGGCACTCGCAAAGACCATTTTCCTCTTCCCTTCATAGACCAAGTCCTAGAAAGATTAGCACAACATGAATATTTTTGCTACCTTGACGAGTATAGCGGGTTTTGGCAAATCCCTATTCATCCCGATGATCAAGAGAAGACGACATTCACATGTCCTTATGGGACTTTTGCCTATAGACGCATGCCTTTTGGTTTGTGTAATGCGCCGGCAACATTTCAAAGATGCATGATGTCCATCTTCTCCGATATGGTTGAGGATATAGTAGAAGTGTTTATGGATGATTTCTCCGTCTATGGTTCCTCATTTGATGTTTGCTTAGCTAACTTAGACAAGGTTTTGACTAGATGTGAGGAGACTAGCTTGGTGCTTAATTGGGAAAAATGCCACTTCATGGTGAAGGAGGGCATAGTACTAGGACACCTCGTTTCTAGTAGAGGGATAGAAGTAGATAAAGCTAAAGTTGAAATAATTAAAAAACTACCTCCTCCCTCTTGTGTTCGTGATGTTAGGAGTTTCTTAGGTCATGCGGGATTTTATAGACGGTTCATCAAGGATTTTTCTAAGATTGCAAAACCATTGTCTAACCTCTTGATGAAGGATGTGCCCTTTGAATTTTCCGAGGATTGCATGAGTTCTTTTTGTAGGTTGAGAGATGCCTTGATTTCGGCTCCAATAATGGCGGCACCCGATTGGAATCTTCCATTCGAGGTAATGTGTGATGCTAGTGATTTCGCCGTAGGGGCCGTCCTTGGGCAAAGAAAAGGATGGAAAGTTGCATGCCATCTACTACGCAAGCAAAACTTTGGACGAAACTCAGTGCAATTACACAACAAAGGAGAAAGAATTTCTTGCGATAGTGTTTGCATTTGAGAAATTCCGTTCATATCTTGTGGGATCATAGGTGGTAGTCTTCACGGACCATGCGGCAATCAAATACCTGATGAAGAAGAAAGATGCAAAGCCGAGGCTTCTAAGGTGGATGCTCCTTCTCCAAGAGTTTGACCATGAGATCAAGGACAAAACCGGTGCGGAAAATGTGGTAGCTGATCATCTATCCCGTTTGCCCATTGAGTACATGTTGGAGATGGAGGATGGTTTGACTATAGATGATTCAAGGGCAGATGAAGTTCTTATGAGTGGAAAGGAGGAAAGGAAAGGTGGATCGACGAACCAAGTATATCGGGCCCGAGGTCCAGAACATCGGACCAAAGGCAGAACATGTACCAATGAGTCGGGACCGAGGTCTTCAGAGTCGGGCCCGAGTTACCTGCGTGTCTGCGAAGCTAGACCGGCGTCCAACCATGTCGGGATCGGTACACTTCAATGTCGGTCCGCGGAAGAAAGTAAGTTTCCTAAATCGATTTCCAGTCCTTCTCGTTCTCAATTGATTAATTCTTTCTCTCCCACTTGCCTTCTTTCTATTAGTTCCGTAAGACGAGGGGTTTCCCCTTGGTTTGCGTATTTTGCTAACTTTGCCGTAGGGGGAGTGATCCCACCAAATTTGTCTTATCAAGCTAGGAAGAAATTCTTACATGATGCTAGACAATATTTTTGGGATGATCCATATCTCTACAAGGAAGGGAGTGATCAAATCTATAGACGGTGTGTGTCAAGTGAAGAGGTTGAGAGCATAATTCACCATTGCCATTCCTTGCCTACGGGGGGTCACGCTAAGAGTTCCAAAACCACTTCAAAGATTCTTCAATGTGGTTATTATTGGCCAACCATGTTCAAAGATGTGCATGATTATGTGAGGAAGTGTGAGGAGTGCCAAAGAGAGGGGAACCTATCAAGGAGGAATGAGACTCCTCAAACTGGCATTCTAGAAGTTGAGTTATTTGATGTATGGGGCATCGATTTCATGGGACCATTTCCCACATCGGGGCCTTACAAGTACATCTTGGTAGCCGTGGACTATGTCTCAAAATGGGTGGAGGCCATACCAACAAGAACAAATGATGCTAGGGTGGTGATGAAGTTCTTGAAAAGCAACATTTTTGCAAGGTTTGGTGTGCCTAGGGTTCTCATAAGTGATGGCGGACCTCATTTCATTGAGAGGTGCTTCGAGAATGTGTTGATCAAGTATGGGGTGTCTCATCGAGTTGCTACTCCTTATCATCCTCAAACAAGCGGGCAAGCCGAGGTGTCAAACCGTCAAATCAAGGCTATCTTGGAGAAGACCGTATCTCGATCAAGGAAAGATTGGGCCTCTAAGCTCGATGATGCACTTTGGGCTTATAGAACCGCCTTCAAGGCACCTTTGGGAACTACACCCTTCAATCTAGTTTATGGCAAGGCATGCCATCTTCCGGTAGAGCTTGAGCACAAGGCAAAATGGGCTCTCAAGGAGATGAATTGGGATATCAACTTGGCCGGTGAGAAAAGGTTTCTAGAGCTTCATGAGTTGGGAGAATTGAGGTTGAAAGCCTATGAGAACTCCAAGTTGTACAAGGAGAAGACCAAGAAGTGGCATGATAGGAAGTTAATTCCAAAGACTTATCAAACCGGTGACAAGGTTCTCCTTTTCAATTCAAGGCTTAAACTTTTCCCGGGGAAGTTAAGGACTAGGTGGAGTGGACCATTTGTGGTCCACCATATCTATGCTCATGGTGCGGTGGACTTGGTTGATGAACGAGGACATATTTTCAAAGTGAATGGTCATCGAGTGAAGAAGTTCTATGACAAGGCCGGTCCAAGCGAAGAAGTTAGAGCCTCATGGGCTCTCGTCCTCGCCATTTGACCTAGACATGCCATTGAAGAATAAAGAAATTGTGAGCTCTTTATACTCTTCTCTCTTGCTTTTAAGTTTTGGTTTCCTTGTTTGATTGGGACATCAAAATTTTAAGTATGGGGTGGGGGTAAGTGTGCTCATGATTTCACTTGCTTGTGTGTTTGTTATTTTGAGGATATTTGGTTTTCGGTTTCTAGTTTGTGTTTGGGATGTTTGTTTCTTGGTTTGTGGTTTGATGAACGACATGGATGATTGATTTGGTTTTGAATGGATGAGTCTTTGTTTTTGGTTTTAGAGAAATTTTTGCAAAAAAAAAATCCATAAAAATTTGAAAAATTGTGTTGAAAACAACAAAAAGATTTTGTGTTTTGTAATTTTTGGACTAGAAATTCCCATCTTAGATTGCCAAATGAAAGCTAATGATGGTGTGAGCATGTAAATTCCTTTGCATATTTTCGGATGGTTTAGCCTCTAAAAAAGATGTTGCTTTTGATGTGATCATGATATCTTGCTTGTTTTATTGAACATGTGAGTTCTAGGATGAGTTCTTATGCAACTAAGTATGAGTGACCCTTGTGAGATTGATTTTTGGCCATTTTAGGGATGCTTGTTCATATTTGCATATCCCTCATGTTTCTTGTGTGATTAGCTCATGCATGCTTAGTAAAACTTGCTATTGCGGTGTTTATCTATTTTCCAAGACCGTCATGAGATTTGTCCTAGCATTGTCACATTGATTTTGAACTTTATTCTTTTAGTCACATAAATGTTCCATATCCTACCATGAAGTGAATCCTTTGTTTGTAGCCCCGTTTTAGCCTTAGCGTTTGTTTGAAACTCCTCAAAAATATTATTCCTAGCCTTATATGACTTGACCCTTATGGGATTGGACTTTAGAAGAGAGGTTTGGATTGTATTTGAAGAGTTGAGATTCTCTTTGGTTTAAGGGCAAAGAATGGTGTTATGAATCATGTGGGTAGTGCATCTTTGTTGTATAAAAAGAAAATGAAGAAAGAAAGAAAGAAAGAAAGAAAATGTTGGAAATGTAAAGTGGAATGAAGGTAAAAAGCTTAAGTGAAGAAAAAGGGTCCGACCGAGTTACACGCCACATCGGGCCCGATGTCATAAGAAAGTCGGTCCAATGTAGAAAGTGTGGAAAATCCAACAAAAAGCCTAAGAGCAAAGATGAAGTGGAATGTTAAGTGAAATTTTGGGTTGAAAGGAAAAATGTTAAGTCTTTTGGATGAGTGTGAAATTGATTGTGGAATTTTGGTGAAGTTGGTGAGAGTTTAGGTTGTTCAATCCTCATTGTAAGCACCACAAGACCAAATAATTCCCACCTTGAGAAATACCAAAAGCCCCATTACAACCCGGCCGAATGGAAACACTTTGAGGACCTCCATTGAGCCAAGTTCGAATTCTTTGTATACATTGTATTAGGCATCTCTAGGTGGAGGAATTGGTGATATTAGCTTCAATAGTAAAGTCCTTACTTGCATGATTTTTGAGCTTGAGTGTTCATTGCTAAACCCAAACACATGATGAGTGATACACATTCACATATCCCTAAAGTGAGGCTTAGTTGCATTGACTCTATTCCTTGGAACACTTAATCATGTGTGATGATGTAATCTTGCTTGAATATCAATCACTTGTGCTTAAATGTGTTTTCATACGAGGCTTTACTTGAAGACTATGTTTCGGTCTTGCTTACATTGTTATTGCTTGAGGACAAGCAAGTTTAAGTATGGGGTATTTTGATGTCTCTTTATTTGGTGGTGTTTATATATATGATTTCCTTTGTAAATATGTTTCTTTTTCCCCTTTTCTTGTGTGTTTTGTTCCTTTTTAGCTTAGTTCCCGTATTTCTATGAGATTCGGAGACTATGCGCGTTTTATGTGTTTTGTAGGTGTTTTGGCATGGATCAAGGGTCGTTTTGAAGGAGGATCGGAACATGGAGCAAGGTCCGAGCTTAAGAGGGAAAGAGAGGAGCAATCCATGAAGAAAAACAAGAGAAAAGCCAACAAGAAGAAGGTGGAACGAGGTCCGCATCGACTTGCAACCAAAGTCGGGCCCGATGTTGAAGTTTTCGACCTCGGACCGACTTGCACAGTAAGTCGGGCTTGAGGTTGCTCCGTGTCGGTCCGAGTCGGTCGCTGACTGCTTGGGCTCCAAGGCACGAAATTGTAAACTTCCACTTTTGCCCCTCATCTATAAAGGCTCTCTTGTCTTCTAATTGGAAGGAGGTTCCCACACTTAGCAAGGGACCAACCCTCAAAAACTCTCAAGAGGATACTTGGAGAGCAAGGAGGAAGGAGAGGAGAAGGAGAAGAGAGAGAATCGGCCAAGGAGAGGAAGATTTGATAGGTTTGGTTGATAGATTAGCTTTGCTTTGTTTTGATTTTGTGGATTTGGAAACCTTTGATTGGAGTTTGTGGATTGCTTTTGATTTTGAATGAAATTTGGCTTTGGTTTGAGATTTATGATGTTGATTGCCTTGCTTTTTGATTTGTTTGCTTTCTTTTTTTGCCATATGGAGTAGATCTCCTTGATCTTGGGTAATGGGGGAAAACTCTAGCTAGGTTGGGCTAGAAACCCCAATTCCATAGCCTTGAGTGCTTGATCTAGGAACCCACTCTACATAGAGCTACAATTCCTTGCGAAAGTAAGGAATCAAGGCCTTTGATTGGCAAAGTAGCGAAAGTGAACATTTGTCCATCTCAAGACCTTGCTTCGAAGGGGATTTCCCCAATGATCGATGTGTAGAAGTGGTTGGAACGAGGGTGAAAGCACTCGATCCTACTCCGATCATCACTTATTGCTTGAATTGGGGTGGAAAAGCCTTAATCTACTAGAGAAGGAACACAAAAGCCCAAGATCTACTTTCAATCTTTGAAGTTCGACAAACCCAGCTACCTCGGGCCCGACTTGCGACAAGACGGTCGGGACCGACGTAGAGCAAGTCGGGCCCGATGTAGTTGGGTTTGTCGAACTAAAAGATTGAAAGTAGATCTTGGGCTTTTGGGTTCCTTCTCTAGTAGATTAAGGCTTTTCCACCCCAATTCAAGCAATAAGTGATGATCGGAATAGGATCGAGTGCTTTCACCCTCGTTCCAACCACTTCTACACATCGATCATTGGGGAAATCCCCTTCGAAGCAAGGTCTTGAGATGGACAAATTTTCACTTTCGTTACTTTGCCAATCACAAGCCTTGATTCCTTACTTTTGTAAGGAATTGTAGCTCTATGTAGAGTGGGTTCCTAGATCAAGCACTCAAGGCTTATGGAATTGGGGTTTCTAGCCCAACCTAGCTAGAGTTTTCCCCCATAACCCAAGATCAAGGAGATCTACTCCATATGGCAAACAAAGAAAGAAAACAAATCACAAAGCAAAGCAATCAACATCATCAATCTCAAACCAAAGTCAAATTTCATTCACAAATCAAAAGCAATCCACAAACTTCAATCCAAGGTTTCCAAATCCACAAAATCAAAACAAGGCAAAGCTAATCTATCAACCAAACCTATCAAATCTCCTAGCAATCTCCTCTCCTAGGCCGATTCCCTCTCTTCTCCTTCTCCTCTCCTTCCTCCTTGCTCTCCAAGTATCCTATTGAGAGTTTTTGAGGGTTGGTCCCTTGCTAAGTGTGTGGGACCTCCTCCAATTAGAAGACAAGAGAGCCTTTATAGATGAGGGGCAAAAGTGGTAATTCACAATTTTATGCCTTGGAGCCCAATCCATCCAGTGACCGACTCGGACCGACACGGAGCACCTCGGGCACGACTTACTGGGCAAGTCGGTCCGAGGTCGAAAACTTCATCTCGGGTCCGGCGTTGGTTCCAACTCGATCTGGACCTCGTTCCACCTTCTTCTTGTTGGGTTCTCTCTTGTTCTTCTTCATGTCTTGCTCCTCTCTTTCCCTCTTAAGCTCGGGCCTTGCTCCATGTTCCGATTCTCCTTCAAAACGACCCTTGATCCATGCCAAAACACCTACAAAACACATAAAAAGCGCATAGTCTCCGAATCTCATAGAAATACGAGAACTAAGCTAAAAAGGAACAAAACACACAAGAAAAGGGGAAAAAGAAACATATTTACAAAGGAAATCATATATAAAAACACCACCAAATAAAGAGACATCAGTCCCAACTCTCGAAAAAGTGCGTGCTACCCGAGCGAGGCTCGTGGTTTGCGACAACTCTCGAAAAGCGCGTGAACGCTCACAATTTGCGGCCACTCACTTAGGGACGAGGTCTCAACTATCAAAAGCGCGGGCAACCTAAGCGAGGTTCGAGGTTGGCGACAACTCTCGAAAAACGCGCGCAACCCAAGCAAGGCTCGAGGTTGGCGACAACTCTCTTTGGGACGAGGTCCAACTCTCGAAAAGCGCGCGCAACCCTAGCGAGGCTCGGGTTTGGCGGCAATTCTCTTAATGACGGGATCTTAACTTTCTAAAGTGAGAGCAAATCGAGTGAGACTCGGGGTTGACAACAACTATCTTAAGGATGATTTCCTTACTCTCGAATGCACGCAACTCGAGCGAGGTTCGTGTTGGGGCCTAATCTCGATTTAAAGGGGTGAATGATGCGTCCCTCGTTTGGGATGCCTCGGATCGATCGGTGGCTTGAGTAGTAGGTCTCAATTTGGCGTAGCGGAAGGCTGATTTTGATTGAGAATTTGCACGAACAAGCAATGAGTAACGAAAACACGAGAGCAATTGCGAGTGTTTGAGAAATAAAGGGGGCGGCGCAAGCACAAGGATAGAATTAAGGAGAAACCTCAACTTGAATTAAACCCTAAATGTGCGCTAAGCTAAAACATAGGCGTAATCTCCCTTATATAGAGAGGCGGCTGAATAAAAACTAGAGAAACCCTAAAAAGGAGGTGGCGCGCCTAGGGCTAGCATGCAAGCTAAAGGCCCAACGGCGCGATCCAATTGTGTTCGGCGCAAGGCCCATAATTAAGCTTCTAAATGCATAAAACTAACAATAGTAATGTTCTATAATAGAAAGTATGCAAAAAACTACTAAAATTGGATAGGTCGTCCGTGACCGTGCCGGGAGTGTCACGACAAGGCTGTAGCGACGCTGGCGAGGTCATGGCACGGTACCGGCCGCTGGCTCGGGCGCTGGCGAGGCCGCTGGCGAGGGCGCTGGCGAGAGGGTCTCGTGAACCTCAAATAGCGATCCATGGCACGGTTCAAGGCTCGGGTCCGACGGTGGCAAGGGGTTGGAGGTTGTCCCCGTTTGCCCGAGTTGAGGTTCCTCGACGCCGAGGACGCACAAGGAGGTGTGAGTCGGCACGGCGAGGGGCGCGCCGTGGCCTGCGGAGAGGCGCGCCACGAGAGATCGTGTTGCGTCTTGGATTGCTCGAGTCTTGGCACGAGTGATGGGGCCATCCGAGCGAAGTGTGAATGCGTCGTCCTCTTGTCTAGCATCCATGACGGGGGTCGCATCACCCTCCCCTACTTGGGTGGGAAACGTCCCCGTTTCCTCATAAGCGGGTGCTACATAAGGGGAGAGCTCAGCGACATTGAAAGTGGAGTGCACCGAATGCTTGCCTTCGAGGTCGAGCTTGTAGGCGTTGTCTCCGATTCTCTCAAGGACTCGAAAAGGCCCATCGCCACGCTGGTGAAGCTTCGTCTTCCTCGAGTTCGAAAACCTGTCCTTCCGAAGATGGAGCCACACGAGATCCCCGGGGTTGAAAATCATTCATTTCCGACCTTTGTTATGCTGGCCTCGTACTGAGTGGCTCGATGCTCCAATTGAGCTCTAGTCCGCTCGTGCAATTTGCGGATGGCGTCGGCGCGGTTCGAGGCGTCGATGTGCTCGCCGTTCTTCAAAGGTCGAGGGGTAAGATCCATGGGATAGTGGGGGTTGAGGCCGTAGACAATCTCGAACGGCGTCATCTTGGTGGCGGAGTGTTTGGACCTGTTGTAAGCAAACTCAACAAATGGTATTAGATCCTCCCACCGGCGTGGGTTATTTTTGAGCACCGTCCGAAGAAGGGTGCCAAGGGTCCGATTGGTCACCTCAGTTTGATGATCGGTTTGGGGATGATAAGAAGTAGAAAAGAGTAATTGTGTGCCTAGCTTGCCCCAAAGCGTTCTCCAGAAATGGCTACAAAACTTCGTGTCTCGATCACTAACAATAGTGCGAGACACGCCATGTAATTTCACAACATGCTCAAAGAACAAGTTTGCGATTTCAGTCGCATTATTGTTCCCTTTGCACGGCACGAAGTGAGCCATTTTGGAGAAATGGTCCACAATTACGAAGATCGAATCTTTACCGCGCCTAGACATCGGAAGACCCGTGATAAAATCCATAGAGAGATCTTCCCACGGAATATCCGGAATAGGCAGCGGAGTGTAAAGGCCATGAGGTTGGAACCTCGATTTAGCAGTTTGGCACAGCATAGAACCCCGACAATATTTGTGAACGTCCGAAGCCATGTGTGGCCAAAAGAAGTGTTCACGAAGTGCTGCTAGGGTTTTGGCTATGCCAAAGTGGCCTCGGCCATCATGAGCTTCCTTGAGCAATAGATGCCTCACAGACGAGGCCGGAATGCAAAGCTTCCCGGCTCGGTAGAGATATCTATTGTCCAAAAAGAATGTCTCATGGATTCGACTTTGCTCAAGGTTCTCCATGATCGGTTTAAAATAAGGATCATGCAAATACAACTACTTAATCAAGGAACCCTAGCAAATTGGCCTGGAGTTGAGTTAAAAGCACATACCTGCGTGACAGAGCGTCTGCCACGACATTTTCTTTTTTTTTCTTGTGGGCTATAATATACGGAAAAGTTTCCATAAATTCCACCCACCGAGCATGGCGCCTGTTTAGAGTCGTTTGACTCCGAAGATAAGCAAGGGCCACATGGTCCATGTGAATAACGAACTCACTTGGCCACAAATAGTGTTGCCATGTCTTAAGAACCCGAATGAGTGCGTACAACTCCTTGTCATACGTCGGGTAATTGATAGTTGCCCCCGTTAATTTTTCACTAAAATATGCAATAGGGCGTCTCTCTTGAAGGAGTACACCGCCTACGCCATAGTCGGAGGCGTCGCACTCGATCTCAAAGCGCTTAGTGAAGTTTGGCAATTGCAAGACAGGAGCGCAACATAAAGCATCTTTTAAGGCCTGAAAGGCGGCCTCATGAATCGGCATCCACTTGATTGTGGTTGCCTTTTTGGTAAGATTGTGGAGTGGCCCGGCGATGGAACTAAAGTCCTTGACGAATCGCCTATAGAACCCTGCGAGCCCTAAGAAGGATCGAACCATCGTCGGGGTCGTAGGGGTGGTCCACTCTCGGATGGCGTGGATCTTGTCATCATCCACTTTCAGCCCATCCTTGGACACGACGAACCCAAGAAAATTCGTCGTGTCCGTGCAAAACGAACACTTGTCCAAGTTTACAAACAAAGAATGTTCGCGAAGGCATTCTAACACCAACCTCAGGTGCCTCGCGTGAGATTCTAAGTCCTTAGAAAAAACCAAAATGTCGTCAAAATAAACAACAACAAAACGTCCTAGAAATTTACGAAAAACAAAATTCATAAGCCGCATAAAAGTACTAGGGGCGTTTGTCAAGCCAAAAGGCAAGCCATTCGTACAAACCATGCTTGGTTTTAAATGCGGTCTTCCACTCGTCGCCTTCATGCATCCGGATTTGGTGGTATCCGCTCCGGAGATCGATCTTGGAGAACAAGGCGGCGTCGTGGAGCTCATCTAGCATGTCATCGAGCTTTGGAATTGGATGTATGTACTTCACCGTGATTTGATTTATGGCTCGGTAGTCGACGCACATACACCACGAGCCATCTTTCTTCGGCACGAGGATGACCGGCACCGCGCAAGGGCTCAAGGACCCGCGGACGAATCCCTTGTCCAACAAGTCTTGAACTTGGCGTTGAAGCTCCTCGGTTTCCCTCGGTGAAGTCCTATAAGCTTCTCGATTCGGAAGGGAGGCGTCGGGCATGAGGTAAATTGCAAGAGATTCGCATTACCATCAGACAGAAAAGAAGACCGCTCGACCCTTACAGATGAGCTGACAACCCTGTGCCGTAGCTAATCGAGGGGATCTAGGGAGGAACTTCGAATACGTACATCTTCCATCTCACTCTTCCTTCGAGTGCCATTATTCGTTCTAGTACAATTAATAGAATGCTTCAGGGGATTTCGCTTCATTTATCATTTAGTTCAGTTTTAATTTATTAAAAAAAATGAAATATCACGGGATTCAGCTCTATCAATTCCGATTGAAAAAAGAGATACAATCTATGAATCTGATTCACTGTCACAACCCAATAGCAGATCCGTGGGACTTGTGCTCGATCCATCGGATCGGCGGCAAGCCCTTCGGAAGCTCATCCGGCATGATATCTTCAAACTCCTTCAAAATAGACACAATAGAAGAGGGGAGTGAAGAATTCTCAGATTTAGTAATTGAAAGAAGGGGAACAAGAATGAAACAAGAAAGACTGCCCTGAATGGACTTTTCAATGTCCCGACGCCTGGCTAAGAGAAGACGATCCTGGCAAGTGCCTAGCAAGGGTGGCTCGGCGTCGGTGCTCGTCCGAGCAGCTTCTGGGGCGATTTTTAGATATGTTGTAGCCCTTGGAATTTGAGGAAGATTGCCCCTGGAAACGCCGTGAAACTTGTCCCGTAGCTCCTGGAATCCGAGTTTTCGTGCAGCGGCGGCGTGTTGCGCGACGCTATAAGGTGTGCTCGGCGGTCCTTTGCTCAAATTGGGATCCCCTGGGCGTTTTTTGTTCAGATCTGTAGGAAACTCAATTTTGAGGGGTTTGGAGCTTGGAACGCCGTGTGAAGCATCAGAAATCTGTTTGGGGCCTCTGTTGTCGAAATCTGCGGCGTTCGGCGCGTTGCCGATGCCTCTCGATGCAAACTGTCGGCCCGACTCCAACTTCTGTCGGCGTTTTTGATCTTGATCATCAAGGGACCTGTTTTTAGAAGAATTGGCACCAGGAACGCCTATGGAATCTGCGGTTTTGCTCTCGGACGCCGCTGGCGTCTTGTTTGGCGTGTCGGTGCCGCTGTCGCTAGCTTTTTGTCGTTGCCTTTCGGCTTCATCCTGTAGAGCTTCACTAGGCGACATAGGTAAGAGAGTCACGCGCTTCCTGTGGTAATTGAACATGTAAGTGTTCAAATACCCGTCGTGAAGCACGCGACGATCGTATTGCCATGGGCGCCCCAACGAGAGGTGTGTGGCGTCCATTTGCGTTACGTCACATAAAATTGAATCCGAGTATTGACCTATAGAAAAGGTGAAGTTACCTGTTTGTTGACCCAATCTCCTCCATCATTTGAAATCCATTGAAGCTTGAATGGTTGAGGATGTGGTGTGGTCGGCAATTTGAAGTGATCAACAACCTTCTTTGAAAGGAAATTTGCACAACTTCCGGAATCAATTATGACACTCAGCGAGACATTGTTGACCAAACATCGGGTGTGAAAAAGTTGTTCGCGTTGATCCGTGTGTGGTGCCTCGCGGACGCTCAGGGCGCGCCGAGTAACCAATCCGAGCTTGGCCACGCCGAGGGCATCCGATGGATCGCACTCGAGCTCGGCGGCGTCGATCTCATGCGTGTCAACTTTTTCGTCCTCCTCGATGTCATATGCCTCGCCTTGTGTCGTAAACATAACTTTCTTGTTATTTGGACAGTTCCTTTGCATATGGCCACGTCCCCCGCATTTGTAACACGCCATGTCACGGGCTCGATCGGCGCTAGGCTCGATGGTGCGCGGCGCGGTTGGTGCCTTGGCAGGCGTGTATTCTGGCTTCGCCTTGGAACCTGTCGAAGGACTTGGCAAAGAAGGAGCAAACCAATTAGTAGATAAACCGGATTGACTAGAGTTAGACACATACCTTGAATTGGACCATCCCGACTTGGTTCGCATCTCTTGTTTGTGGATTTGCATGGCGGTGTGAACCAAGTTGTTGATGTCCTTAATTGGAAGGATTTCCAATCTATCTTGGATGGACTGCCTTAAGCCCGAGAGGAAGCGTGTCTTCATAACGGAGGGCGACACACTCATGCCCGCCTTGAAGAACATGTCTTCGAGCTTTGCAAAGTACTCCTCCGGCGTCATTGTTCCTTGTTTGATGCGCATTATTTCAATGTGAATTTTATCTTTGTAATCGGTCGGAATGTATCTCTTCTTCAAGATATAGACGAGTTGATGCTACTCGCGGATTAGGGGTTTTCCTTTTCGAATCCTTTCGGACTCGAAGCGGTTCCACCAAGTCCTAGTGGCACCAACGAAGTGAAGCGTCACAACCTCCACCTTCTCGTCGTCTTCGTAACCTAAATGTCGGAGCGTGTGCTCCGTGCCCAATAGCCACTCCAAAACGCATCAGGATCATAAGAACCGGAAAAGGATTCGAATTTTACCTTCACATCTCGGCGTTGTTGGCATGGATCCCTTGCATCGCGGTGATCTCGATCGCACCGAGGGCTTGAACGCTGTTGAGAGGGTTTCTTGACAACAAATAAATTTATAATCAAGACCCCGCTGTTGTATAGCAGAGTCAGGTTCGTCCGCAGGGAGAAAGTCGATATCAAGTTTTGTTACTTCTCACGCAAGCAATCAACTAAAGGTAGGGTTTTTTATCAAGGAAGAAGAATTCTAAGGTAAAGGTGTCACCACAACAACAATCATGCATGCCAAACGCTAATAAAACACATGATCATGCTTTTATCACATAAAGGCGCTAACTTTCGTTAACTAGAGCAAGTAAATCAACTAACTTTCGTTCAATTAATAAACTTACTATCTAATCTCTTCTACTTCAACTAGGATAGATCCACTTTCTCTTCAATACCCTAATTTGACTATTCTGATTCAAAGTTTCCACTTTCGCTTCAACTATGAATGAGAAATTCCAATCCACTTTCGTTTCAAGGATTAAGAACAAGAGAATAGATTCATGTAATAAAAACAATCAAATCATGATCACAAACAAGCATGCACAACCATTGTTGGGTTTAACCCCAACCTTAGATAGAGAGACTACTCACAATTCATAATAAATAAAAACATCTAAATTCGATTAAAAAGAAAGCTTACAACTTGAATTCAAAACAAAACTTGTTCTCCAAGCTATCTTCTCTACTCGTCCTCTCGCCCCTCTCTCTTCTCTCCTCCTCTTACCTGCCCTCCAAGGCCATTGATTGTCTCCCCAATAACAAAGGGTAGACAAGAGTATTTATAGAGAAACTATTCTATCTTAAATCTATCTCTAAGGAAATAAATCTATCTTAAATCTAACTATAAGGAAATAATATTTTCTAATAAGATATATCCCTTCTATCTATCTAATAACATAAAAAAGGAAACAAGATAGAAGCCCATAAATAGCACCGACTCGGATCTCTGTTGCTCTCGCTGCCTCGTTAACGACCTTGACAGGGTCGTTAACGACCCTTGAGTAAAACTTGCGTAGAAGATTCGTTACAACTCCGTTTGACTCGATTCTTTTTCCTATGTTCTTGTAATGAATTTCTCTATCTCTTTCCAAGCTTGAACTTGATCTTCAATAACTTTACTTGAGCGCTTAATCTTCATCTTCTCTTTATGCTTGAGTGCTATCTTCAAGTGTTTTCCTCCTTTCTTCAAAAATTGCTCCAAATAGCTTCTAAAAACCTACAAAACACCACCAAAGCTTATGTAGACTCCATATCTCAAGAAAATACAAAAACCTACACAAACGACTCAAAACAAAACACAAAACTAAAGAAAAAGACTCAAAAGACACAAAAACACACCCTAAAAACATGACTAAAAAGGTGGACATCATACGCCGAGGCGAGTAAGCGCGCTTGTCGCGCCGATGCCGAGGCTGTCCTCGATGCGGATCATCATCCCCGTCATCCGGATCGTCTCCATCGTTAGGCCTCCGAGGACGCCGCGCATCTCGATCCCTGTCGCGCCGGCCATACGCGCCGTGCTTGCGACCCGAGCCATAGACTCGATCGTACTCGTTGCTTTGCTTGGCAAGGCGCGACGGTGGGATCCAATCCGAAGGCCGGTTGTCAAGTTCTTCCGGATCCTGCACATTGGGATGCTCAAAAGATGACTCATTTAAATAATGCGAGAACTCATCATACTCATTTACAAATTCCGAGAACGGACTCTGAGCACTTTGATGCCCGAGATCATCCTCAACTCTATATGCGTCGGCTTCGTAATACTTGGCCCCGTACTTCCACTTTGGGGTTTCGTACACATACGCCGTCGAGCTATGCTTTTTCTTCCTTTTCGGATCCCCACTCGTGTGTCGACGTCTATACTCCTCGGAGTTGTACTCCTCATCGGAATATACGTCATACACTTGTGTGTCCCGATAATCTCGCGCCATTTGATAGCGATCCGTGGACCGGGGACCACCATCGTGCCGATCATATTGGCGACTTTCTTTGATCGACTCCATGCGTTGCATGGTGCCGAATTGTGATGAAGGCTGGGCGTGCTTCTTTCCCTTTGCGTTGGCACGAGCAACGTCGTCCGCGGACACGCCGGGCACGTCGTGGATCTCCGAAGCGAGGCCATGCGTCGGCGGCACGGTGTGTTTGGATTGCGTTTGGCTCGCGGCCAAGAGGCATTCGAGCTCTTCAATGCGCGCCACGGCTTCCGGGTTCCAAGCCTCTCGATTCTGGTTAGGATTTTGGCCCTCAGTGGGGTTGTTGTTCCCTCCGTCTCCCGAGTCCGAAATTGTACCTATAGTAACACCAGTCATCGAAGCAGTAAGAAGTTCACAAGCAACTAAACAATGAGTTACAGTTCGCTTAAGTCAAGCCGACCCTTGTGTTTAAACCACACGTTCAAGGATTGGCTAGGCTAAAGGTCACTCAAACTCGATCAATGTAATGGATCCGAAAATTACGATGCAAGCAAAGCAAGACAAAGACAAGTTCGAAACCAAAATCGCAAGAGCAATCAAGTATTGGATGAAAGTTGCGAGAGTTAAGAACAAAAGTGAAGGATCTTGCCTTATTTTGGCTTACGATCTTCACGAGATTTTTTTTTAAATCCAAATGACTACGTTACCTTATTTTGGATTTTATAGTCGAAGAACAATTTTTTTTTTAAACAAAGCAAGTCGGACTAGGTTTTCTCCTCTAGAACCGATTCAAGCAATTAACTAATCAACACTCAAGCAATCAAGAGATGCACGAGAGAAATTGGCAAAACAAGTCCTAAGTTCATGCAACTAGCAAGACAAAGCAACAACTTCACCAAAATCAATAGATCGATTGAGTTAGGTCACGGTTGAGATGGTTTTTTTTTTACAATTACGAAGCAAGAAAAAAAAAATTGGGACCCTAGATGGCGGATATGCGAAGTGGAGGATGGATTCTAGGGTTTCAAGTGGCGGAATTACGTGTGAGAATGAACTAGAAGCGTTGAACGAGACTTACTCAAACCTTGGCTCTGATGCCAGTTGATGTGTCCCTCGTTTGGGATGCCTCGGATCGATCGGTGGCTTGAGTAGTAGGTCTCAATTTGGCGTAGCGGAAGGCTGATTTTGATTGAGAATTGGCACGAACAAGCAATGAGTAACGAAAACACGAGAGCAATTGCGAGTGTTTGAGAAATAAAGGGGGTGGCGCAAGCACAAGGATAGAATTAAGGAGAAACCTCAACTTGGATTAAACCCTAAATGTGCGCTAAGCTAAAACATAGGCCTAATCTCCCTTATATAGAGAGGCGGCTGAATAAAAACTAGAGAAACCCTAAAAAGGAGGCGGCGCGCCTAGGGCTAGCATGCAAGCTAAAGGCCCAACGACGCGATCCAATTGTGTTCGGCACAAGGCCCATAATTAAGCTTCTAAATGCATAAAACTAACAATAGTAATGTTCTATAATAGAAAGTATGCAAAAAACTACTAAAATTGGATAGGTCGTCCGTGACCGTGCCGGGAGTGTCACGACAAGGCTGTCGCGACGCTGGCGAGGCAGGGTCTCGGCGCTGGCGAGGTCATGGCACGGTACCGGGCGCTGGCGAGGGCGCTGGCGAGGCCGCTGGCGAGGGCGCTGGCGAGAGGGTCTCGTGAACCTCAAATAGCGATCCATGGCACGGTGCAAGGCTCGGGTCCGACGGTGGCAAGGGGTTGGAGGTTGTCCCCGTTGGCCCGAGTTGAGGTTCCTCGACGCCGAGGACGCACAAGGAGGTGTGCGTCGGCGCGGCAGGGGCGCGCCGTGGCCTGCGGAGAGGCGCGCCACGAGAGATCGTGTTGCGTCTTGGATTGCTCGAGTCCTGGCAAGAGTGATGGGGCCATCCGAGCGAAGTGTGAATGCGTCGTCCTCTTGGCTAGCATCCATGACGGGGGTCGCATCAGTAAAGCCCTAATTCTCTTTGCTGTATGCGTGCACTCCACCTAGTCTCGAATTTAGATCGCATTACACAAGTTGCAAGCCCATAGGCGGCGCACCTGTTATTGTCTCGTCACCCTCGTGGAACGAGAACACCAAACGACGAGGTTGTGATGGTGCGCGAAATAATTGCTAAATAATTAGTGAGTAAGTAGCAACCATAAGGAAGAAGAGATAAAAAGTCGCGTTGTATATACGCGTCTAGGAAACAATATACGGATTTAGGCCCAATAAACAAAATGAGAGCACCTAATATATGTTATAAGTTTATACTTAAACAAGTGACAAATTTGGTGGCTCTCGTAATCTTTTGTGCATGAGATGTACGTAGATATATTCATGTGTTATGAGTTTATATTCTCGTAATCTCTTGTAATCTGGTGGCCCAATAAACAAAACGAGATGTACTAATTAAAACTACCTAAAAACAAAGAAAAGAAAACGTAAACATGCTCCCTAAACACTACCTATATGCAAGCTATCACGCTATTTACGGTATAAAGTCCAAAAAGCTTTACTTGTAAAGAGTACAAAAACAAACAGCTGAAGAGTGGGGTGGAGGAAAAATCTACGTACAAAAACTGTTTGGTTGTACGAAATCCGAGAGTTAGTATTTAATATAATCCTATATTTAGCGCGTATTATATCGGGTTTCATCACTGGCGCGTTCTGTGGGAATTAACTCTCGCTATCCGACCTACTCTCAGGTAACAATCAATTAAGTCCCCTTTCCCCCCTCCATTTTATTATATAGGCAAATGTGCATGTATGCGTGGTGGACATGCGGGGTGCATGTCACCGAGAATCCTCGTGGTCTTTGTATGGACATATGCGAGGTGCATGTCACCGAGAATCTTTGTGGTCTTTGTATGGCCATGAGCAAGGTGCATGTCACCGGGAATCTTCGTGGTTTCCATGTGGCCCATGAGCGAGATGTATGGCCAAAGAACGAGATAAGTGGTTCGAGGCCAAACATCATGATCCTCCTCGAGGCCAAACATCGCGGGGTTCGTGCGAGGTGGGTGACCGTGTGGGGTCTACTTTGAGGCAGGAGGCCGCTGGGTTGGTCATGTCATTACTTCGGCACCGGCGATCGGCCTTCCCTCTAATGTGCGCAGTGCTCCCGAGGTCCCAACCCCATCAAGTCTCAATGTCATCCCCGTCGGGCCGAGGCGAGCCTGCACGATGTTCTTGTTTGCCGGTGCTCCATGGTGGGCCAACGCGGTGTTGTGCCCAAGCCTCCACCATCGCGCATACTCTTCTTAGCATCGACAAATCATCGGCGTAGGTGGATCAAAGTTCTTTGCTAAGTATCATCGTTAAAATCATATATTCACAATATATATATATTTGTGGTGAGACCTTTGTTAAGGTTAACGTGGTAAGCCTCGTGGGTCGGTCCTCTCAAAAACCATATGCTCTTTGGGCCTACCTCTAAAAGTCGCGCACAATCTTCGACCGGTTGTAATCTCCGAGGTAATTTCCGACGTGGCTAATCTCCGGGGTCTTCCTGGTCACCTCTCTAGGCCAAATATCTCGACATCCTCGTGAGGCCAAACACCTCAGCAATCACGCTCGGGGCCAAGGTCGAGGCTCGGGGCGAGTGCTTTTCAAGAATTGGTCCCAACACTCGAAAAGCACGCGCAACCCGAGCGAGATACGAGGTTGGAAGCAACTCTCTTAGGGACGAGGTCCCGACTCTCAAAAAGCGTGCGCAACACGAGCGAGGCTCGGGGTTGGCGATAACTCTCTTAGGGATGAGGTCCCAACTCTAGAAAAGCGCGTGCAACCCGAGCGAGGCTCGGGGTTAGCGACAACTCTCTTAGGGACGACGTCCCAACTCTTGAAAAACGCGCGCAACTCGAGCGAGGCTCAGGTTTGGTGGATATTCTCTAAATGACAGGGTCCTAACTCTCTAAAGTGTGCGTAAACCGAGCGAGACTCGGGGTTGACGATAACTATCTTAAGGATGATGTCCTAATTCTCGAATGCGCGCAACTCGAGCAAGGCTCGGGTTGGCGCCTAATCTCAATTTCAAAGGGCGAAGCCCTCATTCCTTTTGCGGCGTGCGCGTACTCCACCTAGTCACAAATTTAGATCGCATTACACAAGTTGCAAGCCCATAGGCGGCACACCTTTTTATTGTCTCATTTCCCTCGTGGAACGAGAAAACCAAGCCAAGGGGTTATGATGGTGCGCAAAATAATCGCTAAATAATCAACGGGTAAGTAGCAAACATAAGGAAGAAGAGATAAAAAGCCGCGTTGTATATATGCGTCTAGGAAACAATATACGGATTTAGTCCCAATAAACAAAACGAGAGCACCTAATATATGTTATACGTTTATATTTAAACAAGTGACAAATCTGGTGGTTCTCGTAATCTTTTGTGCATGAGATGTATGTTCATATATTCATGTGTTGGACCCAATTTCATCACAAGTCTTGGCCCAATTTGGTTGGCATCTGTACATGTTGCAGACATTTATTCTCCTAGACAATTGATTTGCTATGGTTGTGGACATGCAGGAGAAATTATGCCCTTTTTGATACGGTACATTTAAAGCATGAACAAAGGTCCACTTGGAAAACACCATGTCACCACCGCCATATGCTTATATGTGGAAGAGTTCAAACAATCCATCCCAGATCGACCGTATATACACAAGCAAGCAACGAGCCAAACCTATATATAGGCAGGCCATTAGACATTTAAATATGGTCGAAAAACATGTCTAGCTTAAGAACTATCTTGCTTGCTAAAGTTCGACATGTTTAATCTCCGAGTGAGATCGCGCTATTTACGGTATAAAGTCCAAACAACTTTATTTGTAAAGAGTACAAAAACAATCAGTTGAAGGGTGGGGAGGAGGAAAAATCTACGTATGAAAACCGTTTGGTTGTACAAAATTCCGAGAGTTAGTATTTAATAAAATCCCATTTATAGCGCGTATTATATCGGGTTTCATCATATATTTCTGCTATTTATTAAAATAACGAGATGGATTGGGCTTGCATGTTCAGGCCCATTCTCGCTAGGTTTCTAGGGTTAGGTTTTTAGATCTATTAATATGTCACACTACTCTTGAATTTATTTTACGCTTCAGTGAATCGAGATTCTCAATTGCCTCAGTGAATCGAGATTCTCTTCCTCAGGCCTTCAGGCGTCGATTACTTCTAACCCTTTTCCAACGCTCTTCAATCATTCTAAGATTTCGTTCGTCGGAATCATCTTAATCTCGAGACGCCGCTAGAACCCTAGCGTCATACCAATCATCCATTGATTCGCGAGTCCATGCGTGCTTGGTTCGTTGCTTGCTTCCGCTCTATTTTCAGCCCTAGACCGATACCGGATTCATGAAACGATACGTCGGTCCTTGTAGCGAGACGAAACGCATCAAAAAAATATCAAAAAAAATCAGCCAAACCCTAATTAATATTTTTTGTTCTAGTCCTTTAATTAAAATTTGTGGTGTGATTTGTTCATTGCATTCTTTTGCTTGATTGACTGCCCATCTTTAGTAATTTTTCATTACTTGATAGTCTGTCTGGCTTGTGTTTGATTGCTTTCAACTACATTTGTTGTTGCAAATTACTCGTTGTTTAGTTATTTGGCCGAAAATTTAGCATCAAAAAGCGAAAAAAAAAATCGGCCCTAATTTATATGTAGGAAAAATTCATTGCGGGTGGCATAGCCAAAAATAAGGTAAGCCATATCACCACACTTATCGGTTAATTTTTTTTTGTGGGTGGTATAGCTAAAATAAGGTAAGCCATAAAACCACATTGTTGGGTGATTGTGACATTGTTAGTGCTTACATCATTCCTTGTTTGTTAAGTACTACTTGTTTGATCTTACTATACTGTGTGGGTGCATATCTTGTCTTAAGTTTCAATTACACAATTGTTTTACTCGTGAGCCTAAGCCGCCTCTCGCACAAAACCCGTCCGACCCGCCCGATTCCGAACCTGACCCAACCCGAGAAAAAAATAAAATGTTTTATACTTGAGACATGTTTG